>CM063725.1:9020456-11420456 GCA_032441825.1 Chaetogeoica ovagalla | reverse complement strand
ATTAATAAAAAGTGAAAAAAAAAATTGAATTCATATTTTACCTTATTGCACTGGATTATCAGAAGTTGCTTAATTAAAATTATATATTATCAAATATCACTAGACACAAAATTTAACACAATTACACGTAAAACGCACGACACTGACTGATTGGTCTCTGTCGAACATTTGAACTTTATTATATAAACAACGAATTTATCTTATCTTTTACGACCAGTCATAATTTGATCGATATTATGTGGCATTGGACGTGAAAATACCACGAAAAACAATTATATGTGCTATAAATAGTAATATGCGCTATAAAACTACAAATATGCATTAAATATGCATTTAATAGGTAAAAACGTTGAAATATGCAAAATATGCAAAATACAATTATTGTTATTTTAAAAAGAATGATCTAAATCGGGCACAATTCTCATCAGATTTCAAAAAGCTTATTCCAATACATATATGCATTTGCATATAAATCCGGTCCCTAGTAATAAGTCTTAGTTTGTAAACGCGTGACACACCACACGGTTGACTATCCAGGATCATGGGTATCACCAAAGACGAAAAAAATAAAACGACGATATTACGCGTTTTAGGGACTAGGGCCCACCAGGCGGGAATCCCTGTTCCGTTGCCGTTGACAGGCCGACCACCCCGATCACTACACATTATAAAATTATAAATTATACGACCGTTCCAGAGTTTCGTTCTTTTTTTTCGTCAATATTTTTCCCCATACGAATTCAAATATTATATCTTATGTCTTTAAATAGTATTTTTAATAATAATTAAAGGAATAAAAATGAATAAAACACGAATTTTTATCACCACTGTCATACATAAATGAAATTTTATTATTATTATATAAGAAGATTTTATAAATTTATTTATATTACCTATTAATGCATAATGTATATTTCCTTTCTACTATAAAACCGATGTGCGGTCTAGTCATGTCGAATAATTCATTTTATACATACATATATATATAATATATATAAAGCTGTGATAATATGTTTAATATAATTTTTAATTTTTTTTTTTTTTTTTGTCGATTTTTTGTGTATATTTTTTCACCCTTGTGACAATTATTGTGTATAACGTCGTGTTTAATTATTATAATATATAACCAAAAACACTTTGCGTTTATATTAAACTTTGTCGAATTTTTGTATAGACGTTTTATTTATTTATTTATTTATTTATTACTTTGTATATTTTGTCGTTATTTATCGTACAATATAAAATAACTGTTCATTCAAACGTGCGTTGATTATGATTTGTTAAATATACCACCTATAGGGCCGACGAGAATATTAGCGATATAATATTATAATGAAATATCGGAGCGACGAAACCGAACGGTCCGCATGTTGTTTCCACTGCAGCTTCTGGTGGTTACTATCGGCCATCATTATTGAACACGAACAGATAATAATTTTTTATTGGTAACCACGCGATATTATAATAATTACAGTTTATTCACAGACACGGAAATTTCGTTCCTAATGCGATATTTTGTGTATACCAAAAATATCAAACGGGATTATTATCGTTAATTACACAGTGACTATTGGCCCTGCGATTACAATTGCCCCCGTTATTGTTAACTTGACGGGATTATTGTTTCCGACCTATAAAATATATTGAGCTATCGTATAAAAAACAAATTATAATACTTCGGTGTTAACGTAAAAAGGTTTTATCGGAGGATTTATTCCAAACGTTTTACGTTGTAAAATATACGAACAACTGACGAAAACGATAACAATCGGTTATAGAAATTCGTCCTGGGTTAGGACGATAAAACAAAATGAATCCGGAAATTCGTATTTCGATAATGTGCCGAAAATATTTTCTATAATAATTACTGAATTGAAATACAATTCGATGTTTAAAAATATTTGGTGTGAAATTCAAACTTTATATATATATATATATAAATAATACAATTTGACAATTTATGTAACACAAAAAAATATATAAACGTTTTGATTTTAAAATAATTCAATACGAGGAACACGTACTGTAGCAAATACAGTATTTGTCGGGATCGATTGGATACATTTTTTTATTATTCCTTAAAAAGGGGTTCTCTTGAATTTATGAACGTATAAAAAATGCTCTTGATTTATATTTCAGATATAATCGTATATACATATCTTTACATGTTAAAAAAAAAGAAAAACATTAAATCGTAGGTTCCAAAAGCAGTTGCGATATCATTCATCTTTTGGTATATTGATCAAAATATTATTATAATAATAAATTATTCATACTCCGAAACAATTTTTATTATATTTAGCATATAAATATATATATATATCATATTTAAGTAAGTCCGTCCCTTTCCTCTATATATTAATGAGTTTAATTTAGATAAACAACATTTTTTTTTTTTTTTTTAATAAATCGTTTTGTATTATTGTCTAATAATATACGAGTATACGCACGAGTATACAATTTTGAAATTTTCGATTATACGGACGTATTATAATTTTTTCGCTCATAAACCATACAAACAATGTGTACAGAGTAATCAATTTCAGACGACGGAAATCATAAGATCAACTCGAAATGTTGTAATCCATATCACTATATCGAGTGCCTTATCTAAATGTTATGCATTAGGATTTTATTGGACGGTTGCTTAGAGCATAGAGCATAACGAGAAGAAATTCCGGTATTAACGTCTAATAAACGCAACTTTTATTTGAAAATAATAATAATAATAATTTACAAATTATTCAATACATTTACGGATAAAAATAAATAAAAACCGTTGTTTAATTCCACGGGAGATGTGCGGAGGACGGTTTAAAGTATCGCCCGCCGTCCCAGTCCTCTCTCGGATTATATTAATTTTCCAACGGAATTCCTTCGCGGAACACACGGCCACGCGTTTCGTGTTTGAGCGCCCCGGGGCCGGCCGGACAGTTGTGACAGGGGCAAAAACGGTCTTTAATTAATCCCGGTTGTTACGGAAAGGACATATCGAAGACGTCTCTGGGGCATTTGTCATCAGTTCGGAGTTGTCGACCGTTTCTCTCTCCCCGCTACGGCCGCCGGAAAACAATCGTGCGAGACAAAAACGAAAATGGCTCGGAGGCAAACGGAACGGCCGGTCCATATTCATTGAGTGGGGGAAAAAAAAATAAAAGTTTTCCTTTCTACTTTTCCACACTCCCTTCGACCCTCGTCCGCGCGCATTATTCCCACACAGTCCTCTCGACATATTGTTCGGCGGCGAAGTTTTCACCGTTCCGTTTCGGTCCGTTTCGATACGCCGCAAGTTTCGTAACCGTGTGACCAAGTGGACCGAATAATGCGTTCTCAATTATTATTACTCGCTAGCCCCGCGACTGTCCGGCCGGAAAGATGTTAATTTGTATAGAATACACCCGTACAGAACATCGATCCTCCCTCCGGTTTTTCTGTTATACACCACGCACGTGTTTCGATTTGTTAACGGTTTCGATTTGTTTTATGAACAGAAGAATTCACTAGTCAATTAATTCAATAGTTCTATTCTAGAGGTTTATTTTCTTTTATTTCAGACGGAAAAATGCGAGATTTTCTAACACTGCAACGATTCATCATCGTTTAAATCGCAATTAACACATATAATAATTAAGGACGCGTACGGTTTGATTACGTAGTTCCAATACATTCTCCCAAAAAATATAAGATACAAATCTACCAAAAAATTTGGTTGAAAATAGTAAAAACGCAATTTCGCCAAAATCACATTAATTAATGTATTTTTCGGTAATTTCAAATATAATGGTCGAGGAATCTCAATGTATACCGGAATACGTTACATCCCACACCACGTATATTATTGAAAATTCATTTCCAATTTTGGGCTATTTTAAAACAATTGTTAAATGTTCAGATTTTTAAGATACAGAATAATGCTAATTTTTGGTTTTAAGAGCTGATAATTTTACGCAATATAGATTATTATTCCATATAATTTTTTTAATTGCCATTTTAAATTTGTCGACAACTAAAATAGTTCTGCGTTTGAAAATTAATGAAATACCGTATTTTATGTTCAATCGGCTAAAGAAAATATACATGAAATATCGTGTTGCTACAATATACGTAATATTCAACGTTGACCTAGTTTATTCGCAAATTGTCCAGTTGTTTCGCAGTACATTTTATAATTACATGTATTGATGATTTGCCAATACTTGACTACAATATAAGGGAGTGTTGTATCAAACTAACATCGAACGGTTTATAGCATGTTTTACTGTCTTCGAAGTTTTAATACAAAGCTACAGTGACTGTACACATTACACGCATCGAAATACAACTCAGCTGAATATTCTTCTAATTTCCTAGATAATATAGTACAAAGTTTTTCGTAGATATTCTCAAATGACAACTAATAAGAATTTTAGTTCCGCGTACAATTTGCAATACAGAATGAAAAATCGTCGTCTGTTCATAATTCACGGATTGTTTTGTATATCACAAATAGTTTATTATAAAATGGTATGCATGTATTTTCAATGGTATAAACATGATTATCATGTTGTAAGTGTTGTGTAATTTTTTAGTTTTTCTTTGACGCGTGCAAACATTCAAAGAGAAAATCAAGTCTAAGCTAGACCGTCAAAAAAAAAAGAAAAAAAAATGTTCACAAAAGTATTTTATAATTAAAATTTTTGTTCTCGTAATCAGAAAACAAATTGTGCTTACGGACAATTTTATTATATTTTTCTAAATAATGTGTATATAAATAAAATTTTGTGTATTCAAATATAATTAAAAACAGTTAAAATTGCTTAAAAAATATGTACATATATTATATAGGCCCGTATCATTTTTATATAACTTCCACTGTCCCTCACTGTTGTAAATCAATAATATGGTTTAAACGACGTCGTCAAGAAGACAGATATCGATTTTTTACATGACCGTGTTCACACTACACTTGCATGTCAGTATAATGCAAAACATAAAATAATAATAATACATTTAAAAAAACAAGATTCTAATACCCGATTGATTTTTCGTATGGTTAATTTTATATTTTGCAAATTTCAACCATCTTTAGTTCGTCGTTAAAAGGTGATATTTACGATATTTATGCTATTTTAAAATACTAACGGTTCACTGTTACTAACCCTATGTTTAGCGCGTATTTCAAAACTGTGTAAGCAGTAACATTTCTTAACATTATCACTAAATATCATAATTATTAATCAAATAAAAAGTTTTTTTTGTCCTTTTATTATTATTTTTTTTTAATACTACCTACTTTTAATACATCTATAGTTTTAATAACAATTATACTTAATACAATTTTATTTAAAACATTAATATCTAAATAATAATATTTCACATTTATTATTTGTTTTTAAATTTATATTTTATAGGTACAATTATTTGAAATTTTTGAAATACATATTATACAAAACGTTATAATTCAATATACGTTTATTATTTTAGACATTTAATTTTTAGTCTAGGAACAGAGTGAAAATTAGGAGTTTTGCCACAATTATTTGTATGCTAATTGCTAGTTTTACTATAGTGCATTAAGTGAATAGTAAAAAAAATGTAGATTCAATGAAAGTTTTGAAATTATTATGAATCAAAAACGAATGTACAAAATAAATAATAAAATATGATGTACATATACACACTACTAATTTACTATAGAATGTTGAAAAACCTTTGTTCATGATTTTCAATACTGTAATTTAAAGTTTTTCATAAGGTTATTACTCAATTTTATTATTATTTAAAACGTCCATTTTTCTCTACTTGCTTATCCATATAATTTACAAATGATTTAAATGAATGCCTTCAGCATAAGTATACTTGTAAAATATCAACTCGAATAATATAAATATATCATTATGAAAGGCACAAATAGCAGAACAATATTTTACGATTATATATATATATATATGACCCATCGCTAAAAAAAATTCCTTGATCATGTTTCCCAAGGAGAAATATAATGTCTGGTGTTGCCTAAGTATACATATGCCAATTTTATCAACCGTCTAAATGTATTTATCTCAATCAAACTCACTTCAAATATTATTGCAAACTACAAGGCAAATAGTTAATATACAATTATAATTATGAATATTATAAACGATTATATTTAGATATTATTATTATCATAATAGCACTACACACAATAACTATCGAGTCAAATGAATATGATTATAGTTCGTTCAATGAAAATAATCCAAGGAGATCATTGTGTCATCGGTCGACTGGAATGAAATGTCTCTTCCCTACGGTCTTGTGACACGACAAACGTAACAAAACGCTCGGCAATAGGTGGTAGCTAACACGTGCGAAATCGTTTGCAATACTGTAGATTTAGCAGGGAAAAGGAATTGAGAATTATTATGCATGCGTCAAAAGAAATACGTTATCGACCTAATTAAAAAAAATAACAATCGATTTGAAAAAAATTTTCGAAATATTATTGTTAATATTTAAGAACAAAATCTGTAAACAAGTTTTATAATATAATAAAAAGTATTCGTAGCCAATGCATATATAGTTATTTTCAATATAATTTAATTTTATCGGCTAACGTAATTTGTATATGAAAATATATCTGTACCATGTAGATTATTTTTTATTTGTATTTTTTCAAATAATTTCACCCATAGCATATAACAGTGTATATTAGTATTATTATGATTTTGGTATCGCGCCTACTCAGTTAATTTAAAGCCCAAAATGAAAAAAAAGAAAAAAAAAGAAATGTTTTTTATTTTTTTAAATTTATAATAATCAACGTCGCCGTGTGTATAATAAAAATAATCACGACTACTTTATCTATAGTTTCGTCCGAGTTTTTAACCATCCACGTTTTGAGAACGTGTTTGTTTTTTCAATAACGTGTGTATGTATACAAAACTGAATAAATCGTTGAAAATCAACGAATACGGCTAAAGCAATAAACGCTGATTAGAACGAATATTATTATTTTTTTGATGAGTTTTACGTACGTATCGTTTTGCAACAATATTCAAATTTTTTTTTTATCATAGAAATCAAAAACGTAGTACAACAACACACTTTAATTTTCGCACAATATTAATCATTGTTTAATTGTATCGGAGCACACGAACACGATTATTGGGACAATATCACTGGGAACAGAAGATTATATTTAATATACATGTATCACCTTATTTTGCTTGACGTGTTCTAAAAGTAAACGATATTTCCTCGTGACTTATATATATATATATGTGTATAAAATTAAGCTCGATCCACGTGTAGGACGAGTGTTGACGTCAAAGACCAATTAGCGATTGAATTGTAAAGTTGTGCAAGACAAATTTTACAAATTGTCCAATGCTATGCTTGCAGAGATAGAGCACCTGATAACCATTACATAAAATACATTCAATAAAAATAATACCGCTATTTTCGTGTCGAAATATAAACGAATAGATTAACATACCTACGATAATATTTTTTGTTTCGAAATTATCGTGAAGTATATATTTGCATTGTTATACGAGTGCTATAATTGTATTATTATTTTTTTTTTTTACTATACTTTTTCACATTTTTATATTGAAAATGAATTAAAATATAGATAACTATGCATTAATGTATCATTCGACCCATATTGTTCTATATATTATAATATGTAAAACGGACTTTTATTGTACATTTTATGTATTACTATATTAAATAGCTAAATAATGCCCGCACATAGGAGGTGGTAGGGTATTTGGATTCAGAGGTTAGGGGCTTGTCTATTTTAAATACACGGGGAATTTAAAAAAAAAAATAATATTATAAATAAAAAGAAATATTCATAATGGTATTTAATAATTCGCGGTATACATACCAATTTTTAAATGTTCGATTTTTTTTAAAATATTTTTTTCCACAATATGTTAAATTAAATTATTAAGTTGTTAAACTATTATGTTATAATTTACGATTATATAAATTGGTTGTCACGCTAATATTATAAAAAAATATACGTAGAATTCTTAATTATTTAATAACTATGTAGGAAGAGTTACTACTACGAGTTATATCGCACGTACAGGGCAAAGAAAACACGTTTAGTATTAGGGATCCCTTAATTGTATATTAGGGGTCCGTATCGGAATATTCTTAAATTAAAAAATCGATTACACTACTTTTTATTGTACGTACGCAATAATCTAAAATGCATTATCAAATGAAATTTCAAATGTAAAATTTTTCATCAATATTACTGAAGAAAAGAAAAGATGATTTTATTTATCTGTTGCCTACATTTATTAATAAGTTTATATTTTCACAGAAAATTGTTTGAAATTATAATAATTTAATGTACATAAAAATACACAAAACACAACGCGTAATTTATTATTATTATTATTATTTAATTTTTAATATTATCTAATTTTATTTTATTATTCAATATAAACATATTTTCTTTTCCAAACTCACTTCCGTCATCCGAAACTTTGTAAATCTTTGCCCTAAATAAGTTTATAATACGCTTTTATAGAAAGTTCAACACATTAATATTGTTAGTCATACGTTGGTCAAAGGATGACGTTTCTAATTTGATATTAAAGGATTTTTGGAATAATAAATTTATGTGCAGTGAATTGAATGAATCCTCCCGTAGCTATATGCACGGAAACGAAATCCGCGCTATGAGTGAAATTCAATATTATATTGTTTGACATTAATTACGTGTATATGTTTGATCTAAAAAAATATTTAATGGGTAAAAAAAAATGTAACATAAATTCTCGATTTATAGTTGAATACTTTTTAGTTTCTTTTTGTTTTTGCGTGAGGAGATCGGTGTATCGGTATAACAACGATAAGACATTTATTTCTTTTACATGTATTGGTGTGTGTGTGTTTAGTTTTTTCTCTAAACACTTTTTCGTATAGAACGAGTTCTTGGATGATCCTCCGACATTCTTTACATTCCGTTGAAGCAAATCGATTCTAGTTGGCACTTAATTTGACAGGTTTTTCGATATTTCCAGTAGTTTCTTTTCAAGCGTAATTAAAAACTAGCCGAAAAAAGAAAACGAGCAAGTCAAACACTTCCAGAACGTGGTTTTTATTTTTACGAATTTCAAATACGGTACACGGTGTCCATAAAATTTTAACAATATTTATCCGATTCGTTAATTATATAATGAAAGAATTTTTAACGTCGCTTAAAATACGTTTCCAAAAACAATTGTCTTTCAAAATAATAATACAAGTCAAAATCTCTGCCAAACATTTATAACTCACTTGAATCGATATCGATTTTAAACATTTTGTTTTTTATATTACTATACACTCGTACGTATATTGTAAAGATTAATATAAAATTTTAATCGAAAGTGAGAGCGAATTGCGTTCAAATAATAACGAGTTATACGTTAGGTTATTTTGTTAATCGATTTGTTGTTTCACTGAAATGTTATTTTCGACCGATACTTATTTCAGCTGAGATAATTTACGTCTTATTGGTGGTAGTCGAAACCATTAGATTGAAAATATATTTTTAAGATAATATCGAATTGAAAAAAAAAAAAAAAAAGTGATTTTGTCATCAATCACCTAAGGGTCGTTAATATTCTACTACAAATCTTATAAAGAATACGACTATTGTTTTTTTTTTTTTTTTTTTTTGTGGTCGTTTTTGAAGTGAATATCGCGGTCGCTTTGAAAACCCTGTAGCCCTGTTATTCCTTCGATAATTTTACAAACTCTGCGTTTTATTATTTAAACTATATTATTATAATTCGCTTTTCCTCGAGTCCGCGACAATACCGAGAATCGCTGACGACGGCAACGAACGTCTCGGATTTTCACTGTACGACCACCAAAAACAAAGTTATTATAATATTATCATGACGTTTTTGCGACGATGTTGTAAATCGAGTGTTCTTAGTCGGTGATCGAAGGGCCTCTGTAGGGAGTCTGCGGCGGATTCATAACCGTATCTGGGTCACGGACCCATTTGAGATAAGAAATATAGTTATAAGCCCTTCTCTTCTAAAAAAAAAAAAAACTTTTATTTTCCGAACGAAGCGAGGAAGGTATATTGGTTTTACAACGACGCTTATTTTATTTTTTCTCTGTACGAACTTTCGACTAGAAAGAGTGCTCGCGGATGACATATCGTTACGCGATACACGTTCTGGTAGCAAAGCGTAACTAGTTGGTACTTTATTTGAAACGTTTTTCAATTTTCTCAGTTATTTCTTTACGTGTAATTTAAAACAATCCGCAAAAAAATCGAAAGAAAAACTATTTTCTTAACGGTGCTTTGAAACGGGACACGCAAAAAAAAAAAAAAAAAAAAACTACTAAAATAATTGGCTAGAATTTTGACATGTACACTGAATACGTAAATTTGTATTACATATGCGTACGAAAATTTTCAAAAAATTTCTTATAATTTTTGGCAATTTATAGCGATTATTATATGTTGAGCTATTTGAGTTGTAAACGTGGTAATTCTTGTAGGACTGAAAATTGTATTTATTTTATAAATACGTCTTACGTTACTTTAAATTTATTTAAAAAATCTTTTTTTTCTCTAAAACCATTTTTCCAATAAAGTGTACAACATCGAACCTCCGTTAAGAATCGTTTTATTGAGCGTAATGATTTTATAGTAATAAAAAAAACTCTAAAATTATATATAAATAACTTATAAATAAGCGACATCCACAACCCTATAGAGGTTCGCGCTACTCTTTTTGTTTATTTGGAATTTTAACGTTAATTATAAAAGGAATTTTTATTATAATAAAAATATTTATTATATATTTTGTGTTATATAATTAAACACATACACACGTTTGATTTATGTTTAAAAATTATAAAATCCATACATTAAAAAAATGATTAAATATTGATTTTAGTATTTCATTGCTTCTATTTTGTGATTTTTTTTATACTCCGACTTATACAGTGGTGATAATTCTCGCAGAAATATACAGTGACGAGAACTGAGAAATTATTGTTAATTATTTTTATACGTTAATTAATTGCAAAAAATATTATTTTTAGATCGTTTGAAAAACATTCAGGGTCACTCCGTGGACCATCGGTTTTCGCGGCCAATGAGAGGATTCGAAGGTTTGGGGGGCCATGTCTTGGCTCTGAATTATTTTCAAGCAACACGAAAAATAATTTTGCTCAAAATAATATTACGATAACAATAATAATTTATTCTCAACCGTAATTGATTGTTGAATGATCATAACGCGACAGACCGGTCGCCATTTGGTTTATATAATGCATATAATACCAAACAAGAGAAAACGTTAAAAAGAAACATTTTTTTTTTTATGTGCAATTTTATTTGAATCGAAAAAAGTATACACTCAAAACAGTCTAATTGATTATTCTAATTTATTCCCCGAGTAGCATTTTTCGTAGTAACATGATTGTGACATTTTTGTTGGAAGTATTTTATCTGCTCCGGACCGAATTTAGGATAAGTCGCGATAATAATAAAATTAAAAAGCATTTGAACTGAACGCCTGAGGACCACTAGATTAGCTCATTGTCGTTTAGTTCTTTGGCAAAGGTATTTTCGCTGTCGATCATATTTTTATTTTTACATGTTATTCAAAAGCGTGAACACAATAAATACAATCAATTAATTTCTTATATGGACTTAAATATTTATGTACGAAAACTCATCCGGAACAACGGAATTATTGATTTCATTTACCCCAACGTAAATTCAGCGAGTTTGATGGTTCTTCTACAAGATGATGTAATTAACAGAACAGATTTAATGGTAATGATGGTATGAGCATCAAAAGCGATTCACGATTTCAAGACAATTGCAACAACGATATAGATATCACGTTTGAATAAATTTTTAATCACTTTTGTAATTCAGACGTAATTAAAAACTAAATGACTGTACGTTGTACTTGTAGAGTTTTGCGTAACCGAGAATTATTGAATTTGGGTATTTGGTATTAGTGTTTTCAAAATGAAATCGTGTACTTGTACAAAAACCTGCAGTATTGGTGGTATACCCTTCTTATATAGTTCCGTACCGCAGTTATCCGAATTGGAATTGAGGTATTTGGATGTGTTTTGAACCACGTGGGTCTTAATAATTTTTTATTCAAATTTCTACATTAATCTTATAGTACATAAGTCTTTTAACTGTAAATTTAAAGTGTATAAAAAAAAATTTTTTTTTCTATAATATCTTTGAATTTTCTATTAAATTATTATAACATATGAATAATAAATAATTTTATAAATATTGACGTGTATATCGATCGCCTCTTTTAATCAGAATTTCGTCTAAAATTGTAATATTAATATAATAATAAAACATTTTTAAATTAATAAGAATAAAAAAAAAATTTTCAATTTTCGTGAGATGGTTCCGCGGCTATATTTTATAATACTTACATATCACGAAAGAGTCTACGACTCGGGAAAATAAAAAAGAACTCGAGATCGTATGAATGAAGAGTATGGGGATGATTCCGCCTGTCCGGAATTAATATTTTTCAGAATATAGGCTCGTTTGCGAGTTCGATTTACAGAGAAAGAGAGAAATACAAATCTATAATAATAACATAACACGTTTCGGTATTTACGTTCTGGGATGACATAACTAACACGGGGCTGTTATAAAATATAAAACGTATTTTAGTTTTATATATTATTATAAAAATATTTTATTTCGATACATCTCGCGTACGTATTTTACAAAACACGTGTTTAAACAATTTGTATTTTTTATTTACTATACAAAAAAAAATAAAAACTTCGATTATAACTTAATTTCAAGGAGCGGGTTAGTGGGTATACCGATTACTGGACGCGTCACTGTCACTACGGCAGTGTCGCGCACAATTTTCTCCGGGTTAAGGCCGTTTTCATACGAAGCAACGAAAACGCATTAACGGCAAATGTGAGCCTTGCAAAAAAAAAAATAATAAAAAAAACCGTCCCATATTAAAAAGCAAAAGGTGAAAAAAAGTGCCATACGGTTTCTCCAAACGATAATTGCACTTTTTTTTTCGCCCGCGCGTTTATGAGCGTTTTTTCGCCTCTCGTTATTTTCTCTTTTTACCAACGCCGTATATAATATATGCGACTACGTGAATCGTTCATCGGAGAATATTACGCGATTCTGCAAATTATTAATAATTTTTTTTAGAATAATTTTCGTAAACTTTACGTTTTCATAAGGACGTTGAATCCAAATATGACCATCGTTTCATTCCCATCACGTCGTATGGGGGGGTTTTTTCTTAATAAAATAACAGGGATCTACAATAAAAATATCATAACAGTCGTGTAAAGAAATTATTAATCGTATTAAACTGAACTGAACGTATTATTTCTTACAATTGAACAAAAAATTCTTTTATGGTATATGTGTTGATATACCATTGCCCGTGCTCCTCATACCGTCAAACCTACACTACCGTATAGGAGCCCTTTCATTTATACTGCTTTATATTTGATTTCAAATTTAAAGTGAAGTGAAAATATGTGTTTTACAAAAAAAAAATAAAAATGATTTGATAGGATATTTTTTACTATTTTCTCTCCGGCTTTAGTGAGTAGAAATCTATAAGAAAAAGTAAAAAAAAAAAAAAAAATCGTATGTAGTTTTTTATTGCCGACTTGTGTTATTTATTCGACACGTTTTCAGGCTGCAACGAGAAGTCTTTTTTCACGTTGTTAAATTATTACGCATGTGGCGATATTATATTTTATAATATATTTATTTATATATTATAATATATAAGTGTATTATAAATCGGTAAAGTGTTTTTTTTTTTTTTGTTATTAAATTGCCTTTTGGTTTATGACTATTACAGATATGAGACAGAAATATTAGAGTTTCTTTTACCAAAGAAATTAACACGGTTTACGAAAATGTTTTATCTTCTCAACATAACCGTTACAGTCCAGGAGCGAGACACTATATTGGTATTGTTACATTTTAATAAACGTTTTTGATTAGTAATTTTATTATTATCATTATTATTACTTGTATATTTATATACTGTACAGTTATCGAGGCTTTTTATACTCCAAATACCCTTAAGAATTCTTTTCTCTACAACAACCGTATAAATCGAATTGTCTGGAACGATTCGGGAAGAACAATATTTGTTTTAACCCGAATAAATTGTAATTGAAAAATAAGGTTACATCTTATTTTAGTCGATGCATCTAACGATGTGGTATCCTACAAGGACACTTGATGTACCAAGCTTGTACCACAAAATTTTGCGTATATAGGGTTCAGAGAGTTTTATTTTTTTGTCTAAGATAATAATGTAACTGGATAAACAACACAGTATGTTATTATTAATCTTTAAACGTTGTCGCCATAATTTTTCAATTTATATTTACAGAAATATTATGTTGATTGTTATTACGTTTATTGACACCTGTCGTCGTTCATTATATTTTCGTTCATCTATTTTTTATTTTCTTTATAACAAAATATGTTATTCAATAAACACTCGTACAAAATGGTTAATCAAATAACAATTTTAATTTTGGAATTTTTTATCATTAATGAGAAACCCGAATAAATTCGAACGTTGTGGTTTTTTACAACGCATATTTTTAATTTTAATAGCGGATTTCGAATACCTCAAATGTTTTAAAAAAACACATAAAAAAATCGAATAAAATAATCGAGCGCAAAGCTCTCAGAAAGAGGTTGTCAATAAATTCCAACCTGTCGGAGTTCATAGTTGCTGCTCATTGACGCGTTTTTAAAATTAATTTACAATTTGTTTAAAATATTACGAGATCAGTTAAAATTTATTATATAATAAATATATATATATATATATATATATATATATATATATATATAATGGTATGCATGTTATATAAGATGTGCTGGGGAGATCATAATCACAATTTTCAAGTTGTTTATTTTTTTTTTTTTTTTATGAATATAAAGAATTCTATTCGAATTACTTTCTTCTTTTTATTATTTTAATTAACTATTTTACCTATTGAATTTAAAAAAAAAAATTATAAGTAATTTTAACCGGACATTCTATATTTTATATAAACTTAACGATTTATTAGTTCGTTCTACAGCATTACAGGTCAGACAATATTTCGTGTGTGTGTGTGTGTATATATATATATATACCTAATGCGTTACTATCGTTACGTTTCTATATAAAACGTACATAGATACGCGTACAAATTGAATTTGTACAGACATCGGATGGTAAAATGAACGTTGTTGTGTTTTATGTGCGTTATAAGGAAATAATCACACAGTGTTCCCTTGTGTGCGTATGTATTTGCGCAAGTGTAACTTGCATTGTACGTGAGTGTGATCGATGTTCACTTGTGCAATTTATACGTTGAATCTTATTTGTTTATGTATTATTATTATTATTTGTTATATACGTACATCACACGTCATGTAGTGTGTTATACTCGAGCAAGAACAATAAAGTCTACTGTACGTATGTAAACATTTGCATTACACGTAATATAATAATATATGTAACGTCCGAAAATGTTAATAACAATAGTTCTCGGTGTTGTTGGAGAAATGTGCGAGGGGCGTAATATTAATCGGTTAATTACAGGAGTAATGAAATTTGGAGTACTGCGCAAAAGTATATTTTATTATGAAATATCTGCAGCTACGATTTGTTGAATATTAAAATTACATACATGTGCACTGGCGTTTGAACAACGGGTGTAATGGAGGCAATTGCTCTCACAGGAAAATTGCCGCGCGGTAATTTTGTCCGTTATTGTTGTAAAGATATTTATTTTTCTGCTTATTATTCACCGTTTGGTGTAATGGAGGCAATTGCTCTCACAGGAAAATTGCCGCGCGGTAATTTTGTCCGTTATTGTTGTAAAGATATTTATTTTTCTGCTTATTATTCACCGTTTTCGGTTGATGTTTATGTATATACGTTTCGTTTTTGCCGACGAAAAAAAATGTATTGCCCCATAACATGTTTGAAAAATATTGGTTAAAATGTCCCGACCCGGTCCTAGTTCTGCCCTCGTGGTTTAAGATTCGTTTTCCGGCGCCTTTGCACATATACTCGTATATTAATATACGTAGTTGTATATTTAAACGATAAACGAGATTGTAGTTGGGAAAGGGATTGACCACAAGATCATATGTGTCTGATTCTGGAAAAGTTTCTTCTCGCCCGATTTATTAAATAATCTACATTGCGCGTGCGTGGCTAAATTTTTTTTTTAGACAATTTAACAATAAAAAATTAGTGTACTTATATCTACTTGTATGTTCTTTGTAGGCGACCGAATAACAGTATTAAATTCAATACATTAAACATCAGTTGTAGATTTTTTGGGTTTCAAAGAGTGTCGTGAGCCGTAACGATTTTCCCAAAGATCAACTAAAGATCGAACCTAACTTTTAAGAATATTCCGTCGGTTATTAGATTACATAAAATTAGTTTCCTTGGTTACCAATGTTGGTTGTTAGAATTGTTGATTAAATCTTGTTTTGTTCCCAGTATGATGTGGTCGAGTAAAAATAAATTGCTTTTAGTTCTTAAATTTTTAATGTTAATTCTTCGAGTATTTAGTAACCCTACATAGATGTAGTATTATTCAAATTTTGTGAACATACCTATATATATATATATAAAGTACATTATTTTCTAGGGTGAAACGCCGTTCAAAACCGTGAACGGACAACGCTTGGTAATTAATAGCTTATATCTATACAAATAGACGTTTAAAATATAGTTATACATAGATCAATGTTTAAAGAGGAGTTTATGAGTACGAATTGGGTCATCAGATCGCCAAAAGAACTTATTTAAAGAAAATTTCGTGTACTTTTTCACGATTACCCGCGCACACAATTCGTTAACATTTAGTACACGTCAAACGTGATTTTTTTTTTCTCAATCGCTTGTAACATTGTATTAACTATCTATTTTAATTTTCAACAATTTAATTATTGTTGGTAATTATAAGTATTTATATATTATAACGCATCGAACAAATCATCTTGTACTCGGGTAGAAACGCCATCCATCAGGAGACCCTGCAGGAGTCGTATACAATAACTTTATCCTCCAGCCCGTTTGCTCACCTGCGTCACTTATTATTATATTTCATATATATATATATAATATATAATATATATATATATATATATATATATATATATTTGTTAATTTACTGGCAACCATTACGAGGGTCGCTTTTTTGTTTTTTTTTTTCCTAATTAACGGCCTCGACGGCTATGAGCAGTAGCGTCGAATTTTCTGCTCTTAACCGTTATGCTGCCGAAGTGAACACATCATTTTCACGTTTTTTCCTCCATATGTTATCCAAGCGACAGAGAAAATATCCCAATCCAGCGCCACAGCATTTATTTCAACGAATAAATAATCCAAAACTACGAGCACCTGTTTTCGACGCACCCAAATATTTCGTATATATTTATTTTGGCCGGTAAATTTATTTTGTATGCATGTTTTCGGTTACATCAGGTTTAATTAGGTTTTTTCATTAGCAATCGTCCGTCTCTGGCGGCCCCGCAAGAGCCTAGAGAATATGAAATTAATTTTTTGGATTTGTACACGTGTGACACGTTGATTAACATTTTGCGTTATTTTTTTGTTTCATCTTTTTTTTTTTTTCTGTAAAGGTTTATTACCAATGGCTTTCTTTCGCACCAAATTAATTTTTTTACTACTCATTAAATATTTAATTTTTTTGTCGATTTAATAAATGTTTTTTTTCTTCCTTTTCCGTCAATTTCTATGCTGTTTATGAATACAATCCACATGACTCCGTATTCGAAGGGACTTCGCCGCTTGTGGTTGACAATCCTACTTACCCTGTGTAACGGAATGTCGACCACGGAAATTGGCTGGAATTTATTCGAGACCAAACACGTTAAAAAAGAATCCCGACATTATTAATACCCGATAAAAATAACGGAACCAATTTTTTTTTTTCACTTTTAAATATACTACGATAATTACAATGTTTTAACACAAAAATTATAACACGTCTATCAATAGGGAAAACAGTGCATGTTAATTTATTACAAATCAAATAAAGTTTGTGCACTTACATTAATTACGTAAATTTACTAAATTATACCGTTTATCTAGTGAATAGAAATAAAAATATTTGAGTGTTCCTCGATGCTAATAATTGTCGTCATTTAAAAATCAACAGTTATTTGTAAATATTAAAAAAGTGTTGTGCCTAACGATTAATGACATTAGAAATAAATTTCAAGTAAATATAAATAACGTTTTTTTTTTTTTTTCTGAAAAGAAATCCCCGGGAAATCGTTGACGTATAATATAAATTCAACGGATTCAACAATATTATTATTTCGCTTATCATAAAATTTATTACGTATACATATAGAAAAATAGCTATTGGTAAAGTAACATTAAAATTTGTTATAATGGAAAAAAAAAAGAAAAATTAAAAAGAATGTTTACAATTCATTTCGTTTTTTCCCCGTTTGTACTGTAGGGTCCAATACCGTATACAATCGTTCAGAAAATGCGTTAGAAATATAAAAATGTTGATGTATAGAGGAAAATGTACGAATATTTTTCTCATCTAGTGGATATTTTCTCTTGTTAATATAATGTGAATAATATGAATTGTTATTGTTAGTGTTTTTACGGTACGTTTTTCGACGAATGACATTCGAACGGTTTAGAATTTTTTCAAACATTAAACGCGCAAACATTCGCACGTGCAGCGGAATTAGAATGGTTTGTTCGCGTTTTATTGTCGTAAACGTTTTATTTTTTTCCCCCCCAATCCGTAGCGACGGAGCACCGCGCGCGGTTAGCAACAAATTATCGGTCGAACGAGTTACGCGGGCCACTTAGATTTCGAAATAGCGGTGTTCGCAGCATCACAAAAAAAAAAAAAAAAAAATTCCAAAACTGATATGTCGGCACGCGCGTAACACGCGATATTCTCATTATTATCGACGCGACGATAGTTGCGCGGGATACGAAAATAATTGTCGTGGTTTTTTTTCTTTTTATATAAAAAAAAAAAAATTGTATTTTCTACGACATTCGAGACGAAGAAATAATATTAACAAATAAATGTATACAGCGGATTTTTTTTTTTTGCAGAGAAAAACACAAACCGTTCCACTGCACCGCGGTCCAGGTGTCATGGCATGTGTACAGGTTTACGATCTTGCGAACGGGGTTTTTCTTTTTTCAATTTCTACTATCGGCAAATCGCTTTAACCCAAATGATCACGTCGAATTAGTATTTAATTTCATTCGATCGCGACGTGTTGTTTCGAGCACGCGCTCGCCGGAATGCCGGCCGCCGTTTGAGAACGGACAGTGGCCACCGCGGGCATTAGCAGCGCTACGTAGCCGCTGCGTGTATCCCGGCGATCCGTTATTTTCTACTTAAATTCAATTCACTGTCACGGATAACACGTGCGCGGCGTGTTGGCGCTCGGTCGTGGGCGTCGTCCGTACGCTCCGAGGAGCGCACGATTTCCGTGTACGTCTGACCGAAAACCGTATAAAATACCCTATAATAATAATTATTGTCGACGTCTCGTCGTCGCGGTCAATCCAAAATGGGAGAAATTAATATCAACCGTCAAGAGCCGCATGATTTTCGCCCGGACAACGACAAAACCGTTCCAGCGCCGACGCTCGGCCATATTAAGCTTCGACAGACGTCTAGCCCGGGGCGTTACAACGACTTGTGTGCAGTCGAATACTGCAGACGTTATCTAATTTTTAAGCATACACCGCGACCGTATTATAGTAATAAGACGCATTTCAAACTCCCCGTTACACTTTTCACAACGTTGGAAAAACACCCGTGTCCGTCCGCCGTGTTCAAAAGTTTTGGAATCGCGAGCGGATGGAGGAGTGTATTGATTTTGACTTATTGTTTTCTCCTTATTGTCTGTCGCCGAAAATTCTGTCGGAAGGAGTGCGCCGATCTTTACAGTCAAACCTTGTTTCCGGTAGCAAATTTCATCTAGTCGGTATTTTTTTTTTTTAGTCATCACAATTCCTTTTTTCTAGCGTACGAGAAAACTATCAAAAAAAAAAAAAAAAATGACATAAAAACGAAACACCGCGATTTCGTCGGAATCGATTGTCGTCGGTCATTTCCAAATGAACGGTTATGGAAAGTAGAAATATTCATCGAACGCGTATTTCCGTATTATATTAAGGAACAGAAATGTTCGAAAACTTTTTTTCGACATTGAACTCTTTATGGCAATTATATATTACAGGTTTTGAGGTATTCAATTCGTAAGAAAGAATAGTTTTTGTTATATACCGAAAACATTACACCGACGCTCAGCTCAGAATCGTTTTACCAAATAGCAATGATGGTTTATCATTGCTTTCAAATTTATAATGATACGCTCAAGAAGAGTACTCCGAACTCGGGGGTATAAAAAATAAACTGTTGTTCATATAGGAAACCCGTTGAAAAAAAAAGAAGCCAATATGACCTTATAATGTCCAATATCAGGTGATGCCGTGTCTACAAAATGTAAACTATCAATATAATCGCAAATAAATGTACCTCATTTTATGTCACGAATCGTCCGTGAGAGTTAAAATGAAAATTGTGAAAATATTCCGCTTAAATACAATAAAAGTATCGCGTCAAATGCGTTATTGCCGTGTAACGAACACAAGTTCCATACGCTTATTGCGAATAGATTGACAAATCTATTTATATTTCGAATAAAAAAAATCCAATTTACACGGATAAAACGAGTTTTGGTATTCGGTTAGGCTCCTAATATAATTTACACACTTGCACGTCGCTCGTTTGACCCCAAGTCGGTTTGAACACTATTGAACACCAATGATTTCGTATTGTCGGCGTGCAACGTTTTCCCTAAATATATTTCCCGCGGAATTCGACCTCCAGACCAAAAGTGAATTCGGGAGATTCGAATCGAACGAATTAATAACCGACGAACGCGTGTTATGCCCGGTGTGCGTAACGCGTCCGCACTTCAATCCGTCCCCCGTACTAACTGTAACAGTTAAAAACACAGGTTTTTTTTTTTGAAATTATTACGTAACTTTGTGTTTTTATTCGACGTAATTGAATAACTGATTCGTTTACAATTGCACTGTAATACGCACGGGAACATTACACGGTTATTTATCCATTTTATAATTATTATCATTGCGCTGCTGAGAGACGAATTCAATTTTATCGAAGTTCGAAATGCGTACCTATTCGTATATTAAAAAAAAAAAAAAAAAATTATTATAATTGAACAATCGACAATTCGTTGAAACTGAAACAAACATGCACACAGTTTCGTATATTCACGTCTGATGAAATGTCTTATACTTCACAAAATTCTATTCCGTAGAATAATGTGAAAAGTTGATTAATATTTATTAGTTTTTTTTATTTTTGTAAAAAGACTTTTCTTTTTTTTTTTACTAGTTTTTTTGTTATAAAATTGTTGATCGCGGACGTACACAGCTGATGTGGTAATCGTACGTTTTACACGATGTAGTGTAGTGCGTAGTGATAGTGAGCTGATACTAATTAAAAACTTGACTGCAATGGCGATCCGAGGGATCACAGGGGTTACCATTTCCAGTATTCATTTTTTTTGTTTTTTTTATGATTTATTTTCTCCATTACGCGGTATATTTTACGTCCATATGTTTAACTTTATCAACGTTGTTGAACACTGTAAACTTCGGATGAACCACGGACGGTGGTGTTTAAATTGTTAAACAATTTTGAAAATTATTCAAAATATATTTCGAAATTTCATATTTCATTTCTTGACCAAATAATGCGTGAATGGAAATCACGATTCGATCGAATTATTTCATTATATAATGGTTATTCCCATAGCATTTAAATAAATACGAATATTCAAATATATTATGAAAATATACGAAAACGATTTTCCTTCAAATACATTTATTTATGTCATTAAAAGCCGAGTTATTTATATGGCACAATCAATGAAATGTGGATGGCGGCACAATGAATTATATTATATTATTGTTCAGATATTGCGCGTAATATAAAATTATTTTTACAAATATACGCTATCCTTTCTACTTAAGAACACTTTTTTTTTTTTACTATAAAACGATTAAAAACATATTTGAAGTCAAAAATTAATGAAAACAAAAATGGATTTTACTTAATGCATATAAAAACGTTTTTGCGCGATGAGTATGTTTTAGGGGGTACGGAGGTACCATTGCACGATCCGATTTAAAAATAATGATATATACAAACACAATGATTCATGAAGAATCGATCGAATTGTCAACTACAATGAGACGTTATAAGGTCAAACCTAAGGATCGGCTGACAGATTTTTCGCTTCAAACTAACATCAGTCTCCTTTACTTTGGATTGTCGTCGAAAATTTTTAATTTTCTCGTACCTCGTCCAGCGACGATTCATTATACTGCAACCGAACTTTACTTACAAAAAAAAGAGAAATCGTTAAAATAATGGGGACATGTGTGTTAATCTCATAATAACATCGAAACTTATGTCAAAAGAAACCGGCTGTGAACAGTGGTAGTTATGTCAAAGTCTTAGGGGGGAGGCGAAATCAAATTCAATAGTGAGTTAACGACGCATCTTCTCTCCGATCATGGAGTTCCATCCATGCCATCTTACCATTGTCGGTATCAGAAGTTTATGACTCGAATCAATAACGTACAATACGGATATTTTAGATATTTAAAAAAAAAAGACTCGCATGCTCTTCCATTAACACTTTTTAAGCAGGCCTGTATTTAAATCCTTCCCTTTTTCAATATTTTAGGACAGGCATTTCATAATTAGAATATGTATTTTGGTAATATGTTCAAAGGGGAAGTGGAAGTGGAACTACCAATTATCCCTCCAAGCAGGGGCGTCATTTGGAGTAAAATCATGGGGTAGCAATCTTGAATTTTTTTTTTGTGATCTAATGAAGGAAATTATTTGTAGAGTAGCGTAGCTATAAATTTGCAACCACAATAAAAATGGTGGGGTAGCAATTGCTACCCCCTAATGACGCCTATGCCCCCAAGATATGTAAATACTGCTGGCTGTGCCATCACGAATTGATAGTTCTTTGCTTCATTCATTCTACTTATTTTTTGTGTATAATTATATACGTTTTTTTGTTTCGTACTTACAATTTATAATTTTTCAAATACGAAAATTATTTTTTTAATTTTACAATTTAGCACTCTCCCCCTATCACTTTTCCATACCAACAATTACGGTATTTTCGCGTACAGGTGATGTTGGAAAATCGTTTGTTTCTTACGGAGGTTGTTGTTTTAGAAAAAAATTAAGAACTACTGCTATATAGATAAACATCAGAAGTATATAATAATATTGTATGATTGGTTTTAATCCGTCGCGTTGCGAATAGATAAGAGTGAAAAAAAAATATCGTTCCAATTACATGCACGTAATAAAACACGTGCATCACGCGGCACTCGTTTTTTGCATGTATATCGCATAAAACTACGTCAGACTCGGTGGTTTTAAAAGTTTCAAAGTCGTCTATTTCGTGGTGCGATATTATCGACAGATAACGAGTGCGTGCGCAAGCAGAGAAGCCGTTAAAACGGACTTTTATCGCATTACTTTTATAGGACTTTTTTTCTCCTCCTCCTTCTTCTTCTTCTTCTGGAAATCTGTAATAACAACGCACGTGACGCATATATGAACACAACCCGTGCGTTTGAAGTTACACGCGGCGGCAGTGGCACGTGTTTCGTCTAAAACGTTCCGGGACTATGGTAATTAGACGAGAAGAAAACACTACGTCTATTAATATATTAAACGCGAGATTTGATGGAAAAGGCACACGTGTGTGTGTGTAGTCGTTTCGACGGCATCTTGCCATATCGTATAAAGTCAACCGCAAAGAATAGTAATAATATTTTCATTAAAGCTGCGTATATTATTGTCCTTTAAAACGTCACCGTCTGTGAACATTTAAGTAAACGTAGATGGGTCTTGGCGCGCAAACGAATCGTCTACCGTACTTCATACGACGGGACATTAAAATTTAAAGTGTGTGTGTGTGCAATAGCAAGACTATGAAGTGTAAGCATTACTAATTAAACGAATACAGTTTTCTTTTTTAAATTTAAATACAAAAATGTATTAATGTTTCACACTTGAATGATCATGTTGCCTATAAGATTAACGAAAAATATAAACTATATACATATATATAATTTATTGAAAAGAGAAAAAACTAGAAATAGGACATACTGGCCAGAAAAATAAACAATACAATTGATACGTATTAAATGAATGTTACACAATAAAATAATGTGAAATAAGAAGGAAAAGAAAATTAGGTGAAAAACCAGAGAAAGTGAATAAATGAATAATGTTAGTTATAACAGAAGTACAAGACGAATTAAGAATATTATATGCGAGGGGGGCTATCACTATTGTTGGCATGCAAAGAATAAAGAAAGGAAGCCCTGAAGGGAGACTATCTGGGACAATGGTAAAAAAATATAAATAAAATCCTCATTCGTAGGTTTCGAAGAGGAATGTGCAAAGTGGAAAAGAATTGAGACCTAACAAAAAACTATGCGCGGTTATGACAGTTAGACGTTAGTCTAGTGAAAGACGCAATACGGAACGTTGAAATCTTGAAATGATAAAACCAACGGGACCGGGACCATTGATTAGCGCAATGTTTTCCAAACGGTGTATAACATAAAATATTATTAATAACAATTGAAGGAAATATATTAAAAACGTTAAATGTATTCGTTTCTGGCGAACGTACAACGTTATAATATTCAAAGTGTGTCACCGTTATAATGACCGTTAATGATGTGCCGAATTCGAAAAAATAGTTTGAGAACCACTCAGCTAGCGGAAGAAGTAAAATAATTCCATTTATTCTTCCATGCGCTATGCGTATGGATTTCCGAATGCGGGGAACGAGATCGGGATTTCGCACTTAATTCGGCAGTGCACAATGTACCAAAAAAAAAAAAAAAAAAATGGAACGATACAGAAAAGCCCAGCGCAAATTCATTTATAGTTTTGAAAAAAAAAATATTTGCTGCGTATTGTGCGCAGGAAAATCCGGCGAATTCCGGGCACGGTGCGAACAACGAATGCAGACGGGGGACGGTATAGGTACGTCTCGTTCGGACGGAAGCCGAGGGGAAACGACCGCGGACTGCCAAGACAATCGAAAAATCCGCTTCGGGAGCGCACACGGCGGTTTCGTATTATTTTTATTTATTTTTTTTTGAACGTCGTACGCCGGTTGCGGGCACCGGACCGGAGGTGAGAGACGAGATGGAGACGTGTTTGTGTTATAACTGGCCGCTGACAAATTATCAACACATGTTAACGACGCCTATAAATAATGCGTTGGTACGACGAACGTTGGACGTCTATCCCGAACAACGCGATACTGCGGTGGCGACGGGTAGCGGGAGGCTGCGAGCGCGCGACAATACAACGCATTAAACAGCCGTAAATCTACCACCGGCGCCCGTACCGCAGACTTTGACAAGCCGCCGCCGCCACAGCGAAACCAGTCGGCCGCGGTCCGGCGGTCTTCAAGCGGGGACGTTTCCTCCCCCCCGGACAACGGCGAACGCTTTTCGTTCTTCAAACGCCTCGCCGGCCGCCACAGGGACCCTCCTCGGGTTTCGTTCATTTCGTACGACGTTTTGCCACTCACTGCAGTTCCCTCTCATCAGGCGCGCCCGCAGAGATGTAGATCACTAGGTGCAAAATATTTTTAGTGTCAATATAAGTAAAATTAAAAACACAAATGTACAATAATAGTTATAAAATCATAATGATTTATACGCAGTATGTCAGTATACACAAATGCCAATATACGTATATATGAGTTGCTCGAACGTACCCAAAATAAATAATAGTGTACCACAAAATAGATGTCGGATAACGAAATTAATAATAATAATAATAATATCATTAGTGACCAAAATAAATGTATTAACAGACGCGTGGTCAGACGGGACTGTACCCAGTACTGAAGTGCGACAGACGACGGTTTTTCAGAATAGCCAGAATAGGTATTTAATATTTTTACCGTATTAGGAATAATCATGGGCATAAATTATAAATTAACAGAGAAGGAATTTTTTTTATATTTTATCATTTATTTGAAAAATCCAAATTATGAAAATTCTCAGGTGGTGCATTTGCACCACCTGGCCACCCCCCCCCCTCCGGGCGTGCCTGCCTCTCACATCCCTGAACATTTTTTTATTTTAAATTTCGTACACACGTCGTTTCCAATAATATCCGTTGTACCGTTATTGTCGCACGCATTTACGCGGTTTATCGACATAATGGCTGCGAGCGCGCGTAAGCCGGCCGGCCGCCACAAACGATCGCGGTTTTCGCCCGTCGGTTAAAACTGACGTCCCTTGTGTCCACACACGTTCGTTTGAAACCGAAGACAGACATCTGTTTTTCATTTCGTGTCCAGTTAATTCAGTGCAGCGTGTACACGCGACATGTTCTCGTCGGACAACGGTGCTCCGGCCGTACTTGCTCTTATATATTAGTTAACAAAAAAAAAAAAAAAAAATTACAAAACAAACGCGAAGAGTGGTTGACAAAAAAAAAAAAAAAAAGGAATGTTTATTCTCATATACGGTTGTTGACTGAAATAAAAGTTTTAACCACGGGACAACTGTCTCAGAATGAGTGAAAGAAACGTGTCTCCTGCAATTTACTCTTTCTAGCGATAACTCTCTAGCGTGTACAACTGCGACACGACTGGCTAGAATTACCTGCATCACGTTCGGTTCGCGCACAGTTCAAACCGAACAGTTTCGTCATTTCGGTTTATAAATATTTAAAAACATATTTTAATTGATATTGAGATAACTCTCGGTTTTCAGTCTACACACATGCTCGGTTTTAACTGACAATTAAAATTGTTCAGCGTAATGTGACATATTACACTAATCACGTGTAGCTCAATTGTTCATAATCATCGTCATATGACGCTTCCTACATTTGGAATCAACAATTTCGCGCGCAAACACGAGACGAAATTGTAGTTCGACAGAACATCAGTCAAACATGAATTCAATTATTTGACGACTTAGAAGTTATTGGACGACTCAAAAGTCTAAAGTCAAAGACCTTAGTTTGATAAGATATTATATTAAAGGCAGGAGTAATTTCAATGGGAATTAAGCTCCACACGTGTGTACGGATATTGATTACAGTTAATTAGTTAGATGTAAAAAAACTGTGAATATTTTCGATAAAGACCAATTGGTTGTTTCAGTATATATTTATATAAATTTTCACAATATTGATAACATTATGTTATATTAATAATAAACAGTTAGCGAGCCGTAGGGTGTTGTGAATGTGGTTTAAGTGAATTACTCGGATAATGATTTTAGAGTGTATTTTTATCGCTATAAGTTTGAAAGCAATGATAAATTGTTGCAATCGATAAAACGATTTTGAGCGGAGTTTCGGTGTAATATTTTTGAATATATATATAACAAAGACTAACCATTTTTATGAATTAAATAATATAAAATCTATAATTGCTATACATAGTCCAAAATTAAAGGAAAGTTATTGAAAATATTTAATATAAATATTTGATGGATATTTCAAGTTTCTATACTTATTAGTTTAAAAATTACGAAGAAATAACGATAATCGATTCCGATAAAACAGCGTTTTTACTGTTTTTATGTAATTTTTCAGTAGTTATTGAATTATATTTTTAGAAAATCGAAAAATGATCTCCGTAAAGTACCAAACACATATCATTTGCTACCATCGGAAACGAGTCATGACTGTGGAATTCTTGGTAGAATTTTTGGATACACAAAAAAAAAAAAAAATTAAAAAACACATTTCATTGTAAAAACAATAAATTCTCTTCTCTCTGCTCAGAACCTATATATATATATATATATTTATTTATTAATAATATTATTATAATAACACGATAATATTCATAGTCCCTACAGAATCTTTCCTGACGCACAGCATATGCCTTTTGTTTTCCCCTTTCCATATCCAAGTGCGGACATACTTCTGTCATTGCGCCAATATGACCGTTTTTCAACGTATACTTACTGGCATACCCCTTGTGGTATTACTTACTCAGTATGTCAGCGGTTCCCAACTTTTTATATGCGTGACCCTAATATTTTAAAATAAACTCTTCGCAATCCTAAAAAAAAAATTGTCGTAATAATTGAAATCATAGTTTTTTATTTATTAACTTGTTTGTTACAATATTATAAAAATTAGTTTAGTATTAAAAATTAATACAAAATAATATAATTGAATTACTTCCCTGATGTTAAACACTTACTATAAGTTTTTGTGGGACTTTCTACACGAAAATCGTACTGATGTACGTTTATAATACGTCGATAGTTAATCGTTTTATTTTATATCAATAACAATAAGAAAGGATAGTCGAATGTGGCAACGTTTCACGAAAAATATGAACAAAAATAGAAATTACATAATATGTATCGATTATTTATAATATTTTCTCTATCGATCTTTTTTTTTTGTTTTTTTTAACTAAATTTTAAATATGAAAGAAAAATATTTAATATGTGAAACACGTTTTAGCGACTCATCATACATACCACTGCGACCCTAATTAGGATTGCGATCCGAGATTGGGAATCGCTGTTGTATGTCATAGTTTAAGCGATGTTCACCACGGTAGACTTTTAATGGCATCAGAGTGAAGTCGTGAGGATTTTGACTGCGAATCAGTCTCGGATAGTATTCGGAATATTTTCCACACACTTTTTTGAAAGCATTTCATACAGTATTCTAAAAATTTTTTAAAGTTCAATCATATTTTAAATAGTTTCCATATAAAAATAAACAATTCAAATGTAAAAAGTAATTATTGCAGAAAAAAAAAACGAGTAGCAACTAGTAGGTGTATAGTGCGTATTTAAAATCAATTCAATTATTTTATCAATAATCTTGTTATGGGTTTGGTGTTTGAACCCTTAGCTTTATCCACATAATCAAGTATATTCGAATACACGCTATATTATTTCAAATTGTTATTATTTATAAACACAGAATTTAAAAAATATATGTTAAATATCATAAACACATATGGATGATTGTTTATATTCGAATAATTTATAATATAATTACTGTATTTGATATTCGTCTAACTGGAAATTAGTAAAAAAAAAAAAATAAATTCTAAAAGTATTTGGAATATTTTTTGTTAAATATTCAATATACTTAGAGAATACGATTGTCATGAAGTATTCGAATACATATTCTGAATATTTTATTTTTTTTTTGAAATATCCTAAATATGTATTCCAAATACTATTAAAAAGTATTTTATCCAAGGCAGCTGTGAATTTATCGCATCTCGATTTAGGGTATGTTGATGATTTCAACTGTTTCAGAAGACCGAGATATTCACTTTCTTTTAGCAGATTACGTGCACAATAGGTTAGATTGGTTATTCATCTCTTTCTAAAAGGCACACTTTTGTAACTCGTTCATTTTACTATACACAAAGAGATGGTTATTAAGAAATTCTAAGGAAAAAAGTATTACTAACAATAACATAATCCGTATAAACAAAATTTGATTATTTCTACTTTTTATGTATACTATTGGACAACAACAACTGCAGTATGGAATTCAGGCATAGACTTGTCTCGCTTATATGAGTATTACAGATATCAGTATTATAGTAATCCGAAATAATCGGAAACGGATTTATGCGCATGGTCAATGACTTCATGTGGTCATATTATCGTCATTAAACACGACTTAAATGATCACCTAAAGCGTTTCAGACAGATTAAAAACAAACTGCATTTCGATATTTCCAATAGTTTTTGCACTATGTGCGCCTATATACGAAGAGAGTCTATATTTATATAGTTTAAGTAGGCTTAGAGACGTTCAGAGAACTTTAAAAAAAATGTAAATTTTTCTTTATTATTATTACTTTTGGTATTGATTTTGCGTTTTATCATAAGCCACGATGACACCGCACGGGAATGAAATTTTTATTATTATTATTATTATTGATACTGCCACGAAGGAACGTTTTATTTCGTCAAAAATACCATAATATATTTAAATACGACATTATTTCGGCGTCAATGCACATCGTATCGAATCTGTACAGTTTCACATTGAATCCCATTTGCGTCTAAACAATGTCGTTTTTGGATATATTCGGTATATATTGACAAGTACAAAAAGTATTTATATTAAATATATTATATTTTAAAATCAACAGTAATAAAAATTGTTCAAGTAAATATTTAAAATATTATATTTTACTCGAAAATGATTTGTTTACGTGTTAATGGTACATGATAATGAAAATGTTATAATATAGAGCTTTTTTCCAAATTCCAATCTTCTTATCGGTCAACGATTTACGTCGTTTTGTAGCATAATATTCGTGAAACACACGAATTGCATTATAATATGGTATTGTGAAGTTTTAAAATACATACATTTTTATATCCTCTTATTAATCGCGAGTAAACTTAAAAAAAAGCCCGAGAAGCGTGAAATAATTTCGACATTATAATAATATACATTTATGAGTTAACTTAACCGCAATACGGGAAAAAATAATAATGTTTTAAAGTGAAATTAAACGTGAACTAAAAACTTGGCACGAAATCACCTTTTTTTCTTTTAAAAATAAAACGTAGTTAACATTTATAGTGGACCAAACTAGACAAATCGTTATGTTTTATTATTTTCGCTTGATGTTTTAATTGAAATCACTTTTACTAACATCAGCTACGTTTTAAATAATACGAACAAAAATATATGAATTATCATAAGTAGAGAGAAAGAAAAAACGCGTGCATCCAAAGGCCGAATGAGTTCACACTGTAGAATTTTAAAGTAAATATAATATAAAATTTCGATAACATAACAAATAATTAGTTACTGAATACATTTTAGATTTTTAAACGGAACTATAGGAATGTGTTGGTTTTACAACGACGTTTTTTTTCTTTATAACTCTGTTCAAAAATTCTACCAGAATTTGTGTTCAGATCTTTACAGTCATACCTTGTCTCCGGTAGCAAATCGTATTTAGTTGGTACATTAAATAAGTCGTTTTTCGATTATCTCAACACTTTTTTCTAGCGTACGAATTTATTATAAATTCTAGCGTACGTATTTATTATAAATTAATTTTATTAATTTTTCCTTTTACCGCCCCGGAAGATCGTCTATTATCGTTTACGAGCACACAATTTTTTTTCATCCACCCCATCACCTGTGACAAATCCAATCGATTTTGAGAGCCTCGTACCGTACTATATTAAATCTCAAGAGCACACGCCCGGGATTCGATAATGTAGATATTTTATCTTTTTTTTTGCGAAACATTCGCGGTGACGTTCCAAATAATTACGGTGCCAATTACGCGGTAACACACTTGCATTATTATTTATGCCAATATACGTATTATGTGTTTTTCAGAAAAATCTTCGTCTGGATCGACATTAATCCGATGACAAATCGTCGTCCGCCGCACAGACGTCACTCGACGGCCGGCGATCGCGTTCGCTGCATGTGCACAGCCATCGGCGCGCGGCAAGAACGGATTCTGTGTATAAATAATAAAATATTTATAGTACCAACAAAGATTAATGACTGTGAGAACGGCGCGCGCACAGCATCCGTTGTAACACACAAGTAATTTGTACCGCGGCGTACGATTTGACACGATCGCGAGTGGCAGCAATCGATACGAGTTTTTTTGCACAATTCATGCGAGTTCGATACGACGATCGCGCTAGTAGTTACACGTATATATTTATTGTTTTATGTAATATAACAAATACGTCATTGAAGGGACTATATGCGTCCCGATTAAAAAGGGATCGGATCCCGACGGTTTCTCTATAAACTTCAAATTTTTTTGTTCCTTTTTATTTTTTTTTTACGAATATATGTCTCGTTTATTCCCTCGTTTCTTATTTGTATGTATTTAAAAGGAGACGGTGAAACAGTTTTATGACGAGTTTATTAATCGCGCGTGTAGATAAATTGAATCGTTCATGAACTCCTAAAAATAGTGTTTTATTTTTGTCGTAGGTATATAATGAAATTAATCATTACGTTATATGTACTGACATTCGAGAAAGTCAATTTAATTACAAAAAAAAGGCAGCGAGCCGCGAGGTGTCGTTTAAGTAAATTATTTTAATAAAGTATAAGTTTGATAACGATCATATAAAAATGGAAAACATCTCACGACTCTAGGACCGTAAGTATTGAACAAACATTGTTTTTTACAAAAAAATAAAGTAGCACTTTGTCAAAACACTCGAAATGTTATTAAAAAAAAAAAAAACAAATTTTGAATAAAGATTTTCATCATTTTTTTGTAATGTAGTTGACGTAACGTATGTCTGACGTAATTATGGAACAATAAGTATTATCGATTTGGACGATTTTTTATCGTTTTTATGTAATTTCTGGTAGTTTTCTTAGGCGTTATTGAGAAAATCGAAAAACAAACGATGACATTAATGAAAGAAGCAATCCTTCAGTAAAGTTTTTGTGTTCAGACATAAAAAAATAAATGCATTATTGTAAAACTAATACATTTCTCGCTACGCTCAGAGTCTAAAAACAAATTTTTTTTATACGTATCGAAATTCTTAGTAGTGTGTGCATTTGCGTTTTTTTAAGATTCGAATAAAAGTTTTCAAATTTGTCACTATTATGAATATTGAAAGGGATTTAACGAATAAACTTATTAGACGAAATCTTTATTGACTGCAAATGTACAGCTGACGATCAATGAATTACAGTTTATGTGTATTTTTATTTTTTATACATGTACGTGTACGATAACAATTATTTGAACATACGAATAAAGTGGTTTTCACGTCGTCTAATTTATTTATATGCTTCGACAGTTTAAACTATTATCTTTAAATTTGATTTTTGGATATGTGTAGGGTGGGTGTTGTTTTTTGCTCACAATTTTCCAGCATGTATACGTAATTCCGTTCGTCTTCTGATTTGAATCTATAATTCATATGGTTATTGGGGTGGTGTGAGCAAAGCTCCCGACGTCTGTGCATGGGTTGTTTTATTATTTAAGCAGCCCCTAAATGTCGAACTCTAGTTGTGTTTATGGTACGACAGTGTTGATATATTCCTGCAGATAGCACAAAATAATTGTACAGACGAGATGAAGACAATTTTTTTACGGAAAATTTAACTAGATGCAAATTAATACGTAAACGTATAAATACATGATTAATTTATCGAGGTGAATGTGGTAGATAAATTTAATTTTTAATATATTGTATTTTATATTCAATATCAAACCACAAACTTTTCCCTTTCTTTTAGAAATGTATACATTTATATTTGGTCTTTTTCCGAATCAATACGGCGCGCTATTGTGTAAAAGAGCGATGCGGCGAATAGAAAAATATTAAAAAAAAAAAAAACCGAAATGACAATGTGTAATAATACTTTAACAGAATACCGTCGTCAACGTTTATTTCACAGCGAAGGATTTAAAAAATGTTAATCTTTTTTGTGATTATTATTTTGCTAATAAATTGCCAAAATTTTCAGTTCACTATGTTGTTCGAACGACACGAATAAAGAAAATTCAAATTCGAGACGTGTTTATTGTTATTGTATATAACATTTTTTACAGGCTTTATGTTCTAACATAATTTCGTCTAGATGAAGATAATTGTTATATTTCTTTTATACAATTAGATGAGTTGAACAGTACTTCAAGAACGTGCTTGCGTATGTGCGGTGTATTATCTTGCGTGTCTTATAAACGTTATCCAGGGAAGAAGATGTAGACGACTGCGTGCGGACGCGAATATAAATAATACTGAATTTTCAGACAACAAGAATAATTTTTATTTCAATAACACTATAAAATTCTTTTATTCGTAATATAAAATTATTACTGACCATTTGTTAATGGGGAAAAAATATATAAAACAGATCTTATTTTTTGCGTTATAACTATAAAATTGTTTAGAACAGTCTAATTTCATTTCATCTCAATCCGAGCACAACTTTTGTATATTTTCTATTTTCTATAATCTAATTTATTTTCTATTAATATTAAATTCTGTCTCCTATAATATATTATATTTAATTATAACTATAGTGAAAAGGTAATTAAATAAGAAATACCACAGTAAATATGGAGGAAATATATTAAAAATACTTATATTTATTAATATTTCTATAAAAATTTTAAATGAATACTAAATCATACTTAATCAACGTGGCTATTAGTGGGTGTTTCTTTGACCAGTTGTGGTATTTTTGACCAAATTCTCTTGTTTAAAGTAAAGTGCTTAATACATAATAAAATGTTACTATTATATAATTACAACGTAACATTCTTTACCCTTTAATTTTAAGTTTAACATTTTTTTTTTAATTAAAAAATTAATATAAATTTAGAAAATAAATTTATGATTCACACTACGGACCATTTGAGATAAGTACAGCAAACAGCTAGTTAATTTTCGAGACACCACTGTACAAAGAGATCGTAATTTAAAGCAGTCCGCAACAGAGGAATTAGAAAGGAATACTTTTAGGTCATCTGCAAGTAAAAAGAGTTCGTTAAATCGGGGAATAAGCGAAAAATCATCTATAAAATGATTGAAGAGTAATGGTGATAGGTAGCCGCGATTATGCAAACAAGACGATAATAAGAATTACTTATTATGAAACATGTTTTTTATTTAATAATTGATTTAAATTTTAAAGTGAATTGAACGAGCTTCCAGTGTTATCAATGCGCAGTAAAATTAAATTCGATGTTGAGGTAATAATTTACGAAGTTACCAAAAAGTCCAGGTCAACAAGACTAGAGTTTGTTTTGTGTGTGATATAAATTTATCGTAAGTGTATGAAAATTAAGGGTTTAGCCTTTGCATATATATATATATATATATATATATTACGCAGTTATTAAAAATTGTTAATATTTACTTCATATGTATTTCGATTGGAAGGAATATTTTTTTTTAGTCATCTCCCTTAACAAAGAAGTCGTCCTAAATACGGCCATTACGGTGAACTATGAAATAAAGTCATAAACAAAAAAAAAAAATAAAAAGAAATATTACAACGTGTGTACAAATAGTATTAAAATTGTTTTATTCTATATATTATAAGCTCGTTTCTTTAATTCCAACATAATACAATATTTTTTTTTTTTTTTTTGTTTTAATTTAAAAATGCGAAATATTTTATAATATAAATTGATAATTATTTTTGTTAAATTTCCTTAAAAAAACACCAAGTCCCTCGTACTTTGTGACGAATGTCTCGGCGGGGCGTCATGGCTCTTGGGAAATCGCGATTAGATAACAACAGCGTAAGGAGTTCACAGAGAACACGTGTAATTATTTTCAAACGCGTACGTTACTCGTTTGTAACGGATTTCTCGCGGCTTTACAGACACGTATTACTCGTCCCGTCTGACTCCTATACAATACGATATTATTATAAGCGCTCATTCTTCGTAGAGTTACTATATATATATATATATATATATATTGAAAACGCAGCAATGAAATACGCATATACATGGATGCGGTGAATACTTTTCGGGTTGTCTGAAAACCCTTTGAACATCGTTATGCTTCAATAATTCGTTTACTTACCGACGTGTATTATACGTAAATAGCACTCGACAGGGAATAACGCATGCATGCTTAGGTTTTGTGAAATCGCAAAAATGTCTGAAACAGCCGACATGCGAACGGACACACTCGGCGGTTCGCGGTCCGCTTATTACACCGGCACCATATATTGGTATTATGTAGCGTTGTTGTATATTTATTTTAAATAACCACTACGCGTTTGAAAAACGATTCGGATCTTGAATAAATAGATAAATGCTGGACATTTAGACGATAATTAATGCTTTTCCTAAAATGCTTATTTAAAACTATACTATGTTTGTACAACATGCAGGACGGAATTTCTAATATTATTATTATTATTATTATTATTTACGTAATGTGGGATTTAAAATGAAAAAAAAAAAGTTTTCGTAAACTGCCTTTGGTCGATATTATTTTTTGCGTTTATCTCGAAAAATTGTCGCTTGCCTAATTTAACGTGTTAAACGTAACAGAAATTTTGGAACGAAAAAAAATGGTCTCTCTTTTCTAAAAACCATATATATTTTAATCATAAATTACATATATTCGTATAGTTATAATATATTGTCGAGTAAGAAGAATTTTTTTAAATAATAGTGGAGAATTGTTTTTTTTTTTTTTTAATCCAAACGTCATTCGTACATACTATTATAATACTCATGACTTCGACTGGCACAATGTCTTTGTTATTCAATACGCGTATCAATACTGTACAGACTATATTGATATATATATATATATAAGACGAAATCAAATTAAATAAAAAAAAATGCTATATATATATATATATTCGTATAATCTGTTTGATACAGGCTAATGCTTTACCGCGTTACGTCAATGTCGTGGTCGTGTACGTGCTTATAACAAAACGTTTTCTTCCGATCCCTAACGCGTAAACGTAATACTATAAATAAGCAATGTTATTAATATAAGTTCTAAACGTGAACAAAAGCCGATCAATTAAAACGGGATCCACGTTGACTGTTACACTCGATCGAGTTCTTATATTACTAAGTCCTGCAATATTATTAATGATTCATAATATAAATATATATATATATATATATTACACAAATATATCTACAGTAAAATCGAATAGTGCAATATGTTGAAATGTATTAAATGGCAACAGAACTCCTTGCTTATATGTATTAGGATGATATTAATTATTATAGCTGACGTATAAACTAGACGTTAATATTAATGTAATAATTGAACGATTACTACGTGTAGGGTAATATTATAGTCGGCGCGGTTATAATAATGCCACAGAGAATAATTATTAAATTGTACTATTATGCTTAAAACGTTATTAGTATATTATATATATATATATATATATATAATATGAAACAAAATGTAATTACGAGTATTAGATACGTCAAAATATGAATGAGTAAATGGATTTCGAAAAAAAAAAAGAATATCAAAAGTATAATAATAATTTAAATAAATAAAAACGATAGATGTTTGAAAAAAAAAAATGGTTATTTGCGGGAAAATAATAATATTCATGTTGTTAAAGATCAGAGAGAAAGTCACAATTTATATAAAGCAATTTTACGTTCGAAATTATTTTTTTCGGAAAATTTTTTTTAAATCACTTTGAAATTTAATATACAATTTTATATTGACGTTATTTCGTCTTTGCAAACTACATAAATATTCCAATATTTTTAAAAAAATTATTCGCGATATTATATTTTGTTAAGCGTTTGAGCGTTATATTTTCGGAACTTTTTAATTATGTAAATTTAATGGCAATTTTTTTTATAAAGTACATATTATACAGGCACGGCGGCGGTTAATATAATTTTATAATATTTTCTCTTTCGATTAAATCGAAAACGGTTTAGGAAGAGAAAAAAAATATTAGAAACAAACCTACGATTTGGTAAATTTACTCTCGCGACTCGACAGGTATTCGATCATTACGTCAAAACTTTTCCAATAATAAGATCGAATATTGCGTACAGTTTCGCACAATGCGGCCCGGGTCTGTAGTATAATGATGAAATTAAATGAATTAACAAAAACGCCATATACCCTAAAATATAATAGAATATTACGGGATATTGTTATTAAATAATTTAAACTAAAAATATTGAAAATTAATTGTGAAAACGAGGCGCTTTACATAATATCTTCACTATTCATTGTTCGTCCTATTAATAGCCTTATCATTATCTTCTCCTCCTCTGGACCGAAAAGGTAATTAAATTTAATCGTATCTTTTATTAATCTCAAACGCTTTGTTACGGAGGCTAATGTGTTTGTGATATTATTTTCGCACATAATATAGGTATCATACCTATGTATATATTCTTGTGTACATTAATTGTTTCTTTGGATTTTTTTTTTTTTTTACAAATCATTTTTTACTAATTATTTATAATAGTAATAATAAAAAAACCAATACACTCACTGTTTTAAACACTTCAAAATAAATACACTTTAGTGATTTAAAATGTATTTATTGTTATTAATGTGTAATATAAATGTGTGAGATGCTGTCCGTTGGTTATCGCATCTCTTTGAAACGGCTGAATCGATTTCGGCTAATCATTTATTTATTTTTAAATGTTTGCAATTGATCACATAAGGTTTTAGTGAAAGAAATGTTGGAAATTTCGGGAAATTTTGCCCGTAACGGCTAATCTCACGAAGTATTTAACCGATCGTTACGCGATTTGGTTTCGCTTTATGGGGTAATTTACGCTGAAAATGTATAGTACGAAAAATATCCATCTGGTGGCGAATGAGTGATAAAATCAAAAGAATGTATCACACGAGGAACATTTCCGGTTACCATGGTTACAGTGCAGCTAACATTCAATTTTTTACAATAAATGTAGCTTCCACTATAGTTTAGAATGTAGTTTACATCCGTTTTTGCGCCGTTTAGTTCTTTCTTTTATGTGGTCAATTTTATAATTTCTTTCGTAAGTAAAATATTTGTGTGGACTATTTACCCATCAACGCAATCGACGTAACTCAATCGAACCGACTAAATGCAATCGCATTGTAATGCCGTCAATAGCGGTAATAAGATTATTTTTCCGAATAGGGCCAATAGAAGACCAAAAACTATGAGGTCGGGCCATGGAAACGTAATGTAAACGTGTTATAAACAATTTGCATATTAAATACTCAAAACCTAATATTATTTTTTAAATTGTATTTTAACTATAATAATATTTTAATTTTGAATTAGCGTTTTCAATTTGAAATAAATAAAAAAAAAAACGTATAAAAATGTGTAAGTGAAAACCAGAAGAATTATTTTAATAGGAAAATTGAAATGACTAACGGTACAACTCAAAAACCAGACACAATAAATGAACAATAATCAATAAAAAATAATTGGACTTGTTTCGTTTTTGCATACGAGTGAAAAGCAAAAAAAAATATGTATAAAAAACTATCAAAAAACGATTTTTTGAAGAAAAATATGGATTTGTTTGGTCGTTGCAGAATGTTTATCAAAATAAATAAGAATTTATATATAATTACGAAGAAATACAATTAGAAGAAACTATAAACAAACCGTAATAATATTATAACAATCATTTAGTTAAAATGACGAAAAAAATGTTTTTAATATAAAAAATATGTTTCACTATTAATAGTAAATAATAATATAACATTAAATAATTATCGTTTACACCTGTCACACTTAAATGATATTTTATAAAATCAACGTATTTTGATATAAAAATATCACAGTGTTAGATAATTTCAGATTCTGTAGTCAAATAGTTTGTGTAATTAATACTTATATTAATTTTTGTTGTTTGAAAAATTCAATTTATTGGCATATTTTTTTTTTTTGTATTTATAACATATTTAAAATACTTAACAATTAAAAGAGATACCAGACGTCAGTAAATAATAAGAAGAATTGAACAAATTTTTTTACGTTTCACATTAAATTATAATATTCAGCTATAAGCAAGCGTTTGATTACAAAACGTTCAATGCGATTAATTGAAAATAATTAAAAAAAAAAAACTTCATCGTATAACAAAATATTTATCGGAGTTCGCAATAGAATGCATAATAACTTAAAATCGCAGCATCATTTACATATTTTTATAGTTTAACATGATCAGTAACATATTCTTGTCAGCGCGTATATAGTCGTCCTGTGTTAAGAATACGAATTTAGAAATATGCAACAGCGAAATATTTAATACGCCGTAATTTGCGCCCAAGTAGAAATTTGTAGTGTAAAATTTTACAAAACGATAACAACCGTTCGAGATATAAATCGCATGGATATTGTAGCGATGTTGAACATAAAAAAGAAACGTATGTGGTACGAAAAGGAACTATTGAATTTCTTTATGAAGATTCTGTAATATAGAAAATAATAAGAGTAAAAAAAAGAATTCGTAGTTTTATAATATGTGATTATTAAATTCCTAGCGTGACAAGGAAATTATTGCTTTTACAATATTATGTTTGTTTTTCTGAGTACGACCCTTCAGCTAGTAGGAGTGTTCCGATCGTTCATTTTCCGGTAGAGGATTTTGGTGGAGTGGTGCTTCGCTCGGAATCGTTGTGTTGAATATAATGATTTATCGTTGCTTTCGAATTTACAATAAAACAAAACTCCATAACTTTATCCACCTTTACACTACGTTAAAAAAAAGAAAAATTATTTTCTATATAAAAATTCGCGTTATGGATTTTTCAAAAAAAAAAAAAAACACATTTTAGTTACAAATCACCTACATTATATTATCTATTCATCGTGCGCAAATTGCCCGTATACCGATCAGCAGCCGAGTTGAAAGTTTGTTCTCTCGTAATGGATGCAGGTATACAAGAAGGAACATTTATTCTCGTCGACTTCAAACAATCAATTAAAACTATTTACAATGTGACATATTAATAAACGTCTATGACTGCGATTTAAATGTTAATGACTACCGTTTTCGCATTCAAATCTCAACGACGGATTCAAATTGTTTGCCGGTACGAGGCCCTGTGTTCGTTAAACTATTCGGCGTGCAGGATTTCGTATTCAAAACGATTGTAAAACACATATCGCGTTTTGTGTGAAACATAAAGTTAAATCGATACATTTCGAGTAGAAAATTATAATATTTATTCGTCGTTGTGCGACTCTCGTAACATATAATAGTCGAGAAATATTATAAACGCAAATATACACTTTTGGATTATTATAACAGTTTGTTATTTTGCCTTTCACAATTAAATTTTCGTTTCGTCGTTACGCAGATATTATAATGTAATAATTTAGGCTCGTCTATATAAAACCGGAATTCAAGCGTTTGAAACTGATCGAGACGATTAATATATATTTATATTTTATATTGTCATATTTGAGATTGATGTCAACTGCTGCGATAACACGAATGTCGTCATTTATTACAATCTATAAAAACGGTCTACACGAGTGAGCAATGGAAAATGATTTTATATGCCTACAATAGCTGAAAACAAAATATAATATATTTATAACAAATGTGTGACACGCTTAATATACGTTTTGTTAATAATTTATGAGACATTTAGTATGTGTACGCCGCGTAATACGCGTGTTACACTCCTCTACAACGTGTGTTATATGAATACAAACGCGTCGCTTACCGTTTTAACGGGTTTCTTTGACAAACCGAATAATATTCATAGTGAACCCGATCGAATTTGAAACGCGAATTTATTTGAAACATTTTCCAAGGACGCGATTCACATAATACAACACACATATTATCTGAGAACAAAACGGTTTTAGTCCTAAAGTAAGTTATCCCTAGGCCAAGGGTTATGTTATTCCTGAAGTATATGACGGGTGTAATATAGTACAGGGGCGCTATTTCAGTTCTAAAACACGGTTGCCAATTTTTAGGCAAGCCAAATTTATTTTTCACCCGGCCATAGTGTTGACAGCCTACACAATATTATATTTTATTGATTAAATTTGAAAATTACATATTCCATAATTTTTTTTTTTTATATATATAATAAATGGCATTGCTCAGAAATATAACTCCAAAGATACAATATGGGTATATTTGTGAACATCGTACGTTTTTAAATGTATTTCGCTCTTTTACCCATCCATGCAATACGAAAATACGATTAAAATTTACATTTTAATTTTAATAATAACCAAAAGAATATTTCGGTTTCAATAAAAATTATCCAAATAATTAAACAATATAACGTCAATTCATAAAATTAAAAACAATTTATATAATAGCAAATAACACGTTGTCCGTTTTTCATTACTCATCAATTAATGATTTTCACTTAATTCGCCCTTCTTCAAATCATATATGATCATAAATCGTATATTATTAAATGCCAAAATTTTGGAATTTTTACCACGAGTATAAGTGTCCAGATAAAAAAATGTCTACAGGCAAAATGGGACGCTGAATTCATACAGATATTGAGCATTCTATCATCCGATAATATAAGTAAATAATTTCAACAACAACAACAACAAAAAAATGTATTATTTTATTAACACACGCAAGATGTTTGATTAATCGATACATATTGGACTTAATAAGCCGCTATTGATTAATGACATATTACGCTTTTTGAAATTAGCCGTACCGGTGCAAAATATTATTTTTACACCAGGCCAGTTTATAAACCGTGGAAAAAAATGAGGCCACCAATGCATGGGCCTTATGATTCCCCGGGGACTTGAATATGACGCGACCCTGCAGGGCAGGCGTACAGCAGAACGATTCTGCTGATCCCCCGTAGAAATACTGTAAAATAGGGGTGTGTTTGGATTTTTTTTAAGGGAGTAAAGGTTGAGGCACTGAGTAATATCATCGTCGAGTAATTTAAAAAAACTCTCAACCCATTAAAAACATGACTATTAGGAATTCAGTATAAATTTCCCTATCGTGTCGTTGTGTAAACGACCGAAATCGTTGTTGTAATGATTTTCATAAGATAATCCTGTGGGACGGGGCACAAGAATACATGAAAATATCTCCTGAAATTTCGGGGCGAGGGGCGGATGACGGAGGCTGGAGGTCCATCGACCGCCAATAAATATGCCTTTGCTGTAAAATGTATACTCAAACAATATAATATCGACGACACAGATCCGCAAAATTATTTATTTTTTTCAGCTGTATGGAATATTATTGAGTGAACTTAATGTTTTCTAGAACGGTACTGAATCCAAAAATGATCCAAAAATTCATGACACTCGTCACAGTTTTTTTTTTTTTTTTTACAAAATAATAAGTATTTGAAATAATAAAAAAATCGTTAATTTTATCATATCGAACTAAACACCGTTCGCTACAAGCGGAGTAAACGTTTGCGGACACGATCGCTGCGCGCTCGTCACACCACCCGTTAAACTTACACTTTTCGACAGTCGAATTTAAATTCACAGTGAAGTGAAAATACGAGTTTCGTACAAAAAAAAAAAAAAACACTCGACGTTTTGGAATTATTTACCGGTTTTAATCAGTAGAAATCTATGAGAAAACAAAATTTTTTTCCAATATTATTATTCGTTTTTAAGTATATATAAAATATTTATTTATTTTTTTTGTGTGTGTTTTACACGTGGTTCGTTCCGGAAAACAAACGATTTCGCAAAAAAAAAAAAAAAAACCGTTAATACCGAATTTTCGTTTTCGTTCGCCTGACCGACGACGACGACGACGACGACGCGTAATTACAGCGTCGTCCGAGGTTTCCGGCCGTAACCGTCGAACGATAAAAAAAAAGAAAAAAGAAGAAGACAATAATAACGAAATAGATTTTTATTATTTTTTTTTTTTTTTTTTAAAAAAAATAACAGCCCAGCGGGCGCGTTCGACTTTTACACCGCCTCCGGCAAATCGCCCCACACGAATTCTCACCCAGGGGCGTATTTACTTCATCCCTTAGGGGGGGGGGGCGAATAGAAAAAAGGGCCCGTCGAATCTGTTGCCAACTTAGAATTATCGAAAAATTATATAAAAATAATAAGTTTTAAATAAAAAAATGTTTTATGACATTTTTAGTTTTAGTTCGATTAATTTTAGTTGTCAGTAGATATAGGTACGTACACAAGTATCTAGAGGGGGGGGCGATCGCCCCATCGCCCCCCCCCCTTGTATACGCCACTGTTCTCACCGTTATTCTACGAAACATAAAAATATTTTATTATAAATATAACGCGCGCCGGTGTAGCGTTCGTCCGCAGGCGATGGCGAGCGTCGGTACAACCCCGCGACTGACTGCTGCCCCGGTGTGGGGAGGGGGGGACCGTTGTCGGCGGACGAACGTCGTCATTACAGCGCACGCTGCTGCTGGGCGGCGTATTTCCGAACCCTAAACGAGCCGCGAGTGGCCCGTTCCACTCCGTTTCCCCCCATTCACTAAGGGACGTAATTCTTCAAAAATATCATTATTTTATCCATTACGTATTGTATTGTACGGGTTTATAACGCGCATCATTGTACGTACATTATACAATTCGCGTAATCATCAAATATTGTTGTTTTGAATTGTTCGTCACCGCTACGAAACGAATCAAAATGCATTGGTTGAAAACATTCTTATCATACGAACAGAAAAACAAAAAAACAAAACGGTTACCGATGGTAAATAGTAATTGTTGTTTAATAATACGCGCTCAGGGCAGGGGCGTATTCACTTCATCCCTTAGGGGAGGGGGGGCGTATAGAAAAAAGGGACCGTCGAATCTGTTGCCAACTTAGAATTATCGAAAAATTATATAAAAATAATAAGTTTTAAATAAAAAAATGTTTTATGACATTTTTAGTTTTAGTTCGATTAATTTTAGTTGTCAGTAGATATAGGTACGTACACAAGTATCTAGAGGGGGGGGGCGATCGCCCCATCGCGCCCCCCCCCTTGTATACGCCCCTGGCTCAGGGTAAAAATGCGTGATTAACGTGAGTGGCGCAGAGTGGACAACGCGATGTTTCTAATATTATTTCCGAAATCGGTTTGGAAACGGTGTGCGGCGGACTTTCAAAACGAATACGGCGCTCAGTCGGTGTTCGGAAATACGCCGCACACGCGTTTTATATTTATTTGACGTTACGGGGCCCCGCCGAGCGTAGCGTAATTGGCGCACGTGACGCGTACACAACAATACGCGATGTTTACGATCGCGCGTGCCGCCCATTTTGGGGAGGGGGGGCCCCCACCCAATAGTGGCCGCCAAAAATACTCGTCGTGTGCGAAAATCGGTTAGCCGATAAATACGGAACGGTAAATTACGAGATTAACCTATCCCCCCCCCCCCGCGTCGGGGCCGACGTTACTCGCGACCGGTCGATAATTCGTAATATATATTATATTATTACGTTTTCGTCGAAATTACACACACACACACCGATATGACTTAATATTTCCTGTAACGACGCGGGGGGGAGTGATTTGTTGTTGTCCGTCGGTTATAAACACCGGCGGCGCGCGCGGGGCAACGCAATTTTGTGTTAACAACGACGCGTCGTCGCCGAGTGTTGGACGCCGTGTTTCTTTCGGGCACTTCTCCGGGGAGGCCGAGCCCCCGACAGAACCAAAAAAAAAAAAAAGCTAAAACGTTATGCAAAACGTTTTGTGTATTTAATAATTTTGTTCACAATAATAATACCGGACAAAGGTAATTATTACCAAAAAACGCATTTTTCTCGATGTAATATAAATGACCCCCCCCCCCCGATTTTTTCAAAAATTGCCCGGAGAAAATTGTCTGAAAGAAACACCGGTTGGACGCCGTGTGGTCCGCCCGGACAACACAACGACACTACGGACGACGACGACGACGACGACGACGACGGCTCTGTCGACGACATTGTAACAACGGCTTTACCAGGTCACGTCGACGAAATGAAGAAAAACGAAAAAACGTACGTCGTGTACCGCGCACGCGGTTTGTAAAATTAAACGGGGAAAAAGAATTATACAACACCGCCCCGTCCGGTCTCGGCGCGTTTCGACTAGCGCTCGACGACGACACCCGTCTTTTTTACAGACCACGTCTGTAGTGAAGTGAGCTGTGCGAAATCAACGGTTTTCAACGCGCGATTTTTCCGACCATTTCGTCAGTCATTCGTTTAATTCGTCGGGAATTCATTTCTAAATTATTGGCTTTTATTTTCATTTCGCGCTGTTAAACTTCACGCCGGGCGGCGCGTGCGCGACGCAAGCGAACGGGGCGAAGAGTATTCCGACGTTATTGCACTCGATCCGTCGGACGTCGTTGGAAAGATCCCAACGTTTGTTGGATAATTGGTTTTTAGGTCTTTTTTTTTTTGTTTTTTTTTTTCGAAAAAAAAAAAAACGCCACTCGAGAGAAAAAAAAACGAGCTAAAAAGAAATTCCGACGGTGTTGTGTCAGATGTTGTGATATATTGCGAGACAAAAGCATTCTCGCTACGTTCCGAATCGTAACAATTGAAGAAACGTAACAGATCACGGTGTCCCAATGGTGAAATTAAGACTACGTCGTGGAGATCAATATTTTTCTCACATGAACGGATTTTTATTTATTTATTTATTTTTTGTTTCAATTAAATTCGTATTCTCGTAAATTAGACACATTCGATTAGACACGAAAATTATAGTTCCTAATACAAACACAATGTTTTTCGTTGGGTTTGAAGTAATGGTTACGGTTCAGAACAATTTCGTCGAGCACTTGACCGCGTTTTCGAGATGTACGCCGCGCGGCACGTTTTCACGAAATGCCGGCATACATTTAACAGGTTTAATCGATTGTTATTCGTACAGTGAACACAACGATTAGTCAACACTGCGGCACGACATCGTCTCCAAAAACCGTTCTATTCGTTCTCGTATTCGCCGTCGACATTGACGCATACGAACGCGCGTCCTTCACGCAATCCGTTTTTCGACGGGGCCGTTTTGTCTTTTCGTAATTATATTTGAGCGCGTACTACGAGTAGTTTGGATGATTAGTGAATTTTCTATTTCGAACAACGGTAACGGCCCCGTTTAAAACGTTTTTTTTTTTACGTCACGGAGCCGTGGGGAGGAGATGTTAGAATCCGGCCGACGCCGTACTGTAGGTACGTATGAAGAAGAACTCGGCGTGCGACTGTATAAGGACTAAAAGGATATTCGTTCGGCGCACACCGGATAAATATACATTCGTAAATATAATAATAATCTGTTTTGTCCGCGAAGAAGTCCTTCGCGCGAAAATATCAATAATAATGAAAAAAACAAACGCTTAATATAACGCTCGTATATATATATATATATACGAAAATCGATATTTTTTTCATTCTGACGAGATTCGGGAGTTCCGAGGCGTGTGCTCGGCAGCTTCCGGGGGGGGAAAACGATCCGTAACGGATTCCACGGGGAGTCTCATTAATTAAAACGCGTAAATTATGCAAGGCGAGGATCGTCGTCTCCTCGCCGTGTCCCCGTAAATTGAATTCTGTTCTCCGCACTCGCTTTACAGACTATATTTTATTGCGTTTAACTCGATCAACGATTTCCGACAGGGGATAGTGTTATACGAGGCAAACGCGCGTATGTACACAATCGGTTGTGCGAAGAAGACAACGAGTAATCCGCGACAAGTCTTTATTTCTTGTGTAAGTACGACGATTATTATTATTTAAACTTACAAATTATATATATATTATGTGCATTACTCGCGGCGGACGTCGTGTGAATCCGTCAAAGAATATATTATATTTACGTAATTTCGTAGTCGCCGATTTGTGTTCGTGCGTTATTATCGTTATAGTGCGCGAGTGGGAACACTTATTACGAAAAAGAAAAAAAAATCGTCCAGATCAGCCGGTGTAATTATTGACATTATTGTAATAATTATTGACAGTACATTGCGATTATTATAGTTTTCGTATTTTTAGAAAATACCTCGGTTTTTTTTTTTTTACCTCAATTATGTATAGAATATACTTATAAAAATAATAGCAAATATTCTTAAAACACGCTGTGTTATCGTAAAAGTACATTTCGGTTATTCATTCTTAACTCTCATCATTCCACGTCAATCAGTAATTTGCGTAAAGTCTTTTTTTTTTCTGTAACACAGACGGTCTACGATTGTATTGAAGTCGATGGTATTTAATTGCGTTGAGATCAGCGGTTCTTAAACTGCGGATTCTGAGGGATCCGCGACGCGTTTTCAGTACACGATATACGACGTGTTCAACAATTGTTCGGTAAACATTTGAAAGCTATCGAGTTATCAAAAATTACCATGCTCTCCTGTTCCAGGCACGAGTAAAAGAAATAACCGAATTACATCGTACTCCCCCCCCCATCTTTTGCGATTATTGATTTCGTCGAATCGAAAAGGGCTGACACGTTATCGGAAGAAGACAGTCTAATAGAAATTTCTACAAATCGTCAATGGTTTACAAATACAATTTAATTGTAATTCGTTTTGAACGCTTTGGATCGCACGTACGGAAATATTATCCAGAAATATCAAGCGAAACGCTAAAAGTTTTAATTCAATTGGCCATGACTCAATTATATATGTCGGAACAGCTTTCGACTCGCTCTTGTTTACATTAAAAACAATTTTCGAAACCGCATGTGGAAAACATTGAGCTCGAACCACGCGATTAATGCTTTCGAGTATTGAAATCGACGTTCAAGAACAGATAAATAAATAGAAATTCAATTTGTAAAATAAATATTAAGTATAATAAAAATTAAACAGACTCTAGATTCTAGATCAAAGATTTAAACATCACTGACAATATAGCCAGACGTGGATAGAAGCTCAACAGAACCGCTCAGTGGCGTAGCCAAGGGGGAAATGTTGAAGAACGATCATGCAGGGAATTATATGACCCTTTTTTTTTTGCATTTAACATTCTTAGAATTTTATAATGAATTAACCCATAAAGGAAAGTACCAAAAAATATAAAAAAAATTTGTATAAATATTCTAGTGCCTACAATATTACCTAATGCTGTTAAATCGTTACTAGAATTGTTTGTTACTTTGTTGTTAACGTCATCGACACCAGAGCGTACATTTCCCACTGTGAAAATATTAAAGACTTATTTTAAGCACAACGACTGCATTTGAGACACTCAGTGGATTGGATTTAGTTCACATTAACAAATCTGAAGAAATTTCAGCGGCCGAGTTCGTTAATGCTTTTTTTCAAAAATGTTCAACTACTGGACTGGTCAGAATAATTTAAAATAATAATCAGGTATTTAAATAACGTAAAGTGTTTAGTTGATTGTTTAGGTTAAAACATAATAAACTCTAATAAGACAATAATTTGCTCAAAAGAAGCTTTTGAATTATTTTGCAATGGAAATTGATAAAGATGAAAGAAGAATTATTATTACTTTTTTACTTTGCCACCCCTCTCCTATTAATGGATCCTGCAACTACGCCACTGACCGAGCTGAGTTTCTATTTAGATAAGTTTTTAGACAAATGATAATTTTAATTATGCAAAATATGACTCGGATAATCAAAACTGCATGTTCGTAATCTAATAACACCTCAACATTTTTGACAGGCATAACTCTAGTGGAAGAAAAACAGGATTTGTTTATAAAAACATATATATCTAAAAAAAAAATGTCACTGTTTACTTGTAGGAAGTTTTTAATGCCCGATAGGGTGAAAACCTAGCAGCGGTCAAGAATTTATGAATACATGTACTACCATTTAATCTATGTGTTTTGAATATAATTTCCATAACGAACCGATATTTTAATTAAAGTTGTTAACAGGACGCTAAATCTGCCTTAGTTGTTTCCGTAGTGTGTCTTACGAGCAATATAGCGAAATCAGACTTTGCGAGAACCTATTCAGTATATAACCATTTAGTATATATTAGCTGCAATAATATTTATTTTTTAATAACCCATCTCATTAAGTGTGCGTATATATAACAGAAAAGAGAATTGAGAATATAACAAATTTTTACAGAACTACTTTTAATATGAAAAAAATAAAAACGGTATTTTACAGATAGTATTCTTTTTTATTGACTTCAAAATTTTTTGGATATTATTTTAATAAGTATTACATAATTAATTAAGTAATACAAATTAATTATTCTCTTAATTTGGACTATTGTAAGACAGGGTGTGGTGATCTCTAAACATTTTATATAAGTTTTGGAAAAAAAAGGGAAAATATTTGGAATTGATTTAGTGTTGAAAATTGTAGAGTTGATTTCTTTTTTTTTTTTTTTCATTTCTCAATGAGGTGTTTGAAAGACATAAAATCCTTTTCATCATGGAATAAAATTTTCTTATAAAATCAATGATTCGAGTAAAGCGTTACTATCTATACGCTAGATTAATACAAAGGTAAACTAGTATCCGGATGTGATGATTTCCCCTTAAACACTGGTGTGTTTGTATATAGTGCGATGGAACGAATAGGAAGATCCGACGACAGTTCCGTCGAAAACGGAAATTTGTGTACAGCATACAGTACCAACTGTGCTAAAGGAGAAAACGAACGAGTACGTAATTCATTAGCTACAAAATTACTGTACTCTACGTCGTTACAGAAACGCGTGTTTAAACAGATCGAACATAATATTTGTATGTATAAAACTGGCTGAATTCTGAGGCAATATTCACGCTATAGTTTGTTGCTATTTTTCGTTTTTTCTGTATATAATATGATATCGATTTTTCTTTTACGTCAACAATATTACTATAAACAAAAAATGGTTTTGAGTTTTCGAGTGATTGCGATCAGCGTTTTAAAACGTATTCGAATGTTACGCGCGTATTTCTTTATAAATTATAATCGCGCGTACGAGTTAACGTTATAGTAGTGTAAAAAATCGTGTGAGAGTGAAAAAAATTTTTTCTAGACATTTTATCGTTTAAAAATGTATATATATATATATAAAATAATAACTATCGTAATATTCGTAAATAAATTTATTTTTGCGATTATTATTAAATTGCGTGTGATGTTTTATCAAAGTCAAAACTTTTTTCCTTACGTCTCTTATGTTTTACTTTAATTAAAATTATTTGAAAACAAAATTAAAGAAAGTAAAACCACATTTTTAAGTTATACAGCTTATACGTTTTGAATGTAATAATAATTATGAATACTTTTTTAAAGAATGTTGCATTTTAATGAAATTTTTATTAATTATACATTTTAAAATTGTATTCCGTTTTAATTATAATGTTTCTTTTTTCTTTTTCTTTTTTTACGTTACGTTAGAATAATTGAAAAAAAAAACGCATTTTTAAATATATTATTTTTATTTATCCTATTTTTTTTTTTTTTTTATTCGAAGAAAATAAATAATTAACGTCTTGGCATAACGTAACACAACTGTTTGATGAAGTTGTACATCGTCAGAAATGTCCCGAAAAACCAATTAGTACACACGATCTCCCACGGCGATGATAAATGACGCACTCTCATTCTTTACACTCGGTCGGAGAAATTTCAATTACACGAGTTTGTTCGTGAATAACATATTTAAATTGAGTTGTACGTTAAAATTATAATATGTTTTCGTTCAGCGAGAACCATATTTATAGTCGCGACGAGACTACATCGAATTTAATACATAAATCCGAGTGCTATTAAATATTTTTACCAGTCAATCCCTCCGAATATAATATATACTATGATATGTATAGTAGTTATAATTAGATATTATAACGTTGTAGCGTTGTATACGTCAGCGGCGTGTTGACGAGATGAGGTTAAAGAGATATTTTGGCCTCGTTGGATTTTTTTTCAACATATTTGTATACGGCTATGGTTGTTTTCTTTTTATCGATAGATAAATAAAATGGATAATATTTTTATTAGGAAAACATTAATTGCTTGGAAATTTGTAATTTTCAACTCGCGAACGCACATTTTCGTATTTAAAAAGATTAAAAAATTATATTTAAGAAATTTTATGAAAGACGTCGTTATTGTTCATTTATATTTATTTAAAGTATATATATATATATATACGTATATATTTTGTTGTTTTGTATTTAATAAACTATTTAAAGTTTAAATATTAAATTAATTCAAGAACTGGTTTAATGAGCTTAAGACGCTGTCAATCTGTATAACACCATTACATCGGATATCGATGAAATAATTGACTCGAAAACTTATAGGAGACCAGACCGATTGTTTTGTGAATGATATAAATTTATTGTAAATGCGTGTAAATCAAAGGTTTACGTACAGATATGTAGTTATTAAAAATTAATAATACTCATCACCTATGTATTTCGCGTGGATGGGAGACAATTTTTTTTTATTGCTATTTTCCCTAATCACAGATATTGTAAATATGCCACTAGAATACGTGGCACTACTGTCATGGGCGTAACTATAGGAATATATATATATATTTAGGGACCTTATTCTAGAGTATTTAAATATTATAAATAATAATAGTAATGATAACGATAAATATAAACGAGAAACAAATTGATATGTATATATATATATATATTTTAACACCATCTTATGATAAAAAAAAATTGTCCTGATTTTTAAAAGGATTTAGTCAAAATGTCAACTGGATTTAAAAACTTTTTTAGGGGGCTGATCCTCATACCTCTTTCAGTTACGCCGATGCGTATATTTAATTTATCGCTCGTAACGTACCTAAATGCAAGCAGTAATGACTTTCAATAGAAATCGTTGACCGATAATAATCCAATCACGTCAATATTTGACGGTAAGATATTTTGTGTGCAGATAATTTTGTTATTGATTTTGTCGATTCAAGTTCAACAATTCACTCCGGCACTCGTATTGAAATGGTACGTTGCGAGGTTATATCAACAGGTTCGTTTAAGATTTCAAATGCGATTCGTGAATTGAAATTTTATATGGCCCACTTGTTCTACTTATAATATGCTTGTAATCCAAACATTGCACTAAGTCACTGTAGTGACTCGCAGCTAAATCGAACTCATTCGAAGCAGGTGGTACATTCGATCTGCCGGTTTCCTTTCTTTATTCGCTTTCTCCAGTTTCCATGCGGCTAGATGTGTGCATCTCTCGTTATCGCAGGCGTAATATCAGTAGCGTGTTTAGAGGGCACAGAGGATCAATTGCTCCAAATATTTGATCTTATTAAGGAGAGTCGATGTTAGAATTGTGAAGATTTGGAAATATTAGTAGTATTCATTAATAATTAAATACAAGACCCAAAAAAAAAAAAAAATTATGTAAATATTTTGTTTTTGTACATGTATAATGTATATATATATATTTGTTTAAATTAATGTTATTAATATTAAAAGTAAAAAATACGACTAAATTTTACAATATGTTATTTATTTTTCGATTACCTGTAAAATATAATATCCGATATTATTTCTTGTAATAACATTGATTATATTTACGTAATGTGTATATTAGAATTGATTATATATAAATTATAATAATAATAATAATAAATAATCAGTGTTAATACGTACGAAGAGTCTTACTATCCGCATGCCAACCATTATTTAATATTCAATATATGTAAGTAGACACATTTGTGTACCGCTGAAAATATTATCATACGTAATATAGATTGGGACTGTATGTACTGGTTGTTAACCGTGGTAATTGTTTGGGGAGAGAATGTAAAAAACGAAAAAATCATAAGCGTTAGAGGCTGGTGATCAAAATATTTCTATAAAAAGAAATTGTGTCCCGGACGAGCCGTGAACGTTTAATAAATTTTTCGGGTTATGTATGATAGGAATATAGGATGAGTTCCGATCCCCCTGCTCTAATCGCGTCAGTGATGTTATTGGAAACAGGTGCTAGTTAATCCGTGTACCTAGGGCGCACATATCCTGAATACGCCACCGCGTAATGTGCTCTAGCGATCGCGTTTCTCCGGGCAATCGTTCCGTGATGGACTTTCAAGCTGCTGGTCATCATGGAAAATCGTTATTATTCTCACATTCTCTTTTTCGTTTTCCGCGTACGATCATTGTGCGATCGACTGTTTTGACGCTCCGATCAGAATAATCCCTCTCACGCGCTTTAAAACGATGCATCGAATTAAGTTTTACCGGCACGAGTAAAGTAACGTTTATGTGAAAATGTCGCGAAGAAACTCGTACGCGCGGCGTCGGTGGAAACCGGCGATTTTACCGAATTCACTAACCGGTTTCTGGCACTGGATAATTATAGATGGTAGACAGCGGGCCGTGAAACGGGCGTAACGCACGGGGGTAGGAAGTAAAAAGAAGACGAAAAAAAAAAAAAAAATGCCTAACTCAATCGTCCGTTTGAATATTGTCAAGACGCCCGCGGTCGGATTACGAGCCGCGCGGAGATTTCAAATATTGCGCGAGGGACACTCGTCACGACTGCGGCATCTGCAGTGTCTAAACGTTCCGTGTAAGGAGAACGGCGGGGCGAGTGCCGCGGGAAAATATTATGCGCGCGCGGGCGCGTCGCCGCCGCCGCCGCCGTAACAAATTACTCGGGGGAAACGCGACGGCGGCGCGGGCTGCCGGAGGAGCTTATAAAAATAAACGGGCGTACGCGAGAGGGAGCGGAACGCGTTCGTACAATGCATCGTAAGAGCGTAGGAAAGATGTGTAGAGGAACCGGGATTGCGAGCGAAAGAGAGAGAGAGAGAGAGAGTGATTGAGTGTACTACAAACAACGAGTCGAAAAAACGTCACGTTTCTCGTATACTCGTCGTATATTATATCATACGAGCGTTGTGTGTGTGTGTATATAAATCGTTGTTCGTTTGTGATTCATCGGACGCACCCTCCCACGGCGGGCACCCGGGACAATAGAAATTATTATTGTCGAAGATTATTGGCGATTTCATCGGGACTTTATTGATTCCCCCCGTCCCGCGCAACGGTGATGTGGACGAATCTTCTTGGGCTTGAGGGGTTCGAATCTATAACGGCCACGGGACTTTTGTGCGTAGTTAATATCCCTGCGACATTCGCGCGTCGTGATTAGGTCGTTCGCGTCTAATTTTAATTTTTTCGATCGTATGTTTGGAACGGATTTCAGATACCGATTCCGAGGTCCAACGTACACGGAAACAGCACGATCGCGTTGAACGGTGTCTCCGGTATCGTCCTGGCACAGTGTTGCTGAAAACAGAACGTGGGAAATGGCATGGCGCGCGCACACCGATAACACAAGGGAGAAAACACACGCCTAATACACTGTCCGAAGTGTTCACGTTTTTCGTCAGTCCGCAAATATCATAGACAACACTTGTGCGCTCGTTGCGCGTTCGTATCCCCATATCATATTTCTATATTACAAATTGTATTTATTACTTATAGACTCACTAATGCAATACGTATAACATAACAACGGCTTGTGATAATGACATTTTAATTAGTTTGATAGAAAAAAAGGCCATCGATTGACGATTTTAATAATATTAACCTAATTATTTGTTATTTGTTACTTAATTCTAGTTAATTTCTGGACAACTAAAAAATTAGTTTGTCTCGACTGCGCATATATTAAACAAATTGTTTTTGATTGATTGAAACAGAAACGACTAACACAGTTTTGCTTTTTTGGTGTGCGTTGAGCTCTATCGAAGTACATCTTCAATAAAACACTCATAAGTGTCCTCCTACTTATTGGCCAATCCAGTGGTGTAAACAGGGGAATTCATCCGGGCTCCAATGTCCAAAACGCATTTCGTGCCCCTAAAAAGTTATAAAACAAAAAAAAAAAAATTAAAAAAATGCCCTTTTAGAATACCGAATATTTTTTTCATCCGTCAGTAATGATAATAAAATACATTTTAATATGTCGAGAATCGCGAAAAGAAAACAAATAATGTTGTTTTATTATACGAGTACCGTTTATAGTAATCATTCTGCACGATTTCCTGTAATAATCTAGACATTTGAAATTGTCGTTGACTGCAGGGCTACGATTACTGTAAACGGTGTATATAATAGCAGTAGCGGCATTTGAAGGGCTTGAGACATGAGTGTTGTATCCACAAAGACTCTTTCGAGAGTGCAGAATTATTATCGTTTTGCACCTACGAACAGCAGAGAAAAATATTTGAGTAAATCATTTATTATGTAGTGCTCTATTTAGCTGACTCCTTAAATAGCGTATTATCGTATAATATAGTATATCATCTCTAAACCTTGTTCACTTTATACCGATGACCAGGTACGACTGATTAAACTCGTTTAATAAGCTTTAAATTTTAAATCATTTTCAAAACTAATGTAAAAGTTTTGAAATGTGTATACCTACAACTTATTGTATTTTGTGTTTTGAAAATGTCAGAAAAGAGAAAAAATGCAATAACTAATTTCATCAAGAAAGTTTCTAAAATGTACAATTAAAGAGATATAAAAAACATTACATTATTGTTTATTATTTTTACTTTAGATTCTGAACGGAGCGAGGAAAGCGTATTGGTTTTACAATAAAAGGTTTTTTTTATGTCTGTAATTAAAATTCTACCAGAAGGATTACTCCGATCTCTACAGCGTTATACTTCGTCTTCGATAAAAAATTTCATCTTGTTGGTACTTTAAAGAGATCATTTTTCAATTTTCCCAAAAGCTTCTGAAAAAGCAAATAATAAACTATTTAAAAATTACATATAAAAACGGTATAAAATCGTAAACTGTAAAATGTCGAAGTCGATTTTCGTTATTTCTTCATGATTTTGAAACTAATGACTGTAGAAACATGTTGAAATATTCACCAAATATGTAATTTTGAGAATTTTTGCACCCTTATTAATTTCTACCAAGTGCCGTTTATTATAATGGAGTATCTCAACTTATGAGAGAGTTTAAACTGTTATATTATGTACCTACCTACATTATGAATATTTAAACTTAGTAGTAAATCATGCAGTTGTTTATAGTGTAACAAGGATTATAATAATTATTTGTCCCTTTTAAATAGTATTAACGTGCTTTTTATAAATAGTACTATAATCAATGTGATTTATTTTATTATTTAATAGTGGATCGGAAATTGCGTTAAAAAAATTAATCATTCATCGTAATAAGAGGACGTTGATATATGTATATATATACTCTAAAAGTTTTTTAAAAAAGATAAAAATTTGGGATCCTAGAGAATGTTAAAATGTGTATGGAAAAAATCGATATTTTAATTGTGAGTATAATGTTATATCGAGTAAGAATTTAAATTACATTTTCTTTAGAAAGAAAAAACCGGAGAAATTTCTTACCATATGAACATAGCAGTTGAAATGGATACAAAATGTAAAATTTCAATCACTTCTGAAGATAAAATGACAATGATTATTATAAAAAAAATCACTTCAATGAACTTACATAAAATTATTGATTACAATGAGTCAATAATATAAAAGAACCGTATAAAACAAAACTTTTTTACGTAACAATATAAAATGTACAATATTCAAAGCAAAACAGATTCTTAGGCCTAGATGAGATTTCGGGTTTATTTTTATCGTTTAAAATTACTATAATGATTTTAACAGATACGTTAGACACAAATCAATATTATTACAACAACACTATCTAAAACGATACTTCCAATACAATTGTTGTTTTTTTGTAAAAGTATATTAAGAAACGAAATTGAGAAACATTTAAACTCTAAGGGAATTTATCGAATTATTGTAATAATAAAATATTACGATACGAGCAGTAGTTTGCCGAAAGTATATTTTTTATTAATTATATTTGTTTAACGATTCCGAATCGTATCATCTGAACGGACGTTGTCCAATATTAAAAATGATAAAAAAAATTACTCTAGGAATTCAATTGGAGTACGACTGCCAAATGTTACACGCGTTGTTAAACGCATATGAAAACAACCGCGAAGATGTAGAACTTGACGAGCGTTTCGCAGTTTGTTATTAAATTTTAATTCGAGGCTTTAAATTAAAACCTCGAAGAGTAAAAAATTTAATTGTTTTACATATATTTAACATGATGAAAAAAAGACGTTAAAAATATACTATTAAAAGTATGTATCAAAAATGTGATCCTTTTACATTGTAAACTGAATGGCAATAAGTGTACTCCCTTTTTTCTTTTTCTTTTGCATCATAGCCGAATTATTTTAACATTTACTCCTCTGAGCCGGTCACAATTTATTATATTGTATACTTGTTATTATCGGTGAAATTCCATTTATTGAACTGCGCGGGAGGAGGTACGTTAACGAGTCTCGTCGTCTTAAAGTCGTACAAAAAACACAAATGAAATTCTCGTTATTCGTGGTAATAAGTATTGTCACATACATTTGCAACACTCAAATCTCCAAGTCCTCTAGGCTGCGCAAAAATAATAAGAATATATAATATCGTATTGCTCACTGCAGCAATTATTGCCAAAAACGACGCCCAGCCGTATAATATAATATTGTTATTAACGAGCGATATTTAATTTTCGGATTTACGCGTATACCAACCAAAATTCTCAATGATTAAACATATGATTATAACAAAGAAATCAGTTTGAATATTGCGGACAAAATCTAGTGTCGTCTAATTTATGATAATTGTCATTTATTGTCAGCGGAAATCAATTTATTTCGGGCGCGCGTCTTTTATGAAAATCACTGAGTTACGCTCTAAACAAAATTATAAAAAGGATTTTACATCGAAACGGTATCGTTTTTTATCGATATTCATATCATGTAGACGTAAGCGAAAAGGCGCATACGACTAGTTTTAATATTATTTAATATTGGTGAATTTCATTTCATAATAATAAATATGAATGAACGTCATTCGCATTATATATCATGTAAAATGTTATTGATTCGCGTTTAACAAATCGTTACGAATTCAGCGCGGATTTTTTTTAATAACAAGAGTTTAGTTCGAAATATTTAATCAACTTAAAAAATGTTTAAATCCCTTTTAACAGTCTTGTACGTATATATACATATACAGTTTGCTAAGTAAACCGTTCAATAATAAGCGGAATATTCATATTTTTTTATAAATCTGCCGGAAAACTTAAATGTATATATTTTCGTTCAGTTGGCCTTTGCGATAGTATCATCGTTACAAATTACAATGGTAAACTAATATTTAATCAGGACGTCCTCAACGATAAATACACTGTAACAAAGTAAACAGTGTGAAACGAGGGTTTAAATTTTGAAAAGCGAGTAACTTGGTGATTTCCATTGTACAACTCGACACGGTTTCATCCACCGCATAAATAGAGTGTACTGCGGGACGTAAGCGTGATATATAATAATTACACCATATTTTTTATATTAATTATTTATTTATTTCAATACTTAATACTCAACACCACCTTAAACAAGTCAAATATCAAATATTTATATTATATAATAAAAATCGTTCGTTGTATACTCGTAAATAATTTCATACTGAACACATATTTTATTATTTCTAAAACACATTGGGAAAACAATAATTTTATTTAATTAATAAAATAATTAAAGGGCTCCAAGTATATGTAGTAAATGTATTATTCTATTTTATTGAAGTATACACATGCGTGACATATTATAGACGCGTATTATTAACAATTTACAGAGTTAATAAAAAAAATTTTACAAAAGAATAAATTTAATAAAATGATAGTCGTTCTGCTTTATAAATGGATCGCCTTTCAATATACCACAACACGTTAAACAGAATATTTATTGCATAGTTCTCATAGTACAAGAAGCTTACAGAAACGATATTTCAATTCCATAAAATACGTCGAATATATTAGTGGAATCAAATATTAATCTTGCCGATTATTTTATACAATATTTATAAATAAATAATAATATTTGAAAAAAAGCAACGATAACTTTCTCTCTTTTTTGACATGTTCCAGTAAGATAACGTTATAGACGTTTCGATCACGTAGGATTATGTTACGTTGAACCTGATGAATAACGTTCCATGCATTATAAAAACGTACTTCAATTATAACACGAATTCTACGTAACATATTTTATAATTTTAATTTTTTGTTTATTACAAATATAATAATTAAGGAATCGTTTAAATACTAGTAAAGAAATAAAAATTATATTATACGCACAAAGTATTGAGATCAGATTAAAAAAAAATTACCTGAGTTGAGATGATGATAACATTGCTAAATTTTATATAGACATAAATAAAGGTATTTTATTTTCTCTAAATTATTATCAAATAAAATATTTTAAGTATGTAAAATACAACTCAGATAATGAAACAAAACTGCAACAGTATTATTTTAAATTATGTATAAAATAATATATTAGTATTAATTATATATGTGTGTATATATATATTTGTTTTTGGTGTAGTGATCTACATTGAAGTAATTGTAATTCTTTTATAATGATACAAGTAAATGATCGCCTAAGATTTTTAATCGTTCCACACGACAAACGCATTAAATCCCAAGTATTAAACGGACTTTTTTCGTTCATTTGTGAAATTACATACGGCTTTATGAATCGACATATATGTTTTGAATAAAATCTTGAGAAAGTTATTGTAAGGTTAAACAAAAAAAAAAAGAAATTTAATACATTAGTAATTTTGAGCGTTATACGTGAATAACTAAAAGAAATTTATGTTTTGTTTAAAATTCTTTTGATGTATTAAACCAAAATTTCATGTAGATTAATGATTGTAGATAAATTCGAAAGCCAACAACACAACTTCACGCGTTTTTTGTAGTAATGTTTTTCGCTCAGTAACGTGACGAAATTATTTTCGTAAATAATTTATTCATAAAACGACAAATGTCGGACCAGTGGTATTACCATGTATTTTTGAAGTGATTTCTTTAACGTAGAGATATTATATAATTTTGGCAAAATGCAAATTCGTTATTATTATTTCAAAAAGGAATAATCATTTAAAATATCGTTGTGCATTGATCGATTTATATAACACGCGTTCAACGCTGTGCTGTACAAACTCGACACGCAATTCTCTCTTTACTGTAAATGTTTATCATTAAGATTTTATGAATTTCACAAATGTGCAAGGTGAAGATTTACAAGGGTATGGAATTATTTACTCGAGAAATTCTACATCAGAAATGTTGTACAGGCGTATAGTTAATATTAAAAACTCAATTTTATTATATAAAACGTTTATTTTAAAAATTTGTTATTATTATTTCTTTTAGGAAAGATTATTAATGGTTAACATATATATATATATATATATATATATATATATATATATATATATATATATATATATACTAAAGGAGTAACGCAATAGAAAACGTAAAGAAATATTCACTGAATTATCCAAAAAATAAATCAAAATTGGAATTTTTATTATAATTTTTTTATTCCTAAATTCTAAAAAATGTATATTTATTGGAATATATATATATGCTATGTATATGTTTTATTTAAATTATTACTAAAAAAATATCGTTTGCAGTGGGAACGAAGTTTCTGTGTTTTATTATAAGCCCCGAGAGAAATTGAAAGTACGTTGCTGCGCATATACTCGTATTCGTATATATATATATACATATATATACACAATAAACCAAAACAAATGAAACAAATATAAATAAATAAACCAAAATAAAATAATAATAATATATATATATATATATGTATACAATAAACCTATCGTAGCAATCGCAACAATATAAGACTATCAGTTGGTATGGATTCAGTTTCTACATATTATTATATCGTTCGAAATCGTCATGACAATTGCAATTGTTATGTGAAGGGTTTCCACAGTCTTGAGAAAAACAAATCCTTTTTGATTGCTTTTTTTGCGTGTAATCTGGTCGAAGACGGAAGAAAAATAAAAAGATGTGTTACAATAACAACGGTTGTACGGAGAAAAGAGTTGTTGTACATGCGATTTTGTACGATTTTGCTGGCCGGTTAAATCGTAGTAAACATTTTTTTTTATTAATTCGAAAATTGTTTTAAAACAAATTAATTTACAATAAATGTTTTCTCCTTGTTTCCAAGTTGTTCCCCGTGTACTCGAGCCCTTTTTTATGTATAGTGCACTCCCACATTAATTACCACTTGATCGATGTATACCTTGTTTTGGACGTTCCTCGTGATCTTATTCCATCCAACCATTACTTTAGTGTTTAATTCTTGTCATTGATCAACTTGTGTGTGTCCTCATTATCTGCCATCTCCTTTCCGTTAGAGTATCCAATATCTATTAATGTTCGTTTCCCCGCTCTTGAATATATAAGATATCCTCACATTTTTTTAGTCCAACTATCAAAAAATTGCATCGTTCTCAACACCTGCACATTTCTAAAGCATATTCGTTTTCACTTTTATTTATTGTTCTTTAGGTGTCATTTGAATATAAAGCCACACTTTAAATATGCTATAGGGAAACTACATTTTTCGTTCGTCCTATTCTGTTTTCGATTATTTTTGTAGATTTTCCAACATAAATGTTAATTATTTTGACATCGCTGCGATCGTTCTAAATAATAATCTTATAGAATTCCCGTTTCTAATGTTCAAACGATTATTAAAAAAAAATAACTGCCCGGCTGAAATACTCGTGACATAGCCGTTACCGGACCGAAAGAAAATCTTTTCGTGGATAACCGAACCGAACCGAATCAGTATGAATGTTGACTGGGATGGGACCGATTTTTTTTTTAATCAATCAATCGGATTTCGTTTTTAGCGCATTTCGGGCCGGATCGTGTCGGAACATGATTCAGACCGGACCATACACGGGGGTAACTATTGCAAAAGTAATAAATCAATATAATACGTTTCGAATATTATAGAAAATATCAAATCCGCCCGGTTCCGTTACGTTCGGTCGTGTTCGAAATAGAGTAACGATGGCCGCGGCGGGGTTCCCAAAACTGTCATGGCTAAAAGTATTTGTGTGTTCAAACGTCCGGGAAACGCGTGGCAATTCTTCTATTTATTTTTTTTCTTTCCCTCGCTTCCCGTCGCCCGTTTTCTACCACCAACTATCACACACCTCGTTGTCGTCGACGAAATATAATTTTCAGTTTGCCAATAACGTCTCCCCGGTCCGCTTTGTCGTAACACTCGCGTCTCTCGTAGTTTTTCGTACAAAACCGAAAAGACACGGTAGAAGAGAAATACGATGCGAATCGTCTGAATTCCGATCCAAAAAAAAAAAAAAATAATAATAATAATAACGAATAAATAAATCGATACAGTCAACGCATACCAGATTTTCATCATTTTTCGCCCGTTCTGCACTCTCTTATTATATTCTTCCAAATCCTTTCCACCTCTATCCTCAACGAACACACACACACACACACATTGTTCTTCTCAAACACACACGAATGTACCGAAAAGAAACTGGATTCTTGCAAATGGCGGCGGCTGCAGAGAGTATTGCAAAAGTTTCTGTCACACGAAACAACGATAAAAGTATTAACACCGTCTGCACTTTGCCGGATTACTGTTGTACGCCACGACTCTCCAGAAATCCCCTCGGCGGCGAAGGGGTTTTCTTTTTTTTCTCATGACGTATTCACTCCAACTCCGAAAACACATTATCGTCTTACGTTCTCGACGCGCGAGCAGCAGCAAATAATATATTAAGTCTCGGATAGAAATTTGATTCCGTCCAAACACATATAGGTATTATAATAGAGAATCTCCGAGCGCGCCATCGACGACGACGACGTGTTAAAATTCCAATATGTGTATACACACTCGGATCCAATTTTGTTGATGACATTTTCCAGAATTAGCATTTATTTTTGACAAGTCTGGCGTGTGTGTGTGTGTGTATATTGTGTGTTACGTGGGATGATGCAATGCGTTGTCGTCGGAAAACGTATTATTATTCGCACATCGCATTGAATGGTGTACGGATTATATATATATTATATTTTCTGGATACGAAAATTTCACCCAGGTTTAGGAACATAATAAAAATGTGTACGAAGTAAAATTGACGAAGAACAAGCGTTGTTAATATAATGTGCGTAAAGGTTGGATAAGTTAACTGATTTTATTATTATTATTTTTTTTTATTAACTTTTCCATTTAATATTAAAAAAAAAAAAAATAAAACGTGTTAAAAAATGATTTATATATTTTTCTTTTGTGTCCACATAAAACGTTATTATACTCGTAGCATTATTATAATTTTCTAATTAACGATGAAAAAAAACTGTTGCGGCAAAATAACATATTAGAACATCTCGGCCTCCAACACCGTATTTTAATGTATAATTTTCACGCAATTATAAGTTAATATTAACAAAAATTATAGCTAATTGAACTTGATTTAGATAGATCCGAATGAAATTTCATTGAATTTACGTTAACGCGAAGTTTTCAAAATCAAATTATCACAATAAAAATATATATGAAAAAAAAAATTAACGGTATGAATAACTTAATAAAAATGTCCTCAACTTTTTGACTTAATGAGGAAATTTGCAAATTATCGCTAAAAAAAAAAAATAGCCCGTAATATGAATGAGTACTCTTAACGTTATATGTATAGTATATCTTAAAATAATCTTGTAAAATATTTATCGTTATGTAATATATATATATATATATCGCTTTTTATTCCTTATTAATCCAAATACATTTTTATAAAAATAGTTAGATGATTAAAAGAAAAAAAATGCGGACAAGATTTATTATTAAATTCATAATATGACTCGAAGTTAAAAGTTATCACTGTTAACAAAATATGTTTCCAACTAGTTAAATTTAAAGTTAAAATGGGAATAATATGAACTTAATTTCAATTTTTGAAAAAAAAAAAATTAAAATATTTCTCTATGTCAGGTACCAAAATAAAAAAATCGTTATATTCTCTATGACATTAATTTTTTTACATGCGAGTAATATAATATATGAAATAAACGTTCGGTTGTAAATTTGCTCTATTGAACAAGAAATATGATGATTCGAAAAAATGCATCCTCGTCTTCAGCGGAGTGTTGACTAAACTAGATAATTAAGACAATTTAATATATACAGTGAAAATCTAAACTAATTTCGTTAATTAGTCGAAGACAAAATAAGTTTAATATTTGAGTTAAAATGTTTAACAAAAAATGACTTTTTAATTAACTAATATTTACTGTTCGTGAAATATTAACTAGTTTATGCCCACCATTTCCTTTTCTACAAATAATATCAACACTTCAAGCCACCAGCGCCTTACGTTAAATGTTAATTTCAAAATTAAAATAACTCGCGTAGTAGTTGTTTTATTAAAATGAATTTAAATTTTACTCTGAACTCGTTAATTTCAATAAGAGTGGATCATATTTTTGAACATTCGATTTTTACTCTCCAATTGTACTTAATCATTTATAATAATAACAGATTTGTTACACGAACGTTATTGTTCAACCCTTTTGTATCCCTCGAAAGGGTTGAAGATTGACTAATGTAAATAAAATATAATATCGGTTTTAATTGATTTAAATTTTTGATTTATATTTTGTATAATCATTATATCCCTTCTCGTGAGGGAAGTAGTGAGCTATTTACTCACGCGCAAAATTATGTACTACTTCAATGAGCATTGAAACCCTTTTTTTACTGATTTTCCTTAAAAAAAATTCTATACATTTATTCGTTTTTGATTAATACGTTAAAAACACGACAAATACGTTATTTGTAGTGTTATTATTATTTATTTTTAATATTATCTTTTCAGTTAAAAAAATAAATAAATAAAGAAGTTGTTCATTTGGTGGGAGGTGTGCGTTGGACCAGAGGATTAGGGATACATCTCACAATAGGCTATTTTTTAATATAAATTTATATAATATCTCTTAATTGATAGAGTTTTTCTCATCATAATCGACAACTAATATCTTACACATTATGTTTATTTGTGGCCAAAAGGAAACATTTAGAGCATTTTGGGCTTCAAGGTTTACACGATATGCATTTAATTTTAACTTTACATTTCTCGTATTGAGAATAATAGCACACAACACTGTTCGTAATGTTAATAAATAGTGGTAATACATATTTATCGAATTAATATTATCATAATTTCATATTTCAATATTATTAACTAAATGTGAAACATTAACACTCATTGAACGTATAATTTTTGCAGTCCAATCTTGTGTTCTTGAACATTAAGGTCGGTGTCTTAAACATTTCTATCACTTATACGGGCGGTACTCTTTGTGTCTATCACAATAATTGTTGTCATTGTAAAATTCATAAATTAATTAACAATTCGAATAATAAAAAAAATTACAGGGCCGGAAAATCTCGCTGTGTACTGTTCTTGTATAATTTAATATAAAATTTATTTTTTTATTTGACTTTAAAACGCCTGTATTCGGTTGCAGGAAAGTCGCATGAAACCAACTTAATTATTGTTTAAACGAAACATTAAATAGAAAACATTTTTAATACACGCTTCGGTTAATGAATAAACAATATTATATCCGTGATATAATGAGATTGTGCGAACATAATTTTTTTTTCTATTAAACCTTTTAAGTTTAAAATACGAATATAATTATAATAATGAAATTCATCAAGAAAAAAATAAATAAACGTGTAATAATCCGCTGTAATTTGTTTCATAAAGATATATTGGTCGACTGAACTCCCTCTTCATAACGTGTACAACTACAGGCTTTTTTTTTTTTAAATTAACTTACAACAGATTTTTTTTTTATGCCTCATGATCTCTATTATACGTATATATTGATAATGTAGGAAATGACTTCGGTAGGTCAACTTCACGGACGTGAATTCTGTCACGGGAATACAGTGGGATGACTGATCGGCTATTTCTACACTATAATTTGGTAAATAAAAGTGTGGGGAGCATGATTTAAAGCTCGGCGTTTCTGCACTCCCTTTCGTGCACAGGGATAAGTCACGGTGCCACGCATGATGATTGATACGAAACCGTTTTTGGCGAGACAGTTGTTTATTTTATTTTTTTCCCCCCCTCGTTCCCTCTCGGCAATCGCTCTCAGTCCGATTATCTTTTGTTTCGGTGCAGATCTATCGCCGATGCACAGTTATCGGAAATACGATTACGCCGATTCGGAGGTAAAACGGGGCGGGCGTGCAAAAAATCGGCTCATTTTCAAAACCGAGACAATATAATTTAATAAATAAACTCAACTGTACGTGTATACTGTAGTAGAAATTGTGTGTTTAACTAATTTGTTAATTACAATTATATTTATATTGGTTTAAATACGCGGACAAATGATACAATTTTTTTTTCTTTAATAAATCCATGGAATTTTATTACAAATATTAATGACTTAAATTATAATAGGTTTTGCTTAAATAAAAATTTGACAGTTTATTTCGATTATAAATAACTACGCATATTATTGTACGGAATCTTGTATTTTAAAACATGTTAATATTTATTGTCAATTGCAATATCCAAAACGTTTCACTCGTGTATCTCTACAGATTTTTCTAAAAAAATAAAAAATAAATGTGTTTAATGTTCATCAAAAAACATAAATTAATGTTCATTATAGAGATGTATTATTATTTGATATACAAGATATAATCGTGTAATAATGTGAATATTCAATATTGTTTTATTTGATTATATTGCAAATAAATAATATTATAGTTAAATTAATTTTAATAGAAGAGTATAATTTAGGATGAAGATAAGTTTAAAATTAAGTATTTTACTATCAGAGTAGAAATTACTCAATTTTACTGATGCACATTACATAAAATATTTTTATCAATTTTATTTTAAAAACTGATTTACAATTATTAACAAAAACTAAGACAAGAAATCAGAACGACAAAAAAATAAATAACAGACGTTAAATTTAAAATGTATATTTTCTCAGAGTTATAACATTTAAAAAAGTTAGTAGTTAAATTCATATTTTATTACGTTAATATAATTTTATAGGCACTATAATAAATTATATTGATGAGTATTTTTCAATTGTCCGTCAATAGTTAATTATTGTTGTAAACTTTTTTTTTGGGGTTGCAAGTTTTCAATATTGTACTATTTTTTGAAGCATATTACAAATGATTTTTTTTCATTTAAAACATATTAAATCGATTTTTTTTTCATCAAATTCAAGTTCGTTACATGTAGCCTTTTGTATTTATATAGAAAAAAAATATGTATAAAAAATCAATTAAAGTACAAAGGTAAATGGATAGAAAAACACAAAGTACATATATATTGATATTGTGTACCAGTATAAAATAAAATGTTGTAATATTCAACGTATACTTGTTATTATAGATTTTCAAAAAAAAAAAAAAATATAAAAATTTCTATTTTTATAGTAGAATTTGTGTAAACATTTCTACTGCTGCAGGTTAGATACTGGGTGAAAATACAAAACTCATACATAATATTATTATTGTTTCTAGAAACGTCATGCCATATGGAAAAATTCAGTTATTCTTAATACGTTATTTTCCAAACCCTCTTGACAGACTCCATTTTATACTACGGTGCACAAAAATGATTATACTACTGCGCGTTGTGTTACGCCCGATGAAATAATAAATAATTTATTTAAAAAAATATTTATACATATTTTTACCTACCCTTATACATTAAATGTATACCATCTGCTATTTGCTACAAAAAAAAAAAATATATATATATATATGTATTTTAAACAAAGTTTAACGAAGTGTATTCTAGCAATAGAACATTGTTATTTTTATTATTTTACACAATTATTCCGGAAAACATCTGTTTCGCATGAATTCCATTCGAATAACAAACGTTTCCAAATGTATTTTCCTCGAACTTTCATTTTACAAAATGTTGACGAATATACACATACGGGTTAAGTAAACTCGTCTGTTATAGTAATACGTGTTGTTTATGAATATTCCGCCATATGTCGATTATCGGCAATAAAATGTTATTAATTTTATAAATAAAGGAACTAAATTTATCGTTAGGAATTCATAGTTCAATTTCGTATTCCAAATGCGTTATATCTTGGGATGAATACGCGCGGTTTAACGCGTGCGAATAATTCGATTCGAAAAACGTGTGTATCAAAAGATAGAAAAATATTAATTTCCCTATACTCATACAAACGTGTACAAATGTTCCCGTCAGAAATATCAAAAGTGAATGTTGTCATCACTTATCATCCGTTATATATTGTGCTTACATAAAAACATTCGAGTACAAGAGAGCACATTAATTTTATTTTACGCAGACATTTTAATTGCCACGAGCTTTATCTATTAAACGCACTCCCCTGCTACACAACCGTTTTCTTAAATTTTAACGATTCCCTTATATTCGTACAACGTTACAAATTACATTCGTTTTCTTTTCCAAAAGACCTCCAACGTTTAATTATCGCTACTATAATTTGTGTGAATTCGTCTGTTATATTATTATATTCGTGTTATTACATTTTGTTTTACTCGTAAAATTCCAATAAAAGTGCGCACGAACTAAGAGGGCTGGTGTAAACTATAACACGTTTTTAACGTAAAATGCGCAATGTGCCGTCGGTTTTTAAACGCGCATTCCAATAATAAAATATTATTAATGCAGTCACTTTGTGATGAAAACGGTAAACACCGACACACGAAACGGGCGCTAAGATTTGAGACGCTCGAGCAAAATATCATTATAACCGGGTAATTTTTCCATAAAACTGATTGTTTTTTTTTCGCACTTACCCAGTTAGAATTTCGACGTTCCGTCTAAGCGAAATAAACACATATCCCTCTCCGAGGGGCGTAAAAAAAAAAAAAAATGGGATATTTCGGATCACGGCGATTTAAATTTACACTAATAAAACATTAATGAAAATTAAATAATATATACATGTAATTATAATATTATAATCAACGTTTATAAACGTTGATTTGTATTTTCTTGAAAAACATAATAAAACGTATATGTACAGATCCGTGTTTACAAAAAGTGGCACCAAGGAATAAATAAAACTTTATGTGTTCTCCCCCCCCAAAAAAAAAGAAATTTTGTTTTGATAACTGGCACAATTGTTCTTTATATTTTACACTTCATGATGAATGAAATTGGTAAATACGACGTATGCTCCTCAAATCACACGGCACATAAACAACGCAATATTATTGGTTAATTCTTTCTAACGCTTCGATACATATACAGGAAGAATATTAGTTGTTCGTTTAGAAGAATATATTTCTATCCGTCTACCATATTGTCGCATTAAAAATTAAATTTTAAATTTTGTGTGTTAAAAATAATACGTCTTCGTTAATTTCGAAACTAGTACGGTATACCTGTATTAAGTTGTTGCGATTTGTCGAGATATTATTTTATTGTTCTTAAATAGTAACTGAAAAACGATAGACCTACACATGAATCGATGAAGTTCAAATCACACTTTGTAATAGGCGTAACTAGTATTCAGTTTAGAGCCAAGGATTTCCATAAAAGTTAATTAATTAAATAAAAAAAAAGAAACAAAATTAAAAATTCTTTATATGTAACAAAGGACTAAAAATCAAAATCATTCATAACGCATTGTAAATAAATACAATATATCTCGTTGATTGCATTTTAAAGTGATACATAGTGTACATAAGTAGATACCACAACTCAGACCGATAACCGTAACCGTTATTTATTGAAAAAAACCGCAAAATCTTGCCGTTTCCACAGATCATCGTAAACCAGGAGCAATTGTCCCCCTTCGAGCCCCCATAAATACGGTTTCGAGTATGTACGAGTGTACAGCAAAGAGTTTTCATTGTATACAAATTGAAACGTTTATGTTTAAACACAAATATTCTTGCGGAAAAACTCTTAACGCGTTAACCCTCACCGACAAATTACGTCGGACCCGCCGAGCCGACAACAATTTTAATTTCTCTGCGTTTCTCCAATGTTTTATAATCGTACGTTTTCCTCAAAACAAATCGGGCGACGGGAAAAAAGTTATTTCCCCTCTCCGGCGTACGACGAAAAACGCGGTTATACGTATAAAGACCGAGCCGTGACCACAGACGATTACATGGCGGGCAACAAAAGTTTCGTATTATATTTGTCGTACTGTTACGGAGGGACGGAGTGACTAACAGTGAGTCAATATACGAGGTCCACACTACGCATGTACAGGGATAGTAGCCGTAGCCGGAGAAGGGTCGCCATAATCTTGCGAGGATGTCCGACGACGACGACGAAGCGACGTGTAATATTTTATTATTATTATTATTATTATTATTATTATCATCGTTATCGTCATCATCATTATTAGGCTCGCAATGCACGAGCGACATTCTACACACGCAATATTTTTCAACATGGCGATTTGTGAACGAAATCATTTATGGCAGACGAAAAGATTATTTTATTTTCGGCTTACCGTTTGTTTATAAAAAAGAAGAAAAAAAAAGGTCTACAACAATAAATATAAACTATTTTTAATTTATCTGGTATTTTTTGATTCCTTATGTGCGCGGCTCTTCAAATCCCGGCATCGGATGACGATCTATATGCGTCTCCCGGAGTTTTCCTTTCTCCGTTCGATCCGAGTACGAATCTAACGACTTATTCCGCAATGACGGCCTTTTCCCTACTGACGTTATCAAGAGATCAACATCCAAAAAAATATTTTCGTCGAGAATCTGTGCGTTTCTCTTGATCTGTCGAACACACGTTCGATCGACATTGCGATTTGTAATTTGTAAGTAGTAACAAAATACTGATGAAGAATATTGAGGGGAAATAAACTGTCGGGCGGTTTTTTTTATAATTACCGTGTTGTCAATCGTCACTCATTACAATGTATTTTTAACTAAACGTGCCATAAATTTACGCCACTGTAAAAATGTCGCCCGGCATAATGACGTGCTTGTGTGTTGCCGACCCATATTATTATAATACTATTTAATTTATGTTATTATAATTCTCCTAATCATCTGCATGATATTATACGCATTCAGTGCACTGTACACATTTACCAGTTAACGCGTTGTCATCGGCTGGTTTTTTTAATTTCCTCGAGTCGAACGAATTTTATAAACGATATGTCACACCAGCTAAATCGATCGTGCGCAATTTTGTACAAAAATGTAATTATTTCTATATTTGTCGTCGTATAATTATTATTTAAAAATGATTTTTTTTTTTACGCATATTACGACGCCATTATGATACAAATATGTATTAACAGTTTCTACGAATTTTATTTTCATACACGAAAAATTGTGCACGATTTTCAATGAATTTTTCGATGCTGCTAATCTGTTTATAATTGTGATATATTTATCGGTATCGTCCAAAGTTCCACTACGAATTTGTAGGAGTAATTGAAAAAATTTGTTTGCTTGTATAACGATTCCCGTTAATAGGACTCGCATGTATTTTATAGTAAAGCCGTAACATCGAAGTACGTTACATCCTTTTATCACGCCCACTCATACAAAATAATAAATAAAAATGAGTAACGTGAAGACACTCAAGGAAAAGTTTATTACAAATCAGTGAAAAAAAAACGTTGTAAAAAATTTCAATAATATCGTTCAACGTTGTCCAGATTGAGACGCTTATGACACAAATTATCCTAAGTAGGTATTCAATTATTGTTGCATGTTGGTGTTTAAATGTTTTTGGAGCAGTTCTATACAAAAAAAATTCTACAACAATTCATATAACAAAGATTGGTAACCATGGAACGATCGATTTATGCATAACGACCCCTTGTTAATCGACGAGAGAAAAGTTAGGTTTTGGTGTCTTCACTTGGTCGATGTCTTTCAGAAAATAGTTAAAAACCATTTTAGAAACAAAATTAAACGGGTAGTCGAGATGACTGCAGGAAATAGTCCATAGTCCGGTGACATAAATTTTCTCCTCGCAATTGTACCGTTAACCACTTGATTTTCTCGAGACACGTTTTGTGCACATCTATTAACATTTTTAACATTTAAAAATAATTAAAAATTGTTAAAAAAAGTATTCGGAAAATCAATAATATATTTTCTCTTGTGAAATATCTCAAAGAGTTCGTCGGTTTCTCTCCACCACAAGGATATTTTTCAAAGTGTCTATAACGATTTAAGTAAATTACTTTTAAAATAGAAAACAAACCGCATCTCGATGTATTTAGTGGTTATAAATAAGTGCACAGACACAAAGAGAGTTGCGATTTTAGTTATATAAAAATAATATATATCATCTCTTGTAAACACAAAATCAATCAAATGCACCACACATACAAGTATAATATATATATTTTTTCAATAGTTAAATTGAATATTGTAATTTTTTTTAAAAATATGACGTTACATCGCGGTAATTTATTAACGTAAACATATTCAAATCTATGGACTCAATAGATGGACGGATCATACCTTCAATAACGCAGTGATTTTTATTATTTCTAAAGTACGAATAGATGTAAAAAAAAAATAATATGTAAAAATGTATTAAACTTTAAATTAGAAAAAAAAAACTAATTCACAGATAAAATGCACTTGTATTGATTATAAAAAATTTGGTTATTGAATTATAAGTGCTGCGTTATATTATATTATATGGCGAATGGTGTCTGCTGTTTGCGCATAATCTTTTTACTACGTGAAAAGAGTGTGATTTCGCCATATTGCTCAACGATTACATGTCAACGGCATTGCCGAACAGAACATGAAAAGCTCGATTTTTATTTTTTAATCAAAACACGATTTACAGAAGAAACTCACACATCGCAGAATCGGTTGAATTCTATAATGCTTTTTTTTTGAAAACATTTTATTTGTACAGAGTGCATTAGACTTGGATTTTTGATCACTTTAACAAAAAAAGGACAAATGTGTTTAGAGTTTTCCCGTCAAGGCATGTTTTGAAAAAGAATGAAAAAGTTCCCTTTCAGTCCTCTTAACGCCATACACATATTATGTAAATTCCTTGCAGTATATCGAAAACGCTCCTACTACATTTAATACCAGTTTAAAAGTTTACGTTTCATATATTTAATTATCGTTCGGTCAATGAATCTTAAATATTTCGTTTTATATGAAATGGCGATGTATACAGTTTCCCGGCGCGTATAATGTATTGAGGAATATTGCCTCAATAATAACGTACGGTCGTCTTAATACCGGCCAAACGGTTTCTTTTAGCGGTTTAATCCGGTTACAGTTTTCCTAAATAATAGGAGCACAAAAAAGAAATAGACGAACGTATTCGAAAAGACTGCCGAGTATTAAGAATTGAGTCGCGCACAAACACCTCTAAGAAAATGCGAATCTGTTCACGGCGCGTTTGTTGGCAAATCCCGATTTAATATTTACGTTACGATACCAATCGAGTTCGGTTTTTAAAACCGAATCTCGCGAAAACTCTCGATTAAGAACCGTTTTTCTCTCGGTTTTAACAGTCTACGAGGAAAAAATTCCACGGTACGGTTTCAAATGTTTGTGTGTGTGTGTGTGTGTTTTTTTTAAAACGTTTTTATTTGAACGTCGTTCGTTTGAAAATGTTCGATAGATTATGGAAAATTCGTAATAATATTTCGAGAACGGGTGGTACTCGCGGTTATTACACGGTTTAGTGGAAAAAAAATGTATCGGTACACCGCCGCGGTGTTAACCGGTGTTTCCGAGAACCGGGAAAACGAAACCGCTTTCAGAACCATTCAATTGAATGTGGAGAAAAACCGGAATAGGAAATTTTCGTTTTTCGATAACCCGAACTGGAATATATATGCGGCCGATAATAATAATAATTCGTTGAGGTTCCGACCGGTCGCGAGTCAGAACTAATCACGGCGGTTTCCTCCGAGATGACGGGATCAAACCCGTCTCTTCGTCGTCTTCCTCCGGTTCGGGTAGACGAACGAATGAATGGGTTTTCAACGAGACCGCCGCTCCTGGCAGTAGACCGCCATCGTATCGGGTATTCGGTGTTCGTGTCAACAACGAAAACGCGTATGCGCGCATTGGAACGCGCACGGTTCAAGCCCGTCTCGAAGAAACTTTTTTCAAAAAAAAAAAAAAAAGGAAAAAAAAAGATATTGCGCGCGATTTTTTTCTTTTTTGCTATTAATTTTTCCGTACACGTATTGGACGGGGTGCAATATACGCGTCTGTCCATAGCGTTGCGGTCTCGGCGGCGGCACACTCGTATTAATATTCCGCGTAAGCGTTTGCGGCCGATCGCCTCGGGCGATCTACTTCGGCTCCGGTATCCTTCCGCGTAATATTATATATATTTTATTTTATTTTTTTTTTACCTACCGACGGGGATATTCTCGGACCGGCGGCGAATAATCGGAATATTTTCTTTCTTTCTGTTTCTCTTAGAACCGCGCGGTTACGGAGAACAGTGAAGCGCCGCCGGTCTTCCTTTCTCGCGAGTCCGCCGGGCGGGTACTACTCGTTCGTTTTCATCGGCACGTTGCACGTCTTGCCGTATACGTGACGCGCGAAAACACACGTCCGCGGAACACGGAGACGATTATTTTTTTTTTTTTTTTTTTACACGTATTTTCCATTTGTTTTTCATTTTTCGGCTTTCCGGATGATTTACACGGACGTTTGATTACGACGCGCGTACTCGCGGCGCCCTCTTCCTGTACTACGCGTACGTACAGATTATTATTATCATTGTTATTATTATTATTATTCATTCGTTGTAGATGTCGATTATTATCATTAGCGCAATAGGCCGCCGACACGAAAAAACGAAAATTGCAATTGGGAGTGAACGGGAAGTTGAAAAAAACAAAAAAAAAAACGTCGAGCGAACGGTTGTGCAACGCGTACAGATCGAAGAATTTATTGTATTGCGTAATTATTATTAATTTTATTGAATATTTACAAATCGATTTAATTTTCGTTCACGTTGTCCGTGTTCGTTCACAATTCGTAACGAACAATCAACGATTTTATTTCTAATAAACAGAAAACGCTGTTCCAGTTTAGTCGCACTTGACCAAGAACGTTCGGACATACAAGAACAGCGGCCAAAATCTGCGAAACATTATAAATCAGAGGGGAAAATAGTGTACGTTACACTTTCCCGACGTTTCAGTTGAACTTGATTCATTCAAATCATCACCGATTTCTTGTCACTTCATGGTCCGCTGTTGACGCTCACGCCGCAGCAGCTCTTCGCGGTCTTACGTTCGGCGGGCAAATCGTATTTATTATCGTTCTTGTTTTTGATGAATAATATGGACAGGAAGATTCAGAGGTTCCCCGGACGTTACGCTTGGGAAATCTGTCTGTGTCAGTTCACCTATATAGCGCATGGTCAATAAAAGAATAATAAATATTTTATTTTCAACGTGTCTCTGCAGCGATATTACTTCGTCCATTTCGTCTGTTTACGGATCCGAGCGTGGTAAGTGACCGAATGACTAAAAATTTGCACGCCGCACTAAATGGACGTATTTATTAAAACGTAATATTAGGCAACTATCCAGAGAATTTTCGTAAATTCGATCGTGTTCATCTTCAGTGTACAATTAGGAATATTTTTGTTTTTGAAAAAAAAAAAACATAAAAGTGTTTGTACTCCTCCGTTGTACCCACTATAAAAAAATTTTTAAAGATTGTGTTTATTCACCAATCGGTATTTTTAAATATGGACTTTCGTTTATTCGCTTTCCTGGTAGCCACGAAGACAGTGCGGGAGGGGGGGGGAAGACTGTTCCGTACAGTCGTCGTCGCAGGATAAGACGCGGCGTATTGAAATAATATATATGGGATACGTGCGTGTAGAAGAAGAGACGGTTTTTCTCGGACCGGCGGCTGTCAACGACAGGACGACGGTGACGATGACAAATGCATTTCTGTGTACCGACGGATGTGGTGGAATACGTTCTCTTCTATATATTTAATAAAATATCAACGGGTATCGCGAAAGGGGTTACTGAAACGCGTGTACACGTATTTATTTATATACATACATACGAGCGATAAGCGTCCTGCGCAGAGTAATGTCTGTGCGGTTAAAAGGAAATGGCGCGCGCGCGCGTCGTATTATTTTTCTTCGGAGTCGGAACAAAACGTCCGCAGATTAAAATCCGAAACACGATGACGTCCTGCTCCTGCACCGGGAAAACGATCGTCTACAGTACACATTCATCATTTTACTGGCCGGAGTAGACTCGAAAATAAATCGTACTGAAATATCGAACACGTATTCCCGTATTGTTATATCAACACGATTTCAAAATCGTTTCGATACGAAAATGTATTCGAATTCGTATATAATACACCGCATGTTGTTAAAATGACCATGCAGAGCCGTTGAAGTATTTGCACGCACCGTGGGGGAAAACGACGATTCAAGAAAATTATAGTACTAGTGAGCTCTCCACACTACTACTACTACTACACTGTAGACTGACCAATAAAAAACAAAAAAAAATATTTTTTCCCCCCCAAAAAAAAAAAAATCGACGATTTCGCGGAGTGTTGTGAATATTGCTTAAGTGCGAATCACTCGGACAATGATTTTAGAGTTTTCTTTTCGTGTGACGATTGTGCGCCCGTACTGTTCAAGCGCGGGGACCCAACGCTATTTTTTCGCGCAGGCCCATAAATATAAATACGAAAATTAATTATAGACAACACAGTAAAATTTAAATTGAATACGGAATATTTTTGATTCTAAAAATTGACATGAATATAAAGTTAAGTTGAAAAATGTTTTCTTTACGATTTTTCGCGTGTAAATATTTCATTCGGAATTCCGTCTAGCTTTTCGGGACATTGTCAATCTGTTGTAGGTTTTTATTCTGCTCAATTGTCGAAAAACATCTGTGAACTCTGGCACTCGGAGCTATTAAATTCGTTTCCTGTACACTTCTTCTAGTTCTAACAACGATGCTTCCATACTTTTAATTGAGATGTACGTTTCCATAATTTTTGATTCTGAAACAAACATTGTTTTTTTCCCCGAATCACATTGTACATTCAACTTTAAAAAAAAAATTGGTTCTCCGTAGAAATCCCTGGCGATTTTACGAATGTATTTAAGTGAAAAAAAAGTTTAGAGTTTGGATTGCTACACGCTATCGTCAGTGTTCAATAAGTCCGGTTTGTTTAAATTTTCACGGTTCATTTCGATAATAATATTGGCAATTATCCCAAAGTATTGACGTCTCGCTTTCATTTTGTTATCAACATGCTGCTGTGACTCTCTGTACGCGAATACTATAGACAAAACATAATTTGTTAAATAAATGTAAATTTTCGTATAAGCATTTAATAACAGAGTAACTCGGATGATAATACTTAAAATGAAAATCAATTGTATCGAAAAATTTCTGGTTGTTTCGGGCCCACTCCCTGGATCCGTAATTGGTACTGCTGCAAAAGCACTATCAACGTATCACGTACGTTACACACCATACTCTATAAATAATCGTATGGTTGTAAGGGATATCACGTAATTGCCATATTATTTACTACTAAGTCTCCTAATAAAGCACGAGTCTTTACGAGTAGCGTTATAGCCATAGGCTCGAATAGGGTGGTCGTTGGAGAGGGGCCTTCTAATGAATATTATTGAATTAAGCCCCCTACCCCATCTTCCTGACTTATTATCGTATTAATGTCATTTTTGTATAGAACAAATAGTTTTTGTTTTGATGCATTACAGGTTATTCATCAAAATTATAATAATGGTTAATTTCGGTTCATTAAAAGTTATAAAGCCCCCCCAACTTATAATTTTCGGTTAAACAATGGTGAGAACGAAGCCCAATTTAAATTCCCTATTTGCGACTGTGGACTTATAACGCGATGTCCATATCGTCCGTTCGCAACGACTCCTGTATTCTGCAGTATTGCAGTAGTATTTACGATCTGCATGACATCTCGTATTAAAAAACAGTTCACGAGACGATAAAAAAACACGTATAGTATTACAAAAATTGTTTACGACTCGTATTGCAGACTTAACTGACTCGTATAACTGACTTTAATGCGTTATATTATGTATAGCGAAAGACAAAAAAAAAGGATTCGCGTTTAATGCGTATGCGTATCTGTGTAGAAGTTCCGTGATGTTTGCTTATACAGTCCAACAAATAATAATAAATAATAAAGATTATTATTATTATTATTGTTTGTAATGCTTTTCTTGTAACCGGAGTTACGTTTTTTTTTTTTTTATATATATATAAATCCCGAGTATTATGTTCTACGTTAAATGTTAAAACGATGTAGTCGACGAATAACGCGTTAAAATATTAATGAAAGTGGCAGACGCGAAGTCGTCATACTTAACGTGAGTGTCGCGCGTTTTTAACGCTCACAGACCCTCTTCAATTAATGCGTCCAATTACATAAACACTGAGGATCTCACATTAGAAGTGGCGTGTTTTCATCCTTCTTCTTGGATAGAGAGGGTCTGGTGGTTTATATTACCTATTTAATGAATCGGGCGTGTCCACGTAGGGGGAAATCGCTACTACGAAAAAAAAAAAATACTATTAAAATATACTACATTTTATTATACCAACATTAATAATATCAAAACGATAAGGATTTTAACACGGTGACCTTATTGCAAATCTTTAATCCGACACTCAATAGCGAACAATTTTTTTCAAGGCACATCTTTTTTTTTATATGTATTTATTATTTTACTTTTGTTTCGTCACGCCCGAATAAAGAATCGTTTTCAATTACACACATCCGATACACGTAATATCACAAATGTCATTATTAGGACGCGTGTTTTTATTCCTTATGCATTGTGTTAAGCTTAACTCAATCTGTAACTGAGTAAAAATCGAAAACGCATTGTTCACGAGAATTTATTTAAACGTTTTAATTTTCTAAAACTACCTCGTATTTCATTAAGAAACATCGTTGTGTTTTGTCGAGGAAATAAACGAAACCCGATGATTTAAATAAAAGTGAAAACAAGTACGGGTACGTGATACGAAAATATTAAAAATGCGCATTATAAATGTGTTATATTAATATTAAGTATAGGCGTACGTATATATTATATAATTCACATATTGTATAACATAAACGTTTATAAATTGTGCGCCATCCTTGTACTCTCGTCAATGACGTCGTGCCGGTTGGTTAGTCGGCTTCACACACACATACATATATACATACCATTATGGAAGTGAAAATTTAAAATAAATAGCGTTGTAAGCCATTAAGGGCTATCGCTTTGAAGATAAATGTAATAATAAAAAATTATATATATATATACCCTTTGCCAGAATAAAAAAAAGTATAAAACTAACGTTAAAGAAAAAAAAAAAAAAAACTGAAAAATAAACACAGTTTTCGTCTTAAACATCTCGACATCATAGCACGGTGCAGCGTAGTGTAACGCCGGCAGTGGATACTTAACAATGCAAAAATATTATATACACGAAAGGCAAAAATATTTCTGAGAGAGATAAATAAATAACAGTGCGTAGTACGTAATTCTGGATCTCTATACGATACATATTATATTATAGTCCTAATAAACAGCGTAGAAAGTAAACAATTTTATTTTTATTTTTGCCGATAAAATCTATTATTATTATTATTTTTTTTTTTTTTCCAATCGTCGTTATACCGCCTTAGGACGGTTTTTTTTTTTAAAGAAAAATGTATTATGAAATTCTATGGCACGTATACTGTATACAACTAAAAGGAGAACTTTCACATGTCCGTATAAAATAAAATAAAAATCCACATACGTGTACGTGTATTTTTAATATAACGTAGTATTATTCAACTATGTATATAAGTAGGCACGTCAAAAGTGTACTAATTTTTTCAAACGAGCCCGGATCAAGGATTTTCAGTTGGACGGCAGTCAGATATGAATATTGATTATTATTAAAATAAATAAAAAAAAAATGGATAAATTATACGTAAAAAATTAAAACATTTCTTAAAACAGTGACGCGACGAAAGTACAAATTACAATTTTTTTTTTAACGGGTATAGTGGTCGGATTATATATTTGGTACAAAATTAAATTCTACTCAAATAAGACAATTAGTAATCAATATGTAATATATTCGTAGATTTTTGTTTTTTTTAATAAAACAAAAAGCAACGAGTGTCATATACATAAAATGTGTTCTTATTATATTTATTTATCATCGGTTTCGACTAACATATATCGTCAAGTATAAAGTAAAAGATAACGAATAACAAAATTAAAAAAAAAAATTTTTTTTTTGTTTTTTAATTATGAGTTTGAATTTATAATTTTTTTCTTATTCTTGTTTTTCATATACAATTGTATATTGTATTTATATAAAATATAGATTCATCTCGTTTATCGTTCGTTCGATATTCGAATTATATAATTGTAATTCATTTATAAAAAAGTTCAGACATATCGTGCCAATTTTTTTTATAAATATTCAATAAATCGCTGTTATTATTTAATATTTTCAATTACAACCCGCAGAAACAATAGGATTTTTAGAACGTTTAACAACGGCGACTTGTACGTTTAAAATTCATAATATGGAAATTTGTACGATTTAAAATGCGTACAAGCTGTATAATACACGTTTTATAACAACAAAACTTATTTTTGCGAAATTCAACGAAAATCACGTGTTCATTGTTTTCAACAATAATACAATAAACAAAACTTGGAAGAAGTGTTGACGTTAACGATTATCAGATTCATATCTGCTAAATTAAATTTTTAAAAAGCTGTCTACCTCCCACGAAAAGAGGATTTAAGTAATTAAATAAAAGTTGTCAAGAGGAAATAATTACAATCATAATGTATATATGAAGACTGATATATTTCACAGTTTGTTTCGTATTTTATTTGAAACGCAACGTTCATTTATTTATAATCCAAATACATATTTTTACAACGAATGAACATTTTTAATATTTTTCCGGAACAACAATAATAATCAATTAATTATAAATATTGTTTACAACTGAAAAAGGAATAAAATGTCATTATAATATCGTTGTTTCGATTGTTATTAGTAAACGCAACGTAATATGTGTTATTCAAATCAAGAAATAAGTGCATTATGGCAATATAATATGACAAGTATAGCAATAGAACTATCTAGATTTTACTTTCTAAATACGACGGTTTGAAAACGGTACGAAGTCCTGTAATTCGACAACAAAACATTGTGAGTATTTTAAGATGTTAATATGGTGAAATCTTTTCATCTTTTCTAGACCACGATGTCGGTGGTATTTCGAATTTTTCCAACTATACTATAATTTTAGAAAATCGTTTCATTTCAATTCAATCGTGTTAAGATTCAATGTCCGCTGTGCATATTACGCGGGTTTCATTATTTTTTGAAACGACAACTCTAACTACAAACTAACGCCGAGTGTTTTTAATTATCATTTCATTGCGATCGTTAGCGATTAAGGACTGTCGTTGTAAGCTATAGTTGTATATAACAAAATATTATTTTAAACAGTTGTCACTTTATAATAATTGATTGATTATATTTGAAAAAACTTAGCCTTTATGATAAATTATTCTAATGTAGCCAATGTAGTGTTCGCGCACGATCAAGACTGCATTAAAATTATTGTAATTTCAGGCGGCGATTTAAACTCCACCTAAACAACGCACACTACGCATTTAGGCTTATACCCGTGACCACCGTCATTCTCGGCATGATCGATCCAACACGTTGCGGAAGTTGACACCAACGGACGACGCAGTAATTGAACAATGTTTAATTAAAACTACGAAAATTTGAACAAAAATGTTTCGGCAAAATAATAATATGGGGTCGTGTCGGGGGATTTTTCTCAATGAGTCATGGTTCGAACGGACATGGGTTTAAGCTAATTGCCGAGATTAAATTGCGGACGTATTGGCCAGCGTTTTCCAGGCTCAATAATCTGTGGATTATTTATTAATCTCGTTTATAAATGGTCGTCATCGTCGTCGTCGTCGTCGTCGTCGCACACTATCGAGTAATTGAACGTTACAGTACGTCGACCGACGATGAATTAAAAACGTCCGCGCTACGCGTAGCAATTGTTGACTTTTGGGGTGACCAGAAAAGAAAAAAAAAGAATGAAGAAACATACGTTTGACAATATCACCAGTTTGCACCGAGAGAGACGAAAGAAGAACAGGCACGAGTTCTCTAAATCCTCGACATCCTGCAATGTCCGCGCAAGAAAAATAATAATTCTACACTGTCCGTGTAGAATTCGAAGAGAGAAAAGCTATGAGAGTTTTCTGCTTTTCTGAAACATAAAGCGCTGTTCACGAAGTAACATGCACTCGTATATATGTTTCCGCGAAAATTTCCCGTTTTCCTTTTTGAAATGAAACTTCTTAAGGACCTCATATGGAGAGTTAACCTGTGAAAATAGCGATCGAGCGAAAAAACGAAATTATAAGTGTACAAAAAAGTTGAAACGAGAACGTTCTAGGAAACACTAGATCAACTTGTAAACATTTTAATTTTTTGTTTTTCAAATTTGTGTCTAACACATAATAATGATTTATAATATTATATAAAATATATGTGATTCTTTACTTTTAATGAAATTTCTTACAACACAACTTCGATTACAAATGAATAATAATATATAAAAATCAACGACGAAGTACGAAACTATCATTGATACTGTTTTTTTTTAAATATACCTATTAATAATATCACATATGTCTATATTGTATATTTTGTAGAATTGAATAATTAATGTGTATGGGTTGATAGATAACTACAGATTAAATTTTATTACCAAAAGTAAATACAAGATTTGGATCATTATTTTACTCTAGCCTTTTTTTTTTTTTGTATAAATCAATAATGTTTTAATATCAAAATCTTTAATTTATTGTTATAATACTATTATAATAAATTACACAATGTTTATGACATCAAGTTCAGTATCACACCACTTTGAAGTTTCACTTCTGCCAGGGATCCATCACTGACACCCAATTTTTTTTTTTTTTTTTAAACTCGCAATGTAATTTTGGTAAATTCAAATTACGAAGCAGCTTTATGGGTACGTCAATCTTAAGATACATTTTGTGAGTAAAAAGTCCGGGGACAATGACGCTGAACAATAATTTCACTAGATAATAAACTGTTTCTTCCATGTGGAATTATGTAAAATATATTGTATAATTGAAAGGCAATATACGTTGTATCACCAGGAATCTTAACCGTTATGCGACTACTGAGAAACCATACTTAACAATTTCTTGTCACCAAAATGGAATGCTCACATAACAATGAATCTTCTTTATATTGAGATTATATGGACATCGTCATAAATGTTATGTATCAAAGCTGCTGCGTCCGCTATGACCTGATAAAAAGTTCTCTGTAAATAAGTATATGTCATGATTATTATTATAATCTATGAATATTCTCCTGTCACAATATCTATGAGAATTGTATAAAACTCTAGATCTCCTGATAATGCTATCATTTTTTTTGTTTCAAAAAAAAGTTTTTTATATGTCTCCAAAGTATTGCAGAGTGTTTCATAAACGCATTAACTCTATCCGCTGGCGTATACATTTGATGATTGATCAATAACGTTTCACTATTATATTTAAAATTCTGAACGGAGCAAAAAAACGTTAGCGGTTATACAATGATATATTTTCTTTTCTATGTACAACGCATGGACTAGAAGGAGTATTCTGATCGTTACGTACTTATTGAAAATCCAGTAGTAAATTTGATTTTTCCCCAATAGTATTGCGTAACGAATCACTGAACAAATTACACAAAAATAGTAAATACACGATTTCACATGTAGTTATATAATTTGGTAATTTCAAAAATAATTGCCATGAGCTATGATAATAGTTTCAATACGTACGCGCAAACATTATAATATATTAAAAGAAAAAAATTTAAAAAATTTATAAAATAACGGCAATAGTTTCGTAAAATGAACGCAAGCTCCGTTTGGAATCATTTTTCGAAACACAACGATTTATTGTTACATTTGAATTCCTAATAATATAATAAAACTCTAAAATCTCTGTCTACGTGATTTTTCTTAACAACATCTAAAACACCAGTGACTCTCTACCTGTTTTTTTTTTGTTTTTTTGTGAAAATTCGATATTTAATAATGGCGATTTTTAGTGCGAATTTATCGAGTTGAAAAATGAAAAATAAAAAACTTGATTGGAAATATTGATATATAAATATTCAAGTGGATACAACCTCGTAATAAAAGTATTACGTTTTATATTTCTAGTCGAAAAAATAAAACCGATTAAAATGAGTAAAACGTAAAAAGTTTTAAGTTTCTCGATTTGATCCGAGAATTTTGTAACTCGTTTCGATAATAACATTTCTATAGTTTGTTCGTCTTTTTATTTTTAATTTTTGTTCACATAAAGAGACGCGCGTTATTTAGTAATACGCGAATATAACAAAAAAATAAATAAAATAATACAAAACTTAATCGAAAATTAATGTGGAAAAATTATTTTATTTTATTACAAACACGCGCACACGTTTTGAATAATATTTTTACATTATACTATGTATTTTTGTAATACGTTATTGAGAGACGTTTGAAAATTGAAGTCATATTTATTTAAACGTTAATCGGAGATTTACTACAAATATTATGTTTACGACTTCAAATTTAAATATCGTACGGAAAAAAAAAATAAACAAATCCAAGTGGTTTGAAATTTTTTTTTTTTTACGTCAATAGCTGGTAGTACATTGTTATTTGAACAACAAGCCTTTTTCAACTCTGTATTCCACGTACTGAAATAGTTTTATTTCACGTACATTTTTATTGTGTTTTTTATAATTTACAGTATTGTTAATGCGTTATGATTTCATGGTAGTTATTTTTTCACTCAGTTTTATGTATTAATTGACGTTCGTACTAAATAACGTATCACGAATATAATGATAAAAAACATTGCGACTGGAAGTAATAAAAATATATAATATATTTGCTTTAAATAATGTAAAAAAAAAAAAAACAAAAAAATTGAAATATTAATAATAGTAATTTTATAAAAAGAAAAAAAAACTCGAAACATACTGTTCCAATGTTACAATGGAAAATAGAAATAATCGATTCCTGGATTGCCTGGATTAAGCTGGAGCGATTTTTTTTGTATCACAAAAGTAAAAAAAAAAAAAAAAACACTGACCAACTAATTAATTTCAGTTTAAATCATTCGCGAAACCAAATGCGATATAAGGTCTCTATTGATTGTATAGGTATTTCGATGTTTTCAACACGATTAAAAATAATAAAATAACGTATCGATGACAATTTAGCAGCGTGCTATAGTTGAAATCACGACGATTCCGAATGCAACAGAGCGTACCGTGGATAGACCGTTATACGCATTGAAAATTAAATATTTATAATTGTTTTCCATAGGTTCTTTTTGGACGCGAGATAAATCGTTTAAAAACGCTTTCGCTCGGTAAAAAAAAAGAAAAAAATTTACCGACATGCAATATAGCAAGTGTGGTGGAAAAAAACTTATTCGCCCTTATGAGGATTTCAGAGCCGCCACGAAAACGCGTCCCTTGAACCTAATAAATGTGTACGCATGTATAGTTAAAATACGTAACATTCAAATGGATTCGTTTTGGGAAAAAGAAAACACGACTCTATAAGTAGTGGTGTGTACGCTGGATTTACTCGGAACGCGTTGTTGCTAACAACCATGTACGCGAGTTCGCATATATTAATAATAATAATATTATTATTTCTTTGTTTTTTTTTTGTATATTTCACTGTACACACGTCGTGTACGAGCTTAAAAGAAAACGGAGTATAAAAATAATAATATTATTATTATTATTACTACGAGAGAACACGGGGGGAGGAAAGAAAAAAATGAAAACATTGTGGCGAGGGGGCATTTTCGTCGAGTATTCGTTTAGCCGGTTGCGTGTGTGTGTAAAGTAGAAGTGGCGGGGAAAAAGTCCTCGTCGAAAAGTGGAAAGCTCGCTTTTTTTTTTTTTTGCATCGTTAACCGACCTTTGCGATAGAATCTTTTCAATGCAATATAACAACGCCCAAGGACGTTTTTTCGACGGATATAAAGAAGAACGAGCGCGTATCTTCTGAGAGTTTTTTTTTTTATTATTATTATTATTATTATTATTCCCCATTTGCCCGAGTGAGTGAAATAATTTTTATTTATTTATTTTTTACAAAAAAAAAAGAAAAAGAAAAAAAAGAAGCACATTGTTCACAATAAAATACAACCATTACACGCGGTTATAGAGTGGGTTTTTTGTTTTTTTTTTATTATTATTATTATTTTCACAAGAAAATATCGCATTCGATTTGATTCGTTTTCCCGACAGATCTCGTAAATACCCGGAATTCCGTATAAATTGATATTATTAAGCGACGCGCATTACACGAAAAGTCTCCGGGGATACACATTTTCAATTTTCGTTAGCGCGCCGAAATTCATACATTCAAATCGATGTGTTAAGAAAACAATAGTAATAACTAATAACTATGTGTATTAACTATACACATTTCGCGGCGAATTACAGTAATGCTCGTATGCGTTTTATAACGCGAATTTCGCCGTTATAATATTATCACACGGATTCATTATACAATATGCGTTCCGTCCGAATGATTTTTCAAACTCCCATACGTTTATCAATCGGTCCGTGTCGATTGAAAACACATTCAGACAAATAATTTTATTTATTTTTTTTTCAATAAACACTAAAAATAATACGATTAAAACGTTGACCAAGTATGTCACTGCCATATAAACCCATATGTACAACGAAGATTACTGAAAATTCTATCGCACAGACATTTTTAAAACGATGTCGTTGTTACGAATAAGATTATATTGAATACCACGTTAAAAGCAATGGAATTTCTATAAATGTTTTCCGTCGAGCTTTATAACATGTGACCGGAGTATGACGACGGAATACGCGTGCAGTTATGTACCACTGATTTATATATTATTATCGGGCAATATTCTCTTTCAAGTATCAACATATAGATACTTTCTTTGCACTTACAGATACTTAAAATGAAAGAAAAAAATCGTCTTATTCTTCAATTCAATTATTTAACGGTACGACGTTGTTTATTTTATATTGGAGTACGCACAGTGTGAGTAATTCATAATCAATGATATCAATAAACATATATATATATATTCCAGTGTTAAATGAATATTTTTTTGTGCCAATATATAATAATGATTAATATTATCGGACAACGACAACGCGTAGTCCCGAAAAATCACTTAAATTAAACTATTTTGTTGTTATTAAAAATTGATAGAAATTGGGTAAACATTTCGACAGACACAAAGTAATTAAATTATGTTAATGTCGTATGTCCAACATGTTATACCGCTTAATGTTAATTGTATAAAAATACGCCAGCTGAAAACATATGTGCCTGTAAAAAAAAAAAATAAATAAATAAAAATCACCAGGTTATGGGGCAAGCGTTTAAAATATTTTGAGAGCGTAACTTTTTCCAAAATAAATTACATATTAATAATAACACATCCTAACTGGAATAAAGGATTAAGAAAAAACACAAAAATATACATTTTTTTTATTTAATTAAATTACGATTTATACAAAATTCTAACATTATATCAAAAGTTTATTTACTTTGGAGTGAGAAACTGAAATCGTCTCGGATTACTTCGTAAGACATCAACGTTTTCCACGATAAAAATTATCACTCATTAATTTGTTCATAGTGATCGTGTGTACATGCGTCGTACATGATTATAGGTAAAATAATTTTGTTTTTAGATTCTGAATTGAGCGTGGAATGTATTAGTTTTAAAATAAAGTGCTTTTTTTTTTAAAGTTTGTTCTCGAAAATTCTTCCAGAAAAAGTGCTTTACAGTTCCGGCAGCAATTCCCGGTTGGTACTTTATAAAGGTCAATTGTCGACTTTCTCGAAAACGCCCAAGAAACGAAATCAAAAACCCCAGAAAAGTCAAATATAAACGCGATTTCTTCGAAATATCGATTATCGTCGTTTTCCGTTATTTTAAAACTAATGGTTATAGAAATTTGACATGTCCACCAAATGTGTATCTTTATGAGGGAAATACACTTTTTTTTAATTTTGGGTTATGTTCATAGCACAAATACGTATTTTAAGGTATTTAATTAATAAAAAATGTTATTTTTGATATCAAGGCTTAAGAACTCAATACAATGCATTAACTACACAGAAATGTATTATCGAATGCAATGATTTATCACATTGCTTTCAAATTTCGTAGTTATAAAACAAAACTGATAAAATCGTTGCCCGAGTTATTCACTTAAGCGACATCCTACACAATACGCCGTCACTTTTTTTTTTATGTAAAGTATATCGAAAACACCATCTGAATTCTGGTTATAATGACAAACCGTTGATTCGGTTGAGAAATTTCCCGGGAAAAAACATATTTTCCCGTAATTTTCGAAAAACATTACCAAAATTAATTCAATTATTGTTATTATTATTATTATTATTACGCATGCGTATGTAATTAAAGAAATACGACCGCGCGTTATATTTTATTTACTGACAAGTACGAGTGACTTTTTTATTACGACATGGCGTAACCAGGTGAAAATACGCGCGTCCATTAAACATGATTTAATAGATTCATATAATACGCCCGTCATACCGCAACGCTTGTTCTTTCATTGGAAATGATAACGACTTACGATGAACAATAGTGTTGTATTCAAAAGTTTTTGGACAAATGGCACGTTTTTTTTTTTTTTCGTATCATAACAATGTGTGCTCTGTTCTAAACTTATCTCGTTAGTTTTTAGTATTTGGATCCCGTTGAAACGCAGATGTTTCAATTCGAACCAATCAAATGAACGCGCGCTCGTCGTTTGTAAACATTTCGACACCCGTGAAGTGGGTAATATTATTACGAGGCGATGAAAATATATTTGCCATCGGTTTATTTTTTTATATCGTTCCGACAGTGTATTACGACGAGTTAATTCGTTTTCTATGTATTCAAACGCATTTCCATCGGAATTCATTCCGATTCACATATGACACATTCACGTGTGTGTCATAACAACAACCACAGTATAATATTACTATTTGAAATCGGGGGGCGGGAAATAAAACTAATAACAGAGCGATGCAAATCCGCGTTTCGAAGCATACTGATCGCATCATCGTACAGAGAAAGTTGGATCCAATGAGTTATTGTGGTAGACAGTTGAGGGAGAGGTGTGATACGATCGTACGTCATATCTATATTAATTAAAGCTGAAGATTTTGTGTGTTTGAACGCGCTAATCTTTGGAACTACTTTGTCGGATTTCAAAAATTATTTTTGCATTTTATAGTCAAATCTTTAAGGAAGATTACAGACTATTTAACACCGTACTACTACGGCTGTTTAGGAGTCGAACAAAGAGAAAGAAATAGTCGGAGAAAAACGCTAAGCGAAAACGGAGTGGTAGCCCGCGGACGGTGATGCGACGCGGTGGATCTGATGCCCACAATGCCAGTAAGTTAATGATGAAATAAGTTTTAAAACGTTGTTGAAGTTTCGTTCGCCAGTCATACGTCGACACGTCACCCTAGCTGAACTAAAATGGCGAAAATGAAAAATAGAAAATGGAGATGTTTTCGTTAAATGTGGAAGCAATAGATAGCTGGTGGTTGTGATAAATTAAAATAAATATTAATTTTTTTTCAAAAACTTTTATATTTCGTGTTCGTATAATAATTATTATATTACAAAAGGGATATTTGTTATTATATTTTTTTCTCCATAAGCATTTTATACAATAATTATGAAAAAAATTTTAACGCGAGTTTAAACGCAAAAGTGTGATGAGATGTCCAAAATATAACTGTTGCGTTAAAAGCAAAATGAAAATCGGAGTTCAATTAAATTTTTCCATTTCTTTTTTTTTTTTTCTTAAGTTTCGAACATTTTTTCATACCGAGTATTGAAGAATAAATTGAACAAAATTCGAATCACATAACGGGTGGCTATTTCAACGAAACGCACGGAGACGGACGACCAGTATAATAAAATATTTTTACACTCCACACTGTTTTTGTTTAGGGCAAGAGGACGATACGTGGACCTCGGGTCTTACACGTTCGAGAAATTTCTGGAACATTCTCACGGACAACACGACGACTGCTCGACAAGGTCTGATATCCATTGGCGCGTCATATCTACGACGACGATTCGCGGTGAAAAGTCTCTCTCTCTCTCTCTCTCTCTCTCTCTCTCTCTCGCGTTGGCCGTCCGTGAGTGACATCAGAGCCGTCTTAAGGTCATGTGAGGCCCTAGGGCCCAACATATTTTGGGGCCTTTAAATACATACATTTTGATATATAGGTGTATACATATATGAGTACTTGTATATATATATATATGCATTTTTAATACATAATTTATTAGGTACCTCTAAATATTTTCCTTGAAATAAAATAAAGTAAAAAAATCGAAATGAATAATCGAAATTACGATAACGTAAGCTGCTATACCACACATTAAAATAATGTACGTGTTACCGGGTCTTAATTTAAAATATAGGATTAAGTTTCCATTGATTCTTTTTATTTGTATAACTTTTATTTTAAAGGTAATTTTAATATTTTTTCGTTCAAGATTTCAATATTATAAAAATTTCACGAAAAAATGTAAAATATTATATTTCGTATATTATGTAATTTATATGAATTCGGGGGCCCTTAAAAATTCGGCGCCCAGGGCCTGGGCCCATGCCTTGAGACGGCACTGAATGCCATTGTCGTTTCTCGCCGCCCTTTGCGCTTGTGCGCGAATATAATAAATTCGTCGTACCGTCGTACTTCGTTCAAACATCCGTCGTCGAACTCACTCGGTCCGAACATTATTTTATCAGCACTTCATTCGACGCGTTTACCTTGCACGCGCCGTGTACGTTACGCGTAATTCGTTGACACTTTTTGCAATTTTCGCGTGACGTACACCTACGTCAACGTTTCCCCCCCAAAACTTTTTCCCCTCGCGGCGGCACACTAATCCCAGCTCATATTCATCACACTCGACACTGACTTATTGTATACTTTTTATCCGTATTTGGCTATCACCGTACTGTGTTAGCATACAACGTAAAACGGTGTGTCCGCTTAGGTTAGGAAAACTCGTGTACTATAACACGCTTTAATTTATTACAAATATTTAAGTTTTCGAAATGAAATAGAAAGATGCAAAATGTTTAATTATAAAAATCCAGTCCTAGTGTGAAATTCGGTGTACTGGTTTCACTCCATTATGAGCTCGCCTCGCGGTTGAATGGTCGACAAACACACACCCTCGCGTTGTCTTCCGAGTTTTTCGGTCGTAATCGATTTTTAGTCTTATAATTTTCATTTCCGGGCAAGACAGTTCCACACTTAATTCGGATTTCTTAATTAAAAAACGTTGCGTCATGCGTGCGCGACACGTAGTCCGACGAGTGACGTTCGAAGAGTGACGAAAGAAAATTTCCGTTTAAATAAAACACCGGAATAATACAATTGACTTCTCGACGACTAACAACACTAGCACAATAATTTATTTAATGAGAAACAGTGAACAAAAATGGTTTTTATTTCACCATTTATTAAGCAAGGATTCAAGGTGATTCCCGATAAGAGAATCGTTAAAAAAAATTTTAACCTATTACCGGAATTTCACGTAAACATATTGTAATCATGACATTTTGCGACACACCTATGGAGGCTTCACAGCACATCGGTTGGGCAACGCTAGCATACGTATTACGTATCACACCGATGTGACTCTCTCGGCGTTTGCCAATTTGTCCGGTGCCCATATACTATTGTAGCGTCGTCGTTTGGGAAATTTGTGGACCTCATCAAGACAAGAACATTTATCTAAATTCATATATGTATGACTGGCCAACCACTGGATTAGTACTCACTTATGACTCGGAAGAAAATAAGAAAAAAAAAAATGTCTCCTCTTGAAAAAGTGTGTCAATCAAACTATAGGTACATACCTAGAAACTGGCAAAGTGTAACGTAATATAAATAGAAGAGCGGTGGAGTCCATGAAAATAGGAGTTAAGTGAGTTGATGAATTATGGAAAGATCAGACTTGACCACACTTCAGACATCACTACTTCGATAGGTTAAATTTTTTTGGAGAATCAAAGGGTTGTTTGAACGTGGCCTGTTTTACTGTTAGGTTTTTTTTTGGGATATCATTTCTTTAAACGGGCTTTAGCATTGTGGGTGACGTTTTAATTTTTTACGAGGCAATAGCGGGATTTTGAATGGGGATTTTCTCTTGTATAGCCGTACGAATCCCAAATATCAAAAGTCCACATTGAACATTAATGCTTACTTCAAGGGTTTACAATTTTCATTTTTAAAATTATCATAAAATTACAAAATGTAAAATAAACGACATTTGTTATTTAAAGATTTTTGAAGTACAAATTTAATTGTTTTTCTCATTTTAACGTGATAGTGTAGCCCGCGAAAAAAGCTTTTTCATATTACAGAATGAGTTAAAGTCGGTTCAATTTTTCAATACTAACCATTAACGAATAACTAAAAGAAACGCGAGATTAAACAATAAAATTTATTTTTTAACTTAACGGATAACTCTTATTTAACCTTGTGTTAACGATAATTTCACCTTTTTTTTTTTTGATTCCTATAGTTTTATTTCTTTTGATAACCTTTGATAATGATTCTTTTGTAAATAATTTATCTAAAGATATTCAAAGAGAACGCAAGTGCCGTTTAAAAAGAATACAGACAAACAACTATGCATTTTTGTTTCACATAAATTGCTCAAAAATGTATTTGTACAAAGTAATGAAATATTTTTGATACGAAAAACCAAAGAAACGACTACAAAAAAAAAAACTAAAAAAATGACAGTAAAAAATATTTTGTTAACTCGTCTTCTATTGACTCGGCTCACACATTCTAAGGAGCCCTAAAAAACCATAGAATGCCAATTTTAAATGGTAAATGGTGCTTTTTTTTAATTTATTTTCGTTTTAAAGATTATAGAAACAAATATTTTTAATTCAACTAGTTCTGCCACCTTATTAGTGACAGTTGAAACGTAGGTACATAAGTCTTAAGAATTAAATCAACTGTTCATTTAATAATAATAATAATAATAATAATAATCATATATAATACAATTACCGTGTATATAAATTATTTTCGTATTTTTATTAAAATGCATTGTTAATATTTCGCTTACTGTTCATGATTTAACGAGAGAGAAAAAACAATTTATTATGATGTAGGCGCGTGAAAATTATACCTGTGTGTGTACAGGTTACCGTCAATTGTATATTGTATAATGATAACCGTCAATTTGAGTGGGCGCACCCACGCGCACGTACAGAGCGCGAAAGAGTGAGTAATCGAATATAATACGGTAAAAAGCTTTTGCACCCCATCCCCCTGCCTTCACTCGGCAACAAAACCGTCGCCACCAACATCACACACACACACACACACACGCACTATATAATACGCGTATATGTATATCGATTATGGAGTAGATTTATGTGTGTGTGTGTGTGTCCGCCAAGAAAATAGGGCGTGCGTGTGCACGTTAGAAGAACTTTGTAATCGGCAGAACTTTCTGCGGTGAAAGTTTCGTTGGTATCGTATCTTCGAGGCACCACCACAAGCCCCGTGCGGACGGTCGCCGTCACTAGCGCTTAAACGCCCCGCCCGTGGCCGACGACGATGACGATGACGATGACGACGACGACGACGATGACGATGACGACGACGACGGCCATAATCGTGTTGTTTTCACGAGACTGTAATGTACGCACGGATAATAAATACGTATAATACTTGGGATAATTTATTATACGTCTCGTCATTGAATCGGATGGCTTATATTATTTTATCCGTTATCGAGTCGTTGTTTCTTCCATGTCTGAAATGCTACATTGTGATATTATTAATCTGATCCGTGATAAGAAATGATAAACGTGAGCGTGAAAACTGCAAGTAAACACTTTGACGCGTATATGTATTTTGTTTATTACGTAATAATTATGACAGAAAAAAAATCTTTTATTATTTTTTTTTTTTTTTTTTACTTCATATTGACAATCGCGCGGTTCATATAGTATAGCGTAGATAATTCTCGATGTGTTCTATTTTCAAATTCTAAAAAAAAAAAATACCATTTATGACTTAAATACATCGAATTCTATAAATACTACGATATATTAGTCGAAAATTGAAAAAAAAAAAAAACAAATCTTTTAGGAAATCATTTTGTTTTAGTATATTGAACAATGATACATACTCTTTGAAAATTTAAACACGCCTTATTTGTGGTAATCGTTTTTTTTTTGGAAATTACAGATATACACATATTGAAGAAATCGTATTTTTTTAACTTTTTTTTTATGTTATTTCTCGGTAATTTTTGTGCGTGTGCGTGTGTGTTTTTTTTTTTTTACCTAAGCGCTTTTGATAAAACGAATTTTGACCTCTTTGAAGTACCGACTAGATAAAATTTTCTTTCAAAATAAAAAAAAACAGCCGTTACGTATACTGCAGGGGACTCGTACTGGTGGAATTTTCAATACCGGACATAAGAAACGAAAAAAATAAAACAACCAATACAATTTTCGCTCTGTTAAAAATCTATAAAAAAAAAAAAAAAAAAAAAAAATGGTAGCCAGCCGTGGGCGTTATGGACGTCGCTTAAGTGAATCACTTAGATAGAGATTTCAGAGTTTTCTTGTTACTAGGAAATTCGAAAACAATTTAAAAATCATTCCATGCGATAAAACGATTCTGAACGGTGCTTTCTCGTGTAATACCATACTTGGACGGAAAATTTAAATTGGAAATAAACAAAAAAAAAAAAAAAACAAAAATCGTGACTTATAATGATCGTAAATATTTTTTTTAATATTGTTAATGTAAAATCGGACATATTTTGTCTACAATTTTCAGCCTCCAAAATATAGAATTACCCCGTTCATGACTTTTAAAGTAAAACGAAGCAAACGTGAAGCTTCGGCGTCATTTATAATATAAAACAGGGAAATTTCCATTTTTGTTGTTTTCAACACAATTCATTTCGTAGTCGTTTTCTGCCGCGTTTGAAAACTATTGAGAAAATTGGATTTTTCTTCCGATTCTCGGGTTGTTTTGTACAACGCAAAAGGCAAAACTATCGGGAAAATCGAAAAACCTTTCAAATAAATTGTCAACAGTGGACACGATTTTCTACCGGGACGTAACGTACGACCAGAACGTCCGCCGCAATCATTCTTTCTTGCCAAAAATTTGTACCTACAGAGAAGTATAAAAATGTGTAACAGCGCGCTGGCTAGGTCAACGCGATCAGCGTACGACGATTTGTAACAACAAAAAACACCGCAAATTCAAATGAAAGCAATTTCGTTCATAATTTTTTCAAAAATAATAATAATAATGTGTGCGCGTGGAAGACGCGCGCGCGATGTGTACGCTACGTTTTACGTTTCCAACGACGGCGACGTTCCCTTCCGCCGCTCCACGGGGTGTGTTCATCGTTTTATTTTCGTAAAAAAAAAGAAAAATAATAAACAACAACGCGTACTCTTAGCCGTTCTCTCGTTTGCACTTTTTTTCTGCGTGTATTTTTTTATTTATTTTTTGTTTCTCTTTATCCGTCGTGGAACGCCCGAGTACGTCGCCCGAAAACAAATTACCCCTATAAGCCGCGTCTAACCGTCTCCGTCCTCCTCTTAAAGCCCGGGCTCTATACAGTCAATTTTATTCTCCCCAACCCCCGTCGGTTTATATTTTATATACATAAAATACTGTGCGATATATATTTACATATTATTTTATTATATTACTCTGGTGCACATCGTACGCGGTGTGTTGTGTAGAGTACATTATTTATATAATATATATATATATACTAATAATATGCAGAAGGGGTGGCTAAACTTTTTTCGACGATAATGGGGTTTTCTCTCTTCTTTTTTTTTTTTTTATCTTTTTACAATATCGACTCCAAACGAATATTGCGTATTTACGGGAGGTTTTTTTTTTTTTTTTTTGTTCTAACCGGTGAGCTGCAAACTGTTTTGCGACGGAGTCGAGCGAATGAGTGAGAAGCGTTCGGTTTTGCATTCTGAGCGAAGCGACGACGAACGTGTATTATTGGTTTTTGCAACGATGCGTTTCTTTTACTCTCGTTTCTGATAACTGTACGCCCAAAAATTCCACCAGCAGAAGTGATCCGCTCTTCACAGTCGCGGTTTGTTTCCGGTAACGAATATCGTCGTATCCAGTCGATACTGTAGAGAGGACATTTTCCGATTTTCTCGAAGACAAAAACAATATAATCAAAAGCTACCGAAAAATTATACAAAAAATAGCGAAAACGCGATTTCGTTTAAATCGGCCATGAATTATTTCTTCGTAATCCAATTGATATAGACACTTGACGTTTTCACCGAATATGTAATTTCATATTGTGTTCGGGACACATTTTTTTTAACAAATTTTTTTTCAATTTCGGGGGAATTTTTAGCAATTATAGATTTTGAGGTTTCTAGTTCATTAAAAAAAAAAAAAATAATTTTTGGTTTTAAATCTTCGAAATTCAATACAATGAATGACGTATGTTAGTTTAAATGTATATTCGAAAATTCTGAAAATCGTTTGTCACAATTTTCCTTAATAAACGTTTCGTGTTTTTCGATAAAGTGTATTATATTGTTCGTGAAAAATTACGTTTTGATCATAACTTACGGTCCTAGAGTATTAGAATTTGTTAAATTTCGAAACGTTTCACAATCGTTTTGAAATCGCTTAGCGATGGAAAAAACTCTAAAATCTATATCCAAGTAATTCGCTTGAGCGACGTCCAAAACACCCCGTGACTCGCTACGTTTTATGTTTTGACGTTTTTATAATTTTCCCGCAAAATTTCTTCAAAAGTGAAAATTATTTTAAATATGCGCCGGTGTTAAATACGCACATATTAAAAATATATTCTATACCTATTGTATAACCAATAACCATTGTGTCGTATTTACAATGGGAGAAGAATCATTGAACTTGTCCCCCATTAAAAATAATATTGTGCATTGGCCTGTTCATATTAACACACCAACGACGGTGTCGACACTCGACACGCAGTCAACAATGAACAAACGTTACACTCGAATTCTCTATTTAAAATAAATGATTACGATGAAGATTTTGTTAATTCATAAGAGTGTAGTGAAGATCTGCAGAAAATCAGTAACACTCGTTTTGAGTACTTATAGGAGTTTTTGATATATTTAATCATTAAAAAAAAAAAAAAAAAACATTTAAATTTAGATGTTAATTTTAACAGGTAAGACGTAACGATGGTTTAGTTCTTTCTACAGTTGGCGGAATGAGCACGATAAAGCCCGAAGACGTTTTCTCATCGAATTCTTCAATAACAATATAAAAAACGGTTTGGAATTTTTATTGTAATTATCCGTTTTCTAAATTCTAATTGATATATTAAAATAACCGAGTTCAATTATACTCGCCGAGTAATTTATTACTATATGATTTGTACACACACACACACACACGCGCAATATATATATAAGTATCGGTTTTATTTTAGTTACGAGTGAAAAAAAAAAAAGAAAAGAATTTTATTGAAATTTTCACAATGAGGTATATGTTGAAACCCTGTGTTCTCCAGTGAAACAGATTAAATGTACACCACTGTGTATGATTTATGCGCACGATATCAGTAAAACGATTTTGTGCCACTCGAATGTGCAAAATGTTGTTTTTGTTTGACATAAGACGATGACCATTTCTAGTGTTCTACACACAAATGACCCCACCGAGTTTTGGTAACGGTGATCGTGATTAACGTCGAAAGTTTTTAGTTGCCCAAGTTTCCCAGAACAATGGATCGTGTAATTTCACCGACTTACTCGGAATTAATTTTCCAAAGGATTATTACAATTCTAACGTTGGCTCGTCGTTACATACATTTTGTACTATTATTTATTGTACGTAATTCGATGGGTTTTTTTTTTGTTTTTAATAATAAAAAAAATAATACAATATACTATGAACGCATTCGTTCGCAAATGACATTTATTAGATAATTATAAAATATTATAAGTTAATATAATCTTAACGGTCGTACTGCTACAATGATCAACAGACCGACGTTTGTCCCGTTTCGAAGTTAAGCACTTTTGGCTTGGACATTTCAAGACGATAGTTAAATTGGCCGTGACCTAACCGCTACACGAGATTATACAACAAGAGTCAAATAATTCGGGCTTATCGTTATTTATTTATTTGCCAAAGACAGTCGTCATTCCGATAATTAATTGTCATAGAATGTTCTACGACATAACAAAAAAAAAAAAAACAAACGGTTTTATTTTTCTGTTCTATACCGTATTAATTATTACCATCTGTGTAAATACGATCATTACTATCGTGCGCTGATGTTCAAGAAAGTTGCAAATATTTATTTAATTACGAAAATAATTTCTGAATGGAATCTTGACGAAGACGAAAATAATTAATATGCAAGAGTAGTAGAAAAGTAGTTCTAAGGTTGAAAATAGAACGAGTAAAATATTCGATGCGTTTGAAAAAAAGAGAATATTTTAATAAAAAAAATTCTTGGCTTCTATTAAATATTCATCGGTTATTCGTGGAATTAACGCTTAAAAAAAAATTTATTTCCATTCTAATGTCTTGGGGATAGATTAAAAAAAAAAATTATCGTAAGAACCATTTCATTAATATAAAAATTATTTTAAAATTTTTACGCGTACGTAGTTTCATGAATTTATCTCTGAACAAACATTATAAGCGCCATAATTTTTTCAGACAAATAGAGAAAATAGAGCAGTAAAGATAATCAAGAATAATTTAATAAAACTATTATTGATGGAATTGATACATCATAATTCGTAACATAAACGAAATTACTCGACTCAATTAATATAATATTATACAAAACACAAGGTAAGTTCCCTAAAAGTTTAAAATGTCAATAATATTACGGAGTGGCGTATTTACGGGGGGGAATATGGAGAATAGATCCCCTCATGGCTTTTTTATTGTTTTTCTAGTTGAATTTTTTGTATTTTTCAATACGATAATATTACTTTCAGGTATGTCTGTTTTCTAAAATATGTTCTGGCCGTGTCACTGTGGTAATTATACCGCTTTGATATACGCTTTTTCCCACTAATCGTTGGCAATAATAACACACATATATATATATATATACTGTATACCTTGTCAAAGATTTTAATATAAATATGTAATATAATATAATTTAATACAATTTGGTAGCGGAAAACGTTGAATAAATTAACGTTCATACGGTCGAACTAAAAAATGATGGTATTAGTTTATAACGTTTAAAATACGTTTTAATTTAATTACCAAAAATATTATCAAAAATTAAACGGTAAGAAGGGTCCACACACGAGTGTGTTGATGAGAGGATAGTACCTCACGCGTTAATTCAAACCTTTAAGGGTTAAATAATTTCAGGAAACTTTTTTATTCATTTATTTTTATTCGAGTGTCCGATAACACTCGTCCCTTCTATTAGTTTTCTAATTCAGGCGCGGAATATGTATTAAAAATATGTTTATATCGATATTGTTATAACTGCATTGCGGTATTTAAAATGTTTGAATCGTCATTTGAGTAAATGTTAAATGAATAATAAATAATAATTAACGTGAAAATAAAAAGAACTTTTGTAACGAAGAGTTAGTTCACGTGTGCTGAATGTATAATTCTCACAATTGGTATAAAAATACTGGCCCCCCCTCAATGATGTCATTTCCATATTAAGTGTATTGGAAGCCAGTATTTCCTCTCTTTGTCGCTGCACACACAAAACGTAATTGAAGATTTTTCCTCCTACGTAATCGTATGGATCAATTTATAACGGCGTGAAAAAAATTTAAAAGTACAATTAAATTTGTCGTTAAGTTTACTTGAGACCGACTTTCCGATATTTTCAATTTTTCGTGTTCGTCATAAATCATTACAAAATTAATTGAGCTTAACTAACTAAAAAAAAAAAAAAAAAAAAAATCCAATGCTAAAATTTTTTAAACATATCTATAAAGAAAGAAAAAAAATGAAAAAAGTGAGAGCGTCGATCTATAGTAAGATTTACAACGAATTAAAAATTCAGAATTTTTATCGCATCACAAGGTCCTACGTTGCAAAGAGAAAACTCCTATTTCAATATGTTTCATTAGCTTAATAAACTCAATTTACAAAATATTTGGGTTAGATTATACTGTTAAAAATTATTTAAAAAAAAAACTTCTTAAATACTATATAATTATTAAATAATATATACATTTTTAGTATGTTAATGAAATAAAATGAATACGTGTGTTTTAAATAATTCAACTGTTTCACACACTGTTCATAAATACGTATGAAAAAAATTCTGAAAAAAATAAAAAATAAAATGTTTCTTAATTCAATAATATATTTATTAACATGGTTATCTTAATACTGACATAGTTAGTAGGTAAAACGTATCGTCTTCTGTTTTTCGATTTAGTAAAACTCTTTATTAAAAATGAGCTTCGGATTATTCACCAAGTCCGTAATGAACTCTGTTATAAAACGCATAGCATAGTGCTAGGTGATGAAAACGTGAGTTGTAGTCATAATCGTGTACGTGTACTATATATTTTTATATATATATATATATATATATATCGTAGAAAAACTTCTTATTCGGCCAAAGCCTAACTTAACAGAAACAACCAACGCGCGTTTAATAATAATCTTTGAATTTTCTGTCGATTTTCCAATATTATTTCTACATTATTTTATAAACCTGTGACGTACTCTGCGCCGAGTGTACTCGGCCAATTTTCTGGGCACGCTCTTTGTGGCACGTCGCGCCACTGGAAAATACCGTTTTCTTTTATATGTATATCTCCGTAACGAGTTATAATTTATATTAATAGTAACGTTGCGAAAGTCGTTTTTAATGAACTCAAATTATATTTCATTCATTAAAATTCTGGAATAAAAACGTCGCATTTTACTATAGTAAAACTGGCAAACCTAGTGTTCGCGTCTAAAAATAATTTAGAACGGAAAAACGAGAACATTATATTATATACGTAAAACATTTGTAGGATCGTCTATGATAAAAACAAAACATTTCCTGACGTTTTATACGAGCAGTTGAAATATGTAACTATAACCATATAAATGTGGGTCACACGCAAATTTATCGTATTCATTTAATACATGACGTAGGAGTGTAGGAACATATACAGAGAAGGAGCATATAAATTTATCGTATTATAAGCAATGGTATTGCGTTTGACATTTAGATTTCAAATCTTGAATTGAGTAAACAACTATTAAAGATATTGGGCGTGCAGAGCGGGAGTAAATATTTGAACAAACTATTTTTTAGGTATTTCTTCGCAATAAATATTGACTACATTCAATGCGTACCTCGTCTCGTTTGTATACACTTTGTTACATTTATTTTTCGAAATACTATAATACCTTCAGTTTCGGTTATGTTCAAAATTATTACTAGTCGCATTTCTTACGGTCGTTTTAAATTTCTTTGGGAACGTCACCAGTTGAACGCCACGAAACAAATATATACTAAACACTTCAGTGTAAATTTATAAATATACAAACATATGATAATTTAAATGTCCGATAACATGTGTCTGTATAATATAGAATAATATAATACTAAATGTATGCTCGGATAAAGTATTTTTTAAATTTATTTTGAATACTTTACGAAAAGTATTTCAAACACATTTAGAATACTTTTTTCTTTTTACTAGTTTTCAGTAACACGAATATTACATAAAGTAATATTATATTATTATATAATCCATTACAAAACAGTTTTCAATATGTATTTTGGAGGGGGGGGGTTAATGTATATATTTTTAATTCCGTGTGTTTATTAATAAATTAACACTGTATCTAGTAAGTAAATTAATAATACCAATTAGTTATGAAGTTTAACAAATTTAAATAATAACTTAGTAAAGAATAATACTACTCAAGTCTGACTAGTTCAATTGTCAGGCGTCACCAGTGGAGATTTCAAAAGGAATAGCTGAATTTTTCAAATTATCCTCAATTTTAGCAGTGTTTTTTTTTTAAAACTCCGAACTAAATCTATGAAGTTTTTGGTAGGATTTTCCAATTGTTAATCTAGTTGATGCGCGTGATTTTATTTTTACGTCAATAATATACTTTATTTACAGATAGATACAATTTCGAAAGTACAAATACAATTTACAAAACGTCATTGTAAACAATATCGTTTTCCTCGCTGTAGATAAAATATACAGACCATCAGGGTTAACTGTAAATGTATGGCAATTCGAGTTCCCGGTGTCGCGCTCTCGATCAGCAGCTTCTTTTCAACAGATCCTTGAGTGGTTTTTAGCGATTTTTAATAACCGGAGATTGTACACTTCTTGTTTTAAATGGAATTATGCGCGACCATTTAGTGTCTCTACAACTGACACACGCCATATTTACGCTGACCCATCAGCACTGCAGTACCACACTGAGCATTCGCTTCACACTGAATAATCTTTTAAGTTTATTAATTAAATAAATTAAAAACACTGTTAAGTGCCGTGTAATTATTTTCGTTATTCAGTCTTTCCATTTAATAATATTTTACACGTATATCGAACACATCGACACACGTATTTATACGTTCTCATGAGCAGCACACGGTTCGTCTGTACGGAAGAAATTATTGCAAAACTCATATACAAGTAATGTTAATATTTCTTTCCGTGTACTACGCCCAGAAATTAGGCTCGATGGACTGCTGCGTTTTATTCCGTTGCCGTTCTATACACACGAAAAAAATTTTTTTATCAACCGAAATGAATTGTAAAAAAAGATCAATTAACTGTAATAATAAACTTTTTTTGCAAAAAACATCGGATATATTTGTAGTATAAAATCAATTTACGCTTTATCGATTAAATTAATCGTAAAAAATGTATATATTATATCGGACCGGCGTTAAACCGGTAATATTTAAATAACTGTTTGAGTGAAGTCAGACGGACAGCAATGGAATTATTGTACTTTCGGTACTCTGCGGAACGTGTGTACGCGGTGCCATCTATTTACGCGCAGACCGGCGTTGTAATTAAAAATAATAAAAATGAATCGTTACAGACTCCGTGTACCGGTTACAGAAAAAGGATTACTTGTCACTACAGTGAATTTCCGGCGTTGTGTGTGTGTGCGTGTGCCGTCGCCGTTTTTGGATTTAAATGAAACGCGCAACGTTTGGAAAAAAAAAAAATAGTAATAATAATAATAACCGCTGGGTGGAGGAGACGAAAAAAAAAATCGTTTTTCTATATTCAGATGACACCGACAATACACCACGTGGTCCGTGTAATAATGACTCCTCCCGCGAGCGTACGACGCATTTCTATTTTAGAAACAAAATTAAAATGTGGCCACGATTTATGTCAACACACCATATACGTCATAACATTATTATTAATTGCGGACACGTGTTTCCTATGTGGACATAATAGAAAAGTCCGCGGCGCCTGTCCTCCGTGCGAGCCGAAGAAAAAACTCTACTGATATAACGTTGAATGCGAGAATTAATTATTTTCACAACTCCTTTTGTTCGTAACAGTATAACGAGTGCGCGAACACATGAATTATTGTTTTGATTGTATTTAAAAAATAGTCAAGCGTCGGAAAAACGAAATAAATCAGAAATATTTGTCGCCCTGCAGTAACTTTGTCGTGAAACGCATATTGTTGATAATACGAATGAAATCGTAACGTACAATAATAGTATCCTTCGAAATTACACATTTTCATACATATTATGTTATGATGTCGTATTAAAAAAATCGGGATATTTGATGATTTTTTTTTTTTTTAATATTATTATTATCCGTTACGAATATCTCGGTAATTTCCGCTTATTCTTTTCCGACATTATTTTTTAATTGTTACCGTTTCCACTGGATTCACACCGGGCGATATGTGTTTTATCCGAATTATTTTCTTTGAGTGAACATAAAAACAGATTTTTAAAAATGTATTAATCGATTTTTCGTGATTATGGAAAATAACTGTTGATAAAAAGAATATCGATATATGATAAGAACATTTTAATATTGATAAAATTAAATGGATATTATTTATTTAGTTATTTCTCGGCGAAAATTAAAAATGTTATTTCGGGTCTTAAAATACAAAACGAACCCCCAGTTTATGAATTAAACATCTCGAAATCTATAAATACTATAAATTACTGTAATGAACCCCGATTGGATATACACTAAAAACTTTAGAATATGTAAACTAAAAGATTTGAGTCGTTGTAAAAGTTAAAAAAAAAAAAAAAAATTATAATTTTTGGTCAAAGTCCGTGATGTTAAATCTTCAATAATATTTATGAGCTTTAGGTTCAATTTAAAGAGAAATACAAGTCGGCAAACATCATCATCATCATCATCAACGTGCATTGTAATAACTATCGAATTTTCTCCAACGGAATTTCGAATTATTTCCTACAATCAAGTGAAAAGAAAAATCGATATTCTTTATCAATATTATTGATATCCTGTATGAACTCAAATACACGCAGAGCGTATTGGTCGTGCTCACAGGATTGCGAACATCATATAATAATCGTGTAAACGCGGGATGATGCAGTTTCGACACATTTCTCAAACAGCGTGAAGAATTTTTTTGGGAGGTCCAAGAAGAACGATTTCACTGATCCCCAATCCCGCACCAGTTCCATACCACTGTTTTTCGTAACACCGATTTGTAAAATATATTATTTTACGCGTAGTTTGTTATACCGCGTATGTTGCATAAGGTGAACGCAATCTCATTACTGGCGAACGAGGTAAAAATACGGCCTCATCCTCGCTTCTCCCGATAATGCCGCGCACCGCGTTTCACGTACAATAAACCTATTATTATTATTATTATTATTATTATTTAAAGCGTACGCGTACCCAATCGTGCAGTAAAACGGATCGGTTAAATACAGTGGGGTGGTGTGTGCGGAGGAGAAAAAACTCGAAAGCAGTACGAGCTATGGCGTCGTATGTTTCGTCGTTGTGGTCGAACGACGCGCGCTATATAATAATAATAATATCGTCGTGCGTGTTATTAGCGTATATAATAATATTTATGTTTTCACTTCGACCGCAAAGCGTTATAATAACCCGCGATATGATAATTCTCCTCGTCCGACTGTCGATTTCGAGAAAAATATGCGTGTGTGTTCACGAGGCTGTACACACACACAAAATCGTTAAGACACGCGTTGTATTCGAGAAAAACGACGTCCGATTATCACGCGGGGGGGATGGAGGAGGACACCTGCAATTCTCGTCGTTTGTACACCCACACGTCCGCGGCCGTGTTGTATAAACACACACGGATCCGTGTTTCGGTCCGTTCACAGTCGTGCGGTGTACCCGAGCCGAGCGCCAGTACGTGTCGGCGCGGTCAACGATTTTGTCTCCCCGAGAGCGGAGTAAAAACGTTCAATACGGTCCTCCTCCCGTGCTCGTTTCGCGATAATGTAAACGACGAAATCGAGGGAGAATTAATAATCGTCCAAATCGGTTACGAATCGGTGATGAGGAACAAATCGTTGTCAAAACATCTTTTTTTTTTCTTTGTCAAAACGGTTAAGGCATTCTAATTGCAAAATAATAATAGTAATAATTAAAAAAAAAAAAAAAAAAAAAACCCGTATTAAATTTCTTATATAAAACTCGTACATCGATCCGTATAAATGTACTAATAGAAAACGCGTCACAGCGTACTGTTAAGCGAAACGGTACACCGCGCGTTCGATTGACACTGAGAACGTAAATTTGTTTTTTCTTTTTTTATCTACTCGTGTTACACGTATTCGGCTCGGAAATCACACGTAACATTGAAGAAACGCGTAACGTGCGAGGAATTATTAAAAAATTATATTTCAAAGTGAATCGAATCGATTCGTTTGACGATTCATTGCCGCGTTGTCGTTATGCAAAAAAAAAAAAAAAAAAACTATCAATTTTTATTCGCAATTTAACGACGGGCCCTTGAACCGATGCCCGGGGCCCGCCGGCAAACGGCGCCCCGGGCGGTGGCCCACACCGACACAGTGTTCGCGGGGGTCGGATGGGGGGAGTAGGCTCTCTGTCGTTATGGTTATGCACAACCCGTCCCGACGATAAAACCGCGGCACGATCCCACTCGGCCAGTGCCGCGGTGCGCGCGGACCGGGAATATTCCGGCTCCTATCCCGTTCCCATCGCCGCCAAACGGCCGAACGGTTTTTGTCAGGTGCGTCGTAATTTGTTCGGTGCCCGAGACCCCGGCCCAGGGCAACCGCCCTATAAAATACGCTCGGTCGGTCGACTTCTAACGCGTTACGGTCTGCTGCGGGACAGTCGTTTCTCATCGTCGTGTTCCGCTCGTCGTTTTCTCCTCCGGTAAAGCGTTTTTTTTCTCCAGTACAGCCATCAAACGACGGACAACACGTATACGGCATTTACGCGGTTTGTGCTGTTTTTCCGCGCCGCACGGAAATCGCGCCACGAGAATAACCGATTTCTCGGCGATTATTATACAACGTAAAAGTATATTGTATACGAAAAAAACCATTTTTTTTTTTTAATATTATACCGGGTTTTTTTTCCTTTTCGTCAATCAAACGCGAATAAATAAATTTCATCGATTCGTGCAGAGAGAAAACAAGTTTTTTTTACAATTTTTTTTTGTTGTTGTAAAATTCTTATTTATATATTCTTATCTATCTAAGTGTTTTAATTAAAAATTGATACGATAATAAAATATTATACGATACATAATTTTAAAAAGCGTACGCGCGTCGATTTCGTAAAATCCGTTTGAAATCAACAACACGGCCGCCACACACATTTTTTTTTTTCTCTTCGAATATAGGTTTCATTTTTGATATTTTAGAGGGATTACAGTGAACAAAACGAATTACCTATAATATATATTTAATTATTGCGTTTGGCTTTCTATTGAGAATGCGTATTCGTTATTATTTCGATTTTATTTTTCAATTTTTATTTTCTCTAAAGCAATGTATATATAAATAAATAAAAAATTTAATATATATATATATAATCTTTTCATATTTATTATTATTATTATTATTTGATATGCCGGTGTAATTAATTTTACTCGTTTCGCCCTCTTTACAGCCGACAGATCTCTGCACCCCGATTTCGGCTTAAATGCGCGTTTACAATGCGCTCAAAGAGAACGCGACGATATTCTACGTGTTATTATTAATTCGCGTGCTTTTGAATTAATTTCAGTTTAAGAACGGCGCGGAAGTACGCGTAATAATAACGATCGACTATTGATTAAAACACGTCTGTATGGAAATCGTTGTTATATTACGTTTTATCTCAATTGAACAGCGTATATTTATTTTTTTACAATGTTAACGGGTGAAATTTTCCCGCGAATTCCGAGAACGGTCTGAAAAATCTGAATTGAAAAAAGCAGAGAAAGATCCTAAACTACTCGGTATTTAAAATGTTAATTCCTATAAATTTACCTCGACTACACGCACGTGCGCTAACGTAGTTTAATAATAATTTTTTTTTTTATACATTTATATATATTAAATATTCACGGTGTTTGTAATACGAATATTTATTAATTCCCGTTAATGGGTATATTACATTTTAATCGTTCGTCGAATTGGCGCTAATGACGTTATGACGTGTACAGAGAGCTGTCGGAACGAACGTTGAAACGACGTCATGTTATATTGAAAATATCGCGTAACAATATGGTTCAATTTCAATCATAGGGTCCGAAAAAGTCAATCGTTTATCGAACGTTTGAGTTTTAATAGCGTTATTCATACGAATACTATATTTCGTACGTTTCTCTTACGTTTTAAACGAATTCGATTTAATAAACGAGACATAACTATTATTGTTAATTTTGTACGACAATCGTTCGGTAATATAATAATATACGGAATAACATGAAATATTACAAAAAAGAGAGAGATTGAGGGGGGTTTTTTTTTTACATATATACGAAAAAAAAATATGATGCGTTACAAATTATTAGTAAAAAAAAAAATATAATATATATACGAGTATAATAAAAAATTCGCAAAAACTGAAGTAGTTATAACGCGAATATGCATTTATTATTATTGCTCTAGGTGAAAAAAAAAATCGTGTATTCGTGTTTTAGAAACGTGTTGGGAAAAAAAAAATCAATTTATCATACACGTCGGCCCCCCCCCCACCACCCCTGTTTTCTATATAAATAGAATAAAATATGTGTGTGTGTGTGTGCGTGCGCGTTTTTTTTTTCCGTCGTCCCGTGAAAGTGAAAAAAAATTCGAGCAAAAACTCGATCGAAAAATATCCCGAAGAAATATCACAAGACATTTTCAACATAATGATGATGACTCGTACAATACAAACATACTTTAAAACTTCTGCCGATCACCTAAAACCGTGATGGCTGGGGAGGTAATATTATGTAGATATTTTTGTGGATTTTTTATTATTTTTTTTTCCTCCTTTTAACCGAAACGCCACTTTTCTTTCTATATAACCAATAACGCGTGCACATAAATCACGCCCGGACGATTATTATTCGAAAACTCGTTGGATACCGGTCGGTACGCTATCGCGTATAGCGCAAGGCGCGCCAGTATAATATTATTATCACACGCCCGTCGCTACTGTTCGCCGCCGCGGCGGGGGAGTCACGGAGTTTTTTTTTTAAGCGCGTATTCTCTGCGCGTAATAAACGTCTCGTAGATGGTTCTTTTTTATTCATTTCTTTAAAATATGTATATATATATATATTCTATTATATTGTAACACTTCAATGTACGTAAAGGGCACTGTCATTCCGCCACCTCGTCCCGCACGAAAAATTATTACAATCGTTACACATTTCTCGAATTGCGGTGTACGACAAAACGTAACGGGAAATTTGTGTGACAAAACGTTGGGACACGATGGGTGTGCAGTGCGCGACTCCGTGATTACCCTCGACATTCTGTTTTGACGGGATTATTGATAAATCCTTTTTGTACGTCATTGCGTTTACGATTAACGTTGTCGCCACGGTTAGTTTCGATGATTTCGCGGCTCTGTACGTCTCGTTTATATATGATATGATATGATGAGCGCGCATGGAATACCGGGAAACAATCCAAGCCGGGGTTTTTCAATAGAATATGATCCATTCGATCAACGTCGGTCGTTTATTTATTATGGGCCAATCGACGGTTCAGTTCGACAGCTAATAGCCGCCAAATACAGCGAGATTATTTATAAAATAATCGATGTTCGAAATACACCTACTGTTCGCCATTGCTACTAATATTTTTCTCTTGAAATCATTAGACACCTTTTATGTTCAAGTGATAAGTTATTGTTTCTATGCCGGGGTACCGTTCTAAGACACGATCGAGCTACAGAAAGTGTACGGAATACCATGTTCAAAATATTTCCGAAAAAGTATCGATCAATAACAAACGAGATATACCGTCTGTGGCAGATTTTATCACGACAAATTCTTAAAGGGCAACTTTTGTTTCAGTCAACATTCCAACTCTTATATCTTAAATTATTTCTTTATATATCTCATCTATTTTCTGTAATTTAATGCCATCTCTATTTTTTTCACAGAAAAATTTATTTCGCTTCTCAGTTGGATTCCAAAAAAACCCGTTTTACTGTTACAAGTCTACCCCAAAGTAACTACCTCAGTCCTATCCTTTCCAACATCTATATATATATATATGATATAACTCCTTCTTTTTCTTCATTTTCGGTTTAGTGCTATATGCCATTATATAAGCTTTTCTTCTAATATCTTCTTTTCCTCCCAACAGTTATCTATAATTGCTTCTAAATTCTATGTCATGTCTTCAGTCATTAAAATCTAACACTTCTATCTCTCACACGTGTCCATTTATTCTACACATCAAACTCATTCTTTTTGTCTCTATGCCAATAGATAAATTTTAATATTGAGTTTCTTTAGGCACCTAGCCACATTAGAATTCAAGGTAATGAAGTCGTTAAATTCTTGGTCAAGTCCTTTTCTAACATTAATATTCCGTTCCCTTTAAACTTCCTTCATCGAACTTCACTCGTTTACTAAGACATCATATTAATAATTTCTGGTCATCGCAATGGAATAATTTACCCCCTAATTTTGTCTCCTAATTCAAAATAATACCCCTTAGAATCTTAAAAAAAATTTTGGTTTAATAATCACGAAATATTAAGAACGTATATTGCTCGTAAATTATATTTAATCGTTAAAATAAATTGCAATGCAAAATTAAAAAGAAATAAATTATATTTTAAGAACTTACCACCTTCCGATGTGTTGTATCTATAATTATTATCAATTGAGTCACGACTAAGTATACATTTTAAAAATCCATATCACGGCCAAAGTAAAAGGAACTGCTCACTACAATTTTCGAGCCAAAAAAAAAAAAAAAAATAAAAAGTATTATAGCCTTTAAAACCAGCTGCTGATATATACGTATGCATGTATATAAAATCGTATACTTAACGTATACAGCCGACACTCTGAGAGTCAAATGCTAAATTATTTTCTTTGGATTTTTCCAAGGTCCCAAGTTCCGCCTTACGAGCATCGTCCGTTAATAAAAAAAAAAGGAGAAAAATATTCTGGCAGCATCGGTCGTCGTCGTCGCTGCAGTCATCCACGCTCCGGAGTTGATAAATGATGGTAATACAGTAAAGGGCGGTACGCAGTCATGATCTTATTCTTCTTCTTGTCGTCTCTCCGTCTGATCTACCTCCACCGATTCAGCGACGAATTTGGATAACACACCCACCAGAATTTCCCGTTTGACACGCCTTGATCTTTTATATATGCGCATAATGATATGGAAATTCTCTAACGAAATAAATTTTTTTTTTCGTTTTCGGCAAATCCTATGTCTTTACACTGTCGCCTCCATCGTCGTCGGTATCCAATACCGACACTATTTCGGTTCGTTTCTTTCTCTTGCGAGGTTTCTCTGACCATCTGTCGTCGACCAGTTGATTAATGGTATCCGAGCGTTTGACCTGCACCGGCACTTCATCGAGGCCGTCAACAGCCGCGATGTTGTGCATCAATCGGTGGTGGGTCTTGTAAGTCGAATCTTCCTACCGTAAATTACACGATTCGTATCAACAGTACTGTGTTTGACAAAACCGTTATTCGTAATTAAATATTGATAAAGAGGAGGTTCTGGTATCCCACATAATCGTTTTTAATTTTTAACTAAAGTAATATTATTGTATCTACTTGTACGTATATTATATTTTCCAGACGTTAACACTCAAAATACAACTAAAAAAATTATCATCGGAATAGATATTTTTAAATATTATATAGTAAGCGTTAAAAACTCCAATGCCAAAAAAACCATTTACTCTGAACCGGCGCAAAGATCGCATCACAAAAATAACAATACCTTTTTTTACTCTGTATCTGTATAATAAGTTCTTATTATTAATTTTATGGCCAACTCCACTATCATTACTCATAATCACGTTACTCTAGTAATCTGATTATTGTACCTACTTAATTGAATTTATATCAATGTAGAAAGCTCTTGAATTACTTCGTCTTTTGTGACTGGACTGTCTAGGTAAATTGCTTTATTTTCTCGTCCTGGAAAAAAACGCGAGGTTCTACTGCTTTTTTTATAAAAATTCTGTGAGCAGTTTTCGTGAATAAAAAAAAAAAAATTATTGTTCTATATTGGTAGCGTACGTTTTCCCTATTATATATTATACGCCGTTTTCTCGAGATTTTATTTAAAAAAAAATAACGGGTACCTACACAGCTTATACTTTTAAGTGATTCGCAATGAAAGATAAAGTATATTAATATTTGTTTGAATTTTATTATATTTTCGAAATGAATATTTATGCTCTCACCTCCATTGAACATTATTGCGATACACAATGACATCATCGATACAAAACCGTAAAGATCGTAAAGATATCGATGATAAAGAAGAGAAATAAATTGAGAAAACAATCTTTGTTTTGTCTACTTATATTTACAGATAATCAACTTTTATAATTTACGCAAGAAATTTAAGAAAGTTATGGCGAGACTCGAGGTGTTTTGGATGTCGCTTAAGTGAATTACTTGGTTAAACAATATAATGGATTTTTTTATTACTTTAAAATTGAAAAAAAAACAATTGCATTCGATAAAACGATTCGTAGCGAAACTGTGGCGTATTATTACATTTGCGATTATTAAATGCAACAACGTAATTTTCCACAAATAGTAAAAAACCCTTTTTCGAAAGACTCGAAATGTTTATAAAGTAACGATTTTTAAGATATTTTTTTGTATATAATAAAACAATCGTTCGTCTGACATCGTATTGAATGTGTAAGCCTTAAAGCCAAAAATTATCACTTCTATGAATTAAATACATCGAAATCTATAATTACAACAAATAGTTCAAAATTGAAAGTTTTTTTTTTGAAAAAAATGTTTCCCCCTTATAAAATAAAGTTATATGTTTGGCGATTGTTTCGAGTTTCTACGTCAATTACTTTCAAAATTACGATGAAATAACGATAATGGATTTCGACGAAATCGCGGCCTTTTACCGTTTTTACGCGATTTTTGAGTAGTTTATTTCGGAGGCTTAAAAAATATGTTGAAAAAATCAAAAACCTGATCAGTTTAAAGCAACAACTTGGAATACCGATTTGTTAACGGAAATGACTGCAAAAATCGGAATGCTGCTGTTCCGGTAGAATTTTTAAGTACAAAAAAAAATAAAAAAAATACATCATTGTAAAACAAGTATCTTCCTCGTTCCGATCAAAATCTAAAAGAAATCTGGTTTTAATTTTATGCATTATCGTTATGAACTCGCTCTTTTTTTATCACGTAAATCAATGTATACGTATACGGGAACACGTCAGTTGGTATATAAATATATACTCTCAAAAGAATTTAAGGGAACAACACCGCAGGTTACAATATAGTTAACTGTATATTATATTTTAGCTTTATTTTTTCTTCTGATGGATTTTCGATCGAAACACTCGGAATAAACGACCTTTCTCGACGAATCGATAGACAATAAGGTTGTAATCATGAGTTTTATTCGATACATTTTTTTTTTTGTGACTATCTATTTTTGAGAACGATGCGAGCACTGTACACGCATTAAAGTCATCGCGGTTTCTATCGTATCGCGTTATAATATTCATCTTATTCTCTTTTTATAAAAATCGCTCGTACCCCCCCCCCACGCAAAAGCTACAAGCCGTATTTTGCATTATTTATATGTCTACAAGCGTTGCATAAATGTTTACAGAAATTCGCACGAAATATTTTTAGAGTATCTACGGTATTATTATTTTTTTTTTCAGTTTTTTCAGTAAAATATGCGAGCGTGAAACGAGCACAAAAGCGGCAAGTACAATCGATCCGCCGATCTCCGCGTGCGCGTATGAGAGCAATGAAGCAGTACATCACTTACACCACAATAACTTCATGCGCGCGCGCGCGCGCGGCCTCACCAGGAAACGGTTGCGCGCAATGAATTATGAACCCGTGTAGAGACGTGACGTGGGTAATTTTATGGAAAATGCTTTTCCTAACTCCACAAAACAACGTAAACGAACGACGAGTAGACGACGACGTGTTGAAAAGGAGAGAGGAAAAAAATTGTTCATAAATCGTCCCGACCGCGACGTTGCCAACGGTCGCCGCCGCTTACGATTATTATTATTATTATTATTATTATTTCGTATGTTCCGTCGATTTCGATATAATGTATAATTTTTCTTCTCTTTCTGTCCGAAACCGAAATCTTCGAGTATATTAAATGGGAAGAGAACTGTGTCCGTGTGAGTGGCACTACAGCAGTGGCGTCGTTTCATTTATGTTCGAAACATTCGAGATTATGACAAAAGCGGTTTTCAAGATTTATCTCGAGCACATAGCCGAAGTACGTCTGCATTACAGTTTTAAGCCATAAAATCGAAAACTACCTCCTCATTTATGAACCGAATACATCGAAATTCTGTAATTGCTTAAAAACAACACGAAATCGAAAGAAATTCATTGAAATTCTTTTTCCGTTAATTTAACATAAATTTAGGTGCAAATTGGTAAATATATCAAATTTCTTGACGGCCGTTGGTCTCGAAATGACGAAAAATAACGATAATCGATTTCGACGAAATCACGATTTTATCGTAATTTTTCAAAAATAACCGCTCTAATACATCAACTATATAATTCGCAACCAGTAACGAACTATACTATGACTCTAAAGGTCGGGACACATTTAAAAAAAACACATCATCGTAGAACCAATACATATTCATCGCTCCGTATAGAATCAAAAATTCGATATGGAATTCTGAGAGTACGCACGTTCTTCTTACGAGCATCACATCATGACAATTTTTTTTGGCGTCATTACACCCTCCATGATAAAGTTTGACTTAAAAAAAGAGATATAATAATAGATATTTTTTATTGTCTTTATAATTACGAAACAAACTCAAAGTCAAAGGCGTATATGCTCGAATATATATATATATATATATATACGAGTATATAAGTAAATTTAAAACACTTTTCCTCATTAATCGTTATTATATGTACGGTTTTTATGAAGAGTAGATTTTTCGAGAAATACATAAATTGTGGTGTTATTGCTTATCACTTTTGTGTAAACAATGTCTCAAGAACGATTAGTGTGACTTTTATTTTCGTTCGTTAAGCGAGAAATGACCAAATCAATTGATTTCAATTGAGTTTTTAAAAAGTAAAGTTTTTTACTCTTATCGAAAGAACATTACCATAATGTGTTTATTTTACATTATTTATTGTCATATGACAGTTTCATCTTTAATATTTTAATGTATTTACTTAATTGTAATAAGAAAACGTCCATAGATATTATTATTTTTTTAATGATCATCAATTTGTTGAAATTTGCAAAAATTGAAATGTTGTGAAATACAAATATTACAAATCCGATATGATTTTTATAAAAATGATATTTCGCATCAAACTTTTTCGGTTTCTTTTTTTTAAAAGAGGAGTGATAGAGAGGTGTAACGTTCATTTAAGGAAAACCGACCGATTTTCTACCAAGCACACCCCACACCAAATACTTGCCTATACACGTATAACTCTATAAGACCAGTTATCGTACGATGAGATGTCAGTTACGTCATCCGACCGACATTTTATCGGACGATCTACAGATTTTAAAGTCATCCATTACATAAATCGACATTGTTAGTTATGAACTGTGCAATGTATGTTACGTTGTATCAGCCAGGATTTTTATTTGGGGAGGAGATGTGGCTGATAATTTTTTTCTCTTTTCACTTTCTACATGAACTTACAAATTAGTAAAAACCATTGAGAAACACGTGTAATATTAATAATTAATAATATTGAAAACATTGTTAAATTTTCTTTACGTTTCATGTAGGAGAGAGGGTTAAAGCCCCATCACACCCCTCCCCACCTAGCTACGAAACTGTGTTGTATCTTGTACATTTCCTCGTGCATTTTAGAAACTAATTGAATATACGTTTTAAATTCATTTTCCGGCGAATTACGACGAATGATATTAATGTTTTATTCCCAAATTAATGTCCTCGCTCGTACTCCGCCGATGAGAATATAATAATAATATTAATATCAACGTCTAAATCCTCATCGAAACGTTCGATTGATTTTGACAGCAACAGTAGAGCTGTCACATTCGTCCTCCGAAAACATGACGGATACTATAAACTTTCTATGTTCAAGAACGATAAAATAATAATAATAATAATTATTATCGTTCGTGCGTTGTAATCGTTTTATTTTCGTACATTTTCGTTCACAAGTTTAGGCCGTGCAATATTTTCATCGTTATTCCGTGTACCGTTTTATTTAAATCCGTGATTTTTTTTTTTTTTTTTTTTTTTAAATATCTTACTATAATATTTAATGCGACCGAACTAAAATCGACCGATTAATTCAATCGGTCGTGCGTACCGATTCTAATGCTCGAAATTCCGAACTCAACCCGTCTGATCAACTCGACTAAATATATTACAGCGACACTGCGCCGGTATATGCGTGTTGTGGGCGCAGAAAATTACATTCACTGTTGACGAAACACAATTTCGACGTGTTTAATTAGGATGAACAATTTTAATTTTTGTAGTATCAACGGAATCAGTCCGTGTTACACTTAGAGTTATCCTCGTACCCACCTACACCACTGTGTATGTTGTAAAATCAGACGTTTCTAGTTTTGGCGATGGTTGTGGGGGGCGGGACGTGATCGCGTGCGCGCGCGGTTAACCGCGAAAACAATCCGGTCAGCTTTACTGCAGTATAATCCACCATTACTGGCGACCGCGCCGCCGGGGTGATACCCCCTATACTTGGACTTTTATCGTTAAATATGGCATTTGAACGAACCGGCGAATGCGGCTTTTAAGTACGGTTCTGCATAAAAGGCCATTTCACAAATGAATGAACCGGCCCCGTAATACACAATATTATTAATATATTAACACCGCGGTATATATTATTGTATAAGTCTGCCACGCTGCGCACTTTTGCCTATACTACACAGTCGTAGAATATATAATAATAATAATAATAATAATAATTATTATTATTATTAATATTATTATTTTGTTAACAGTCGAGAGCAGCGGGTATGATATACGAAATAATATAATTCGTCATGCACGGTATTGAAGTTCTTCGAATTTCTGGGGTTGGACGTTGTAACGAGTGAAAAGCCTCACAATATGTAGTTTAAAAAGTTTAGTTAATTAACGGCGCTTGACGTTTTATTTTTTCAAATTAACTTTCAACTTGAAATTCACTTTTCTCTTTCAACGCGTTCACTACTACTTTATGTTCACTTTTTACAAGAGTATCAAAACTCCCGAACGGTTATGCGTACATTACTTGTGTTTATAATACTTATGAGTGAAAGTATTTGTAGGTAATAAAATTTTACATCCGCACTGACCAATAACATTGTTACATATATATAAACAATGAAATGTACAAAATATATATATATTAATTTTGAGTCCAATACATTTTTCATGATTTATATTTACACGACAGTGGTGTAAGAAGGGTAAGACGAACAAAGCTCCTCGAGGGTTTTAACAAATTTTTGTGTCCTGATATATCGTAAATATGTTAGGCGTTATTGTATGTTTCCGCAGCTTTCTCATTTTATCCGTTGAAAATCAGAAATGTTTCACTTTTCGCTAAGTTAGTTTTTTTTTTTTTAAAGTAAATTTTTAACGTATAATGTTAGCAAAAAAAAAAAAAAAAAAATGGTTGACTTTTAAATTAATTTTGTTTTAATTAACCCAACGAGCTGGAAAAAAATTGTTCACCTACCTCAGCCTTGTGGATTTCTCGTCAATTGTTTTCGGTATAAACGATAAGTTTTAAATTCACGTATCAATAAAATGTAATAAAAGCCTAATTAAATATACAAAAGAATAAAAAAGAAAAAAAATCGCGAGCGAAAGAAATAAAAATAAAAACTATACATTAATACCGACATTTAAATAAATTTAAAAAATGTACAAACAAATTGAAAAACATATAATATATAATATTATTTAATAAGCCATAATATCGTTTTTTTTCCTTTTAACGATTTAATTCACTGCGTGTACATAATTCCTTTTTTACAGCTTTACGTAATTCTATTGAAGTGTCGAATATGCAATTCTCTGTGTAATTATGTTCGTTTTTATTTGTTATTTTGTTGCTGTAATTTTTTTTTTCGTTTAATACACGATGACGGTAGTTTTTGTTTTTTCGTCGAAACACAGGAAACGAATTTAATACGATAGTATTATGTACCATACAAAATGTATTTATTGTCCATAATACTCATGAATTGACTCGAGTAGTGTACATTCACATAAACGTATATTTTTTATAATTTATTTAATTCTTAGAACATTTTTTTATATCATACCGTACAATGTTAAAAAGACGAGTGGCTATTACGCGGTATTATGGGATACGTGACAACGTGCCGTATACGTACGTTGGTCGCCATTACAAACATTTCAATCGAATCACGACGACCTTTCGTTAACCGAATACAATATTACATATAATACTGAATTGACAGCTTGGAAATAGTTTTAGGACGCGTATTTCACTTGCTCAATTATTTCTAACAAACTCTACGACCGTGTGTTAAAACAATTGTTATTTTTCTATTTATCGACGTTATAAACATCGGTTTGTTTGATTCGATTAACACGCTGTTTAACAACAACAATAATAACAGTAATAATCGTAAAACGTTTGGACAGTTGACGAGTATTAGAAATTTTCGAAATTACGTTTAAAATATTAAACCAGGAGACATAATGTTTTTGTAGAAAATAAATTATCTATTAAAAACGCCAACGGGTTGTGATGTGTGTGTGTGTTTTTTTAATTTTCACACAGTATTCGGCGTGTTACAGCCCCGATGTTTTGTTATACGAAACTTGTTGCTCGACCAAACGGTATTTCGCGGCCATTTTTTGCCGTCTTCTCGCTGTGCGGCTTATAACCGACGCGTTCGGCCCTTGAATAAATTATCATCAAAAACTCAAAGGCGACACTGTTAATAAGGTTTTTGTTACCACTACGTGCTAACTGCCGGCGGTCGTGTCTCCGTCGGTGTTGGAGAACGTGTAAAAAATAAACGCGCGCTCCATGAATATACATTAGTTTAAAGAAGAGGACATAAAAAAAAAAAAAAAAATGTAATACAAAAGTTGGGTGGGATGGTAGGAGAGGAGGCGTAGGACGAAAACGCGTTCTTCTCGAACTATACAAACTCAAGGACGAACACTATATATATATACCCCCGAGGCATATATGGTAATATGTTTAACGTAATACAGCATAATAAATAATAACAAATGCGTTTTATTTCCGAAAATATATTACGTTGGAAGTAGAAATCCTCGACAGAGGATCCGAGTAGTGTTACCACACTAGTTAGTGGCATACTTTATGTCGAGGAAGGCGGAGGCAACAAGGACATTTTCTCCCTCTTACTCCCTCAGGAAACTTTTTATTCCTCTTTTTTTTTTTATTCATTATCGATTGTATAACATTTTTTTAACAATATAACCGTGTGAATATTATAGATTTTTTTTTTTTATGACTTATCAATATATATATATATATATATATATATATATGAATTGTATTATAATTTGACCAAATTAAAATATCAGAAGTAACGTCACATTATTAGGACGTTATCAATAAATATTTTGTCGAAGATTACGACATATGGAGACAGGCAGCAGCCGATATTATCCATCTCGATAGTTTAAAATATTCGTAAACGATATCCGATTTCGCGATGTTTATTTTTACGAATCGTTTCGCCGTTATTTGTACGTACTACGTTTTCGGTTTACGCGTTTCGCCTTTGTGGTTTTATTGTTCAAAACGATTGCACTGACTCGGCGAATGTACAGAACACGTGAAACCCCATCTCTTGTCGCGACAATACTGAACGTCGTGCTAAATTTGTGCACAACGTGTGTGATTCATTTGATTTAATAAAATCCGTTTCAATACGTTAAACATTGAAAATTGTATGTATTAAAATAAATAAATAAATAATTACGTATACACCGAATTATGTATACTATAAATAAACTAAGAATATATAGAATAACGTTAAAATTGTTGTCATTCGATATTGGACTTTTAGGATTTTAAAGCGAGGTATTTAATATTTTGTCACCCCCCCCCCCGCTCCCAAAAAGAATAAATAAATAAATAAATATATATATATATATATATATATTAAATATGTTTCGTAGGTACGATATTTCATGCACGAGTGCGTTGGACATCGGCGGCTCCGACGAGAAAAAGAATATTGCGCGTTAGTAGGATGGTATACGTATGGCTGATATACGAATGTGGTTGCAATCCTTTTGAGCGATTAATCCTGCCCTGTGTGCCGGCCGGGGCGGGAAGCTTGCATGGAAAAAAAAAGAGGACATTTGTAATAATGAACGACACACAAATAATATGTATATATATATATATTATGTAATGCGAATGTGGACAAAGAGATTGAGAAGTTGACGCGTAATGGGCAATCAGCTTTGAAGCCGGGCGTCCCTTTTTACGTCCCTCTTCCTTTCATTTCCACTCTCTCACACACACGCGTGCACACCAGCACACTTTTACATTCGTCCCCCGTCTTTTCGTGAGTTTTTATTACGTAAACGCGTGTAGAGCATTCGCAATCATTTTTATTATCGTCTACAAATACTTTATGGCTCTTGAAATCCGGCCAACGCGCGGTATATAATATACATAAGAGACATATATACGCGTTTTTACATATTATTCTTACGGTGCCAGGACCTTTAACACGACGACATTCGGCGCACACACACACTCGCTTTATTTTATTCGCGTTTATTACGTGTCCTCGTGCCGCCGGCGTGCGTGATTCGATCCGAGATTCGATTACGCAGCGCGTGATATCGGTGCTCGACCGCAGTAGATACACGGCGATCATCCCTAAAACGCCATTTACGGTTCGCTGCGACCCATTCCGAATCCGTTTCCTTGTTCGCCAAATATAAATAACGGTCACGCGTATGGCCCGTGTGTAGTGGTCACCGTGTTTCCTCTTTATTTGACAATACGTGTAACGTAAAACAACGTTACCCGTAACCAACAGTGTCCGAACCCATAGATGACGCACAAAAAATCGTCTAGACTGAGGTAAAAGATGGGGGGAAAAAAAAATTTGGAAAATATCATGACACATAATAAGAGATAATTTTTACCCAGACGAAATTCCGATAGTTTTGTTTTTTATTTATGTATTTTCAAATTTTCGAAAACGCGTATTTCAATTTTATACTTGGAAAATTGTCTTTATTTCAAAATTAAAATTACTTGGAAATTGTACTGCCCCGCACCCGCGGTCTCGCCTCATCGTACACCGGCCCCATATTTTTTACGGCTACTGTTGGAAAACGTTAAACACTCGCGTAATTCGAATGTGAGGTTTTAAAAATTTGAAACGGTACGTTTCAAGGATGTTACTAGAGAAACTTCGATTTTTTTTTAAAAAAAAAATTCAATCTTATTGATAGACAATAATAAAAAAATTATCTAGATTAATGAAATTTTCGACTAAGGTGCATATTTATTGACGAATTGGCATGGATAAGATAAAATATTAGAAAACATTTACCTCGATAAATTTCTCACACTGAGCCAAAAACAAATGTGTTCTTCTTGTTGTCGTCCTGTACGCCGGAACGTCGTGTTTTTTTTTTTTTTTAGTTTTTTTAAATCTTACGTAACGCGTTTAATACGAACAGTAAAATGTCAACAGTGTAAATTTGACAAATTTAGCAATTTACTTCTTCTCAACGTTGCACTGTATTCAAACTCATCATATGTAATCTAACCATTATTATACAGTGTGAATCGCTTTGTGTGTACATAACGTTCACACAGATGTCCTCCTATACACATTATACACACCTCGTACAATTTAAATTGTATTCCACGCGGTTTAAATTAATTCTTGAGCGTAATAAACGACGTAATTTGTCGCTTTATTTCAACCTAACGCATTTCTTTAAATGATCGTGTTCGCGTGCAAAACGTTTTATTATGCATACAGTTTTAAATTATATTATCCGAATAGAGTCATAAAATTCCATTCGATAATACGCTATAGAGTTGTTTTAAGGTCACCGTATATATATATATATATCTACATATATACTGTTTAAAAAATAATTTAAATCCTGTAAATATTGTTTTTCGATCTGTAATACTATTATTACAATAATTTTAGATACAGAGCCGAGCGAAAATTGAATTGGTTTCACAACGATGTGTTTTTTTTACGTCTGTACACAAGAATTCTACCAGAAACAGTGCTCGGATCTTTACAGATATAGATCGTTTCCGGTAGCGAATTGCGTCATCTAATTGGTACTTAAAAGAGGTCATTTTTCGATTTTCTCATAAGCGCCTAAAAAAAAAAAAAAAAAAAATTTACCGAAAATTACGTAAGAAACGGTAAAAACGCGATTTCAACAAAATTCATTATTTTCATTTTGTCGTAATTTTGAAACTAGTGATTATAGGAACGCGAAATATTCACCGAATACATAACACATTAATTATATTTAGTCAAAAAAAATTGTCAAAAAAAATTTCTATCAATTTTGGTCCATTTTTAGCAATTTTAGATTTTGTTATTTAATTCATAAAAGCAGTAATTTTTGGTTTTACGGCTTTAAACACTGATAAAAATTCAGACGTATATCATTCCAATTAGATCGTTAGATGAAATTCGTTTCAAAATATTTCGAGGTTTTTGACAATGTGTTTTATATTTTTTTATGAAGAATTACGGTCCTTGAGTCTTTATATTAGCGTTATAATTATATACACGTTATAGTGAAACGAATATTGGTTGAAATATTAAGTGTTTAACATTTAACTATAACTGAGTAACAATGAAAAAAAAAATAATCACAAAGTCATTTCGATGATGAAAGCAGACTGGTAAAAACGTAAAATGTGTAATCTCTTTAAAGTATATTCGTAGTATTTGATGTTCATTTAACGATCCATATAATTGGAGATGAAAAATATTATACTTTAAGAATATAATTTTAATAACTTTCCTGCCATGCATTTTGTGTATTTTTTCCTGCTGTCTGCACTGTTGAAATGAGATCTGTTGTGAAATCTCACTGATCATCAATAACTGCCATGGGATTCAAATATAGTTTTCAGAAAATATAATTTTTAAAAAATTATTATATATCGGAAATCGGTCGTGCATATTCAGATTTTGCCCGCAGTTTCGGATTCTATAATATGTTCACAGTAGGAAAGTAAAATCATAAATTTATCGTGTTTCATTATAGGATATTTCCTGATCATTATTAACTGATCACACCTAACTTATTAACGAAAAATTTGTTTGTGATTTATAAAGAAATTGTTTTAAATTGTCAAATTGATATTTAGTGGTGATACGAAGTATTTTTTTCTTCAACTCTCAATATTGTTTTCAATAATGTTTTAAATAAATGTGTAATAAATAAATACGAAATGTCAAGACGTATAGAAATGGCAATAAGATAAATCAAATTTCAATCGATTTTGAATTTTTATTATTTTTGCCGATGACACAGATGATGCAGATGACTCTATAGTGTATATACCCAATTTACTTCGCATGAAAGGAACTCGACAAAGGTTTCGCGTGAATGCGTGATTACAAGATTAATATCATTCAGCGTTTGTATCATTAAAAAAATCAATGAATTCTTTTTTTCGAATTTTTTACATTTTTTTTTTATTGCTTTCATTACGAACACTGGTTTCATTTTCTATAATTCATTTATTGAAATAGTTCTTTTATCTTGAATGTTTTTGTAACATATATGTATGTAATATACAACAACGTATTAGTTGTTACATTTTTATGTTTGTAGAATAAAATAATTCCAAGCAATAATATATGTAAGGTGAATTTTAGAGCTACATCGGTGGAATATTTAATTGAGAGAATTATAATATCGTAGGAAATTCTTCCACTTCGAATCACTGTAAAAGTAAATGCTTTTTTTTATCAACAAGAAAAATGAAATAATAAATAACTGGAATAAACGGACTAAAACTCGCAACGTTTTATTCAGAAAAAAATTAAAACTAAATTTTTTTTTTGAAAATAAGTAAGATACACATCGTTGCACAATATTAATACTTTTCTTACTTCGTTTAAAATCCGGTATTAAAACATTTTATTACGTACCTCTACCGTACTTACAGTGTTATTCGAAAATATCGATAGTATACGGATTTAAATAATAATATAATATAGGTACACGATTAAGTTACCGGTATGATATTATATATTTTATTTTAATACGAATTTCTCTACGGACACACGTACCCGTAATTTAAGCACAAAACACGAAAAACCCATTTACGCGTTCGTATTATTTTTATACATAGAAAGTAACATCGCGTTAAACGCGTCATTTGCATAGCATTGAAATATTAACTGTTTACAATCTATAGAAATGGTTTAGATGTAAATCATGTAGAATTTTATATATTGTCGTATTGAAAAAATCTAACGGAATGCAATATTATATTGATGTACATCATCGCGGTCGTTTAAAACATTAATGTATGAAGAGAATACTATTTTGTTTAGCCGTAAATAATGTTGACCAATAAACAGGTAATTAGCTATTAGTTATGTATTATGATACATAACTAATAGCTAATTGCAGGCTTTTTTTTTAAACGAATCATTTGACAATAATGTCCAATAAAGATAAATAAACGTAAATTATATTTCCTAAAGTCTTTCGAACGCGACGTTCGTTTCGGTATTAACTAGCTGCGTAGGCTGATAAATTTTTATTTTGATTTTGTCAAATATATCGCGTATTATATTTTAAAAAATATACATTTAAAACTTAAAAATTACGCAGAAGTTTGACGAAATAGAATATATTTATGTATCGACGTTATGACGTTTAATCCGTATCGAATAATTAACCATGCGAAATGGAATCTATTTTCTGACGTGAAATATAAAAAATGAATCGTTGAACGAACACTCGTTCATGAAACTGACGTTAATTTATGTGAAACGGTTTAACATTCATCGCTATAATAATAATAATAATAATAATCCGTTTTGTGTGATGAAATTGTTTATAAGTAATACAATACATGATATAGAGAATGATAATATTTAGGATAACGAAATTCAGGTGTGATTAAGATGACTTATGCGCCCCGTACTTGTCATCACTGTTCGAGTTACGTGCAATAATAAGTAATTGAAGAATTATAATGCTTTGTTGCGCGTTGGACGAATTTGTTCGAATTTCAATTCAAAAGTAATTCCATACACGTTACCAATAATTATTTAACGAAGATTTCTCGTTGGTTTTATTTTTCGATGATTTACACAATATGAAAGAAATTATTATTATTATTATTATTATTATTATTGTGTTTTGAAATCGTATTCTGATTCAATTGCGCGTATAAGTTCTTTACATTTTATTGATGCTCGCAAATACGTTTGGATCAGCTATCGAAAAAAATAACAAAACACATAAAAATAACAGTTATCGGAGAAATCGCGTGACAATAATATAAATAGTAAAAGTAGGTATTTTGTATACGAATTTATTATTATTCGTCTTATAATCGTTTGTATCATATACACCGATGAGCGGACGATCGAATAGTGTGCATAACGCGTTCTAGAATGTTATGCGCGTTTCGCGAAAAAAAAAACATTTTTTTTTCTTCTTCTAAATAACGTTATTTTACAATCGAATCTTATTATAACCGCACCTATTGTAATAACTTTTATACAACTCGTCAGACTGAAATGTGTGCACGTCTAGTGGTATAATGCGTGCCGACCGCCGAAATAAAGTGTAGCAGCGACGTAAATTTTCGAGGGAAAAGACGCGCAACGGAATAATAATCGATTTGTACGATAACAGTAGCGAGTTCTTAATTCGTCGTGTCGCCTTGCACGGCGGTAGACTGCGGGGGCTCTGACGTCGAATTCGTCGAACAAAATAATATGTATACGGGAAATAGGAATTCGCCGAAACGTTGACTAGTAAGTGTTTAAAGACTTAAAACTTGTCATTACAAGACGGAAGGGGAATCATGCGCGGCGACGCGGTTTTTAAACAATCGTGCAAAATCGAAAATGCTCGATCGATAGGAAAGCACGCGGTTTTTCTATCTACTGTTGAGCAAATACGAATACAGCAGTTTGTTTTTTTTTTTTGACATTAATCTAAAAAAACATTTTATTTGTTCGACAGCGACAATGAAGTATAAACCCGAAAAATATAATTTTTTCATTCTCACGTCGATTCGGAAAATTTTGCCCCCCGCCCTCACAAAAAAAAAACATAATAAAATTTGCACTCCCTCGCCATCCCGTAAAACTCGGCTCTGAATGTATACCAAAAAAAAAATGTTGATGATGATAATAATACACGCCGCAAAACCCCACGACGATGCGCTTAGACTGGCAGGGCCCCATCGCCGTCCCTAAATCCAAAATTCCGAGACGAAGAAGCGCCGCACGTGTTACCCGCCGGCGTGCACGACGATTGCCGGAAAACTACGGAAAACACGAGACGCGCTACGGCGTTTTACTGCGTCACCGATTTTACGACACGTGTGCGCCTATACGCACAGTCGCTCGCGTCGGACGGATTTACACGAAAGGGGATACTACGTCGAAATCGAAAAAAAAAAAGAAAAAATAGACGACAATGATGCGTAAAACGGACGTCGTAGTAATCGTAATAAACGCACACCGTCAACGTGTACGATCGGAATTGTACGACACTCGCAACCAGCCAAAACTCATCCGCTCGTCCGCTGATGACACCTGTACCACCTCCCCGAGAGTCCCGATTTTAGCGGGACGATCACGATTCTCACGGTTTTTTTCCCCCGCGTCCCCCGCGGAGATCAACGATGGTGCCGAGACACGTTATCGCTGTTAAATTGTCGACACCATAAACGTGCATATAGTTATATTGTATAACAATTTAGTTGTTTGACATTATTCTCTGCGGTAGACCGCAGTGACTACAAAGTATAACGAGCCTAAGGATTCCTACTGTAGAAAACGTCTTCTACAAATGAAAAGTAGTGCGACGGTGACAAAGTCAAAGCCAATCTACAATGCATGTTGACCGGCAACTGTACATACAAATCGTGTTCTGTCAAAAAAAAAAAAAAATTACGAGTAACAGAAAATACTTTATTACGATTCTACTTACATAATATGTGTTTTGTATGTTTATTTTATAATTTTTTTTTTTTTTGATCGTGGTCGGTCGCGTGAAGGGGCGGGAATGGGGAAAATAAATAAAATCCACGCCTGAAATCGGAATCTGCGTACGCACGTGGTCGGGATACAGTTATGTTTTTTACATACGGATAAAACGTTAACAGCCGATAAACACAATTTGCTCGTAATTTTCCGGCGGTGTGTGAAGCGCATTGAAAATTCCGATTCGCCGACCGGACGCGGGTTTAACACACGAGACCGCGTGTAAAATGTACGCGAATCGCGGAGTTTTCGAAAATGTGAAAGACGCGATTCAATTAATTATTGTTACTACGAACGCCTTTGCCAAAAGTTTATCACCGAAATCTCAATAATAATAATAATATTAATAATAATAATAATAATAATAATAATAATGAAAAAAAAAAAAAACACGTTGCCGTTAAAACGTCTAGATTTCCGCTATTCGAATTCGAATATTATTTACCGTGCGAGTAATGATAATAACAACAATAACAACGTTAACGATAATGATGGCGATAAAATTGGGAGCGACTAATTTATAATGCGTATGAGAAAAAAAATAAATACCGTTATTGTCGGTATTAAAAACGTGTTCGAATTCCACCCTCATAAACATTGACTTTATGGCGGATTCCTGCAAGTATAAATTGCGGCAGCGACGACGTCGTTGGCCCGGAAAGCTATAAATTCGATTTTAATCCGAGGGAAAATATATAATAAGAATAACGGAAGACGGGAAAGAAAACGGCGGCGCGGGGAAAGGTGAAAACGAAAATCTTGAAGAAAAAAAAAACGTTAAAAGCGCGCGCGATTATTGAAAATACGAAATAATAACGCGCTGCCGGCGACACCGCGTGATGGAGACGTGTTCCTTGTAACCGACACAGTCTCCGTTACGATTAACGCGGTGTTTTCATTTGAGTCGGCGGTGACGGTATATTATTTTTTAAACATTAAATTTCAGTCGTGTCCACGCAGCGTTCAATAACGAATATAATTATATAAACCAACCAATACCGAACGAAAAAATTAAAAAAATACGAACGATAAAACGCATAAAGTTTACACGTTTTTACGATTCATACGTTTTTCGTAGAAATACATTCCGACGACCTTCTTGATTACGTAGTTATTACAGTTCGCATCATATTACAATAAGTATTTGACTTTTTTTTTTTTTTGAACGTCAGCCCGAATCGTAACGGTTTATTTTATTTGAGTACATTCATCTCGCGATCTCGAAATGAACGCAGACGACGATAAACCCGTTATCGGTTCAAAATAGAAACTCCGCGTGATTAATAAAACGATATTTTACATTTTTTAAACGAAAGCACTGTATTTATAAAAAAAAAAAAAAAATACAGGTATGTCGTACGTATTAATAGGGAATAAATGAAAAGCAAAATGTGTCGTTGTTTTACAGAAAAGTTCGTCAGGAAAACGGGACCGTAAAGATGAATTAATAATAACGAACAACAAAACAGAACGTATGTGGACAATGTGTTCGTCGTTTCGTCGTGGGCGACTGTATGTTTTAAAATTTCAAAAACGAGATTTTTATTAATAATTAAACTGAAATACTGCTTGACGCAAACATTTTTTTTTTTTTACAAAAGAATTACGACGAACGCATAATTTTATTGACATTTTTTTATAATGTTAAAAATTGAACATTTCCACGCGTTTTACAACATTACATTTTACGAAGGTAAATTTTTTTATATATATTATGATCAATAATTTAAGTTTACATCGTTATTCTTGAGTTCCTTCACTACTCGATTTTTTTTTCTATATTCCTCTAAAAAACTTGTGTCGTTCAATAATATACAGCGTATGCTTTAAAAAAAAAAAAAACGAAACTAAGACTTAATGGCTTTTAGCCAAAAATAATTTTTTTTTTTTTAATCTGTCAGCGAAAATTCTTGATCCGAATTTATACACTATTTCTAATGACGTGTTTATTCCAAGAATAACTGATGCATATTCAATAATAAAAAACTGTTCTTTTGCGAAATATTTTCTTTTTCCGACCTTTAAAATATTTCAGACCATAATAATATCAATCATATCTATCCACCTACGCTTGTGTTTGAATTATTGTTGCTTTCGTCCATTTGATTCCATTGTAAATTATTATTTTTTAAAAAAAATATTTTGAACTTTTTTCAGTGTCAGCACGTGCATAGTAATGTCCGTTTCATATTAATTATAATATGTACAAACAAAAAAAAAAACATTTAAACGCTCTATTGTTCTATAACAATTAAAATGCTTCGTGATATTTTTTCACTATATATTTTTTTTTTAATAAAATGGAAATTCAAAAAGAAAAATTTTAATTTGTTAAAAATGTAAAAAAAAATTTTGCCGAAAAACGGGAAAATTCAGCTTTAAACGGTACGTATGCTCGACCTATCCTATACCATACACTGTCAGTGTTTGTGTTTACTTTTAAAATCAGTAACGTTTTTCACGTTACTGTTACCACGGATACACCTATATGTATATATATATATTTTTTTAAGTATTCTTAACACAAATTTGGAAATGGAACTCGTGTTCTATTCAAACACAATTTATTCAAAATAGCTACGTTCTAAATTACTTTTTGCGAAAACGTTTTTTTTTTTTTTTTTTTTTTACGGATACGACTCGCCATTGAAAAAACAGCGTTGATGTAGTTATCGCTATTTATATTTCCATAAAAACAGATTTTCTCTAGTAAATATACAGTAGTAAATAATGATCCAATGATTTTTTTCAACGAGTTTATCTATTTTTCTTTATTGTAACAGATATTATTTAAAAAAATGTTGTTGTTGATATTATATCGAGAGATTAATTTTAATCTTTTGTATCGCCTCGATGAAGAACATAGCCTGGGAGAATTAAGAACGCCTTTGATGAAATAAATTACAGGCGTATATGTATATACAGTGTAATCGTATTATTGAAAATTGTAATTTAAACTATATTCCTTTAATTTTAAATGTCTATTTGGTCGTTTTAGAGACACCGTTTAAACGGGGCATAGAACCATGCCCTTCCAATATATTTTACATTTTGATTTTTGACAATACGCGTTGTTGCCATTCGGTTAGTTTAGAATTAGATAAGTTGTAAGTTAAATTCAGCTGTAAATTTTTTTTTTTTGCAAGAATAATTATTGATAATCCAACCAAAATAATGGAATTGAATATAAAATTAGTTGCTGTGACAGCTGCTATCAAGTCACTAAGGACAAAATTTGATTTATTAATTTAATGATTTTTTATAATATATGGTTAATGGTTTGCATTATGGCGCTAATATCAAAATATTAATTGTATACTGTTTATTTATATTTCACATTTGCTGATTAATTGTAAATTGCTTTTGATTTTCTATACTCATTTCTCCTAGTCTTGCTCATTATATTATAAACACGGTTGCGTTCACAAATGGAACAAGAACAGCTATTTGGGCTTATTAAATGTGCACCGTGAATTTAATATCTCTAGAGAAAATATTATCAACCGCTTTGCAAACATGAAACGCAGAAATTTAGAATTTGTAATATAATTTTCATTATAATCATTTGTTTATATATTATTTAAAGTGATAAATAGTAAATGTTCATATTTTATGTATGCATTCATATATATTTTTTCAATATATACAGTAAAAAAGGCAATGTTTAAATATTAAATTTAATAATGTGTGTAACTTGAAAAATTGTATACCTTAAATAAATGTTTACCCTGAAGTAAAATCAAAATCTTTACCACGTAGTCAGCATTTCAAGCAAACAATTCAATTATTAATTGTTTATAGAATTATGTATTAATTTTAATTTTTTTTTTTTTTTGTGAATATTTTATTTAAATTTGAGAATCTGTAAAAAATATAACTTATTTAATATGTTAAACATATCACTGATTTTTCTTCGTTCCATAAGTATTTGGTAAACATTTGATGGTTACAGTTGAACCAATTTTTTTGTTTAAAACAATAAAATTTTAATAAAAATAATAATAATAATTTTGTCTTGATAGGAACTTAAATCTATATATAAAACGTAATAAATGTTTAAAAAAAAAAGGTGATTCTTGAAAATATTTAGTTATCATTCCTGGATTGGAACATAAAAACTTATATAAGTACAGAAATATAAAAAAATATTGCCTCTCCTCCAAGAGTAAAGAATCAAAGCCGTTACTGGGTTATTTACACTCATAAAATTATCACACGGTAAAATATTATTGTTAATTCACCGACATTTATAACGCGTAACTCAACATTGTAATTCTCTTGAATATTTTAAAACGATAAATATTTAATAGACAATGCATTTGCATATTTTTTTGCTAATGCTTGAAATTAAACCAGGGTGAGCTATATAAATAAATCCATTTCACGCGAAGACAAATTCAACAAAAAAAAGTTTTTATTGTATGTTTTTCCATATCTCAAGTATATTGCATGTTTCTGGATATTTTCTTAATTATTTTGCTATTAATTGTTAAACGGTACTTTTTTCTTCGGTTCGGTTCTATTTTCACCACCATATTTTGACGTACGATTTTACGTTAATTTTTTCTTTTTTTGGTTTGATTACTTCAATTAAATAGTGCGATAGATAATATTGATTCGTTTCGGATTTCCTCAATGTCAACCATATAATTTAATAGAATTTAGTTCACTCCGATACGTGTTTGTGGATTGGCTCGTATTACTGCAATATTATAATATACTAATTTTACTCACTAATTATTACATTTTTTTTTACATTATTTCTCAAGAGAAGATGTCGGTAGATGTGCTTCTAAGAATCTACTCGTATATATAAGAATTAAGTCTTTGCGTTTATTTTGATTTTTTTTTAAATTTTTTTATCTGTAAATATTATGAAATTAATGTAAACTGTGATAGAAGGGCTTTAATTAAAATGTTTAAAAACACAACAACAACAAAAACTCCTTACATATCGTAGTATGAAATCTTCGGTCGTAGATCTGTGTTATGCTTGATTATCTGCGGTAACATATAATACGTATATACCACAAAAGAGACTTTCAAATAATACATTTTGTATTTGTATAAAAACCTATACGGGAAAATAAATCCCAATGGAATTCGCACTAAGACACATGGGGACATGTTTTATTTTATTTCCATGAAATATTCACAACGTAACGTTAGAAGAAATAAAATCGGAAATTTCGAACGAAAACACACGGGTCTCGGCGAGACCATCGACACACGACGCGTATCTGGATTGTGAATGCTAGTGTAAGCCGTAAGCCGTCTTGGAAATACGAGATGTGCCGGGCAAATTATTTTCGACGAATCAATTACTAAGACAAAGGTTGGTCGTCATCGCGTGCTACTATTTCCAACAGATATAACGCGACATAATGATAAAATCAGTTACAGCCCTAACCTTATACATACATCCAAGTTCTAAAATGATCCATGTAACGTGTGATGCAGCACACACGATCTCGGTTGACAGAGAGAATTATAGAGGGCAATTTAAATATTTGCATAAAGCAACATCTAGTGTTAAAAATACTTTTGGAAAATCTTCAATTCGCGTTGAATTTTTCGAATCTAAAAACAATTTTAATTTATCGCTTTTGAAAAATATTTCCAACGTTTTACCGGGTACTAGAGGAAATCGAAAATGACTCCTATGGCCTGTCAGAAAGCATTTCGAGTCGTGATATTTTTTACATCAAGTACCTACGCTTTTATTACATCTGTCGATATGCAGAACACTATTTTCAATTTACAAGACATTAACCGAAGCAATTACAGAGGGTCATTGAAATTTGAAGATATTCACAAAACTATAACGACAATGAATATAAGAGTAATACGGTGAAATATTCATCTTAAAATGATCCTGTATCTTAAACACTATGTTTTAATATAATATATAGTATTCGTAATATTATTCGTTTCAATTATTTGTGTTTCAGAATTAACACGTTAAAATAGAAAAAAGAATAATTCTTATGTTGGAAAATAATTGAATTAATTTTAACGTTATAAAATCACATTTTTCTTTTTATTATATTATAGTATATGTCATATTTTGATATTTGTTCTAAAACATGTTACAGCGCATATTTCATTATTTTTTTACGCAGTGAGTCTCGAGACCTATTAATAATGCGTACTTTTTACGTGTAAATACTGTTACGAATGAGAAATAACGTATAATTAATTAATAACAAACGAGTAATTTTTAATTTGAGGACCAGTGTGTGATCATAAAAATTGACGCCACGTTTAATAGCGATAAAATATTCGTATACATCTTTTACATGAAAGTGTATAAGAACGGTTCGAAATACATCGTATGAAAAAATGATCATATTTTTAAAATAAAAAAAAAAACAAAATATATTTTAACATATTATTAAATGCACTGAACCGAAAACGGTTAATATCTTAAAAAAAAATTTGTATTATCTTAAATATAATTTATTATAAACAATATTATAGGTACTTGTTAAATATAAAATAATGATTTTATATATTTTATAAGAATTTTTTAAAAATCACGACCAGTGTATTATGTATAATTGATATATAATATATATCAATTATATATATACCGATAAATATTCTTACACATTATCGTCTAAAACTTACGACGTATAATTATTATTTTTTAATTGAAATTCCTGGAAAATTATTTTATTTGAAAAAGATTCTTGTAGTAATACTCTGCAGTGTATAGGAAAAGTTAATTTTTTTTTTAATTGCATATATTTTTAAAAGAAAAATTAATTTAAAAAATATAAAAAAAATATTTAAGTATTAAAATTAGATTTGTAAAAATAATTACACTGTTCGGTATACTTAATTGCTTTTTTTCAATTGATTATTCCGTTTTCTTCTGAGAAAAAAATAATCAGAAGGGAAAAATAATAATTACGAAACTAAACTTGAATGTACGGTATAACTGCAGTGTTTAAGGACAAAGAAATGTGATAATAATATATTATTATATTTCCTATGTGAAGGGAGGGGGATATTATTGACTGAAGATTAAAATTAGCCGCGCTATTTTCAGTATTAACTGGAAGAAATTATATAAGCCAAAAACACGACAAAGTATAATGGCCATTGGGAAACAGTACACATTTATAAAACATAATATTATACAATGTTTGTGACGTTGAATAGGGTATATTAATTTAAAATTCTAACTAAAATTTTCCAAAATTTACCCTGTAAACATAAAAGTGAAATTTCCATTATTTACGTGATTTGTTAGTTAAACCGCCCTCCCGCTCACAGGATCAAAAAGTTTAAAACGTTATTGTGCGTTGGTCAATTTATATTAACACGTTTTACCCTACTTGTCGACACTCCACACGCAGTCGACGACAAATCCGAGTATTACACCATTTCTGTAATGATTTTATCAACCTCACAATAGAGTGTAATGAATTTCTGCAGGATATTGAAAAGACTGACTACACGAATCCCAAATTACGGCTTTTGATATGTTTAATATTGAATCGTCAATTTAAAATTATTTTCAACGGGGCAATACTATTAATGGTTTATTGGTTTACTTACAATGATAAATAACGGAAAGAAGGCAATAAAACCTGAAAAAATTCTCACGAAACTCTTCAATAAAAATTGGAATTTTTATTAAAATTTTCTATTTTCTTAGTTCTAATAGATATATAAAATAACCGTGTATTATTACAAAAATGAGTTATTGATATTATTATATAATATTTATTTAATTTATTTCTAGAAAAAAGTGTTAACGTTGAACAAAAATTAACTTAATAGGTAAAAATTTTAAATTTTCTGGTTATCAACAACAAAAAAAAAAAAAAAAAAAATATATATAAAAAAAATTAGAAAAATTCCTAGATACATACGGAACCCAAATTTTTTAATCTTATTTATATAAAATAAATACAAAAATATTTCTATGTGTATATTATGAATTATAATTTATGGTTTAAATTTCATATAGATAAAATTTAACTTAACCTGGCTATTTTGTAAAAATTTAACGTAAAGTTAATACGTTAAGTTAAAAAAAAAAGTAACTTTCAAGTTAAAAAACTAATTTTATAAAAAAAACGCGTTAATTAATTTAATTTTAACTTTGAACTCGTTAATCCCTACCCTTGAAAAATAATAAGTATTTAACATTTGACACTTCGGTGTATTAGCCCCGCAATGTACACCACTGTCATGCCTGCAAAATATTGTAGTTAGCAATAATAACAATAATAATAATAATAATTATTATTATTATTTTGATTATTATTATTATAATTATTATTATTATTATTAAAATCGTACATTTAGTACACGGGAATATGTACGAAACGAAAACGATTGAAAACCCGATTGCACGATGGAGACCTGCACAGTCGTACGTGCTACACGATCGTAGTATTCACCACCGTCCAACGTTATGGATTAAATTCTGTTCGTTCGGGTTCAAATCAATTGTACACCGCAATTTGTCTTCCGAAACCTTTTGACCAAATAAAATCAATGCAGCGATCGCCCCTCGGCTCACCCTCGGATATTTTATTTCTCGCCCGCGCTATTCCGAAACAATCAATTGCTATATGTGTTTGTTTCTTTCTTTCCGTTTATCTTTTCCATCTCGACCACACTATTTCCGAACGTCCACGAAACGTTCGTTTAATCGCACGTCCGTGACACTACATACAATGATCGCAGCCTCCAGTGGAGCGTTTAGGAATTTTCAACGGGAGAGTGGATAGTATTCAATATTTAAATCGTAGGGTGCATTCCAGCGATTTACTCATTTTATATAACGAAAAAAAAGCCGTTTCGAGGAGAAAAGTCGTACTTTTAATGAAAAAAAAAAACAAAACAATACAAAATGGGTCACAGAATACATTTGTGAAATAAATTCCGATAATCACATGTGAGCAATAACAAGTCATGACGGCAAGAGCAACCAGAAGATAAGTCAGACCGGATAGCCCGATATTGTGTGAGACAAAATTACATGGTCATATTGAGTAACTTTTCAACCAAAAGACTGCAGACCATTTGCAAATTTTTTATTATTCTTCTTAACTTAAAATAATTCTTATTTAATTAAAAGAAAATTCGTAGTTAAATTTTAGACAATTTTTTTGTTATGTTGTTTTTTTCACTGTTCCTCCTATAAGAGCTATGTTTTTTTAAATTTAAAATGTGATTTGATCTTCACAAGACAGGATACTTAAAAAAAAAAGAGTATTTACCGTAAGAAAGCCTATTAAATGAAGGAAGTTTTTCGTGAAATTTGCACATCTCTGAGTGACAAAAAAAGAAATCGTTAGATAGAAATGACATTTTTTAAAATAAGGGAATTTTTGAATTTTTAAATTTTATGGTTGTGCTTGTTTGCGAAAATAATAATAAAACCTAGTTTAGTTTATTTTCTTCAAGAGAATTGAATAAAACTTTCATGGGATTTTCAAATTTTTATCACGAAAATGTAGAATCAAAAGATCAAGAGACATAGTCGGCTCAAGGAGAGAATTCATGTTTTTTATGTAAAAAAAATACGTAAAAACTGAAATTTCTACTTCATCATTGTGAATTGGACCACGGTCAAGAAGAACTATTATGTCGTATTTCAAATATACAATAACTTTTCAACGTTTTTAAACTTTATTACCAATCACCCTTGTATGATATTACCAAAGAAAATATGATAAAAAATTATGCCACAAACAATAATTGAGCGGTAGTTCAATGTCAGATATAATTTAACGTACAGCAAAAATGTCTTTTAGATCATGGAAAGAGAGTATGAACCCGGTCCATTTCTCCACTTATAAATACGCCATTGGAAGCTGTTATTATTGTTTTACATTAAACTTAGAAAACGTCATTATCCGTCAACATGCAAAAAAAAATGCCTAAAAAAATTAAACGTTTTTGTTTTCCATAATTAAAAAGTTCAATTCGTACCTGTCGATACTCTATTTTCATTTGTCTTTACATAATATAAATCGATTATTATAACCTTACTCATATATTTTATAAATTTCTCTTTGATATTCCGAATCTGAACTTTTTTCTTTTTGTTGAATTTTAGAGAAATGGTTAACGCTATTATGTAAGTGCAGTGTTATCGAACTAACTGCGTGATACGAGAAAGTTGTGTTTTCTGTCAAAAGCACGGAAGCGTAAACACATTTGCGTTTTGTGGAGAAATATTACAAAGAATTGGCTGAATTGTGCTCGGATAGACGATTACGTGGGAAAGCGGATGAATTGAATGGCACACACTTCACGGGTCAAATCGGTGACCAACGTCTCGACACAAAAAAAAAACAACTTGCAGTGAACATTCAGGTGATGTGAAACTTAATCTTATTTATTATTATATTATTTATTATTTAATATTATGTTTACAATTGTTTAAGAGTAGTTAAAGGAAATTGATTGATTTCCACTAGTGCGTTGGTCACAAAATCGCTATAGTCCAGGCCAAGTGTCGTATCAGTTTTTCTCGCAAAATAGAGATAAAAGTTTGGTCGGACCAATATTAGTTTGGTTAAAACTTTCTCTTCGCTGGTATGCAAACTAAATATCATAATTTTTAGTCTACGCAATGCAAAAATATTACATTAAAAAAAAAATACAAGTGCGGATCGAATTTATTTACTGTAAACACCGTCGGATCTGTTCGATTATGAAAGAAGTCTGGTTTTTAACTATTATTCTGCCGACAGTGTTCGTCGGCAGAATGGCAAAGATGTGTGTCATAATAATATCTGTTACAAAATTATTTCATAGAACTGTGATTTTTAAAGCTGCAGGATATCACATATTTTATATATATTTTGAGTACTGTGGGAGATAAATCATTTGGACTAACTGAAAATATAATGAGGTTGTAGCCAAAAAGTAAACAAAGGAATATTTGCACCAGGATTAAAACTAGAGAAGAGTGAAGATAGAGAAAGTTGGCGTGAATTAAAAGAAGCAGCAAAAGTTCTGAATAGGCTACAGAAAATTCGATATTTTCTTAAATTTAGTCAAGTCTCTTGAAAAAAACTACTCTTCATAAGAACCGTAGTATGTATAATAATGATTAATTCAGAAAGAATTTTAGAATAACCTAATATACAACAATTGTTGAATAGACTTTATTTTGTAATTTTTTGTTTTATTGTATGACATTCTCGCATTAAAAATTATTTAATAAATAATGTATAAACGACTTTTATTTCAATAGCTCCTTTTACTATGAGAAATCAAATCTATGCCATTGAAGAAGAATGTCCAAAAATTCTATCATTAGCAGTCCAAACAGTGGCTACTATTATAATTAGTAGAGTAAGAAGAACAATGGAAAAAATATATTTATTACCTATTATGTGTCAGTATATTTTTTTGTCAATTATAGTAAAGAATTCATAGAATAAATATAATTTATGCGGCTTGTATTCTGTATATAATACATTACGATCATTTAATATATAATATCGACAAAAGGAAAAAAATATTATCTATACATTTTATCGATCCAAACCTTAGTACGATTTACAGCAAACTACATCTGACAAGAAGAGAACTACTTCATTATTGCAGTGAGAAACAATTTTCAAAATTGTTTTAATATTCAATAGGGAACTCTTCATTGACAAACCAATGAGTAGAAAAGATACGATATATTTATATAATTATGCATTAATATTAAAGAGAAAAATTAAATTTTATCTCTAATTAATCTTTCAAATTTCATTCCATGAATTTTTTTTCACAGTAATATTTTTGTAATATTATAAATTGACTACGTACAGTGTAACCTGTAGCGTGCGGATCGTTACGACCACGTGTAAAATTTACTGCGACCATACAAATATTTTTCAAAGGCATTTAAAATTATGAAAGTGATAAAAATAATAATAATTGATACACCATTTAAAATTTACAAAACGAATTTTCAAAAAAATTTCCTCATACTTATATACACGAGAAAAAAAATTAAATTGTTGCCCAACTCTTTTTCCGTTGGCATTAATCCATCTTATAGATGGAACTCATCGAATTTCAAAACAACGATGTTCTTAAAACTGTTTTTAAAGAATGTATTAATCCACAAATATTTTATCCAAACATTTTTGAAATATATTTCAAATGAATTAAAAGTTTTACTAAAAACACAGCAGAATTTTTGAGTAGACATATTCGCTTTTTAAATATCGATAACATAAATATTGTTGAAGTTTATGCGACCAACACTGGAATGCAGTCCAACGAATAATAAATATTCAAGACATCTAATATGAAAGTTGATATAAACGAATTAATGAAAAATATTCAACTTCAAAAGCACAGTAAATATTTGTATACTTTATATACGTGTACTTATTCATTTTCTTTTTTTGTTACTTCAATCAACAATCTTTCTAAAAATTCCCCCCCCCCAAAAAAAAAACGATATTTTCTTCTTCTATTTTTACTATAATAATATTCTGCTCGTAACGTGTAAATAAGGATAAATAAATATTAAAACTCGTATTACGATTTTTGATATTAGCAAAATTATTGGTATTACGTTACGTTAAAATTGTAATTTTAATAACGACTATTTTAATGTCGCCATCGACGAAGATTTGAAAAAAAATACGAAGCTCGTGCGGTTCATGACTGTTACTAAACCCGCTGGCGTACACAGACCTATAAAATTTGTTACATTTTCATATCATTGCGTCGTCATCAGTAAAGTTTAATTTCTTATTTATTTATTGTTCTGACTATATACATTAGACTTTAGTTTGTAAAACTTAACACTTTTTTGAAAAAATTAAAATACGAAGTGTTCAATTTAAAATAAGTTTTTATCGATTTCGTTCTTTCCCACCCGATATTATAATGTTCGTGGGTCCTATTTTTAGATTGTTTAATAATTAACGGAATGTTTCTGCTCGCACGACTGGCGGAAACGGAATTGTGAGACATGATTTGATTTCGCATCTGTCGCATCGACGCGAATCTGTTGTCGGTTTCAACACTGAAATGCGTCGCGGGATTTGTTGAAAACCACACGCACATTACCTACAGTGGAATAGGCGTTTTCGTCAAATCGTTACTCCGTCTGCAGAGCATGTTGAAAACCAGTGTCATTAAAAAATTTACTCATACACATATTATATTTAACTCCTATAGTATTGTCGTTGAATACTCTTCATTGCTACAACGCGTTATCAGCTGAGATAGTGTGCAGTTGCCCAGAACTTTTAATACGTATTAATCAAAATTAACGGCTGCAAAAGAAGTAAATTTCCGAAATACGAGTACGTTTTCGCATATCAGCATTTTGCTTATATTTAATTAATTGTCTGCTGATAAAACAGACACCACATTAAACAAGAAGTCATACAGTTATTTCAATATTTTCGACGTTCGAAGACATAATAGAATTATAGTTGAATATATGTGACAATAACAAGTAATTTTCAACGTAATCGTAGGATACTGGACGACGAAAAAAAGTCCGAAATCGAAAAATGCATAAAGACGAATTTCATTCAAAATCGTACAATATGATAATCCAAAACACATAAGAAATAGGACAAATTATTTAAGTTTTGAAGTGTTCAAATATACAAAAAAAAAATTTTTTTCTACGAATCATATCACACGTTTTCGCCGCCCCCAACGAGATACAAAGATTCTATAAATATATTTTAAAAACTAAATATCCATTAATTATGTAATTCGAAAGTCAATATATACGTCGAACTCGTTTTCAGCTGGAAATATCAAATTACTTATTATTATTGGTTTTGATAAAAATTATGTTTTCTTTTCGTATTCGAACGGATCTGTTGTGAAACATGTTCCCGAGTGCCGTTTAAATTCGTGTTAAACTCGGCGTTCGGTCTTGGCGACGTAACCAACTGCAGTTGTATTTCATGACTAGATAATTTATAGCTTGTTAAAAGGTATATTTTAATATGAACACAAGTATAAATCAACGTGTATATTTATATATGTGTGTCTAAATTTTCTGACAAAAAGATGCAGTTCTTCTATGTTCAAATCGAATTATATAATATTGTTTATCCAATTATCCATTAATATTATCATAATTATTAATTTCATCATAAAAAAAAATGTAATACTATTGTATGAAATACACCTGTAACGATCAAATACAAAGTATCGGTCAATAATATTTCAATCATCATCATATTCTCGAACTCGATACCAACTGGTAAGGCCCAGTTGGACTTAGACTTCGAACCGATGGCATCCGATAGGTGATACAGTACGCGTTCACGTACAAATAAATGCTTAACAGTATATTATCATTATTCCTGTATTGAAAAATATTTGACAGTATATTGCAGTCTTTCAAAAATAATTTGGTTTTGCAAAAATATTGTAAATATAAATTCCTATATCGAGATAAGCATACAAATATTTACATCAAATATTTGATGTTTATAGATGCCATTCATTAAATAATTTTCATTTTAAAAATGTATTACAATTTTAAATTTATATTTAAAATTACGATTACTTAAGGTTTAATTGAAACTACGGAAAAAACAGATTTTAAAAATTACATTTTTCTAATATTCACTAAGAAAAAGAAAACATCGAAAATCAAATCTCTAAATTGTCTACGAAAAAAAAAAATTATGAATTCAAACTTTATTCTAGAATTTTATTGTATATTCATTGTGATTGGTTCGATTTTTTCTCTTAGTTTTTTTCATATAAATATAATCTTTTCATTCTTAGTATAAACAAGAATAGGGAAAGTAGCATTTAAAAAATCAATACCAGTACTTAAATAAAGTAATATTTATGTGCCGTTCACTATGTAGTGTGTGTTCATTTGTTATACAATACAGCACAATGCTAAGCATATTTATATTTTTAAACATTTTGTGGATATATTTCTCCAGCAGATTTTTATAGAATATTTATGAGTTTTAATTGTGTACATTCAACTTCAAGGTTTATATTTTTATAAAATCTAGAAGTCCGATATCTAATTATAGTAAAATTAGAGATAGATTACATTATGGTAAGATAAATAATAATATTATAAAAAAATATAGAAAAGCCCGAATAAATAAAGGTAATAATTTATATTTTCCGAGATTTATAATAGAGTGGTTCAAAAATCGTCCTGCACATGATATAAAATAAAATATATCGTTTTATTATAATATAATCGTTACGTAGCAACCAACGTACCTTGTTGTTTATCACTTATAGTGGTGGGTAAAAATAAATTTTCAAATCAATCGATATTGTAGTTCCGTATTTGTCGTGTAGAAAGTAATACGACTTTACGTATCAAACTAACCATATTTTTCATATTACCGAAACTGACATTTATTGTGACAAGAAAATGGACAGCACCAGTAATTCAGCGATGTCTGTGGAAACTGAAAGAGCTGGTGTCGAAATGTCGAACGACTTAAACGAAATACCTACAACATCTCATGCAGGCCGAAAAAGCCTGTTTAAAAGATTTCGACGGTGGGCCGGAAAGAGAATAAGGTCTCTGATCCGCCTTTGTTCTCGTCGTAACCGTTCTAGACGCCCAAATGATGCCGATCGTGCAAAAGTCATAGGTAAGTCTATATGTTATATGTGTATTATCATTTTGTCTTTAAATAAACTGCACTGTAGTGAGCGGTGTGAGTGGTGAGGATACAAGGAGATTTTATGCCACTAGTTTTCACTTAACTGAAATACCATCTCAATAATGTGTTCTGTTACAAAGTCACAGGAATCCTAAGTCATTGAAATGAATCATTTTTTGTTATTGGTGACTACGAATGTGCATTAATGAGTTAATATTAACAATAAGTTCAATTAAATTGAATCACTTGGCGCTCTTTATTTTTATAAAATTTAAAATTTAAAATTTTTTATAAAATTTAAACTTTCTTTAATTTAATATGATAACTTCAAGATAACTCTATTAACAGATATTAACAATTAATTATTAATAAAAATTTAAAATATGTTTTTAACAATTATTTCAAATATTTCATAAAAAATAATATTTGAAAAAAACATCTTCATTTTTCGTTAATAAAAATGATTAGATATTTCTATACTAACACAACGATTAAACATATAATGTTATATATAATACTGTTATGTTTTAGTTAACAATGAAAATGAACCGACGAAAAGCAATACTGATCTAGAGACGTAAATGATATATTTAACACTAAATATAGTTATTAAAAATTATAATTTTTGTAAACAATTTAAATGTGTTTTATTTAGAATAAGACATATGGTAAAAATAGTGACTGAATTAGCGACTGTAATGAATGACCCGAATAGTTCTCAAAATAATGTGTGTCCTGTACAAGATTTCAATGTAAATGTGGGTACAGAAAACAAGATCATTGAGAACGTAATATTGAACTTGTCTGGTAATGCGGTTACCAAAATTAAATGAAATGTAATATTTCAGGATGATATGGCGACACTTCGATGTGATAATCTATCAGGAAAACATGAGATGTCACTTGTAAACGTAAATCAATTAGAAATACGAAATGCGATTAATACGGTCGAACAACAGTTAATTGTCGAAAAAGATCGAGGTGATGAGATTCAGGAATGTCTCAGTGGTACTGAATCACACATTTTTGAAGACGGACAAGACGATTTCCAATTTCAGAATATTGTTTACAACACGAATGAAAATGTATATGAAGTGCCGATAGTGAATTATTTGATGCCTATAAACAGTGATACGAATATTATGGAAAATAGTATTCATTCTGAAGATTATTTTGATGAAAATGTGGAAACAGTAAACAAAATCAATGAAGACGTAATATCGTATAGCCTAGTATTGATATTACAAAAATTAAGATATGTTATATTTCAGAATGAAAAAACGATACTTCAATATGACGTTTTCAATACACCAGAAAATACACACTGTGTGACTAATGAACATGAATTCATCGTTGAACCACAGGATGCACTGTTTCCGGAAACACGTGATGATCAGATGTTATTTGAAAATGGGCAAAAACTGGACGAAAAAATTGTAGTTAATACCGCAGAATCAGGAATTTTTGAAAACGGACAAGAAAATTTCCAGGTCGAGAATATTGTATATAGTACAAATGAAAATGATTATAAAATGCTGAAAGTGATTGATTCGATGCCTGTTATAAATGACAAGAATATTATGGAAACAAATGTTAATTCTGATCATCATTCTTATGAAAATGTGGAAATAGTATACGAGATTACTAAAGACGTAATATTGTATTTGCCTGGTATTGATGGGATAAAGAATAAATGATATATTTTTTTTCAGGATGAAAAAGTGACACTCGAAAATGATAATCTGTTAGGAAAACGGCAGGAGATTTCACACGAAGAAGTGCTGAAATTGGAAGAACGACATTCATTTAATATGGTCGAACAGCAATTAATTTTAGAAAATGATTATTGTGGTGCAAAAATGAAACTATCGATGTCATTAAAAACAAACATTTCCGATCAAGATACTGAAGTTTCAATTACAGCAGAAGAGACACATTGTGTGCGTAATGAACAAGAATCTATCCCTGAAACAATGGATGCTAGTCTTTCGGTAATACATGATGTACAGATGCCAGGCGAAAATAAGGAAAGTAATGGTGAACGAAATACAGTTAATATTTCTGAGTCACGGTTGTTTCAAAACGGAGAACATAGTGGCCTACAGAATATTGCTCAAATTACAAATGTCGGCGATATGCAGCAGAGACAATGTGTAAAAAACTCTACACGTCAGAATTATTTTGTCAGACGGCCTTGCAAATTGTTTATACCCGCTATTAAAGGGATTAAACCATTGTGTTCAGACATGCGTGGTGTCAGTGAACAAAAGAGCTCAGATATGATGGCTGAGTTGCGGATATCGGAAAATGGACAAAATGGACGCCAAAAGGGTACTGTACTACACAATACGGTTGATCGTGAAATAGAGCAAAAACCTGGTGGAGATATCACCAGGGTTCGAGGACATTTCGATCAATTGACATACACACCGTCGAAAACTGCCAACCAAAGACTTAACCCGTTGTGTTGGAATGTGAGTAGTATCGGTGAAAATAGAAAAAACGCTGTTACTACTACCGAGTCCCGCATAATGGACAACAGTTCACTTAATTATAATCAGAATACTGCATACAGTAAGAGTGGACGGAATATGGAACAAGGACACGAAGAGAATATAGCTATTCATCAGGGACGTAGAAAGAATGTCATGCATCAAGTACGTGGGAAGAAAAATGACGTGTATCAAGGACATTACAGCCAATTGCCGTGTAGACTTCCGAGAACTGCTAATCAACAACAAAATGCATTGTGTTGGAATCCGAATATTATCAGTGACAATAAGAACTCAGTTAATACAACTGACTTACGCATAAGAGAAGACAGATTACTTGGTTATAAGGATAATACTCTATGCAGTACAAGTAGACGGGATATGGAAAAGAGACATAATAGGAATACCGCTGCTCAGCAAGAACGTGGTAGGAATAATGGCGCGCATCAGGGACATTACAACGAATTGCCGTATGAATCTCACAGGACTGACAGCCAAGGACTTAACCCATTGTGCTGGAATCCGAATAGTGCCGGTGGCCATAGGACCTCAGTTAATACGGCTGAGTCGCGCATAATGGAATGCAGACTTTGTAATGAGCATAATACTGAATACAGTACGAGCGGACGGGATATGGAGCAGAGGCGTAACAGTAATACCGCTGCTCATCAAGGACGTGAGAGGAATAATGGCACGCATCAGGGACATTACAACCAATTGCCGTATGGAAATCTTAGGACTGACCAACAAGGACTTAACCCATTGTGCTGGAATCTGAATAGTGCCGGTGGCCATAGGAACTCAGTTAATACGGCTGAGTCGCGCATAATGGTTTGCAGACTTTGTAATGAGCATAATACTGAATACAGTACGAGCGGACGGGATATGGAGCAGAGGCGTAACAGGAATACCACTGCTCATCAAGGACGTGGGAGGAATAATGGCACGCAACAGGGACATTACAACCAATTGCCGTATGGAAATCTTAGGACTGACCAACAAGGACTTAACCCATTGTGCTGGAATCCGAATAGTGCCGATGGCCATAGGAACTCAGTTAATACGGTTGAGTCGCGCATAATTGAATACAGACTACTTGGTAATGAGCAAAATACTGAATACAGTACGAGCGGACGGGATATGGAGCAGAGACGTAACAGGAATACCGCGGATTATTATGAACGTGGAAGGAATAACGGTGCGCATCAGAGATATTACAACAAAAGGTGGTAAAGACAATCAGGGACCATCATCTAGGGATGAAATTCGTGTTTTTCACACACTCAAATATTAAAGGTAATTTTGAAATTTTACATAATATTTAAGAAAATATTAATGATTCAATCCTACGGCACATCAGGTAAAATAAGACTTCAGTTTTATTTCAGCTCTTATAACTTCCAAACCTGAATAAAATTTTTCATAGGACATAGACGCCAGGTTTTGAAAATTTCATGGGGGCTCAATATTTCATAAACTCATGTACTGTTCTACCTGACTTTTGCCATATATTCCTTATTTTTCCTCCCTTAAATTGTTCGTTAAATAATCTATGTGTTTTTAATTTTTAAATCGCTATTATTATTACTACTACTAATACTACTACTACTACTACTACTACTACTACTACTACTGTGTTACTACTACTACTATTGTGTTGATTGCGATTTATGATCTATGAAATAAAAAAAAAAAAAATTAAAAACACTATTTTTCTACAGCCTGGTGAAATATGAAAATGGCCTGTTTGAAACATCGCCGCCGCCGCACCCGAGGAGACGAAAAACGGAAACGCCGCACCTTGAATAATTACCGTACAGGATTGTAATTAGAATTTTTCTCTAAGAAAAATTCTAATAATTTTATCGTCGTTTCGCTTGTCTTAAATAATGTTGTCCGGTTTCGCCTGTACGGTTTAAAATCCCCCTCATCGCTCACCGCGGGCTGCGCCATTGATTAAAACGCGTAGCGGGACGGCGAACGACTCGTCTCGTACACGACGTGTAATATCGTACAATCTTCGCCATCCGATCTTCGTGGTTATTTTTTTTTATATATATATAATTACAATATAATATCGTAAATATTATAGAAGAAAAGAAAATATATAATATTTGGTACTGGTCTGTCATGGCCCCGCCACGGGAACGAAATATTTTATCGCCCCGCCAATTACGAACGCAGCGATTACGAACCATATCAAACACATTATTTTATTTATACCTACGACAATTGAGGCTTTATCGCTTTATTTTATCGGTTCAGGTGATTTTACTTAGCAGTATGTCTATAGCTCTGTCCGTTTATTGTAGTTGTAAAATGAATTCAAAAGATTTGTATTCCAAAGTCTCTAATGAAGATTCTGCTATTAATTTTCATACATGGCAGAGTATATGTGGCGATCAAAACTTACCAATCACAATGATCCATTTGAACAGATTTTATTGGATATCTCAGCATTTTGGCCTCCATCATGATGCAGTAATTATTGTAATTTTATTTTATTTTATCTATATATTTTTAAACTGTATTACATTTTAAATTTATTTTATTTTATCTACTTATGCATATATATATATTAATGATATCATTTCGGAAATAATTAACGAATTAAATCGACGATTTTTTTCTGTTATGTGTTCTGATTTCTATACACGGTATATTATATGTTTCAATTTCTATATACGTAAAAAATGGTGTAGCCGTGTTGGCGATAAAATTTTTCGTTCCCGTGGCGGGGCGATAACAGACCAGTACCTAATATTCATTAATAAGTCTTATACGTTTATAATATTTTAATAACATAACGTGTGTAACGCGCGTTCACTGGGTAGATACGTCCGTCGTCTCGTAACAACAATTACGCGACGACCGGCGACGTTGTTTAATAACCGAAATGTTAAAATATTATAACGCGCGTCTATGCTCCACCTATAATAGTAATAATAATAATAATATTTTATATTATAACGAGTTACGTTTGTACATTGTTATGCACGCGGTGTGCTGGCACGTAACAGAAAACAAAAAAAATGATCGCGTAATGCCCGCCAGCGTTCCTCCGTTGCCCGTCTACAAACAACCCTGTCAACAGTAATTTGTAATTATTATTTGATGTCTTCGGAGCCGACCGGCCCGACCGGTCTTCCGTCGCCACCGTTCTCCTACTTTTGACGCGCGTGGTCGACGGACGAGCGCGAGCAAACACACACAACGCCGCGGTCGGACCTGCGCTCAGTCGCGTATGAACTATTCAAGGGAAGAGTCGCCCCGGAGGCTCCTATAGGCGACTCGGACGCCTTTGGCGGCCAGTTCTGAAAACGAATGTGAATAATTCCGATGTAACGTTACTCGCGTAATATAGTAATTAAATTTAAACTCCACTACAACGCGCGTAGTGTACTGTAATCATTGGCTAACTCGTCTTAGCTTTCTTTCTCCTTCTATTAGTGGAACGGAATTTTGAAACAAAATATTTAGGTTTTTGATCGATGATCATTGACTATCACACGAGCAAAAAAAAATGTATCTATTATATGTTGAAAATTCGGTGAAAAAACGGGTCGTGCGTAGAACTCGTCGCTCTGATTCTTGTCGGGTTTTCAACGTACCTGAACGATAATTTTTCTATTAATCTATTATTATTATTATTACGTTCATTATAGAATTGATCAAACGGATTGTCTATTTCAATAATAAAAAATGGACGTAGATACATTTCGTGGATGTACTCATTTTGAAACCGAGAATGCGTTTAACTGAAATTCGAATTATATAATTATTATTATTATTATTATTATTATTATTATTATTATTTTCGTATTTATTAATTGCCTTGTTTATACGAATATAAATTTAATTAAAAAAAAAATTTATATCTGTACTTATGACGACTTATTAATCCTTTTCTCATTATTTAGCCCTGATTACGTCAATGTGTACATTGTTCACTTATATTTCATAAGAAGTAGTCACACGCCACTTTCGCCGAGAATTTTATACGCACCAACTACGTATTTAGAAGTGATTAGATAGCTGACGCTTGGCCATTTCCATCATTGCGCTGATTTTACAATTGTTGCCGTCGTTATTGCGTACATTGCACACTATCCCAGCCCTGGTAATAAATGTACGCATTGTGTAAAAATAATTTATTTCGGAAACAATAATGATATATCAGTATGATTGTTTACTATGTTGGATCTTGTCACTAAAATATAATCGAAAAAGCACAGTTATAATCTACTAATCACGATGGTTTACCACTACTAATCGGATTCATAGTTTGTATATTTCATCTGAAAATAGTACCGTCATAAAATTTACTTACAATCACTATAATTATCTTTTAAATATAAATGAATAAACTTTTAATATAAAATCAAAAGTAGTAGTGTCATGAATGTATTATTTACCGTGCACAAATTACTATATGTTCGACGTTATAAAAGTACCACTGGGTTTTCATTCTTCAGGGACACTCCACAAATATTTTTATTTCTGTGTTAGCCGATGAAAGAGTATATACAAAATAAGAATTGAAAAATTTTAAAAACCCGACATTAGATTTTGGATCGCGCGCTGTGATACTAGTTTTTAAAGTACCACTTCACTTCATTTTGCACGCCAAGAGAATTATGTCCATTTAAAAAACTGGAAAACTACGATTGAACAGCCTATATAAAAAATAATATGTTGGTATTGTGTATAATCTCTTAATAATTATTATTAATTTTGCTATTAACGTCATACATAACACGTACAATGTCTTATTTATTCGATTTCAGTCTATTTCTAGGTAAGATAAATCAGATCCAAATTTCAAAAGATTTTAGCTATTGTCTGGTTGCCTTTAATATTAACGGTGTAAATATAAATGTGTTACATTTCGAGAAGTCTGGTCGGAAGCGTAGTGGGTGCGTATTACGGAAACAGACAGATCGACAACCGGAAGAAGGATTCGAATCACTACCAATTGTGACCTCTGCATGTAACATCATATTCGTATTCACGTCTTCAGACTCGTATAATCTTTTGATCACGAAGATATTGGTTCGAGCAGAATAAACGACATAATGGTCAAAAGTCAACAACGACGATAGAACGGACAGGAATAACGAAATAAATTGGCATCACGGACACCAACGCGAATGACCCGAAACTTCAAGAATTTCAGCATACGTTATCATAATGTAATATTCAAAAAGTACAAATAAATTTAAATCGAAATTCTAATGAAATTTGTCTGATTTTCTTTTTGTGAATACATTTTGTTTTGTTGTAAACTCCAAAACTCCATCGTTGTCGTTTGTAATTTAAATATAATCGAATAGGTACGTCTTATACATATATTTTAGCGCGAAATATTTAACCTTAATATACGTGGATTCATATAGTAACTGTTAATATAATATTTCAAAAATATTGATCATAAGTTTCATTTTGTAATAGATCACTATAAGGTTTTTTAAAATTTGAGAACCTAGTACAATTAACAGAATATCGAAAATTTTTTGACTGATGTTGATAATATCTATATTATTACATTTTTTTTTATAAGCAGTATTTCAAACAAAATCCGAGATAAAAACGAATTTTGCGTTACGAAATAAATTTAATTTATAAAATATTATATTTTAGGCAAGTTTGTAGTTATAATAACGCTGTGCCTAAAATTTGATCGAAAGTGTTTTTCACTTCCCTGGTAAATCGCCACGTGACCACGATGCGAATAAATCATATAATAAAGATTTATTTTCACATGAGTTTTCGGTTAACATGACAATTTTCAGAATTGACATCGTACGTTGTATGTTTTTAAAACAAACAACTTCTAGATTACATAGTTTATATATTACGAAAATATTCTTATTATATTTAAATATAATTCATTATAGTTTTATATAAATTTCCACTGAAAAATATTTATAATATTTGTTTCATTTAATTTTTTACAATAAATATATTTAACTAATAATAGAAATATTCGAATAGAAAAGTACTTCGCTATATTACTCGTAATTTTGGAATATTTAAAAACTCCTATTCATCACATAGTTTAATTGAAATATTATATGACATTATTTCGATTTTACTTACTCATTATAAAATAATTATAATTCTTAGTAATTTCTGATTTGAAAACATTACTACGAATAAACTTAATTGTTTTATATGCTTCAATTTTAAAACAATGTACGTATTAATTAAAAACAGTACGCTATTTCGTAGAAAAAAAATTAAATCTCTTATTCACGAATGTATATAGGACCACTGTAAATCGAAGGCAAAACTCTATTCATTCGTTTTATAAAATGAGTAAATATCGTGTTTTTATTTCACAGTGATATCTAAAGGATCGCATAACTAAAAACTCTTTTGGTTACCCTCTCGAGATTCTTAATAAGGGGTATATTATTCATCAGCACTCTCTTTTAATAGTAAAGTGTTGAATTTTTATTTTAATTAATACTCGGATTCTTGTCAGAAAAAGACTATACTAATTATTATGAAATGGATTGACTTACAATCAGTGAAGTTCCAAAGAAAAACTGTAAAATACACTAATTTCATTCCCTTGCATTGTTTGCTGTTTGAAAAGTGATTCAATTCCATATAATTAAAAAAGCGTTCATTTCCCACTGGAGATAAATGCATTAAATAGTGTATAGTGTATTCTCGCCGAAGAGCCCCTTTTGAAATATTTAGCAATCATTGAGAACAGTGTGGTGTTATTTAAGGGATATTAGTGACTATATCGACGGAACGTATTTAAATGGCATGCACAATTATTAAAATTTAATATAATACGTCTAAGCATTCCAGCATTGCGTCACTAATGAAATAATTTAATTATTTTCAAGAAAGAATTTATTCCTAAACAAAGAAATTATTAACCACGTGCACGTGCAAATTAATTTTATACTAAAAATGTACGCTTCAAAATGACTCGAATTATTTTTTTTTTTTTTTAAAAAGGTGTTGGAATTTAAAAAAAATGATAAAATATATATGTATACATTCTTTATAAATATATCACATTTAATATTAATAATAATAATAATAATAATAATAATAATAATAAAAATTTCGTAGTAGAATTGAATGAATAAATAAAACAAATCGGATTAGATATTAATTCGTTATCGAAAATAATTAAAAAATACGAAATAATTCCATATTAAATAAAGTATGATGTAGAAAAAAAATTAAGCGCCTTAATCATGGGTGTTCATAAAATGACGAATAAAAATGTATGCGAACTGTTCAATGAGCATTAAATTTGAAAATAAAAATTATTTTAATAAATAATTAAATTTGATATATACCTAAATATATATATATATATATATATATATATATATTCGATTTCTATACGCGGCCAGCGTATCTAAATATTAAAAATTTACTAAAAAATGTATAAAAAGAAATATGTGAATTAAAAAAATGTTCCCAACATTGTGTGACGAAACATATTTTTATCTCATATTGTTATTTTGTTTATTATATTATAAAAGAAATATGCAACTACTAGTTAGAATTTTAACTGGATTGTAATAAAACTATTATTAACTGTGGGTCAACAAATATAATAACTGGTACCCATGACAAAGATAATTATATACATAGTAAAAGTGCGAAACGAACATTTTTTCGGATTATTTTATATTCAGAACAAAAAAAAAAAAAATTGTACTTTGGAAAATTATTGAAACATATATATTTTATAGCAACCTTAATAATTGAACGTTTTTGAATATTTTGAGAAACTATAATACTTCTTTCGGTACTTGCATGTTTGTAATGTCCAATAAAAAATAAGTTATAGTATGCTTCAATAATAAAATTGTATTTTCTCAATACAAGTTCCTTGCAGCATAAACGTAATACGGAAAAAGGTTATTGTTTTTGAAAATTTCGTAAATCTTTCTCTATCATAAGAATACACAATTTTCCATTAGATTTTTTAAATTTTCTGAAATTTAAAGTTTAATATTGAAAGCGAATCATAATAAATCACGTTGATCATATTTACATGAATTAAATTTATAAACGCGTTTTTCTTTGAATTCCAGTAATCATTCTTAAAGAAGAGTAATAATATTATTAAAGTAATATCGTATATTCATATATTTCATTTTTTTTTTTTTTATAAATTTAATAAAAGTATAGTGAACCCGCACATATATTTTTTCTTGTAGAAATATTTATGATATTCTACATTATTCTTTCTTACATTGAAATGATAATTATTTTTTCATATTAATGACGTCATTAAAATAATAATGATCATACCAATCCATTAGCCTGAAGATACAATTTAAAACCAATGTTCCAAAACTATTTTATTATTTATTCATTTATTCATTTGTTAATATTAATATTATTATTAATATATAGGAGTTCTTATGGTTCACAAAACACTAAAGTAGAAAAAGGGAAACTGAAAAAAAGGCTCTGGCATCACATGCCAAGCGTGTGTTTCAGGCACCGGACGTGAATAATGGTGTTGTGGATCTAGAAAAAAAAAATACTCAACGAAAGAAAGAGAGAAAAGTATTCAGATGTCAGCGTTTGAGACTTGGAAAAAAAAATTACCAACGGTGTTATATAAAAAGAAGTTTCTGAAATCATTTTACTTGGAAATAACTAAAGAAATTCTACATATAAAATTTATATTACTGAAAGTTACGGCATTTTAGGAATAATGACACGAAGACAACTAAATATTATTACTAAAACTAAATTCTATGCGACCTATATTGCAAAAAGGTATTTACCGTTGTATCACTATTTTTAATTTAAACATAAATAATTTGGATAATTCCGTGATCGAAAGTTATGTTTTATTAAGGAATTTTAGGACAATACTCGGCAGTGTTTTTATTTTTTTTTTTTTTTTTTTTTTGTAAGCGGTATGACTACCAGAAAAATATAAGTATTTATAATTTCAAATGCTTGATTAAATAATTTTTAATCGATCGACGGCGATATGGGAATTCTTATTTAAATCGAAAACTTTGATTGGATTACCTCTAAAAATATTGACTTATATTCAACTATTAATAACCGAAATTCGCAATTAATATTTAAACGCCTACACACGTAGATGGGAATTAATACTATTTTTGAAATCATCATGTTTTATTAATACATAATTAACACTGTTCTCGAACTTTTCGACTCGTAAATTATTAGATTTATGTCGATTCTCTTATCTAGCTCAATCGTCATCTAGTCTTTTGACACATTATGTTTATTTATTTCCATCATAACCCTCGGATATTGAGATGGAAATAACGACGTATATTGTTCATAATTATTTCACGTTATCTCTCGAAATGACTACACGCGCATTCAAATAATTTTGTACGTATCATATTAAATCGCGTATTAATTTGCGTTTTAAGAGTCTAGAAGCATAAAATTATCATTTTTCAAAAGGGTTTTTTGAATATTTATTAATGTAATAATTGTAACTCGAGAAATTAATACACAGTCGCAGTAGTAAATCAAGCTCGATTTTACACGGATCCTTTTAATTAATTAAGTATAGAGTGTCTTGATAGAATGTATTCGCTACCGTGAGCGAGTAATGTTTAAGTATACTAGAGGCGTTCCTTTAGTGTATTATAACATCATATTGAACGACTGAAACATTGTAGTGTGTTTAAAATTTAAATTTAAAAATTAGTAGTTTGAACATCAAAGTAACGCGGAAGTAGAAGTCGTACATTCGTTTCGAATGAAAATTAATATATGAATAGGCTAGATAAAATAATAATGCGTTCTAGTATTATTATATATAATATTTATATAATAATATATATATATAGTAATATATAATATATATATATATATATATATATTCGAGTATATGGAAAAATTAAATAAGTAGCCTATTGCATGTGGTTGAATTTACATTAAAATTAAATAATACCCAAAGTGTTAGTTTTTGATATTATAAGTTTTGGTACTTATAGCTATAATAAATCCGTTAATCCGTTGATTTTTTACATTTTTTTTTTAAGTTTGTGAAATGTTGTATAAAATTGTATGTTTACATTAAAATTGTATGACAAGCACGGTCTAAGATAAGAGATGCAATGTTTATTGAAACGTAAACATTCCATTTTATAACTATTTTCAGAAATTTTAAAAAAATGTACAAAATAAACGGATTAACTCTTATTAGAAAAATAAACATAAACAATTTAAAAATGATTATTTTGATTTTTCTAAAAAATTTTAAATTTTGACCCAAACAAAAAAAAATAATATATTTTTAAACAAAATGTTTGTAGCGACGTATTGAAGTATTTATAAAAAAAAAGAAAAGGTAGCGATCCACGGAGAAAAATTTTAAATGGTTATAAAATGAAATTGTGACTTTCAAAAATGTTTAAGGTCCTTTGAATATAATTAATATGTAACAAACGTGTGATATTATTCAAAATTTTTAGGCCATAGAACTAAAAATTACCTCTTTTATGAATTAAATAATTAAAAACCTACAATTACCATAAATAAATACCAAATTCGAAAGAAATTTATCGAAAATTTCGTCTCGTAATAGAGAAAAAAATTGTATATTATAAATATTAAAAAATAAAATAAAAGTTACATATTTGGTGAAAATGTCATGTTTCTATATTCAGTTTTCAAATTGCCAAGAGTTTAACGATAATCGATTTCGGCGAAATCGCGTGTTTTTACCGTTTGAATGTAATTTTTCAGTAATATTTAAATTCTATTCGAGTGTTCGGACGCTTTTGAGAAAATCAAAAAATGGCCTCTCTAAAGTGTCAGATAAATGAAATTAACTACCGGAAACAAACAGTGACTACAAAGATCGGAGCACTCCTTCTGGTTGGATTTTTTGGTACATACATGCGGAAAAAACAAAGTTTTGTTAAATCGATAGATTCGACGCACCGCTCAGGATTTAAGAAGTAGATAATAACGAATAATACAAAATTTCCCCGTTGCATTTGGCAAATTTTATATTGAAAAGAATTTTTTAACTCGATATTAAACTAGGGCCCCCTCAGAATTAAAAGAAAAAAGATTCCCGGGCCTTCGGCGTGCCAAGCGAACATCGCTACTTACACATACATTCGATTTTAAACGATTTCGAAAGAAAACATTAAAAAAAAAAATTATAATCATTCACTCTCCGAGATTAATTTTAATAGTAATTACAATGTTAAAATACGATAATACATCATATAAGGTATTTTACACAATTCGGATATAATTTCGCGCTAATCAACGCGACGTTTATTGCGCGTAAATCGTTTGGCAATCAAAGCACTCCGTAGATAGATAGCGTTGGTATTCGATACGCGCGCGGATATCGAATTGTAATTTCGCCGATAAGTTAAACGTGGATTAATATTAACGAACGAATTAATAATGAATATTTAACGTAACGCGCGTATATTGTACACGTGTATTTATGCGCGCGCAACGTTGTGTTTTAACGCCGCGCGCACATTTCACTGTTGTTATCCGCTCGAATAAAAGAATAAATAATATTATTTCGAACCGAAATCGTTTTCCGAAAGTTTTCGTTTCGTCGTTACCGAAAGAAATTATAATAATTCTCGTAATTAAACGAGAACGTTAATATGACCGAATCGCGTTGCACTGCCTCGTGTATATATATATATATATATATATATATATATATATATTCGCATTCCAAACGTTCGGGAAATATAAATTATAGAATACGCTCGATTCCGCGGCGAAGTGAAGACTGCGGTGTTGGTGTCGCGATGACGTGGAGGGGTTCCAAGTTTTTCTCGCCGAACTTTTTAATTTGTTTTCGAAGACCGACGAATTCAAATGGCTTTTTACCCCGGATTATATTATTATTATTATTATTATTTAACCGCGAGATTACGATAGAATAATAATAATAATAATAATAAAAAAAAAAAAAAAAATGGGGAAAAGAATCAAAACGAGTAGTATGGTAGAAACACGGGTGTCGGTTTCTTTTTCCTCCCTGAAGATTTGAGTGTTTTTTCGCACACGACGACGACGACGACGGGGATTCAATAAATGTTTTACGCGTTATTAACCGGTGTCGAAAACGACATCTGTTCAAATAATTATTTCGGTGGATTATTATACACTCGCGTTTCGTGTCACGTATGACCGACGACGATTGTTCTTAGTCGTTTCCTTGGTTTATTTCTCAAGGAAACTTGTGTAAAATGTATGCTGCTGTGAGCATAATTTTACGAATTATTGGTTTGTACGTTTACCGATTTTTTTTTTCGATAATTTTCCCATAATACCGTAACCAGGTCAAAATTAACGTATATAATTATGTACGAGTGGCACAACATAATATTTTTAATAATATTTTCAGTAGTGAGAACAGACTTGTAACGTACTCAACTAAAATTGTATTTGCAAAAACTTTATATATATATATATTCGAATAATTTTTTAAATAATTTTCGACAAAAATATTCTGAATGTTTATACTGGTTTATATTTTGTTCCTCTAAAATTTTGTTATTTACCCCATAAAGCATTAACTATTTATGGCGAAAAATTATATGCTTTACGTTCTTGTAATACTATTTGAAACAGGTCATTATACTCTAATAAATTGCTTATATAATATATGTATACAAATACATTATAAATAGTAAATTTCACATCGGAATTTCGCGATTATTCGAAGAAAAGATTAAGAATTATTGTAAAAATAATTTGTCGTGTAATGTAATTGTAGTGACAACGTTTTATCGTATAAAACTCATAACATATAAACAATTATCTGAATAAACGCAGCTCCAAGACGTCGTACTAACCTATTATTTGTTCGCATTTTTGTTTAATTTTAATTTTATTATCATTCGAGCTCTGATATACTTTGATGAACAATCTAAAATTCAAATAGAAGCAGTATTTGAGAAATGAGTAAACTTGTAGAATTGTCAATAAACAATAAATGACCGAAGTACTTTTTATAATATTCGAATATATATATATATATATTCCGAATATTATTTGTTTTTAAAAATATTTTGGAATACCTATTTCGAATAATTTTTTTACCCATTTATTCCTAGTACAAAATAAAGGTAAATTTTTTTACACGCCTGTAAATTCAATTAATGTAAAATTAGATTTATATATAAATTATTTTTAAATACCGTTCGAGAACGACTGGACACGTGTGTAGCGGTGATTCGCGCATTTCCTTGCAAAGAACACAAATTACAATTTAATAAAATTATCACAACGGTCACGCTAAACAAACATAATAATTATATTTAATAATTATAATTATTTTTGAACGTGAAATTAACAGATGTACAGCTGAAATAGCGTGCATGTGTATAGTAATGTTCAGAACGTTAAATACAACAGTACATTATGTAAGAATTTACGGAAATCCGGCATGTATTCTAATTGTTATTAAATATTATTAATGATTTATCGATTGATTTATTTATAATATTATTACTATATATCATGTATTGTTATAATATTTTTTTTGAACGATATTTTTTGCTCTTTACAATAAAATATGCCCGCCGTTTAAAATGTAAATTGAAAATAGTGTAGCGTGTTATATAGTGTAGCAAGCACACATACCCATTCAAATAATAATTTCCATTAGTCTCGTCGGCAAAAAAAAAGAAAAAAAAAAGCCGTTATCGGTTTCGGGTGGTTATTTTCAATGCAATCAATATACCTTCAAAGCATTTTAATAGATATTTTTCATCAACTCCCTCTCTCTTCTGCCACACGCACTGCATCCGATTACACTAATGTTTCCTCTCTCGCACGCTCGTATACCCATTGCTAGTCTCACTCAAGACTATGAATCATGCGTAGGAAAACGTTGAAAACATATCCGGGCTAGTCTGTTTGATAGCTTTTCGCTGTGTAAGCTTGGGTTGACGTTCAGGAAGTCATTTGGATTCGAACGGCGGCACCCTGTCGTTTCCTCCGAAAACAGTTTACAGTTTGCGTTTAAAAATTAAAGAATAAAAAAAGAAGGCGTCAAGAACGAATTGCGTATAACGATCATATAATGCGCTACACAATCTATCATTACGTGTAAATAAAACAAAAAAAAATACAAATAAACATATTGAATGGTCCTTAGAGGCTTGAAATGTATTGAATTCTGAAATGATTTATCGCATTGATTTTAAATTTCGTAGTAAAAAATATTTTTATCCAAATATTTAGCTCATGCGACATCCACAACACCTCGCGCGAATCACCACCATTTATTTTTTTTTCTTGATTAAATGACAATGTATATTTTAGTATTTATAATTTCAGTTTCTATGACAAAATCTATTCCACTATAAATACGCAATATTATTTCCATTGTATACGAGTGCATATGATTTATGCCCTTCCCTTCATATTATCACTAAATACACTTATTTCATCTATGACTAAGATTCTCTAATATTTTCTACACATTTAATATTCGTAATTCAATATTAAAATTTAAAAATGTATTAATAAATGGAAACAATTTGATAAAAATTAAGTTAGGTATTTTTTATATGACAAATTAACATAATGAAATACAATAATTAGTATTAAATAAAATACGGGGATTTTTTTTGTTTTTAATGTAATTTTTTTCTCGTTTTTATTATTTTTTCGATTGTAGTCTGTAGACAATAACACAGCTATTGGTCTCGTAACTTATATTTTTCTAAAATACTAATTTTAAACAAAACGCGTTTATTTTTGTTATATTTATCAAATGAATTTTTCTAAAATATTTTGCCACCCTTAAGACTTGCCGCCTATGGGCATGTGTAATTCATTCGCATTTATATGACGCGTGTTTCTCATCGAAAATCGATTGTAACGATTTTTGCACGTACCTACATAAGCGCGTATTACAAATCGAGAATATTATTATTCATTTTCTCGAACACGTTTACGCGACTCAGGCGCGAATACGCATTTTCGGATTTTCGTTGACTTGGTCTGAAAACGTAATTACAAGATTCCTTTCAAAGGACTCACGAGACGGATATATAGTCCTCTTTACACGCAACTGTGCAATCGTAGAGCCGTAACGTTTTAATCACGGAAATTTATCAAACGCTTATACAACTCTATACATTTTGGTAACAACGATGTAACATTATAATATGTCCTTTGTAAATCGGTTCGGGATGTACTCGAATCATTTTGTTGCCGTTTTCATGGTGCCGGCACACACCCGCGAGGCCTATCGATTCAACGACTATACGCGAAATTATTCATCCCACGGTCTATGTGCGGAAATCTGGGGATTGCTATAAGGATTTCGTTAGGCAGTGGCCGGTGTAGATAATGTTAAAGTATAAGTGTAAACGTCGAGGATGACGGCGAGAATAACGAGTTATTGGAATTGAATAAACACCGTGGTAAATAACCTTCCAGGGGGGAAGTGAAAATAATTGGAATTAAAAAAAAAAAACGTATTCCAACGGTTTCTTTTATCATCTTTGTCGTCATAATAATCAACTTTATGCGATGGATAATCAATATTTAATGCGAGATTATCGCATGTAAGCGCTACTTTTCATTTTGGTAATTTGCATGATTCGCGGTTGATTTACAAAAAAAAAAAAAAAAACGATTTTCAAGTTTTCATAAATATATATTCGAGTAGCATTTCAGGTGCACACGTCATTTTAAATCATCAATAAATGATAGTATAATGTACAGTGTAAATGATGTTCACAGCACGTATTTTTGACAAAAATGAATACCGAAGTTTAACATGGGTTTAATCGTATCGCGAAAATGTTACTTTCGATTCAAACACCGTACTACTATTCTAAATAGGCACACGAATCAGTGTGCGTTTACAATTGTTAGTTAAATATCGACATAAAAGTTAGTCCATTTATTTTATGATTACGCTCCGTTTTCACAGAACCTCAAACCTTCGAATATCATGTATGAAGTTGGAATAAATAATCGACCGACGATCAGCGCATATGGTATGCGCATAATCATCGGTTGTTATCACAAGTTTAGTGCTTAGATTACGGTAAACTCGGTCGGTCGAGAAAACGTCTGAATATGAGTTAACCAGTAAACCATAATTAAAAAAATATAAAATAAACGAGTAAACGTGTGAACGAATGTACAACGAGGAAAGACGAATCATTATGTTAATTTTATTTCATTGAAATACGCGAAAATTATTATTATTATATAGTATAAATATTTAGTACACGGTGATAAGTAAGAAACGAAAACGATTGAAAACTCGACTGCACGATGGAACCGCTATTTAAATGCAATTAATTACTATTCCTACATCTGAATTTTGTCTTAATAGATTCTCAAACAACTCTTCCTTATTATTATTCTTCAATGTAGACATTTCATTCGCAGAAAAAGTTGACTCTATTATCGCCACCCCCCCCCCTTTGAACACCATATATTGTCATCACTGCTCTGAACTGAACGTAGTACTCAATCATTTTGTCTAAACCGTATAAATTCTGACGGTGCGATCACACATATTAAGCACGGTTCAGTGTCAGAAGCACCGACTTAGAACTATAAAATATTTTTTTTCTAAATATTGAGTTAAAATTTGAACAGAAACACTTCAATTGAATTACAACGATTCTCAATTAACAGTTCATAAACCGTGTTTAAACTGTCAAATTGTCACGAGCAATATAAACCGACATTGAACTGCAAAAATGTTACCCGGGTAGTTGACGTATAACGTACATCTGACATTGCATTAAATTTATAAGCCTTAAAAACAAAAATTACCTGTTTCTTTAATTCTATACTTCAAAATCTATGATTGTAATAAATTGCCCTAAATTGAAAGAAATTTCTTTTGTAATATTCTTTTTCGCCAATTTTTTCAGTTCAATTAACCAATAGTTTCAAAATTACGAAGAGATAACTACAATCAATTGAAACGAAATCGCATTTTTAATGTTTTAACGTAATTTTTTGGCATTTTTTAATTTTTTTTTTTGTTCTTAGACACGTTTGAGAAAAACGAAAATGACTTCTCTAATGTACCAATTATATATCACAACTATTTTTCCCGTGCAATAATATGTCAAAATATCAATTATTTTTTCACCATGTTTTTAGTATTATAAATTAATTTTTTTTTATGTATATTTTTCATTATTTTCTTTTTCACATATAATTATCTTTTTCTTTATGATTTAAATAATACGAGTACTTCGCGCATATTTTACAATTTTTTTGGTGCACATTTGCATGTATATTTTTCTTTTTTTAGCTATTAAAACTTCCATGCCCTACATATAATATATATTTATGAGATGACCGGTAACATTATTTTTATTTATTTAATAATTTGATTAATTTATTTATTGAAGAATTTATTATCATTGGAAATCTTTTTAAATACTATTTTTAATTACATAAATAACATAAAGAAATTTATCGAAATAAACCGTTTGATGAATCAATAGATTTTTGAGTACTTGCAAAACATTCATAATATGTCTTCACTCCAGTAATAAATGTCTTAGTATTTATATGCGAGACATCCTTGTTCAAAATAAATTTGTTCAAATTGATTTTCGAAATTTTTTCCTTTTTCTTTTTGTGCGACAAGAGTTATTTCGTTGCGTTTAAGAAAACCAGTGGGAAAAATCGATAATAAAACGTGTCGAATAAAATACGTTGTTTGTTTACGATTTTCTACGGGGATGTAACTCACGCAAATATCACCGGAGCATTTATTTTACAAAAACAAGAAAAATAAAAATAATAATAATGTTCACGAGACAAATACGAAAAAATAAACACACAATATTGTATTGTAAAACTAATACTGTAGTCTTTGCTTCACACTCAAAGTCGAATATTTCAACGGGAAAATCGAACAATATTATTTTAGTTGCGTACGTAAATATTATAAAATAGAATTTCAACGGGAAGAAAAAAACAATCCGAAACAGACAATAGAATAAAATACAATAACAATAATAATAATAATAATAATAATAATAATAATAATAATAATAATAATAATAATAATAATAATAATATTATTATTATTATTATTATTATTATTATTATTATTATTATTATTATTATTATTATTATTAACGCATTAATGCGGCACGACTGATTGTTGGCACTTAACATTATATTTCGGCGGTCTCTCTTGCACGTGCTTAAACTACGCGGAATTAAATCTTTTGATTTCACAAATAAATGTCATAAACAGGATATAAAAAATATTCTCTTTGTTTTTTTGCTACGCATAATTCGTGTAATTTTAGTGTTTCAACGTATAAAACGTAGATACACGCATTATACGATTTAACATTTCGTATGAATTTGCAATCAAATCGAGTCACCGACACTGGGTGGTGTATATTTAAAGTGTAGGACGAAAAACGACGAATATTTTTTGCACAACAGAAATTTCGTGAATAATATTTCTTTACTTTTACCATTATCGTCTGTTTGTAAATAAAGCGTGTATTGTCGACGACATGACGAAGACGGGAGAAGCGTATGACATGGACCGGGGGCGGCAATAACCCTAAACGCAAAGTGCTCGAATTCAGTGCGCAGTAGTGGTGTTCGAGAAAAATGCTGAAAATAAATAAATGTCTACGGGATAAATGAAAAATCACGAATTGTTCCGTTCGAAACAGTTTATTGCACCGATAATTCGGATAATATAACGCGAAACGTTTTCAAACAGTTTTTTTCCCGTCCCCCGGTCGTCTATTACAGTACGTCGCGGGTGAAAATTCACATTTGATAAGTAGAAAAATCCGTTCCCGCGCGCGGGTAATTGCCCTTTTGTCTGGTCGTCAACGGACGTCGTACTCCACTGCATCGCCCGTGTTTATATTTTATATAAATAATAAACAATAATTGTAAACGGATTCCGTTTGAACCGTGTAGGTCGCTTTTTTTCCTACTGTAATTCCGCCGCGCCGCACACAATATTATATTGAAAAAATCGTCTGTTTTTTGTTGTCCGTTTATAATAACGTATTACACGACGGGACACATCAAAAGGGCCGTCTCTACCAGACATCGTCACCAGTATTCGTCTCGTCGGTACGCTTTCATATATTATAAATAGTAAATAAAGCGCGCAATTTTTTTTTATTATTATTATTTCGGTCGTCTCCTATACTTTATATTGTAATAGATACGAGCACGACAATGAGGTCAGATATTTAGGGGCGCGCGTTCGACGTGAAAAGGATCTGAGAATTTGTATTTCCTTTTGTGGACGGGATTTATAACGTATTCGTTGGATGGTGGCGAGGGGGGGGGGTAGAAAAAACCCCCGTCTTTATAGTAGCGCGTACTCGTCGACGGGACGAAGGGATACGAAGGAATAAATACGGGGGATTTAAAATCGTGAAGGATTTGAAAATAAAAGCGAATAACAAAACGGGAGATGAGGACGTATGGAAACCGTATACGTTAATCATTGTTCCGCCGTGTATTTTCTCCTCCTCCTCCTCCTCCTTCTTCTTCTTTTTCGGATAATCCGAAAACGTAAAGCACGTTGCGCGTAACGAATATCACGGCACCGCGCGTACATGTATAAATAGTCGCGTCGTCGTTTATACACGCTCGGGTAAAATATTATAATAACCGCCGGGCAAGAGAGAGGAGTGATTTGAAATTTCGGGCTCGCGCGCGCGCACGTTTCGCGTCCGCCGTCGCGTGACCCCGCGCAGCCCTTGTAATCCCTGTGCCGAGCTATTACGGGCGTTCGCTTGTGATTCGCGAATATATACGAAAAAAAAAAAAGTGAATTTCGGATTAGTTTAATCGATCGGAAAACACGCGTATCTGCGGCGTACGACGTGCCCCCTCCCCCATCACCGACGCCGGATTTATAATATTATATTTAATACTATGAAATATGTATTTATAAACGTATTATTAAAAATATAATGCCAATAATACACCGCCCAGAAATACGACCCGCAGAAACATATTTCCCGATTTGTGGGAAGGGGGAAGGAGCGACAAAAAAATGTTATTATTCATCCTGAGTGTGAAAAAAAAAACTCAAAATTATAACCTAACCACACAGATCGAAATTGACAGCGCGATTTTTGTATTGAAACATTAATTGTTGTTTTATCATACGTACACACGACACGGGTTTTGGAAAAATTTGGCACTTTAAGCGTAAAATAAAAATGTTTAGGGCCGCGATTCGTGAATGTGTCGCTTAAGCGAATTACCGGAATTAGGATTTTAGAGCGTATTTTCATCACTGTACATCTGAGAACGATGATACGATTCGTTGCATTGGACGAAACGATCCTGTGCGCCGGTGCCTCGATATATATGTATATTATTTCGGGTAGTACATTTTATGAATTGAATACCTCAAAACCTACAATTGCTGTAAATAGTCCGGAATTAAGAGTAACGTTTTGTAGATTTTTCTCCCTTAATATAATACGACGTTACGTGTTCGACGTATATTTTCAGGTATCTGTTTGGGCTATTAGTTTCGAAATTGCGAAGAAATAACCATAATCGATTTCGACGAAATCGCGTTTTCGCCATTTTCAAGCAATTTTTCGGTAAATTTTTAATTATTTATTTTAGCTGCTTTCGGAAAAAACCGAAAAATTACCTCCGTAAAGTACCGATTAGATACGCTCGATTCGCTACCGGAAACAATTCGTGACTGTAATGATCGGAAAACTCCTTCTGGTAGAATTTTTGTGTATAAGCGTGAAAAAAAAAAGACATCGTCGCAAAACCAATACATTGGTTTTTTTTTTTTTTTTGGTTTTTCATTGGTTTTTTCTCATTAAAATTTCAATCAGTTAATACTTTTCTAACGATAAAACGGTCATTACTCACTGATAGCTGAAATTCTATGTACACAAAATATTATTCGTTACGATTACATTATCCCTCACACACTATTAAATAAAATTTACACACGCCTGGGTTCAATACAGAATAATTTGTTTACCGTATGACTGTTGACTGTAAAATACCTACTATACGGATGGGATTAGAAGAAATGATGACTGATAATCTTATAGTACGTAAAAAACACTGAATATTTATCGACATTTTAGAAGTACCATAACGCTTATTTGAATCGAAAATCAATTAAAATAACGAGCGGGCGTGGACGGCCATTTACACGCCGTCAGCGCTAAGGATTTACTTATTATGTGTGTGTGTGTGTGTGTGTATAAAAGCGAATAAACTCTGATCCGGGGGGGGGGGGGCGGGGGCCTACGGGCGAAACTAAGTGGTCGAGCGGAAAAGTTTTTTGTTCTATTAGCTCGAAAATTTTGATTCCAATTCAATAATCGAATGCTTGAAAACGAAATTCGAACTGAATTTGTCGTGAACACAAATCAATAAAGGTGTAAATGATTGAAACCGAGTGTGTTCCATTTGTATATTACCGAAAAAAAAGCAATTTTTTCCGAAGTAACGACTACAATGGTTGCGCTGGATAAAGAGTACTCTGTTACGCGCCAATATAGTAGTCTGTTACACTATTTTCGGTATTGCTTTATTTCTCGGATACGACCCCCAGCCTCCTAGAGGTTTTAATTCGGGACGCAAATAGTGAGGGTGTTCCTATATTATATACACGAATCCGTCTATTACTCTAACACAATATATTATGATACGATTTATTACGCATCTAAAACACACAGTGAATTATTATTACCACCACCATCATCATTATCATGATTGTAGTTATTGTAACAACGCGTGCAGACGACCCACAAGTAATGTAATAATGCTTAATGCGTACGAGCTGACGTTCTGAGGGCACGCGATAGAGACGGTCGACCGAACGGCATAATAAAATAAATCCACATATACAAGTATACATGTGTGTGTGTGTTTATTAGTTAGTCTATGGTCGCGTGCCTTTAACCGTTAACCGGCAATCTACCAAATTATCCGATAAAAAAATAATTACCTTAAAAAAAAAAATAAAAATTATTCGGAAGGGAAGTGGCGGCCTGAAATTAAAATAATTATTCCCGTTTATTAATAAGCATAGGCGGCGTAATTACACATTTAAGTTAGGAGGCGCCAGGGTCGTGGTGACGTTATTCCGTAGCGAAATAAGTACCGAAGAACAGAACAGCCCTCTTATACGTTTCTAACAGTTTATACAAACTGTATTATACGCGGTATATAATGAGGCGATTCTAAATTCTAAATCTGTTTAACATGTGTTAAATATGGATAAATCAACATTTAGCACTGTATCAAAATACTTTGTTTCACATAAATCGCATCAATAATATTCGATATTATAAAAATGTTACAGACAAATGTTTTTTTTATTATTATTTTAATCAACATTCCACACTCTCACTCAGCTCAGGGCACAAAATTGTGTTTCAAACGTTTTTGTATCGTTTGCCAGATTCTTCACAGAGAACACAATTTTCTCTACGCTATATTTGTAACGGAATTCCATCGAATACAAATTACGACGTTGTCATGTCGCGGGGCACATCGACACTGCAAACATACGCAATATGCCGATGTCTTATAAACATTGCGCGCGTCGAATATATAAATTCCCGTAAATATCTATTAAACGCGTTTTATTTTCTTTTTTCTTTTTTGCTCTTGTCGTCCTCTCGACTGGTGTTGCAAAAAAAAAAAAAATATATATATATATACATACATATCTATAACGCGCAAGCGCGTTTTCCGAAGAGCGTTTTTTTTTATTTTTTTTTCTAGTTTATTTTTAACGTTACGAGTGCTTGTGAAGGGTGCGTATATACATCATTACACATCGTCGAACAGAATTTGAATAATAGCGTCACTTGTCCTGTTATCAACCGCGTGTATGATGCGTAGAGTATGCTGCTGAACACCATATTATATATATATATATATATATATACCAACTAGGAAAAAAATAGGTACTTCAATCATAATAATATGGAATGAACGTATGTAGTCATCTATACTATCCATTTATATATATATACAACACTATACAAAGCGTACTCGAGTAAAATTTATATAAAAAAAAAATGAAAACTTTAAGATAAAACTTCTGAACTACCAAGTTGTAACGCGTGTGTAAGAAGAAAAATAGCATTCACACATTTATATATATATATACAATACGTGTGTATATGTGTGTGTGTGTTTAAGTAGACAAATAACGTTCGTCTTATTGATAAAGAAAAAAAAATTATATTTATATAAAGAAATGGAAGAGAACGAATGATTTTTATTTCCACATGGTATATAATAGATAAAAGATGAGTATACTCGTGTATAAGAGCCAACATAGAAATGCGAATCCGCACATAACGGGTTCTTCAGTCGAACGTACGTACGTATATACGAGTATTATTTATACTCACTTGGGCGAATAAATATTATAAGAGGAAAGCTCGAATTTCGTAAAAGTTCTGTTTTTTTTCGTGTCAATAAGCGCGAATGCTTTTTAAATAGTGTTCTACGATAAAATACACACTCCCGTGTAATGTTTTTGAGATCCAATATATGATGTGATCCGATCATGCTACAGTGTGTGCGCGCACGAGAACAGCTGATGAATGCCTATACGAGAAGTATAGTGTTTTCGGAAAGAAAAAGAAACCTAGTCTATTTTGTATAGGGTTAATAGGGATGAGTGCGTTACCAAAAAGAAAAGTTCGACTTATGTTATTTTTACACGGTAAAATTCATACATTTAATTGCTATATATCATAAGCAATTTATATTCTGTATCAGGAATACATTTGACTTGAAATTAAATTTTGAATAGAATTCTTCTCAATGATATTTCAAATGACGCAATTTTTTCCATAACTTAGTGGTAACAGCGTTATATGAATATATTTCTAAATTTTATTATATAGAAAAAACAACGGGGTAAGAACGTAAAAATATAAAACGATTCTGTTTATATTTTTGTTTCAGATGTAAAATAACTTTATTACTTGTCTCAAAGTCAACTTTAAAATTTAAATGAAAAAACCTTTTGTTTTCCACAGGTACGAACTTAAATCATTTTTTTTTTAATAGGACTTTATTAAATATTTAATCATACAAGACAAATATGTTATTAATATATATATATATATATATATATATATATATATATATTTATGAATATAATTTTAATTAATAAAATTTTGGGGAAAAAATTACGAGTGTTTGTTATTCATTTCACTATCAATAATAATAATAATAATAATAATAATAATAATAATAATAATAATAATAATAATAATAATAATAATAATAATAATAATAATAATAATAATAATAATAGTAATAGAATTTAACGACTGTAATTGAACGATTTTTAAGATTTTATCGACTAAAATGTAAATAAAGTGTTGTTTTATGTATTTTTTTTTTTTAAATTATAATAGTTGTAGAATTGTAATACGGGGTGTATTTTTTGATTTTAATGTTTTTTTTTATTGTAAGAAAACGTTTGCTTTTACGTATTTGAACTATTATTAGCGTTGAAAATAAACGTCGCTTATAAAAGTTTTTATCCTGTATATGCATGGATTATTATAAAATTACTAATTTCCAGTAATTAATAATTAAAAACGCGCAATGTACGTATATATATATAATAATAATTATTAATATTCAATATTAAGGAATTATAAATGAATTCCGACACGGGTGATATTATGATGGGCGAAAGGTTAAATCGTTTATGTATGAAATTTGTCGTCGAATATATTTTAGAACGGGAAGAAAAATATTTTTCAATCATTGCAGTGTGGGAGGTACGCGGCGAATGTATGCAGTCTTCGGCACTGGAGCGTGATGGAGCGCGTGGGGACGAGTGCGACGTTTAAATTCGAATTCGATGTAATGAATCGAAACGGGGAAAAAAAAAAATAGGAACAAAAACATTTATGAACACAAATAAAGGTGAGAAAAACAAGGGCGGAACGAACAACTTTCGGCGGTGATATGAAGCGGAAAAAAAATCGGTTTATTTTATCGCGTTTTTCTGATATACGCGGCGACGGCGGCGCGGAAAAGCGGAGTTTATTTTTTTCCCTGCCGCCCACGCCCTGCACTTTTGTCCTCTATAAACACCGCGCGCGCGGTTATAACACTCGGTCTGTGGAATATCTTCTTCTCTGTACGCCGTTGTACGTTCACACACCCCATCCACAAAAAATTATTTATGTTCTCTATATAATACCGGAAAACTATAATATATTATTTCACGAAAACGAGGCGGTGGTCCGTTGTGCGTATAGTATACGTTATAAGGTGTTTTAATTCTGATAAATCGTTTTGCGCTTTATAAACAGCGATACGTCTGTGATTTATAAATTGAAGGGCTGAACCTCCGAAACAGCGACGGCGTCGTAGACGAGTCAATTTTTTCGAAATTATTCGGCAGAGAAATTTCGGAGTATATATATATAAACACATTTGTTGTGAATGACACTTAAGTGAATTACTTTGATAACGATTCTAGAATGTATTGTTATCACTATTTTATAATTTATATATATATATATATAATTTTATAATTGATGAATCATCGCGTTGGATAAAACGATTCTGAGCGGAGCCTCGGTGTGAACAGTCGTTATGAATTGAATACTTCAAAACTTTATATAATTGATATAAAAAGTCTAAAACGAAAAGAAATTTGTCGACAATTTTTTTTCCTGAATATAATATAATGTTATATATCTGATAAAAATGTCAAGTTTCTATAAAAATTAATTCCAAAATAACCATAATCGATTTTGATGAAATCGTGTTTTTATGTAATTTTTAGACATTGGCGCTTTTGAGAAAACCGAGAAATCATCTCTTTAAATTACCAACTACATGCAATTTGATGTTGGAAACAAACGAACGGTAACTGTAAAGATCGGAACATTATTTCGTGTATAACTTTAGAGTTAAGACATAAAAAAAGAACGCATTATTGTAAAACCCCTACACACTTGCTCCGCTTAATATTTTAAAAGAACTCGTTACATACACACAAATTGTACACTTATGTTCATTCTAATATGTCATAATAAATTTTTTATCTCTAAAAATTTTGTAGATATTTTGAACGGGTGTTTTATTTCAATATTTTGATTAATCGTATTTCGCATAGTCGATAAATCTGTAATTTATAAATTGTAGAGTTAATTTTTTTTTTTAGGTTCAAAATCATTCGACAGAAAAATTTCAGTGTAAAAAAAAACCACCTAATTTAATTCTATGAAACATAACAAATTACAATGTAAGTTACTCGTTTTATATTATCGGACAATAAAGTTGTGATAATCATTTTTTGTTTTTCAAATTAAAAGAAGTCCAAGTCGATGAGATGTGGCTGTAATAACCGTCGGTTATTGGCTTCGTGTATTTTTTCATCTACAACGATGTTTTAATTTAATAAAGGCGTGTGTATGTTGTCGAAAATGTATTTAGTCATTGCAACGTAGTTTGTACGCGTTTATTATTACGTATACGATGTGCAAAGTACATAAAAAAAATACCCTCAGAAAAAATACGTATCACTGCTGTCGGTATAATAAATGTTTTTTAAACAGTTGTCCTGCAGCCAGCTAGTATAGATATACGTTTTCGCGTTTTAAATGTTTTAATTCGATTACTCGCTCTTTTCACCGAATTATCCGGCACGTGTGCAGTTAAATGCCGTCAGCTGTTGTAATACGCTATGTGTTATCACACGGGAATCGTTTTTTAATTTTTTTATTACTCCATCCGAAAAAAAAATTATAATAATAATAACACCGTGTGAATTAATATTTACACAGTAAACTACTTTTCAGGTAATAATTGTTCACGTACGTACACATTACACAGAAATTAACGTGTCCAACACGCTCTCGATTACCTCATTTACTTGCTGCTCTGCAGAGCAGTGTAAATATTATAACTCGTGTGCCTCTACATAAAACATTTCGTCCAGCGTCGACGGGAGATAATGCGCAAAACGAAATCTAATACGTATCCGATCCGTTTAACGGCTGCATAGATGGTGTGGTGGTTATGTACGTACCACTAATGTTAATTCATCATCTCTGCGCTATTATAGTACAACTGTACGTTATAATAATTATTGTTTACAAGTTTACTAGTATATCTATCAAGTTTATTATTATTATTCTCTTGCTTTAGACAACGTAGTTAATTTCCGTATTTTTTTTTAATGTTTGGTAAAAAAATGTCGTATATTGCATATTTTGTAGACGAAAATGGCGATAGGTCATAAGCGTTGCGCACATAATAACATAGTTCGTCGTATGAAGACGGAGGAGGGTTTTTTAAAATGAAATAGTAAAAAGAGGAGTGAGATCATTTCGGATCGGTAGCCGGTGGAATCGCAATGATAGTTACACTGAAACGCACCTCGTCATTATCCGCACTCGCTTTTTCGTCTGAAAATAGTATACTGAAATTTGAGTAAAAAAAATTACATTATTTTTTTTCCGTACCTGTTTCATAGAAATGAGTCTCTTTATAAATTATATAGTATTTGTTCATGAATATTTAATGTATTTTAATTCGTATTTAATTCGTTTTTAATATTGACGGCACTTACGTATATGTATTTCGTGTTGCTTATAAAAATAAAAAAATGATTAATACTATTCATTTAAATGACATTTTCTGACGCGTTTATATTTTTTTTTTAAATACTCGCTTCCGGCGTCATCGCGTGCGAACGAATAAATTATATATACAGAAATTGTTGGGACGCGTGCTCTTAGCCACGAATTGATGGCATGCACGAAAACCTGGAACTGCTCACGCATCCCTTTCCATAACGTCAAACGTCTAGTCGCGATTATGGTCTGTATTCTATCTAATTGTGAAGTTAAGGAATATTCGGCTAATTAATTTCGAATATACGCAATAATAAATTATATCTTTATACGAACCACGATCGTTGGAATGATCATGCAAAGAACTGTTATTTTATTCGAACTAGTACAATATATAAATAAAAAAACAAAACATAATCGAAAACTCGAATACGAATAAAACGGAATAAAGACGCGGTTCGCAGTTGCGTAAGAGACTATACGTTCCAATTTTAACTCGTTGTCAGTGCCCCGCGAAACCCAGGTAAAATACAAAAAAAAAAAAAAATGAACCACCGTGTGATGGTGTTCTGTCCATGGTCCCAGTGCAATCGTGTCGTTTACACGAGATTTCTATGCGCAAAATAAAACATCGGCGATCGAAATTTAATAATTTCTCGACATACGTATGAATTCTCTTTATGATTCTAAACGATGTCGAATGTACGGAAAACGTGAACCACGTTCAACGCCGTTATACGATTTTATGGATTTATTTATTATCATTCCGTTTCAATTCTAGCCGGGTGAGAGTTTTCGTTAAAACGTTTGTACGCCGCACACCCGAACGGATTGTGGATTATATCGATAAAATTTCTGTCAGACAAACGACGACGACATTTCGCGTGCGTGCGCGTGCAACAAATATTTACCACATCATCTCGAATAATCTCTGCCATAATAAAAAAAAATATTTATACGAGATTATAATCCGATTGCGAGACGTTTCGCCGTTCCGTGGACGTGAAACCGCAGGGGGTGGGGGATTGACGGTCTGAATACAATAAGAAGAAGTCATTATATGTTATATAGAATACGGCACGCATATATTGTGTAATTGTACGTGTGTCTCGGGCCTTCGTGTGGTGCTGCTGGCGAAACTAATACGGTCATAGAATAAGGTAACGCCAAAGAAGGCAGTAAATTTCCCGGCGATTTTGTTGCTTTCTGCTGTTTTGACAACGGACGATCGATAAATAATACAACCGGCTCCTGCACCCATCGCAGGGATGGGGGGTGACGGGACGGGAGTGGGCCGTTGTTAAAATCATATCGGGTCCGGTAGTCTCGAACCTAACGCACCGGGGTGTCCGCGGATGCTGCGCTGACTCGACTACTGTATATATATATATATATATAGGTACGTAAATAATATTATGTACGGATTGCAGAGATGATTTCGTACCTCATCCCCCTCCGTCTATCTCTGAGATCTCTCGTCTGCAGACACGAACGACAATAACGTTCGACAGTAAATAATGCGTTTATCATTTAAAATCTGCGCCGCACAATACTTTTTTTTTTTTTTGGCGGGTTTCTTTCAGCGCGCCAAGTTTCTCACCTGCTGGTAACAATGCAGTGGGGTACACCGCGTGTCGAAATATCGGGAAAACGAAAAGAAACCGTGGAGAATGGTCCAGATATCTTATGATATATATTTTATTTTATATTAGCGACAAAACGCTCGCCGGTATTGAATAGAAACAATTGGACTGGACACACGAATGCGCACATATACGATAACTCGTAAATTCTGTTTTTTTTTTTTATTATTATTATACCGTGAGTAGGTGTACGCGACGACGTTTCACCAGTAGTCAACTGTGGGAAAACGCCAACTGTTTTACACAATAAATATTATTATTATTATTATTATTATTATTATTATATACGACGCGGTGATCGTCGGCTGGCAAGATTAGGCGAGGTCAGAAAACACAACCGTTACAGCAGACTTCTCAGTGTCCATTTGAAACTCTGTCATCAACGTATAATCTCACACAAAAAGCTTTAACAAAATTTACACTCACCGATTGTAAACGTCTAAAATTAATATCCACGTTATCTATGAACTATCTATGAAACGTAGATTAAAATACCGTATTTGTCAGGGTTGTTTTTTTCCGAAACCTGTTTAAAAAATGACTATAGATCATTTTGGTTAACGATCAAAACGTAGGAACCTTCGCGACATTTATCGATTTCGGTCCCGATTCGGTTATTAGGGGGGGGGGGGAAATTGTTTCGGTTTCGGTTAAAATACACCGGTAATAACAACTTTCAACTTTTTCCTCTCTTTCTTTCTTTTTTACGTTCGACAATAAAAATAATAATAATGAAATAATTTTTTTTTTTTTTAAATAAAAAGTAACTTATTACGTTTCAAGTTATAAAATATTAATGCCGTTTGGTCGCTTTGTCTGTAGACTTATAGATTTTAATCACGTAGCGCGTTAATCGTTATAATAACTGTTATTTAAATTATTCGACAATTGTTGAATTTTTCTACAAATCGGGAAATAATAAAACTATACGATACACATAACTCACTGAAATTTATTTGATTTTAACGCGATAACTCTAAAACAGTATAAAACTTTATTTATAAAAAAGCTTAATTATTTTCTCTAAACAATATTGTATATTATCGAAAAATATAAAAAGAACAATTATAATTCAATCTTTTTTAATTGTGTCGTCAGAAAAAATGTAACGAAGATTTTATTAAAAAAAAAATTACATACTACATATTATTAGAGTGCCAAATACAATATTCGTTATATTATCGTAATTTCATTTATGGTAATTTTATAGGCTTTCTGGGCGTTATTCTATACTCATTGTATCGATTGTTTAAATTTCACTTAAATGTTTTTAAGGTAATAATAATAATAATAATAATAATAATAAAAACGGAAAATGTAATTTTATGCTCGAATGATATCAAATATATAATGTGTAATATATGTTTTATAGGTCTTTGGTTCAGGAAAAATAAATTACAATTCGATTAAATTTTTATTCGAATTTCTTTAGTAGGGAATATCAAAGCACTTTTAACACAATAATAATGATTGCGTACAAATATTATGTAATTGGTTTTTGTTGAAAGGAAAGAACATTTATAAAATAAATTACGCAGTTTACTACATACTTTTACAAAAACTGTTTTTTTTTTGTTTTACGTTTCATTAAAATATAAACACCAATGTCGTGTTTTTAGTCATAAAACTCAAACAGTCCTTAGTTTCATTTTATCACAATTAAACGTAACACGATGGTTGTTTTATCGTAAAAGAATGAAAATAATTCGACAAATGATGAATTGATCGAAACAAGTATAAATTTATGTAAATACAAACTTATGTAAAATCTAGTGTAACCACTGTTAAGTTACTACGTTTATTCTATAAATATAAATTTCCATAATAAAACGAGATACTCAATTTATTACCCTTCTGAAATAAATTAGTTTTTCTTATGTAGGTACACGTAATAAATATTATTTCATAAATTACAATATAAATAATATGCGCATAAAGTAATGAAATTTTATTTTAAAATGAATACGATGTATTTAAAAAATAAATACACAAATAACATTATTTCGAATAATATAACATAGTATGATAATTTACTGCTGACAATTATTGTAATTGTGGTAATAACTATAATATTTCGTTTTTGAAATCTGTTGTCGATATTATATTAAACATAAAAAAAAAAAACAATTTTCTGACGAATATTTTGCATTTATGCTTTGTAATAGTATCTGATGCTGACTGAAAACGAATTCCGACCACAGAAAATCGTACCAATATATTGGTATGCAATATTCATTACGATATTTTACTTAAATAATGAAAAATTCTATTGAATTTCAACATAAATGACGGGGCCATTGTGCGTACAAACTGTATGTGATGTTTCATTGACTGATTCTAAGATATTTCGATTATCAGAAACCTTTGGTGTTCAAACAATTATTTTCCGTTGTTTATCAAACTTTTTATATTATAATTACGTCGATAAAAAAAAACGTAATTAATATAAACGACAAAATAGAAAATTCGAACTTCGTTAAACCAGCTAAATAAAAGTGTAATTAAAATAACTCAAAAATATTTATTACTATACGCATTTTTTTTCGATTTTTATCAAATCAAAATGGTCGTGTTTTATAACATTATACAGTTTAATAATACAATTTACGATTTCATTAGGTTTTCAAAATTCGAAAACCGCAGTAATATTACTCACATTTACTTAAACCTGTATAAACTGAATTCGCATTTAATAACTTATCTACACGTATTTTCAAGAACGACGTTTAAATGATTTTTAATTTGAACAGTCTATATTATAATATACAGTCGCGTAGATAGGGTTTTGTTTCTGTGCGGGTGGGTGTAAAAAAAATTTTAAAAGTTGGAAAATTATTATATAAATGCATTAATTAAATAAATATTTTTGTGTAAATAACGGATGCGTACGATCGTCAACATAAATAAATTTTTACGTACCAATTCTACACATTATCGCGTGGTACATTAGACAATGTTATAAACAGTATTGTATTTTTAATAAATCATAATGTTAGCACCTGTAATGTATGCTGTAATGGACTCGTTTAGATAAAGGCATCGTGCATATAAAATTATTACCTATAAACAAATTCCCAATCGCGACAATGATAAAATTGGTGTACGGTGTACAAATCATGCGGAGTGTTTCAACGTGTATTGGCTTTTAAATTACATAGCGTTCGCCTACGCTATTCGAGAATCCGCGATAACGGAAGATCACATAGACTTTCCACTGTTATTTCATTAATTTTATAAAATAAAATAAATCTATTTGTTATTAATATTAGATTTCCTTCGATTTGCTTCATGTGTACAATCAATAAATGTTGAAAATGAAAAAAAAACCTATTTTTGTGTGTTTTTTGGGGTGACGTAAAAATCCCTTGAACCCTTGAATCTTCACCACCCGTTGACTGCGCCACTGGAGTATAACATACGTATAACATATACTCCCGGTGACTGATAAAGAATTCGCAAATTGATATGTTCTTATTAAGGGCCCGGATTTATATTTACATATATACAAAAAACAAATCTATGAAATATACAGTTTCTATATCATAAATATGTAAAAAAAAAAAATTGTATTACAAATGCGTACACAGCACAATTTGAAATAAAAATATTAAGCAATCCAAATAAATGTAGAGACAAATTTATTGAAAAAAAAAACTAGAATTACCATTATATCCATGAGATTATTTCTGATAAGTATTATATATTATTTATATTTAATTTTGTTTTAATTATTAGCGAGTAACAGAATAAGGTTACGAAAATGAATATCAAGTGTTCAAAATAAAAACTCCTACGATTATCTTCAAGCACACTTATTCATATTTTGGAAAAACTGCTTTCGACACCACAATGATAAAATTAGTGCGTATTTAAAACGTGATAAATCTTCATTTGCCGGTTCATCATCATCGTCACGTCTCACCGTTGATAATTGATTATTATCAATTTAGACGATTTTTTTACAAACGTACAAGGAATATAGAGACGAAGTTATATTATGCCACCACTATCAAATTAAAAGTAATGTGTTCATCAAACAGCTGACACGAATGAAATGCTCTAAATTTCGACTATTTTAATGAACATTGTAGATGTTAAAAACGTATGCGATTATTATTAATTACTTTTTCATTCAAATGTTCATATAACCATGCAAAAGAAAAAAAATTGGAAATTCTATAAATTACGAAATTTTGAACTCAAATATTTTTAAGTGATGTGTACAGAAATACGCATTCGCATAGAAATCCAATCGTTAGTTATCAGAATTGCGATATGATAAATTATAAAAATAACGACGATACAATGAAAATAGTACAAATTGCCCGTGAGCTGTAAAAATATTAAAAAAAAAAAAAAAAAATAGAAAATTGTTGTCTTATTCAAATGACTTCCGACATTCGTCGTTATACCAATAACGGCCATATTATCGAAATTATAATAACAATAACAATATAAATCGGATACTTCCGTAGAGGTAAGACATCGTTTTTCAATTGATTCAATTTCGGTTCTTGCGCTGCGGTTAGTTGAGGTGAGGAGGTCATCGGATATACTCTCAGATATTTTGGAAACTCGCCCATTGTATCTTACCCTCGTCGGCCTAATTTAATTCAAAGGTTAAACGCTGCCAGGAGATATTCACCGTCGGATTCGCGGTAAATATTTATGTGTATGTGTATATATATATATATATATATATATATATATATATTTATATTATATATATATATATTATATATTATATATATTTATATATTTGTGTGTGTATTATATAGCAATAATTTGGTTTTATATTTTGGTTATGGCAGGTTTATATTATTGCACTTCCCACCTGAACGTTATTGTTCCAAGAGATATAATAGTAAAAATTTATTGTTTCAGCGAAATAATAAGAGTTCTGGCAGTGTCGTTTCTAGTGGACTTTTTCGCATCTTTTTTTTTCCTCCGTCACTACGCGATGCTTTCTGTTATATACGGGTTTTATAAATGAATGAATCGAATAAAAATTTGTGACAATATAGTTATCATCCTTAGATTTTCCAGAAGCCATTATACGTTTTACAACGACTTTTTTTTATTTTTGCGCACACATTTTCGACTAGAAGCAATGCTCGTACGATCTTTTTATGCGTATTGTTCCGTTCCGGTGGCTAATTGTTTCCATATAACTTGGTATATACACTATTCGAAACAATTTACGATTTTTGTTTTTTTTTTAGTTTTTATAGAAACAGTATATTCTTACGCGTGGTTCGATACAAACCAAAAATTGCAAAAAAAAAAAAATAATATTTTCTCGATTTGAACACTTTACAAAAAAAAAAATACTACCAAAATAATGATCATGACGTTTTGATATTTACAACAAATATTATGTATTTTTCGAAAAACTTCGTACAATTTTAGACTGTTTATAGCAATTATTTGATATTAAGCTATTTATGTCAAAAAAAAAAGATGACATTTGGTTTTTAAGGGCTAAAAATTGTATATTATATCTTACGTTACTTCAATTATTTTCAAAAAAAATCTTGACAACCGTTTTTTTTTTTTATTACCACTAAAATATTTCCGATGAAACATATTACATACCAAAGCTTTACTCGGAATCATTTTATTGAATACAACAATTTATAATTACTTTCAAATGTATAGTAATAACACAATTCTTTAAACTTTACCGGAGTAAATCGTTTAAACGGCATCCATAACACTCGCGGCTATCTATCTTTTTTTTTAAAATTCATATATTTTTTATTTTCTTCGACTAAACTTCTGAGAAAATGAACAATTTATAATCGTTGTATTTTTTATTACGATTGCGTTAACACTTTTATAATTATTTTTTTCTTAAATGCTATGCAATAATAATTATTGTGGGTGTTTGCAAAAATATATTTCAATAAGTACGACTGTATACAAATAATATATATATATATATTTTTTTTTTAATCATAATATATTAAAAACCATTGTAATTTTATTTCATTAAAAAAATGTTTTGAAAATTTTCGTCAATACTTATCAGTATAAAAGTAAATACAATTTTTATAATCCCGTAATATCGGATTTATTTAAATCGCGAATAAATTCGTGTATTACGTGATTAATTAAAAAAATAATTGTAAACGATCAACCATACTCGTTTGAAAATAAAAAAAAAATTTCTCTCGCTCTTACCGTAATATATTGTATTCGTAGAATATATTTAAAATCGAAATTTCTATACGAGAATCAGCGCATTATAACTACAGATTATCATAATTTAAAATATAATTTATATATATATGTGTGTGTGTGTGTGTAACATATTAGACAGCGTCACAACGGACATATTATCACGCGTCCATATACCCACTTATCTTAAATGTTAATAATTCTGTGTAATCGAAACGTAAAATTGAATTGGCAATAGAGCGTATAAATAATGTTACCTATTAATACGATTATTATACGCCTGTTCGAGGGGGGGACACCTTAATAAAATTAACGATTGTCAATGAAGTTTTAGTGTGAAACCTGCACAGCGAATACATTTGGACGTCAATGCGGAGAGAAATATCACGTCGTAAATTTCGTTTTTCGAATATCAAGTATTTAACGAGTATTCTAATAATAATTATGCAAAATACAAAAGGAAATATATTTATATGTATATACTTCAAGTAGTGGTGTTGGTGGCGATGGTGTGAGGGAGAGGAGGGCAGAGGTGACAAAGAAAAAAAACCGCTTTGCCATGACTACGTATCCTATACACTCAACGCTCAATAAGTGGCCATTGGATGAATAACGTCATCGGTATTTTCTTTTGATATGGAAGAAAAATAATTTTTTTAAAGCCAGTCAACTACAACGCTATTACCAAAAAATCTTTATAAAAAAATGTATTACGCTATTGAAATTACTGCAATACAATGATATTTTTCTGTAACTACAACGTTTCCTAACCATCGATTCGCTTACAATAACATTATTATATTACAAATATTAACATAAAATTTTAAACGCGTTTGTGTAATAATTAAAATGCCTGCTGTGACGGAATTGTTTCTTTTGGATAAATGCGTTTGCTCGATTCCTAAATTATCGAACTCCCTCTCCGCCACAACGACCAAATTGAATTCGTTTCACATTCCTCGAAATCGACTTTGGATCCAATACGGTATAGATTCGTGACCATAAAATTTAATTGCATTGATTATTTCGCGAATACATTTACATTAATAGTGTAAAGCAATATTTTACGAACTCGAACAGTATTGGCTACAGCACGCGTTCGTTTCGTAATTTCCATTTTCATAAAGAACGCATAAGATTTATATGGAAACGTTGAGCCCAGAGGCGTGGTGAACTGTTAAAAAAAACCAAAACCCAAATCTGAACCTAGATAGAAAAATTAATCCAAATCCCTTGTAAAACATATGTCGTATTATGCATGGGTAGCCAGCAGCACCTAGGTCGTATTAGCATATTTAGAGAGAATTTTTTTTTTTTATTTCATGTTTGCCGTTTTTTAAAGCCGTTTATACACCACTAATTTCCTCTCCTCCGTGCCGATAGACCTGACCGGCTCTAGTATATTTTTCTTTTTTTTAAGTGTTTATATTTTATCGATTATTATTATTGAAATGACAACAGTTTGCCGTGCCAAATGGGTTTTCGTCAAACGTCACGGTGCTCGTCTCGTGTCCAACGCGTTGTAACGCTGATAAACGCTGCGGCGGCGAATAATTGGTTACGTTTCAGGCCGGCACGGGACGAAAACGATTTTTTTTTTTTTTTTGTATTATTTCACACGGAAAAACGCGCGTAAAAGGAACGGTTCACGGCGGTTTTTCGCTTTTGTTGGCTGCGCGAGTGTTTCAATCACAGCCGATCACACACGGAAACATTCGTCGACCGCAAGAACGCGTTTGTGGTCGACGCGTACCTCACGCGCGGCGTGTAAACGGTCCGGTCGACAACGCACCGCGACCGACCGGCTGCGCAGCGATCGTTCGTTTTTTTTCTTTTTCCGCGCCGTAAAAACGTTCGAACGTGTTTTTTACCCCGTCGTCAGACAGATCGACTAATATCGACAAATTCATAATATCCATCCGTACACGGATACCACTCGGCCGCGTACGAGTCAGTTCACTGATTCTCCTCCGTTCCACTGCGTTCGGTGGACCGAAACGCGCGTTATTATTCACGGAAAAATAATATTTTGTGTAACGTAACACAAAAACAATAACGCTCTGTCGTCCCCCAACCGTGTCCGTCGAGAAATTTTCCATACCGCCGCACGGATTTTCGTCTCTAACTTGCCCCGCACTCTTCTGTTTCTGGTTCGCACGAATTCGGTTTCGTTTTTCGTGGCACGCCGCTACCGGGGGGAATTTCTTTTCTCGATTCTGAGCGACTCGAGTTTTACGACGATATTCGATTTTTTTTTTTTTTTTTAAAGCGTACAACTTTTTAGACTGGTCGGAGCGCTCCGATCGGATTGCACGTACCCGTCAATATTTAACTACCGTTGTGGCATCTCAGACGGGTCGATTTTTCGATTTTCTCAATAAACGCGGCACAAAAATGTAGAAAAAAAAGCGTTGTGCCAAAGCAGGTAAAAACGCGTTCTGGTTGAAATCGATTGCGGCAGTGAATTAATTAACAAATGTAATATGTTAAAATAACCGAAGCTCCTCTCGCAACAGATTTATCCAGTGTGCTATAATTAATCGCATTGGCTATCAAAGTTTTTAATAATAATAAGCCGCGGTGTGCTGTGGTAACGCTTAAATGGTTCATTCAAGTCTTAACTTGGATAAGGGTTTTATGAATTTTTTTTTATTACTATAAATTTAAAAGCAACGTTCATTGCATTCGATAAAACGATTCCGAACGGAGTTTCGGTGTTATACATTTTGTCAAAAAAATCGAAATGGTTGTTCAAAAAGAAATCATGATGACTTAACGATTTTCAAGATATTTTTGGAACAATTATAGTCTCACATTGTTTGACAATTTTAAGCCTTAATTTCAATAACTACCTTCATAACGAATTTAATACGTCATAATCAACAATTGCTATAAATAGCCGAAGCTTAAAAGAAATTTTTCGAAAAATATGTTTTCTCAATACAGTCCGAAGTTACATATTTGGCGATAATTTCGTTTTTTTTATGACTATTGTTTTTGCGCAATTGCGGAGGAAATAACGAAATTGCGTGTTTACCGTTTTCATGTAATTTTTCGATAGTTTTCTATGAATCCAGCTGAAAGACTATTGAGAAAATCGAAAAATGTCTTTTTTAAAGTACCAAATATGCAATTCGCTGTCGAAAAATAGTGTTACACGTGAAAATTGGAGCACTCCTTCCGGTAGAATTTTTGGGTTCAGACATAAAAAACAAACACATCATTGTAAAACTAATACATTCCTCGCTCTGTTCAGAATCCGAATGTCTAAAATCTTTATCCGAGTAATTTACTTAAGCGACATCCACAACATCCTGCGGCTCGTCATGGCCTGTAGGGAAAAAAGATTTATTCCCTGCGGTCTTTTGTCAATGGGGCCCTCTAAATTTTGTATGTGTCCATAAAATATACTACAATTACGTTTTAATATATGCCTTTGAAAATTAAAGAGCTAAAAAGCTATAAAAAAAATTAAAATGTCATTGAATGTTGAGTAGAAAACATTTGTATATATATTTGTATACTGTACATTTTATATTATAAATTATTATATTATATTATAAATATATATTTTGATTTTTTTTTTTTTTATTATCATTGACATAAGACTATTTTATGTATACATGTGTAAGTAATTAAATTGTGTAATACTATTTTACTTACTCCGGTCGCAACTTATAATGGTTTCATACGAATTGAGTACCGAGATTTTTGAGATACATACCAATTAAGTCCAATAAGATTTGCATTATAATACTAATCTAGTCCTGTTTTTATAACTAACCAAGTTTCGCTAAAACATTGAGTTAATACGGGAAAACAAATTTCTGACCATTTTAACAGACATAGGACTGATCGCAAGAAAATAATTCCCCGAATATGGTTAAATATATTTTATTTTTAATTGTAGTTCATTTGAAAATATTAAATAAATTAAGTAAAAATTGTATAATTGATTTAATTACGTGAATGTATTAATGTAAATAAATTTTTATAATGTCATACATGTCAACACTTAATCGTGGACCCAATTGACATATTTTACACCGGTCTCAATTATTAGTATTTTTTTTCTCATTCAGTTATGGGTTTCAGTAGATATATACACGCACCGCACTCAGCATCTAGCACATATTTGCAAAATTCAAATCGCTATAAATCAATAATAATGAGTCTATCTGACCAATTATGATTTATATATATAATTCCATGTTTATTTATATATTATAAAAATTCTGAAAAAATGTCATTGTCAAAATAATATACTTTTACTTAATGTAATCTCGGTCTACGATATATATATATATGTGTGTGTGTGTGTGTGTGTATGTTACAAATTACTGTTCACTCTATAAATCACCCGGATAAACTTTAAGCGTAGTTTTTTAAAACTTAAATGTATAAAAACCTATTTAAGGAATTGTTTGTCTCAAAAATATTTACGTCATTTTATGACAACTATTGAAAAAGAATTATTATATAAACTAGACCCTATTAGGCTATATATATATATAAAAGATGCTTCTAAAAGCCTTCAAATGAATAAATTATTTGTTTTAAGTATTTATTATTTTTAATTTCCTAAGTTTAATTTATAATTTGTGTTTATCTACGGTATATCTTAAATAATATATTATTTAAAATTCAAATAAAATTTGTACTATTTAATTATGTATTTATTATGGGGTGTACGTTGCGTGCGGCTTAGGTTTTATTACGGGGTCTTAGTTTTACGGAACACTTTACAATTTTTCCTGTTAAGAAAAAAAAGTGCCTTTCCGTCCTTGCAGCAAGCTACCCATTCTTTTAATTTAAAAAACATAGCGCGTATCATAGGGAGAGAAAAAAAGCAAGATCGCAAGAGAAAAAAACTTGGAATTTGTAAATAAAAACGCACTGCTCAAAAAATGACAAATATATTATATATAGTAGAATTTGATTTTTTTTTCTTCTAAATTTTTCCAATTTATATTTTCCTGGTAAAGTTATGTCAAGCATTATTAGTGTCGTACTTTCAATTTCTCCGTGGCGGTGGGAGTAGGTTTAATATTAAACAGGAGCTCCCACCTCAACATAAACGATTTATTAATAATTTTGTTCGTTTTTTTAGTTATAAATTTATATAATATAAATCAAGTATTAGCAAATCACTGAGCGCACTATTTGATTCTCAGGAAAAACCAATATTTCTTTCCACGTTCGCCTGACTTATCGGACTGTCTGTAAATGCATCAACTAGCTATAGTTAGATTTACGGTTTTCTTTTCGTCCTTTATCCTGTTGGATAATAATTTAAAACTCAATGTTTAATAAAATATTATAATATAATGTTAATTACAGTTTGGTTAAAATTCACAAGAGAAAAATTTCACAATTTAGCAATTAATAATTTTGAATGTTTGATGTTAATGTAATTTCTTTTTAATACAATTTCTTTTTCATCCCTCTGATATACCTACTAATTTCGTTATAAACGTCAATTTTAATTATTTTTTTTCTCTTTTTAGATGTGTATAAATTCAATATCGGATGGAAAAAAACATAATTAAGACACACTGTCGTATATGCGCGGTAGGACAAAATATTATTGCATTCCAACACGTTTTTAAACACGATAATATTATAATATAAATTTCACACGTCTATTTTTAATGTACTTAATCGATACTTTTGTATCGTGAAATTCCTCTGGTAAGTCTTTTTCGATATGTTGCAGATGTTCCTTTTCGCTATACTCTTTTAGGCGGCTGATAAAATCTAAACGATTAAATACAGAATCAAGTGGTACCCCCCCAATCGTTGACTGTATACGTGTCAACGACAGTTAACGCGTTTTTTATATATATATATATAATATAAATTAGCCTAGTGCGCGCAATAATAATTTTAATTTAACTTTTTTATTATTGATAAAATCGTTAGGAATGCGCCACGGAGAATTTTACTAATGTTCCGTTACACGGTAAACGGTATCATAAAAACACTCGCGAGTAGCTGGAAAAAGTCGACGTCGCGCAGGCGTTTGCGTAAATACATAATAGTAATTATTAAGAAAAAATAAATAAATATGTTGACGTTTTAACGACCGGCGGAAACGGCAAATAATAAAATGAAAATGCATTGTTTCTGGCAGTGTGGAATTAAAACGAATAATATAAATTATATCTTTGTGTATATATATATAGTATAGATATAATAATAAACCTAGTCGAATCCACTCCTGTTCGGCACTTCCACGTCTGTCGCAATAACGTACACCGTTATTTTAACGTGCGTTCGAACGTTCTAGGCGTAATTCTAAACGAAAAATGCGCAGTTTTAATGTTTTAAGAATAGTCGTAATATGCACGTTATCGAAATTATTGTATTTTAGTTTCAATTTACAATTTATTATATTATAGTGTATCCATTCCGAGATAAATACTCGTACAATATATGAGAGTGTGCTGCGATAATCTAGTAACTCAAAGAGAACAGATGCGATAATTCCGATAAACGGCGATAAACTAGTTTATAATATTTTCTGAGCGGATAATTGACTGCGTACAATGTTAGTACACAATGTTGAAAATTAATAAATTGAGTTTTGCGCAGTTCTTTCTTTTTCGAGAAACTCCTGATTACATTTGCAAAGTAGTACATTCGGTTAAATCTGAGAAACAATATATTATTATGTATATCACTGTAGATTGCTCTCAATGCAAATTATTATTTTCTTTTAAACGCTGTTTAAAATGTGTGTTCCTTTTGTTAAATTTATACGCGTTTAATAGATTTTTCTTGTATCTCGAAAAACCCAAACAAGACGCTCGGGGGATACTTCGCGTTCGTAAAACGAGATTTCTATATTTTATACGTCTAAACTGTGATTATGGCGGCGCGGCGGTGTAAAGTGAAATATACGACAATATTATCATCGGATTATTTTTTAATTTAAACGTAGTAGCATCTCGTGTTAATATTTACGTTAAGTAATATGAAATATAGTAACCGGTATAATATATATATATATATATATATATATATATATATATATATATATATATATATAAGATAAACGCGAACAAAATATTTTACGAGAAGAAAATGTATTTATACGTTTTCATTACGGTTTATTAGTACACATGTTGCCTTTACTAAATCCACGGGATATACATTTCATTAAACTCGTGTAGCGATTTATTTATTTTTGTAATAATATAACCAATTAAGTACATAAAACAAACACAGGAAACACTTTTAACTTTTTTAATATTACTTTTTCAATATTAATTCGGTTGGATTTAATAAAGAAATTCGCCCTTGCGCTAATAGGTTTGAAATGATTTTTGTTGTTCCGATGAATTTCGATTGGAACATTTATTGAATTTGTTTGTAATCGTCATACAATTACAAAATTCGTTTCCGTTTAGATTTTCGTGATAACTGTACGAAACGAGTAAAGCACATTACTGTTCCGTCGCCATCATAAACAGTGCTTGAAAAAGAGTAGATCTTATTTATCCGTGTTGTTATGTTCACGGGTCACACAATAAAACTGTACGTTGCGGTTAAATACGAAAATCGACGGTTGGAAATGTTTTCGGCCACGAAAAACCAGTTGTACGTCCTCTAATGTGCGGTGTGAGACAATATAATATAACTAAAGTATTTTGAAATCGATATAATGTTTGACGCAATAGTGCCTGGCCGTATTGTAATCGTTTTTCAGACGTCAATATTGTCAATCATATTAAAATAATAATAATAATAATAATAATAACAACGACAATAATAATAATAATAATAATAATAATAATAATAATAATAACAACAACAACAACAATAATATTAATTATAATAGTAATAATAATCGTGTCGTCAACGTACAAAATATTTTATATAATAATCAACGATTGGTAATTGTTTTACAACTGTTATTATACAATATACCAACGGTGGATGACATGACTATGTTCGCGAGCAAATACAATAATATTAAGTGCCAAAACGTTTACAAAATACATTAAATAATTTTATCCGACATTTTATAATTTAAAAATGTAATGATGAATGTAGCTAAAAGCCAATAAACAAACCAAATTACGTATTTAATATTATTAAGATCAGCGTCTTAAATGGGTTTGAAAAATAATAATTGTCACTCTATAATACGTGGATGGCACCAGACATTTTTTCCTGATAGGCAGTGGAACGGGATCATTACAAATTTTTTTTTCTATTGGACAAATATGTGTTTTAATATTATTGCCTTTAATTCGGATTATTTTGATATTTCTGCATATATCGATGGCGTTGAGTTAAATCATATAAATTAGGTAGTTAGACAAAGTAGAGACAAATTTAAGCTTAGAAATAATATTTCGTAATCGACATATAAAATTATAGAATTGAAAATCGTTTACATAAGTTATTTAACATTTTACAATAAACTACATAGTTGTATTAATTACAAGTTAGCGGGTTTACTACTTACTTGTATAACTAGTTATCCGGCATCGCAAAGGTTAAATTATTCTGTTATAAACATTTTTATAAAACTTTAAAAACTTTTCTGAATAATAATAATTATAATAATAATAATAATAATAAAGATATACCTACTTTTTTATTTGATTTTTAACTTGGTCTGCTATGAATCGAGAGCATATTCATTTTTTTTCTTGTCAAAGTAACAAGTTGTATGCATAATACACAAGTAAATTATATCACATTTATATAATGCACTTCACACTTTGACCATTTTGTGTCAACGTTTTTGTCAATTGTTAAAAAAGTCAATTCTTGTTAAATTTCAATCTTGGGCTTGACTGCCTTAGATGGCTGTCTTGACTATATTTAAGTTGTCTTATCGGTACTCAATATAACAATTCTATATACATAATTCACATTCCAAACCATCAAATTCATCGCAATTCATTTATTTTTTATTAAAAATGTACTAATATTTTTTAAATTTGATAAGGAATATTGCGCAGTACACAACTTTAAATATGGAAGGTTTTAATATCCTGTTCGAAGACCTTTGGTTCATCATGTTGTTATCGTTTATATAGACAACAATGAAATAAATAAACATCATGTAATATAAAGTTTTAATCGTGAAATAGGAAAAATATCGAAAATCAAACACTCATCGTCAATTCGTTTAATACTTTTGATCAATAACATACAAAACTTTAAACAAATTTAGTAGCAGAGAATGTTGCAGCTATACGTGTTGCGATGGTAAGTGGGAAACAAAAATCAAATGACTCAAATTATATATGAAATCTTTGTAATTGGAGACCCTGTTAGGATTAAAAATTTGAGTGTTGCAATGTAAGCCAGTGTTAATCAAATTTCAATTCAACCTATTTGATCTTCAGTTGATGGACTTTGATGGACATTACCACCTTTTGTTGTAATGTCTCTGATGAGCGCCATTATTCATCCCACGTCCTTGATAATCCGCGTTATTCCGGTTACATCTCTGCTCCATATCCCGCCCATTTGTACTGTCTTCAGTATTTTGCTCATTACAAAGTTGTCTATATTTCATTATGCGCGACTGAGCCGTATTAGCTGAGTTCATATGGCCACCGGCACTATTCGGATTCCAACACAATGGATTTAGTTGTTGGTTAGCAGTTCTCGGAAGTCTGTAATGTCCCTGATACACGTCATTTTTCTTCCCACGTACTTGATGCATGACATTCTTTCTACGTCCCTGATGAATAGCTATATTCTCTTCGTGTCCTTGTTCCATATTCCGTCCACTCTTACTGTATGCAGTATTCTGATTATAATTAAGTGAACTGTTGTCCATTATGCGGGACTCGGTAGTATTAACAGCGTTCCTCCTATTTTCACCGATACTACTCACATTCCAACACAACGGGTTAAGTCGTTGGTTGGCAGTTTTCGACGGTGTGTATGTCAGTTGATCGAAATGTCCTCGAACCCTGGTGGTATTTCCACCAGGGTTTTGCTCTATTTCACGATCAACCGTATTGTGTAGTACCCTCTTGGCGTCCATTTTGTCCATTTTCCGATATCCGCAACTCAGCCATCATATCTGAGCTCTTTTGTTCACTGACACCACGCATGTCTGAACACAATGGTTTAATCCCTTTAATACCGGGTTTAAACAATTTGCAAGGCCGTCTGACAAAATAATTCTGACGTGTAGAGTCTTTTACACATTGTTTCTGCTGCATATCGCCGACATTTGTAATTTGAGCAATATTCTGTAGGCCACTATGTTCTCCGTTTTGAAACAACCGTGACTCAGAAATATTAACTGTATTTCGTTCACCATTACTTTCCTTATTTTCGCCTGGCAACTGTACATCATGTATTTCCGAAAGACTAGCATCCATTGTTTCAGGGATAGATTCTTGTTCATTACGCACACAATGTGTCTCTTCTGCTGTAATTGAAACTTCAGTATCTTGATCGGAAATGTTTGTTTTTAATGACATCGATAGTTTCATTTTTTGATCCGCACCACAATAATCTTTTTCTAAAATTAATTGCTGTTCGACCATATTAAATGAATGTCGTTCTTCCAATATCAGCACTTCTTCGTGTGAAATCTCCTGCCGTTTTCCTAACAGATTATCATTTTCGAGTGTCACTTTTTCATCCTGAAAAAAAATATATCATTTATTCTTTATCCCATCAATACCAGGCAAATACAATATTACGTCTTTAGTAATCTCGTATACTATTTCCACATTTTCATAAGAATGATGATCAGAATTAACATTTGTTTCCATAATATTCTTGTCATTTATAACAGGCATCGAATCAATCACTTTCAGCATTTTATAATCATTTTCATTTGTACTATATACAATATTCTCGACCTGGAAATTTTCTTGTCCGTTTTCAAAAATTCCTGATTCTGCGGTATTAACTACAATTTTTTCGTCCAGTTTTTGCCCATTTTCAAATAACATCTGATCATCACGTGTTTCCGGAAACAGTGCATCCTGTGGTTCAACGATGAATTCATGTTCATTAGTCACACAGTGTGTATTTTCTGGTGTATTGAAAACGTCATATTGAAGTATCGTTTTTTCATTCTGAAATATAACATATCTTAATTTTTGTAATATCAATACTAGGCTATACGATATTACGTCTTCATTGATTTTGTTTACTGTTTCCACATTTTCATCAAAATAATCTTCAGAATGAATACTATTTTCCATAATATTCGTATCACTGTTTATAGGCATCAAATAATTCACTATCGGCACTTCATATACATTTTCATTCGTGTTGTAAACAATATTCTGAAATTGGAAATCGTCTTGTCCGTCTTCAAAAATGTGTGATTCAGTACCACTGAGACATTCCTGAATCTCATCACCTCGATCTTTTTCGACAATTAACTGTTGTTCGACCGTATTAATCGCATTTCGTATTTCTAATTGATTTACGTTTACAAGTGACATCTCATGTTTTCCTGATAGATTATCACATCGAAGTGTCGCCATATCATCCTGAAATATTACATTTCATTTAATTTTTGGTAACCGCATTACCAGACAAGTTCAATATTACGTTCTCAATGATCTTGTTTTCTGTACCCACATTTACATTGAAATCTTGTACAGGACACACATTATTTTGAGAACTATTCGGGTCATTCATGACAGTCGCTAATTCAGTCACTATTTTTACCATATGTCTTATTCTAAATAAAACACATTTAAATTGTTTACAAAAATTATAATTTTTAATAACTATATTTAGTGTTAAATATATCATTTACGTCTCTAGATCAGTATTGCTTTTCGTCGGTTCATTTTCATTGTTAACTAAAACATAACAGTATTATATATAACATTATATGTTTAATCGTTGTGTTAGTATAGAAATATCTAATCATTTTTATTAACGAAAAATGAAGATGTTTTTTTCAAATATTATTTTTTATGAAATATTTGAAATAATTGTTAAAAACATATTTTAAATTTTTATTAATAATTAATTGTTAATATCTGTTAATAGAGTTATCTTGAAGTTATCATATTAAATTAAAGAAAGTTTAAATTTTATAAAAAATTTTAAATTTTAAATTTTATAAAAATAAAGAGCGCCAAGTGATTCAATTTAATTGAACTTATTGTTAATATTAACTCATTAATGCACATTCGTAGTCACCAATAACAAAAAATGATTCATTTCAATGACTTAGGATTCCTGTGACTTTGTAACAGAACACATTATTGAGATGGTATTTCAGTTAAGTAAAAACTAGTGGCATAAAATCTCCTTGTGTCTCCTCACCACTCATACAGCTCACTACAGTGCAGTTTATTTAAAGACAAAATGATAATACACATATAACATATAGACTTACCTATGACTTTTGCACGATCGGCATCATTTGGGCGTCTAGAACGGTTACGACGAGAACAAAGGCTGATCAGAGACCTTATTCTCTTTCCGGCCCACCGTCGAAATCTTTTAAACAGGCTTTTTCGGCCTGCATGAGATGTTGTAGGTATTTCGTTTAAGTCGTTCGACATTTCGACACCAACTCTTTCAGTTTCCACAGATATCGCTGGATTACTGGTGCTGTCCATTTTCTTGTCACAATAAATGTCAGTTTCGGTAATATGAAAAATATGGTTAGTTTGATACGTAAAGTCGTATTACTTTCTACACGACAAATACGGAACTACAATGTCGATTGATTTGAAAATTTGTTTTTACCCACCACTATAAGTGTGATAAACAACAAGGTACGTTGGTTGCTACGTAACGATTATATTATAATAAAACGATATATTTTATTTTATATCATGTGCAAGACGATTTTTGAACCACTCTATTATAAATCTCGGAAAATATAAATTATTACCTTTATTTACACGGGCTTTTCTATATTTTTTTATAATATTATTATTTATCTTACCATAATGTAATCTAATCTTGCTATAATTAGAAATCAGGCTTCTAGATTTTATAATAATATAAACTTTGACGTTGAATATACACAATTAAAACTCATAAATATTCTATGAAAATCTGCTGGTGATATATGTTGGCAAAATGTTTAAAAATATAAATATGCTTAGCATTGTGCTGTATTGTATAACAAATGAACACACAGTGCACGGCATATAAATATTACTTCACTTAATGACTGGTATTGATTTTTTAAATGCTACTTTTTTCTATTCTTGTTTATACTAAGAATGAAAAGATTATATCTATATGAAAAAAACTAAGAGAAACAATCGAACTCATCTTATTTATTTTTCGAGTTCGGACATTTTTTCGTCGTCGAGTATCGTACTATTACGTTATAAATTGTGTTTTATTGTCACATATATTCAACTAAAATTGTAATATGTTACGAATATCGAAAATATTAAAATATTAATGTTTAAATATTACATATATCGGTGAGGTTATAATAATCGATTTATATTATGTAATGACAAACGAAAATAGAGTTTCGACAGGTATAAATTGAAATTTTCGATTGTGGTTAACAAAAACGTTTAATTTTTTAAGCATTTTTTTATATTGACGGATAATGACGTTTTTTAAGTTTAATGTAAAACAATAATAACAGCTTCCAATGGCGTATTTATAGGTGGAAAAATGTAGCGGGTTCATACTCTCTTTCTATGACCTTAAAAATATTTTAAACGGCCGTTTCGGCTGTTTGTTAAATTATATCAGACATTGAACTACCGCTTAATTATTATTTCAGGCATAATTTTTTATCATATTTTCTTTGGTAATATCATATTACCAATATGATATTGGTTGAAATGTTATTGTACATTTGAAATACGACATAATAGTTCTTCTTGACTGTAGTCCAATTCACAATGATAAAGTAGAAATTTCAGTTTTTGCGTATTTTTTTGTAAAAAAAACATGATTTCTCTCCTTGAACTGACTATGTCTCTTGATCTTTCGATTCTACATTTTTGTGAATAAAATTTGAAAACACCATGAACGTTTTAGCAATATCTACATAATTTGTTGTTCACAGTATTTTTTCCCCGTACAACCAGGTTTCTTACAAATTTAAAACCCCTATTTAATTCCTTTATTGTTTGAATTTTCACAAATCCTTTCTTAACCGATGCCAACGTCATAATAGCTATCTGCATGCAAATTTTAGCCCGATCCGTCCAGTAGTTTAAGCTGTGCGTTGATTGATCAGTGAATCAGTCACGTTATATATATATAGATTAGTATCATGAAGGCGTACTGAATTAATTAATTTATTATTATTATTATTAATATATATATATATAAACTATTTTGATTCTTAATTATTTAAAAATTATCCATAAGCATTTATACTTTTCTTTTCTATTTACTATTAACCGAAGGTTATAATTGGCATGTAAATAATTTTAGTAAAAATTTGACGCTTGACTCTTTTTCTAACGCTAAAAACTAAATGACTAAAATAATAAACTCATATTTATTTATAACGCTTTGCCTATGTATTAGAAAATTTTTAGAAATTGCACTTATGAAATAAAAATTTAAAAACAAATTATAAATACGATATATCAATGTTTGTGTATTATTATTAATGTTTTAAATAACGTAACACGGACGTGTGAGTATAGAGTTAAATAATGTAAGATTAATCCGTACAAAAAATAATTTCGACCATATCACGAGTACAACTTGAGTGTAGTGTGTTACCGTCTGCACTGGCGTAATGTAAATTACTCAAGTACACGGAAAATTCTGTACCATAATATCGTTTTGTGCTAATATGTGTAATAAAATTCGAAACCAAATATAATGACGGTATATTTTTCTATGGCGTATTTTAAATAAGCGAGTTTACATAAAAATAAAATACTACGATGAATTACAAATAGTAAAACAGATGGAAAACGGCAAATAAATAAAACTAGGAAATTTAAATTTTTGTCTAGTCTCAAACAGTAAGGACAAAATCAAATTTGGATAGGACGCTTAAGACACTACTTTGTCACCTCCTAGGGCCGCCGTTGCTATATTGGAATTTTGCTAGTACGTTTATATTTTTAAATACCCAAATATTGAAAACCGCGCGGTAAAATTAATATCGATTTATGGAACGACATATCCGTGTGAATCGCCGCACTGAGTCCAACATTGAAAGTAATTATTTCGAAATATCGTTCGAATTTCAATGATGACAATCACATGATATTACTCAGAACTCCTCTTACATCAGTGCAATCAAATCTTAAGGAGCTCGCGAAAATAATACTACTCGAATACATTTAGCATAACGATTATATTTTATTCGTTATTCGTATTTATTTATTGTATATATTTTTTGTTGTCGTTTGTAGTCTATACAATTAAACAATTATTTTTTTTTATATATAAATGTATACAAAAGATATTTGAATTTTCAACAGTAAAGTGTATTTTTGGTTTTTGTAAATGAGACGCGTGCAAAAAATCGGTCACCCTCGCTTCATATACATATATATATATATATCTGTACAACGATATTCACAGAACTCTTTTTAATTTTTATATTTTTTTTTAGTGAATAATACGTACGTATCTACTGCTGCCGCAGTAATAATTTAACTAAATTATATTATTGTGCCATAGTACGTAAGGCGTTATTAAACAAATATAATATAATTACATTTATCCGCAGGTGAATTGTGTTCAATTTCACATTTTCGAAGGCGTCGAAGCGTAGTTATAACGAAAAAAAAAAAAGAAAAAAAAAACGAAAAAAATAAATTTAATTAAATTCCATCGGTCGCTCGCTACATCGGCGTTTTACTATGTAATTCAATTACTCGGTCGCGTACTCCGCAGAACAATAATACCTCACGTTAGCCCATTGTACTCGCGCACAGTATCCGTGTACTGTGAAACGACATTAAACGAGTGTAAGACACTCGGCGGCGGATTCGGAACGAATGAATAATAAATAATGAATTTCACGTTCTACGGACTTTCAATAAGACGAGTTTATTCGCGACAACGTCTCCGCGACAGTTTTTGGTTCATTCGAGTGCGGTTAACCGCTCGTCCCTGATGCGCCGTATTATTATTATTATTTTTATTTCTCCTCCACCCTGACGCCACTCCCCGTCACGCAGCTTTTTGTCTTTTGTTCATTCCATCTTGTTTAAGAGATTCTACAGAAAAAAAAAACCGCTCAATATTAATGCGTTCGTTCATTGTGTGTGAAAATGTACAAGCGCTGTTGAGTTTATCTTATTTGACACATACATCTTTATCCATATAAACACTGTAAACGCGCATTCCTCCTATTTCGGAAGCGAATATAACTAACGAAATACAGTTATACGCGTTTGAATTATTCGTCCGGAAACATTTTTTTTTTTTTTTTTTACCAATAACACCGTTCTCAGACCATTGTGTCTGTCTTGACCGATTTTTATTGTTAAAAAAATCATTATAATTTTAATTGTTAAAGTTTTTTCTTTTTTTTCAACGGATAATGAACAGTTTTCATTATCATATCATTACAGAGTAAACGTATCCGCGTGCCCGTAGTTTTCTTTAGTAAAATCGTTTCTAACTATAAGACGTGTAACATGCTGTGTTACATAAGGACGCAATTAGGTGTTATTTAACACACGCCGGTAAAACGTCATATTTTCGTACATAATAGATGTTAAAAATACGAACGCGCGCGCATTTTTTTTTTTTATGAAAAACACTACAATTTTAAAGGCGCATCATACAATACATTTTCAAACACCAAATGTCGCATTATTATTTTCAACACATTAATCAACGCGATACGTACCAATGGAATGAAATACTACTTTCAGCCAAATCGAACTGAAACCATTCACGAATTACTAATTAATTATATTGGCTAAGTTGATTTAATTTTAAATCTATCGATAATTTAATTGTTTTAGACATTATAAAAATTAATGTACTCGTAAGAGTTAAAAATTCTTTAAAACATTTTTTTTGAACTTCGGTTCGGATTCGATATGTTTGAATTGATCGATTTGGTTCGGATTCGATTCCACCCCAAAAATTTAGGTTGATAACGTCAATAATAATAAGGAATAAATTGGATAGAAGACGAAACGGAATTAAACTTGCGTTTCCTTGTGACTACGAAGAATATTCTTGGGCCGCGTAAACTACTGTGTACATAATAACCAAAAGTTGTATAACATATTAAAACGCTTTAATATTACATCCTAAAATCGTTTGTTACGTTTATAATACGTAGTATAATTCACATTTAAACAAATTGGACTGTAACGATTTCGTTGTCAATTGGTTCGTTACATACGATTTCCGGACTGCGGTTTTAGTAAACGTTCCGTTACGGCGTAATGATGGAGAATAATAATATTGTTTACTCGGTCAATATAATATATATATTCAAATAGAGTTCGAAATAATTATCGAACAGGTTCTAACTTATAATAAGTACTGGGTACTGGAAACGCGTGTATAGTAATAATTCTGAATAATAATTGTGTGCCTGTTATACAATGTTGTATAGTGTTGAACAAAGGTGGCTGTTAACTAGTTAAAAAATTAGGTTTAGTTGAAAAATAAATATTTTTAAAACTTTTTAACTAGACTAGTAAATTTGTTTGTACGTTAACTAATTAACACAACTAATATAAACTATCATTGGCTTAAATTTAAATCGTTAAATTCGATAATCAATGAGTTAACACACGGTTCGCTGATGCTCATAATTTTTTTTTTTTGTAATAACTTAATTGCTTTAATTTTTACTGCTGGTTAATCGTGATTGTGTCGGCTATTATATAACCCGACTGATATTAATTTTAGTCTATCGTTAGTTGAATTATTGTTATTTTCTTTGAAAATACCAACCGTCTCAATAGTAAAAAAAAAAGAAATGTACACAGTGAAATGTTGTTGAATGATTTTACGAAATGGTCCAAAATTTGATTTCTAAATGTCAAATGAATTATTAATTAATAAACTTTTTTTGAAAAATTGATTGAATTTTATATTTTTTTTTCGATATTAGTACATTAAGTTAAATCAGTTAAATTTATTTTTTGTCAACTTTTAATTTTTAATTGAAGGTATTTAGGCAAACTTATGTCAATTTTTTCCATTAACTTGCCACCGTTTGGTGTTGAAGAACCAACAACGTCGATGAAATCGTGTTCACCGCGCGAAATAGCGTTTTGGAATTTAAAATAAAAAATTGAACTTATAATTTATTAAATTTTTTACAATTGAATATTAATCCAAGCGGCGGTAAGTCTATTGGATACACATAATACCGTGGATTAAATACGTGTTATTATAACGAAATTATGAGCGCGTATTTAATTTATGATAATATACACATATAGTATATAATATTATTATATACGGTCCAATATTGCGTACAGGAATTCCCATACGTATATACATATTATTTCGTATGCTCTGCGGGGATTCTAACACAACTAAAATTAATTTTCAAAAAAAAAAAAAAAAAATTTTTCCGCAATATATTTATAAAAAGTATTTTAAATAGAGTGTGTACTCTGTATTCGGAATCATTGGCGTAGTGAACTTTTTTTTACATATGAGGCCAAGTAAATTTTGAGACACCAAGTAGATGACTACAGTTTACACGATGACTATATAGCCGAGGCGTGGAAAATATATGTTTCATATTAATTAAAAATTTTGAAACATCTAACCATAGTTAAATGTTCACGTATCGAGATGACTTTTTTATCCACCACAAAATTTACTTGGTTAAGTAGTATCCAGATATGTTAATTACATTAATTTAATAGTATTAAACATTAATATTTAATATCGATTCCGTACAGGATAATTTAGTTGGAAAATGTAGAAAGTTAAAAAAAACAACTGTATATTCCAGAATACAGAAGAACCAGAAGTACACACTAATTTTGATGGATCTCGGTATTTTACTCCCGTCTAATTTTTTAGAATATATTTTTAACTACATTTCTCAGTAATAAAAAAAGAAGATAACGATTGTAGCATATGGATTTTAGACACGAACAATAGGTGGGACATACTCAACACCAACGGGACAAACGGGCAGAAATATACTCAGCAACGACGAACGCCGCAGCCGATTTACGAGTATAATATTAGAGACTACGGGTAAATTTTAGATGACGGCCCCGTGTGCAGACAACACAGTACACCGACCTTGTCGCTTCCGCAGAACGTGTGCGGCGCGCACAAAATATTTTTGTACGCGACGCCTTTTTACGAATATACGGAGTAGTAAAGCCACATGACAAACATTGAAAAATTAAGACGACTCGACCTATCTATCGACGCTGAACGCCGCAGTGGAAAATAATATTAATGACAACAAGTCAGTTTTCGACGTCGGCCCCTTTTAGAGTCAACACCAACGGGACGAACAGCGAGAAATATTCTCGGCAACTACGAACGCCGCAGCCGGTTTACGAGTATAATAGAAATGACTACGGGTAAATTTTAGATGACGGCCCCGTGTGCGGCCAACGCAAACACGGTAAACGGCGACTACTCGTATGTTATTCCACGTCGTTGCAGCCACCGAACGTGATCGGATCCGGACGGAGGACGGCGCGTTGAACGGTCGTTATTGCGGCACACATCGTCGGGCGGGCAGCTTATAGCAAAACACCCGTGCGACGACGCGGGACTCTAAGAGTCACTGGAACTCTGCCATCTGCGCGCTAGACCGATCGTACACCGCCCTTGTCGCTTCTGCAGAACGTGTGCGGCGCGCACAAAATATATTTGTACGCGACGCCTTTTTACGAATATACGGGGTAGTAAAGCCAGATGACAAACATTGAAAAATGAAGACGACTCGACCTATCGACGTTGAACGCGGCAGTGGGAAAATAATTTTAATGACCGCAGGTCAGTTGTCGACGACGGCCCCTCTTAGAGTCAACACCAACGGGACGAACAGCGAGAAATATTCTCGGCAACTACGAACGCCGCAGCCGGTTTACGAGTATAATAGTAATGACTACGGGTAAATTTTAGATGACGGCCCCGTGTGCGGCCAACGCAAACACGGTATACGGCGACTACTCGTATGTTATTCCACGTCGTTGCAGCCACCGAACGTGTTCGGATCCACACGGAGTACGACCAGTGGGACGGCTACCGACTCGTTTCGATCGTCGTCGCCCGTGTCGATGATGCTTTCAATACTGTCGCAGAACCGGTGTACCGGCTGAACACCGTTTCGCGTGAAACTAGTGATCCGGACGGAGCGCGGCCCGTGGAACGGCTACCGACGCTTTTCGATCGTCGTCGCCCGTGTCGATGATGCTTTCAATGCGGTCGCAGAACCGGCGTACCGGCTGAACACCGTTCCGCGGGAAACTAGTGATCCGGACGGAGCGCGGCCCGTGGAACGGCTACCAACGCTCTTCGATCGTCGTCGCCCGTGTCGATGATGCTTTCAATGCGGTCGCAGAACCGGCGTACCGGCTGAACACCGTTCCGCGGGAAACTAGTGATCCGGACGGAGCGCGGCCCGTGGAACGGCTACCAACGCTCTTCGATCGTCGTCGCCCGTGTCGATGACGCTTTCAATGCGGTCGCAGAACCGGCGTACCGGCTGAACACCGGTCCGCGTGAAACTAGTCAGCGGCCGCGGTCAAAGTACAGACCGACCGTCTGTTTATTTATTCGTATTCGCCCTTCGATAACGAACAAAAAAGTCGCAGAAATTTTAACCTCGTAAACGTTGCAGCGGGAATATATTGTTAGTGACTACGGGTAAATTTTCGATGACGGTCCGTGTGCGGCCAACGCAAACACGGTAAACGGCGACTACTCGTATGTTATTCCACGTCGTTGCAGCCACCGAACGTGATCGGATCCGGACGGAGGACGGCGCGTTGAACGGTCGTTATTGCGGCACACATCGTCGGGCGGGCAGCTTATAGCAATACACCCGTGCGACGACGCGGGACTCTAAGAGTCACTGGAACTTTGCCATCTGCGCGCTAGACCGATCGTACACCGCCCTTGTCGCTTCTGCAGAACGTGTGCGGCGCGCACAAAATATTTTTGTACGCGACGCCTTTTTACGAATAAACGGGGTAGTAAAGCCAGATGACAAACATTGAAAAATTAGGAAGACTCGACCTATCGACGTTGAACGCCGCAGAGGGAAAATAATTTTAATGACCGCGGGTCAGTTTTCGACGTCGGCCCCTCTTGGAGTCAACACCAACGGGACAAAGAGCGAGAAATATTCTCGGCAACTACGAACGCCGCAGCCGGTTTACGAGTATAACAGTAATGACTACGGGTAAATTTTAGATGACGGCCCCGTGTGCGGCCAACGCAAACACGGTATACGGCGACTACTCGTACGTCGTTCAGCGTCGTTGCAGCCACCGAACGTGTTCGGATCCAGACGGAGTACGACCAGTGGGACGCTTACCGACTCGTTTCGATCGTCGTCGCCCGTGTCGATGATGCTTTCAATACTGTCGCAGAACCGGTGTACCGGTTGAACACCGTTTCGCGTAAAACTAGTGATCCGGACGGAGCGCGGCCCGTGGAACGGCTACCGACGCTTTTCGATCGTCGTCGCCCGTGTCGATGATGCTTTCAATGCGGTCGTTGAACCGGCAAACCGGCTGAACACCGTTCCGCGGGAAACTAGTGATCCGGATGGAGCGCGGCCCGTGGAACGGCTACCAACGCTCTTCGATCGTCGTCGCCCGGGTCGATGACGCTTTCAATGCGGTCGCAGAACCGGCGTACCGGCTGAACACCATTCCACGGGAAACTAGTGATCCGGACGGAGCGCGACCCGTGGAACGGCTACCAATGCTCTTCGATCGTCGTCGCCCGTGTCGATGATGCTTTCCATGCGGTCGCTGAACCGGCGTACCGGTTGAACACCGTTCCGCGGGAAACTAGTGATCCGGACGGAGCGCGGCCCGTGGAACGGCTACCAACGCTCTTCGATCGTCGTCGCCCGGGTCGATGACGCTTTCAATGCGGTCGCAGAACCGTCGTACAGGCTGAACACCGGTCCGCGTGAAACTAGTCAGCGGCCGCGGTCAAACTACAGACCGACCGTCTGTTTATTTATTCGTATTCTAGCCTTCTAACGAACAAAAAAAAGTGGAAATTTAAACCTCGTAAACGTTGCAGCGGGAATATATTGTTAGTGACTACGGGTAAATTTTCGATGACGGCCCGTATGCGGCCAACGCAAACACGGTAAACGGCGACTACTCGTATGTTATTCCACGTCGTTGCAGCCACCGAACGTGATCGGATCCGGACGGAGGACGGCGCGTTGAACGGTCGTTATTGCGGCACACATCGTCGGGCGGGCAGCTTATAGCAATACACCCGTGCGACGACGCGGGACTCTAAGAGTCACTGGAACTTTGCCATCTGCGCGCTAGACCGATCGTACACCGCCCTTGTCGCTTCTGCAGAACGTGTGCGGCGCGCACAAAATATTTTTGTACGCGACGCCTTTTTACGAATATACGGGGTAGTAAAGCCAGATGACAAACATTGAAAAATTAGGAAGACTCGACCTATCGACGTTGAACGCGGCAGTGGGAAAATAATTTTAATGACCGCGGGTCAGTTTTCGACGTCGGCCCCTCTTGGAGTCAACACAAACGGGACGAACAGCGAGAAATATTCTCGGCGACTACGAACGCCGCAGCCGGTTTACGAGTATAATAGTAATGACTACGGGTAAATTTTAGATGACGGCCCCGTGTGCGGCCAACGCAAACACGGTATACGGCGACTACTCGTACGTCGTTCAGCGTCGTCGTAGCCACCGACCGTGTTCGGCTCCGGACGGAGCACGACCAGTGGGACGGCTACCGACTCTTCCGATCGTCGTCGCCCGTGTCGATGATGCTTTCAATGCGGTCGTTGAACCGGCGTATCGGCTGAACACCGTTTCGCGTGAAACTAGTGATCCGGACGGAGCGCGGCCCGTGGAACGGCTACCGAAGCTTTTCGATCGTCGTCGCCCGTGCCGATGATGCTTTCAATGCGGTCGTTGAACCGGCGTACCGGCTGAACACCGTTTCGCGGGAAACTAGTGATCCGGACGGAGCGCGGCCCGTGGAACGGACCAACCGTCAGTTTCGACGTGTCGGCCCTTTCGTCAACGTACAAAACGCGAAATTCGGCGACTACGTGGAACGGCTACCCGTCGCCCGTGTCGATGATGCTTTCAATGCGGTCGTTGAACCGGCGTACCGGCTGAACACCGTTCCGCGTGAAACTAGTGATCCGGACGGAGCGCGGCCCGTGGAACGGCTACCGACGCTTTTCGATCGTCGTCGCCCGTGTCGATGATGCTTTCAATGCGGTCGTTGAACCGGCGTACCGGCTGAACACCGTTCTGCGGGAAACTAGTGATCCGGACGGAGCGCGGCCCGTGGAACGGCTACCAACGCTCTTCGATCGTCGTCGCCCGTGTCGATGACGCTTTCAATGCGGTCGCAGAACCGGCGTACCGGCTGAACACCGGTCCGCGTGAAACTAGTGATCCGGACGGAGCGCGGCCCGTGGAACGGCTACCGACGCTTTTCGATCGTCGTCGCCCGTGTCGATGATGCTTTCAATGCGGTCGTTGAACCGGCGTACCGGCTGAACACCGGTCCGCGTGAAACTAGTGATCCGGACGGAGCGCGGCCCGTGGAACGGCTACCGACGCTTTTCGATCGTCGTCGCCCGTGTCGATGATGCTTTCAATGCGGTCGTTGAACCGGCGTACCGGCTGAACACCGTTCCGCGGGAAACTAGTGATCCGGACGGAGCGCGGCCCGTGGAACGGCTACCAACGCTCTTCGATCGTCGTCGCCCGTGTCGATGACGCTTTCAATGCGGTCGCAGAACCGGCGTACCGGCTGAACACCGGTCCGCGTGAAACTAGTCAGCGGCCGCGGTCAAACTACAGACCGACCGTCTGTTTATTTATTCGTATTCTAGCCTTCTAACGAACAAAAAAAAGTGGAAATTTAAACCTCGTAAACGTTCCAGCGGGAATATATTGTTAGTGACAACGGGTAAATTTTCGATGACGGCCCGTGTGCGGCCAACGCAAACACGGTAAACGGCGACTACTCGTATGTTATTCCACGTCGTTGCAGCCACCGAACGTGATCGGATCCGGACGGAGGACGGCGCGTTGAACGGTCGTTATTGCGGCACACATCGTCGGGCGGGCAGCTTATAGCAATACACCCGTGCGACGACGCGGGACTCTAAGAGTCACTGGAACTTTGCCATCTGCGCGCTAGACCGATCGTACACCGCCCTTGTCGCTTCTGCAGAACGTGTGCGGCGCGCACAAAATATTTTTGTACGCGACGCCTTTTTACGAATATACGGGGTAGTAAAGCCAGATGACAAACATTGAAAAATGAAGACGACTCGACCTATCGACGTTGAACGCGGCAGTGGGAAAATAATTTTAATGACCGCGGGTCAGTTTTCGACGTCGGCCCCTCTTGGAGTCAACACCAACGGGACGAACAGCGAGAAATATTCTCGGCAACTACGAACGCCGCAGCCGGTTTACGAGTATAATAGTAATGACTACGGGTAAATTTTAGATGACGGCCCCGTGTGCGGCCAACGCAAACACGGTATACGGCGACTACTCGTACGTCGTTCAGCGTCGTCGTAGCCACCGACCGTGTTCGGATCCGGACGGAGCACGACCAGTGGGACGGCTACCGACTCGTTTCGATCGTCGTCGCCCGTGTCGATGATGCTTTCAATGCGGTCGTTGAACCGGCGTACCGGCTGAACACCGTTTCGCGTGAAACTAGTGAACCGGACGGAGCGCGGCCATTGGAACGGCTACCATCGCTCTTCGATCGTCGTCGCCCGTGTCGGTGACGCTTTCATTGCGGTCGCAGAACCGGTGTACCGGCTGAACACCGTTTCGCGTGAAACTAGTGATCCGGACGGAGCGCGGCCCGTGGAACGGCTACCGACGCTTTTCGATCGTCGTCGCCCGTGTCGATGATGCTTTCAATGCGGTCGTTGAACCGGCGTACCGGCTGAACACCGGTCCGCGTGAAACTAGTGATCCGGACGGAGCGCGGCCCGTGGAACGGCTACCGACGCTTTTCGATCGTCGTCGCCCGTGTCGATGATGCTTTCAATGCCGTCATTGAACCGGCGTACCGGCTGAACACCGGTCCGCGTGAAACTAGTGATCCGGACGGAGCGCGGCCCGTGGAACGGCTACCGACGCTTTTCAGTCGTCGCCTGTGTCGATGATGCTTTCAATGCGGTCGTTGAACCGGCGTACCGGCTGAACACCGTTTCGCGGGAAACTAGTGATCCGGACGGAGCGCGGCCCGTGGAACGGCTACCAACGCTCTTCGATCGTCGTCGCCCGTGCCGATGACGCTTTCAATGCGGTCGCAGAACCGGCGTACCGGCTGAACACCGGTCCGCGTGAAACTAGTGATCCGGACGGAGCGCGGCCCGTGGAACGGCTACCGACGCTTTTCGATCGTCGTCGCCCGTGTCGATGATGCTTTCAATGCCGTCATTGAACCGGCGTACCGGCTGAACACCGTTCCGCGGGAAACTAGTGATCCGGACGGAGCGCGGCCCGTGGAACGGCTACCAACGCTCATCGATTGTCGTCGCCCGTGTCGATGACGCTTTCAATGCGGTCGCAGAACCGGCGTACCGGCTGAACACCGGTCCACGTGAAACTAGTCAGCGGCCGCGGTCAAACTACAGACCGACCGTCTGTTTATTTATTCGTATTCTAGCCTTCTAACGAACAAAAAAAAGTGGAAATTTAAACCTCGTAAACGTTGCAGCGGGAATATATTGTTAGTGACTACGGGTAAATTTTCGATGACGGTCCGTGTGCGGCCAACGCAAACACGGTAAACGGCGACTACTCGTATGTTATTCCACGTCGTTGCAGCCACCGAACGTGATCGGATCCGGACGGAGGACGGCGCGTTGAACGGTCGTTATTGCGGCACACATCGTCGGGCGGGCAGCTTATAGCAATACACCCGTGCGACGACGCGGGACTCTAAGAGTCACTGGAACTTTGCCATCTGCGCACTAGACCTATCGTACACCGCCCTTGTCGCTTCTGCAGAACGTGTGCGGCGCGCACAAAATATTTTTGTACACGACGCCTTTTTACGAATATACGGGGTAGTAAAGCCAGATGACAAACATTGAAAAATTAGGAAGACTCGACCTATCGACGTTGAACGCGGCAGTGGGAAAATAATTTTAATGACCGCGGGTCAGTTTTCGACGTCGGCCCCTCTTGGAGTCAACACCAACGGGACGAACAGCGAGAAATATTCTCGGCAACTACGAACGCCGCAGCCGGTTTACGAGTATAATAGTAATGACTACGGGTAAATTTTAGATGACGGCCCCGTGTGCGGCCAACGCAAACACGGTATACGGCGACTACTCGTACGTCGTTCAGCGTCGTCGTAGCCACCGACCGTGTTCGGATCCGGACGGAGCACGACCAGTGGGACGGCTACCGACTCGTTTCGATCGTCGTCGCCCGTGTCGATGATGCTTTCAATGCGGTCGTTGAACCGGCGTACCGGCTGAACACCGTTTCGCGTGAAACTAGTGAACCGGACGGAGCGCGGCCATTGGAACGGCTACCATCGCTCTTCGATCGTCGTCGCCCGTGTCGGTGACGCTTTCATTGCGGTCGCAGAACCGGCGTACCGGCTGAACACCGGTCCGCGAGAAACTAGTGATCCGGACGGAGCGCGGCCCGTGGAACGGCTACCGACGCTTTTCGATCGTCGTCGCCCGTGTCGATGATGCTTTCAATGCGGTCGTTGAACCGGCGTACCGGCTGAACACCGTTCCGCGGGAAACTAGTGATCCGGACGGAGCGCGGCCCGTGGAACGGCTACCAACGCTCTTCGATCGTCGTCGCCCGTGTCGATGACGCTTTCAATGCGGTCGCAGAACCGGCGTACCGGCTGAACACCGTTCCGCGTGAAACTAGTGATCCGGACGGAGCGCGGCCCGTGGAACGGCTACCGACGCTTTTCGATCGTCGTCGCCCGTGTCGATGATGCTTTCAATGCGGTCGTTGAACCGGCGTACCGGCTGAACACCGTTCCACGGGAAACTAGTGATCCGGATGGAGCGCGGCCCGTGGAACGGCTACCGATGCTTTTCGATCGTCGTCGCCCGTGTCGATGATGCTTTCAATGCGGTCGTTGAACCGGCGTACCGGCTGAACACCGGTCCGCGTGAAACTAGTCAGCGGCCGCGGTCAAACTACAGACCGACCGTCTGTATATTCATTCGTATTCTAGCCTTCTAACGAACAAAAAAAAGTGGAAATTTAAACCTCGTAAACGTTGCAGCGGGAATATAATGTTAGTGACTACGGGTAAATTTTCGATGACGGCCCGTGTGCGGCCAACGCAAACACGGTAAACGGCGACTACTCGTATGTTATTCCACGTCGTTGCAGCCACCGAACGTGATCGGATCCGGACGGAGGACGGCGCGTTGAACGGTCGTTATTGCGGCACACATTGTCGGGCGGGTATCTTATAGCAATACACCCGTGCGACGACGCGGGACTCTAAGAGTCACTGGAACTTTGCCATCTGCGCGCTAGACCGATCGTACATCGCCCTTGTCGCTTCTGCAGAACGTGTGCGGCGCGCACAAAATATTTTTGTACGCGACGCCTTTTTACGAATATACGGAGTAGTAAAGCCAGATGACAAACATTGAAAAATGAAGACGACTCGTCCTATCGACGTTGAACGCGGCAGTGGAAAATAATTTTAATGACCGCGGGTCAGTTTTCGACGTCAGCCCCTTGTAGAGGCAACACCAACGGGACAATCGGCGAGAAATATACTCGGCCACGACGAACGCCGCAGTCGCTTTACGAGTATAATAGTAATGTCTACGGGTAAATTTTAGATGACGGCCCCGTGAGCGGACAACCCATACACGGTATACGGCGACTACTCGTATGTCGTCCAGCAACGTCGTAGCCACCGAACGTGTTCGGATCCGGGCGAAGCGCGGCTTGTGGAACGGCTACCGACTTGTCTCAATCGTCGTCGCCCGTGTCGATGATGCTTTCAATGCGGTCGTTGAACCGGCGTACCGGCTGAACACCGTTCCGCGGGAAACTAGTGATCCGGACGGAGCGCGGCCCGTGGAACGGCTACCAACGCTCTTCGATCGTCGTCGCCCGTGTCGATGACGCTTTCAATGCGGTCGCAGAACCGGCGTACCGGCTGAACACCGGTCCGCGTGAAACTAGTGATCCGGACGGAGCGCGGCCCGTGGAACGGCTACCGACGCTTTTCGATCGTCGTCGCCCGTGTCGATGATGCTTTCAATGCCGTCATTGAACCGGCGTACCGGCTGAACACCGTTCCGCGGGAAACTAGTGATCCGGACGGAGCGCGGCCCGTGGAACGGCTACCAACGCTTTTCGATCGTCGTCGCCCGTGTCGATGATGCTTTCAATGCGGTCGTTGAACCGGCGTACCGGCTGAACACCGGTCCGCGTGAAACTAGTCAGCGGCCGCGGTCAAACTACAGACCGACCGTCTGTATATTCATTCGTATTCTAGCCTTCTAACGAACAAAAAAAAGTGGAAATTTAAACCTCGTAAACGTTGCAGCGGGAATATAATGTTAGTGACTACGGGTAAATTTTCGATGACGGCCCGTGTGCGGCCAACGCAAACACGGTAAACGGCGACTACTCGTATGTTATTCCACGTCGTTGCAGCCACCGAACGTGATCGGATCCGGACGGAGGACGGCGCGTTGAACGGTCGTTATTGCGGCACACATTGTCGGGCGGGTATCTTATAGCAATACACCCGTGCGACGACGCGGGACTCTAAGAGTCACTGGAACTTTGCCATCTGCGCGCTAGACCGATCGTACACCGCCCTTGTCGCTTCTGCAGAACGTGTGCGGCGCGCACAAAATATTTTTGTACGCGACGCCTTTTTACGAATATACGGGGTAGTAAAGCCAGATGACAAGCATTGCAAAATGAAGACGACTCGACCTATCGACGTTGAACGCGGCAGTGGGAAAATAATTTTAATGACCGCGGGTCAGTTTTCGACGTCAGCCCCTTGTAGAGGCAACACCAACGGGACAATCGGCGAGAAATATACTCGGCCACGACGAACGCCGCAGTCGCTTTACGAGTATAATAGTAATGTCTACGGGTAAATTTTAGATGACGGCCCCGTGAGCGGACAACCCATACACGGTATACGGCGACTACTCGTATGTCGTCCAGCAACGTCGTAGCCACCGAACGTGTTCGGATCCGGGCGAAGCGCGGCTTGTGGAACGGCTACCGACTTGTCTCGATCGTCGTCGCCCGTGGCGATGACGCTTTCAATGCGGTCGTTGAACCGGCGTTCCGTCTGAACACCGGTCCCGCGTGAAACTCGGCCGCGGCCGCGGTCGCTCTACAGACCAACGGTCTGTATATTCATTCGTGTTCTAGCCTTCTAACAAACAAAAAAGTAGAGATTTAATACATTACTTAATATACTCTTATTTAAATGTTTTATACGTTTATATAATGTGTGTATATATATGTGTGTAAATTAAATAAGTTTATACATTATATGTGTATCATATATAATTTATATATATATATATATATATATATACACTAGTAATATAATTTTACATATATTATTTATATATAAATATTTTATATGTATATATATATATATATTTAATATAAGTGCATTGAATATTAGTTGAAATTAGGTGCCGCGCTCGTGATTTACCTACCATAACTGCCGACCAAATTCCCTCACGTGTAACGTAACACGAAAAAAAATTTTTTATTTTGTACACAATTGTAAAATAAAATACCAGTATAGAAAAATCAATTGAAATTTTTGTTTTTTAAATATTAAAAAAAAATTTAGATACCGTTAATAATTGTTCAATGACGACAAGTTTAACGTGACGGCCCCGTGTGGAGTCAACAGTACATGTATCATAGACGTGCGCACGGGTCGTGCAGGTTGTGCTTATGTACGACCCGCGGACCGAAATATTAGTGATGTGCTCCTATTAACTAATAGTAATTTGTAGTGTCCACTCCAGTAATGTGTAAATAATTCCCATAAAAAATAATCTTAACGTGAACGATACGATTATTCGTATCTATTGGTATCGAATTCATATATCATATGATAAATAAAAAAAAGTATAATTTTTCAGTAATTTGTCGACTGAACAGTAATTTTGTCAACTGATACGGTCCAAAAAGATTTTTTACTACTACGAGCCTCCGACAAGGGGGAAAAAAAAGCTCTTCACCACCTAATAATTGCTGTGTTGTTAAATTACTCCCCCTCTCCTCAGGGAGGCCCTAATAATAAGGAAAATATCCTTAAAGTCACGTTTTAAGTGCCCCTAGTGCCCATTCAATGATTTTGCACTACTTGCCAAATACCTCTGCGCACGTCTATGAGATATACAGTTAATATATTATGTATAATTTTTTTTTTTTTTTATTTTTATTAATACGTTGAGTATATTGTAATTTTGTATACTGCAGTAGTATTTTCTAATATTATCGAATAATATTTTGCTTTTTGATAATGGTGTGTTATCGTCTTTCAATAACATTATAAATACTAATAAAATTGAATATAAAGAATTAAATATTTTCATTATTCGTTTACACGAATGCGTACATTAATTGATATACTTACATTATATGTATATATCATAATGGCTGTATTGATAAGTGCTGTGCTACAAATAATTTTTTGGGTGGGCGAGTAATATATAAAATCTACAAAAATATTATCCCACCGACAATCGTGACCAAATCACGCCATTGTAGACGCATGCTAAAACAATTGCGGTAATGTAAAACTAAGTCTCTCCGATCGCATAATAATATCGTGTTGGTAATAGATATTTGGCCTATATAATAGGCCGAAATCAAGAATTATATTATACCACTCAGATAAGTATAATAATATTAACCAGTGGCGTAACTATAGAAATTCGGGCAGAGATGATTTTCGGCCACTCATCAGATATTTATTAACGCTGTCACAACTCGTCGATTCATCTTACAAAATTCAAGTTCTATTATATTCACATTAATAAATTAAAATGTTTCTATAGGTACTCCAATAGTCTAGTCTCCATATCAGTATGAGGTGAATTTAAAAAAAAAATTCAAAATTTTTATATGTGCAAATTGTGATTACGAGGAACCATTTGGAGAGTCCCTTAAGTCCACGGCCCCGGGGCATTACCACCCTGTTATTACGCTACTGATATTAACCTCGGGGGCCCGTAATATTATTATTTGGTCGCGCGATAATTTGCTGTTTAATAATTATAATAAACATCGAGAATGACTACAGCTAATTATTATAGGCGCGCCCGGCGTCGTCTGACATTATATTATAACGCGTATATAGTTGTTGTTTTTATTATTATTATTATTATTATTATTATTAATATTATTATTATTACTATTATTATTCCGCGACCAATTATCGCGATGATTTACGACCGACGAAATATAATAAAAAATAATATCCGACCCGAGAAACTGGTTGTGGCTGCTGCGCGTATAATAGTTATAATAACGTGTGTGTATGTGTGTGTCTCGTAATATTTCGGAAAGTAATTTAAAACGGATACCCACACACGGTTAATATTTAATGGTAAACAAGCTCGTGGTAATAAAATGAGGAAAGAATATAATTAAGCGTTTGGTGTGTATCGCGTCTTTCGTAATTCGTTTGCAAACCGTTCCGTCTATAAAACTACAATTATCCCGTCGACTCCACGGTTAACATAGCGGGCCTTTGAGTTTACACTGTAGTGTTTTACTAGAGACAGATGGACGGATCACGCAAAATAAAGATATATATTTATTAAGAAAATTACACGATTTACAAAAAAATATTCGTTTATTTTCTTGCGCGTATGACTTACTACGGCGACGACCTTATGATCGCGCGTAATACACTTACGGCAGTAAGGTATTCTCGTCAACGTTTTGCGGAGAGGCATAAGGACAGTTGATAATTATCGGCTCGGTGGTGTAAGCGATTCGTTTGCACCTACACCCGAGCCGTGTCAAAGCACTGAATGGTTCGTACGAAATATGTACGGATATTTGTCGGTTCCGTCGAAACAATATTATTAGTGTAATATTATTGTCGTACACGAATATCAGTGAGCAGGGGATTTTGATTAAGAGCATCGCGCGCGGTTTAATTAATAAAACTGTAATGTCACAGCCAGCGGTGTGCACGTGATGCGCGTGTGGAAACGAATTTTTTTCTCAACATAATCTCGACTTTTCTCATTTTTCTTCCTAAACACATAGGTAAAAAACGCTTCCGCCTGTATGCGGCATGCACGCGATTACTGAGAATTTAGCTATAATTTTTTTTTTTTTGTTTTCACAAAACCCCGTGAATATCCGTGAGCTATAGCATTTTCACATTTTTTTTTCTTTTAACATTGTGTAATAGTTTTTACGTAGATTATGCACATAAATACACTTCGTTAGTTATTATAATGAATATTGAACTATTATAAACGTGACTAGCTAATAACAATTGATATATGTATAGTTTTATTATATTTTACACTGCCGGTCTATGAGATAAATTATAAATTGTAAAAACGAAAAGAATTGGATTTAAATGAGTATGTCTTGAAAATCACGAACAAGCGTGAAACATCAAACAAAATACAATTTGAGAAAAAAACCTCGTAGTCTACGCCACGTGGCGTGATGAGATTCACGCGGAATTAGGGATGTTTTTGTTTAATTGGACCGCAAAAAAACTTATCAAACAAGAAAGCGGGAGGATTTTCGATACGACCTAGTCGAGATACTAAAAAACGAACGGATTCTTGTGAAAATCCTAATTGAAAATCGTTATTCGCGTACAAGGTTCCGTTTGTTTAATATTTTATTAATTTATAATATTCTATTCCGTATATATTGTGTGGGGAGCGTCATTTAAACTTACGTTTTATTCGCTAAAATATCTTTAAATTAGAGCACATTGGTCCTCGCTCTTTGTCCGGTTTCGCTCAAAAGCATAAAACCGTTGAACATTTTGGCTTATAAAATAATTCGATATTGTCTCTGGCAACAGTACACATTATTAGCACACCGCGGTACGTTCTACATACAACGAATTTTCTCAGTTATCACACTTGTTGGCGGTTGGATTAATTACACTTGCGCGTACAACGACTGTCCACGTCGGTCGAATGCGTACCGTACACCGCACTGACAGATTCGTTAAGTTAAAAAAAAATAATAATAATAACCGGATAAGCAACAAAACACTTCAACCATCATAATTATACGACATTAATAAACGTCTGGAGTAGTTTACGGTGAAATTATAATATTATGACGTACGCGTTAGAATAATAATGACTAAGACGCAATAACTATTTGTTTTGAAATCGTATCGATATAAAATTCAAGTATGAAACAAATAAAAAACCTATTTCGCTCGAGGAGAACACTTATACGGATAATCCTGTTTGTCCGTGGCATCCGCGAGATTAATAACCCGAAGCGATTAAAAATGCTATTACCCGGTTTCGTTTAAATTATATCGAAATTATATACGTAATAATAATGATAATAATAATAATATATACCTATTTTTTTTATTTGATTTTTAGCTTGGTCCGCTATGAACCGAGGGCATATTCATTTTTTTTCTTGTCAAAGTAACAAGTTGTAAGTTTAATACATAAGTAAATTATATCACATTTTTATAATAACAGTCATTGACCATTATGTGTCAACGTTTTTGTCAATTTTTAAAAAAGTCGATTCTTGTTTAATTTCAACCTTGGGCTTGACTGCCTTAGACGGCTGTCTTGACTATATTTAAGTTGTCTTATCGGTGCTCAATATAACAATTCTATTTACTTAATTCACCTTCCAAACCACCAAATTTATCGCAATTCATTTATTTTTTTTTTATCAACTTATTATTTTTTTTTTAAATATAATTAAGAACATTGCGCAGTACACAACTTTAAATACGGAAGGTTTTAATATCGTGTTCGAAGACCTTCGACTCATCATGTTGTTATCGTTTGTCGATAACACTGTATATTTGTTACTGTGTCGTTTATAGACGACACTGTAACAAATAAACATCATGTAATATAAAGTTTTATTCGTGAAATAGGAAAAATATCGAAAATCAAACACTCATCGTCAATTCGTTTAATACTTTTGATCAATAACATACAAAACTTTAAACAAATTTAGTAGCAGAGAATGTTGCAGCTATACGTGTTGCGATGGTAAGTGGGAAACAAAAATCAAATGACTCAAATTATATATGAAATCTTTGTAATTGGAGACCCTGTTAGGATTAAAAATTTCAGTGTTGCAATGTAAGCCAGTGTTAATCAAATTTCAATTCAACCTATTTGATCTTCAGTTGATGGACTTTGATGGACATTACCACCTTTTGTTGTAATGTCTCTGATGAGCGCCATTATTCATCCCACGTCCTTGATAATCCGCGTTATTCCGGTTACGTCTCTGCTCCATATCCCGCCCATTTGTACTGTCTTCAGTATTTTGCTCATTACAAAGTTGTCTATATTTCATTATGCGCGACTGAGCCGTATTAGCTGAGTTCATATGGCCACCGACACTATTCGGATTCCAACACAATGGATTTAGTTGTTGGTTAGCAGTTCTCGGAAGTCTGTAATGTCCCTGATACACGTCATTTTTCTTCCCACGTACTTGATGCATGACATTCTTTCTACGTCCCTGATGAATAGCTATATTCTCTTCGTGTCCTTGTTCCATATTCCGTCCACTCTTACTGTATGCAGTATTCTGATTATAATTAAGTGAACTGTTGTCCATTATGCGGGACTCGGTAGTATTAACAGCGTTCCTCCTATTTTCACCGATACTACTCACATTCCAACACAACGGGTTAAGTCGTTGGTTGGCAGTTTTCGACGGTGTGTATGTCAGTTGATCGAAATGTCCTCGAACCCTGGTGGTATTTCCACCAGGGTTTTGCTCTATTTCACGATCAACCGTATTGTGTAGTACAGTACCCTCTTGGCGTCCATTTTGTCCATTTTCCGATATCCGCAACTCAGCCATCATATCTGAGCTCTTTTGTTCACTGACACCACGCATGTCTGAACACAATGGTTTAATCCCTTTAATACCGGGTTTAAACAATTTGCAAGGCCGTCTGACAAAATAATTCTGACGTGTAGAGTCTTTTACACATTGTTTCTGCTGCATATCGCCGACATTTGTAATTTGAGCAATATTCTGTAGGCCACTATGTTCTCCGTTTTGAAACAACCGTGACTCAGAAATATTAACTGTATTTCGTTCACCATTACTTTCCTTATTTTCGCCTGGCAACTGTACATCATGTATTTCCGAAAGACTAGCATCCATTGTTTCAGGGATAGATTCTTGTTCATTACGCACACAATGTGTCTCTTCTGCTGTAATTGAAACTTCAGTATCTTGATCGGAAATGTTTGTTTTTAATGACATCGATAGTTTCATTTTTTGATCCGCACCACAATAATCTTTTTCTAAAATTAATTGCTGTTCGACCATATTAAATGAATGTCGTTCTTCCAATATCAGCACTTCTTCGTGTGAAATCTCCTGCCGTTTTCCTAACAGATTATCATTTTCGAGTGTCACTTTTTCATCCTGAAAAAAAATATATCATTTATTCTTTATCCCATCAATACCAGGCAAATACAATATTACGTCTATAGTAATCTCGTATACTATTTCCACATTTTCATAAGAATGATGATCAGAATTAACATTTGTTTCCATAATATTCATGTCATTTATAACAGGCACCGAATCAATCACTTTCAGCATTTTATAATCATTTTCATTTGTACTGTATACAATATTCTCCACCTGGAAATTTTCTTGTCCGTTTTCAAAAATTCCTGACTCAGCGGTTCTAACCACACTATTTTTTAGTCTTCGTCCATTTTCAGGTGAAATCTGATCATCGTGTATTTCCGGAAGACTCACATTTTGCAGTTCAAGGATGAATTCTTGTTCACTACTGACACAACGTGTCTCTTCTGATGTGGTCGCAATGGCATTATCTGGATTAGTAGGGAAGGATTTTAGAGATACAATTGGTTTCGTTTTTTCATCGCGTTGAATTTTTTCGGAAATTAAATGTTCTTCAACTATATTAATAAAATTTCGTTCTTCTAATTTGTTTAAGATTTCATGTGAAATCTCCCGTGTCTCTGATAGAATATTATTTTCGAGTGTCGCTTTTTTATCCTGAAACATAATATGTCTTTTAATCTTTGCAATATCATTATCAGGCATATCAAGTTTTGCATCTACATTAATCTCGTTTGATATTTCCATATTTTCATCAAAATAATGATGAGATTGAATTTTATTTTCTATTATATTCGTGTCCTTTATGAAAGTCGTCGAATCAGTCACTATTGAAACTTTATCTCTATATTTATTTGTATTGTATACAGTATTCTGGACCACGCAATCATCTTGTCCGTATTCAAAAATTACTGACTCAGTGGTATTAATTACAATTTTTTCGTCCAGCTTTTGTCCATTTTCAAGTGACATCTGATTATCACTTGTTTCCGGAAACAATGCATCCTGCGGTTCAATGATGAAATCATGTTCGTTAGTCACACAGTGTATATTTTCTGGTGTATTGAAAACGTCATATTGAAGTATCGTTTTTTCATTCTGAAATATAACATATCTTAATTTTTGTAATATCAATACTAGGCTATACCATATTACGGCTTCATTGATTTTGTCTACTGCTTCCACATTTTCATCAAAATTGTCTTCAGAATGAATACTATTTTCCACAATATTCGTGTCACTGTTTATAGGCATCAAATCATTCACTATCGGCACTCCATATACATTTTCATTCGTCTTGTATACAATATTCTGGACTTCGAATTCTTCTTGTTTGTTTTCAAAAATGTGTGACTCAGTGGTATTAACTATATTATTTTCGTCCGGTCTTCGCCCATTTTCATGTGGCAACTGATTATTATATATTTCGGGTAAACTTGGCACCTGAGGTTTAGAGATGGATTCTTCTTGGTTGCTCAAATCAGAAGTCTCTTCTATTGTGATCGAAACTTCATTATCTTGCTCAGTAGTGTATGTTTTTAGAGATATCTCATTTCTCGTTAGTCCCATTTCTTGAATCTCATCACGTCGATCTTTTTCGATAATTAACTGTTGTTCGACCGTATTAACCGCATTTCGTTTTTCCAATTGATTTACGTTTTCATCTGAAATCTCTTCCCGTTTTCCTAACAGATCGCCATATTCTAGTATCGTATTTTCATTCTAAAACATAACGTACTTTAATCATTTTATCATCATTACCATATTAATACAATATTACGTCTTCATTGATTTCATGTAATATTTCCTCCACATTTCCCATAAAATTATGATCAGAATGAGTATAATTTTCCATAATCGTTTCATTGATGATAGGTGATGAGTCAGTCAATATTAGCACCTTATATGCATTTTCATTTGTTTTGTTTTCAGTATTCTGTAACTGAAAACCTCGTTGCCCATTTTTAGAAATACATGACTCAGATGTATTGACTGTATTCTTTTCATCCCGTCTATGTCCATTTTCCCGTGATATCTGATTATCCATTATTTTCGAAATGTGTTCGCCCTGAGTATCAATAATGGATTCTATTTGGTCGCGCAGCCAATTCGTCGCTTCTGTTCTACTCAATGCCTCATTGTCTCGGTAATTGAGGTCTGTTTCTTGAGACACCGTTAGTTGCATTATCTGTTCATTTTTGTCGGAAATTAACCGTTTTTCGACCGTCTTAACCAAATTTCGTCTTTCCAATTTATCTTTCATGTTTACACGCGACATCTCCTGTTCTCCTGATTGATTATCACATCGAAGTGTCGCCATATCATCCTGAAATATTACATGTCATTTAATTTTTGGTCACCGCATTACCAGACAAGTTCAATATTACGTTCTCAATGATCTTGTTTTCAGTATCCACATTTACATTGAAAAGTTGTACAGAACACACATTATTTTGGGAACTATTCGGGTCGTTCATGACAGTCGCTGATTCAGTCACTATTTTTACCATATTTCTTATTCTAAACAAACACATTTAAATTGTTTACAAAAATTATAATTTTTAATAACTATATTTAGTGTTAAATATATAATTTACGTCTCTTGTGCATTATTGCTTTTTGGCGGTTCATTATCATTGTTCACTAAAACATACGTTTTATATATTTAATCATTGCGTTATTATAGAAATATTTAATCATTTTTATTAACGAATTTCTTAACTCAAATTTTAAATTTTATAAAAATAAAGGGCGCGAAATGATTTAATTTAAATGAACTTATTGTAAATATTAACTCATTAATGCACATTCGTAGTCACCAATAACAAAAAATGATTTATTCCAATGACTTAGGATTCCTGTGACTTTGTAACAGAACATCTTATTGAGATAATATTACAGTTAAGTAAGAACTATTGACATAAAATCTCCTTGTATCCCCGCACCACGCACACCGCTGGCCACAGTGCAGTTAATTTAAAGACAAAATGATAATACACATATAACGTATAAACTTACATATGACTTCTGCACGATCGGCATCATTTGGGTGTCTAGAACGGTTACGACGAGAACAAAGGCGGATCAGAGACCTTATTCTCTTTCCGGCCCACCGTCGAAATCTTTTAAACAGGCTTTTTCGGCCTGCATTAGATGTTGTTGGTATTTCGTTCGACATTTCGACACCAGCTCTTTCAGTTTCCACAGACATCGTTGGATTACTGGTGCTGTCCATTTTCTTGTCACGACAAATGTCAGTTTCGGTAATATGAAAAAATATGGTTAATTTGATACGAGAAGTCTTATTACTTTCTACACGACAAATGCGGAACTACAATATCGATTGACTTGAAAATTTGTTTTTACCCACCACTATAAATGTGATAAACAACAAGGTACGTTTGTTGCTACGTAACAATTATATTATAATAAAACGAAATATTTTATTTTATATCATGTGTAAGACGATTTTTGAACCACTCTATTATAAATCCCGGAAAATATAAATTATTACCTTTATTTACTCGGGCTTTTCTATATTTTTTTATAATATTATTATTTATCTTACCATAATGTAATCTAATCTTGCTATAATTAGAAATCAGGCTTCTAGATTTTATAATAATATAAACTTTGACGTTGAATATACACAATTAAAACTCATAAATATTCTATGAAAATCTGCTGGTGATATATGTTGGCAAAATGTTTAAAAATATAAATATGCTCAGCATTGTGCTGTATTGTATAACAAATGAACACACAGTGCACGGCATATAAATATTACTTCACTTAAGGACTGGTATTGATTTTTTAAATGCTACTTTTTTCTATTCTTGTTTATACTAAGAATGAAAAGATTATATCTATATGAAAAAAACTAAGAGAAAAAATCGAACCAATCTGAATGAATATACAATATAATTCTGGAAAAAGGATTGATTTTATAATTTTTTTTTCATAGACAATTTAGAGATTTGAATTTCGATGTTTTCTTTTTCTAAGTAAATATTAGAAAAATGTAATTATAAAAATCGGGTTTTTCCGTAGTTTCAATTAAACCATCAGTAATCGTAATGTTAAATATAAATTTAAAATTGTAATACATTTTTAAAACGAAAATTATTTAATTAATGGCATCTATAAACATCAAATATATACTTTAACTATAAAAACGTATTCGTTTCAAATATTTTTTATTTTATTTTTATTTTTTTGTTATTTTCATAATACTTTTATATTACGCGTTTTATATTATTAAATATGGGATTTCTTTGTTTTTTGTTCTTCTACAAATAAGTTTCTCCTGTATATTTTTTCATAATAAATAGGTAGTGTAACATGTTTAAAACGAGAATTGAGTATATTATTATAATTTAATGGTTATAATAAATATCGACAACATTCATAAAATATTATATTGTTTAAAAGTATGTATTTAATAATTAATCTACGAGATAACAGTTAACGATGACTTCCTACATAAGTACGTTAGTTAATTAATATTTTACAGCGAAATTTAGGAAATATCGTTTAACATCCATTATATTGTTGAATCTCTTTAATATACTTAACTTTTTCTTTAAATAATAATAAAATAATAATAATAAAACAGTTGTTCTCTCAAGTAGACCGGATTTATATATACCCCAAGGTACTTAAACACAAATATTTATCCAATCTTCATAGTAATTATATAATTATATGTGTATCTATTTATTATGTTTACTATCTGAAATATCCAGAATAATAATTGGTTAAAATTTCCATCCGTAATAATAACTTTTACAATAAAATATATTCTTAGTTTTTTGCTAGATGGATGCAGTTTAGTTAACGTTTACATGAATTCGTTGTGTGACAGTAACGCACCCAGGATTTTTTCAAGGGGGGGGGGTCTAAAAAACTACATTATGAAAAACAAAACTTTTAATAGATAATAAAAATAGATTATATATTATAATAATATAATATAATCAATAAATTGTTAACACCTGGTGTTATCTATATCGTATGCGAAATTTTAACAGAAAAATATGAAAGTTGTATCAGAATTTGGATTTTCATCTATAAATGTAATACTATTGCACTAGTCAAGGGGGGGGGTCCGGACCCGGAGTCCATCCCTTTGGGTGCGCCACTGTTGTGTGATTTATAAAATGTTTTAAATTTCTTTATATAATTTACTCAATTGAAGAAAAATATATTTCAATGATAAACAAAACGAATACGTTTAATCAAAAATAAAACGCGTTTGCCGCTTAAATAGTAAAAAAAAAAAATAAAAACTGAGTAGAAATCAAGATATTTTGTATAATTGTTCTATGGAGTAATCTATTGATCCAACAATATTGTGTTATAATTTGTTTTACGTAAAGTGCAACGACTTGTCACTATTTATTTTTATCTTTCGACATTTTGATTGGAAATGGCATTAATTGTCATTTGAACACGAACATTCGCAGTCTGCTGGTTTTTAACAGTTGTTAGTATTGCTGTCATGTTACATAGTGATCGGTAAAAAATGTTGTTATTGAAAGGTTGTTGGTTGGAATATTAGTTGTATAGAAGAGGTACACGATTGAAACGAAGACTCAAACTGATATGTTTTCCTTTCTTTATGTATAATATCAAACCAATGATTAATTAGGTACATTATTTGAGAAGTGGACACTAGATGTGCAGCAGCTGATCGTGTAGTTTTATCAGTAGTTCCTTGTGATTTGCGCCAAATATTGTTTAAAGCTTATGCCTTGGAAAGGAATACTTCTTCTCGTTCATCGACTTGCCCATCTCGTTTGTAACGCGATGGACCTAGTCGATGGATGACATTCTATTACGAAATCTAAACTGTTCTTTCGATATCAGCTCTTTTGCTTCAATAAATGACTTCAAGCGCTTTAGAATATAATTTTCGAATAGTTTTATCACGCTCGAAAGAAGTGATTTTAAAATCTGTGTGAAGTGACTTGTTCAGATGGTTTTCCCGGTTTAATGAACACGACCACTTGAATTAATTTTTAATGTTCGGAGACATTCAGTGCGTATGACGTGCCATTACAGCTATGTGTTAGATGGATCATAACCTTCTTTTAGGATTTCTAACATTACGCATGTAAGAAGAAATTTCGAATAAAAGAAAAAATGTGAGAGCTCTACATAGCTAATTGAAATGCACTATATACTAAATCAATAAACGTTTAACGTATGTAATGACTATTAAACCGATATGGACTTATTTGGATTCAATTATAGAATTGTGCCAGTAAATCCAAGATTGAGATTATTCAACGCTGTTATAATATCGCTATCCGTGTAATTGCTGCAACATGTCGTTACGACAGACATGATTTATTGATATCATCCATTGGTGTAAAGATTACGGAATTTGTCCGTAAATACGAAACGAGGCTAAACCGACACAGCAGCATTTCAACTGCTTCATAACATTTATGATACAAGATATCTCATAAATATCAAACGATTAAATATATAATTCTTAAACTAATACTAGGGCCAAACCACTGGGAATGAAAACTCAAAAAGGTTTTGTATAATTGACAGTTACAATACCGTCGACGTTTGTGTACAACCTTTGTGTTATATTGTTTCATTTCTTTTAACGTTCTAATAAAAAGCATATTCGCATTACAAAAATCATAATATGTTTTATTAAAAGAAATAAGATTAATATACGTCTTTTAATACATTTACTAGATATTAATTTGAAATATTTGCTATCGTACCGTAGTCTATTATATTATGAATTGGAACTGTAATTGAATGTAGAGTTCCGTAATTAATTCGGTGTAGACTTCCGAATATACACCACATCAACATGAAGTAATATTTGTGTATGTCAAATTGTCTCTATATTATTTTAACATTCACGTAAAAACGTATATTGTACGAAATCAATTTGATTTACAAACATCAAAACGATACATTTATTAGATCTAACAATCGATATTTAAACTCAAATATCCACCGATAATGCATTGTAATAATTTGCGTTAAAATTTAAATTAAAAAAAAATAAATATATTATGTACGTGAATAATTTCAAATTAATTCTTTTAATTATTATAGGTCTTAAAACAAAAAAATTTAATTTGCGCGTGCAAATACTAATAAATAATATACTGAAATTAATTAAATTTAAATTCATATTTTTGAATAAACTAAAGGCGGAACACAAATGTAAATAATTACTATTTTATCTCTAAAAACAAATTGTTCAATTTTGTCGATAAATCACAATTAATGTAATATAATATTTTACGGAAAACAGAAAAGCGAACGAATCCATTAATTTTTAAATCTGACGTATTCGACGAGCTTGTTTGCTTTCGTTTACGTCATCGCGACCAGTTTAATAGAGTGTTTAATATTTGCGCAACAGCGGTCACTAAGCGCTGTAATTGTTATAATAATACTATGCGCGCTCAATTTTTTCGTTTTTAGTTTGTCGGCTCGACACCCAGCCACCCACACAAACACAAAAGTAAACACAAAAATCATTACCTCTATTGAAAAGCGAATCATATTATTGCGACAATAACAATTTGTCTTCGGTATTCGTTTTCGTATACGCGTCGTCATTGGAATATGATTAATGTTGAACGTCCAGGTGGTGGTAAACGCTCGTTCATCGCCAATCGGTTCGATAAAATTGTACACTATGCGCGTACGGGGATAGTGCAGATAAAATTCAATTTCACAATACGTGCGGTTTTCGCATTGACCGTCATTACGTCCGGCTTTATCGGTCATTTCTTCATTCCCGTTGTGTATGTCGTACGAAATATTCGTAATTTCCGTATACCTTCAATTCAGTGGCATATCTTCAAGTTATTAAGGGGAGTCGAGGTGCAGACGATTTTCCGAGACCACTAATTCAAGACTTAAACCTATTGTAAATTTCGAATCAATACATAAATAAATCGTTTCGTGTCGGTGCGCACGAGCATAATGAAAAAACCGTTAAATTTATCGAAATTGTTTTTTATTTGTAATCAGATCGTTTAAGGCACGGTCTGAAAAATATACGTACGACGGAGTAGGAGTGACAAATTGTTAAAAATATTTCACACGAAAAAATACATTATTGAATTATCACGATTAATCTGCAGCCTACCATTTTTAAAATGTTAACAATTTGTGCACAAAACGTATCTCGAAAAAATTACGTGGGTACAATAACGAAGAAAAAATTTCTGTCACATAGCAATGGACGATTTTCTGCCACCTTTGGACCACTCTCTTTAATTATATTCCTGAAATTGTCAATAATAATTTTCTGAAAGTCATCGAACAATTAAACACATCAAACTTAATTTTTATTATTTTTCTGTCGGTTAACGGGGGCGGGATAATATATTGATTTCCATTATTACAAAATACCTCGGTTGTAAGAATTGTTACAGTTTTTTTTCTTCACACGATTCGTTCACATATAAATAAAGGTTATATATATAAATAATAAATAGCCATATGGGAATATTCTAAAAATATTTTAAATACGAACATAAAACAATAATTCAGTAACTATTTGGCATTATTTGCATCGTAAGCATGTTGACTTGGAAAAAAACCGGGTGTCGAACAGCAGCTATTTATACTTGTGTAAATGCAAAATATGAGTTAGACAGTTGAACGCTTCACGTGAGCTAAGCCTGGCAATATTCGGATAATAACGTTAATACAATTACAATTTTAACCCATTTGTTATTTGACAATAAAATATCGTAGGTTACAGAGCACTGTGAAAATTCTCCATACGATATACGAATATAGAATTTGTCTGCTGTATTGTAATATTAGATTTGTGTAAATAGCGTTAAACAGTCTAATTCAAAATTGAAAAAGATTGAATAATTTTGAAATATATATAATCGGTTGCCAATTTAAAGGGAGCCTTGCATTTACACGTTATACAAAGCACCTATACTGCAACATCACTGTTTATTGTGCGGCCCTCATTCAAGGGTTAGACTGAGAACGTCAGCATACAGAATTGTCGCACAATATAACGTCTGTCCTCGGTAGCTACGGATATCCGTTCGTTGCATTGCCGTTTTCCATCATTGCTCGCAGTTTTCGTTGTTGTTTGTTTCCCTCCCCCCCGTTTGTGTTTTCGGTTTCCCGAAATGAAGGGGAACTATATTGATCTTTTCGCCCCAAGTCCGTTATGTCATTTCTGTGCGTTAAAAGCAAAGAAAACTCTCAAAGTTCGGATCTAATACAACCGTGGCCAAAGACATATTACGCTATAGTCGTTTTTATTTTTTTTTTTTCTATTAAAAAAATTGATTTTCTCTATTACGGCGGAAACGATTGCCGGGCCTAATTCACGATGGTTGTCAGTACGGTTGAACTATTTCTTTTCTCGTTTGTTCGATAATTGAGTTATAAAACAATGTAATAATATTTTATTTTTATCATCCCAAGCGTCACGTCGAGTCACTACTCATAAGTGGGCGTTATTCTACGCTTAGTTGTCGGAATACACCTGCAGTAACGGTTCTACGAGAATCGAAGACACATCGACACTGCTATATTTTATTAAATATTATCATATCACACGCATTCAAATCACGTGTATTCAAAACGATACACGAAATGTACATAAAAATATCAAATACATACACGATTGTTATGTTGTTAATGTTTAAAATATCGGCTACGTGTGATTAAATTAATGGCAATTAAATGATACGCGAATCTTATTTGTCGGATATGCAATAATAAAACCATGATTGATAAATTAATTATTACCGTTTTAATAGTTCAATTGAGTAATTATTATTTTTTTCGTTAATAATTTTATATAAAATTGAATGGCAATTAAATGAATGACAATATTGCGTTTGAATATTTTTAAAAATAAATAACTTACCATATCAAAGGTATAGACGTTTATTGTATTTTGGTGACATTTTCAGAGCGAAAGATAATACTCACTTTTTACTTCGTATAAATTTCTTTTGTACATTTGTAAAATAAATATGTATTTATTTTGTAAGATTCCCGTCTATAGAAAATGTTATTATTAATAATATATTATTCTGTATAAAAAAAAAATACGTTTTATAACGTTTCAATTCGCTGATCACATTTAAATACTTACAAAAGAAATTTTAATTTCTGATTATTTCTACACTGAAAATTTTGATTTGTATGATACACTTTAATTTTTCACAGATAAGCAAAACAATAATATTATTAATAATGATAATAATAGTGACATTGGCAAACATGACGCGTTTGAAGTACAGCGTTGCTTGAGTGGAGCTGAAAAGGAAAAGTCATTCACCATATAGATGGGATTGGCATGGGTTCGAATTTCGCGTGAGAATATGTATCCTTCAATAAAGATAAACGATGATATTGTCGTAGACGTGTAATATATTCACTTTATATAGTCTGGTATATGAATAAATTCAGGTATCATGTTCACTACGTGACACTTTTGAAATTTTTGTCACATAAATTTGAAGAAAAATAAAATGCAATATCGTAACATTACTATCGACACACACATTGTATAGGCCTTAAAAGCGTTTAATATTTATTCAAGATAAAGATATTAAAAACGAAACATATCCTTATGTTTTTGGTTGAAATGAGTTGCTTTAATTTTGACATTTATGGATCTTGAACAAAAATTTACCCATAAAAATATTTTCATCAGCGTTTTTCATTCTTTTAATAGCTGTCAATATGTAACGTTATCCGGGAGCTATTAATTTAAAACGTTTTTATACGCGAATTTCAAATAAAAATAGTAACAGTCATTTAAATAATTAAATATTCATTTTTAAATTAATTAATTTTAATTTATTTTCATATGAGTGTAACTCGTTAATTTTCTAGCGTTATTATATTGAATTATTGCGAATTATAACATTTCGACGTTATGACGCGGTATTTTATTAATACTTGTATTGATATGTATATGATATTAATATGTATTGATAGTGAAAACCAAAATACGAGGGAGAAGACCAAATCCAAATGGCTACTTTAAATGGATTTTTTAAAAGACTCGAACTATGTCAAACACATAACAGGGAAACTTCGAAAAATGCATGATACAAATTTGTAAAAATAAATCATTATATATATATATTATTATAATTATCACAGAAATTCAAGACTTTAACGTCAAAATATAAATTTATATCTTAATTAAACACATATAAATGATATCGTAACTTGAAATTAATGATCACTCTCTATATTATGTGTACTACCAAAGAACACCGTACTCGTTTTTCTCGATTGGACCGGCTTCGGTAGCTGTTGTATTCGCTGGATTCTGCGTTCGAATAATAATAATAATAATAATAATAATAATAATAATAATAATAATAATAATAATAATAATAATAATAATAATAATAATAATAATAATTATAATAATAATAATAATAAGTATACGAATGACGACGTCCGGTTTTTATCTGGCGACAAACGGCAGCTCGATAGCGGCCCACTTAATTGCTATACGAACAACCGACTAGATATATCATTGAATAGATGAAAATGAAAAAAAAATATAGGTATACATGTACAACCGAAGACGCCAGTGCAATAACCTGCGCTGATAGGTCATAATTTTCAAAAAATCGACATTATACACACGTGGTATGGCGATTAAATGTTGAAACCATATTTTTCCTGTTTAAATCGTTCATAATTATCCAATAATATTAATTTTACTTTTATCGATACAAAGTAATGACCTATTAAATAACAGTATAATAAGTCAATTATATCATCGTACAAAGTTGGCTATGTCGCGACATGTATTGTCAATATTTTTGAAACGTGACAACGCGTTAGGGTGATAATCGGACAGTAGGAGTTGAAAAAACGTTTCTTACAGATTAACAATACTAAAGGGAAAATCAGTAGAATTTTCTTTAAAATCATGAAGTTCAGATAATTTATATTTTATATTTAGTTATAATAAACATTTGAAAATTAACGTATCGAAATTTTGAAATATTATTAAACAAGGCGTTTATTTATGATTCATTAAATCATCATTTTCAGTACATGAAAATATATCTATTTGTTGCGAATTCACTTGATAACTACCAAAATCTAAAAGCAAAACAACAAAATTTATAACAATCGCCTATTTTTGGTAACAATGAATTATAATTTTGTATAACAATTGCATAGAATAATAATTTTAAAAAAAACTTTGTAATCTTCTAGATAATTTGTCGGAAACGTTGAACATTTAAATGTTAAATTACGTTTTACTCTATCGAATAATCCAGATAAAAATAATATGATTTCATTATTTTTACATTAAGAATAAATGTTTACTGCACAATTTAAAAGTGTTAATAATATATTACTCATCGATTTTAATAAATATTTTTTTTTGACAAATGAAAAATATAGATAATTTTTGATAATAATCGATAAGATATTATATCAAAATTCAACCGAATTCGTTAAAAAAGTTAATATAACTTCAGTGTCAGTATATTATAATTATTTTATAATTTATTACAATTTCATTAATATTTTTAAAAGTAAGCAAAAACGATACAATAGTGAATTAGACTCAAAAGAAAAATATTTTTCCTTTCGCTACAACACTCTGTACTTTACTTATCGAATCTATTGATTCATTACGACATTATTGTCAGTCACACATTTTGTTCAATATAATTAAATACAATTTAACAATATAATTTTATTTTTTAAATGTAACGGATCAATGGACACATTAATGGTTCAAATAAATTTTAATGGAGTAATAACTATTATTGTAGAAAACACCGTTTTCGAAACGATGATAAAATTATTTTATGATACCCTCTTATAGTCGGACTCTTATAATCAGACTGTAATAAATGTCGGTCATAACCGTACACCAAGATAATAACTTTATAATCGGCTTGGATATAATGTATAAAGAACAATGTAAATGGTTGTACAAAAAAGTCAGTATCCAAAGCAAACCTAGTCTTCATTGTCGGAAGTTTATCGATTAGCCACCTGTATTATTGTTATGGATTCGTATAAAGTGTATTGTCACATCGAGGAAAAGTTTTTAAGTTAATCGAATGCCTCATAACATTGCCTCTCCCCAGCCCCCCAAAAAAACATAGTTCGTTTATAAATGGCAAACCTCTTACAAAATACGGTTGTGTGGATTAAAGTATTTAGTACGAATTTTCGTTAGTGATCCAAATCTTAAATGGAACAATTGTCTGATGAAATATATTGGATGTAATCATTTTAAAAACTTTTTTTTAGGGTCCAATGAAAGCGATTATCTAGAAAAGAAAAAGTCAACATTATTACGCTACACATTTTAATGTACAAGTGTAAGTTTAGGTATTTATGATCTTAACTTTAAGACCAGGCTCATAATAAATTTTTATTAAACCCGTGCCCACACACGAAAATATTTTATACCAGTAAATATAAGTGTTGATTTTCTGAGCAATAGAAACTGAAGAAAAAGTGACGGGTACAAAGAACCGAACGCAGTTGATTGGAATTTGTTTAAATACAGATTTTGGATTTATATTTAAAAATTTGTTAGCTGAGACAGAAAATTATATATATGATATAATATTAATGTAAACACAATTGACGGATATTAGATACACGCTATGTACAGAAAGATCAAGACCAGCTACTCGCGGTCCTGGCCAACGATTAGACGGATTTGCGGACGATTAGACGAAAAGAAGTACGAATGAAGGCGAGTATGTGGTCACTAACGGTCAGGGTGCAGCGTATCCACGAACAGTTTACTTCGAACCATAGGGTTGCGAGTATGTTGCGAGTGGATCTTATTATAGTACAAGACGAAGACTGATGGTGTGTGTCGGCAGCGAGGCCTCTTTTATGCAGCCGGGGGTGGACGGGGCTTGATAGCTAGCATTCTTGGATCGCGATATCTGATCTGTGGCGACGAAGACCCGATAATTTTTACGATATGGTTGATCTGATAGACATGATTACGAATATCACAGCAATAAAACATATATATATATATATATATATATGATATAACTATAAACAAATAAATAAATAAATATATATATATATGCTCGTATATAAATGCGAATTTTAGAGTAACGATAAGTATAAATAAAATTGAATGATATAATCATTTCCGTAGACGCGGACAAGGGGGGATTAGAGGGTATCATCTCCTCCCTCTTACACTTTTTACGACATAAAGAATATACAAATTTCAACCATATTTAAAAGTATTAGTTTTTTAATTTAAAAGTAATAAATACTAAACAATATCGACAACGTCAAAGTTTACGGTATCATTTTTCTACACTCGTGTGAAACATTTAATTTCATTGAGTCTATGATAATATTACACTGTACCTTTTATATGGAATTCGATATTGGCATTATTAATTGCACAACTGATACCGGTTGATATTAATCGTTTTTACATAAAAAGTGTTCATTATAGATTTATATAGAGATACCTTTGCGTTGGTTCGACAAATGCCTCCTTTAACAGTGTGTCCCGTGAAATATAAATAAGTATCGTAATGCGATAAAAAAAAAACTTATAAGACTTAATATTTTTTCAAAATTTTAAGATGTAAATGACGTACAAGGTATACTATAGAGTTAGTACTTTCGTTCAATAATACATTGAACGAATTAGCTAAAAAGCCAAGAAAAATAATTTTACCGTTATAATGCATTATCCAATATCAAATACAATTATACATAGTACAAACAAAATATGCAATTTAACTCAGTGTAATTAAGAACACCCCCGGCACATAAAAATCCTGTCTACGGCATTGGATACTTCTCACATATACACGCATACACCGATATACTAAGAGTTAACTGGTAAAAATTTCAACTCTCTTACCACTCTCCGTCTTAAGTATTACGTCCGTTTTAAAAATTTCAATATAATCCACTATGGTAAAAGATTATAGTTATTAATATTAATATATTATACCATTTGCAATTTACATTTATAAAGCGTGTAACAAACCAAACGCACGGGGGCGTACATTCATCATTTTACGTTACATTATACTTACCCAAAGTCATTATATATAGATTACGGTTTGAAAACACAAAATTCTCATTACGATTCATTTCGACGTTCGTACGCATATGTGTGTGTGTACCTCATATTATATAATTTTTTTTCGCAGTATAACCTTATAATTATTATCGTGATTTTTCTAAAGAGAATATTTTTCACCGCCTGAAAAATATTTGTTAAATATATTAGGTACTAAGTAAAAAAAAAAAAAAAAAAAAAAGTAGCGACCCGTAGAATATTGTAGACGTCGCTTAAATTAATCACTTGGATAATGATTTGAAAATTTTGTGCCCAACAGTGAAATTTGACGTTAAATTAATAATATAATGTGTTTGGATCACACATTTACGATTGAACTTACAGTACATTATTCTAATACAGTTTTTTGCAATAAACCTGGGTAGATAAAAGGACTTCAATTATCATTTTCCATCACAATAATACATTTTGTTGAAAAACTTGAACTAGCAAAAAAAAAAAAATAGCTGGTATTGGGTCATCGGGTTAATGTGGATGTCGTTTAAGCGAATTACTTGGATAACGATTTTAGAGTTTTTTTTTTTTTTTATTAGTGTAAATGTGAAAGCAATGATTTCAAAATTCCGCACATTTCATGAATCTAGACCAATTTTTCCCAATCTTTTTGAAATCACGGCACATTAATCTCATCATTTACGAGTATATTTACCCGTAGCACACTTGTCACTGTCTTATATTTATACGTATTTTTTTTAATTAAAATTAGGCTTTTATCATATTAAATACCTAATTGTACTTTATTGTATATCAGCAAATTACTAGTGAATAACTCAAAATAGTGTGTTTATTAAGGTTGGGGAAAACTCTTGTAAAATTATTTTTTTAATTTATTACAAATATTAAGTTCATTGATATGGAAAAACAGTTCCATAACGATTACATTACAAAAATGTAATGAGACATTTGGGGCCGTTTCCCTTTCATTAGAAGTTTCCCTATGGGTAGCACACTCTCATGACTTCACTCAAATTCTTCGGTAATAATTTCTATTACATATTATTCATCAAAATAATATGAGTCAGGTGATTGCCAATAAGAGAACAATAAAATGTCTATTATTAATAATCATGACATTTCATGATTATTGTATCCCGATTGGGATACGATGCTTTAGTCATTACTTTTGACCAAACATAATTTTCCACAAAAAATATAATAAAACTTTGTCAAAAAACTCGAAATGCTTATATATATATAAAAAAAATTGTGACTAACGGTTTTGAAGATTTTTTTTTGGAATATAGTTGAAGTAACGTATACGTCTGACATTGCATTAATTTTTTTAAGCATTAAGACCAAAAATTAATTTTTTCTAATTAATTATCTCAACATATATAACGCTATAAAAAGTCGAAAATTGAAAAAAAGGTATTGAATTTTTTTTCTTAGTGACGTTACATATTTGATGAATATTTCAATTTTCTCTAACCACGCATCATAAATGACAAAGAAAATATAACGATTATCGATTTCGACGAGACTGCGCGATTTCATATGCAATTTTCCTTTTGTCTTTTAATTTTCACTCTCTTTTGGGAAAATCGAAAAACGATCTGTGTAAAGTGCCAATACTAGATGATGCGATTTCTTACCGGAGACTGTAAAGACCTGGGCGCTCTTTCCGGTAGAATTTTCGGGTACGTACACGAAAAAAATTCGCATCATTGTAAAACGAATACAGATTCCTCGGTCCGTTTATGATCTGAAAAAACGTTATGATAATCATTCGTACGATTTCGCGGGATACAATGGTCGGTAAAAAATACTGTGGAAAAACGCGTGGTATTTCACGGTATTGGAATGGTTTTAATTTTTTTTTTTTTCAATTCAACCGTCAACGCACAATATGAAGACGACAGGGTGGTTTCACTAAAAATGGACTGACAGTGTTTTTTTCCCCTTCTTTTTTTCATAATAACGCTAATGAAACCGGTACAGCGTCAAAAGAAGACGAAATAAAAAAAGCCGATCGTAAGAGACGTGCATAAAGAGAAAAACGAATGAATAATTGCTACTGGTATACAGAGCACATACGTAATATGTACCACGGCACGACGACGATGGAAAAGAGTAAAACCGCGAAGGCGCGCGTGCAGCAGCAACTGTCAGAGGGCATTCATTAAGGATGTTTTCCGTGGCCAATCGGTCGGACACCCATTCGGCGTAGATGGACACCCGGTAATGAAATATTCGACTCACCGGGTGTCCTCATAATTTCTAAAGCATATTGATTTATATAAGTGTGATATTGAAACATTTAAAATACGGACAAACACTGATTTGTTCAGTAATAATTTATGACTTCAAGTTTTGTCTTTTAAAAAAAACATTATCAGTTTTGATATAACCGAACGTAAAAGTGATAATAAATTATATTACTGCGTAACCGCGATAGACATTAGTGGCTATAACGACGCTTCTTGCGAACCGTCACAGCTAAAACCGAAATGACGTCTGGACGCGCAGTGAATATTCACTAAAAAAAATACCCTGGCAACTGCAGTCGTATAGGAGTAATAGTAGTAGTCGCGCCGTATTCAGTGCCGCAACTATCACAGGGGCAGCCAGGACGATGCCCCGGGGAAAGGATTTATAGATTAATTTATCCGGATGACGGATTTTAAACAATAAAATTATGTAGGTAAAGGTAAAAAATAATTTATCTAAATAAAAAAAAAAAAAAAAATACAAGATGACTTTTCTTACACGTCAATTATAAAATGTCGTGAAATTAATGTGCAAAACGGTACTGACTGCCGAACGCGAAGAAGTATAAGACGACAAACGACGCTACTTACAGTAGACCATAACTAGTGATATTTAAAATTACAAATAAAACATTTAATTTTGTGTTATAAAACAAAAAAAAAAAAAAATATCACACGTAATGTATGTAGTGAAAAATAAAAATTACGAGCCTTTCGTTTTTCTCTGTCCTAGACCAAAAGCAAAAAAAAAAAAAAAAAAAAAAAACTCCAATCGTAGCACTCTGGCCGAACGTTTTCGTTACCCGCCGCAGTTGTTATGATGACGAGGAGTCGCAAAACTAAATCTCTCGGTGTTCGTACGTATACAAACATTTCGCGTCGTCCGCGTCAAACCGAGTTACTACGGCGCGGTCTCTCACGCATAACGCGTATAATACGCGTTTGTATTTTTTTTTTTTATTATTCTATAAATCAAAGAGTCTGCAATAACGGAAAAAAGTGTAAAAAAAAACTCCCCGCCTCCGTACGAAATGAAACGTGAAGAGAATATTATAATGTGCATTCGACCCCGTCGATTTGTATTCATACGATTCGACGGACGCGCAACTCTACGGCGAGCGCGTGTTTTCTCGCCCCGCGTTTTTCCCGTTTCGGCGGGACTAGACGATGACGTCGACCGCGTCGATTCGCTCCAGACGCAGACCTCGAGAAAACAAACACTTTGTCCTATTACAATACCGAAATATATAGCGTGCGCGCACAGTACTCGGTGGCGTTCCTTGTTGTTTTTCGTGTCGGCGGGCGACTATTTCAAACAACACGTACGCTAAAATAATATCAACCGCCGCTAAAATAACATAAGCCGCGAATGAACACCGACGCGAGCAGTGGTACGAGTAATTTAACACCGTACACAATATGAGTCTGCGCAGCGAGTTCTGGATTATATAATATTATGTCAACGGTCAGGTTATATAGGTCACACAGTCTTCGTCCAATATCAGGACTACTTGTCAATTCGGCCTTTTGATCGGCTTGTATTAGGTAACGTGTGTGTGGAACTACTACAGTATAGTGCCGACACATCTCGCGGTGTGTGTACGCGCATTTTTTTTCTTTTTTATAGGCATACGAGGCGAAATGAGAAAACATGAATTGTGTTTGTGTTGACAGTGGCGCAAAAAGCGACGATTTCCCGTTGGAATTCGCACGCGCGTGAATATATTGTGAGCCCATCTTTGTTTTACATTATCCACGTGACAACCGCGTGAAGAAATATACCAATAATTCAATATAATAGACTCGGGCGCTTTTCCGAGTATCTAATAATATACACATTGGGAATACTTTCTTCGAAAACATTTTTTGGTTTTTTTTTTTTTTAAAGAAAACATCACGAACGTTAAAAAATAAATATAATTTTTTATTTTATTTTGAAATTATCGGTTTATTATTGTAGTGAAAATAACGAAAAACGTGAAAACCCCGAAAAAAAAAAACGTTTAACGAGCAGCGTAGTAACATTGTTGATTTTTCGGTTGTTCTTTTTTTTTTCTTCGCGCGCATTTGAGAACAATCCAAGAGCTACTTCTCTAAAATCTAAAGCACTAACTAAATGCGAGATTGGCTATCGGAAACTAACTCTGACTGTAAAGATCACAGCACTCTTTGTAGTGGAATTTGTCGATACAGACACAAAAAGTAACACTTGGTTGTTCAACCAACACGTTCCTCGCTGCGCTCTGAATCTAAAATTATTTTTACGTATCGTGTTAACTTTGAACACTATAGTGGCTGTAGGCACTACGTATAATAGTCTGATTTCCATCATTATTGAAAGAAACATTTACTTTCGTAGTCCTTTTTTATTTTTAGCCCCGCAATGGTGAAAAAAAGACAAGAGAATTGGAATTTTGTTTATAAATTTCAGCAAAAAACATCCATCTCGCGTTAACTGTAAAGTAAATGAGTGAAACCTTGATAGCAAGCTAATGAGACAATGTCACAAACTTAGCATATAATATATATATATATATATACTATAGTTCGTCGATATTATTAACGATTAGAAATACGATCAGTGTTATGATAACGTCTTTAATAGTAAACAATAAATATCTATCTAGATTAATATCACTGCTGTTGTAAACAATATACAACCGTGGTTCATATAATTATCTACTAACCGTGTAACAATGAACCAATACTCGGATATGATATACGCATGCACTACATATGAAATATGAGCGCTTTTTGAGTGATGATTACAAGTTTTAATCGGTATTAAATTAATTTACAGAGGTGGAAGGGATTATGTTAAAAATTAAATAAAAACTTTTTTCATAACTTTTTCTTTCTTAAAAAAAAAAAAAGAGTCTCGGAACTTTTTGAATAAACTGTGTAAACATTGGTTTTGCATTCGTAAAATATATAAAATTTAAATTATTATTTGGAATAAAAATACAACAAATGGACGGAAGCACGAGCTCCATGTGCGTCCTGTTTAAATAAGCGAATGCTTGCCGCTTGGGTAGTTATGTTACTACATGTAACTACATTGTAGAATACAGCGTTCTGAATTCTGTATATAGAATAGTCTTCTCGATAACGTTTTTAAAAAGAATATTAAAACACTAAATAAAAATAAATTTTTCTTTAAATTTAAGTCTTATTTATTATGGTACATTATTATAGCCAAAATAATGAAAAACGTACAAGTAAAAATTCGAAATTAAAAAAAAAAAATGATTATTCAACGAGACAAGGAGAGTTGACCAATTAATGTCACGTCATAGAAACGCCCGTGTTTTGCGTGTGTAAAAGTCTCTTCATTCGTACAGTGATTTTAATAACCTAAGGCAATATTTGAGAATTTTTTTTTTCTATCATACTTACTTTTATGTGTTTACGACAATAGTGTGATTTAAATTTTAATTTATCTTGTTACTGTATACCAAATATAAATTATATTATTACGTTAATTCCGTAAAATTGAATTAGCGTCGTGTCGCCATACCGTTGTGACACGTCAATCGCATTTTACGAGATTTAATCTAATAGTTACTATGAAAAAAAGTAGAAATCAAATTTTCGGTATGATATTTTAGGTATACGAGTATAATAAAAACTAAACACCATTCAACGAATTAAACACCTCAAAACCTATAATTGCTATAAATATTCTGAAATGAAAAGAAAGATTTGACAATCTTTTTTTCCTTAATATAATATGAAATTATATATTTGATGAATATTTCAAGTTTCTATAATTATTAATTTTGAAATTACGATAATGGTTTTCGACAAAATTGAATTTTTACCGTAATTATATAATTCTCCGGTGGTTTTGAAGTTACATATATTTTTAAGCACTTTTAAAGTGACCTGTCTAAAGTACAAACTAGAGGCGATTTAGTAACAAACCGTGAGTGTAAAGATAGGATCACTCCTTTTGGTAAACTTTCCGGGTGAAAACATAAAAAAAAAACATATCATTGTAAAACCAATACATTCCTTGGTCCGCTCAGAATCTAAAATACAAAACTATATATTTCGCACATCAAATATGTAAACGCAATAATAATTTATATACAAATACTCGATAATTGTCAAATGCCTTTCAATTCCCGCAACAAATTGGCCCTCTCTACATTACCTCCAAATAGCGGACAACATTTTGACGGCCTAGAGAATCGGATTGACTATTTAAGCTTTTCGCTATATATACTTTTTAAATCATACATACTATACGCGCACCGTGTTATGGAGAAAAATTGAATTTTTTTTTTTTTTTAAATTGTTTCAGTATTATACTTATCTACAACCGTCCGTAAACGAATTTCATAGAAAATATTCACATTACTGGAGTTGCGTCATCGTCGTCCTTATCTCAGCCCACCGTTGATCCTGTGAAAACATTTCAATTTCAATCCGAACGACAATGAATAGATAAAACTCTATACGCGTTCCTCGAGCGTATTTCGCGTAATATTATTGCAGTGTAATCTCGAGAGAAATAATTATTTCAGTACGACGCCGTGTGCAACGGTACACCTAATAAACAAGATAATCTTTACATTACACTTATGCAAGCGGCTGAGTTCTAACATTTCTAATGTTAAAAGTTCACGGTGAATTTCTGTATTATATATTTCACTCGACGAGATAAAATTAACTTTAACGCGAAAGACGCTCGCCGTGCTGCAGGGAGAGAAAAAATATACATATATATATATATATATATATATATTCCAATTCGTTTTCACGAAGGACCCGTTGTTTTGTTTTTTATAGATACGTACAGAATTTCAAACACGTTGAAATTCCAACAGTCTACGCGTATTTCGTAAAATATATACACATATTTTTTTGAAAAAGTATCCCGTATAATTCTGCGTTCAAAAGTTTATGATAATTTGAAAGTCTGTCTTCGCGACCGCTGGTTTATGTTTTAGGAAAAATTATATGTCATAGGAAAATTTTTTCTAAACGTCTGTAATATAATATAATAAGTAAATACTTATTTTTCTCGGAAATCATAATGATACAATCTAAACGTCTAATAAATGTACGAGAAACACATTTTAACTTTTCATTACTTGATTTTTATTATTATTATTTTTACCAGATAACAGTGTATGTTTTATATTAAAAAAAAAAAAGTACAACACGGAACATCCTTATATTCTATATCACAATTTACCATTCTGCGTAAGTCTATTTATACTACGATATTAATAATAATAAAAACTTTTTTTAAATTTATACAGAACACGTTCGATGATATTATACAATTTGTATCGTGAAAACGTCAATTTAAAAGTATCGTCATATAAGTAAAAAAACTTTCAATATTTTTAATATCTACCGCATATATTTACTACTACGTAGAAATAAAAGGGTGTAACGTTTTAGTATTCTTTACATTATTCTATATGTGTATGTGTGTGTGTGTGTGTTATCGGCTATACTTTAAGATATGTTTTATTCTTTCGGAATACACCGCGAGATGATAGAATATCCGGGGGAATTTCAGCAATAACTTTGAACCGATAGGAAATAATAGTGTGTGTGTATATATTGAGAAGCACGAAGAGTTTTGATTAAAAACGCGACAGGCGAAACAAATTTTCTAGTAATAACGTTTGACAGTTTCGGACGAGAACGTCTGAAACGGCGGTAAAAGGAAACTATGCGCGTTGTTATTACGAATCAAAGAGCTAGTGTATTGCCACCGTTCAAAGTGTGAAAACGATTCAACAATGTTCGAATTGGTTTTGAATTTCAACAATACATTTTATATATATATGTATACATGTATCTACTCCATACATATAATATTTGGCAAAGGTGTTTTAAGCGGAAAACGTCGTCGTAGTAATAGTGAAACATGGGTAAACGATAAAGCAGCTGATACGTATTATTGTAGTACGATAGGTATATGCTACGACGAATAATACATTTTCACGGCGAACGTATTTATTACTATTTACTGTTTGCCGGTATAACATTTGAGACGCGCGTAGGTGAGGCAAGAAATTAGTTTGAATGGTGAATTATTGCTTTTGACGCGTTTCGTCGTAGTGGCGATCACAGATTTTCTTTCCGGTGCGCGTTATTACTATAGGCTTCTGTGGTTTTTTTTTTTTTTATATATTTTTACTGGGAACGTGCAGTTTCAATTTAATGAGCTTTCTCGACGTTTCATTCTTCTATGAATTCGTATACAGAAATATTTAGCACACGAAAAAGTATATTTCAAGATTAAAGAGAATATTTTGTAAAAAAAAATATAATATGTTTTAGGAATATATCGAGGTGTAATTTTAAACAAAATACACAATGGTTTATATAAAAAATATTGTGACTTCCAACAGTTTCTACTGTCTGGATACCATAATTAGATCGGGTGAGTTTTACCGTTCAAATTGAACGTGATGTTAAATCAATATTATTTAGTAAATTAATATATATATATATACTTTAACACATCATTATTATTTTCAGCTCGTATTTTTTATTGCATATTATATTATGTATATAATTTATTATTTCTCTTTTAATATTAATACACGTAATAAAGTGAAATATAACTAAACATCATATATTTCAAAACAATTAAATTTATATACCTCTAAAAGATTATTTTGATGAAAATTATAGAGTATAACAACATTTTATTTTTAGGATTTTAAGCGCATATAAATCCTGTCTCTATTTATTAAAAAACATATTTTTTTATTTAAAACCATTTAAACACTAGTTTCGAAGCAGAAAATTTAAAACACGACCATTAAATAAATATTAAATAATAAAGCATACTATTTCAAAAATAAAAAATAAATTAAGAAATAAAATATAATAAAACATTTTTAACATAAATAAGCGTGATATTATCATAGTACCATTAGTAATAGTAGAATCATAGTTTCATATAACGTAAAATAAACAAATAATAATAATGTGGTATGTATATAATATATATTTTATGATTATCATTATAAAGTATCATTTGAAAATAATTTCTTACAAAAACCTAGATAGCTAAAAAATTTCAAAAATTGTTCTCCCTAATACTTTAAAAAAGGCACATGTTCCGTATATATTTCAAAAATCTAGGATCATTACTTTTGTACAAACGTTATTTTCCTCAAAAAACGCCTCTTTGAAGAAAAATGTTTATATTTTTTTTTTTCGTGACAAACGATCTTTAATATTGTTTTTAGAATATAATCGAAGCAACTTATTTTTGACACTGTAATAAATATTTTAATCATAGAACCGACAATTACCCCTTTAATAAATTAAATAACTTAAAAGCCTACAATTAGTATAAATAACACATTTTAAATAATTTTTTTGAATGTTTTTTCCTTTAATATTATACAATAATATAATGTTACATATTTGGACGATATTTCAAATTTATATAACTATTAGTTTTCATGTATTACGAAAAATAACAAAATTATTGATTTCGAAGCAATAGCGTTTTTATATAATTTTTCCATAGTTTTTGTATTAATTTTTTTAAATGTCCTTAAGAAAATTGAAAAATTGCCTCCATAATGTACCCACTGGATGCAATTTGCTATGAGGAACGGAGTATGACTGTAAACATTCCTTTTAGTTGAATTTTTGGTTTAGACATAAAAAAAAAGACACACACACACAATTGTAAAACCAATACATTTCTCGCTCCGCTCAGAAACTAATACAATATAATAAATATTATAAAACGCCGTTATTGGATATTTCAAAAGAGGTCATAAACCCCTTAATCTCCCGTATGGGCTGTGCCACTGTTCCGTCGTCTGCATATACAGCTGCGGAATATATTTTGATAAAATATTTAATCTCCCGTCTTTAGTCATTAGCCAGTTAAAACGTTGAACAGTATATATTATGATAAACGTACCCATGCTAGAACACAATCGGAATATTATTATAATATACATTATATTATATGGCGTAATTTCGTAGCTACGAATATCGTAAAAGCATTGAAGGACTTTTAAGTATGTATGAACTATATACATAAAATTTCGTACGACGATAAGGGCAATTATTATGATTTAATACTATAAATTTTGTGTAATGTGTCTAGTTGGTTGAAAAATTTGTCTTCTTAGGGATATTATAACGGAAAATAACAATAATATATAAATATACATATATATTTCGTTGCGAATATCTCTTCATTATTCTCCGCAATGGCCAATAACTTTTTCGAATATTTTTATTCAAAACGCGAATATGTTTGAACGTTTTCACAATAAAATTGGTTTGTTTTTACAAAAATTGTCGTTTTATTTTAATAAAACAGTTAAAACAAAAGAAAAAGTGAAAATAACTCAAATAAAAGAATAAATAGGATATGTGAAAGAAATAAAATAATAAAAAATGCATATTGTAAATATTTATTTGTGTAAATGAAAAAAAAATTACATATATATATATATATATATATATATATATATATATATATATATGAATACACAATTAAACAAATAAGTAGTACGAGAAATAAAGAAACAAGAATTGTTGTATTACTGGATTAAATAATGTTATTTATCACTTTCGTGGGAATTGATAAAATGTCAACATCAGTTATTACGCGAAATTGAAAATTACAAAAAACGGCTAAAATGTATACAATTAAAATTTTTATTTATATATACACGAATTTATCATTTTATATTAATGGATTTTTACTGGTCATCTGTTTAGTAAAAAAAATGTGATGTATCTCAATATTACTCAAAATATAATATATGCAATTCTAGTTATAGACGAAAAAAAAGTGAAATAATCAAAGAAACAATTGTTGAAATATTCGGGTGATATTTGGATAGTCAATTGACCACACAAAATCAAACTTTTTTTTTATATAATTTTCGAATATTTTCATGATTAATAATTGTATTAGAGCTTTCCTTTAACAAAAAATATTTTGTAGAATGTACGTATGATATTTGTATAACGTATTTTCGCAAAGAAAACTCTTTATAACGTGGACATCATTTTTACGCTATACATTATGTCTACATTGACGTCACGTTCATAATATATATATATATATATATTATTTCTATGCGCACAATCAAATATATCGAATTATTCGTATAAAACTTTTTTTTTTTTACAGTTTCATTCGATCGTCCATTATAAAAGGTACTATGTTTTTTTGTGTTCGACAGAAGTAATAAAAATAATTTATTTTACGAACGTAATTTTTTTTTAACAGTTAAATCAATTCTTTGATTTCCGTAATTTATCAAGAGAAAAGTAATACTATACCTAGCACTCTTTTTCAATAAAATGTAAATGAATTAGAAATTATCCACGTCAATCGAATTCCAGCAGTCGGCATTAAATAATCGCCGGGTTGAAACGTTCATGAATAAAAAAAATATATAAAATGTACGTTCGATGTCTTAAAACTTTTTTTTTTTAAGCAATTGATACGAAATGAATTTACAAATAAAAAAGAGTTCCGAAGATTATAGTTTTGCATGTTGAACAATGTTTTTTTTTTTAAATTCTAAAATAAAAATAACATAATATACAAATCGACGGAAAAATACAAATACAAATCGGACAAGAATGTAATGTCGATTAGAATGGACTGGACCGCGGGACCCCAGGAGAATTAACCGTTGGGGCGCGAATTTTATATAATGTCAAATTGGTAAACTGTTTTTTAATATTCACACGGGTATTCATACTATTCTGGTCAGACATATTTGACGTCAAACACTCTTATCCCACGTAATTTGTGAAATGCAATATTCTTAAAGTCTTTGTACTGGTCCAATGAATCCAATCGTTTATTATATTCTAACCTCGTGGAGTTTTGTTGATTTCATTATTAATTACAAATTAATCATACATTTTGTTCTTACAATATATGCGTAAATTATTTTTGAATACATTCTATTCGAAACTGGTGAAAACTTTAACCGTGTAGTAAATAATTTGAAATAAACATTTTCATTATGTTCCGCAGTACAGGCGTACAATTATCACTTGATACCAAATATTTTTATGTATATATTAAACATTTTGAATAATATATTATCTTGTGTTTGTTTGCTTATTATCGAATTGAATTCATAAACTCAACAAAATTTGTGATGTTAAATTTTCGAAAACATATATTCAGTATTTGGAAAAAAACGAGCGTTTTCATACACCTGTTCACGCGTTCACGTTTATATTTTATGAACGTCACACGTTTTTTTCCAAATAGAACATAAGATTGAAACGACGTTCATAGTTCAATGAACTTGAACAATTTTCAGGTCAAAGTACAACATTAATTTAATAAATATATGTTTATTATTAGATTATAATAAAATTATCCTTGTTATACGTATTTATAAGAACATAATATGTGGATTTTTAATGAACCCGTCTCGAAATCACAACAGAGTAATAATACCGATGATTTGTACGAATTAGTGACATCAGTAAATAATAAATTTGAATTGGAAAAATGTACAACATAGTTAATATCAAAAATACACCCGGCCCTGCAAGTTATTATCTATAATTATATAACTAAAAAATAAAAACGGATTGATTTTAGGAATCAGAAAATAAACGAAAATCTTTATTTTATCATATGTATTGGTACATAAAACAAACTTCATTATACATAAAATTATTCTTCTGATAGGTGTACGTGCTTAATTTTATCAGTAATACGTCAAACTAATTAGGAGTATGGATTTTATACACAAAGTAATAAATAATTAATTTTGTAAGCGATATGGACCATATATATATTATAATAAACGACCAAATAAACGGCGTTCATTCATTTAAAGAACGTTAACGTGAACGTGTTCTTTTAAAATAATATAAACGTAAACGAATTGAATTATTAAGTGAACTTTCCTAACACTGCATATATTTTCGTTCGTTTATAGATACGACACGAATTCGACAAAAATTTTATTCGTTCACCACTGTAATGTTTAAGCTGTAAAATTATTTTACATTTTAATGTGTCATTTTGTAAGCTTGACTAAAAATAAATTTGCGATTCAACGACATTAATACGTGTACACGTGCTCCCACATTGTGCTTCATCAAATAGAGAAGAAAAGTATAAATAAATTGTCGATGACATTCAGATATAATGATTTATGTAGATAAAACATACATATGAATTTCAAACCTTTTACATTTAAATATAAAATTATGAACGAATAAAAGTTGTCAATTAGTGCCAACAGAGCAACTCAGTTAAACCAAACAATGTGTCATCGTTTTCAGATAGCGAGTCAAAGTAATTGTTAGTTTGTAAATCTTAATACATGTACGGAAAACTGGCTTCAGTAGCGATGTAGTTTACCGTTACATGAGAATTACCCCCATGGGCTGTGCGTATACGTAGAAAGTTTGTCAAAAACATTCAAGTGTTCTCTCTGCAGTTTCAAACTCGTGATCGTTATGAATGAGAGTTTCATAAAATGTGATTTTTATATTATGTTTTTACCTATGCGAGATAAGTTTTAGCAAAACAAAAAACAAAAATTATAATGAAAAATTTTCCATCGAGGAAATTTCGCCGCAGCTCGTGAGATTTAAAAGTACTTGTTCCTAACACTTTTAGTTGAATAACATTTGAATTTGTACCGAAATATTAAATACACATACGTGTAAACGAAATCACATGTATGCTGTTTGAACCACTAAACCTGCGGTCGAGAGATTATACTAATAGTCAAGAGGATATTGCGGTTGGATGGAACACCACGAACGGTGTCTATACGCTGACGAATGATTACAAAAAGACTACTTATTCTTAGTTGAATCAGATGAAAATAGTTATATATTCACTGGTTTAAATTATGGCGAAATTATAAATCGAATTTTTTTTTTATTGTACTAGATAAAAATACAATTATAGTATTAGCAACACTTACAATTTCCGAAACGAAAATATAAAAAAATAATAACCGTTAAAGAATTTATAAAATGCATTTGGCCTGTAACATGATTTAAATATCATAAGGGGATTTAAAAATTAAAACTCAATGGAGTTTTAGAAAATTTAAATTTTACGTGTTTAAAATGTATTATGATGGTAAGGACTTACAGTAAATATAATATGATAGATTTCACTCGGGAATGTAATTAATTTATATAATGAAATAATATGAAATATATTTCATAAAATAAATGCTATTCCATTATCTTTATATTATGTGTACAAGAAGTTTAAAATATATTGATTGAAGATAAAACTGCAATTAAACTGAAATCATAAATATTGATTTATTTTTAACATAAACAGTAATTCTTAAATTCAAGCAAAAACTATACTTTAGAATTTTTCAAAAGTAATAAATCAATTTTCAATTTTAAAATAACAACTTACTTTATTATAATTATGAAAAAAATTTTATGAGTTATGTATGGTATCTACGCAAAGAAGATTATTCTTTTACGTTTACCAAAACTATTGTGAATTTAGTTTTATAGATATATTGTCAATGAGGTGTATAAAATAATAACAATTATAATAATTATTCTTCATTTTTCTTTTATTTCTTTTTAATAAGTAAGAAGTAAAAGTAGAGCAATTTGAAATTCATTGAATGAATATAATATAATCAAACACAAAAAAAAATTATTTAAAGCTTACAGATCTAAATTTTTATTATTAGATGTCAAGAAAATTGACAAGATTAATTGTGTAATTTTTATATATTTTTAGTATATGATAATATTTTTTTTTTCAAAGTACTAAGTTCTATAACATAAAATTATGAATTTATATATTTTTAATACATTTAAAATTGAGTAAAAAAAAAAAAATGAATACAATGTATTAGAGATTAGATATCTTCTGAGATCTCGTCTCGTTTAACTTTTGCAACATGATGTAAATCAAAATATTTTATTGCAATTATGAATATCAATTGATAACGTTAAATAAAATTTAACTCTAATAACGTATAAATATGTGGATATATATATTTTTTCAGTCAATTTAAAGTATTATAAATGTCACACGTATGTAACGATAATAATGATACATTTAATACATTTTTACATTTTTCATAATTTTTTGCAAATTGAAATGTATCGAGTTATTCATATATAAATACTTACTTTTAGGGTTTATGTTAAAAATAATTCGTAAGGAAATAATGAGTGAACTATAGAATTATATGTTAGAACGAAATGCATATCATTTAAATATTATTATGTGTAAACTATTTAAAATAAAACCAAAATGATATAATATCATTCGACAAATCAAAAATTCGATACATCCATTTTTTAGCATAAATAGAAACATTTACTTAAATTTAATAACTTAATCATTATTTAAGTTGAAAAAATGACCAAATTTATTAAAGAGAAATTCCCTTTGAAAATTAAAAATTTTAAATGAAATAATATCGCAATAAAGGATATTTTTTGTTAATATTATTTTATATATTGTTTTTTTTATCACTAGTCTATGATAGTTTAACGAAAAAATAATTACTAATACGATTATAACATTCCTTTGTAAATGTTTTTTAAAAATATATTTTATTTAGTATAATAATACGGAGATATTTTGATTTTACATTAATAAAACATTAAAATCACATTCTCATTATTATTGTTTATTATAATATTTTATCAAATAAAATATATTGACATTTTTATTTTAAAACGTAGTTAAGGTATAACATGTATATTTTAAAAATATGCTGAAAATTGTTTTCTCTCAATTGTACAAATACTTAACCAATACTTAACTGAAACCACACGAGTTCCCGTAAACTAAGACTATTCCTACAACCGTTGTTTTTGGTTGATGGTTTTTGGTAAAATGTTTAATTTTAAATTGTATACAGTGTATATTATAATGCATTATCCTGTATTTTGTGATGAGGTACATGTGAGTGTTTAAAAAATAATTAATATGTATATTTTTCCCCAATTTTTCAACGATATTTATACAGAGATACATAAAAATTATAAACGAATAAAACTACGTGCACTCATGAAGAAAATCTAATTTTTCAAAATGTTCTTGTTTGCAAACATTATAAAAGTTATAAAAAAAAAAAAAAACAAAAATATACTCTCATCAATCGAATTCAAGCACTATTGTTTTTATTTCGTTTAATTTCTAATTCAGTTTATATATATATATATATATGTATATAGAAAAACACATTAAAAATACCCTACTGTCGGTAGAAGTGGATAAAGTTTTTCTGTAGGACACTGTTTCAACGAAAGAGTACGATAAACCGCAAACAACAAGCTGGTTATCGCCTTTCATTCTATTCCATTAGGTTTTCGCCGTCTCTGAGTTTAGAAAGGGAAAGAAAAAAAACACCAAAGTTTATATATATATATATGAAAAACTGGACGGGTTAAGTAGATAACATTCCTACATATTTATATATGAAATATATAAACGGTTTTTACAAATTTGTTAACCCGATAAAAAGTATTTAACAGTTTCAGGCGTAAAAAATGCAATGTCTAAAACAATTAATCAAAAACATTATTTATATACGCGGTACATGATATTATGTTTATATGTATATTATACAGCTATGAAGAATCACCTTTTTTCAAAATCTAAAGTTTACAGTTTTAAATTGTTCTAAAGTTTTTTTTATGTAATTCTACGTAGTGTATGCACAAATCACGGACATGTAATTTTACTAAACATAATATCGCGGAAAAATCAAAAATTATATCATTTTTAAAGTTTATATATATAAAAAAAAAAAGGGAACAACCTAAGCAAACACGCAATCGTGAAATAAACATTTATTCCTATCTAAATTTCAGACATGAATTCTTCCAGACGTTCAAAATAACAATCAGTTTTTTCACACTAATAAAATTCACTTGATTCTTATAGAATAGTTTATTTACTTTTATATAAATTTACCATAATTTTATAATTTTTAAAGCAATTTAAATCGTATTTTTGTAAGCACAACATTTAAATCGTAATTCTCTCTTACAGGTTAAGCCTATATTGCCTACACTCAAGTGCGCAATAACCTCAAGAACGCGTTTAATTTTTAAAAGAAAATAAATTTGTTTCCATACTGATTAGGTATATAATATGAAACTTATAAATCGATAAATTATAATTTAGTTTTTATAAATTGTATGTAAAAAATACTTTTGGAAATTTAAAATCATATATAGATTATTCATCCTATATAGTTGCATTTAAAATTATTATCAAACGAAATGTAATTTATAAAATAATTTTTATAATTCGCAACTATACTGGTATATTAATAGTGAATTTTTAATTTCAACACCTTGATAACTATAATAATTTCCTTATTCGAGTCCTTAGTCGATATAAACTAGTTAATAAAAATATTTTCTATTCGCAAATTTGATGTGGAACTTCCTTTTGTGACGTTTGAAACACAGAAATATTCAAATAAATTATTGTTAAAAGTCACATATATTTGGAAATAAATTACATAAGATATTTTACTAAATGTTTGTTTTCATTCTCTGCAGATACAATGATTTTTCGTTGAGTTTCCTATGGTTTTATCACCACGATCAGCGGATTAAAATCTTTTAATAATTAATGATTTTAAAATAGTGAGGCTAATATCCAATTTTGGTAAACCATAATAAATCTGTGTTACGCAATATGAAATAACTTTGTAAGTAAATATTTTTAATGAAAACAAGAGTAAGAAGATGGTCAATAAAGTAAGAGTTCAAAGGTATAATTTGAAATATAAGTATTTTTAACATCAGAAGTTGGTAAATAGTAACGAATACATAATGATAAAATGTAGTTAATGATAACGGCCAAGTTAGGGTGACATAAAGAACACTTTTGTGTACAGATGTTAAGTAAATATTTACGATTAAAACATATTATATAAAAATTATTATAATTCAGTATAGGTAATGTCAAATACTAAGTGAATTATAATTATAAAAAAATTATTAATATTAGGTTCAGAGTGAGGATATTATATATTATTTATGAAAATAATTTCACGTTTCATTCTATTCTAGTCAAATGACTTCCTCGTGAAAAATCGGTAATTAATTATATTTTAAAATTATATAGTAATAAATGAATTTATGAATTTTATGTAATAAATATTTCCTATAACATAATTTATAATTAAGTATACATTATTAATTACTGTACTAATTTTAATTTCTTTCACTGTTAAAATGATTTCGAATTTGGAAGTAATTATTTTACAATTCGCATGTTTCTATCGTAACGTTAGATTTTAATCCATAATAATGAAATTTGTGCCTTCGTGCTTTTAACTTCTCCCACACTTCTACTACTAAATAATTTTTGTTTTAATGTTTCCATATGCTTAAAATAATTTTATACATCTTCATTATATAATCTTAACGGATTTACATTTCCACTAGATCCTTTATAGTAATAATTAATTAATTAATTAATTATTTACTTACCATTTTTAGTGCTGATCGTATTGATATCATATTATTCGTCAGTGTTAGAATTAAATATTGTTTACAAACATTATTATATAGTAAGAAGTATTGATTAAAGTAAATTTTCTAAAAAAAAAAAATGATAAGTATTATTACAAATTGAAATTTTAAAAATGTTTTCTTGAGGTCTGCATATTATTCTATTAAAAGAATAGTAATAATAATAATAATAATAATAATAATAAAATATTACATATTTACATTAGTTATAAATACAATACAATTTAATACAAAATGTTTTTTGTGAGAAATAAAAATATTAACATTTGTATATTAAATTTTCTTGGCATGTATTATATACGTATAGAATTTTATAATATAGGTCGACTCCAAAAAAAATATCTGAAAAAAAACTTATTCTAACATCTGAGTTCTTAACCAAACAATATATTTATATTGAAAACCCTTATAACCATTTTTGTTTTTAATTGTACAAATGAATATATTTTATGCACATTATTTTTTCTGTCCTATGGCTTATAGACTTTTGAACTCCCTAACCTCTTAAGTCACGCCACTGACTAGAATTGAACAAAATGATGACCGTGTACGTAACAGACAAAATACCAATTACTTTTAGATCATATAATTTATAACATAAAGTCAATATGATTGTGATACGATTTATAGCAATCTCTAAAACACATTTGTCCGATATTGCAAATGGTAAACGGTGTATATATTTTTCAAATTATCATGCATCGAGACTGATGTAATAAATAGAGCTTAGAACATAACGTATATAATTATATACAGTTGGTAACTAAGCAGTATAACAATGTACTTTATAGCACTACAGGGACTAAAACTGTATATTATATATAAAGCATGTGCGCTGGGCAAGCATATATGCGTATACTGAATTCCTCTTGGTTATTTTACCTGGCGCGCGCGTTTTAACCAACTTGATAATAATATATATTCTAATATGTTTCCCACATAAATCAAACCCATATGTTTACGTTTACACACTTTAAATTGGAGTACGAGTCTGTGTTAAAAATTTATTGTAAGAGTTACCATATATCATATTACGATTAATTACTTGAAATTAGTATATACATATATTTTTTTTTTTTGAAATCGTGTTTAAAATTATATAGAAAATACGTATATTCTTACCGTGTTATCGACAAAATACACAGTTCATAACGATATTAAATCAAATGAAACAACATTTAACGTAATAGAAATTGATGATTCACCTTTTTGAAACTAGAACGTGAATAATGAGAATACATAAATATTGATCAGCCAAACTTGTATACTCGGTGGCGGTGTGACATTACAACATATCATAACATACGATGAACCTAACCGTGTACGCGACTGAATATATAACGCGATATTAACATCAAGAGGAATCTACCGTGCAGAAGCGAAAAAACTTTTAAATAAAATGCACACATTCGATCTGATTTCTACCACATTATCCGTAGTGTGCGAAAATTTCCTATAACGGCATTAAGTATTAATACTTTTCAAAAATACATCGAACTGAACTCGTTAGTCATTACAAAATGTACACTTCATAAGTGGAGTGGTTTTAAAGCTACACTTATTTTACACATAATAGGATCAGAAAACATAATAGACGAGAGTTTTTTTTCAATTATTGACACAGTTCAAAAAAAAAAAAAAATGTAAGTATTAAAGGCAAATTATTTTCTCATTGTTAAAAACTACGAGGTACTAATTAAATTTTATCGTATTTACGTTATCGAAACCGTTCACATACTGTATTTGACGATTACTGATGTCTTAAGAACTTATCAAATACAACGACGTTACACCTATCACTGTGATACGTCACACGTATAATGTTATAAATAATTTTTCATGTCCTGTTTTAATGCTGTGCGCTGTAGATTGAACCAACTTGAACACGATGAACTTCAGAGATCTTAGACGCGTACAATTCGAAAATACTATTTTACAATAATTGGTCGCGTTGTACCACATCGATAAAATATAATATTGATTGCTATATCTGACGTAACTATTAAGAAATATACAGTTAACAGATTGTATATATATATATATATATATATAAATGTAATAAAGTATTGGAAATTACCATTGAATTTTATAAAATCAAAATTATCTCTAGGCTAGAAAAAATAATGTAATATAGCGCTAAAATTAAGCGACTAAATATAAAAAAAAAAATCCAAATCGAAGGATTTTTAAAAATAAAACCCATCACGTGTATCTTAATATACAAAGAAAATATTATAATCCGAAACATATCTACGCGATAGATAAATGCGAAGATGTGATGAGTTTTGAACATAATACAATAATATATAATTTTATTGGAGAAAAAAGCTTTTAATATTATTTTTACTACGTTAACAATGTAGTACGTTTTTTTTTTTACCTGCTAACGTTTATACTTGTATATAGAATACATTATATTAAAATATTCTAGTAAAAATTTAAACGTAAAACAATATATATTGTATTTTAATAATAAAACAATAATATTAAATTTTTTCTTCAGTTCTATTATGCGTGTTAATGAGTATTAATTAACGTAATTCGCTAATATTTAAAATTATATTCTAAATTAAGTGTGAATTAACGCATCGTAATGCGATATTTGAAATTTAAAAACTGAGCGTACGCGTAAATTGTTTATACGCGTATATAATAATAATATTTATTATTATTACATCATAACCATTATCATCATAATCATGAAAAAAAAACCCAATCCTTTTTTTTTATCCCGATAAATGGTTTTGCTTTTCTAAATTCGACGGGATTAATTGCATTCGTAGATGTGCACGTGGTTATATACTAAAATTAGGTATATGATGAAATGATCAAAGGGATCTCAATAATTTTCACGACACGGTAATGGAAGTTTTAGTCGTTGACACGTTATACAAATAGTCACGTAAACTAACCGAATAATCGTAAATATAATTTTTATATTATTATTCGTGGTTAGAATACGGGGTCAATTTGATGTGAAATGAAAAAGGTATCTTATACACACACACACAAACTTTATAATTAGGAAACTTTTTTAATACCGTCAGCCCATTTCGGAGGGATTTGGTGCTTTGAGCACAGCATTACCAAAATAATAATTATTATATTGCTAAATAGAGTAAAAAAAATTTTAAAGAAGTGTGGAAGAAAAAAAAACTTAACAAATTCATAAGACGTATAACAAAAACCGTTGCGCGATTTTAAATTCAAAACTGAGGATGAACCATATGTTTTAAGAAATTTATAAAGCACAATGAGTGTACGAACGTATAAAACGCGAGTTTTAGAAACGCTATTTTTTTTTTATTTTTTTTTTTACTTTTACTTTTAAAATAATTGCAATTTTATTGATTTTAAAACGCATACTTTTAATGTGCACATAACTTTAAAACTGTACTTTTTACTTCCATCAATAAAATATGCTACCGGCATTTTTTAGAATTCTAAAAAAAAAAAAAAAAAGATATCAATTTATTTACGTTGTAATATCTGTTTCGGTTTCATTTCGTAATTCGTATTTTTCCAAAACTTTTGTGTCTGTATTCGCTGAAAAAACATAATCCGTCAGTTTTTCTATTTCTTGAAAAAAAAATAATAATCCATATTATTCTGTACCACGTACGTTCTCTGATAACACGATACGATTCAAGTAGAAGAATTATTAAATATATAAAACACGACTCGGTGAATGTTTGAAAAGATAAGTGCTCGCTAGTTCTGATATTGTTGTTAATACGCGCATCTCAGGCATGAATGACGTTCAAAAACGAAAAACGAGAATGTTCAAGTATCTCTCGGATGAAAAAAATAATAATAATATATGACATACGACTATTAAAACAGGAGATTAAACGCAGGTTACAATTTAAAAGAAGAATTAATATTAACCTTTTCGGTCAGTACACAATAATATAAAAGTAAACAGGCTTTGCGTTCGTAAACAAGCGCTAAAAAGGGGAAAATTATCTTAAATAATTGTATGTTTAGTATAGTAATTAATTATTAGAGTGTGAAAATAAAAATTAAACCACTTTGACGCGTTGGCGCGGTATACATTTGGTACTTAATATTGTAAATAAATTTGCATTTGTTTTATTTACTCATTTAATTATTGAATGTGACAGATAATTTATAAATACATATCATGTATTTATTTTTAATGGCCCAATGGTTTTATATACAGTCGAGCAAATTTTTGATTCATGAAATATGTACCTGTATTTGATGTGAATTTTTATATTCAAGTCGTTTTATTACTTTGAAGAAAGCGTATTACTTTACAAATCTAATCATACGGAATCGATTTGTTGTTCGACTTTAATATTAATTTCGCTAATGTGATTTGTGAAAGTAATTACAGAATATAGATAGCTACGTACGTAGGTCCCACTAGTTACGTTCGAATGTTCGATTATTATTATAATTTAATCATCCAACGTCTGCATTAAAGCTATCTTTTGCCGATGAGCTTCATTCGAATGGAGTTGTTATTATTCATTTTAATACTCGTGATTATTGTTCATAGTGATTAATAATGCCATAATCAATGCTTATTTTGCCTGTAAATGCATAGCTTAACGCAGGGGTCGACTATAGTTGTGGAGAGAAGAAACTGGATCGCTAAAATAGTTAACTCAAACGACTGCACAGACATTTATGTTTTAGATTCTTTTGTCTTTGTTAGAAAAAATTATTTTAATTTTTTGTACATTTTAATACGATTTAAGATGCAATCTGATAAAAATCGTGTCTGCCTTCCACTGAAAATTTGATAAATTCGGAGGAATAAAATTGAAATGCACGAATTTATTCACATTTTTACTGCAATGCGTTATTTTTTTTTTTTTAGATCTTGGAAAAGGATTTGCAACGAAATTCAATGACTTTGCAGTAGTTCAATCCTTATGAAGTTTATTCAAAGAAAGAGTAGATTGAAATATCAATGAAGTCGTTTAGAATTCTAAAATTTTCAGTTCAATTGAGGATTACAAGAAAAGAACTATCACAAGAAAATATTTTTTGGAGATATAGAAATCTGTATGTACGAAAGATTTTTACGTTAAACGACTTTCAGACAAGTATAAAAATTAAAAAATACCGATTCCTAAATTATGTAGCTATCATGATTGATATCAGATACGTATGTGAAACATCATTTAATATGACCCTTTGAAGAACAAATATCGTTCAAGTTTACATTGTAAACACTGCACATTACTTGTTTTCTACGAGTTTTAAATTAAAAAAAAAAAGATGTATCCCATTAATTTCATTATTGTATAACATTATAGTTTTAAGAAACAATAAGTTTGTTATAAATGTCATTTTAGATTTTACATTTTAGATCATTAAGTTTTACTTTATATCTTATAATATTTTATTAATTTGTGTACCGTAAATTTCGTTTTTAATACAACACTTAATTCTACCTATTATTTATATTTTTATTCCTGGAACTCGTTAATTTTGTTTTAAAAACTTTGGACCTTAGAAACGAATTTCTAACTCCTATTCTAGGGCATTGCGGATACACTAGTGAATATCGAGTTGAAAATTTTTAATGTTGGAGCGAACGATATAACATATCGTAGGATTTTCGGAAATTGATCACATATATTTGATTCTTATTAAATAAACAGTATTGTGCGATTGGTCTGCATAGTGATTAACAATCGTCACTGTGGACGAATTTTTTTAATTACATTTATAAAGATAATTTTCAAAAACCAAGTTTGCAACAGCTGTAAAAAATTTATCGATTCTATAGAAAAATGTCAATACGACAAATCACACAAACGTAATTCCTAAACAAGAAAATTCAGTCACTATAATATTTTTAATAATGAAATCGTTAATAATATTCCGCCTGCCCATTATATTATGTTTATCCTACAATATTGAAACGCAGTACCATTCTCGTAAAGAGTTATACATTTTAAATTTCAAATTGTATTATATATGTGTCACATTTTAATTTTAAAAATGAAAAAACTATTCATCGGAATTACCATTGTTATATATTATAATAATGTTTGATTTTTATACCCAGTGCGATGCAATTTTATTTTAAATTGGATTACAATAGCTCATTTTATTTTACAATATCGTTCCTAACAATAAAAGTATAACGCATTATTTGCCAATTTAATAATACAATTTCATAATTTCCAGAATCTGATAAATGTGAATATAAATATTCCTATTAAAGTTATTGTAGATTGAAATTCATACAATAATGAATATTATATTAACATTATTATCACGTTACATCACCAGTTAATATAAAATAATTTATAGTTATGTTTACGATTTGAAACGTTTTGATTTGGAACTTAATACAACATAAATAGAAATTCAGATGGATTCACTTGGAAATATTTTCCAAAAAAATGTATTAATAATATGCTCAAACACTTATTCAATCATTCGTACTCGTACGTAAACATAAATCCTCATGGTTCGCTATATACGGTTACATTACCCATCCAAAACAGCAATGGTACAGGTCATCCCAATACAGTCGTTGTTTTTAACATGAATAATATATCATAAATCTAAAATAATAACTTAAATTTTTTTTTTCATAAAAAAAAATAATAATAAATAATAGTATTAAATATTTTTGTATAATAATTAGATATACTATAATACGTTTACATACATTATGTACTGCATTGTATAACTTATGGTTTAAATTTCAAAAAAAAAAAAAAAATGTACTGAATAACGTATATAAAAAAAAAATGTTTTTTTTTATATAACGATTCAAAAATATTTTTACACACATAAATCATATATATAATATATATATTTAAAAAAACAAGTTTCACATATTTAAATATGAATATAATTATGCATATATACATTTCAATAGTTTAAGGGAATAGTTATATTAAAATGTCACGGAGACTCAAAAATCATCAAGTCCATTCAATTTAATCATGACCATAGATGATAATATTAAGTATTTTTTCATTTATCGTATACGGAATTCGTTTTAAAATTTTTCAGTGAGAAAAATTTAACGTTATGAGCAAAAACTTAATTTGAAATGCAATTTTTGAAAATGGTTCACATTTTATGACAATTATCATATAATAATTTTTATTTTGTTATTTTATTAATTTAAAAAAAGTATTTGTTAATTTTTTTTTGTGTGTTTTAAAAGAGACATTTGATAAATTCGACATTCAAACTGTTAATTTTGATGAAAAACATAACATTCTAATTGTAAAGTTTCTAAATAAAAATCGTTAAAATAATGTTTTTTTAAGAATTATCAATTTATTCTTACTATCCATGATTACTCCTCGTAAATATATATCAGCAACACATTATACATTCAAATATTGTTTTCTTGTGTTTGTTTAATGAATATAATTATAATGGAATCAGTAATTTTTTTTTATTTTATAAATAGTAAAATTTATCAGTTTAAAAGGTAATACAGGGAACAAAAAAATTAATTAATTATAAAATATAATTATTTGTAGTTTGTACCTATGTTAGAATATTGAAAATACCTGTTTGAACGACTTGCCATAACAAATCCATCCACAAAATTTTACGCTCATTGTAATCTATTGCATCCATATCTATAATAATAATATTATTTCAAATTTAAAAAGAAGAAAACATAAATAGACGGAGGGAGGAGTAAGATAAAATATTATAAATTAAAAATATCCGCATGCAAATAATACATAATAAGAGGTCTGACAATTAAGTAATGAAACTGATTTTTTCGACGTGCGTGTGATAGCACTGTAAATCTGAAACTTTGGGTCATTAATCTCCAATACAATCTAAATCTATTAATAGAGATATTTGAAATTCATGTACAATCATTAGTTCATCGTTTGTGTCGTTTCGTTTTACTCAGTTTATTAAGTGCGTGTCACGAAAATGGAACGACTTTATGTTGAGGAACAGCATGTATGTAGTATACAAAATAAATTTCTCAACGATAATAAATGTTCTAAATTTCCAGGCTTTTCTATATAACTGTATGAAAAATTAGTTAAAATAATTTTTATTATTCAAAAATAATAAATTACTTACAACTTGCATAATATTATAATGCCGATTTACTTACGAGTGTTCACACAATTTTATGTTAAAATTTATATTTATAAATTTAGACAGAAAAAATATATTAAAAACTATAATAAATGCATAAAAACCATTGCTATGTTAAACAAATTATAACAATACGAGTATACATAGATATATATGTGTGCGTGTGTGTGTGTATTTTTTTTTTTTTTTATATAGGAGAGCGACAGAAGACATGTTGAAAATTTTGAAATTTCTTTTTATTTATTCATTAGAATTAATTATGTTATCGTGTATTTACTATATATTTTTATTATATTCATGGAATAATTTAAATAACGTGTATAATACAAGAATATGTTGATTTTTTTTCTTCTATTCTTGTATGCTAATAGCAATGTAAACATTACACTTGATTGTTGCTAGAGAACTTGGGTACAAGGTTGACATGATCACTTCTTAAATAACAACGTTTTTTTAATCACCTTATACAGAACGTTATAGTAATCATAGAAATCTACGAACCCATTTGTGATAAAATTAATTTTTAAAATATCTTTATATCTACAATAATATTTTTTTTTAAAGATTACAATATAATTGATTCATAAGGTATCTAATTAATAAAAGTGCATAATTAATAATCTATATCTTATATAAGTTATATTATGACTTAATTAATTATTATTTACGGATACAATAATAATTTGATTGGAAAATATCAAATTATTCATCAATCATTTATCAATCAAATAAATATTACGTCTTATTTTAATAAATACCACCCTAAAGCAATTTGATTGGTCGACGGCTTATAATAAACATTTTTTTTAGATATTTTTAATTTTATATTATTTAATAATTTGTTATTATGTAATAAGGAGAAGAATGAATATTACACGTTAATTAAATGCCGTCATAATAAACTATCCGTTTAATTCGTTTTACTTCCAGCATTGTAGAAGCACAGTGATTATCGTATTAATTTTTTAAGTAATCACTATATTTACTCAACATTTGACATAAATAATGAAATAATACGCACGTTGGAAAAATGTAATGTGCATTATTTTCATCCTGACCGTTTGAGTGTTTAATTTTACTTGCGTTCGAGTTTTTATGATTTTTCGAGTTTACTAAAATTATATACGTACGTACATAATATTCTGTCATTCGACACACTTCAACGGTAGGTAAACGTTGATGTACAAAATACGTACCAGATTTCAAAAGCTTTAAGAACGAAAAATGATAATGTTCGTGTTACCACTTCAACGCTTGCTGAATAACACTCTGATACGCTTTCAAAGATGTATTTCAATGAAATAAAACTCGATACCGCTGAACAATACTGTTTATAATAAAATATTAAGAGTTTACAAAGAGCTGATACTTTTGTTTTTTACACAATGTTAAAAATAACACTTTTAAAAATATATTAATACAAATAGTTTTAAATGTGCTAAACGATGTTTTAAATAAATAAATATTATTTTGAATATGTTTCATATAAACACTTCCGCGAATAATGAACTATGGGAATGTAATAGAATTTAGTACTACGTTGTATTATGACTACCATTAGTTAATATACTATGACAAAGTGTTATATTAGTCATACAATTAATATAATTTTCAATATAAATTTCAGATTATTTTATGATTTTATAAAAAAATAATTTATTTAATATTTCACTAATAATAAACCTACAAAGAATTTCCATTTGCAAACAAATTTGTCACAAATTTATGTAAGTGTCCAAGAAAGTTTTCATCAAAATACTCTTTCGATTAAAGCTATAACAACATAAATGTATGCGTATTCAAACACCTTATACCTATATAATAAATAAATAAATATATATATGTAGAGTTCGTTTTCAAAAAAATAAAAAAATTAGGATATTTTTAGTTAGTAATATCAACTGAGTTAGCTCCTTTCTTATAAATTTTTGGGTTATAAAAATGACATGAAAAAAAAAGAAAGAAATAATAAACTATTAAATAACTTACGAAACAAAGTTACATTATTCTCGCTGTTTATGACTTTACTTAAAGAAAATATGAAAATTTTATAAATCTTCCAAAACTTCCTTTTTTTTTAAACTTTGTTTTTCCTCTTGTATTATTAAAATCCAAATCATACGGTCTCCGGGGTGATAATTCGGAAAAGTTTATAATGAGAATGAGACCCGTGAAACGTGCGTAATATAACATCACCTTTATCTCTGCAGCAACGCCGTTCTTAATTAATAAACTACCGACAGAAAGTTGTAACAAGAAATTTGTCTGGGGACCGTCGAGTAAAATTTATAGCATGATACCGTCCTATGTAGTGTACTTTGTGTACAACATGTGTAATTTATATGTTTATGTAAGAAAAAAACAAACAATATTTATATATATAACGATGTATGACGTGTTGGTGTAGTTTTAACAGGTTACACTTGTGCTGATAAATCCGTGTTGATCATTTTCTTTTTCAAAAAACGAAGATTGAAAATGCGAAACTTATGGTATAAAAAAAATATACATACATATAGTACGCAATTTTGGAATAGTAATGTTAAAAATAATATATCGTTGAAAAATGTAATAAATACTAGTGATTAATATTGTTATTGAAATATTACAATATTGTATTGTTACGTCAAATAATAAAGCATAGTACCACCACAATGATTTGAATTGTTATAGTGTAAAGCATATGTGTCAAAATAAAATGATTATAATTCAGTACGTAAAACAATAGTGTCGATAAACAACAGAATATATCATAAACACCTACAATGGATAAATTAATACAAAATAATAAACACAAACAGACGACTAGAATTTACTTTATTATTTTACCAATTTACCGAATTATTATATATACAATATACACTTTTTTACCCTTTTTTTTATATCGAAAATTAATAATGAATGCTATAAATGTATGGCAATACAATTTTTTTTTTTTATATATAAACGCGATGGTTGTCTAACAAAATTGAGTTCATTAATAGTGCATATTATAACGAATTAGGAATTTAAAAAAAAAATTGTTCTTTAAAGTTTTAATGGCATATTTTATTAATATATATATATATATACACATATTTACACATTTCCCGAATTTTCCATTTTCTTATTACCATTTTTCAATTTTTCTTTCCTTAAAGACTTATTCGGAATATTACCAGCATTAAAAAAAAAAAAATAGCCAATTCGTTTAAACCATTTTCAAGTGGTTACAAACCAACAGCATTTCATTTTTATTATATAGATTTTAGATTCTAAACAAAGCGAAGGAAGCTATTAGTATGTTGATTATTTGGCAATCGAACGATTGAGAACGGTATTTTTGGTATTACGATTGAAAACGTTCCATAGATCGTATCTTTTCCATCGTTGCCGTATTTATCAGAAACGGTTTTTGAAAATAGCTACGGTATAACTGGGTAAAAGAAAAGAATTGCCTAAAAATGAAAAAGAAAAATTACTCTACATTAATAATAAATATATGTGGTATGTGGAGGATAAATATTTTGTTAATTAAATAAAATATTCAGAGTATTGTTTGCTCACGCTATCCGGGAACAGAAATATTATAACTAAACAAATTTAATTTAATTTATCTATATATATTTTCATTTTATTGACCATATTTTTTATATTTATTTCATTGTATATTTTAATATTCCAAAATAAACGATATGGCAACATTGCACATAAATTTGTTCTCAATCGTATTGGTTTTGAGGGTCAGCGGTAATCTTTTGTGAATTTTAAGCGTTCTCAATCGTTTGGCCAAAATGGTAAAACGTCCTCAATCGCACTTTACCGGATTATTTTTGTCCCTGTACGAATTTTCTACTAGTTAAAGTGCTCCCATCCGATTACACTCGTGTTCATTTTCTGTTTGCAAATATTGCCGAGATGTGGTTACTATAAAAAAATAATTTTTCGATTGTCTCGAAGCTCGGACAAAAGAAAAAAACAAACCAAATTTTTTTTTTTTTATTAAAAACAGCAAAAACGTGATTTTGTCAAAATTCATTATTGTATATCTCCGGGATTTCGAAATTTATTCTAGAGACTTGATATTTGTGTAGGATTCGTATATTGCGCACTACACAATATATACTAATACGAGAAATATTTTATTTTTATTTTAAATGATCGATAATTTTATGGAAAATAATTTTGAAAATCCTTTGTGATTATATTTCATTATTATTATTACCTTTTTAAATTCTTCGATAAAATGTATTATATTCATGGGAAATGATATTGCGGAACAACCTTAATATTATAATAATAATAATAATAAAAAAATTAATATTCGATTATATAAATATTTTAAATACTATATGAAATGAGGTTTGCACAGTGTTCTGTGTTCTTTTCTTATAATAAAATGATAGCTCTTAAACATATAATCGAATCGAAAACTATATATACCTATCAACTGCAGACGCCCGCGTACTTATTTCATTATTGAATTTGAAATATAAATTATTGTGTCATTACAAATTTTATACTAATATTGTATTGAAATATTTTTTAAATATAAATAATTATGTTGATTTTTCAACTAATTTATATATATATATAATATTATATTGATTTTAATAGAGTTTTCAAAATTGAAACATATAGAACACCACCTCGTTTTTCGAGTATCGTCGATTATTATAGACGTGAATTGTCGCGAGGGTTGAGACAACGATAACCTGCAGGTTTTCGATACGTCAAGTGCATTAATACAAGAAAAATTCGTTTAAAATCCACACGGTACTCTCGCCACATCCAGCGTTTCGTGCTCGGCTGTCATTATTGTTTTTCTTTTTCCATTTCTTAATTTCGCGTCCTCCCCTTTTCATCAACCGGCCCCGTTAAGGGTCCACCGGATCCGCCCTTTAGCAATTTACTACCCGTCCCCTCCGATCACCGATCGAGAAATTTAATTAAATTTGACACTTTCGACTATACGCTGCAGCATTTTTCTACTGCCATTATTTTTATTCCGTAATTTTTATCAACCCATCGTCCTTCTGTCTAAGAGCGTTTTTTTTTTCAACATTTTCGTATTCAGTTTTTTTTTTTTCATCAAAATGGACGAATACTTTGGAAAGACAAAACGGATTTGATTATACTTATAATATGTATGTAACTACGTACAAACTCTTTAATGTAATCAAACGCGCACTGTCGTAAAAATTAAATTTTGATTTGCAACGTCTATGAACATCGTTGTGTCGTTCATATACTCTTTACCTCTTCGTAGTGTTAAAGCGATGACGTGTGACGCAACACTGATGTATTTCAAGTAAAACACGATTTTTCGTAAACGTGGAACCCAACACGTTCGTGAAATTTCTCATAATTTTCTATGGACATGAAACCCCTGCCCATAGACAAGGACTATTCATTAGCGCTTATCTTAGCGGTATCGAATATTTTTGATCATCGATAGTTAAATATACTACCGAGTGTTTATTCAAATGAACGAATACTATTATCTATCGAATATGTAAAAAAATTATAGAATGAATTTTTCGATAGTTTTCACACGGTTGGGCTCGTGACTTTCGTTAGCCGATAGTTTTAAAAAACAATCGTCGAGTCATCTAGTTGTGGCGTAAACACGATTTGTATTGCTGTTTTTATTTATATTCAGACAAACTTACAAAAAAAATATATATATCAATTTACTACGTAGAATAATTCGAATCAAAAATACATTTTAAAATCCCTATACGTATAATGGTATATAATTGAATAAAAATGAACATGGATTTCGTTTTGGTAATTAAAACTAAAATATATAATAAGAACTGAATTAAACTATGTAGTAGAATTAAACGAAATTATAAAAATAAAACAATATTATTATTAAATTTATTTGAGTATCTAATATAATATTAGTCGTTATCAAAATGTTTAATTGTAAAAATAATAAAAATTGTAGGAATTAATATTTTTAACCTCGCGTAATATATATATATATATTAGTCGTACAGTTAATAATAGTACTGTAATCACCGTAAATATTTTTCCATTACTTATACTATATGATTTTTCATATAATATATGTACAAAATAGTGAATAAATTTTTTATTTATATTATTCTATAAACGTGCATAATTGGTTTTTTTATACATGTAGATATGAAGTAGTTTTCAATATTACATGTTAAAAGTACGAGGAGGAGGAACCAGAGCTAACTTTTTAAAAAGTCTCCAAAAAAAATAGTTCTAAAATGTTTGTTAAAAAAAAAAAGCGATTTCAGAAGAAAAACTTGTATACATAATACATCAAATTTAATTTAATTTAGTTAGCACACGAAAAAATATGGTAACCAATAATATCGGTATTACAGAGATTAAAATTTGTTGTAAAATTTTTTCCTAGTGCGGAATTTCGACTTTTCAGGCACCTTTTACATTGCGTTACAGTCCGCCCTTCTGTCAATACCCTTTTCCCGGTACTTCCACCGTTATAATTATAAAAAATTTTGGTTTTTTTTTTAAATTGAAATTTAATATAACGCAAATAAAAGTCACATAAATAAACGGCGGTTAAACGAAGGAGTGAGAGAGATAATATAATCAGAACGATTCGCTGGGGATCGAAAATTACGTCCATTGTAAAATATGTCTTACTATATTATAAAAAACAGACACATAATTCATGTAGATGTGGTTCCCGATATGTTTGCGACATTGATGAATTTAACTATAAGAATTTGCATAATCGTATTTCAATTGCTGTTTTAATATATTCGAATCTAGTAGGTGTTATTATAGAAATATGAGATTTTCTCGTTCTTAATGTTATTACAATATTTTACTGACACCACTCATTGTTCCAAATCGTTCACAATTGCAGTTTACGTTCCGCGAATGAACACCTTTGAATGAATGAGTGTACTTGGACACGCCTTCGTTAACTTCTGTCTCCTGTTGAAGTACATTAATATAAGGCGCGACAGCCGTAGGAACTGCAGCCGAACAGGAATTAATATATTATGTTGGTGATGTTGAGGAGGGTGGGGGATGGAAAAGTAAAACGTCTGTTTCTCTTGTGTATAAGCATACATCTCGTTTTTATTCGATATTTTATTAATACGAGAAAATAATTGTTTTCCTACTTATAATCATAATTACGAAATAATTTATTTAAAAATTCAATAATAATAATTATAATTACAGATATGTGTTCCGCCGTTTAACGAGTCAAATAATACGCGCACTAACCGTAGTATACGTGATATGAAGCACATCCGTTCACACGCAGAACAGTGAAAAAATAAATATAAACCGTGCAAGTAATAAGTACGTTACAATACATAAGTTTGAATTTTAACTCGATTTCGCTAACTCGTAGTTGATATTACATAAATTGTCATTTATTTCGTGTATCCTAAATTAATAACGAAAAGCGTAAGAGTGTGAACAACCCCCTCGAGTTTTGTTCGCGTTACACGACCAGATGAGATACGAAATGACACACTTCGTGTAATTTACAAATAACGTCATATCAAATATATTCTTCGGATCCGGTATGATGACCGGCAAAATGAAATTAAACCGAGCGTCTACAATACAATTACATCTGATAATTGGATGTCAGTAAATTTAAAAATGATATTTGGATTTATTTACATTCAGCCGTACGTCGTTTCTCTTGAACAGTGAATATTGTAACTTTGTTATTCCGTTTTATTTTTAAACAACACGTGTTATTAAACTATATTAATTTACGATGTTATGGAGCATGGAGTTCAATGAAGTGAACGAATTGAATCGATAATAAAATATTCAATTTTAACAAGTCAGAAATTAATTTTTTTTCACACCCATGCCTTTATTTCTATTATAATACACGCAAGACTACAGGAATAATTTAAATACGTATATAATGCATGTTCAATAGCAATTATATAAAATATATACAAAAATAGTCGCTATAACTTCGGTTTATGTCATGAAAAATAAACCAAACTTTAATTATATTTCGTATCCCGCATAAGGAAAAAAAATGTTACAAACTCACTATATAATTTAAACTCCAATGTACGTTTCAATACTATTAATAAGAACTACGTGCTTTATATTTTTATCGTTAATCGTTAAACATATCCGAAATATTTTGGGCAGTCACTTAATTTATTTCTAATCACCGCTATTCAAACTATTGAATGCTGCATGAACCAGCAGTACAATCGGTACGTTATTTTTATTTCTGTTGTTACAGCTATTCCTCTATTAAATATATCCTGAAAAACAATATTGGGCTTGCAAACCTCAATCTTCGGGTGGATTATTAAAGTATAAAATGCGTGTTATACGTATATAAAATTGACTTAAACACATTTCCGATTTCGGTTTAGACCTGATAGTTGTAAGTAATTCTCCGATTTCTAATCATTAAATATATTTATTTTGAATATTTGTAACAATCTATTAAGCTGTGTGATAATATAATTTTTTTTTTTTTGACAAAACTTAATAAATATTTAAATCAATATATTTGTTTTAGTTTTAATAAACATTTTACAATAATAATATATTGCATTTTAATGTTATAATAATAATAATAATAATAATAATAATAATAATCTTGTGATTAACAAGAAGTATTCTTTACTTATACCATCGATACAAATCCTAATAATTATGGACAAGAAAATAAAAAAACTGTAGAAACATAAACGTAGATAAAACCCAACCATGTAAGAGAAACGTGTTTCTCGTTTTACATAAAATGTAAAAATATATTTTTCTTGCGGTATTAAATTAAATATTATTTGTTATATATACATAAATGAAATTAAAACCGCTATTAAGTTGGGCAAAAATATTTTTTTCGTTCGTTTATTATATTTGTAAATAATAAACAACTGCAATTTTAATAATATAAACATAATTATCATATACTAACGCAATTAATTCTCGTAATGTCCGTGTTTTTAAAAATAAATTAAACGTCTATTTTGTGTGTTTTGAAATGAAGAAAATAACTAACTTAATGAAAATATAATTTCGGCTTTAAAATTTTTCCACCAACGTCATATTTATTAAAACTGAAAAAAACAATGCAATAAAATGTCTTATGGTTAATTAATGAAGTATATCCATTTTGCAATTGATTAATATCAGTTGTCATATTACAAAAAAAAAAAAAATATATATATATATATACACGAGTTTATATTTTAAGAATAATTATTTTTTGACTCGCAAGACACGACTAAAAACTGTATAAACTTATATCCATTAATTAAAAAAAAACTAGTAATAATAAAAATTAATATTATTATCGTTGTTATTTTGTTAAAATAAATGATTATTTATTGAATAATTTTAGATGCGCCTACGCCATATTCGAAATGATTGTACTGCGATTTTCCATTGAGAATGACTAAATGCGTTATTTTTTTTTTTAAATTATTAGCGACAATTCCTTAAAACTAATAATTAATCCCATAATAACGCTTAGTTTATATTCTCTAGAAACTCGCTTCAACCTCATAAATGTATGAGTTTTTTTCTTTCTCTTATTTCAGCCTCTCGCTTTAAAAGCTGTCTGAAGCTAACAATAGGATTTATAGGGGGTTTATCAGATAACACAGAGGACGATAGCCTTTTGAAAAGCGTGACCCGGAATACAATGAAGGGCTTTTGTTCAACCGCGACTTTATGGTGCAAGTTTCTATTCGATTTACTTAATAAATCGTGAAATTTTCTATATTTCCACTGTTTTCACACTCCTGTTTCATATAAAACTTGATAAATATGCTGAATGCATTTGTTAGGTAAAAACATTTAAATCGTCCACGAAGAAGAAATATATATACATATTAGGGTGTCTTTTATTTAGTTACAGATTTTTTATTTTGAATTTTTATAATTCTCACCCCCATAATTGTGTATACGCATAAATAAATGAGTTCCGAAAAGTTTTTAAAAAAAAAAAGAATGGAATAATATTATAATACGAAATATAATTGAAAATCGTGGTTGTACAAAAATTGATGTGTTTGGTAAGAAAAGCATAGATGAAATCGAGACGCGTAATTTGCTGCCGAAAACAACGTACGATCGTAAAAATCGGAGCACTCCTTTTGATAGGATTTTTATGCACAGGCGTAAGAAAAACGCATTATTCTGAAACCTCGCTCGGCTCAGGATTCAAAAATCAAATTACAATAGTTATATAGATTTGTAATTCTAGAATTTTTTTCGTTTTCTTTTCATATTCAATCGTTTCCGCCCGTCCCATAATAGAGTCGTCTAGTTATAGACTGGCATGCGATAGAATGAAAGTAATAAAATCGTCGTAATGAGAAACTAAAAAAAAAAAAAACAAATCGTCGTCGGTAACTTCTCGTCATCAAATATGTTTAACGCGATCAAGTGGCTCATTCGAATTTCGTTCTGTTACTGTACTATTCGCCATACCGAAAACCGGCCCCACGTATCGGCTATAACGTGGAACTCGATGTAACAACGTCTGCTAGCTCACACGCGCGAGTGCGTGCGGCGCTGCCGGAGGCGACCGCGTATCGCTCGCGAAATTCGAACTACATAACCATTACACGCGCGTACAAAACGCGATCATTCGACCGTTTGTAATGTTCTGTACACGCGCGTGTGTTACCAGCGCATATAGAAGAATCAACCGACTACGATTTCCGTCGTAGTGTTTTATTATTTAAACCAACCAGTGTAATATAATGTGCGTAGGTACACGTTTTTCACAACTCTATCGTGTTTATTGGTTTTTACGATTTTCCTCCGACAGCTGCTATCCACGCGCGCGACGAGACTTCCGGAATCCGATCGATTCCGTCAACGAGGCGTTGTCACCACCACACGTTTTGATCGATCGATTTTTTTTTGTCTGGCACGCATAACTACGAACTGTGTGGTGCCAGACAACAACGGGATATTTCGTGTATACGCCGTGCGCGTAAAAAAAAAAAACGGGACGAGAGTTACGCGATTTTAAAATAAGAAGGTAACAACAATCCGCCGGGTTTTGTGGACGACGTAGATAATAATACATTCGGAAGCGACGACACAAAATCATTGCGTTCGATAAAACGATTCTAAACGGATCTTCGGTGTAATAAACGTTGTCGAAAATTTTGTACGAATCTTTCCGTACTAAAAATTACCTCTATTACGAATTGCGAGTAAATACATCAAAATCTACAATTGCTGTAAACAGCGCGAAATTAAAAGACATTTTTTCGAAAAATTTGTCTCGTTAACGCAGTCCGATGTTAACGTATTTGTTGAACGTTTCAGGTTCCTATAACCATTAGTTACTAAACGACGAAGCAATAACGATATAATAATCGATATTTTGACGAAATTGCATTTTTACCGCTTTTCTCTAGTTTGTCGGTAGTTTTCTGACGCTCGATAAAAGTATTTAGAAAATCGAAAAATGATCTCTTTGAAGTACCGACTAGATGCAATTTTGTATCGAAAAATAATGCCACGAGTAAACATCGGAGCACTCTTTCTATTAGAATTTTCGGGTACGGGCGTAAAGAAAAAAGAAACAAACCGTTGTAAAACCGATACACATTCATCGTTCCGCTCGGAATCCAAACTACAAAATACGACTTTTAAATATTTCGTACGCGGTTATTTTATACACGTTGCCCGCGCGCGCCCGTAATGGTGTTCACGGTATACGAATCGTATTCACTGTGACATAAGAATTACACACGGCGAGCCGTTCTGTAAATAATTTTAGGGATTACGAAAAAATCGCTAATTCGCGCCGCATTGTCGAGACGAAAATCGATTGAATACGTACAGTACGGAATGAACGTCTCGCCCGTTCTTGTTATCGTGCTCCGCTACGTGTTCTTCGTCCGTGCGCGAACGTGCATTTAATCAGCTGCCATCACAAGACGTTAATATTATATAATAATTCAGGTCCGTGGCGACGTCTTTTTGACACGCGCCCCGCGGATTTATATACGATTTCTCGGTCCCTTATATATATATTTTAGATAAACGTATCTGGAAGGCCAAAAAAAATAACGCGCCAGAAAGGGCTGGACGAGGTCTGTGACGGATTAATGATGACCCGAAAGTGGTAACTATTTTGCATAGTGTAAGTTCTGAAACAATGGCGGTGGAAGTTACTAGGTATGTGTTATCCACTGCACCGCGGGGTGTGGCCAAACGACGGAATGACTGATTAATCTCTTATATTATTATTATTATTATTATTACGTTATATACAGCTAAACGAGACGGAATTAATTTAATTGTCCCCCGGTTGACACACCACGGCTGGTTTTCACAGTCGTCAAAACGAAAACGGCCGATCGATCGCGCGCAATAAAATTCCACCGCGTATTTTAATACCATCGCTGACCGCATCATCTGTCTATAATATTCCCATCGCCTCAGATTACGCGCACGTTATTCTTCGGCGGTTCCCGAACGTTACAGGCTATTGCCGAATTATCGTCCGGAACCGGACTTGGGTCCATCCAGGGCAACCCTTAGAGAGGAGTTGACCAATCTCTCCCTGGGCCTCGTACTCTTTAGTTGAATTAAGGCGTCGCGCTCAAAAAAAAAAAAAAAAAGTAAAATTGATGAATTTTCTTGTTCATAAATCGGGAGTTATTTAGAAATATAATAAATAATAAATCTACACTAATATTATATTGCTGAAGAGCTCGTTGGTTTTTCTTTGGAACTACCAGTTGGGTTAAGAAATTTTCTTTTTTTGCATTTGATTGCTCAATTTTTAAGGAAGATTGTAGGCTTTTTATCGTCACGCTACGACCTACAACCCTTAAGAGCCGAGTAAAAATAAAAAATAGACAGAAAGGACGCTAAACGAAAACGAATTAATAGCCCGCTGGCAGGCGACGCAACGCAATGCGTCGGGTGCCGACAATATCCACAATGTCAGTTAATTATGAAATAAATTTTAAAATGTTAATGAAGTGTTATTCGTCAGTCATAGATCGACATGTTACCTTAGCCGAGCTAAAAAGTTGGAAATTGAAAATAGTAAACAGTGACGTTTAAATAATATGGATTAGAACTCGTGATAATTACATTAACCTAAATATTTATATTCATTTAAACATTTTATATTTTTATAATAATAACATTATAATAAAAATGAAATTGTTACTATATTCTTTGTCATAGGCATGTAATCAGATAAATGAATAAAAACATTAATCTAAGTTTAACGCAATGAGTGTAATGAAATGTGCAAAATATAATTATTGCGTTGAAAACAAAATAAAACTTAAATCTTTCTTTTTTTAAAAAAAATAGCTTTAAATATCCTTACACCGAGTATTAAAAAACGAATTGAACATAATTTGAATCATATAAGAAGTGGCATTTTTTAAGGGCAACGAAGTGCACGGTGACAGCTAGTACTATTATTATTTTTATTATTATTATCGTTATCGTGATCTTTGTAACAGATAGTGTACGTTTGTGAACGAAAAGGGCGTGACCAAAAATACGTATATAAATACATTATTCGCGACAGAAATTCGTTGCCTTTTAATATTTAACCGTTTTCAGATCTTATCTTCCCAAATTGGACGTTGATATATTTATTCTATTTTATTAAAATGAGTGGACGAAATTGCGATAAATTTCAGAAATTTTTAAAGTGGCAGTGAAAAACGTATAGGCATAAAACCAAGAACAAAATACCGTTTGTCAAAAGAAATCTCTATTAAAATAATCCTAATTTTATTAAAAAATTTTTGACGTTTTAGCGATACGAATAACCAGAATGAAAAAAGCCTCATAATTATTTTTGCCCTGATCCTAGCAAATCCTAAAACGGTTTTGGATCTACCCGGTTGCACAGAGCATTTGTGGAGGCACCAGCAGCGATTTAGAAGCCGGTCATTATATAGCAAAATAAAATATGTTTACAAGAAAAACTATGAAAATAATGAAGCAAAATTAACAAAAAATATATATATATATAATGTTATAATATTTATGAAATATATATGGTTGGTATACATTTCAAAAATTATTTTATTATTTTACATATTTTTGGCGTATACAATTTGTCGAGATGTATTGAATTGAATTTTCGTGCACGTAATAATCGAAATTTCTTTGGAAATGACGGATAATAATTTATCGCATGTATATGTACGAGCGCGCACGCGTTTGTGACAGACGAGTGATGGCACTATTAATGGTTTCGTGACAGTGCTATTTCTGTTTTATTATTTCAATCAATTTTTCTTAGATTAGTTAGATTATTATACGTGCTGCTTCTTAATACATTGAGATATTATTGCGTTATTTTATTATAATACGTGACACGAGAACTTATATATATATATAATTTAATATGATTAAATGTTATAGAAAAAAATATGTTAATTATACGTATACAAAACTTAATTCGGAAAAAATAACAGTAAGTAAACTAAAACACTTATAAATTTTAGTGTTTAACCTAGTCGTATTCAAATAATAATCATATAATATACATGATTACATTATTTTAAAGTAATTTGTTTATAGTTTACAAATAATATGAGTATTGGCAATTTAATTATTGATTATTGCGTTAGTTAATGAACATAGAAATGAAAAATGGTATATTCAATCACCAAAAACACGCAGATCGATGATTTTATGTAATGTACCATTGTTAATATTAATATGATTTCTATTTTCCCACAGACGCGTTTAATTGTAATCTATTAATAAAAATGAAAAAGTAATTAAAATACTTATGGTGTACTATTATCATCATAAAGCATATTCTGGATACAGTTATTGGAATGTATTTTAACCGAGTCTACAGGTTACATAAACAATATACTTTTCTTTAATTTATATAATTTCTAGATTATTTCCAAAGTCTAATACACGCAAATTAATAAAATATATTGTCGTATTTGTCGATAATCATGTAGAATATTATACACGCGTATTACACTATACAGGCCGTACTATATTATAAATACCAGTTATTAACGGATGACTGAATATCTGATAATATTATTATATATTTGGAATTTATGGAAAATACGACCAATAATCGTGTATATGTCACTCAAAACTTAATTATATTAAGCGCCGAAATTGTGTTGTAAACAATATTATAATATTGTCATTAACAATATTATAATATTGTTAATTATAGGGTGGTTTTAATTAAGGGTGTTTTAATTAAATATTAATAATATACACATATATTATTATTATTATTATTAGAACCACGCATGAATTTTTAATAAATAATACCGGGTTTTTGTAACATAAAAAATTGTAGACACAAAATTAATTTACGTCACTATTCGACCAGAAATGGTTCTTTTTTTATTAAATATAAACGGTATCGTTCCATAAGGAATTACTGGATATTTTGTATTTCGTCTAATGATTTAAAAACGTATTTGATTTTAAATACAGATATTCAAAAAAAAAAAAAAGACAAAAAAATATTTAAAATATTGCTCGCAAATATTCTTATTATTAAAAGCATTTAGAATACGTATTTGAGCACCATAAAAGTATTTGAATACTTTTACTCAAATACGCTTTACAATACTGGATGCAGGTAATGTAAATAATTGAATAAATACACGTAAACGCAATATCATTATAACGTTTCCTGACAACGTAAAACAAAATAAAATTAAATAGAGATGTATTCTGTGGTACATAATAATATTATTTAAACGAATGTAGATACGTAAAAACGAAATGATACGATGAATATAGCGCAGCGAAACCGATGCGGAAAACGGCAAATAAATAAATACTTGAAATTTGAATTTTCGTTTGACCGTCTTGATGACGGATCGAACAAAACCAAATTTGGACGAAGCGCTTGCCCTATCTTGCCCCTCCCCCACTCATAAGCGATGCCGTTGTAATTCAACCGTGTCGTTGTTCTCGATCGATACGATTTTTCTTTTTTTTCCCTTGATCTTAAATGTAAGCAGTGCTCGCTACGCCCCTGCAATGTTCGTGTGATGCGTATGAAATCTCGGTGTATTATAATGTCGGCTTTCGCTGCACGAGCGTTGAATAACCCGTTATAGAGCGTTAAGATTTGATGGCGGTCTTCTTATTGTCATCGTCATCGTCGTCCTCGTCCGCCGGTCATATCGTCGCGATCGTGACTACGGTGGTTTCATTCACGGGCCGGCTAAAAATTTACACATATCGTAGTAGAATACCACAGGGATGAGTTGCGCGACTCGCGGGGACTAATGCGTGTATTGTATCGCGTACGCGGGACATGTCTCCTGCAGAGGCTGAAAATACGGTCCGGTAACCGCGCGCGTGGCGTTGCTATTACACTGTATTACAATGTAGGGACGCGCGTGCGGCGTGACGATGGAGTTATAGTGATCACGCGGTCGCGGGGATAAAGGTGACTTTTTTTTTTTTTTACTCAGGACGAGGATGAGACGAGAACGGCTTTCGAGTGAGAGTCATTTGACGATGATACATGTTTAGGCACGCCGGTTTCATCCATTATGACACTGCCGCCATCGTTCGTTCGCGTATAGTACAGCGCGTTTCCAACGATAAGCACGTCGCCGCGGTCCGGGATATAATTTAGGATCCACGGCGTGACACGGTCTCTTGATAAGCCCCCACGGACAGGCTTCCGCGAGCTTTAAGCCACGGGTTTTTGCGGCGTGAATGAAAAATGAGATGCAGATAAGATGTCCGACGACCGTGTTTTTTTTTTGTGTGCGTGTACACCCCTTTTTCTTTTTTTTTTTCGTGCGCCTCCACCGCCCACCGTTATTTATGGTGAAAACGCAAAAAAAAAAAAATATACATATTTAAAACCACGGTCTGTTGTTATGAAAATCGCATAAGCGCCCTTTAATAACGACAAAAGTCTCGTAACGCCGTGATAACTTATAAGACGTCGTTCTCTTTAAATGCGAGTATCCGGATGGCCTCGCGACTCCGGTTTAGTACAAATCGGTCAGGTGTATAAAACGCGTACACTACGCTGAATTATTATAATACAATCGTTGCGCGCATAGCGATTTTGAGATTTAACGATTTTGGTTTCACGAAAAAAATAAAATCATTATATATATATATATATATACACGGACTGTACAGACGGTTATACGATACTTCTATTCAGTGGCGTCAAGAGCCTAAGCAGTTATATTTATTAACAGCCACTGATTTTTTTTTTTTTTTTTGAGTCAAGCGTGGTTAAACCCAGTAGACCCATGTCTTTTATAAATAAACAGATGTACTACAAAAAAATATTAATATATCGTTTCACAAAAATAAACATAATTACAATCAATATTTTGTAGTAATATTTATTACATTTATTTAAAACAAACTGTAACACATTATATATCATAATAATTATAACATATTCTATCTAAACACATATTGAAGTAATTATATTCCGTTGAAAGCTATTAACGCACACGATCAACGCTATCCTTCGAATATTTTACTTTTTATTAGTGAGACAATTTATAACGTTTTTCAATTTTCCCTATAGTTTCTGTAAACCTAATTTAAAGCAACTCGCCAAAATTGCAAGAAAAACTATTTTCTCGATAATAAATTCCAAAAATAAACTACCAAACAAAATTATATCTATTTAATAGGAAATATAAAATGTCGAGCTATGCAGAACATAATAAAACGGTAAGTTTTGGTTTTAAGGTCTGAAAATAGTGTACATATTTTTATTTATTCCATTGCGATTATTAAATGTCGAGCTATTATGGTCAGAAAAAGAGTAATATTTTCTTTTAAGGACTACATATTTTATAAAAAAAAGGCCTTACGTTTATTCGACTGTGTCCAAAAAAATATAGATTAATTTCTCAATTTCATATGGCTCCGGTAGCCGTAATATTACCGAATTATACTTTTTTTTATTTTTAGGTTTACAATCATAATATAATAGTTATGGCACACTATTATCAACGTCGCACGGCCACCGGGCGCTGTGCACAAATCTCTATAAGACAAAGTGTTTCGATTCGTTTACCGCGCAAAAAATGTAGTGAGACGCTGGTGTTGGGGATCTTATTTAGGTCAATTAATTATATACAATATTAGTTTTTGTTAAGCACGTAACACAAAAATTTATTCTTTTTATAACTTATATAGCTCAAAATTTAATAAATATTATAAATAGCCTAATATTGGAAAACAATCTATAAAAGTTTTATTTACGTATATCCGAGGAATATTCAAAAAGTAACGGGAATTATAAAATTTAGTAGATTATAATATTCCGATTGCGAAAATTCATTTGTTGTCATGTTGGCAAAAAGTCTTAAAAATATTTACACATTTTATGCCATAATAGATGTGAAATTTTTGTTAGCTATTAAAAAGATTACTTGCTTTAGGACAGAGTCGGTGATTATTTATATGTATAATTCAAGTTTTAGAAACATTAAGTATTACATTTGGTGAATCTACAATGAGTCAAACAAGGGTTTACGAATGATATAAGCCTTCTCGAGATGGCCGCAAAGACATTGGAAATGAAGAGCTATTGCGTCACGACAATGCATGTTCTCTTATCGTTCCTCTATCGTGATTGTTTGACAAAAAACAACACAACTACGCCCCTGCTTCCATATTCGCCAGACATAGCCCTATGTGATTTTTTTCTGTTTCCAAAAGTAAAGAAAAACTTAAATGACCGTCGTTTCAGAAGCAGTAAATAAAATTCTTTCCGAATAGAAGAAAAACCAGTAACTTTATGAAGACAGCTCGTACAATATATTTATATATATAAATAGATATAACGGAATGCTACATATTCGTTATATATTTCAAGGCACCAATATTTTAATAGTTTTCGTACCTTGTTTAAAAACTATTCAGAAAATAGTTTTCTTCTAATTTTCGAGTTGTTTTGAATTACGTAATTAATTTTATTATTATTTTATAGGCTTATTTGTGGCCGTTTAGACACATTGCCGCTTCCACTATGCCTATCCACACCTCTCTATCAAACGCTAATCATTCCCCCACTCTGACTCCTAATATATTCAGATCTTCCCTTACTCGGTACCCTTACCCTTTCCCACCTCTGTCTTGGTCGTCTTCTTGGCCATTTCCGATATGGCTTACACATGGTGTCCTTGTTTATTATTCTCTCCACACATGTCCTGTCCAGCTAAGTCTTCGACTTTTAAGAACAACTACTATATTGGCTTCGTTAAATAATTCCCTTACTTCTGCGTTTGTCCTTCGTTCGTGTTCGTTATTTTCCGTGTTCTTTAAGGGCCAGAAATCCTTCTTAGTATTTTCCTCTCGAATGAAATTAGTTTCTTTTCGTTAGTTAACTATTATCCCAAAGACATAACATACCGAAACATATATATACCGCTCATTCTTTTTTATATTGAATAAGACACATGAGCTAAGATATTCGATGTACATACCTCATTCTCGTTTAATTGGCATTGCCAACTCTTTTATTCGTTTACTGGCTTTATACTTCAGCGCTTGAGCTGAAACTTTGAACGGACTCCTCTTAAGGTCTACATCAACTTTTATTGATATTATCTTTGGCACAGCCAATTCTTCTATGCGTTTTGATGGATTCGCATTTAATGTAGCTTTCGAAATAAAATAAGGATCATATTCAATATCTAATATCGTTTCTGATGGTAACTTCCTCGGCGCAGATAGCTCATTAATCCGATCGATTGAATATCCTCGATTAGTCACTTTTTTCTCATAATCCCAATTTATTTCATTGTTGTATTTTTGTTTCTTCGTCGTCAGTCGTTTAATCATTTCATCCATTTCCACTTTTGTTAACAATTTTGGTGCAGAGGCTGCAGGCAATTTAATATTGACTCTTTTTGGCGCAGCGTTCTTCTTTAGCCATTCTTCATGTGTGGACGGATTATATTTTCTTTTGCTCGATGGTCTTCGATAATAATGATTTTCTTTCTTACATTTTTCGTGTATAGGTTTCACTGGCGGTTTCGGTTTTGCAAGCGTTTTCGTCCTTGGATATGAGTCTGGATCCCATAAATTCACATCTTTTTGTTTCTTTTCTTTTATATAAATTTTATTTCTTCTCGGCTTCGGTACAGCTAAATAGTTTATTCTGTCGGGAATTCTACCGTATAACGCGGATTCAGGTACCGGCAGAGGTAAGGAAGTATGCACTCGTTCTGGATCTGGCCAAGGTTTTAAGCGAATTGCTTTTGGACGTGCTAGCGCTTCCAAGTAAATCGATTTCGATATTTTTTCCCATTTCTGAATCACATGTTTCGGTCTTGTACATTTTTTCTGTTTTTTGTTCTCATTTTTCCCGGCATTCTTTTCATTCCACTTTTTCCATTTTAATAAAAGCTCGTTCAACTCCCTTTGAGCTTTAGCACTGTGGACCTTCATTGTATTTTTTTTTATTATCTAAACGAAATAACTGTGCAATGTGAACTTCACCGATTTAAGGTATAACGACTAATAATGAAAATTATTCTCTAAGTCTTAGTAGGTTATTATTTTTACGCGTTAGACAACTAGACGTTTCGTTAGTGACAGGTAATTTAATGCCGTATTATTAATATTGGCCAGTAATTATAATAATAATAATATTAATAATAATAATAATAATAATAATAATAATAATAATAATAATAATAATAATAATAATACAAAAACAGATAAATTATTTTATTTTACAACCGTTTATTTTATCTAAAATGACGGAAAAATATATTTATATTATATGTTTATTTTTATTGTATTTAATTATGTATTAATTTACTGAGCCATCGGGTGTCCTGCAAAATATTTTTTTTAACAAATATTCAATTTATTTATAATTGTTATTTCTGTCGTAACACGATTCTACGGGATATGCGTATTCTAGCGTACCAATATATTACTAAATTAATGTACAAATGTCCAAAAGATTAAGAAAATACGTGCAATTAACGATGACAGTGTACGCAGACGTCAAATACGGATTATGAATTTCTTTAATCTAAATGTACGATAACAACGATCGTTGTCCAAATATGAATGGGCAAAAACGTATTTTAATCGGACCAAATTTCAAAAGAAATTAGTAGAATGACCCCAAATCAGCGATTGTATGCTAAAAAATTCTTTTATATAAATTTTATTTCTTCTCGGCTTCGGTACAGCTAAATAGTTTATTCTGTCGGGAATTCTACCGTATAACGCGGATTCAGGTACCGGCAGAGGTAAGGAAGTATGCACTCGTTCTGGATCTGGCCAAGGTTTTAAGCGAATTGCTTTTGGACATGCCAGCGCTTCCAAGTAAATCAATTTAGATATTTTTTCCCATTTCTGAATCACATTTTTCGGTCTCGTACATTTCTTCTGTTTTTTGTTCTCATTTTTCCCGGCATTCTTTTCATTCCACTTTTTCCATTTTAATAATAGCTCGTTCAACTCCTTTTGAGCTTCAGCACTGTGGACCTTCATTGTACTTTTTTTATAATCTAAACGAAATTTATTGTGTGCACTGTGAACTTTGTGTTGTGGTTCTGTTTTTTTTAATTTGAATTCAATTTGTGGTTTAATAATAAAAAAATAAGTTGTTGTTTAAACACTATAATTAATGTGCACTTTGAGAATGTACAACTGAATCAGAGACATGGAGTAGATATTTTATAGTATGCACATTCTATCCCCATAATAATAATAATAATAATAATAATAATAATAATAATAATAATACAAAAACAAATAAATTATTTTATTTTACAACCGTTTATTTTATCTAAAATGACGGAAAAATATATTTATATTATATGTTTATTTTTATTGTATTTAATTATGTATTAATTTACTGAGCCATCGGGTGTCCTGCAAAATATTTTTTTTAACAAATATTCAATTTATTTATAATTGTTATTTCTGTCGTAACACGATTCTACGGGATATGCGTATTCTAGCGTACCAATATATTACTAAATTAATGTACAAATGTCCAAAAGATTAAGAAAATACGTGCAATTAACGATGACAGTGTACGCAGACGTCAAATACGGATTATGAATTTCTTTAATCTAAATGTACGATAACAACGATCGTTGTCCAAATATGAATGGGCAAAAACGTATTTTAATCGGACCAAATTTCAAAAGAAATTAGTAGAATGACCCCAAATCAGCGATTGTATGCTAAAAAATTCTTTTATATAAATTTTATTTCTTCTCGGCTTCGGTACAGCTAAATAGTTTATTCTGTCGGGAATTCTACCGTATAACGCGGATTCAGGTACCGGCAGAGGTAAGGAAGTATGCACTCGTTCTGGATCTGGCCAAGGTTTTAAGCGAATTGCTTTTGGACATGCCAGCGCTTCCAAGTAAATCAATTTAGATATTTTTTCCCATTTCTGAATCACATTTTTCGGTCTCGTACATTTCTTCTGTTTTTTGTTCTCATTTTTCCCGGCATTCTTTTCATTCCACTTTTTCCATTTTAATAATAGCTCGTTCAACTCCTTTTGAGCTTCAGCACTGTGGACCTTCATTGTACTTTTTTTATAATCTAAACGAAATTTATTGTGTGCACTGTGAACTTTGTGTTGTGGTTCTGTTTTTTTTAATTTGAATTCAATTTGTGGTTTAATAATAAAAAAATAAGTTGTTGTTTAAACACTATAATTAATGTGCACTTTGAGAATGTACAACTGAATCAGAGACATGGAGTAGATATTTTATAGTATGCACATTCTATCCCCTGTCAGTATTTAACTGGCCGATGATGACTACAACGATTATTGAGCTACGACAACATTTCAAAGCACGAGTAAAACTAAATCAACAGTGTTAAGAAATGCAAATTTATATCGAATGAAAAAAAACAAAAAGATATGTATCACAAAATTGTTAAAATTGTAAAGAAAAAAAATATATATACACATTTATATACTGTACACTTGAATTTTATTAATGTAAAGATCAATTGAAATCGTTAATTTTGTAAAAGAAAATATTATGAATGTAAATTTATATACTGAAATTGGAATTGTTAAAACCGTAAAATTATATAATGCATGTAAACTTAAATTTATAAATGTATAAAAAAAATTACTTAAATATTACAGTTAAAATTAATAAACTTCAAAATACTATGTACAATGAACTCGGTTTAAATGTTAATTTGATAAAAATCCAATAATCTTCTTTAAAATATAATAATGTTGGTTCCATTAGCCGTATGTAATGGTGGCGCCCGAAATAAAATTACATAGGTGCCAAGGTGAGCGACTAGTATAATTGCTTGGTACTCTTAGCCAAGTGATGAAACACAAACGGTCGTAACAGTATATATGTGTGTGTGTGTGTGATTATGCGTATTTAATTTTAACTCGTTCAACAATCAATTTAGACTATATTATAATACACGTGACATTATAACGTGTGTTTACTTTTAAATTGTTTGTTTATTATCTTCCTATATAAAATATACTCTATATATATGCGATAGTATCAAAAACAATTTATTTGAATAATTTTCACTACTGACGTGTCACGACATTATTATTTTATAGTCTTGGAGCAATCGTATTATCGATACGTTTGTAACATAATGCGATATAGTTCATTTTGATAAGCTATTACATATCTTCACCCATATGTTTGCTATGAATGTTGCAAGATAAATTTGTGACTATTTCCCCTAATTTAGAACTTTAAAATTTTACATGATTGTTAAGTTATGATGAAAATACAATAAAATGATCGAAATTAATTAATTAATTAATTATAAATTAATATTCTATAAATTAGGTATTAGTTTAAGTAATTATAATCAATGATTCACTATGAATCTTGCGAGCTTCTTGGCATCAAGTGAGAGAAAATATATAATAATGAAAAATGAGGTAATAAAATGAAAGCAAAAAAAAAAAATTTTAAAACAAACTTTTATTGAAATGCACGAAAAAGGAAAAAATAAACTAAAGAGTTCATGAAGTCCTCAAAATTGTATAAACCTCTAAAAAACAAAAGTGTTTAATATGATTCCTCTGTCATAGAAACGTCATCAGCAAAATCATAATAAATTGACTGTAATCAGTAAGACTCTTTTTCTATGTGTTTATAAAGCTTGCTGTGTAATTTTCTTAATCTATCCCTCAATAATCCTCACTTAATTTCCTCCTTAATATAAACCTCATAAGATTTTAAAACACAAAAACACATATTCACACTGATTATAGATAGTAGGTACGTATCTATTTATCATTCTTTTGCTGATTACACTTCTATACAGGAACCATATTAAATTCTTTTGTAGGTTAGGGGTTATTACAGGGCGTTTAGACCCATTGCCGCTTCCACTATTCCTCTCCACGCCTGTCTATCAAACGTTAATCATTCTCCCACTATGACTCCAAGGATCTTCAGATCTTCCCTGACACGGACGTTTCACTTCTGTCTTGGTCGTACTCTGGCCATTTCCGATCTTGCTTATACATGGTGACAAATGGTAATTATATATCAGGTCAGGTTCATAATTTTTTGCATGATTTATTTGATTGTGGGTATTTGGTCACCTTGAAGTACATAAATATTGAAAAATAGTTTATTTGTTTATCGTTTTCATTTTAATTACAAATAAATATTGAAAAAATCGAAGAACGCTCAGATAGTCTCAAATATTTATAGTTTGTTACCGGAAACTAAAGCATAACGAAATCATCCGAGCATTTCTTCTAGTTTGAAATATATACATAAAACAAAAAATATACATCATTAATATACTGGCAGCTTCGTCGCTTGGTTATCAGAATCTAAAAAAAAATAAACTGTATATAAAATTCCAACAAATAATAATTCTTATCCCAAGGACAAGCAAAAATATTTCCATTTTTTCTTCGAAACATATACTTACCGCTCATTCTTGTTTATATGGAATACGTCACAAGAGCCAAGCTATTTGATGTGTATATTTCATTCTCGTTTAATTGGTATTGTCAACTCTATTATGCGTTTACTGGCTTCATACTTCAACGCTTAAATTGAAACTTTGAACAAACTCTCCTTAAGGTCCACATCAACTTTTACTGATATGGTTTTTGGCACAGCTAATTCAATTCACAACGAATTTAATGAAGCATTCGAAATAATATAAGGATCATATTCTATATTTAATACCGTTTCTGATAGTATATTTCTCGGCACAGCTAACTCATTAATCCAATCGATTGAATATCCTCGATAAGTCACTTTTTTCTCATAATCCCAATTTATTTCATTGTTGTATTTTTGTTTCTTCGTCGTCAGTCGTTTAATCATTTCATCCATTTCCACTTTTGTTAACAATTTTGGTGCAGAGGCTGCAGGCAATTTAATATTGACTCTTTTTGGCGCAGCGTTCTTCTTTAGCCATTCTTCATGTGTGGACGGATTATATTTTCTTTTGCTCGATGGTCTTCGATAATAATGATTTTCTTTCTTACATTTTTCGTGTATAGGTTTCACTGGCGGTTTCGGTTTTGCAAGCGTTTTCGTCCTTGGACATGAGTCTGGATCCCATAAATTCACATCTTTTTGTTTCTTTTCTTTTATATAAATTTTATTTCTTCTCGGCTTCGGTACAGCTAAATAGTTTATTCTGTCGGGTATTCTACCGTATAACGCGGATTCAGGTACCGGCAGAGGTAAGGAAGTATGCACTCGTTCTGGATCTGGCCAAGGTTTTAAGCGAATTGCTTTTGGACGTGCTAGCGCTTCCAAGTAAGTCGATTTCGATATTTTTTCCCATTTCTGAATCACATGTTTCGGTCTCGTACATTTTTTCTGTTTTTTGTTCTCATTTTTCCCGGCATTCTTTTCATTCCACTTTTTCCATTTTAATAATAGCTCGTTCAACTCACTTTGAGCTTTAGCAATATGGACCTTCATTGTACTTGTTTATAATTTAAACGAAATTAATTGTGTGCACGGCGAACTTTACCGATTTAAGGTACAATGAATACTAATGAAAATTATTCTTTAAATCTTAATACGTTAATATTTTTTTCGTGTAAGACAACTTGACGATTCGTTAGTGACAGATAATTTAATGACGTATAATTAATATTGGCCAGTTATAATTATATTAATAGTAATATTAATATTAACACAAAAACTGATAAATTATTTTACTATATGAAACAATATAATATTTTATACATACAAATATATATATATATATATAAGAATACAAGTTAGTTTTCTTTAATTATAATTTATAATTATATAAATAAATATGGGTATATTTATGTATATATATACATATTATCAAATAAAAAAGAACTAAATCAACTTGGGATAGACAATATAATTAAAGCGGCCATGAACAGAGACAGATAGAAATAAATTTGTTTTGCAGCAATGGGATTTAATGGCCTTTAAAGCTGGTGAAGAAGAATATATATATGACTGTGATTATGTGTCAATTAACCGAGCCGTCGGTTTTTGCGTGACAAAAATTGTTTTAATATAATCAATTTTATTATTTTTGAAAAAAAAAATCAATATGGAATTGAATAAATACAAAATATATTGTCAAAGAAATTCTATCGCGGTCCTGTAAAAGTCGATAATAAACGAATTTCTGTAATCTCAGATGTTCAACGCCGACAGCATTACAAATTACGGATTTCTACAAGATATTTTTTTTATTATTATAATATAATAATGACTCAGATCAGTAGACCCATGTCTTTTATAAATAAACAGATGTACTACAAAAAATATATTAATATATCGTTTCACAAAAATAAACATAATTACAATCAATATTTTGTAGTAATATTTATTACATTTATTTAAAACAAACTGTAACACATTATATATCATAATAATTATAACATATTCTATCTAAACACATATTGGAGTAATTATATTTCGTTGAAAGCTATTAACGCACACGATCAACGCTATCCTTCGAATATTGTACTTTTTATTAGTGAGACAATTTATAACGATTTTCCATTTTCCCTGTAGGTTCTGTAAACCTAATTTAAAGCAACTCACCAAAATTGCAAGAAAAACTATTTTCTCGATAATACATTCCAAACATAAACTACCAAAAAAATTATATCTATTTAATAGGAAATATAAAATGTCGAGCTATGCACAACATAATAAAACGGTAAGTTTTGGTTTTAAGGTCTGAAAATTGTATACATATTTTTATTTATTCCATTGCGATTATTAAATGTCGAGCTATTATGGTCAGAAAAAGAGTAATCTTTTCTTTTAAGGACTACATATTTTATAAAAAAAAGGCCTTACGTTAATTCGACTGTGTCCAAAAAAATATCCATTGATTTATCAATTTCGTATGGCTCCGGTAGCCGTAATATTACCGAATTATTCTCTTTTTTTATTTTTAGGTTTACAATCATAATATAAGAGTTTTGCCATACGATTGTCAACCTTGCACAGCCGCCGGGCACTGTGCACAAATCTCTATAAGACAAAGTGTTTCGATTCGTTTACCGCGCAAAAAATGTAGTGAGACGCTGGTGTTGGGGATCTTATTTAGGTCAATTAATTATATACAATATTAGTTTTTGTTAAGCACGTAACACAAAAATTTATTCTTTTTATAACTTATATAGCTCAAAATTTAATAAATATTATAAATAGCCTAATATTGGAAAACAATCTATAAAAGTTTTATTTACGTATATCCGAGGAATATTCAAAAAGTAACGGGAATTATAAAATTTAGTAGATTATAATATTCCGATTGCGAAAATTCATTTGTTGTCATGTTGGCAAAAAGTCTTAAAAATATTTACACATTTTATGCCATAATAGATGTGAAATTTTTGTTAGCTATTAAAAAGATTACTTGCTTTAGGACAGAGTCGGTGATTATTTATATGTATAATTCAAGTTTTAGAAACATTAAGTATTACATTTGGTGAATCTACAATGAGTCAAACAAGGGTTTACGAATGATATAAGCCTTCTCGAGATGGCCGCAAAGACATTGGAAATGAAGAGCTATTGCGTCACGACAATGCATGTTCTCTTATCGTTCCTCTATCGTGATTGTTTGACAAAAAACAACACAACTACGCCCCTGCTTCCATATTCGCCAGACATAGCCCTATGTGATTTTTTTCTGTTTCCAAAAGTAAAGAAAAACTTAAATGACCGTCGTTTCAGAAGCAGTAAATAAAATTCTTTCCGAATAGAAGAAAAACCAGTAACTTTTTGAAGACAGCTCGTACAATATATTTATATATATAAATAGATATAACGGAATGCTACATATTCGTTATATATTTCAAGGCACCAATATTTTAATAGTTTTCGTACCTTGTTTAAAAACTATTCAGAAAATAGTTTTCTTCTAATTTTCGAGTTGTTTTGAATTACGTAATTAATTTTATTATTATTTTATAGGCTTATTTGTGGCCGTTTAGACACATTGCCGCTTCCACTATGCCTATCCACACCTCTCTATCAAACGCTAATCATTCCCCCACTCTGACTCCTAATATATTCAGATCTTCCCTTACTCGGTACCCTTACCCTTTCCCACCTCTGTCTTGGTCGTCTTCTTGGCCATTTCCGATATGGCTTACACATGGTGTCCTTGTTTATTATTCTCTCCACACATGTCCTGTCCAGCTAAGTCTTCGACTTTTAAGAACAACTACTATATTGGCTTCGTTAAATAATTCCCTTACTTCTGCGTTTGTCCTTCGTTCGTGTTCGTTATTTTCCGTGTTCTTTAAGGGCCAGAAATCCTTCTTAGTATTTTCCTCTCGAATGAAATTAGTTTCTTTTCGTTAGTTAACTATTATCCCAAAGACATAACATACCGAAACATATATATACCGCTCATTCTTTTTTATATTGAATAAGACACATGAGCTAAGATATTCGATGTACATACCTCATTCTCGTTTAATTGGCATTGCCAACTCTTTTATTCGTTTACTGGCTTTATACTTCAGCGCTTGAGCTGAAACTTTGAACGGACTCCTCTTAAGGTCTACATCAACTTTTATTGATATTATCTTTGGCACAGCCAATTCTTCTATGCGTTTTGATGGATTCGCATTTAATGTAGCTTTCGAAATAAAATAAGGATCATATTCAATATCTAATATCGTTTCTGATGGTAACTTCCTCGGCGCAGATAGCTCATTAATCCGATCGATTGAATATCCTCGATTAGTCACTTTTTTCTCATAATCCCAATTTATTTCATTGTTGTATTTTTGTTTCTTCGTCGTCAGTCGTTTAATCATTTCATCCATTTCCACTTTTGTTAACAATTTTGGTGCAGAGGCTGCAGGCAATTTAATATTGACTCTTTTGGCGCAGCGTTCTTCTTTAGCCATTCTTCATGTGTGGACGGATTATATTTTCTTTTGCTCGATGGTCTTCGATAATAATGATTTTCTTTCTTACATTTTTCGTGTATAGGTTTCACTGGCGGTTTCGGTTTTGCAAGCGTTTTCGTCCTTGGATATGAGTCTGGATCCCATAAATTCACATCTTTTTGTTTCTTTTCTTTTATATAAATTTTATTTCTTCTCGGCTTCGGTACAGCTAAATAGTTTATTCTGTCGGGAATTCTACCGTATAACGCGGATTCAGGTACCGGCAGAGGTAAGGAAGTATGCACTCGTTCTGGATCTGGCCAAGGTTTTAAGCGAATTGCTTTTGGACGTGCTAGCGCTTCCAAGTAAATCGATTTCGATATTTTTTCCCATTTCTGAATCACATGTTTCGGTCTTGTACATTTTTTCTGTTTTTTGTTCTCATTTTTCCCGGCATTCTTTTCATTCCACTTTTTCCATTTTAATAAAAGCTCGTTCAACTCCCTTTGAGCTTTAGCACTGTGGACCTTCATTGTATTTTTTTTTATTATCTAAACGAAATAACTGTGCAATGTGAACTTCACCGATTTAAGGTATAACGACTAATAATGAAAATTATTCTCTAAGTCTTAGTAGGTTATTATTTTTACGCGTTAGACAACTAGACGTTTCGTTAGTGACAGGTAATTTAATGCCGTATTATTAATATTGGCCAGTAATTATAATAATAATAATATTAATAATAATAATAATAATAATAATAATAATAATAATAATAATAATAATAATAATAATAATAATACAAAAACAGATAAATTATTTTATTTTACAACCGTTTATTTTATCTAAAATGACGGAAAAATATATTTATATTATATGTTTATTTTTATTGTATTTAATTATGTATTAATTTACTGAGCCATCGGGTGTCCTGCAAAATATTTTTTTTAACAAATATTCAATTTATTTATAATTGTTATTTCTGTCGTAACACGATTCTACGGGATATGCGTATTCTAGCGTACCAATATATTACTAAATTAATGTACAAATGTCCAAAAGATTAAGAAAATACGTGCAATTAACGATGACAGTGTACGCAGACGTCAAATACGGATTATGAATTTCTTTAATCTAAATGTACGATAACAACGATCGTTGTCCAAATATGAATGGGCAAAAACGTATTTTAATCGGACCAAATTTCAAAAGAAATTAGTAGAATGACCCCAAATCAGCGATTGTATGCTAAAAAATTTATTGATGACATTCTCTTTGAGGGGCGATTCACCACTGACGCTTGTCAGACATGGACATAGACGTTCAAACCGCTTATCAATCACAGAGCATTGCACAAAATATTTTGGTCTCAACCGAAAACCGCAAGCTTGGTTTAAAACCGTTGCGCAACTACTCAATCCATTCCATACCCTATCAAAATGTCTGAGCAACATAGTGGAAATTGTTTGATCGTGTATGAGGCCTTTATAAAGCGTACTTGAGGCTGTCGTGAGGGCTGATGGAAATAATCCATGTCACATATCTGTTACCACCCCGACGGCCAACTGTTGTTACACCAGCGATTATTATTAATCAATCAACGGCAAACGACCCTGTGGAATCGGATTTTGTGGAAAATAGAAATTTCGGTTACAACTCCTCGACACACAGTTCAGTCAACGTTGGTTTTCGTGAAACACAACAATCACCAAATGATTTGTAGAATACCAACTTTGTAGGTGGAACTGATCGTTTAACATTGACATGTCTACGACTGAATTTCCGGACCTCTGTACCATCAATGCAACAATATAAGCCAACATGACGAAAAAGAAAATTTCATTTTTCATTTATATTAAAATTCTTAGGAAATATTTAAATTATGAATTTATTTCAAACACCACAAATTTGTAGCGTTGTAGATAAATTGAGATAAAAAAATGTGAACAAATTATCACGAAATTAGTGAATGATAACTTTATCAGTTTTTGTTCTGAACTTCTAAATTCTCACACTGGGCTGGGGCTCTCTTTCTCTCTGTCCCAGATAGCAAAAATATATTCTAAAAATATTCTTAAAATGTTATGTAAAAAATATTTAATTTCAATAAATATTCTCAAAAAGTTCCCTAAATCTTTTTAAATGTTCTCATAATGTTCTCAGAAAATTTTTTGTCCACAAATTTCATATTCTGAGAATATTACGATATAATATTAAAGGAATATTACATTTATAAAATTACTGTGATATTATCAAAATAATATATATACAATGTTATTAGCATAATATTCTAAAATCATTAATTTCAGTAAATTTAAAAATATTCCTTTTATAGTGTATTCTATAAAATATTTTCAAAAACTAAAATTGTTACTAAATTGTAAATTATTTTTAGAAATTCAAAATGTTTATGTAATTATGATAACATAATAATCATAATTAAGTGTTTATAATTATGACCAAAAATTTAACCAAAAAATATATTTAATAAATTATATTTATTCAACATCAAATACAAATACATAGTTATATTTTTTCTTTTTGTTGCATTCTGAATCGTGCATGTGCTAACCATATACCAAGTGGTACTTCAATTTCTTTCTCTGTGACCATCTTGTATTTGATATGCATTCTTAATGAATCTTAAACATATTTTAAATATATATAAATTATAGTCTTAAATAAATTGTTTTATTTATTGAAAACGAATTAATTATTAAAATATTACCTATTAATACACGATATAACATCAATTTTGTGAAAGGTTTTTTTTTTTTAAATCCAATAAGAGAATAAGAAATAAGGAGTTCATCATCAAACATTCTTGCCATCATTCTACGAATGCTATGGCCTAAATTGGTGGCTACTGCAATTAGAGACAATTTTGAAACCTAAAAATAAACAGTAAAACAAAATACTCAATTTTCTTTTAATGACACATTTATTTAAACATTAGGTTTATGTAATGATTACTAAACAATTTATTCTTTTTAATCCTAAAGTTAAAGTAAATAACGTTGTAATCATGTCTAGCCTGTATACAATTTAAAAAAGAAACATAATTTTGATAATAAATAAGGCTATGTTGTAACCACAAAACACACACACACATCATATTATTTATTTAAATACAGGAAGAATTAAACATAAATTATAAATATGTACAATACTGAATATTAAAAAATTTTGGACAAAGCTATTTATTCTATTTATTCTATTAAATTTAAAGAACTGTTAAATCGTTGTAAATAATAATAATGTGAAAGAAATGATTAAAATATTACCAAAGTATTTCTGAATTTGGGTTCTTGAATAATTTTAGATTCAATGTTTGAAAGTTGTTCTTCATTATTAATTGGAAATAAGGAATCTAAATCGACATCAGAATTAGCCAATATTAAGTTATTTGTAGATGGTCCAGAAATAGTATTCATTAATGTTTCAATATTTCTGTGTGTAACATTAATAACATTCATCATATTGTTTATATCGTATTTCATATGTGTGAGTGTTGTGAAAACATATTTTTCAAAATCTGTTAAAAATATTAATTAATTATGAAAAAAAATAATAAAGCCAATTGTTTTACCTTTCTTTGACTGAAATAAATTAAAATGAGAACCACTTTTATTGGATGAATTAGATTCTTTATGTAATATTTCTAACAAAATATAAACATAAACATAAATTAATAAAAATACTACCATGTACATTAAAATTAATTAGTACCTAGCTAATTTATTTTGTTTACATTCCTGAAATAACACACGCTTAACTGTCCCATCTTCATCATTTGCTTGTTTTTCAAATTCTAAGTTTTCATCATCAATTACTACATTCCATTTAAATACACTTGGAGAGCATTGTACTTGATAATTATTTATTTCTTTTACTGGAGAAGTGGGAGGAATGACAATATCATAATTTTCGTCAGTACCTAAACAAAATTTACTATATAAAAAAAAAATACTTAAATACGTATAAAATGTACATGTGTATATGTGTATGTTATTATTAAGCAGAGATTTGATATGGAGATTTACTATGTATCTCACATGTAAAATAGCATTTATGTTGTATTTTTTATCAATAAATAACAAGTTCAAAAAACAAAACCAATTTAAATTAATCATGGAGATGAAGTCTCAATGAATTTAACCTACCCTTTTAAATGACAAATTCATAATTTTCATGTTACATTAAATGAGTGCTAATCCATTAAAAATGTCAATCAAAAACTTGCTTATATTATTATTAAGCAGTCTTGTAAAAATATACATTTATAAATATAAATATTAATTAAATTAAATAAAAATAAATATAAATTTTAAGAATCAATTTGATTAAAAATTGTAATTAATCATTTATTTGGGTAAATTTATAAAATTATTATTACATTTTATACCTTGTGAAGAATTTTCATTAAATTAGAATACATGATCTGTATCAAAATTATTGCCAACTGAATCTGCATAAAAATTATCAACATGTTCTGCTTCGTTTGTTAATTTACTTGTTGTACTACCTATAAAAAATAAATTTAAAACCTTAATAGAACCTACTACTGAAAATATTTATTTAGACAAATACTCTTGCAATAGAAGTTGAAAATAAATTCAAGAATATTTTATGAAAAAATGATTAAATACAAAATACTTACATTCATTCATAAGATCATCATAGTTTGGTGGTGAGCAAATATTTACTAATTTGTCTATGGGTTTTTTACTGTTAGTATTTGTAACATCTGGAGATATGCTTAGGAACCGTTTCTTTCATTTAATATTTGTTGTATCTTCTTCTGTGCTGGATAAATCTGACATTCGAGTAGCTCTTGGCAATTTGGTTCTGGCTTCATTTAAAGATGCTAGGATATATACAGAATATTACAATATAATATAAATAATAATATATTTAAAATAATAGCTTAAAATTTACCATAAGATTTATTTCCTAATTTCCTGGCTGTGTAATAAGTGAAATTCGTTTTATTTGGTTTTTGATAGCTTTCAATTATTTTTTTTAAAAATTTAGTTTGTACAGGCCAAGCACAAATTGATTTATTCTTATCAAACCAAAAATCTGGTACAGCTTCAACACTATTATCCTTGGGAAAATAAATAATACTCCAACTAGTTGCCTTCGACATCTTAAACTGATATTAAAAAAATTATATTTTAGCTATGTTTAAATAATAAATATTTTATTACATTACTGATTTATCAACTTGACTAACTTATATAGGTATAAAGTAGTATGTATAGTAAATAAATATATATATATACACACACACATTACACACATACACACCTGATACTTACTTGACGTGTAAACCGTACTTACAGGGATATATCAAACAAAAATGTGTTCTGACGATCTGTAATAACACATACACTTATGGCCAAATACTAATAAATCCAACTATCTACTATAAAAAAAAAAAATATATATATATAAACATTTAATTTAAAACAGCATTAGGTAATAAAATTCAATAAATACTTACATTCAAATTTGAAGTAAAACAATACTATCGTATAAATAAACGTTAAATAAATATACGTTAATTCAATATCGTTAAGTATATATAAATCGTACTTCGATTCACGCATAGAAAAGACAAATGGATTCACGGTTCGATACACGGACCCAAAATACATGATATTACACCAGTGGTCAGTACAGAGAAACAAAAAATACACGAACCGACGAGCCGACGAGGTGTAAATAATATGAGTTTATCGGCGGGTGGGTAGTGAGTGGTGACGCATCAACCATCGTTATGTTTTTCCTTATTAATATAATTATTTTTAGACAACAGTTAAATACTGTTGTGATCGGTTTGCGGGAAGATATCAGCCATCAGTGCAGGCACCATGGCGGTAAAATATTATAAATGAAGCCTAACTGATAATAACTATATATACATGTTTATTATATATATATATAATTGCAAATGTTTTTAAACAAAATTTTAATTTTAATGTTTTTGAAATCATAAAATTGATATCTTCTAAAAATATTACAAACGTCATATTTTAAAAACATTGATACTAAATCAGTTTATTAATGTTAAGAATACAATATTCTTAAAATAATGATCATATAATTTTCTAGAATCATTACAAACATAATATTATTAAAACATTTCAACTTATTCACATTATTAATATTTTTAATTAAACAATACGTAAACATTAACATAATATTATAAAAATAACATCAATAATTTAATGTTATCGAAATGTAATAATAATATTCACTTTAAAATATTATAGTTGTGTTTACAATTTAATATTATAATAATATAAATATTAGAAAATTGCTGTTTGGGGTCCGCAGCTGAATGTAAAGCACGTGTGTTTATAAGCATTATTACGAATATAAAATCATTTATTAATTGATATTGATATGTATAATACATATTTTATAATAATATAATTCATATATTATATTAGGCAATATGGAGGAAAAAACAATATAATACAAACTTGTTTGTTTTTACGTTTACAATATTTTATATTAACATTATCATGTTAAAATAATAAATAAAGCTATACAAATAATATAATTTATTTGTAATCTATTGAAAATTGGTATTATCGTGGATTTTACTTTTTATTTATAAATACTTTATATTTATCGGCATTCTAAATATTTTTCGTAATATAAAATTACATTATCCGTGCGTGTTAACAAAAAGTTAAATATAGCATCACGCAACTGTCTACACATTCCGTTTTGGTAATTTATTCATTTCCGTTCCACCCATGCACAACATATACTCAAAGAGTCTTTCAATCCATTTAACTTTATTAATATAATTAATAGTTGTTTGTAAAATGAAGAAATTAAAAATTCATATTAAAAAAAACGAAATTTTGTAAATAAATATAATTATTTAATTGTAAGCATTTTTTAAAACATTCGATCTCAATGTAAAACTAAAAATTTAGACTCGAGGTTATCAATCACATCATTAAGTGATTAGATATTTTAATTTAAAAAGAAATTCTATATTTTACATCCAATGCGGTTAAATTGACTTTCAACGTTGTTAACATCATAACTTTGATGGTACCCTACCCGACATTGTGATCGCGTTATAGAAACCGCATAATTTTCGACATAATCTACTAAATATGAGTCTACAACAATTTGTTTACATTTCGTTCATTCGGACGTTTTCGTTTTTCCTTATTTCGAAATAGTATTTTTATAAGAACTATGAAAATTCTATTCTTGAAAGTATTATTGTAGCCAACAAATCAACTGTTCGATAACTATCAGCATGAAATCACTTGACTAACTTATTAAACTCATACTATAAAACACCTATTTGAAAACATATTGTAATTTACAAAATGTCTAAAATAAATAATAATTTGGGAAGTAATTTAAGATTCGAACATAAGAGTGTGTATTAAAAAAATATATATACAAAGCTAAACACAATAAGACATTAAATGTTATTTTATATTGGTCGTTTTGGGCTATAATATCGTATTATATTTTTACTCGTTCTACAATTAATTCAGACTATATTATAATACACGTGACATTATAACGTGCGTTTACTTTTAAATTGATTGTTCATTATCTTCCTATACGAAATATACAAAATATAAACGATATTATCAAAAACAATTTATTTTCAATGATTTCCAGTACTAGCGTGACACGACATTATTATTTTATAGTCTTGGTGCAATCGCATTACTGATAAGTATGTTACATAATGAGATGCAATTCATTTTTATAAGCTATTACTTATCTCTATAGATATGTTTGATTCGAATGTTGCAAGATAAATTTGTGACTACTTCCTCTAACTTAGAACTTTAAGATTTTACATGATTGTTCAGTTATGATGACAATACACTAAAATGATCGAAACGAATTTATTTATTAATTAATTATAAATTAATATTCTATAAATTAGGTATTAATTTAAGTAATTTTAATCAGTGATTCACTATGAATCTTACGAGCTTCATGGTATCAAGTAAGCAAAAAAATATAATAATGAAAATTGAGGTAATAAAATGAAAGCAAAAAAAAAAAATTTTAAAACAATCTTTTATTGAAATGCACATAAAAGGAAAAAATAAACTAAAGAGTTTGTGGTGTCCATAAAGTTGTATAAACCTCTAATAAACAAAAGAGTTTAATATGGCTCCTCTGTCATAGAAACGTCATCTGCAAAATCATAATAAATTGATTGTTATCAGTAAGACTATATTCCTATGTGCTTACAAAGCTTGCTGTGTAATTTCCTTAACCTACCCCTCAATAATCCTCACTTAATTTTCTCCTTAATATAAACCTCATAAGATTTTAAAACACAAAAACGCATAGTCCCACTGATTATAGATAGTAAGTACGTGTCTATATATCATACTTTTGCTGATCACACTTCTATACAGCAACCATATTAAATTCTTTTGTTGGTTAGGGTTTATTTGAGGCCGTTTAGACACATTGCCGCTTCCACTATGCCTCTCCACGCCTGTCTATCAAATGCTAATCATTCTCCCACTCTGACTCCTAGGATCTTCAGATCTTCCCAGACACGGACGCTCCACTTCTGTCTTGGTCGTCCACTTGGCCATTTCCGATCTGGCTTATACATGGTGACAAATGGTAAGTATATATCTGGTCGAATTCATAGCTTCCTTCCATGATTTGTTTGATTGTGTGAATTTCGACACCTTGAAGTACGTATAACTATTGAAAAATAGTTTATTTATTTATTTTTATCTTTTTAATTACATATAAATATTGAAAAATCGAAGAACGTTCCGATAGTATCAAATATTTATAGTTTGTTATCGGAAACTAAAGCATGACGAAATCATCTGAGCATTTCTTCTAGTTTGAAAAATATACAAAAAAACAAAAAATATGCATCATTATTATACCAGCAGCTTCGTTACTTGGTTATCAGAATCTAAAAAAATAAACTGTATATAAAATTCCGACAAATAATAATTCTTATCCCAAGGACAAGCAAAAATATTTCTATTTTTTCTTCGAAACATGTACTTACCGCTCATTCTTCTTTATATTGAATAAGACACATGAGCTAAGATATTCGATGTGCATACCTCATTCTCGTTTAATTGGCATTGCCAACTCTTTTATTCGTTTACTGGCTTTATACTTCAGCGCTTGAGCTGAAACTTTGAACGGACTCCTCTAAAGGTCCACATCAACTTTTATTGATATTATCTTTGGCACAGCCAATTCTTCTATGCGTTTTGATGGATTCGCATTTAATGTAGCTTTCGAAATAAAATAAGGATCATATTCAATATCTAATATCGTTTCTGATGGTAACTTCCTCGGCGCAGATAGCTCATTAATCCGATCGATTGAATATCCTCGATTAGTCACTTTTTTCTCATAATCCCAATTAATTTCTTTGTTGTATTTTTGTTTCTTCGTCGTCAGTCGTTTAATCATTTCATCCATTTCCACTTTCGTTAACAATTTTGGTGCAGAGGCTGCAGGCAATTTAATATTGACTCTTTTTGGCGCAGCGTTCTTCTTTAGCCATTCTTCATGTGTGGACGGATTATATTTTCTTTTGCTCGATGGTCTTCGATAATAATGATTTTCTTTCTTACATTTTTCGTGTATAGGTTTCACTGGCAGTTTCGGTTTTGCAAGCGTTTTCGTCCTTGGATATGGGTCTGGATCCCATAAATTCACATCTTTTTGTTTCTTTTCTTTTATATAAATTTTATTTCTTCTCGGCTTCGGTACAGCTAAATAATTTATTCTGTCGGGAATTCTACCGTATAACGCGGATTCAGGTACCGGCAGAGGTAAGGAAGTATGCACTCGTTCTGGATCTGGCCAAGGTTTTAAGCGAATTGCTTTTGGACGTCCTAGCGCTTCCAAGTAAATCGATTTCGATATTTTTTCCCATTTCTGAATCACATGTTTCGGTCTCGTACATTTTTTCTGTTTTTTGTTCTCATTTTTCCCGGCATTCTTTTCATTCCACTTTTTCCATTTTAATAAAAGCTCGTTCAACTCCCTTTGAGCTTTAGCACTGTGGACCTTCATTGTATTTTTTTTTTATAATCTAAACGAAATAACTGTGCAATGTGAACTTCACCGATTTAAGGTATAACGAATAATATGAAATTAATTCTTTAAATCTTAATACTCTATTATTTTTTACGCGTTTGACAACAAGACATTTCCTTAGCGACAGGTAATTTATTGCCGTATAATTAATATTGGCCAGTAATTATAATAATAATGATATCAATATTAATATAAAAACTGATAAATTATTTTACTATATAACTTATATATTTTACTATGTAAAATAATATATTTTATACATACAAATATATATATAAATATTTATATATGACTGTGATTATGCGTCAATTAACCGAGCCGTCGGTTTTCGCGCGACAAAAATTGTTTTAATATAATCAATTATATTAATTTTGAGAAAAAAAATCAATATAGAATTGAATAAATACAAAATATATTACTGAAGAAATTTTATCGCGGTCTGAGAAAATAGATAATAATCGAATTTCTATAATCCCAGATGTTCAAATCCGACGGCAGTTCAAATTACAGATTTCATCAAGATATTTTTTTTATTATTATAATATAATCATGACTCAGGTCACTAGACCCATGTCTTGCATAAATGAACAGATGTACGAAAAAAAAAATTAATATATCGTTTCACAAAAATAAACATAATTACAATCAATATTTTGTAGTAATATTTATTATATTTATTTAAAACAAACTGTAACACATTATATATATCATTATAATTATAACATACTCTATCTAAACACATATTGGAGTAATTATATTTCGTTGAAAGCTATTAACGCACACGATCAACGCTATCCTTCGAATATTGTACTTTTTATTAGTGAGACAATTTATAACGATTTTCCATTTTCCCTGTAGGTTCTGTAAACCTAATTTAAAGCAACTCACCAAAATTGCAAGAAAAACTATTTTCTCGATAATACATTCCAAACATAAACTACCAAAAAAATTATATCTATTTAATAGGAAATATAAAATGTCGAGCTATGCACAACATAATAAAACGGTAAGTTTTGGTTTTAAGGTCTGAAAATTGTATACATATTTTTATTTATTCCATTGCGATTATTAAATGTCGAGCTATTATGGTCAGAAAAAGAGTAATCTTTTCTTTTAAGGACTACATATTTTATAAAAAAAAGGCCTTACGTTTATTCGACTGTGTCCAAAAAAATATAGATTAATTTCCCAATTTCATATGGCTCCGGTAGCCGTAATATTACCGAATTATACTTTTTTTTATTTTTAGGTTTACAATCATAATATAATAGTTATGGCACACTATTATCAACGTCGCACGGCCACCGGGCGCTGTGCACAAATCTCTATAAGACAAAGTGTTTCGATTAGTTTACCTCGCAAAAAATGTAGTGAGACGCTGGTGTTGGGGATCATAATTAGGTAAATTAATTATATATAATATTAGTTTTATTAGGCACGTAACACTAAAATTTATTCTTTTTATAACTTATATAGCTCAAAATTTAATAAATATTATAAATAGCCTAATATTGGAAAACAATCTATAAAAGTTTTATTTACGTATATCCGAGGAGTATTCAAAAAGTAACTGGAATTATAACATTTAGTAGATTATAATATTCCGATTGCGATAATTCATTCGTTGTCATGTTGGCAAGTCTTAAAAATATTTACACATTTTATGCCATAATAGATGTGAAATTTTTGTTAGCTATTAAAAAGATTACTTGCTTTAGGACAGAGTCGGCGATTATTTATATGTATAATTCAAGTTTTAGAAACATTAAGTATTACATTTGGTGAATCTACAATGAGTCAAACAAGGGTTTACGAATGATATAAGCCTTTTCGAGATGGCCGTAAAGACATTGGAAATGAAGAGCTATTGCGTCACGACAATGCATGTTCTCTTATCGTTCCTCTATCGTGATTGTTTGACAAAAAACAACACAACTACGCCCCTGCTTCCATATTCGCCAGACATAGCCCTATGTGATTTTTTTCTGTTTCCAAAAGTAAAGAAAAACTTAAATGACCGTCGTTTCAGAAGCAGTAAATAAAATTCTTTCCGAATAGAAGAAAAACCAGTTACTTTTTGAAGACATCTCGTACAGCATATTTATATATATAGATATAACGGAAAGCTACATATTTGTTATATATTTCAAGGAACCAATATTTTAATAGTTTTCGTACCTTGTTTAAAAACTATTCAGAAAATAGTTTTCTTCTAATTTTCGAGTTGTTTTGAAATACGTAATTAATTTTATTATTATTTTATAAGCTTATTTGTGGCCGTTTAGACACATTGCCGCTTCCACTATGCCTATCCACACCTCTCTATCAAACGCTAATCATTCCCCCACTCTGACTCCTAATATCTTCAGATCTTCCCTTACTCGGTACCCTTACCCTTTCCCATCTCTGTCTTGGTCGTTCTCTTGGCCATTTCCGATATGGCTTACACATGGTGTCCTTGTTTATTATTCTCTCCACACATGTCCTGTCCAGCTAAGTCTTCGACTTTTAAGAACAACTACTATATTGGCTTCGTTAAATAATTCCCTTACTTCTGCGTTTATCCTTCGTTCGTGTTCGTTATTTTCCGTGTTCTTTAAGGGCCAGAAATCCTTCTTAGTATTTTCCTCTCGACTGAAATTAGTTTCTTTTCGTTAGTTAACTATTATCCCAAAGACATAACATACCGAAACATATACATACCGCTCATTCTTGTTTATATTGAATAAGACACATGAGCTAAGATATTCGATGTGCATACCTCATTCTCGTTTAATTGGCATTGCCAACTCTTTTATTCGTTTACTGGCTTTATACTTCAGCGCTTGAGCTGAAACTTTGAACGGACTCCTCTTAAGGTCTACATCAACTTTTATTGATATTATCTTTGGCACAGCCAATTCTTCTATGCGTTTTGATGGATTCGCATTTAATGTAGCTTTCGAAATAAAATAAGGATCATATTCAATATCTAATATCGTTTCTGATGGTAACTTCCTCGGCGCAGATAGCTCATTAATCCGATCGATTGAATATCCTCGATTAGTCACTTTTTTCACATAATCCCAATTAATTTCATTGTTGTATTTTTGTTTCTTCGTCGTTAGTCGTTTAATCATTTCATCCATTTCCACTTTCGTTAACAATTTTGGTGCAGAGGCTGCAGGCAATTTAATATTGACTCTTTTTGGCGCAGCGTTCTTCTTTAGCCATTCTTCACGTGTGGACGGATTATATTTTCTTTTGCTCGATGGTCTTCGATAATAAGGATTTTCTTTCTTACATTTTTCGTGTATAGGTTGCACTAGCGGTTTCGGTTTTGCAAGCGTTTTCGTCCTTGGATATGAGTCTGGATCCCATAAATTCACATCTTCTTGTTTTTTTTCTTTTATATAAATTTTATTCCTTCTCGGCTTCGGTACAGCTAAATAGTTTATTCTGTCGGGAATTCTACCGTATAACGCGGATTCAGGTACCGGCAGAGGTAAGGAAGTATGCACTCGTTCTGGATCTGGCCAAGGTTTTAAGCGAATTGCTTTTGGACGTGCTAGCGCTTCCAAGTAAATCGATTTCGATATTTTTTCCCATTTCTGAATCACATGTTTCGGTCTCGTACATTTTTTCTGTTTTTTGTTCTCATTTTTCCCGGCATTCTTTTCATTCCACTTTTTCCATTTTAATAAAAGCTCGTTCAACTCTTTTTGAGCTTTAGCACTGTGGACCTTCATTGTACTTTTTTTTATAATCTAAACGAAATTTATTGTGTGCACTGTGAACTTCACCGATTTAAGGTATAACGACTAATAATGAAAATTATTCTTTAAATCTTAACACGTTATTATTTTTACGCGTTACTCAACCAGACGTTTCCTTAGCGACAGATAATTTAATGCCGTATAATTAATATTGGCCAGTAATTATAATAATAATTATATCAATATTAATATAAAAACTGATAAATTATTTTACTATATAACTGATATATTTTACTATATAAAACAATATCATATTTTACACATATATTTATATATAATTTAGTTTTATTTTATAATGATTATAATTATTTATAAATATTTTAGTGTATCATTGACAACACATATTCATATCACTTATTAAGGGTGGAAAAACATCGCCTGTGATACTTCTTCACTAACACGCGTGAACAAAGTAAATATTTATGTGAGGTTACAATTTTTGCGTTGATGTTTTTTTTTCGAGCGAGAGGTTTCTGAATTTTTTTTTTATCGAAAAAAAAATCTATTGTGGTTCAGTTTTTTTAGTTTGAATTCAATTTGAGGTTTAATAATAATAAAAAAAAGCTGTTGTTTAAACACTATAATTAATGTACACACTGATTATAGATAGTAGGTGCGTGTCAATTTATCATACTTTTGCTGATTACACTTCTATAAGCAATCATATTAAATTCTTTTGTTGGTGAGGGGTTTGCACAACAATGTGGATTTTATGAACTCCTTGGTTAATTTTTTCCGTTTTTGTGTATTTTAATAAAAGCTTGTTTTTCATTATTATTATTATTATTATTATTATTATTATTATTATTATTATTATTATTGTTATTTTTTTTTCACTTTTAATTTATCCTGTTATTAATTGTTTCAATAAATACTGTAATAGTAATGTATTTATACGTGCGTCATTTGTTTTTGAGTATAAATGCCATATATTGAATTGTAATGGAGATCCTATTGCATGATAACCCGTGGTAAGTTAGATTAATTTTAAGCGCTAAATATTATCAATTTTATAAGTATTTGCACATTTTACCTTGGTCATATATCCCAAAAAAAGAGTTAAATTTTCGTGAATGTATTAAGGAATACCAATTCTACCGCGTCTTACGAATGTAATTCATTTCAAATTTTTAATGAGGTTTGGACTGGAAATAGTTTGGTGAAATTACGTCAAGCGCGTAAAGCGTGTAATATATGAACAGACAACAACCAGCTCGAATTAGACGAGAAATGGTATTCGCGGCGAGAACGTTAACCACACATGCAGGTATATATTATTGTATAATGTAAGGCAAGTACCTGCACAAACATGATTACACGAGAATACGTTATAATATATGATTTCTAGGAAGTTAAGTAATTATTATTATTATTATTATAAATTTACGAATAATTAAAAAAAAAGTTTTTCAATAAATGTCATTTAACTCGGAAAGTACAAAATAAGCAGACACAAATCATCTGTAATATTCTGTACTACGCATAAATAATAATAATAATTTGTTACACATTACTAAATAATTTAAATAACGATAGCAATAACTAATAGAGAAACAATTGAAGAGACCAAATAATTGTATAAGTGTATAAATATATTTTACAATTAATAATGAAAGATATCCAGTTTTTCACAGGTTATCATGTAACCTATATGATATCAATTAGATATTTTTATTGCTACTACGATTCCAAACTTAAGGAAAAATGATATTTTTTTATGACCAACACATATAATAAATACTTACATATTATCATTAGATTATAATATTATTTTTTAAATTTGTGTCTTTCTTAAATAAGACACTATTTATTTTTAACATAAAAAATTAAAAAACTATTAATTTTTACTACATTTTATACGGATGAGTAATGGAATTCAAGAGAAAATATAGGAAGATAATTGTTTAACGTACGTAGGACGTGAAAAGCAACTGCAATATATTCAGAGTGACAACCAATTATTTCATCTATTTGAACCTGCCAGTTAAATAAAACCAAATCCACGATAACGATATGGGTTATACCATACTTTTGTAAGAAAGTTTTTCAATCAAAAGTATCCTGTCGTACTAGGTCAAAGATCTTATTAAAATCAGTATACGCAAACCACATTGACATTTTGAAACAATCGTACAAATCAATTTTATATTTATTATACTTGATCAATTAGGGGATTGCTTTGTCAACAAATAATATAAATATTGTAAAAATTCTCACTGATAAATTTTGCAAACGCTTATTCACTGTTTATGAATTAAGAATAGTTATAGCTACCTACTTCGGCAACGAAATTAATTGTAAGTCTAATATTATTATTTTATTATTATTATTAATATTGAATATAACTATTCCTATATGAAACTGCAAACTAAAATAAATAATAGACATAGCCTATATTTCCGGCTACCGGCCTTGTTGTCCAGTGTCTCCAAGAGGACATGTTTTCAATATTTCCGAAGATGACGTCTTCCGCCATAAATTAAAAACTTTATTCTTTACCCTTTCTACGCATTGGTTACGAATTTTGACGTGTTTTGTTCGATAAATACATTATAACTTTTTTCATGGTCGAAAATGGAAGGCTCTGAGTGTCTGTGTCCTCTAGACATCTTAATAGCCTTCCTATATGTTGTTCGTATTTAACGCAATAGTGTTATAATTATTAATTCATATGTATTTCGAGTGCTGATTGTTATTTTTATTTTTTTATTTTTATTAAATTTAATAATAATTAATTATTCTATAATGGAAAATTGGGAAATCATTAAGTAGGTATTTGCAAAAAGTATAACCAGTAGATATTTAATTAATTGATTATATCGGACTACAATCCATATAATAATTTAATGATACCTGTATACATACATACACGTATCGATACGGCATCGATAATAATTTATACTACAATCATGAAAAGTGATAATAACAGCACTGATGGTTGAAAACCGTTTAAAAATACTATAACGGCTATGATAATTCATGAGTATTGAAAAACGGTCGTCAAGGAATATTGACAACTATGGGAATTATTGATAAAACAAACTGAAAGGGACAAAACAATAGCATCGAGATATACGCGAATCAAATTGAATTATAAAATATCGTTTTAAATATTGGTATTCATATGAATTTAGTCAGTTATATTAGTAGGCTTTGAAAATATAACAATAATAATAAAAAAAAAAAATTTTTTTTCTTTTTTTTATAAAATAATATACAGTTCTTTAATACGCTGTATGCGGAGTGTTGGGGCATAGGTGTCACGGTTTACTCTGATGTTAAAAATGTTAGCCCTCCCCCCCCCCAAAAAAAAAAAAAGAAATTGTAATGGATTTGTAATCCGAATTTTATCCTTCATTCGTGAGACTGGTCTATCCGTTTACTCAGATACTGTTTTTAATTAATTAAATGTTTAACTTAATATTTTTAGCTTATTCCAATTGTATACTCGTTTATTGTAATGAATTGTAAACATACAAAGTTTCAATAATAATAATAATAATAATAAAAAAAATGAATTTCCTCCTACGCATATATTTGTTTTTGTCAAAGTAGTGTTTAACCACTCGGCGGTGGTAATCTTTTATTTTATATTATATATTTATATATACATATATAATATTATGCGAGTGTGCGCGCGTTATAAACGCATTATGCATGAGTTTCCCGGGTAGTGCGCAAAGCGTGTAATTATAATAATATATTATAATTATTATACACGCTATAATATTATATATTGTGTGTGTGTGTGTAATACACGCTCGTACACGTAACAAATAATTAATTAATTCGACGCCGCCGCCGCCGCCGCCGATGACTGTGCACACAAAACGTATAGGGAACGCTCGGGGATGAGATAAAAATCCGGGCCGAACGCCGAAAAGACGACTGTATGTAATTCCGTGTGCGTTCTCTCATATTATACGCGGATTCGTCGCCGTAGTCGTCGTTCTCGTTCTTCTCCGATCTGCGTAAGAGAACGTGCCACCTTTTCCCCGACCGAGCTCTTCTTTTGTTTTCCCACGTGTGTGTGTGTGTGTAAAAGTTTACGGCACACACGAGCGCTGGTCCGTATTCGGCTCGTCTTTCTCTCGCAAACGGTTTGTTTTCCCGTAGACTTAGCGAGTGTTTCGCGATTGTTATACGCGAGAAAACGCGGGACGACGACACAGAATTATTAATCGCACCAGCAAAGAGAAAAAGTAAATGCAATTTCTTTGTGATATTTCGTTATTGGGTTCTGAGCTGAGCGACGAACGTATTGGTTTTACAATTGTCCGTGGTATTTTTTTTTTTTTTTTTTTTTTGCTCAAAAATTCAAATCGGCACTCTCGATAGCGTCCGGAAAAAAACTTCAAAAATATACAATATAAAATACATAATATAAAAACGCGATTTCGTCGAAACCGATTGTTATCGTCGTTTCTTCTCCGTATGATAATTATCCGTCCAATTGGATTATAGGAATTTGAAATATTCGCCAAAAAGTACGCGACGCGTTAATATTATAAGGAAAATTTTTTTCTTCAAAAAACGTCTTTATATTTTTGGTCTATAAATAGCAACTATTTTGCAGATTCATCGGAATTCGTCTCGTAAAACAAGTAATTTTCTGTTTGAAGACTTAAACGTTTCAAATACGATGTCTGTAGACGTACTTCGACTATGTTCAGAAAATCTCGAAAATCGTTGGTCACAATTTTCTTGTTACGAACAAAGTGTATTAATTGTTTTCACAGAAAACGGCAATGGAAATTAAACGTTTTCATATTTATTGCAAATAATTGTATTAACTTGATATACTGAAAGTTTAATCGTATATTATTTATTATACTCTATACGCATTATATTATATGTTTTATTAATCGTTTTATCCAACGTATCTACTGATCGCAATGCTTTCGAATTTCGTAGTAATAACAAAGTCCTAAAATCTCTATTCAAGTAATTCGTTTGAGACTGCTCGCCGCGGCTCACTACCTCTTTTTTTTTTGTTTATCACTAACTGAATTAATCCGGTTACGCCTGTGTACCGTGTTAAAACGTGAGATATATCACATTTGCATTATTACGGGTATTATTATATACTTGTAAATATTAATATGGACAGAATTGTCCGGATTAAGACGCTTATACGGTACAACTAACCCTTAATAGGTGTACAGAGAATTATTATAGTTTATTCGTGTTAAAAAAGTTCCTAGAATATTTCTAGGTATGTAACGTTTTGTATTTCTACGCGACCGAATTGTAATAAGAAATATTTCGGCAACAATAACCATACAACCGGGATTGGTAATCGTAAAAATCATATTTTCATATTGCTCTTGGACCAGGACTGACCTGGTAACAGACGGAAGATTCTTAAAAGACGCCGAGCATTTACACGATCGATGTCTTTCGGAAAAATCCTTATAGAAACAGTTATTCGGGAGATCAACTGTAGAAAGTCCTGCAATTGTCGAGTGACGGCGATTTGTTATTTTACCGTGTCGACGCGGAAAATCGATAACGTATAATATATACGCGTGAAATATTATTAAGAGTACGTCACTTTTAACCCACCACCACCGCACGGGATATTTTCGAACTGTGCCAAAAAAACGATTTGCATATATTACTGTATGCGAATAAAAACCTGCGACAAGCCATCTCGATATTCTCGAATAGTTAACGCTCGTAATACGTGAAATACTTAAAATAATATTTATTTTTTTTTTTAATGACAATTGAATATGGACCGAGCGTAGCGTGACACAGAGCCAGTGCCGATCCCATGAATGCCCTCCGTCAGTGACGAACTGGGTTTTGGGGGATGAGAGGTGGTTGATGAGAAAACGCCCACAAAGTCGTTTCCCATCCATTGAAGTCATGGACAGGTGCTGAAATATTATTTGCATTAAAAAAATATTGTATGATTATTTTAGTTACATTGTATGCTGAAGACTGTTGAATTGAACTGTAAGACAGTGTGTCATCGATGAACAAATAATACTGTCTTAAATATATTCTAATATCGCGATATCGAAATAAATATGACGAAAAAATAAATTTATAAATAAATGCGACGCATAAAAAAAAAAAAAAAACACAAAACAATCGATTTAAAGTCGCGAAATTATTGTGGCATTTTTTAAAATTCGCCGTATTTTCGATAGTAAAACTGCTGTTCTCGTTCGTCCGAAATCCGATCGATTTCGAAATCGCCTATTTTCTCTCCGCATCATCGCGTTACCAATGCAAAACGGCTGATTATTATTATTATTTTTTTTTTTTAATTTAAAAAATGTTTTTGTGTAGTATAAAATACGAGCGCGAACGTGTCCAATCGAAAATCGTTTTGACGTTGAACCGCCCCAATGATTTCGCCAATCGGCCCCGTGCAGGGCTATCCCGTCGGCCCCCGGGGGCGAGAATTAGCGGTTAGTCTCGGGCCTATTTATTTTTTTTTTAGCTTACCTATGTACGGCTCGCGCGGAACACTAATGATTAACGCCAACGCGCGCGTCGTCTAACCGACACGCCAACGCGCCGCAGTCCGTAACCAAGTTCTACCGCCGACTTTTTTCACCCCGCGTTAATTTTTAATTCCGCGTGGCGCGTCCGCCGAAATTACACGCCGGAGCGCGAAAAGACGACGGCGAATTTTTCTCGCGTACACGTACACTTATCGTCTCCCACAAAGAACGCGCGACGTATAACGGCGTGTGCGTAATACACTTTAATAAATATAAAGTACACCAGCCGGTGGGCGGGGGGGATCGCGTACAACTTTACTCCGAACGCCATTTGTTACGTGCGCTTTATGTGAGACGCGCTCTTCGTGACGTATACCCGAGGGGGTAATGGCGCGAAATCTTCGCCGGCGCAGGCGGTTAGGGCGACACCGGCAAGCGTCTCGGCCGTATTACGCGCGCGCGCCGTTTTTAATACGATTATGATTTCATACGTTAATTACTTATAGCAGGGGCGGACGATTTCAAAGTCGATCGTGTTAGAATTTATTTCTAGAGACACGCGCACGGAAATCCAATAAGTTTTATCCGTAATAATTTCTATCTTTTATTCCGGTTTCCGCGTGTCAAACGTTTATCGTTCACGCATGTCCATTTCACCGTGTTTCGTACGTATGAGTAGTATGATGAACATTGATTTTAAAACAGTCAATTCTATACGTTCGCTAGACTGGCAAAGACGACTTTTTAAATTACAATCAGAAGAAAACGATTCTCAGCATTTATTAATGCATACAGATGTCAGATGGTTGAGCCGTGGTAAATTTTTAGAAACGTTTCTAGTGTTTACTTCCTGAAACAGTAGAGTTTTTAAAATCCAGAGGCGATAATTATGATTGTTTAACAAACGATACATGGCTTAAAAACTTAGCTTTTTAACAGATACAACGGCTCATTTAAATACATTAAATGTTGGACTTCAAGGAAAAGGTGGTCCGAAAATAATTATAGTTTTTTAATAATAATAATAATAATAACAAAATTTTTCCATGAATTTCGATCCTCAAAGGTGAAGTATATTTTTAGTAGATCGTACCAAAAAAAATTTGGCCGCCCCTGACTCATAGGAGGGTGGTGCGCGCGGTGTTATTATTATATTATTGTACCGGCGTGAAATATAAATGCTATTTCACGGAATTACAAACCATAACTATCAAATATTCGAAAGAAAAAAGAATTGCAAAACTAAAAAGTAACCAGGTACCCTTTCAGTACCATAAAGGTTAAAAATATTAAAATAATATATTCTTATAATCGACCACTTGATGTACTGTACCTTCTTGTTTCTAAAATAACGAAAGTGTAATATTTCCACCACGAAAAATTTAAAATTCGATTTTTAATGCGAGTAGGGTAGACACAGAATGAAAAATATTTCAATGTCCTTCTTATAGAAAGACTCATCATTTTTTCGTACGTGTCAAAACGTTAGACGGAATTAAGTGACCAAAAACAGTATGTTCTCTATGGTTTGGGCATAGGTCTTATAGCCATATTAAGCCTTGCGTGAAGTAAAGAAACTAACAAAACAATTGTGTACTATCGAAACATGATTTTTTTATTTTTGAAGGGGAGCGGAAAATGTTATATTGCCTGATAATAATAATAATAATAATAATCATTATTTATTTTGGAGAAAAAAAACCTCCATTTTCGTATTATTATGATTACTAACAGTATTAAAATATATTCGGCCTATGAATTATAAATTATAAGTTGTGAACTTTTATATCTAATTAAACGTGATATACTTACCGATATTACCACAATTGTAATATTCACTATTAGCTTTGTTACTAGAACAATTGTTTAGCTCTGCTATAAACTTTCGAAATTTTAAACGTTCAAAATAAAATGGATAATCAATATTACTGACAATGGTTTTCAATAAAAATAATACATTTTGAGCGTTTTCTCTATATTTTAGAGCATCGATACAAAAAAAAAAAAATAAAAAAAACCTAAATACTATTGTAACCCGAATGGGTTATTCTATCAAAATGACATTCAAAGGGTGAGTATTTGAATAAAATATTTTTGAATGTCCCTTAATGATGAATATGAGTTATGCGAAAATTGCTGTGTCGAATAAGTAAATTAATGTATTCAAAGTGAAATTATACCAATGAAAAATAGTCTGATTTAAAGGCATTAGAACAAAAGTACTTGCGACTCACAAGTTGTGAGACGGTTTCTATATAAGAAATGCGAATTAGTTGAAACCTTAATTTTTTTTTGTATCCTGTATGTGTATCGTGAACTCATATATCGTATTAAAATTAACACTCGTGTACTTAACATCGTGGTCTTGTCTATGAAGAATTTATGATGTATTCGCGTAGTATGGCTTGCGTGTTTCAAATGATAGGCCTGAACATTTATTATTATATAAGATTTAATGCTGTACTTTTACAGATACATAAACAGTTTTAAGAGCTAAATATATACATATCTATTTAGGTGTGTGTGTGTGTGTATAATATCGCGTAGTATAATTTCCAGGATAACATTTGCATAATTATAACTATTGCTCGAGGGAAAATAGACGATTATTTAAAAGAAAAAAGTCCATGCATAAAATAATGTAGCCATACCGCCGCTAATTATTTATAATAGTCGTGCACCCGAATAATAAATCGTCACAATAGTTATCGAAAAAAGGATCTTTCATAATTCACTCGAAATTAATTAACATTAAGAGTTATGCCGCTAGTGCAGTATTGTACAAACACCAGATGTGTTTAAACTTTATATATAAATATATATTTGCAGCTGTATAAGTTTAACGAACATTTTTTTTCTAAATATTAATATTAAAAATTAATTTCTCATCGATCAATAATTAACATGTACAGACATAGATTGTAATAATACTCGTACAATGAGATTTCGATGGATTTATATAATTATCCACACGTTCTTTCAAATTCTATGGAATTTATTAAATCTTCCGTTTATTTTAAATCTTAACGTGCTAATTTATATAGATATTACGAATTTATCAATATTTCTACACGCATATTGAATAATTTTTAATATTACATAACACTTATATTGTAATTGTAAAATATATAGGATTTGTAAAAAAATGCAAACATACTTTGAACAATTAATAAATTTTTAGAACGCGTGTGCGTGTGTGTAATATTTAAAAAACGATTATAATCACAATATTCTAAATTAACTTTATAGTTTCCATTAAACTGTTTTCGGGTACGAAAAAAAAACTAATTTTTATAACAAGAAAAATATTTTAATTCACAATATATATCGTTATTTATTTTTAATTATCTGTATATAATCGAATAATCATAGAATAAAACAAAATATAATTTTCAATTTGAATACGTTTTGAAATATGTATGTAACATATAATACATTTTATTTTTTTATTATTTTTTTTTTAAAAAAAAAGAAACATAATTCAAACAATTTATAATCAATGATAATATATATATGCGTATAACAGAATCTATATGAAATTTGTTGCTGTAAATTTCAATAAAGCATAGCTTACAGTTTTAATAAAACTATCATGATTATTACGTTTCAACAAATGTTCTTTTATTGTCAGAAGTAATTTGAAAAGTATATGTATAATAGATAAATAATTTTAAAAAGTAATATTTTTTACATATTCAATATTATAAATACGAATATAACAATTTTATGGTGCATTTTATAGCGTTCGTAACATTATTAATTGTTGACTTATAAAATTGTATTACACTATTAAACTCTGTCGCTAAAAATAATAAAACTCTGGAATATTTTCCCTTTTTTTTTTTATCTTTTTTCGTAATAATGAACTTTAATTTGTACGAACATTGTTTTATATGACTATCTCTCTCTCTCTCTCATATATATATATATATATATATATATATATATATATATATAAACATACATTATAAAAAATGTAATTTATTAAGGATATAAAATAGTTTTTACTGGAATTCTTTTTAATCAGCATTCCCCCTCTTACGTGAAAACAGTATTTCATTTAAACGGTTATTTAATGTAAAAAAAAAATAATAATAATAATAATAAAATAAACCATCAACAAATAAACCATAATATTGCATTAATATTAGAGGTTATCGTAACGTCTTTTTCCCCTCCCCTCCGAAATTCTCTTCTTCCACTTTAACGTCCTGGATAACTGATTTAAACATTTCATTCGTGGGCAAAACCCGGAGGATAATTTAAACTTTTGCCGTCCCTGTATTCTATAGAAACAGCAGACGCTCAAGGGGTAGTTGAATTAATAAGATTTCGAAAAACTTTTCTCCCAGCAATCGACGTAAGAGTATTTCGGGAGTCCTGCGGAAACGGTGGTTGTGTATGCGGACTACGGTCGCAGTAGCGGCGAGGAGGAAAACATTCTTACGCAAATATTTATCCAATGGAAATCCGATAAATATTCAAAATGAATCCTGAAAACTCGCGATAATCAAAACTCGATTAATTTGCATGAGGAAATCCATCAGAAATGTTGTCCACGCAATATTATTGCATTCACGTCGGCTGTACGCACAGTCAAAATTATCTTTAATTTAAAACAAAAACAACAACCTAGATCTCAATGAAGTGATTTGCATTATGTTTATATACACTTACTTATTTAAATGGCGAGTTTTCCGCTGTTTCCATCAATAATAAACTTCAATAAAATATTCAATTTGGTATAATGCTGACGGCGTTAGCTCGCGAATGTATAAATAATCATTACTAGTATAAAAATTTTAAAACATTGTTTCGTGACGATTGAATAAACATTAATTTATGTAATATTCAACGTTATGTCTAGTCTCCAGTATATCGCAATTTTTTTGAAATCGCAATGGATATTAACACGTGATGATTTATTGGCGACAGGTTCAACTCATAATGCAGTTTATATAATACATTTTTTTATTTCTGTATGTTACTTCAAAAATAGTAAACTATACGTGATGCGTATATTTGGTGTGAAAAAAAAGTTTTGAAGTTTCAAAGTTTCTACGCGTGAATGGTTAATCACACACTATAAGAAGAATCTTGACGCAGAATAATATATAAATTATTAGAGTTCTTAATGGTTTTGCAGCAATATAATATAAAAATAGGTAGTGAATTTTTCTTTTTTAAATTTGTGTGTTGCTAAAACTTGTTGGGTCGTTTTTCGTGTCCCTAGACGTATTTATATCTCGAGCCCATTCTAGTAAATAATTTTATATTGCATATAATTATACATTTATAATAAATCAAGGAAGTCTGTCAGTACTACGTATTGAGTTCAATATAAGTATATTGTAATTTGTTTGGAGTACACACAAATTCATTACGTATCAATGAAACTTATCGAGTCTTAAATTACGGGTGCATCTGGTACAGACAAACCAATATCGAATAGATAATTTGTGTTATTTGCGTCACGATAATCGATTTACACATCTCCTTTATTATCGTTCGCTACACTGTGGGATGTAAAACACGCGGTACTGGCTGTACAAAGACATTTCAGAGGAGTTATATCAATAATATTCAATAGTTTCTATGTTAAAGCGAAAAATTACGGAGCAAATAAGTTAAGTTCTATGATTAGGCAAATTCAACGTTAAAAATTTTTATTTTCTTCTGTTAACAAAATATCTTATTCGTAGCGTTAAAGGAAAAACATTCATTTTATTAAAATAATATTATCTTTTATTGTTACTTTAGTAGAATTATTGTAAATATGTCGGAAATATATTGAGGAACAGGTTATTGGATTATGAAAATTAGAGAATCATTTGAAATGCGAATTGACGATTCAACAGATAACAGTGAGAAAGCAAAATTATCGACATTTATTAGATTTATTGTAAATGAAAAAATAGTTAATCATTTTGTTTTTGTTTTAAACATGTATCAGGAACAACTGCAATTGGCAAATCTATTTTTGATGTCTTAAATAAACATTTTGAAAATTAAAAAGTATCATGGAATTCTCTTGTATTCTTACTTGTATGGAAAACAATTAATAAATTGTTCAATTAGAGAATTTGTTACGATTGTTAACGACCAAAATACAAATATAATCTATAAAAATATTTCAACGATTTTTGTTCATTATTAAGGGGAATTTCAATAATTGTTTGCATTGTGTATAACATATATATTATATACGATATATATATATCTTGTTTTCACTTTATTTATAATAAACAATACATATATTTACATATTATGCATCACGGTAGTGGTATGAAAATTTAGCGATTCACGAATATGAAGGCTACATCATGGTTACTGTTCCGCGGATGAGACACGAGAACATTTTTTAAGTTAATTATAATACGTTAGTTTATGGCCCAAGCATGATTCACTGAATACACACACACACACACAATAATGTGATTAATACAATAACGTACATCGTGAAATTTTTATTGTAATTTGTGTCGCTTAATAATTTGAGTAAAATATATGTTGTTAAAAAAAATTCTGCGACATTAGATTACTAGGTATAATATTTTCGATTACGGGGAACATATTTTTCACGTAAAACGTGTCTATATGATATTGATACGCATTGAGTACTCATGATAAGTAAAATATAATTTTGCACAAAGTTAATCGACAATTTACCTATGCCGCATTAACCATTGTCACTAATATTATTAAAATTTCAAAACTGAATTTATTTACTGTTATTTTAAACGGACAAATAACCCCAATGTTATTATTTGATTTATAAATAAAAAACTGGTTGATACAATTTCATCGAAAAAAAAATGCAGCATACGCACAGGACATCAAATTTTATTTATTAAATATTTACTCGTATATTATCCATAGCACATTTTCGTATAGGATGTTACGGCAACGTTAATTTTTTCTGCATTTTTTTTTTTTTTTTTTTTGCAGAAGTAATTTCAAAAGAAAATCAAACTCCGCACATGTGTATGTATATATGTGATTGATTACAATTTTAATTAATTAGATGTACAAAAATTGTAAATGTTTTTGATAGAGACCAATTAGTCGTTTCGATGTATTAAACTCATATATAACATTTTGTTTTTTGTCGATTTCAGAATTTGTTAATTTTAAATAATAAAATCAACAGCAAAATTGTTATTTGAATACAAATGCTTTCGAGAATGTGAAACCCGGTTTTTGAAAACCCAAATCGACACTCAACCGCCTACGAAGCACGCAATCGAATTCTCTCGTAAAGACGGTTTTACCGAAGTATTTTTTTCTCCCGCGCTCCGAGCAAAAACATTATCAATATTAATGATTAATGGGGATTCGCTTTCGAAAGGAGTTTTGACACGTCCCCCGTATAATAAAACTTGGGCAAGCGTCGCGGGCACATCGGAAAACTTGAAATATTATACTGCGCAGGAACAATATCGGTGAAAACAAACGGTGCGAAGAAAGAGGAATTTTTAATTTACCATAATACACCGACATTGGGTATAGCTATGTATTGTACAGCTACAGTATTATAATATATTCGTATGTCAAAATTAATTTGACTGTGAAATCTGTAGCGATAAAATTGCCATCAAACATTATGTCGCGTATTTGCCGTTGTATCAGTTATAAGCGCGCGCGCACGTGTGCGCATCATCCTTGGACACCTATAGAGTTTTTCTACGGCGAGAACGCATCAAACGTGTCTAAAATATATATGTGATTTTTTTTTTTCTTTTTGATATGAGTATAATTTTTTCAAAATAAATTACTAATTAAAAAATAAAATTCTAACAGGAATAATAGATTACAAAAAAAAAATATCACAAAGACAACTACGTGTTTTTAATATAATCGATTTTTTTTTTTTTAAAAAAAATTTATTCGAATTAATATAAGAAGTACATACGTTCTTCGTGTATATATATATTTTTAAAAATATATTATTTGTTGAAAAAACAATTGTGAACATCTCGAGTCTCTTCCAAAGCGATCAACAATTTCAGCATAAGAATTGTCACTTATTGAATTGTTTATAACGATTTTGACAATTTTTGTGCATGTGTGCATCGAATCATTTGTTCGTCATGGTTGGAAATCATGTATTACATTCTGCTAGAAAGACCCTTCAACGGTACAAGTAGTTATATATATATAAGAAGAATATTGATGGACAAAATAATTCTGTTACTTTTAATATAATATCTGAAAAACATCGTGTGAATTTTAAATTTCTGTAATATAATTAACATAATGTTTGTGATAATCGTAACAAATTATCGATTCGGATGAAAATATTTATAGAAAAAAGCCATATTTTCTCGCAATTTATTTCTATAAGACGTTATCATATCGATAAATATTTCCATATGTTTTGGTGATAATTGAAATAAATAATTCATCATTTTCTCTACGAAAAAACGTTCGTCGAGGAATTTCTTAATCAATTTTATTGAGTTATTTTATTAATAAAGTAAAACATTTTATTTCGGTTTTTTTTTCATTGTTTAATAATTAAATATTTTTTTATACGATAAATAAATTCATTTAGTTATTTAACGAGCAAACAGATTTTTTTTTTCGTTAATATTTTTGGGAGCCGTCAAAATATTATGAAGATATAAAGGAACCGTAAGATGGAATATCACTGGTTCATGTAATTAAATAGATACATATTTATATCACTTTACGAAATAGTAAATCTATTTTTCGTTTTTTTTTTTTTTTTTGTGTTCGCCTAAACATCGATAAATATTTAGATGATGTTTAATGATCGACCAGCATTTGTTTTTCGACGGTAGAAAACGACAGAGTTCACAATCGGCCATAAAACGTTTAAAAACGTTTCCACGCGTTTTAAAACACTCGTATGGTCTTCTCACTAGAATAAGTCGTTACGGGTGAATATAGATAATGCCATTCAAAAACTTCTCTGTCCACGTCCAGTAAATTATCTGAAATACAATTGTGAGACGCGTCTGTTTTGCGTGCCGGCGCGAAAGGCCGTCGTCACACGTCGTCGTCGTTGCTATCCCTAAAACCGATGTATGGGGAACGTGTTCAAACAAAAAACAAACGGATGGTCATAGGTAACTCGAATCCGTCGCGAACGGATGAAAATCGCTCTTTTAAACCACACAGCTCTGAACGCCATCCGCAGTGACAAGTCTATTTGTTCCGTTACGACGCGATGGTTTCGTTCTATATATATATATATTTTTTTTTAGCGTTTTTTTCTCGGCGCACAATTATTAAAAATCGTCAAAAAGTCAGCGCGGTCGGGTGAACGCCTCGTCCCGCGAACGCCCCCACACGCGCGTGCACTCGTAATATATTCTAATAAATACCCGATCAAGCCCATCCCTTGTGTGTGTATTAATAATTACAGCACAGAACGGCGCGCCGTCTTGCGGAGGAATAGTTTGCGCACAGATTATGCCCGGAGTATTAGGACGTGTTGCGGTGTATACGTCCCGCGCGAGTTATGCATGAAATAATAACGTCAGTTTCGCGACCACACCGCCTCCTCGTGCGCCGCACACAGCCGTCGTGTATGAATATTATCTGGTCCGGAGAAACGATGTGGCGACGGTGGCGGTGGTGAAAGGCAGGAAATTACACCAACGCGGCTGGCGCTGTACACGCACGCGGCGTGTGTATACGTTATATTATTAAACGTTACAACCCCCAGGACCCGTCGTCGTCGTCGTCGTCCTGCTCCGCGCCGCGAGGATAACTTCTGTTCGCGCGGCAAGAAACGAACGGCCCCGGTGGCAAATGCGCCGTCGGATTCCGACGGGCCGCCGCTAATTTCCAGCGGATATTCAAACGTATCCTCCCAGCACATCAAACGGTCGACTTTGAGCCCGGGCTTCCGGACGAGTCCCTCGGGTCGAGGGAACGGATTTTTAACGACTTCTTCGCTATCGGACCGATTCGAAAAATATACTAATTTTACGCACTACGGGAATTACTCTCGCGTCTCTCTCTCACGTGGATTTGGCTAAATGTATTTTTGAGTAATTTCAAAAATCAATTTCTCTTACAACCAAATCGATATGTTTGAAATCGAAAACCGTAAAAAAAAAAATATATATAAATTGTTCGCGAAACACAGGACGTATACAGGTCACACGGCCGATCACCTTAATTTTGTTCACACCAGTAATTTTCATCGTACCTTGTCAATACGTTTCGGTGTATTTTACGACGGGTATTGTATTAGTGACTTTTTTTTTCGTATCATCAACGATATCTAGACAAATGGTTTTTCAATCCGAAAAACATAAGTCAATTGAAGGGACGCACAGTAGAAAAATAGTCGTTGGTGTGGTAAATACTATATAAGTTTAAAAATAGTATTTGGGAGAGAAAAGGCATGAAAAAAAATTGTGAACATTAATATATATATACTTATTGTGCTTCATGCGATGACAAATCGTATTTATATTTAAAATGTTGCCAAAAATATCATAATAAACATTTGGAATAATTAAATTTTTAAGCGCATCATTTATTATTATTATTATTATTATTATTTTATACCACTCGAAGTAATATTGTATTGGTTTCTTACAGTTTTCCTATAATTTTCCGTATTGTTTTATTAAACTTTTCACGAATTTTATTTAAAATATATACAGTAATAATTTGAAAAAAAAATACACATATATACTTTATGTTAAATTTCTCATAAGACACTTGTCTAGTAATTAGATAATAATCTAGTCTAATAAGTCAAAAACATTTCGAGTCCATTGCAAATAAGCGAGGAATAAGGTAAATTTATGAAGTTTAAATACATAATTAATTCTAAGTATCGAATTTTATTCTCGACGTTATATCGAAGACCATTCAAACGAGTCATCTGATTATTTTTATTTAAATAATTATATTTAACAAAAATTCTATAAAAAAAAAAAAAAAAAAAATGTAAATGTATATTTGACGAATCATGCGAGATATCGCGTATCGTATCAGTGGTTCTCTAGGGAAACGCACGTACACGACCTTGGTCCATCAAAGCTTTTGATCTTGATTTTCTCTTTGATATGTCCAATGTATGCTGAAACGTGTTACATCATATTAATGCATTATCAGAGTGAGGTGTATTCGTGTCGTGCATGTGTCGTTTTCTATTTAAATCTCGTAACCCGGTGTGCACGTGTCCGCGTAATTAATAATATGCAGATATGATTAATTAGTTCACAGTATACGGCCGGTAGTCGATTTATGGTCAAAAGTGGAAACTTCAAAATGCTTATCACCGATTCGTGAAAAAAATCTAATTATATCCTCAAAAATATTAAGAATTCTTCGTTTTTCCAATTGCATAGGTAAAATAAATACGAATGAAAAATGATTATTACTTGTTAGTTGTTAAATTTGTTTTTGTTACATCCTTCTGTATATAATTTTAGGGAAAATTCAGTCGGTCAGCTCGAAGGAATTTTATATTTCTCTAAAAATTAAATTCACCCTGGTCACTGGAACTTATGAATAAAATAATGTGCTTTAAATTAATTTATAATACTGGACATTAACGAACCAAAACTTGAAACGTTAAGGTTATTGTGTTATTTTATGCGTTCCTTTTTCTCATTCAAATTATTTTTCACCTTAATATGGTACTTTTTGCAAAACTTTGCGTAATAACTAATGAGCTTTACAACGGTATTTAGGATAAATTACGTATATTTTGTCCACAGTACAATACAATTTATCTGAACGCTTTTTTAAATTTTTAATGCGGGTAATTTTTTTCAGATGAGATTATATACGAGTATATTTACTTATTTTTATTCTTCAAGACAAATTAACATATATTTTAACCTAATGTGTTATATTTTAGAGTCCATATTTTATTATACGCTTGTGTTAAGCGCGATATCTTCTGTAGTAATAATAGAATAATTTGGAACTTTTTGAACATTGTCGGCATTTCTTCTTGACATTTAAACAAAAATAATATATATTTGGAGGTAATTACAGAGAAGGAATAACTTACAAATATTTATTTTGGGTTCACAAATACTTAAAAATTATACGCTTTATTTCAGCGTAGTCAAATGTCGAAAAAAAATTATAATAGCTAACTTATTGGTGATGTTAGCCACGCGACTCGTATATTCCATGGATAATTGTAAATGGTTAAACACAGATGTTAAGAATTTGTACTAACAAATAGCTTACAAATCGCTTACAAATCAATAACCGAATTTGAAGTCAGCCGTTTGAGTATTGCCGGGTTACTTCACGGTCGTGTAATAGTAGTAGTAGTAGTTAGGTTATGTTAGTAGTTATCTCGTGTAAAGAGACAAACCAGCAATAACGCGATATCGTGGATGGAAACCTACCGACGTTTGGAAACAAAAGGAGTTTTAATTTGAACGCAGGTGAAATGCGCGCAATTCTGATACCGAGAAAATGATAATTGTCGTCGTTTATTTGGCCACTCATTATTTGGCCGACCCTACAAACGATCGACATTAACAGAACGATTTAAGATAAGACATATTTTACATCGTCTCCGGTCTGAGTGCAACAGCAGTGTACGTGCGCGCGTCGGAATTACTATTTACAAATTAAATTAATTTTTAAACGGAAACTACGACGAGTAATTACCGACTGAAACGCGGACTAGTTGTAGAGCAAGAGTTGATTTTTATAGAAGCCACAGCTACGTTTATGAGTGGATACGAAGATAACATGAGGACTCAAACTAATAAAAAAAGACTTTACTATTACACTAATATCCGCAAATTTTAAACATTACATTATACGGATAGCGAACACATCTTATAATATTTCCATTCGGTGTCTTTCAAATTCTCTTATAGTGATTTCCAATGACAATGTATTCTTTATTCTCAATAAAAATAATAATAATAATAATTATATTTTAACGATACATTTTATTTTCACCTAGACTCCAATAGATTCATTGTTAAATATGTTAAATAGTGTATTTTGTTGACATTGGATTTATCTAATCGTTGTCGTATGCTATACTTTGTTTATTACTTATATTATAACTATCAGTGAGTATCACCATTGTTCCGAAAAATATGTATAGTTTTGAAAATATTATTTGAGTGTATATTATAGTATATTGATTTCGATTGAGATTTATCGTATAAATTATTGTGTATAATTCACTAGCACGTGTTTCATAGTTGGACTCGTACAAATAATCTAAATAATAAACACGACAGTCATAAATAGTTTAGCGTTTGTTATACTTGAAGAGCTAATAGAGCGTTTTAATTGTTTATAAACAAAATTAAATTGTCGTATAAAATGTAACTGTAGGTGAACGCAAATGGTCCGAATAATTGACAAAAAAACAATTGAAAAGATATTTTGGCACAAAAAATGTCTCATTGACTCTCTGGCACTAAAATACATTGGTAAATATTTATAAGTGGAAACATTTCCAACTCGAGTATTATAGCTGCTGTTGTCATATTAAACGTTGTCTTCCTCCTAAAATCTAACGGAAACGAGTCGTCCGTTATCTTTTTGATTCATCGAATTCGTCTCTTCCGGCGGAAGTTTTTTAAATTCTCGGTCGTTCCACGTCTGCACGACAATGAAGAGTACGCAAATAACACCTTCCGTACTAATGCAATTATCTTAACTTCGAAAAGTCGGTAAAGTCAACGTTATCACATTTAAAAAAATAGTCCGCTTTCAATTCGGACGAGAGAACAGTTGTTGTAGCAAAAGTGGCTGGGTAAAGCGTTTCATATTTGTTGCTCAATTAATATTTCCGTTCATTATCGGTCCGTTCGTGTGCCAAATAATGAATGTCTTGAAGGCCATTAATTTCAAAGCTTTGGTTATAATCATAGACATTCAGTCCAAATGGACGTCCATAAATTTTGTGAGGGAGTGGATTATAATTTAGTGTTCTTGTATTATTCACCGCGCAAAACTTATCACGCTAATCACGTTATTAGTTGTTTCGACACGTGTATTGCGAGCTCTTCAAATTTCTATTTACTCTCGTTGACTGTGACGTGACTGGTCCAAGTTAAGCATTCTACGTCACTTTTTGCGCGAAAATAAATACATAGAGCCGAATTTATATTTTTCAATTCAAAAACTCGTTAAGTTGTAAATTTACACAATAACTCAATTTGATCGTTTTTTTTCTTTGATAAAATTCTCAAAGAAAATAATTCGACGAAACAGAGACGTAAATACAGTCTATTCAGAATGTCCAGAAACAATGTAAATTTGTATACCTAAGCAATTTAATTACGTTTTAATGATACGCACAGACCTAGACAAAATTTATCGAATTATCAGTTCAATAAATGAATGCAAATTAATATTCTATCCATTCTAGTTAAACGAAGGAAAAATTAAATAATTTGTAATAAAATAAGTAAACACATAAGTTAATTTCACCGGTCTGTATGATGCACGTAAATACCTACTTTTTACAAATCTAATAATTGTAATCGTAACGAACAAATTCATTTTGTAATGCATAATTTTGTCCTACAAAGATGTTATAGCTTTTATATAATAGTATGATATATATATATATAATATTTAAAATATGAAATTAAATCAGGTGAAGATTTAACGAAAGAAGAATATTTCATTATTCAAGAATCTCCTGTCACTCAGACCACTACACAAAATAAAATATTATCATAAAATTAATCAATAATATTTTAGGAATATACAAAAATATATACTATAAAAAAAATATTATTTATTACCTACGTATATAATAAAATACATACAAGATTACTTAAATTTTAAATTCTCTTCAAGCATTGAATTATGCTTATCTTACAGGTACTGTAAAATTTTTAAACATTACAATACAAATATAGGAACAATGTCGTTGTTATGCGTACATTGCGAAATCTTAATGGTTCATTAGTGTGTATTTCGAAAAAAATTTAAAGCAAAACATCATTTCTATACTTCTATATTATAATTTATTATTCTATATTAACAAAAATAATATACTTCCAAGTACTATTATGTATACTTGCTTTTTAAATATATATATAAATAATATATATTTATTTAATATAAAATATTACGTAATATGTGTAAGTTAACGAGTTATTTAAAAATACATATATGTATATATATAATTAGTATATGCTATTCTTTCAAAAATAATTTTTTAATTTAATAATCAATAATTAAGGATTATTAATTTATAATGTAGCGTATGATAAAACTTCGTTGTGCAATTCCTGGCATAGCAAAGTTTTTGTTGTAACTCATTCTTTTTTTAAGCTAATAACATTTATGTGAGAAAATCTTGAGTGGAATTTCGAAGTAATATATGTTGCTATATCGCTAAATACGATACATTGTAATTTAATATTCACGATTCATAGAAAATATTAGTTCTTATTCGATACTATTCATTGTCAGAGTCTATTTCTACGAGTAAAGTTAATTGCAACAACTAGTGATTGTAGTGGGCGTGTTCATTATCACTTACACAAATACATTAAATAATGCAGTTTGATTAGAGTAATTAATTTCAAGTATTGAGGCATTCAATAGTGTACCATCGAATTATAAAGTATATAATAATCTGAATTATTGTTTTGAATAAAAAATTTTGATTTTCTATTTTCTTTGATTTTTGATTCAAGAGTAAATCTTTCTAGAAAACGTTAACGGATGATTAACGGAAAATTTGTATAAAATAAGAAACACGTCAAGAAAAAAACGTTAAGGTATACGAAGTTAATTTATGAACTTAAACATTCTATCTCAACAACTTAATTCGACCTCACTAGTATAATAAATATTTCTATGTCAAAATACTGAAATTACTACTCGTATAGAATTATTTTTATGAACTCAAATACAACTAAATTCTCTGTATTTCGCTTATAAACCGCGACAAATAACACGAATTAGAAAATATGTAAAAGTTATTTTCCCCCCCCTCCCCCAATTATATCTCAATCAGCTACAATTTTCGATACAGTAAAAACCATCCTGACGTACGTGTTACGGCTTCTATTTTGTTCTTGATTTTATATTAGAAAAAAGAAAAAATAAACTAATTGATATAAATTGCGCTTTTGTAAAATGTTATACCAGTGTATGTGCGATGTTATTATTGTACGTATATTAAAAATAATTAAATGTTTTACCAGGTTGCCGTGCCTAGACGTTTAACATAAAAATACTATTTTTCGACTGCCAAAACTACAATGTATTAACGGTAGTGATAATAATAATTTATTTATTACAATCACTTAAATGGATTCGATATTACTATACAAGTGTGAAAAACGAATATCGATATTTTGTCGCGTATAAAGAAATATATTATATAAAAACAGAATGTTCGATAATTATTATTATACATGCAATATTTTATAACGCGAACGACATTTGCGTTTTATTTTTCTTCGAATTTCCCTCGTACGGAGGAGTGTAGCGATTGGAAATATTGTCATGTTCGAACGCGAATACTGGTAAGGAAAATGGCGGATCTGTTTTTAGACACTTTATCCCACATGGGACGTTTCGTAAAAACTTACAAAAACCACCGTAAGTGGATCGGAATATTAAACGTGCTTTTCTTATACACATTGTAAGTTTGTTGAAAGTTTAACCATCCACTCGCTCTGCCACTGCTACTCTTATCAATTTGCATATTAGCACATCGAGTACCCACCCTACTACGCCGTTGCCACCATTTTATCCCTCACTCTCTCTCTCTCTCTCTCTCTCTCTCTCCTCACACAAAACCCACACCTTCACCCGACCGCCACGTCCAATACGCGCGCACGAGAAGCCGTGTGTTTCCTTTGACGACAACTTTTATTATCCGATGAAAGTTTTCAACGGTTGCCTTCGGTCGACCGACGTGATGATAATAACTCTCATAGACGAAAATGTCTTCTCGTATTAGAGCATGATTTTCTCCAAAACAACTATACCGTCTATATAGTTACGTACAGCAACCACCACGTTATGCCATTACGCGTGGTGGGAAGGGATATCGATTTTTACCGCGTACGCGTTTTAAACGGAACATAATAATAATAATAATAATAATAATAACATAAGTTTATTATTTGTATTTTGGAAAAAAATGTGTATTACGCGGGTTTTCGAATCCAAACTCTTATCGTTGACGCGCAGACTTTATGTTTAGGTTATGCGAAAGAGCAGATTTTCGTGGCGACCAAAGGAAAAAAAAATTAAATGCGTCGAATTTTTTTTAAACGTCATTTAAAACGTGAATTTATTTTGCACGTTAATTATTATCGGCTATCATTTTAACAACGTTTACTGTTTAATTTATGTAAAACGCGTATTATATTACAATAACGAACAATAAATTACAATAACATTCGTCTTTTGAAATCCACAGATTTCTCAATGTCATCAATGTCCTCGGGGTTTTAATTATGCAGAGCAATTTCTCGTTCAATAAGATTATTAAAGTATCATTGGAACCATTAAACTGTACTTGTATCACAGTACTTTTCGATTTAAATATTTTTAAATGCTCTTTTATATTTCGAAAACGACCTTTCCGACATACAACTGGAATAACGGGAATCGTGGAAATTCCATTAACACCATAATAAAATGTTCAAAAATATCATTTCTATCAAATTCAATTAATCAGTGTAACCCGATGCTGAAGTATACACCATCGGCAGGATTTAAATTCGATTCTATGTCTTTTAGGTTGTTTTATTGTTATTATTATTATTATTATTATTTCGGATTTCAAATTATTCTATGTCACACGTGCTTCGTGGTCGAGTTCGGAACAATATTATTTTATAATATTATTTATCACTATCAGTTTTGTCGCCAGGTGACTGTAATAATAAACATTGTGATACCGAGCATTAGGCATTTTTTTCATATACCTGTATAATACGAGGTTAAAAAATTTATCGATACGACAATACGTCATCGTAATAAAACAAAATATTACGATATTAACAATAGGTATTTTTTTCTTAAAAAAAATATTACTAAGAGATGCATATATAAATAAGTGTTACTGGTGTTTTTTTTGTTTAATATTTGTGTTATACGATATATTTTTATTTGTTTATACGGCCCCGCATACTCTTTGCATCCGCCTATTATCATAAACATATCTGAAATTTTAATTGTTTTTCGTTCCATTGGGATTTATTATCTAAGTCTACATATTATGCGTCGTACATTACATTCTCAAACAACGAAACACGAACTAAACGTGTATTCCATGAAGTACGTTTTTATTTAACACACACACACACACGATTAAAATGGAAATATTTGTCGAAAATTGTGTATCCGGAATACAATATAAAACTTATCTCGTAAGTGCTTACCATAATTTATACGAGTAAAGAAGAGGAGGGTTATATATGTTTAAAAAGTTTGATACTTGAATTTGTGATAAATAGTAATATCGTCGATGTTATCTTTCCATACCGTTCTTTTGCGATTTTCTCGCTATTAAAATGGTTTTTCGCATCCACTTAACAAGGTAAACACAGGTTGTTTGTGCACTTGCGTTGTACTCATGGAACGTAATACATCATTGAACTTTTGATCTTCTAAATTCCAATTCACTTTTTTATCCCGCTCTACGTGTTCTAAAACTTTGGCTTGAATTCAGCAACGCCTAATTCACATTAAAAACTTATTACAGCAATAACTATTTTGAATTATTGCTTATTAAAAATAATGTGCTGCATATATATTTTTTAATGTCAGAAATATAATATTTCCAAGTTAAGTTACAGTTATTTAATACTAAAACCATTTATTTTCAAAATAACGCAGTTTTTTTTCACGTGATTAATAATATTTTATTATACGAACAACAATGAAAATATTATTATATCCAATAAAAAAAATATGAAGTTATTTTTTTATGATGTTATGGAATCCATATTCGGCGGGCCAATAAATTCATCAAATGTAAAAACTTTTGAATCTCATCATAAAATAATCCTTTAATTATCTATTGACACCTTCTTGTACAATTGAAATCATAGGCATGTTAATGGTATTCTAACTGAAAAATAAATATTAATCCTGTATTATTCTATAGTTCATTCTTAATTCAGTATAGACTTAAATCCGATGATAACAAATATGGTCATGCTTTACACATACCTAGAAACTAAAAGCAGACTAAAATAGAATCACGCGATCAGCGTAATTTATTAAAACATATTTCTTAAGAAGAAAAATTATTATGACAATTAATGATTTAAAATTTATACAACCTTTATCAAATCGAATACTTTTTCGTTAAATTAAAAAAAAATTGAATAATATAAAAAAAACTAGAAAATAAATCTACTAAATTATTATTGTTAATAAACATTCTAAAAGTATCAAATTTTTTTCAAAATTCCTAATGTGAAACATCGAATTAAATCTAAATGAATACCCGCGAACAAGAAACATTTCATTTTATATCTTTTTTGTCTAGATATAAAAATATTCCAATGTTATTTGCTGCTCAAACATAATAATTGTTATTTATTCAACTAAATATTTAATTATTGTACAATGCATTATTTTTAATACATAAAACAATTATTAATGAAAAACAATAGAATATAATCTATTTATTTTTTAACTCGAACTAAAATTGCAATTAACTAAGTCTAAAAAAGAAAAAAACTAATTACATTAGTATTTATAATATTATTAAAAACAATATATTTTACCAAAAAAATATCATACCAAGTGTTATTTTTAAATATGCTGTCTGTGATTTCTTTATAAACATATATAGAATTTGTTTGACTTTATTGCTATTTAATATAGAACTCACTTTCTTTTTTAATAAAAATTGTTTGAGAATTTTTTTTCACTATTTATCGAATCTGAGAATTCAAATGATTAAATAAAATAAATTAAAAAATTAGATGTTTAATAGTTAGACAACAGTCAAATATATTATACTAATAACTTTGTACATATTTTAAAAATAATATCATGTTTATTGTGACATCATGATGTCACAATAAATATGTTATAATTATCTGCAGATAATTCACAATATATATTATATATAAATCCAAAAAATTAAAAAAAAAAAGAATACAAAACAAAGTTGGATACATTCTTTTATTTTTATAGTTAAAAATTTGTTATTGATTATATAGTCATATAATTCATTTAAAATATCATTTTCTCATTAAATTATCAACTTAGTGACTATATGTATCACTTACAAAATATATCTAGGAGAATTGACTATGTGAAACATGGTAAATTATAATTGAGTTCCTATCAGTGTTTAATTCATTTTGATATTTGTGTTATTACTTCTTGTTTGCATTACATTATTATTTGAATTTAGATTTTAATGAATATTATCATCTATGTAGTTATGATTATTATTATTTTACATTATGCGTATATATATATAATATTTATAAAATAAAATTAACGTATATTTAAAATATATCTGACGTTATAATATAATGTTTAGAAAGACAATGTACAATATATATATAATTAAGTAACTTTAGGTTAGGTTAGGTAATTAAGTTACGCGAATCGTGCAATGAATATTATTTGAATCAGGTATAGTGAAATGTATTCGATCACCACACGAATACTCCAGTGTGTGTGTTCGCATGTGTTTTGGTATAATTGCTATTCTCCGAAAAGGACTTCATGCCAACTACACTCGAATAATGTTCATCGCCTGTGTGCGTCTTTAAAGCACCGTTCACCGAAAAAGACTTCATGCATACTTCACACGAATACGGGTTTTTCTCCGGTGTGTGCGTCCGTACATCGGTCTTTAAAGCGCCGTTCACCGCAAAAGATTTCGTGCGTACTTCATTCGAATGTGGTTTTTCTCCAGTGTGCGTCCTTAATGCACCGCTCACCGCAAAAGCCTTCATGCATACTTCACGCACGAATACGGTTTTTTCTCCGGTGTGCATCCTTATATGGATCGTTAGAGCGTCATTTCCCGCAAAAAACTTCATGCACACTTCACGCAAATAAGGTTTTTTCTCCGGTGTACGTCCGTACATGGATCTTTAAAGCACTATTCACCGCGAAATACTTCACGCATAATTCACATGAATATGATTTTTCCCTGGTATGCACCGTTAAATTCCTACTATACGTAAATGGTTTTAAACAAACGTGACGGGAATACGGAGTTTTTACATCGCGTGACCGCTTATATCGTCCATAATAGAATTGATTGATATGCGTTAGTATGATATTTTAGTATTAATATTAATAATTTATGTCAAAAATAATTTTTTTAAATTTGTTCCTTAAATTTTTTTATATGTGAAATAATATGTTATTGTTATTACTGTTTTTAGTTTGGTTATTATTTTTTTTATTATAATTATAACAATAGAATCGAGGAATGCACAGACCATTAATAAATGTTATTTATTTGCTACTTATAGTAATTTAATGTGAAACACCGTGTAATACTGCGACAAAATTTCCATAAGGTTTAAACGGAAATTATTTATAACCAACCATTATTCCACAGGTCTATCTCACATTCCTTCGCTGATGCTGCAAGAATATATACTATAATTCGAGGAAACAACAGGGATAGCTTCATTACCATGAACATTATCGCTTTACCCTCCAAATATACTAACTTTGAATTGTACCCAAAACTTCTGTCCCTTTGGTGGTATTAATTTCATTCAAAATTTTAAATGAAAAAAATCAAATTGTCTCGAATATTATTATCTCTTTTTACGTTTTACTTTATTCTATTTTAATTTTTTTTAATTTGTGTTTTACTCTGGAGTCCTTTTAAATTTAATTAAAGTTCTTTTACGGTTAGATGGTTTTCAATGGGCAAGGCAATTGAAGGAAAGTACTCGTATAAGCTAAAAACCACGGACAGAAGTTCCATAATTAGATTATAAACATTACATTATTGCCGTTTGTAAAATATAGTCTTTGAACGTGTAAGATACTTAGATCGTCAGCTTTGTTATACAGATCACTCAGATTAATTAATAAGAAAATTCGTTTATTATCTAATTAGTATTATGTTGAACATATACAAGTACAAACAAATGAGAAATAAATTCAATTAAATGTTATTAAAACATCGAATAAATAATTCTATAAGTTCAGAAAAACTTTGATTAATTGACTCATGAATTAATATGCATATTGTATAATAGGTATTGGCATATTAAAACGAGTATAATGTGTTATGTTCCGTTAATTATTCCTAAGTTACCCATTGAAAAATTGATATAGACATTATCGATTACCTATGAACATTATTTATTCCTAAATAAATATTTCTTATTATATTATGCGTTTGTAAACTGCTAATTATTTTTATTTAATAATAATTAAATAATTACTGTTCTGTCCCTCAATAGAAATAAATTTAATTATTCTGATTTCCGATAATGAAACATCTGTCTAACGATAATATAAAATAGATGGACAATTAAAGTCAAATATTATTTATAACAACAATATTCTTTCCTCGTCTGTGTAATCAACATTTTCTCTATTTATTTATATCTACGTAATTTTGTTTAAAAGTGATTGATCTGGACAATGTCCTCCATTATTTCGTCCGAATAAGTGCGTATACTACTAGAGTGGATAAGGTCGATGGAATAAATTGACTTTAGTTTATCTATTCTCAAAATGAGCAAATAAATTGATTATAACATAATACACGATAATATAGTTTTATAATTTCGATTGATATCATATTTCATATCCAATGTTATAGGATTGTATAAGAGGTATATATTTTGGATAACATCAAATATTTACTATAATATTAAATCCATTATTTTATTCTATAGGCATTTAACTATCCACCCAGATAGCAAAACCGTGTAGATAATATTACTAAATTATTAATATTTCATTATTTACGAAATATTATTAATAAAATAATATATAGTATTGTCTGATGTATATTATATTATTAATATTACTATTATAGATATGAAAATAATATTTTTTTATTATTTTTCATTTATTACGAAAATAATATAATATTGATGAAATAATATAAAATCATTTTATTTATAACACACATATATTATTATTATCAAAGTAAATAATAAATCTTACTTTATTATTATTAATTCCCCATGACAATAATAATACAAATATATTTTATATAAATTAAATAGGAAAATTCAAAATATTATGGACACTTGTGTCTGACTAAAATATACTTTTACACAACCCAATATTATTCATTAATACATTTTATAATAATGTACGTTTAGCGTTAATAGTTCTTTTGATCGTTTTTAATATTGTGGCGGTACAATAAAAACATTACTGCAAGATGACGACGCACACCATTTATCGCATATAAATGTGTATTATTGTATGTTTGAAACATTAAATTATACAAAAATTATTCAATTTATCTCAAGGAAATTGTTATACATAGAATAAATCATAAGTCCTCGAGATACCCTGAACTTTGGAGTCCCAGTTGATTGCTCTGAGGTAGCTATATAATATACGCACCACTAGATTCAATTGGATTGTTAAGATATTTTCAAAAAATGTAAATAAAATCATTTTTTTGACAAACGCCTCGCCTACTTTTCATATTTTTATTCATATCCAAATATTTAAGATTTTTAAAAATGTTATACTGGTGTACAACTAAATTAAATTCAGTACTATATATATTATTTTAATACTTATATAAATAGAGATTTTTAAATTAAACATATAATTTATTTTTATTCTTATTATTAATCAATTTATTTTTTCCCCGTTTTTAGAAACTGTAAGAAAAATTAAACTGTTTAAAACTGTAACAAATCCTGAAGAAATTCAATCTCTTTTGACTATTTATATTGTTGGTACATCATTGCAGATTAATAAAAACTAAATAGGTATATAGAAAAATACAATTATTTCTTCACTCCTTATCATTTGTATTGCTTATTTTATACCTATTTAATATTATTATTATAAATATTGGATTTGTCATTTTAATATTATAGTGTATTAAATTATACTGAATAACGTATTTTATTAAATTGTTCATGTGTTTAATAGAAGAATTATTATAATATATACGTAGGCATATTATTAAAACTGTATGAAAGAATTAACAAAACGTTTGTTTACTTACGGTTAGAATGAACGGTGGAAATAGTTGTTTTATTATGTCGAGACATGAATCAATTGTTAATTGAAAAGTAGTCACGGAAAGTTGAATTAGAAAACTAACGTTCGGTCCAAGGACTAAGACGTGTCTAGAGAAGTTGGAATTGAATTATAAATAAAATAATGAGTGGATTTTAAGCAAAAGTGCAAATACTGCAGGTGTTCAAAAATAATTAAAAAAAACTGTTCGTTCGTTAAGAATTAAAACGTATTATGAATTGAATTTTTAATTACATTCGAGGAAACGTTACAGTTAGAAATATTATCCCAAGCTGAGACACAAAAAACACGTTTCGACCGTTAAATTTTTAAATATAGAATTATAACTTACGTTATAATTACTTGGATACGGTTTTTTGAAACAAAAAAAGGACACGATGGTGCTCGTGAAAAACTAGGTAAGTTTAAAATTAGGAATTTTCAATATTTAAAAATCAAAATTCAAACTCAAATAAGAAATAAAATAATAATTTTGTTCAATTGAAACACGGATTAATCTCTTAAATAACATTTGAAAAACAACAAATTATTATGTAATAGAATAAGTAATTATTAGTTACATAACAAGCTAATTAACTTAACTTAATTATGAAAACTTAATCTTTTTATTTATTAAATTTATTTTTGTGTAAATTTGTTCAAATCTACAAAGACCAAATTTCGCATTATTAATATTATTACTTGTATATAACCGTCTATGTGACATAATTGGTTTTTCTCCAAGCACATTATGATATATTTTGAAATATCCTATTTTTCATGAGCGAATAACGACTGATAAAATTTTTGTTTGACTTAAATTGTTTTATCCATAACATCATATAAATATTCGAAATCAAAGTATGACATAACTTAATTTTCGAAAAATTTAGACTAAACTAGTTTTTCATGACTACCATCGAAATATACACAAAGTATTTTGTTTTCGTAAATTATTTTGAAACAACATTCTTTTGCTAGAAAACATTGTTTATTGAATATTTGATATAAATAAAATTCTAGTAGCGAAATAGATTTATTTATTTTTATTATTCTATTGTGATTGTTTATTTTATGTAGATCTGAAATATTATATTATATCTGTATACATAATGAGAATGTTACCAGAATAAAAAATGGCTTTATATTTAAAAAAAAATCATTTATATTCATACGAAGTATTATGTTTTCGTAAATATTTTTAAAACAATGTTCCATTATTAGATTATGTCGTTTTTAAAATGATGCAATAATTGAAGTAAAATATTCCATTAGTAAAAAAACGAGATTGATTTAAAAGATGACATTTTTTGAATCCATTATTTTATTTTATAAACTTAAGAATTACACAAAATATATTTTATACTGTTTCTGAATTATTTGTCGAGGTCGAAAGACTTTTATTTTTAAACACTTAAATGTCCTACTGAAAAATGGCATATTCATTAATAATTATTCAATAAATTTTTGACATTTCAAAATGTTGCCTCTTGGTATTCATGCTGCTAGGGCAATTATCCCTACGAACTACCTCAAAAATACAGGTCTTTTTACAGTTGTACAAACAATGATATTTTTCTCAATTTTTGTTCTTATAAATTTAGAATTTCTAAAATGAAGTATAAAAAATACATAATATATTATAAAAGTAACTCAAAAATTTCAAAACTATTTCTGAAGACTATTACAAATTTTTTTTGAATTTTCAAACACCTGCCTATTGAAAATTAATAATTTTGTATTTAATTACTAATCTAAAAGAAAACTTGTCACGTTTTTTAGATTGAACGTATGAAAACTTCTTCGATAAAAACGTAATTTATTTAAAATTTTATTGATTAAAAATTTAATGAAATTTGTCCTTGTTCTTAAAAATTATTTCACGCGACACCAAATTATTGCAATATTAAAGGAAAATCGGTACAGTATTATAGGAATGGAGGAAACCAAAAAGATATAATTATGTAAATTATTGTATATTATAAAACGTACATTTTTTTGTGTTCATCACATTTTATTAAACACATTAATTATATAAAATTATTAAATACATTTTTACAAATTATATTATAGAATAAATATTAGAATTAACGTTGTTTAATTATTAAATATTTATCAAATAATTCAATAAATTTCATAAAAACCATTTGTTGATTTTTTTTAACTATTTTATTTTTTAACTTTTACTCAATATCTTTTAATTTCTAATTATTTATATTTACTAAATTTTCAAATATTCAAATCGTTATTTTTCTTTATATTTCTATTTTATAATATTAATCAGTGACACGAATTGAATGTATATTACATCTTGTTTTAATACATATCATTCAGTATTTATCAATAAAATATTTCAAATTAAATGTTTTTAAAAAAAATATATATTACAATTATTTCATTGATAATAGTCACGGTAATTTCTCAGCTTCTCAAATCTTTAAAACTTAATTCATTTATAAAATTGAAATACTAATTGGATCGATTACAATTTATTTAATGAACAAAAGTAATTTTAATTTATCAAATGTACATATTATATAAACGTTTTTTTTTTTTATATATAGGATAATTTTTCAACGAATTCCTATAGCTAATATTATCTTTAATTGATTAAATTCGTTATTATATCTTATATAGACAAATATGTATATAAAAAATTCAATTAAATAAGTAAAAAACACAAAAACCGTAAGAGAAAATATATCGGTATAGGAATCGAAAGAGTGTGAAAATATTCTTTAAAATCATTATAATAAATTATTATATAATAATAAATTGTATTATTATTTGTTTTGCGATATAAACGTATAAAAATGAATGTGTCGTCGTAGTGGTACGTATAATATGGTAATTACATACGCACGTAGACCGTTTTAGTAAAATTGTTCGAAACTTGGTGCGAAAACTTTTTAACCACCAGAACAAAACTCTCGGTTATATTTTTGAACCCCCCCCCAACATTAACTTCCCTTTCAACACTGTTGCTGTGTATAATGTATATATACATTTTTGTTAAAAACTTTGAAATCACCCTGACCATTATTGTTTACCACGGGTGTATTATGGAGAAAATGTCCAAGGACATTCATATTTTTATAACGCGAATTAATACGCGATATGGCGCAAGTGAATAAAAAAAAAATTAAATAAATTTACCTTTGCTACAGAAAATAATAATAATAATAATAATAATAAATAAATAGCAATATGACGTCGTTATTACTACTATAACAGTCTAGGAACCCGTTGTCGTTTGTTTACAATTGTATAAGGTACATACTATATAAACTATATCGGATTTACTATATACGTACGACAATATAATAAAATACTTAAAAAAAACATTATTTGTTACAATAATTTCTTTGATGTCTATAAATTTTTTTTTTCTTAAGCTTTTACATATTTTCAAATATTTATATTATTACTAATATTGGCACGTAACGTCGTATGATACTGTGAGTACAACTTTATGCATAAAACACGTAAGTAGACGTAAGTGAAAAATTGAAATATTATTATTTATTTAAATTTCTCGTTTACGATACGGGTACCTCGGTTATTTGTAGGTTTCAAAAATAATAATAATAATAATTTTGCGGTGAGCTGGGATATCTCCAGAAATATTTGTATCCCTTAACATAAAGACCGGTTCCGTCCATGTCGTCGATTCCAAATAACACGTACAGACAGACGGGTTATGTTGTGACCGAAATTCGATCAGATGAGTGTAGCGACCAACATGGTTAGGACGTAATTAACTCGGATTCTACGACCCCGCAGCAGATTGAAGAGGTCATCGATAGGGAATCAAAACTTCCAATAGCGTCCTTCAATTTATCTAAACAAATTATCTCCTCTTCAACCGCTCCTCCGTCCCGATGAAATCCTTTTCGCGTTTCTCCGACGAGTCTCCGTTCTTTTTTGTGAACGAAATCCGCGACCGGAATTCGGAATCACTCGGACACCAGTCGGCGGAGCCCGTAGCGCCCGTTTCGTCGAGCGCGTAACGAGCCGGTCGGTGGGAGTGAGAAGGAGGAAGGGATGGGACATCAAAGAGCTTTTCTCTTTTTTTTTTTTTTTATACTCGTATACTCGTATATTTATATATATATATAATTGTTTTTACCGTCAAAGAAAACGGAGTCGAATGGCGAAACGAACGGACGATGATGCGGACTACATACAACACGTCATGATATAACGGTTACACGCGTCGACGGGGTTCGGGGCGAAGAAGAGTGCAGTGCATTGCGCAGCCCGCTCGCCATGATGATGGGGTACGTCGTCATGCGTACTAACGCGGTTATGATTTCACGGTTGCCCGATTACCGCCCCGCATGTCAAGTAAGCGCGCGTACGCAACACAAAACAGAGGCTCGTCCGACGTGCGGGTGGGTATAGTGTATTTATTATAATAATGTGTCGGTCGTTGGCGTACGGATTGGGCGAGAGAGGATGGAAGGGGGACGGTCGTTGGCGTCCGCGGTGGGGAGGCAAGAGATATTCTTCTTCTTCGCCATATTCTTCCCGGCAATAAATCGTGTGCGGATCCCTACAGTTTCCCGTCCTGCACATTTCGCAAATGACTGTAAAGGTGTTTTATACGTTTTTTATTTTTTCATAATGGTTATCGGGACAACGTGACGACGGAAAGAAAAACGTCATTTTTTCCGTAAATATCAATAGATTAGTGGATACGACCATAAGCGGCGTGTGCAGACTTCAATGGCCGAAGGGGCACAAAAAATGTTTAAATTGCGTGATCGATTTTTTTTTTTTTTTTTTTTTTACACGAAGAAACACACATTTTCTTTATCCATTTTTATTAGGTATTACTGAGGACTGTAACTGTTAGCGTGTTAAAACACGCCAAAACTATAATAATAATAAAAAAAAACACGTTGTATGCGTAATTATAAATAACAATATTAATAATTATGTAATAAGTAATTAATCGTTGATAAATATTGTTTATAAACCCATTCTTCTGTCATATGATTTCATTATTTTAAAATATTCAATGACTTCATCGAAATGTATATTCCTTCGCGATTTCGGCTCGACACTAATGTCTAATAAACCATCCAGACGATCTTGATCCATTGTGCTCCTTAGTTTGGTTTCCATAAAACTTAATTTCGAAAAAGTCCTTTCGTAAGTACAGCTTGTCCCCCGGTATAATTAGAAAAATCTTAAACGCTTTAAATACATTTAAAAATAAATCCTCCATGTTATAATCTGTAAGCTTCCCAATACACTCGTCAAATTTTTTCCCTATAGGATTTGAATCAGTTTGTTTTATCAAACGAATTTCAGCTTCTAATTCATTTTACTTCAAATCAAAGATTTTGCACAAATTTACTATATTACCGGGTAGGTTAGGTAACTTTTTTTCCCCCGTTTCAATCGATGGCGCCAGAGGATCCGCGTTAGCATTACTACTCTGGTGCCACCATCGTTTATTGTAACAAAATATTTCGACAATCGATATCAGTTACAAAATCTGCTCCGTCTCAAAGGACTTACAATAAAAAATAAGTTAGATCAACAAAGATTTAAGATATTTAACGTTAAACGTTTTTTTCTTCTTTTTTTTCATCTCCTTATTTAGTAGTTTTCACGGCCCGGTTAGGAACCCGTCGGCCTTGAAAACTCGTTCCCCTTTCCTCTTCACGGCTCGAACTTATTCCGCTAGCTTTTAAACCCGTGCCATAGCCTCTTCCCGGCCTGGAATAATCCTGCCGGCCTCGGATCACGTACTGTTGATGTCGCCCTCTGATGTAATCGGCCTAGCCGCTTGCTTGGTGCACCAGCGATCTATTTGTGTACTTCACAATACAAGTTGAGTTGTACGTAAAGCTGCCCTCCCTACCTCCCTTGTCAGTTTTTTGATCGCTATTCTATACGCGAATCCCCACGCGTCTTCATCGATAAAGTGCACACAATTCTGCCCAGCTCTACTCCTGGCCCTCACACGGTCAATATTATTGACAGTATTATTGATCTTGTAATGTAATCGAGTACTGATGTACTGTCAGTACAGAAGAAAGATGACTGAAAGAAATATTGGATATCAAATTGTCAGTATTTGTATACTGATGATAATATCGATTGTGTGAGGTGGACAATGATAGTTCTTCAGTGTTTATTCTACAGCGACGGAGGATGGAATTCAAAACCTGAGATTCTCAATCGAGCCATTTTGTGTGACTTTATTTTGGAACACAAACTATTATCCGGATTATGGGATATTCGTAGTAAAAAATATTCGAATAGAGATAAAAGAATATGCTGCCTATAAAAAAACCTAATTCGTTTAAAAAGTTACGCTATAGTGGACTATGATTGTGATACACGCTTATTGCTTATTTATTTTTGTTTATTAAATAATATTTATATTTTACTATTCAACAGTGCGGACAAATTTGAGGACTATACTGTCAGTTACGTAAATACTGTCAATATTTATATACGGTCAGTAATACTGATTGTGTGTGTCTAGCTTTACACCATAATATTATATGTATATTATTACTGTGTCCGCTGTCGAGCCGTTACGTTAATGCGTTATATTGTCCAATTGTGTCCTTCCAAATTTCATTTATTGTGAAATTGTAAATTATGTTAACACTTAACTAGTGATTATAGTTGTGTCACTGTATTTTTATTCAATTCGTATTGTATTTTGTAATTACTCAGTGTATTGCTTTATTCAACTATCATATTCGACCACGTTAAATAAATCATTCTTGACAAACCTCTTGGTATAGTTTTTCTCTATTTTGTTTAAACTATCCGCTACAAAATTAACATTTAGATAATTAATCGCCATTATTTTGTTGAAAAAGGTGGTAGTTTATATATTTAAAAGAAATTTATGAAGGGGACGCGACTATTTTTAACGTACAGACCGATTGGACACTGCAATAAAGAATTTAATAAGAGATTTGAATCTGTCCGGAAATCTACTTGAGTCCATTTATCACGCCTCATCGCAGATTTATTATTGTTAGCGCCTTCGCTTTATTAGACCAAATCATATTTTGACCAACACTGACTGCTTTGACGCACATTTTCTGATAATTATAGTCACAGCTAGTGAATACATTGTGTTTTTCCCTAATATACACCTACTCTAATTAGGTTAATAATAAACTGCATCATTCTCTTTGTAGTTTGTATATTCAAATATTATACGAATAATAATTTATGAGAAGCATTAGAACGCGCTCTTTGACGTCCCCGAGATAATCTTTATCAAAATCGGGTTTGAGCATTTACATTAATATTGATGTTGACAACACAAGCGATCTAATAACACTTTGGAATTAAACGAGTCAAGTATGAAATATTGCTTTGATTAATTTCACACTTTACGCGTCACGATAATTTTACCTATATAATATATTAATCACACCTATTTTATTGGAGACCATCAAACAATCTGTTATATTTATTATAAAATACATATAAAGTAATTTATAGTTAAATAGAGAACGAAATATATTTTTCTAAAATATGTGGCAACTAAAAGATAAAAGAAAAAAATATCAAAACACGTATATTACATACCTAAGTAATTATTTATAAATTATACCACATTTGTTCACATAGAATAATAAGAACTATAATGATAAGAGACTTGAGTAAAATGCTTTTTAAAAGTATTTGGAATACGTATTCCGAATACATAGAAAAAAGTATTCAGAATTTGTATTTGAATACATCGTGATAATAGTATTTCTTAAGTGTTTTAAATACTTCGCAAAAAGTATCCCAAATACTTTTACAATACTTTTATTTTTAGTTTTCAGTAATACGAATATCAAATAGAGTAATTTTATTCGAATACAAATAGTTGTCAATATGTATTTAGGACATTAATAATTAAAAAAAATTTAATTTTGTGTTCATAAATTAACAGAATAACTAATAAATTAATTAATAATATCAATTGCTTATAAAATATATCATAATTATAATAACATATAGTGTAATTAAATATACTTGATTATTTGAATAAAAATGGGTTCATACACCAAACGTTAAAAGATTATTGATATAATAATTGATGTACTTTTAAATAATATCTACTGCTATTACTCATATTTTTTCCGAAATAATTATATTTTACATTTAAGAATCAAGTTTTTATTTTTATACAGGCACTATTTAAAATATAATTGGTCATTAAAAAGTGTTCGGAATACTACACAAGTCTGAATAATAATAATAATAATAATAATAATCAAATAGTAATTACAAGGAAATAAAATAATATTTTTGGAATGATATAATTTTCAAACTGTTGACTACCGCCATGAGTACGTTTTTATGTTCACCCGAGTAATTATTATATGAAGTTATGCGCAGTGGATGGGGAATAATGTGGGATATATCCCCACCATAGATCTCTGTTTTCTACTTTAAAAATACTTTGAACTTGTTCACCAACGTAATGTATAATTTTTATGTGCTTGTTGTGTAAATGTGAAATATGTTAATCAGAAAATGGATGTAGTTTTTTTTTTTTTGTAAGTTCTATTATAGTGATAATAAATAATAATTATCAATATTCAAAAATTATTAGTTGAATTTCTAATTAATCGTTTAATTAAACGTTTTGACTTTTAAACGATAAGTTGAGTTAACGAATTCTTATTATTCATTATGTTCAAACGTAGCGGTTCCAAATTTTATCATTTTTTCAAATACGAATATTTAATAATTTATCATGCCAAGATTTTTTAATATTATCAATTTAATGGCGAAAAGTAATAAACAAATAAAATACTCTGAAATCATATACAAGATAATAACGACAAATGGTTTTTGTTAATATAATAAAGATTAAAATGTCATACGTTTTCGTTGTTCTGATTTATGACATAGCCCAATCTATATCGCACGCCACTGTACGAGACCGTAAAAATTGAATTGAATGTTGACATTTTGTCTATACTCTATAACATTATGTTAGCGAACACGTAGGTCAATTATTTTGATACACATCAAATGTTTAGGGGGCTGGCGACCTCGGGCGGACTGTGCCTACAAGTTCATGGCCGGAGAAAGATAGTCATACCTGATAAAAATGGATGTTCCATCATGTATAAAATGTATAAAAAAAAAACTAGGTTAAGCGATTTAAAAAAATTGTTGAGCCCTCTCGGCCACTAAAGGTCTGGACACGCTTATGATCGAATGTATATAATACATTTAAAGAAATTTAACATTTATACACAAACTAATAAAAATCTGTACCGGGAATCCAAGTGTATAATCAATATTCCACGTAACACATATATTACATTTATACGCATTTGTGTACACGGAACGAAAAAGGCGCAATAATACTGTGTAAAAGTACACATTTTTGTACTAATAAATCAAATTGCGATCATAAAATGTGTACAATAAATCTTTAATACTCGTAGCGTTGCTGTAAATGCATTAAAGAGAAAAAATAATCCATTACAGTCATTGGTTAAGACGCGGTTGGCTAACGGAACCGAATAAGTACCTATTTCAAAACTCAATTCCGTCATAGAAAATTCAGTAGTAAAGCGTCCCGTAGAAATTTTTTTTTTTTATGGTGAAGGGGTGAAAAGAAGGCACACAAAAAGAGTACGGCCTAATTTTTTTTCTTAATACACCCTCAGTATAACAACTAAAAATTATAAATCACAGATCAAAATTAATAGTACAATATAATTATTGTTTGTTATTAATATTAGAAAATATGTCGAAAAATTAAAACTCAAGCGTAGAACAACTGTCATTGCTCAATGAAAGCTGAAATTATTATTCATGAAATATTATCCATTACGATTAAATTGTCATTCATCGTTCATGATAAAAATTGAACACTCCTAGAATCCATAAATACAGAATACGTGTCCTCTCTAATACGTATTATTAAAAATCATTTAACATTTAAAATGAATTTTGTCACTTACTTTAACAAATGTCAAACAAAATAACAGAGCCATTGACCCTCTTCCTCGGCAGGCGGCCTTGTTCAGTAATTTACGCGATGTATCTCTTATAAAATTTCACGAAACAAATGTTTCACGCGTTGTTCAGCGTATTTATAAAATAGGAAATAAAAATGCAACGATTCGGTAAAACGATTAGGTTTTAAAACTTAAAATAAATATATTTCTTTAGCTGACGTTTGAACCTTAATGCTCACTAGGCGTATTTTTTTATAACGATTTAATCGTTACAATAAATTGGTCCCTCTCATTAGACATCTATACAATTTGAATTGATTTCAATCACAAATTAGTATATTGAAAAATATGCGCGTTTACCGCGTTTACGCGTAAAACGGAATATCACTCGCAATATTCTATTAGAATTAAAATTATTAATTTTACGTGTCCGTAAAATGTATTAAAAACGAACACGTAATTAAATAACTGTTGCAGTCTAACTATCGTTATAATATCTAGAAAAAAATTTGATATTCAAACATTCTGCTATAGTAGACAACCGCACGATTGGAGTTGGCGTAAAATAAATTAACCGTCGTAATAATAATTCCGAACACAAAATTCCTCTTCGTTTCGTACGTGGAAAATCGTTTAAATTCAATTGGCCCGTATTCTGCCATCCAAAGTGTCAGTTTCTGTTCTCGTGAAGCGGCGACGAGTGTTCTTGGCAAAGTTCGTTATTCCTGGTGTCGTTAGGTATTTCCGTTTCTTTCTTTCCCCCGGTTTATATTACGTAACTCTGTCACGTTGTCGAAAGGAGAAAAACAAAATGACACTGTGTATACACACACACACACACACACACACATATATATATATCAGCTTTATTCCTTTTTATATGAAAAAGAATGTTTTTGTTCAAATAGAACGTTATCTTTTCCCCCAACTCTATTCTTAAAAGTTCTATGAAAATCGAATTTTTTTATGAGTAATGTATAAAAATATAATAGGCACTGTCCGATTTACAAAGTTAATAAGACTGAACACCAAGTAAATAACATATAAATAGACGTATATTATATTACTTTAATTACGTATTTAATATATATATTATATATATTTGGCATAAATGTTCAACTATTTAATTAATTCTATAAGCCTAATCTAAAGAGAGAGAGAGAGAGAGAGAGAGAGAGAGAGAGAGAAAGAGCAATGATTGTACAAAGAAAAATAAAGAAAAAAATATTAAGAAAATTTTCTTGGCACATTCAAACGTGCATGAAACAAATTATAATATTTTCTTAATCTAAATATCGTACAAATTATATAATCAAAGAGGATTATTTTAATCATAATAATAAAAACAACAACAACAACAACAACAATAATAATAATAATATAATAAATTTAATTCGCCACAATGCAAGTAGAGATAATAATACAATGTAGCACAAAAATTCAAATAACACTCGTAATAGACAATAATAAAATTCAATGAATACTCACGTAAATACACAATCAAATGGCCAGTTGAAACTTAAATCTAAATCGAATAATTACACACGCGCTAGATAAAATAATAAATAGTCTAAATAACACAGTATAATTATTAGCAATATATAATTTAATTGATACACGAAAGAATAGCAATACGTAATTTGTCTAATAGAGACGACAAATCTAAGCAATTTGTGCTATTCGAGCACAATATAAAATTTATGGCGATTCGAGCCAATACAAATCAATACGGGTACTCTTGTATGCTATTCGTGTAAGATATAACAGATTATTACGATGGCTATTTCAGCCACAACGACAAGATATAAAAAGAGAGTACATTACGTATGAACGAAGATAAATCGAATGAACGACATTGACAATTTTTGCATATAATAATTTTATAACGAATATTCAAATAGACACAATAAAAACGCGAGGACGACATTACGACGAGTAAATACGCGAATTTAAAATGACGCGTATTCGACGACGAACGTTAAACGAAAATTCTGGTGCCAAAATTCTAAATACGTCTCTGCCGATTAGTGAATATCTCGATGTATAGAATAGATTTCGAAAGTAAAAAAAACAATTAAATAATTAACAAATCAAATTGTAACGAATTCGATAAAGAAATGATTTTAACAGTAATTAAGAAAAAATATTAGAAATATCAGCATTTTACAACGAAACAATTCAATAAATTGTAATAAAAGAGCAGTCGTAATATTCATATCACACATTTCAAATAAAATTTCAAAATCTTTTTAAAAAAAAAAAAAAACGTCAAAAAATAACAAAGACAAAATAAAAGAAACGGAATACTTAGGATTTCACCAAATTCACCGCGAAAATTGTGAAAAATATTAGACATAAGACGAACTAGAAGAACCGTTGGGAATTAGGTTCAAATCACTAATTGCAGAGCACGTATTATAGGAAAATCATAATATAAGTACAATAGCAATAGGATTATTAAAGTCAAAAATAATCAAGAACTAAACATAAGGGAAGCAATAGAAATGTCGAAGAATAAAAAATAAGATTTGGTTCAATTGGGATCTGAATTCTCTACAAAACAATTTACGAAAAATGGCTTGTCAAATAATAATTAATAAAAACGTTGTTGAAACGACTCATCGATCGATGCGTAAATGGACGTGGCTCATCGTTGGATGACGTCACCCGTTCTATAAAATGGAATAAGTCTACGCGCCGAACGACCCGGTGGTAGTTGTTTAACGCTGAAGATGAAAACGTGGTTTTCGAAATACGTATATTTGTTACGATGAATACGAATTCTTATGCAAAAATTAGGTCTTTATTTTTATATTATTGTTATTGTTATTATTATTATTATTGTTATTTACGTTGGATATTATTTGGTTTATTCGACATCAGGTGATTTTATAAATAAATCGAATGCCCGTCTCTTTTCGAACACGCGTTACAATGTGTTAATTCCGTTTGTCGTTACTTATTCGTGTGCGAACGGTTATTCCGGACCGCATTACTCGACGAATACTTAACTACGTAAGCATGCTCGATATCCAATTTAAATTTAAATTTACGAGTGAAAGTACGTTCCATTTAGACTGATATTCTGTGACTGAACTGATGTTCTAGTGCACAATAAACGGCGAAGAATTGCACATCAAATTAAACGATTGTTATTGAACAATTGAGATCCGGCCGAAAATTAAAATTGTTTTTTACTTTTACGAAAATCGCGCGATAAAAAAAATTCAATAAACGAATAAAAGACGTATTGAAAAGGAAAGAAAAGATAAGAAATCGACTTCTAATTTAGTCTCAGAATATTCAGGTGGTGTACGCGTGTTGTTCATAAAAGTGCCTATCGTGGTACTCGGTAATAAAAACGTTGGGAACCCCTGGTACGGAGAGAATGCACGTAATGAATTATTGTGTTTTATAGAACGCGTTTTGATATATCTATTTTTTTTTCTCTCTCTCTGTAATAAGATTGATTATTCAATTCGGAAGCTAGTCCCGCGAACACGTAATAATGTATGTACCGCTCGGGGATTTTGAAAAGATTTTGCTTTACGTTTATTATGTATTTTTTTGCCTACGCGCAGTGCACCGTTACAAATCGTCCGAAAACACCTCCCACGCCAACTGACTCCGGGGAAATGTATACACTCGTTGCATACGTTTAATCGTGTTTCCCGTTGAACGGTTTTCATCATTTTCCGCCGTGAATAATATGTAAAATTTATTAGGACAATATTCCGCCGGAATTGTGTATTATTATATATAGGAAGTGACGGACTTTGTTTTCGGGCGTTATATTCATCAAATTTGTTGTAGACACGCACGCGCTTGCCGCGACGATTGCTGAAATAACACACATTGGCGCTCGGTGAAAACTATTACACGGAAACGGCAAATTTAAAAAACGCCTGACGGACGAACCAACGGCTTTACGGCACACAATACGCGTCTACGTCAGTCGTCTGCTACACTCTGTCCGATTCACTTTACGAGTGTTCTGTTAAAAGAAAAAAATTATTCGTTGTTATTTGTATACGCCGATGTTACCAGCTCAGCTTTGAGTTTCGGGTTTCGGATTTCACAAGGCGTATTGTAGATTCGGTACTTTTTTTTGAAATCCTTTAAGTATTTAATAAAAAGAAAAGACATTTCTGCGAGTTCCCAGAACTCTTATTTTAGTTCGTGTTACTCATGGATAGAGAAACGAAATTGTAATTATTTAGTAATATTGTCGATTCGTAAATGCGACATAATACGTGGTGTACAAAAATAATATAATTTTATAATAAAAATAGTAAGAAAAAAATCGTATAATACGTGATAATATTATACTTCCATTACTAATCGATAAATCGAAAATCAGCTAAAATAAAAATATTAATCGCAACGCGGAAAATATAAACTCCAGATTCCGTACTTCAAAATTGAACGTTTTTGAACATATTATTATCGTTAGACCTATTGAGATGTTTTGAGTTTTCTAAAATGTTCAAACACCATATCATAATATGAACAGACCGCGAATGTACGTCATGTTGTTATGCGTTATTTTGTTTTAAATGAAACGTTGTAAAATCTATCTGCAAGCGTAAAATCGTTATTGCTAAGTTTATTATTGCTATTATCATGAATTATCGGTCAAAGGAATTATTCGAACGCTCGGCGACACTCGAGTACGGTGGGCAATAGGCAAGTTTGTTTTTCTTTCTCCAAAAAGAAACAAAAAAAAAAAATAAAAAATAAATGGTTTTGGTAATAACTCCCGGCGGCGATTAAGATAAAATCGCGAGAATATACAATCAAATCAGGTACATTGGTATGCATTACCTCGAGTACGAACAAAATTGGTTTTTACTATTTTTTTCGTTAAGTAACTATTGGAACACCTGAACACGTACTGGTCGCGTGCGTATTCGCAGCACATTCGCTTGAATAACTATTCACGCGGAGCCATTCTCGTATAGAACGAACCGCGTCGAAACAACGAATTAACGAGGCCGTACATTCCAATTTATACGTAATTATATACCACCGCACGCTGTATTGATTATAGCGAGATTGTATTGAATACCCGATACTCGGATAATAAATTTCTAGTGGGCGATATTATTTCCTGGAAAAATAATTGACAAAATGTTTTTTTCTCTTCCCTCGAACTATTTATTAAGTCGAGCATCCCTCAAGCGTAGTATATTACGCGCACTGTATCACTGGTTCACGTTGTTGACATTTATTAGAAACCCAAACGTTCACTTTTGAAATGAACAACGCCTAAACGCCCGCAAGCTTAGCGGTTGCGGCACGACTCGCGGAGTCCCGAAACGATGCTCTGTGCTTAAACACCCCGGGAGTTTCAATTAATTTCAGAGTTAAGGATACCGTCTGGACAGCCTTCGTGATGCGTAACGTGGTGCGTATGGCCAATGGAAAATATCTCAAATTCAAAAGTTATGACATTTCGTCGACACTACATTTATTTTCTCGTGTTCTATTTTGTACCATAAGTGTGTTAACGCTTGTACGATTGCTCTCTAGAAAATCAATAGTAAAGAAAATTGATAAAAAAAAAAAAAACTTTATTGTAAAACGTACAAGCGTATATTTTTTAGGCTGACAAAAATTAATGAAATCGCACAATAATATTGTTCGGTACAGCGTTGAGAAAAACAAAACGAAAAAAAATGTGTTTTTCTTTTATCCCCTTCATCATAAATATAAGTTCTTAAGTTTATACTTCTGAAATACCTAGATAAAAATTTTCACGTACGTACCGATTTTGTCGAATTAATAACTGGTTCTTAACTGAGTTTCGTTGTTTAATTCTAATGCTTTTAATAAATTTAAATCGTTATCTGTGTGTTGTATTCCTTGTACTGTAAAATCTAAAAATATAACATAATATATTTAAGCGTAAAATCGACAGTTTTTATGTTCAAACGTTTAATATGATTCCCATTTAATAGGGCAGTTCTATTCATTGAAAGTTTTGGATAGTCAGTATCTCTCTAAATGCAACTTCACTCATAATTTAGGATTATATTACTATTTATATTCAATGATATTTTAATTTTTTTATTTATTAATAATAAAATAGATTGTGTCGCTATTGGGTATATTTATTTTATAAGTAACGCGAATAATATATTTAATGTTAAATAATAATCTTTTAATTTAATAATTTACCATTTTTGTTTTTCATTATATCGCTTGAGACTTAAGTTCCAGTATTAATCATACAATTTTCATCGATTCAAATCATATCATTAATTATTCTTAAGGCTCACCAATATTGATTTATGCGTATGTAAATTATATTAATAATATTAAATCCCTTCTAAATTTAAATTTTAACCTCATGAATATCATTGTATTTAAAGAACATGTACCTAACGCTTACCATAGGAGTTAATTTCCTTTAAAAGAATAAATCATAGGTCGTGTGTTTATTGTAAAACAGCAGCTGTCGTATAGCGATTCAATATGGATTCGACTCAACATATTATTAAACCTAGATTTAGTCACATTACCTTTCTAGTCTATATTAATATTTCAACAGGCACATACAATATATTATCAAAATATCATTTGGTAAGTAGGTATATATATATACTTTGAGTAAATAAATGAATATTTTTCATATTTCATTATAATTGAAAAAACGTTGCATGTCTTGAAAAAAGTATAATTATTGTTAAATATAATTATTAAATACGTTTTATATATAATTATTATTAATATTTTTTTCCGAAGATGAAAATTAATTCATGTAACCATTCAAAGGACAAAATTTATTAGTATCTTAATTTGTATTTTGTCTCTTAGTAGCAATATATAAAGAAATCATACGGAAGTTATATTGTTTCATTTCCGTTTTAATATTTATTTATTATTTTCCTTCAATTATGATATATTATAATAAAATAAAAAAGATTCTTAGATTTTTCAATAAACTTAGTGTCAATGATTTATAACAACTACATTTGGCTATACTCGTATATATATATATATAGTGACTTGAAACTTGGAAGCAATTTAGGAGAAAAACGTAATTATAAAATACATAACTTGTATATCTACTTATACTGTGTATTAAATTCAAGTGAATTTCTTACAACATAAATATTCACGCCTGGAATTATAAATATATTGTAAGATATTATGATTGTTTCGAATAACGTACAATAGTAATATATCACCTATACAGAGCGCCGTTCAACATATGTCTATATTTTATTTATATATATATATATATATATATATAATATTATATTAATTTACATATAAATTTATGTATATATTTTAATAATATCTTTCATTGCACTTAAGATAATATTAACAAATTATAATAATTTCATATACATAAAACAAGGTTATGTATTTAATTTGATTTAATTATATTACAATTTATTATTTTGTTTAAAAATAATTACGTTGTTTATTTTCGTGTAACTTATATAATGACGTTATAACTTCCACTCATTAAAAAAGAAATAATTTAATTGTCTTATCAAAGCACATAGGTACGATAAAAGTAATGAAACTATGACTGTCACTTTTTTGGTTTTATAATTAATATGCATTAATGTGATCAATTATTATGAGAATATTATTTTGAATGGATATAATTAAACTGTTTAGCAATTATGTAGAATCATTTTATTTACCAATATATTATAGACAATCATAAAATGTATAAATTGCTTTTGGATAAATACTACCACACTATACTAAAAATTCAGTATAATTTCATACGCCTATAATTTTAAGTATACTCACAATTGGTTTATATATTTTGTTTTCTAATTCATAACTAAAATTTTTTACATTGTTTAATAATCGGTTTGAAACGTTTGTAATAAACTATTATTAAATTTATCGTGTATATAATGTTGCTTTTGAGTATATTTTATCTTTAAAACGAACAATAAATAATACATATTTCATTATACTGCAGCCTTAGGACGGTACTGTTGCAGTAGTCTACAAAGATAGATTACCACTATATACATTGTTATAAAACCAGCTACGACAACTAATAACTATATGTGTATTGAATAATATAGAGTTTATATTAAAGACTATACTTAATCAGATTGAATTATATTCTGCATTAACTCATTTTTATAATGATTTATTAGGTTTGAAATAATTTTTCTTTTTTTTTTTAATATTCAAGAATCTTATTTTCGAGAATATTATTATACGTATTTATAAAATAATATCGTAAATTTTAGAGTTCGAACTCCGAAGTAAAGAAGTCGTTTTATCGTGTTATTTCATATCAGTTTCTTTTTTTTTTTCAGAATACCATATATAACTACGTCTTGAAAGATTTGCGATAAATATTATAAACTTGTCTTATAAAATAAAAACATTAATCGGATATTTCTTTAAATTATTTAGTTTTCAGGAATAATTCGAGCGAATAAATAGGCCATGTGATATAATATGATATTGGAGTAATTAGAAGAAAATTACACTGAGTAATATTAAGCCTTTTTCATTAAACCTCAACAACACCCGACACTTATTTTAATTTAAAGATATAATTTGATTTTTTTCGTTTTTAATAATAATATGTAATACACGCGATACACGTGTCCGTAACATTATATGTTTCTCAAAACGCTTTTTTTGAACATTTTATGAAAATAAAATAAAATGTTTAGTTTAACGTTGTAAACTGTACACATACAAATCGATTTTAAACGTTATCCGGTTTCGTGTAAAATGTGTAACAAATTTCTCTTTTAAATATGTTTCATTCGTACAGTCGTTTGATATTTAAAAACGCCGGGATCGTTCGACGATGAGTAGTTGGCCCATTTAAAACTATCGTCCGTTATACACCCTCCGGGAACAATTAAAACGCATACGGGTGACTTCTTTTATACGCCGAATTTCAGAGAATTACCACGGGCCAATGGATCACATGTTGGAGTGACCTAGTTGCAATGCGACGAGTGTCGCTCTCTCTCTCTAATTGGAGACAAGGGCCTCCTTTGAAGTCTTTTGGGTAATGAACCCGCAGGCAACGGGTGTCGTTTACAATGCACTATAATTATACGGTTGTCCAACTCTATATTTCCATATAAGCGAAGAACGTTCATGAACGAAGTTCAACCGGCGTGAGCCTTTCAGAGTTAAATTTTCGTTTCGTGCTTTTTGATTCGTTACTGAAATTCGTAAATAACAAGTCAACACGCGTGGTGTATTGTTCATGGAAATTAACATAAATTATTATAATTGGAGAAAACACTACTGTGGAGAAAAACACTATTCACTAACCTATGTTAACGTGGTTTCTGACTAGCGTTTGATTTACCATGTGGTTTATGAAATCAGAGTTGCCAATTCAACTGTAAAAATAATAAAAAGCGCTCAGTATTTCGCCGTTCAACAGTGTACACAGCAATTTATAATGATGGAGAACGGAGGTTATATAAAAAAAATTATATACTAGTTGGAAAGAGAAATTCGTATAAAACTTATAATATTTTAATACAGGCGCTAACCTAATTCAAATGGATCCCAAACACTAAGGGGTTATAATAGGTAGTACTTATACTAGTTGGATTCGGATTATATTAGATACTACACTAATTGGGTCCCACATTTTTATTATTAATAAAATAGTATACTAGTTGGAGTGTCGGATGTTTTTGGTATACATTACACGTATGTCAATTCAATATTCATAAAAATAATCGTCAATACATAAATGGTACATATAAATATTTATCATGTATACAACGGGGAAAGTCTATAATAGATATACGTAATGACTGAAAAAAAACAGTGGAAACAGTTAATCGTTTCAAATTACAAATTTATTATTGTCGAAAGTTATTGTCGTACAAATATTTACCAACACAAAAGTGATTTTTTTTTTAATCATATACATACGTCTTTTTAATAGCGGTGTATTGCGTACGTGTGTAAGTTACTTAGCAAAAAAATTGGAGTTCCAATTACAAGTAGTATACTGTCATAAAAATAATCCGGGACTCAACTAGTATAGTATTAAAAACGATTCGGGACCAATAATTAGTACAGAAATATCGATTTCGGGACCCAACACGGATTTAACTTTTTAAATGTTTTTCGCGGTCGCAACGCTACAGATCGAAAATTTGACCTCTTCTCCAACAGTCTAATCGCGTTTTTAACCTGAATTATTACGCTGTTAATATTTAAACGCATATTGTATGTAATATATACATATACCTATAAAAGTAAATTTTTATCTAGTTATAAATTATTAGGTAACCGTTTAAAATTGTGATAATTTTCGCGTATTTAATATATATTGGTAGTGGAAATGAAAAATGAGTCAATAGGTTAAGGAGGAGGGTTTGAACACTCTAAACCTACTCGGTTCACCCATGTGCGCACGTCATTGTTGTTGTTTGTTATATAATAATATACGCGTATTATTAATCAGTCCAACGATTTTGGACATCACTGTATAATCAACGGTGTCAAGTAAGTTTTAGAAAAATGTTGTAAAGACTAATAATGATATTCCTCTGTAACTGTAAAATCGGGGAAAACGTTCAAAATCATTTACATTAATAAGTACTTGTTTATTTATTTATATTAATTTTTTTTTTTTTTGTCCGCGTGTAGAAATGTTGACGCGAGCGTTTCTATATTAAACGTAATATTATTACTTATTTTAGTTTAAACAAACTTTTAGTTTTGTTTTCTAACAACGATGTAATTAACGTGTAATTATATATCGTTAATGTTATTACGACGGTGAATTTATGCCAATAAAACGTAATTAAAAAGTATACTAAGTTAATGAAATTAATTACTACGTGTCCAAAGAATTAACGCGTATTATACTAGATACAATATTAGAAAACATACGTGTTGGGTATCGTATAAAGTACTTTAAAAAAAATAAATAAACGCGTTTTTATTTCTATTTGTTTTATTAATTATGAAGAGTAAACTAAACAATACTATACGTATAACTATTAACAAGATGCCACCTCACCCGTAATTCGTGCGTAAAACTCATTGACATGATATTTATTTTACATTAGGATTTCTACATTTTTACAATATAACACAGACGAGAATATTTTCTATGCTGTGGTTATCATCTAACGCTAATAAATATTTTGTGTTATTCCTTTATAAAATATGTTTATAATATTTTTTTTTTTTTAGTTTTTCATTCATTAATTAAATGGTATTGAGTAGTTTTACGGAAGAAATAATAACAATACAACACAGAAAAAAATTCGTCTTTATATATTGTGTAAAAATCTGGAAACGTTCCTATTATAAAAACTGGGTTCGATAAAACTTGTCTCTTACAAAGATTTTTTTTTTACTTACATATATCGTAATTGCATAACTATGAACGACGATACGGAAACGATAACTACTTATTAATGTCTTCAAACTACTTATATTGAAATATTTTAAAATTTTTACAGTTATTAACAATTGTCGTGATGCTGCACGAAATGAGCGAAACATCATAACGTTATTAAAAATGCTTCATATTATACCTCAGTATTTAGAGAGCGCAAACACGTTTGGCGATAACCAGTTTTACTCAGTGTACATAGGCACAACGAATTTGACGATTTAATAGATGACAATTTTATAACGTATGCGAAGTTGTGTTTTTTAAGATATTGTTTAAGATAGCGTGTAAAAATGTTTAATATATAATCATAAGAATTTGTTGATTTTAAGGTGTTCTATTTCATGATACAAAAATGATTGAGTTGAACTATAGATAAAAATAAAAACAGTTCATCGCGGAAAATTTACAGTTGAAAATTACAGTTCTCGCCTGAAATATACACTGAATAATGTTGATTCGCGCTTAACCTTTTTATCGAATTAATAATAAAATAACTTCTTAAAAAAAAATATTGAATGCGTACTGCAAGATCATTATTCTTCCATTTTGTTATACGCGAAATGTTTTGGTTTCGGTTCCACGTCCACAACCCAGTGGAGACCTTAGAGGAACTTACCCTCCAAACAAAAAATTCCCAACAAAAAAAAAAAAGGAAAAAAATACATTATTACTCTCTACAATAATATACTTTCAATAAAGTATTTCATATAATGTTAAATTGAACATAATCGTTATATTGATCAGATCGTTTACGAATTACGACGCACAGGGTATTTTATATCGGTCAATTTATTAACGTTACCTAACTGCAGATGTCGCAAAAAGTTTTAATAACTTTTGACAATCGCTTAAAAAAAATGGAAAATAAAATCTGTTCCACCTGACCACCCCCCTCCCCCAAAAAAAAACGGTGCAGTCGTTGAGACTGCCGAGAGAAGAAAAGAATTCTATAAACTTCATAAATAAACTGTATTTTTTGGATCGTTCAAAATAGCTTTTAAAGTATTTTTCATTTTTCGATTTATAATGTTTATTTAAACTTAACGTACACATAACATTTTCTTATATTTTAATGAGTCGGACTTTCAACATTATTTTCATCAAAATCAAAAACATTTAAATTGTTAGCACTATTTATCATCATTAATTTCAACAGTTCTTTCGTTATTTAAATTATTGTATTCTAAAAATAATGTTATAGACTTATGCGGTAACTGCGATGTAAGAAACAGACGTTTTTGATTGGAATTTTAAATACAGCGTCTTATAGTTTTACATGAAATTAAAAGTCAAATATCTCGAAAACATAAATATGTGACTTAAGGGGATTGGAAGCGAGTATTATCTCTCTTTGTCTTACAAACCCGAAATATAGTAGAATAAACGTTTTCTGTTTTCAACGTACCGTTCGATCTATTGATGCGAAAACGATTCTGAAAACAGATTTGAATTCATAGTGAACTTCACTATAGACGGACTTTTTCGTTTTTTAAAATTTGTTTACCAAAAATTGAGTATTAGCAATTTTTTATTTTAAATTTGTTCGATACATTTTGGCGGGATTTGTGTAAAAATAGATTTTATTGCTATACCAGTCCATTATATTCAAATTTCTTTTCGTTTAACCCTGTAGGTGTCTCCAACCTACGGCCCGTGAGCCTGTTTCAGCCCATCAGGCTTTTTAAACCGGCCTGCAAAGCTGCAGACTGATGTTTTAATCTCGAATCAAAATATCAGCGTTTTCCCGCTCTAAAACAATGCATTCCCAACCGATTTTGCTGTTAAAGTGATTATCCATATCTACTGTAAGATACGTTTTAAATATGCAACAGAACTCCAGAGCGCATTTAAATATTCGAAAATCTGTTCGTTATAGAAATTGAAACACTACTACCAGAGCTCTATCGGAAAATATTATCGAGCCTCAGCATTATCAAAAACTATCTCGTAGAGTATTTAATGGAAACTAGAGTAGGAAAACAATAAGCGTTATTGTCGCCGGAGGAATGTTTTATTAATTTAAAAAAATGTGCGCGTCAGATTACATTAATATTTACTCATAATACCTGCGCGAACAAATTTTTCAAAAATGAATACATGAAATCCAAGTACGGAAGTATAAGTGACGGACACTTACGAATAACGCTACTGATGGAACCATCCGAATTTGATGCGGTGTGCTTTGTCACGAAAGCAATTCCGAATTACTCCTTAAATCACATTTGTACATATACGTATAACAAAACGATTTTTTGTTGTCTTTTGTAAAATTATTGTGAAATGCATGGTGCGGTTTTTATTTTTTTTTCTCAGTGAATGGGGTAATAGATGATGATTCGTCGTCTTGCTTTCTTCCAGCTTTTCTACCTCGTCCTTTCACACAATTTCGAAACGTATTTCGGATTCGGCCGGGAAAAAAAAGATTGAAGACCTTCAGTCTAACCAAATATTTTTCTGTTTTTAATTTTGTTCGATAAAATAATTTTCGATGTTGCTTTCCGTATCGGGGACACGTCGAAAATACCATAATACGTACTCTTATGAAAATATTTTTAATAATAAAAATAAAAGAAAATATTTTTGAAATTCGATTTTTTTTTTTTTTTTTTGCACATATTCCGTATTTTAAAGGGCTCTTGTATTCGTACGAAATAATAGCGTGGTTTTTTTACGCTGTAGGAATAACGCGCGTGGTCAAAATAAATACATTAATACGGCATAAGGAGGGATATCTTTCCGTATCATCCCTGATGGGAATACCGTCACGGAGAATCCCACACACATTTTTTAGTGCCAAAATCGCGTAAACAATATCTCGTCGAATATTTTGATTTGCGTCACGCACAGTGTCGCGGTTTCGCGAGTCCGACGAGTCCGACCTCGTGCAAAGAAAAAAAAAAAAAAAAAACAAAAAAGTAGGCCGCAACGCGCCTAGTAGTGAAGTTTTCACTTCGAAAAAAATAAATAAGTAAAACACCGAAACGGTCGTCGACGAACGTCGTCATCGAGAACGCGTGCCGCAATAAAATTCGAAAAAAGTCAGTGGCACACGTATCGGGAGCGGAACAAACCGTACTATCTCTGTTTCTCTCTAGGGACGATAATTTATACGGACGGCCGTCGTCGTAATTCCAACGTTTTTCGTCGGACGAGTGAGAGCGAGGAGAGGGCGAGTGAGTGAGTGAGTGAGTGGCTGGCTGCAGTGGATTATTCCCGCGTAGTCTCCGTATCATCCGACGTCACCGCCTCTCCGATTCTTTTGCACCGGGACGAATTAATATGCTGGATGCGGTCCAAAAAAGCGGTGGCAGACTCTCTCCGAATCGATAATATTCCCATTAATACGGTACGGGCGCGCGCGTGCAGCGTACACGCATGTACGAAGGCAGCACGGGGGAGCTCTCACCACGCACGCGAGACAAGTGATATTCCGAAATTATCTATATATATATATATATATACGCGAAAAGAGATAATATTTTTTACTCATCCTTACACTATCTCGTGGTGGGAGTCTAACTTTTATATCTCTCTCTCTCTCTATATATATATATATACATATATACGTTTTACACGCGTGTTCTCGTTCGAGACCCGTAAGAAAATAACCGTAGGAAAAAAATCGGATTACGGTCCCGAAAATTCGTCTTAAAAATAAAAGTTAAAAACGACAAAAAAAAAACCCACGCACCCCGCCCGTCGACTGGGCGTGGCTTTTAGATTTATAACCGCGCGCGGCAGTCGCTATTCGCCCGCCGTTATTTCCCCGATAAGTCCCGCCAAACCTTTTACGTGTTTCGATTTGTATCGCCGTGCGCCAGATGATATAGATCGCAAAACCATTACATTTATCAACGGCGGAGAATTTCGCGTTCGCTTTGGAATTATTTTTTATTCATTTCTCTCTATTCGTCCGTTTCTCGTGTCTCGCGACGGTGGTCTTCTTCGTCCGTCCGACGGCGGTCGCGCAGACGGACGTATACGAATGTGTTCGAATCCCGCCGACGCGAGTACGTCTCCTCCGTTTTGAATAACACAATCGCACAACACGACGGAGAGAAATGATGACAATCAACGATAACCGAAATTGGAAAATGAAATGTAATTTCGATGTCGGATACGCGCGAGCATATTTTATACGCGACGGGATTTATGTCGCGGGCCAAACGGATACGAATCACTTCGCAAAACCAGCGAAAACCGTCATCGTTGTCTGTACTGGGACGAATCAGCAATAGCCACACGTCGTTCGCGCTACACCACCGCGGTGCGTCCGTTGAAAACTCAAAAACCGTTTCCGTTTTGCGTTAATCGTTTTTGTTTCCTTCTTTTTTTTTTTGTACGGTGTCCCGTCGAATTTTCACCGTTACAGAAACGTATAGACTTTAACTGGGATTCTGATTCATACGGAAATACGGTGTAATTTAATATTTATGCAATTGATCGATTCGTTTCGAGTCGTTCGTAAGAGAATTACGCGTATTCCGTTACAAAAACGATAATTTTTCGATAATTCCGTTTCTTTCCCACGCCGTTGTATTCGTCGAGTGTATAAAAATTATCGCGATTTCGCGTATTACTGAGCGAAAATGACGTTAAACATATTTTAATTTACTCGTCTGTGGATTTTGGATTTTTTCGAGAGATGCAATAAAACGACCGGACACGCGAAAAACGACCTCGGTTCAAAGTTTACGACTCGTAGATTAAAATGAATTATAAATATATCGAACGAATACAAGAACCGTCGGCCGTGGTCGCGGATAATTTAAAAAACGCTCTGTGTATTAAATATTAATTCTGCTTAAAATTATTCAGAAACGTCCATTGCGGTACAAATTGGAAAATCATTGTAGACCGAGCTTATTTACAATGGACATTGTAAATACGAAATTTGGACCCATTTACATGTGTTGGAGTCGGTACAAATCTGTGTTACGACCAATCCGTAGAGAATTTAACTTCGTCAATTCGAATGATATTGCATTGCAATGAAGATCCGGAATGAGGTTAATTATAAAAATTATATTTTTTTTATATATTTCCATATTATCCAATTTTTTATTACAAATATATTTGAATATTCCGGTTGTTTTAAATTCATTATAATTCCGAGCCCTGATAACAACGTATTTGGAAAAAATTAGAAAATTATTAGTTACCACTGTTGTAGTAAAACATGTGTTGTATACGAACGCTATTAAATAATAGATACCTCGATATTTATACGGATAAAAATCGATTTGGCTACATTCGAAAATATCGGAAGAGATTATTTAATTAATTAAATTTAATTAATTATTAATTCAGGATATTAAAAACTCAATTGTGATATTATTAAAAGTTATTAAATAATAAACGAGTACACATACAGAAGACTCCGAGATTCAAACACGTATTCGCGTCATTTATTAAAATTAACAATTCCCATTAATTATAATTTTTACCGTTTCACCATACCGTGTACACACGTACGAGAAATGTTTGACATCTGACAGTTAAATATTTCATAATATAAATATTATGCAATGTTTTAAATTCGTCGTGTTCAAATATATATATAAAATTTCCTTAAATTTTTCAAATTAATTAATGGTTTTGTTCGTGTATTAAATCGATTATTTTGAAATAACTTTTTTAACACTCGTGTTTTTTTTTAGTACCTCGTATATCAGTTTTAGTTTTTGATAGTAGTTTAACGTTGGGCATTTATGGAGTAACTTTTTTTTGACGGTACACGCAATGAATATTTTTTAAAACGTTTAATACGAGAAAAAATTTAACTCGCGTGAGAGACATTTATTAGAATAAACAAATTTTCAGTTCTGCTAAGAAAAAAAAGAAAAACGTTCAAACGCCAGTTGAAAATAAATATTTTGTTCGGCCAATTAGATAATATGGAATCTCCCGTTCACTAATTCGTTACGAAGATACAGTTCAATACATTTTATTCACGCGAGATTTTATTATTTTATAATATTGCAATGGGATTGGGATCACATTTTGGCAAATTAAAAATTTAGAAGTTAAAAAAGTACATTGGTTGTACGCGGCCATAATTTTAGCATGAGAAATTCAAGAAAATTTCTGAACTACGCAAGACAGATAAAGTCCGGATAGTGGAATATTATAAAATATATATTAATTTAGTATGGATGCACAAATCGATTACTCTGCTGGTAATTAAAACGATTCTAATTGTCCACTTAATATTAGTCCAACCGGTTTGATCGACATCGTATGGTTCTCTGCAGGGTGCACAATTATGATACAGTCGAACACTTACGATCATCAATTAGATAAATGTCATATAATTCCATATAAAAGAAATAATAAATTTAAAAAAAATATATCAGTTCGTTTATTTTTTGTACATACTAGATAATAATAATAATAATAATTATAATCGAATAATTTTCATTCAAACATTGGCCCCTTATTTCGTTGTAGAGAAAACGAAATGGTCTTTAAACATCATTGTACATTGAACAAATTATATTTTAAAATTAAATGATACAATGGTATAATCGATGGCTAAAAATGTGTGAATTTCTAAGAAATGAAAAGAGTGTATCATGCTATGCACTGGATTTATTCCAGAATTGGTTTTGAAACAAGATTTACGATTCTTTTACACATTTTATACTCGATTATTCATTTTCATATATATTTCGAATCAAACGTAAATATTATAAAATAAAATTGTTTCTCAGTATAATGACATGTATAACAAATATATATAACGGTCAAACGGGAAACATTCTAGTTTCTCAATATATGCTAATAGACATATTATATAATTAATGAAATCCAAATTAATAATATACTACATTATTATTGTTAGGTTCATCAACCATATGTTGTGCAAAATGATTTCGTAAGTTTCTACTATTGTTTATTTTTCTCTGTATAAATTATTGAAAATGATCAATGAATAACTAATAATGTATCAATATATATTTACCGTTTATATAATTATCTAAAAAAAACCTGTATTTTTATTAAAATTTTAATTATAATATTCATGAAAAAATGAGTGATTGATTTATATTTTTTTAACATTAATCATTATTGTTATTAATTTTTCTTTTAATTAAAAATTTGATCACATAAAAAAAAAATGGAAAATTCTATAGAACGCTCATGAGACAAACTATATTATTTATTAATTATTTATTTCGCTTTCTTTTTTTCTTTTAATAATAATCAAACTAAATCTATTTTAATCTCAGTTTAAAACTATTACTTTCTTTATTTTTTTTTTAAAAGAACTTGTAATGAATATGTTATTTATTGATATAATTATCTAGATTTTATAATCTATACATATGCTTATTTTTCATTTATATTGGTTGTATTGATAACATTTTAGGTATGTTGTAACATTTGATATATATATATATATATATATATCTCAATTGGTTTATTACTTCATTTTTTAGTATATCTTAAAAATTCGTACCAAATAATTTACATGCTTAACAGATCCAATAAGAAAATCAATCTGTTTTCTTCTTTAATATTTTATATATGTATGTTAATAATTTTATATTAAAGTTATTTGACTATTATCAAGTAATAAAAGTTTATTTTACAATTAAAACTCATAAGAATATGGTAGGAAACCAAATTAATAATTTTTTATCTCACTAAATTATGTTTATAACTTAAAACTCGTGAAATAATATATTTCCTTGAATTATATTATTTAAATTTAATTAGAATCGGAACAACAAACATCACCATATTGAAACAAATTCAATTTAAAAATTATTGATATAAATACATTTTATTTGACTTCAATGAGACAAACGTTTAACAGATACATAAAAATAATAATAAAATTTACTATCTAAATTATAAGTATATTCTCTTATATCATATACTAATATATATAATAAACTACAATAATAATTTTTAACTTTCATCGAATATCATAAATTTAATTATATTTTTTTTAATAACTTTTTGAACACAAAATGTGTACACGCTTATACAGGTTTTCATAATCCAATTGAAACCTGCTACTTTTATGCGAATAATCTAACCTGATCCCTTAAAAGTTTTAGTGGTAGGCAGCTAACAAAACAAAGACAAAAAAAACACTTATAAAATAATGAAAACCAACGTTTAATTTACAAGTTAAAATTAAAATTTAATTTATATAAAAAAATAAATATTAATGGACTAGAGGTATTATATAAATTAAATGTTTTATTAAACGTATGCTTTTAAAACTAGTTAATTTGATTATATCGTTCACTTATTATTTATTTATTTCCCGTTTTATTTAGATAGTTTTTAATCGTTTGTTTTACATTTTCTTTTTCTTTTTTTTGTGAAAGACATTTTCAGACTTCGCTGAGCCACATAGCTTTATATAAATTAAATATCATGTCTACGTAATAACTATATAGAGTTTTCCTAAACATCTTTAATAGTTAAAAACTAAATATTTATAATATATTTTTTTTATTAATTATTCATGTTGCTAATGAACATGGTGATTTTTCAATACTTAACTTATTTCAAAGTTTTTTCGGTATCAAAAAGAATTTATTTATAGAGTACTATAATTTATTACCAGCTCGTGTGTACAAATCTTTTGAATGTATTTATTGTCTGTGCTTCTGTGTCTGTATTAAAAAAGGTCTTTATTTTTCTCTTATACCATAACACATTACCTATGAATATTACAGTGTATATCTACATACATTATGACATATATAATATATATATATATATGTATAAATCAATTTTTATAAAGATTATGACCTCTATATTCAATTTTTGTCACAAATATACATTTTAAATAATATAACATTCATAGGTTTTTATCACGAAACCAATTCCTACAAAAGTTTCATATTATTTGATAAAGTTAAAAATATGACCGTTCAAACTATACTCTTAGCATTATTATTTTCTAAATATATATGATTTATTGTGTTCCAATAAGAATGAAAAAAAAATGAAGGAGTACAGAATAAATAAATAATTCTCAAGTTTTTATCAGAGAATAATGTTCATGACCTAAAAAATCGCTATGAGTACAGGTTTTTTTCCCCACTTAAAATAATGTTATTTTTATAAGAAAAAGGCACAAAAGGTTTAAATTGATATAGCCACACAAATTGAAAAAGGAAAAAATATCATTTGATAATAAAATTTGCGGTAAACCTCTTATGAAAGAGTTGTTCTCGAAAATCCATTCAAAATTAAAATTTAGTATAAAAGAAAATAATCTCATATACAATTAGAAGCATTATAATTTTCGGTGTCTTTAAGATATCATTCAATTTAATTCAATTTATATACCTTTATTATACAGTGATGAATCATTAATGAAGCATTATAATTATATAGAATTATAATTAATAATAAAAATAACGTCTAAATATTCTGAATACAGAATACTTGTGATATTATATATATATATATATATCTTATGATTTCCTTTTAACAATTCTAAAACATATTATTTCTATTTTATTTTGTATAAAATTATTTTTAAGACATTTGTATAATAACCAATAACCATTAACCATACGTAGTAAATTATTATTAAATTCTACAATTGCATATTATATTTACATAAATGTATCTACATAATGTATTTTGAGTAATACAAAAATTGATTTTTTTTCTCTTAGATTAACTGTGAAACCGATAGAAGACCGCTTTTACATCATTATTCGTTCAGTACCATATCAAATGTGGTTAAGTATTTGCCAAATAACAACAAAAAAATTTCTCTTAGGTTTTATTAAAAAAAATAATATTATCATTATTTTAGTTTTTTTATTTTAAACACGTGTTATATATTCAAGGTATACTAAAGTATCCAAAATATTAATTACTATAATTATTTTATAAAATGTGTACGCGAAAAACATAAAATCCCTTGAACAAATATATTTTGAATTTGATTTCTATATTTGTATTCTAACGATTTTTTTCTATTAAAATCAGATACTCTTATTGTATCCGTTCTTTATTAAATATCTAAAGTCTTGTTTTGGTGAAGTTTTACTACCGTTAGTGTGTTCTTATTATTTAAGATGTATAAACACTTTATGTACTCACATCGTTAAATTTACAAAGAAAAAGGTATATTTAATCGTAAGATTGACTAGGAGGAAAATGTTTACAGATTAAACTAATGTTTATTTTTTGATCCATATGTGTCTTCTTGTTTGCTTATATTTTTCCCCTCCGTATGATTTAAAATGTATTATAAAATTATATGCATGTTTTAAATTAAAAACTGTACGTTATTTTTTTTTAATTTACACGTTTCTAGAATTTATAAGTAAAATATTATGAAATTTAATTCATTATTGATTTTGAAATATAAAAAATTAATAATTAATTGTGTTTGCTTAGTAATTATTGTACAATACAATCGGTCGATATTTTTATGTAATTCGGGAATTATCGAAATTTAGCACGATTTTCAAAAAACACATTTTTCATTTATAAAGTTTTATTACCAGACGACACGTGGATCTATAACACTTTATATTATCACACGTTAATATAACGTAGGTGTGTTCTTTATTATTATTATTATTTTTTCTTTTTGTCAAAAGAACATAAATTTGATGTAGCAAAATAATATGTCATTGCCAGAAATGATATAGATGACGAGTAAACTTTTCATGCATTTTCCACTATTCGCTATTCTTAATAAAATGAATAAAAGTTTTCACATTTATACCGTTCCGTCGTTTGACAACGTAATTATTACATATTTATTTGTAATATTACTATTACCTATTATAGATTTTTAATATCTTTTTTTGAACATTAAACGAAATTTGTTTCCTACTCGATTATGTTGAATATAATATTATGATTAAGTTGAAATCATCCCGCTTCAAGTGCAATGGCTTAAAGTCTCTGTGGTTTTGTGAAATTTTATTTTAAAGTGCTAATAATAAACATAATGAGAATTATAAACAAATAATAAAGTCATTTGCCATAAATATTAATTTATTCATTACAATATAAAAAGATATAGTTTTATATACACGATAATTTTAGTTTTTTTTAAATGAAATAATTTAAAATAAGAAAAACATTATTGTGTCATATGAAACTACGAGCTCTCAAATATATAATTCAACATACTTGTACGCAACGATTGTATTTTTATTTTATTTTATTCTTTAATATAAATATTAAATAAAAATTTATGATCACACACGTAGTACATAAAAAACATACAAAATTACAGAAATGTAACGTTAACACTTTTTTTTAATAAGCAATGTATTAATTAATAACAGTTCTATACATATTCGCCGTAGAATATATTTATTTTCTTACTTTTTTTTAATTTAGTTACAAATGATCTAATTATATCGATATAAACTAACTTTTAAAAAATTATATTGCAACATCCAATTTATTGTTATTCTTGTAATAACTCATAAAACGATTATCAAAAATGAATAGACAATTTAATTTTCTTTATTTACAATTTATAAAAAAGAAACCAAGCTTCATATTAGCATTATGATTATAGCGGTATTTTTTTATAGGTAATATATTATTTGTATTTTGGTATACGTTTAATTCATCTTTATCGATTTAAATCTATTTTTTTGATATATGTATACGTAATAAAAGAAAAATTTTGGCGAGTATTTTATGCGTTTTATTGAAATATTAATAAAGTAATGGTGAGCGATGAAATCAAATATTTCGTTTCATAAAATAACAAACGAGTTTATGATCATTTAACAGAAGAATAGAGATAAAACAGGCGCGTACAATTATATTCATAAATCGAATATAACGAACAAAATATAAGGGAGGAAATATTTACAGATATAATAAAACATCGAAACAAAAACCACACATCACTCGTAAAGTAAATATTATATTTTAGACGAAACATTATTTTTGTAACATTGTTCCTCGTATTCAACAAATATATAATTTATGATAATTCATTATATATTTTGTGAATGGAATGAGAAAATATATATATATTTTTTTTTCTATTCTTGTAACCAATATTATAGTATTTCTTTTTTGAAATACAATTATATAAGAGCCAAATCATTTTATAGTGCTACGCGCCCACGCTCATTCTTTTTACTCTTATATCAAAAATAGTTCAATCATTGCATACATACGACGTGGCGTACGCAATAAATTATCATAAAAAAAAAAGATAAAACCCTAATTCTAGCATTATACATAATATATGCATGGCGGTATATAAATAACCTTTTTGTTATTTTATATATCTTATAGCTATATAGGAAATTGTGTTTATTGGCCTTTGTGTTTTCTCTGTAATATATTATTTTATTTAACAACGGTCGATAACTGTAGCAGTTATTACTGTTTGACCTTTAATTATAATTTCCAATGATTTTATTTCTTTAGAGACTAACTTTATCCACGTAGATTTTATTAATTTTTTACTTCTTTTTATCTACTATTTCCAAATTTATATTCGCCCAATCCCATAATAACAACAAATTGTTATGGTCTTAACATAAATATAGTCAAAGAGTACTTCTATATCAAGATAATAAATGAACAAGTAATATTTGATTTGATATTAAAATAAATTACTATAATGATTCCTATTAAAAAAAAAAATAAATGTTTAATTTGCTTTTTCACGTATACGAGATAATAATAATAATGCATTCTTAAAGCTTCGAGGATTTCTGAATTAGTTATGTAATAAGTTGCGACGTTAATTATTTCATAACGTGTGTTCATTGTCACTGGGCAAAACAAAATTAGAAAAAAAGTCATTAGTGAGTTTTGAAGATGACTGCAGTGAAATGAGTAGATATTTACGACAAACTTCAATAGTTATATTACATTTTTTGCGCAACAAAAATAATGTAATGTACGATCATTATTTAATTTGAAGTAATTGAATCTCTTTCCTCTTGTTCTTAATTATATATATATATATACATATATTTTGTATTTATTCAAAATAATTTTCAATTAAAAATTAAAATACTAAATTTGTGCTTTGCAACACCTTGCACCGGGCTTATGTTGCTGTTTTTTTCTTTTTTGACAATGGAATTTTCGTATAAAAGTCTTGGTAATAATAATGAAAACGACTTTTGAACAACAGCAGTTCGTAGTCAACCATGTTCTTTCCTATATATTTCACGGTCCAGGTGCTGCGTGCCGGCTAACTTTTCCATGTCATAATTTCCTCGGCCATTCATACAGCCGTAATTCCGAAACTGCTTTTTCCCGTATAACCGTATAATGTCATTAGTTAACAGGCAAAAAAGTTTTTCTTTATGGGTATATATATATATATGCATATATTTTATATTATACGAGTAAACCTGTAGAATTTTTTTCCCTTATTTCTACAGACCCGTGTTTTCCTCTTTACATCCAAACAGTTTATATTTCATACAGGTATATAAGCTTTTTACCTCCTTTCACTACTCAATAAGTAGTTTAAGCCGGAATTTCATCGTCAGTGAGTAGGTAAGTGCTGCGAAAAAAAGGCGACCGTCTATTCATGACCAAGTATTATCGAGTATAGTCGATGAAAACGTTTTCAAGGAAATGACACGAAATAAATTTCTATCGAGTTAGTAGTAATATTTTATAAGTTTACAAATGTTTTATAAATAATTAAATCTACCTATTTTAACCAATAATGAATGTTCTTTTTATATTGTTTTTTAAATGGAACATTATTATGCCGAGAATATTATAGTAATTGCCTATTTTTTCGTTTTAATAGTAATTACTTTTCTTATCCTATTCACCGAATATTTCAATGAACACTAATAATTATTACAGACAAAAACAAATTCAAATTTCTTTATCAACTAAGCTGTTTATATCATAATTTAAACGAATAGTTACAATATGTTAATTATTTACTTTTAATTTCAATTAAAAAAAAATATTTCCAATTACAATAAGATGTATGAAAAATACACGAATATCTACAATAACTTCACATTATTAACGGTCTCGCGTGCTTTTAGTGTACCGACAAGAATATGAACACAAATTATCGCCTGCCATCGAACACTACACCACTATATCGTTTAAAACGAAAACATTTTTTAAATATATTAATATTTGCCTATATTTATGTTGAGATCCATTTCATTTTCAACCGACTGAAGAATTTTTATCACGTAACAAATTATGTACCTATATATTTATAATGTTTGTTTAATATAAATCGAGAGCTTGCGCTTATGAGTTTGGAGGTTTTAAGTTATGGACGTCGATTTCTGTGCAAAGCCCCGATGCGTATTTGACATTAAGAAATGGACCTCGCAACAACAAATAGCCCGTCATTGTTTTAAACGTTCCAAATTCCGCTTTTTCATCGTATTAGATGAAAAGGACCTACTCTTTCATTAACGACGTGCTAGGGCTTAAAAGGCAAATTTTTCAACACACAATATAAACCATCAGCGTCAAGAGCAAAACGAACGGAGCGTGAAAAAATAACTGCAATGACTTTTGGCTATATATATATATATATATATAAAATATACATTACATAGGTCGAATTGTCAATCGTGAACGTCTTAAGAATTACTGTACAAAAACTTTATATTGCGTTCTAGTGAATTCCATAATTATTGAACAATTAATTTACATTATATATTTTTTGTTAATTTCGTGAGTAACTTAATAGTTGTAATAATATTCACTACTGCACACTAGTACAGTCTAATGTAACTAACACATATAACCCTAATATTTCATATTTGTTTGTTGTAAAAGAAAAAGACAAATGTGAAAAATTTAGGTATCAGAAAATATCGCACATTACCGTGGATAACTTGAATGATTTAATTATATTACGATCGTGTAAATATATTATGTCTAGTGACGGGAATATTAAAATGACTACAATCATTATCAATCGATACGCATAGAAGGAAGAAAACTATTAACTAAAACACTGAATACTTTTTTATTCGAGAATTTCATATTTTATTATATTTCTTTAACTAGGTAAAACTATTTTACCAATATATAAAAATAACAGTGCTATTCAACTTTTTATCTCTATTTTTCAGCCATCTTTGAGTTATAGTTAAAAGAAAAAAAAAGGCTGTCTGAACAATCGGTCAACACAGACAAATCAAAAGACTCCGGGATATACGTGGTGAACATCAATCAAACAGTTTTTTTTCAGTCTAGTCCAGATATCGGTCGAGAAACATTAGGGTAAACCGCTCTCTCGACCGTAAAAGGGCAAACAAAGTGATCCAAATTTAATAGGCGCTGGATGACGAATGACTTACAAATAAGTTCACTGATGGTGTTGTAGGTCATTTTATTCTATATTTTAGCTCATTCACTGTTTGTACGTTCCGTATTTCTAAGATAGAAATACATAATACCGTGCACCAGTCATAAAAATTCGTTTTACTCGACCACAAAAAATCGGATTTGTAATACAATTTTTTAAAAATCACCATAATAAAACAATAAATATAATTCCGTGGTCCTAATATTTATAAATATTACACTTGGTTTCAAATTTAACGCAATAAAAATTGTTTTTTAATTAAATTTAAACGAAATAACGTATAGCAACGACAAATTACATATTATTTAATTTGAATTAAATTAATGTTAAAAATTGTTTCTGAAAAAAATCTTAAACATATTTTCTTAACGTATTTGTAGTTTTCCAACTTATTTTAAAGCCAGGAAATAACTATTCTCAATCAAGTAATTTTAATGGTCCATTAAAATATTATGGTAAACAAATTATTCCGTCATAGAATTTATTTAACCTAGAACAAAAGTTAATGGAATTATTCAATTTTCTTTCGTTTTGTAAATGGTTTGTAACAAACAAAATTGATTTTGGTAAAACAAAGTCAACTTTCCATCCAACAATACTATTCATTATTTATATGCATATATATATATATATGTATGTATGACCAAAAATGATTTATAAACATCTTAAAAATGGGAAATACGCCATACGTCAAATGAAAAACAATAAATATTGCCGGATACTTAATTTTTCAGTAAGGTTCGCCATTAGCGTTTAACAACGAAATACTATTAGATGTTATCTAAATATGGGATCACTTAACAATATTCTGTCATTTCTTTATAATAAAAAAAAAGTCTGTTATCGTTATTTTTGTGGAATTTTACCATTAATAGTGTACACTGACGGTTTTAAATTTGTCTTGGATATGTCGAATGTAAAGACATGTTTTTCTTAAAAACAAACACGCTTTGAATGTATGTATCGTGGTATGTACTAATATAGATATATTGAATAAAAAAACTCTAGAATTTTATAACAAGTGATTTCATTACGTATCATAATCTAATTTTCGTAGTGCTTATCTATATCGAGGTAAGAAAAAAAATAAAAAATAAAGATAGTGATTTTTTTTTCTGTCTGAAAAGTCACGTCAAAAGGAATCGTATTACTTTATTAGCGTTTTGCTGTTACTCGCTGGGTAAAAATAAATTGAAGTTTCCTTTTAGGGACCAAAGACAAGTGAGAGAGAGAGAGAAGGAGCCTATTTGAAGTAGTGTTATTAAACGATGTTCTAAGTATCTTAGTAAAAAGTAAATATATATATATATATATATATATTCATATGGTGTAGATGAAGATCAGATATTTTTCTACAATGGTTTGATAATTTATATATATATATATATATATATATATATATATATATAAACGCATCTGTTTGTGTTTTTATAAATAAAAACCAATTTGCTAAAAACCCTTGATATGTCACGATTTTAATGGAATAAAAAAACTTGAAGTCCAAGAAATGTACGCACACAAAACGCAGACAAACAGATGGTATCAAAGGGTGGTGGAACAATTTTAGCTAATGGAATAAGTCAGATAAAACGTAAAAAAAATAGGGTTAATTCAATTGAAGATAATGCAATTCATACGTATTATACATACCACCTACACGAGTGTGTGGAACACGATATGTTTATTTTTCGAATGAATTGTGATTGAGAAAAATTCAAAATGCTTATGATGATGAAATCGTATAAACTTTATAACGTTCTATATCAGAGAATATTATTAGTAGTTAATACATTTTGGAACCGTTATTTACTTGTAAACATACAATACGGATATGCACACAAAAATTGAATAATACTCACAATGGTGAGTGTTAAACACACACACACAAATAGTTTCTTAAATGTTCTATGTTCATTCACATCGCTTTCGATATATACCATTGCAGTAAAATAAAACATAATATTACGAATGTAAAATCAATATACGAAAATTAAAATAACAATTTTGTATCTTTTATTTCGTAAGATAAAAAAAAATCGTATACATAAATAAATTAAAAACCAATTTTTCAATTATTCTTTTTTTAATAATCTAACTTATGATTCATTCAAAATAATCTAATACGAAAATACGAAATAAAACTATATTCTAATAATGAAGGAGTAAGATGAAATAAAAATTAATGCCAATAGCAATAATATTATATTAACATGTCTATAATTCGATTATTTTTATTATATTTCTTTTTGGTTCAAACATATTTAAAAAAAAGAAAAACTCAAAATATGTTTATATATATATATAATATACGTATATATAATCTTATTTTTAAAATAATAAATGTCACTCTATTATTGAGGGACACTTAATATACAAAGAATCAAATTAATATTTAATATCCTGCGTATAGAATTAAAAATATTTATTTAAACATATTTTATATTATTTACAATTGTCGATTTTATAAAAATTAATTTCCTTAACACATAGGTGGGAAAAAACGTGTATTTAATATGAATAAATGAGATAAAATTAAAAATTAACGTCTCGAATATTGCTGTGAAAGTGAATATTGTAATAAAAAAGCGTACACAATTTATTTGGAACCGTTTCGAATCGAAAATGATCAATTTTCTTTATTATTAGATTTATTTTAATATATTTTTACAATTTATAGACAAATATCGAATCCACGTCCTTAACGCACATTTTAGTACAAAAACGTCCTGGAATCGAATTATATTTTCTCAACTTTATATGAGTACGTTTCTAAATAGCCTATATTGAAACTTCCTTCATTTATAAATGGATTTGTCGGATCGGTTTGAAATCCATTCAAAACCAAGAGATTTGGTCGATTGTGGAATAGTGTTTATAAAATAATATGACAAGAAAGATAGTCATAGAGGATGACACAATGAGAAACACTTCCAAATCCAATAAAAAATTAAATATGACATGAGGGAATCCGGTTTCTAAAAATGTCGACTGTCCATATTAAACGCATGTGTGATATTATGTAATATAATATATATATATATATGTTAATTAACTTGTTCGAGATAGAGGACATGCACGTACTGTAATAATGTGTGCCTGTTTATCTGTAACCATATTTTTACTTTGAAATTTTTTTTATAAACGAATAATCGGATGACTGTGATCATTCCGATCGCTTAACATAATAATAAGTTTAATTGTAAAAATATAAAATATAGTTATTATTTAAAAAATAACGGTAGTGTTATAAATTAGGTAATATACATATATCAATAAATGTACACATTATATGTATGGAACAACACGTCTGAGAATTTAAAAATACGATTTCGCCCCACCCCCCAAATAGATATAAATATGTTTCGACTGGACTCGCGAATTGACCGTCTACATGTCGGTTATACTCGACTTCAGAAAACTAATAAATATATTATATAATAATAATAATATATTTTATTCATTGTAGAATAAAATATCGCGTAGACTAGATTACGACGCTTTCCGCGGGAATTATTATTATTACTAAAAACCGACTTTTTTTTCAAGTTGTTTGATATATTTCGAATTATGAACGTAATACAAAATTACAATTTCGTAAACAATCATAAATTGTGTTACACGTCGAAACGTAATTGAACAATTGCAGAAAAGTCTGCATATATTTATATATATAAATATATTGTTGTATTCAAACTCGAAATAATTGAACATTTGATATTTAACGTTATCGTTTCCTCGGAGTCGACCACCAGCCGGCGCGCAATCAAATTACGTATAAAATAACGTCTGGTCGAAAATTCAAACGTTATAAATCGGCAGCGCTTTTGTTCGCACGAAGTCTTAACGCGGTCCTCCTCCCGTCACCCCCCGCACCATCGATATTGTTCTTGAATAATTGAAAACCCGCTAGAATAAAATACCCGGACGAAAATGGTATATTCAAACACACCAACGCCAACTGGCTGGTTAAGGTGAAAACCTTTTGTTTTCGAGGATTATTATTATTATTATTTTTATTCTTTTCAGCATATTGTTTATTACAGCGTTCATCAATGCATACGTGTTGGTAAACTCTGGTTCAATGGAACTACCGAGTTTTCAGCGGATGTCATTTACGGTAGTTAATACCAAATATGTATTACTATATAACAAACAGAGAAATGTTTTTTTTTTTTTTCATATCACACGAATTTTCAAACGGTAATGTTTAGCGTGTTACACTTCAACCGCTCATAACAACGCTATTTTTAGATATTTAATAGATTATAGTTTTCATCGAACGAAGCATTTAAAATGTCTATATCATATAACAACAGACAATTTTCCCCGAACTCGAATTTTTTTAATTTCAAAACGATTTTCTACACTATATTTCCTAAAGAATCTGTAGTATAATTGAATTAAAAACAAATTTAATTAATAATTAAACGTAGCACTATTAACTATTGACAAAAAACAAAAACAATTTTGTCTTATAAAAAGTTTTTTCGAAAATTATAAACGCGATTGCGATACGCGTGTATTTAACGGATTTTTAAAAACAAAATGTATACGATTTCACGTATAACGCGCCGTTTAAATTCATTTTTATAAAATAAATTACTATCACACATCGAGTGTTTGCTTGAACGATTTAATGTTTAATGCTTTTTAAGACTTCACAAACTGAAATTGAGTCGACTCGTATAGCGAAAGCCGCGATATTATAATCGTCACATTTTTATTGCGCCAACATTTACACATTTGTAAACTCTCCTTCAACGTGCATTACGGAAATGTTATACGTAATATTATTATTATTATTATTATTTGTTGTCTCAATTTTTCAAAAGAGAAATAATAACAAACTTTACTGTTACGCGCAATTGAAACGTTCGCAATAGAATTATACAATAAAGAAATTATTTTACGCAATAAATACGGAAATATCAAGTAAGCTTTACTACGTTATAGTGGTTTAACTATCCAAAGAATACTCTGTTCTTTTAATTATTTTTTTATTTTTTTTGCCCGATATTATTTGAGTACACAATATTTGTGTCTGTATCAAAATTTTAAATTCCGTAAATTGTGAAAAAAATATGTATATGATTTATAAATAGATTTGAAAACTTAAATTTGAACAAAAAGTTTTTTGATAATTATTCTCAATTTCATTTTAAAGATTTTGAAAAAACAAAAATCGTTATTATTTTGAAATTAATTGAATGCTAAAATGTGTAAAAGTTTATAACTAATGGCATTTGTCATTTAATTGAAAAATCATATCGAAAAGTGAAATCGTTTTGGTCTTTTGTTATTCTTCAAAACATAAGCTCCGGTTTTAAGTATTTTTTAAATCTCGAAATACGAAAAATGCGTACACAGGAAAATACAATATACACGAAAAATGTCAAAAGCAAAAATGTTTATGACATTTATGTTAAAGAATGTATATTTGTCTCTTATACTGTCCTAAACCATCCTTAAGAAAAACATTAAAATGTTTTATAGCCACAGAGTTTAGATTGTACGCATAAAACTTTGTAAAAAATGTTCTCCCGTGGGTGTTTTATATAAATATATATTGGACTAGTTTGTACGGTAACACATACGGTGCTTCAAAAACGTATTTACCATCCCTACTTGTATAAAAATTATATGTAATTTTAACGACTCCCAAGTGTTGGAAAACGTGGTTTAACTAAGAAATTGGTTGAATAATATTGCTGTTTCTGACAATGAAAATTTTAGAATAAAACAATTTAATGGCGTAATATTACTTATAATTGATAATGTGAATTATTATAGCAACTATAAATTCATTAAGTTAATATTTTAAATTTAAATTGATACTAAGAATTCAAAAATGCTTTTAAATATTTATTGACTTTATATATTATTATTATTATTATTATTAATAATAATAATAATAATTATTATTATTATCTTTAGAAATGCTATGGCTCAACGAATCGGTATAAGTTATTTTATAGTAGTTCGTAATGTTCATCCAACTTTTCAAACCAAATGAATTCCTCAACTTTTCACTTCTTTCAAATACCATACGAAGAAAAAATGTATGCTATGTAGAAAAACACTACAGTCAATAGCTATTCGAGTATCGGAAATAACTGAAAAACCGGACCTTAATCTACAGGAAGTGTGTATGAGAGTTTCTTGCCAAAGAATGCCAAACGAAAGCTCAAAGAAATGATATGTTTGTCCACAATACTATCGTATTGGAGCCTTTACCTCTACGGCTGAAGAAACTCTTTAAAAACTACTAGACAAATATATTACAGTTATAATATATAAATAATAATTACTAAACAATGTATACTCGCAGATGAAAGAAAAAAATTTGGCCGAATGCTGGAAACAACTAAACAACGGGACAAACGAAAAACATTGTATGGCCTCGTGGTTTAAAATAAAAGGTTCTAAATATATGAAAAAGAAGGATTATTTGGTTTCTATCCAAAACAAAATAATAGTTTTATACGAGCTTTGTAAAATTTTGCACAATTGAAATCCGACGAAAACAATAGGAAAAATCATGAAAAGTTTCACACAACTCATAAGTGTGAAAAGTAATCCCGTTAAATGAAGTCTCTTAAATCTGCGTATGTAAAGGCAAACGATAAAAAGAATATAAAACGTGTGACAGCCACCACATTATTTTAAACATCGAATTACTTTATGGAAATAATTACCCGAAGGCAGTCAACACAAATTTTACGACATCTAGTTATTAATAATTAAATGTAGTAATATTAGTTAAGTTCATTCAACAAATGACTAATTCGCGTTAATTGTTAATAAACGTTCCCGACTGTTATTGACTTTAATCAATGCATTTTATGAAATAATATATAAATATTATACGAGACATAATATTTTGTTTTACGACGAATTATTGTACAACGTACGTACGTAATTAAATCGAATGTATAAAATAAATTATCAAAAAAATAATCATAGCATTATGTAATTGAATTAATAATGAAGAATAATTGTTAAACAATACGCGATAGTGTTTCGTTAACAAACAATAATATTTATATTAATATATATATATATATATATAAAATATTTGTGCAGTTTGAAATTTAACAATTCAGTGTTCGATGGACAATTATAAATATTAAATCTTTTGTTAAAATTTCACATAATTTGTTTTTAATTTCAAATAAAAAATTTTGAAAATGCTTTTAGTTGTTTATGAATTTGCTACTTTGGAATTGATAATTTGAATATGAAAGTAAATATTTCAATTGGACTTCATTGAAATAATTTTCCTATATTTTTTATTATTTTTCAAAAAACGTGAGTTTATCTTTGATGCGTCTTAATCAATTTAGCATGTATAAAAACGGTTATTATATTTGTGATAAAAAAAAATTTGTAATTTTAATTCGTACTTCTTTCGAAAACGTTACGATTCACTGGCACTCAATTCATATTTAAGTTATTTCAATGAAATATCACACCATTATTCGGTGGAGAACGCAGGGAAAAATTTCTAGTGAAGAAGTGTGTTTTTTAAAAAATGTAAAATGTTCATAAATTTATACTTTATCAAATACTATATTTAACAAATAAACGTTTATTAGTATCATAATTCATTAGGTACTGAACCTAATGTAGGTTTTCTACCTATTATTATTATTATTATTATTATTATTATTATTATTATTATATTATAAATATATTTTATCGCAGAAATCACGTGATTTCAAATTGTATTTAAAATTATTATTTTTAAGTTCACACGTATTTTAATTTCATACATTACATTTGCCAATATTGTCAGAATATCTTTATATTTTTTTAAAAGATAATATATAATTTATATGAAATCGTTTTCCTTTCCAAAAAATTTATTATTATATTACCATTAGTTTTGACATTTCATAGCTATTCCGGAACACTTATACTTTGATATTAACAATTTTCGTTTACATTAATGAATACAATAAATAGTTTTGCATTTTAATACATTCGGAATCAATACTTTACGATTTATTTACTCATCAAATTTATTTAGTAAAAGATAAATTATGCACATTAACAATTAACCAAAATAATATACAAATATATGATCGTTATAAATTTTTTTTTCAACTTCCTTATGGAATGCATATTAAAACATGTATAAAACCGCTCTCAATACGATCCTATTCATACGGCGTGTTGTTGAAAAAGTAAATATTATTATAATTTTTGAATAAAAATAATCTATAAATACGTCTGTTATTATATATATAGAATTTACTGACCTATCTGATAAAGTCATAACAATGATAGTTATCTCCTTTACTTATTTTTAATGGATGGCCAATGACTTTTTTTCGTGCATTTATTATATATTGTTAGCATAATGTATTGTAAGAATTATTGACAAGAAAAACAACTTATGAGTTCAACAAAGCGATATCGATGTTGATGAAAGAATTTTTGTCTAACGAGTATTTAATGGCGTGGCACTGTGAAGTCATCGAACATATAACAAGATAACTATAATTGAAATGTAAAATGAATTACATTTATAAAAATACTAATTACATGATAGTGGTTATAATTTTTATTTATTATTACAAAAATCATTATTAGGAATTACGACTTTTTATAATTTTTATTCGCGTTTATACTCAATTTTATAATTATTTAACATTTAAAAAATGATCGTTTCCATATTATTACATGAGATAATATTGTATAACCACATAAAACAATTCCATTAAATTAAATGTCCAATTAAATAAATAATATTAGTTTTGGTGTTAATTTGTATTTAAGAAAAGTATTTAACTAACCATACAGTGTACTTTATTGTATAATATGTTCATATAATATTTCTTCTAAACAAAGTTTATAAAATATGTATGTTTATTTAACCTGAAAATAATAACGCATTTATATTACATGAACATTCGATTTAAATCAAATAGTTACTAATATTGATTAACCATTCCATAGGCGGAAATCTAGATGAAACCTTCTCTTGGACATAGCCCTTCCAAGCTCCGTAAAGAAAATTTTAAAGTACAGTTATTCTTTTTACATGATTATTTTGGTAAAAGTAATTAAAAGAAAGACGGAAAGTGATTACCGGTCAAGTATAGATTATACGTGTTGATTATTATGACTATATAATATTATCGTTGACTAGTTATGTGAATATTACTTATATTTGTAGTATGTGTAAGTCCTATTTTATTTTAGACGTAGCACTTCGAATGGTTAACCCATTCGAAATATTTATATCTAATATATTGTTTACGTACACTATACGAAAAATAAACATTTCCTGCTACAAAATGCGTATAATATATATATATATATTATATATATAAAATGGACGATCATATTTTTTCATAATATTATATTACATATTTTCACACTCATGAAAAAAATTCTCTATGTGCTCGTGATACAACGTTGTCATTTTAAATTCGTTTCTTTTACATACGTTTTTAATAACTATTAAAATTATTTTGTCAATAAATTGCAATACTTGGAGGGCAGTAACTTCATTGTTAGAGGAGAATTCTAGAGAAAAAATAAGAACATTTGCGGAAATCAATAATATTTCTTTAGGAAATTCATTTGAAGGTTATTTTTTTCTTTTCACTTGAGTTTTCTTTGTATTTTAATACTGAAACGCACATTTATACTTAAAGTATAAAAACTAATGTGGAAGAGATGTGAGCGAAGCAATCTTTATACATTTTTATTGTTACTACTGTATAATATTGACATAATACAAGTTTTATCGAACAAATGACTATTATGTTATAATAAAACGGTGTTTTAGTCGTTTAGCTAAAAGAAATATTTTCTATATTGATAGTTTATCTATATCATTGTCTGTGGACAATTTTTGTGAATTAAAACAAATTATGACAGCCTTTTCGTTATTGATCATTAAAAAATTAGTTTGTAGGAAATAAATACATTTATTATATTTTATTTAATTACGTTTATGAATTATTGAATGTTTCTTCATTAAATTTTTAATCAGAAAGGAACTTAACTAAAAACTGTATATCACAATTATCGTTGTAAAGTACAAATGAAGGCGTGGAAATCAATTTCAAATAATGTAAAAAAAAAAAAAATTCTAATAAAGAATTTTATTCCTCAATTTATAAAAATATATTTAAGTAGCCTTTTTCACTGTTAATTGGTTCAGCAGCTTGTGCAATCAGTTGTTAAGCTATGCGAACGATTTAAATGTGGTTACGTACATCGATGTTAGCGGACAGTTTCAATAATATATCAATGTCACATATCGAAAAATATTTAAAACCAAAAATTAATATTAATGAAGTTTCGACAAAAAATAAAAATAAAATTGTATGATAACACGTAAGTATATCAATTTAATTTTACATTTATTATGATAAATATTATATAGACTTATGTGAAATTTTAAATGATTCGAATATAGTGACAAGTGTATATTTATCCGTTGCTCTGGAAAAATTTAGCACCCCTCCCCCCCCAAAAAAAAAAAGTTCTATCGGCATAGTAGTAGACATTCTTTGATTAATTTTCATTAAAATTGTAATCTGGTCCGAAATATATTCCATACGAATTGTATGGATATTTTTTGAGCGCAAAGAATATTATAGCATAATAATTTATGGCCATTAACGTTTATTTGTTTAATAATAATAATTATTATGAAAATTCTTAATATTTCCACGGATTCGTATATAATAAAAGATAAGAAAATTAAATTAAAAACACCCGATAGAATATTTAAACACGTTCGAATCGTGGAAATTATTATACGAAAAGTGTTTCATAAACTGTTTACTTTTTTTTTTTTTTTTTTTTTATCAAGTTATTTAATATAATTTAATTTAATTTTTCCCTTTCCTCCCCCCTCCCGCCGAAAATAAAAACTAACTGTTATAGAATTATTCGTTTCGGCAATTCCAAAGAAATTCTCTATTTACCGTGCGCAAATGTTCGCAGTTTATCCCGCCGAATAACATAAGCCACGAGTGAATTTCGTAAATGGCCGTTTTTCGCATAAACTCACCGGCGTATCATTTACAGCAGATAACCCGATTTTCGCTATATTTATATATATATATATAACTAAACAATAAAAACACAAGCGAATGACATTAAAAATGCAAATAATATAATGTTATATAATACGCCCCCGAAAAGCACCTCTGCGTATAAAGTAAGCAAAAACGAATCGTTTAAGACGTTTCACTATATCGGATTTCACGTCTAACCGGGTGAATTTAAACATGTATGCAAATGTTCTCATTAAAGCCGTATCCCATAATATCGCCGTTGCTCCGCGGATATTCGACGATCAAACTTAACAATATAACATTATTATTGCCATTATTATCCGTCTGTTTTGCCGAACCGTATTAATCAGAACCGCCGGCCTTCCGTGGGGGAGAGGAGGAGTTAGCAGCACCTTGCACTTTTTAGTTTAATTTAAAGCTACGCGTTTAGAAGGAGAAAAAAAAATATGAAAATCGACGAATTATGTTCGTAAAATGTCTTATTGTCACATTTAATTAACAGTTTTTTTTTTATTAAAAAATTATATTTTAATTAACATTTTATTATTAATTTTTATTAACAGAAATTCAATTTAAATAAACAAAACTACTTACGCGTGATCTGCATGTTTGTCAATTATTATAAAAGAGATTCATATCTGAACGCTTATTTTTTTATTGGAATGCGGTTTTTTTTTTCTTGTAAATCTGATGAGAAATTCGCAAGATTTAAAAATCATTTCTATTGAAATAACCTTAGTTTTATTAAAAAGTAATGGATACTTAAGCGATACGAATAAGCGGAATAAAAATCGTTTTTACCGTGACACTCGCCAATCCTAAAGACGGGCTGTTTTTAACAATAACAATAATAATAATAATAATAATAATAATAATAATAATATTAAATAGATCTTTGTAGACGGTGTTCCGGAATAGTTCACCTATACTTGTATTGAACATATTCGATAATCGTTTTCTTTTTTTCTTTTTTTAATAATAATAATTATTTAGGAAATTCGAACATTTTACGGAATTTATTCTCTCTCTCTCTCTATTTATATATGTATATAATATAAATCATTATATTATACGCGCGGCCGTCGTCGTTTCCCTTACTTTACGGAATGTCTCCTCGGAATGCCTCTGATCGGTATCATTATTATACGCCGTCGCACGCACGTCATATAATATACTCGTATGTATTATAGCCGATCGGCTGCTCCCTTATTACCGCCTCGACCCCAACGTAAGTCTCGAATGTGTCTAGACACGGAACACAATTTTTCCATATCCGTACACGGACTTACAATAATACAGAAAACAAGACGGTCATCGCGACGCCACACTTACATGTCCTTAAATATCGGACACGGATAACGTGTGACGACTCCCTCACCACCACCACCGGCGAGCAACTGCTGTTATTGTTTTTTTTTTTTTTTCGGTGTTTATAAAAGCCGGTGAATGACGTGCGTTTCGCATAGTGATACACCGGACATCGACCATGAAGGACTGCTACTGGAAGTCGTTTTTCGTTTTGGCCGTTTTCCAAACGGCTGTCGCGTTCCATATTCCAGGTAATGCATATGCCGAGTGAAATACACCTGGTTATACCGCATACATGTTGTATATAGGAATTTAGATGATATTTGTAAATTTAACTGACAGTAAAAAATTGCACACGACAGTTTGAGACATTTTAGTTACTTATAAATAAACGAAAGAACGAAAATGAAATAAATAGAAAAAAAATATATAAATATTTTTACGAATACAATTTTTTTTGAAATTTCGATAAATGTAATATAATATTAAGTATTTAAATGTTAAAAAAAACTTTTGAATATTCCTCGAATAGTCATTCCGAAACTGATTTTGTATAAGCATCATGTTAAGTATTTCAATGCCATTTTTTATATTAAGAGCATTGGTTATGATTATTTTTTTCTAAAACATGTTTTGTAAAATTTGAATACGGATTAGATTTTTTAAATTTTATTTCAGAGATGTGTTATTATTAATATCTTGTTTTAAAAATTTCCATTTCTTTGGCCAATATAATACAATATTATGTTAAACACTTACTCTTTGGCTTCATATATACATTTATATTTACAAATTTAACATAAATTAAATAGAAAATATTATTAAAAACTGATTAACCTACAATAGGAGGCTTTTTTTTTTAAAAAAAAAAAAAAAACAAAACTTTATTAAGTCAATTTTAATATAAATGAATAGGATAATTGATACGAAATTATTTTTTCGTTGTACAAAAATAATCACAAGGGGGAAAGTTTTAAACCATTTTTCCAACAAAGTGTGTACTTTTTATAATGACAGTTTAATCAACTTTTTAACGACTCGCTTTTGAAAAATTAATTTGTAGTTGCATCGCGAAAAGAAAAAAACTTCGTACAAAAGCCGAGAGGATTGAATCGAAATTCAGTTGGTGTACATAACGATAATTTATTATTATACGGGTTTATTATTTGCAATTTTGTTTCAGTACGAATAAATGTTTGCGAATAGTATTGTACTAAAAAGTCAACAAATCTTTTATTCTGTATGTTATATTTTAACAAATATGGATATTATTTTTACTATCGTTTTTTTTTTTTAATTTAATTCAAAATCTAACATTATTTAAGCTATTATTGTTGCAGTATTAAGATAAATTAAAATAAAGGTACTCAGCTCAAATATATTTGTACATTTTATTTACAAGGAAAATGGGATAAAATCGAAATTAAAATTATACGCTCGATTTGTAGGAAATATTATATTTTAATATTAAAATAAAATGAGTTATTAATTTTACATCTTAAATTAAATATTATATATTTTTATATCAGTCAAAGTGAAAAATTAAAGGATAAAAATTATTTTTCTAAATACACAATACACGTGTTGCGCGTTAAGACGTTCAGCCATAAAATTATATAAATCACGCCATCGATTAAAACATAAATAACGCGTATTATTGATTTAAATCGAGAATATACTTATTTATATAATTAACACAGTCGTAATGACAGCAATATATTAATGTTTTTAATCTTAAATCTTTTTCGTGGATTATTACATTATCGAATTTCGAAATCAAAATTAATAAATTTCCATCAATTACATAATAACGTGACTAATATAAATTATTATTTATTTAATCATATTGATAATAACACGTGGTGTATACCGCGTGTTATCGTTTTATCAAATTTTGTATTCAACACATTTTATTTATTTTTTTTTTTTTTGTTCCTATTTCGCGAATAAATCGGAACCGTATAAAATCATATCATAATAATCGGAATGCGTTTGTTCTATTATATCATCAGTATTAAAATATTCATATACCTTGTCTGTAAAGCGTAACGCGGTATGTGATAACGAAAAATCTTTTCAAAGATTTGTATTATTAGATGTATGTATTAATATATTTTCGAAATTTCTAAGAAAAAAAATTTTATTTTAAAATTACAAACGTTGTTTTGATAAAAAAAAAAATTCTAACTGGGGATGTGGTTGTAATGCGTATCACGTCAAATTATATTACCCAGACGTGCAGTTGTTCCTTGAAAATATAACATGACGTTACTAGTTCGGCGAAGCTTGAAATTTATACAACGAAAAATAAACCCTTTTGTCGGATTTAATGATACGCTGCGCTATACGTCCCGTTCAAGCACTGCCGTCCCGTTATCCCGATAAACTTTAAACGAAATGCTTTTTATTCCGGTTTTTTTTTTTTTTTACTAAATAGTTTTCGTTTATATTTCGTATTTTTTTTTCTAATAGTGAATAATTGATAGACTCGCGAACCAAAGCTTGACATTTTATTTTTTGAAAAAAAGGAAATTGTATAACAAATTGATTTCAAATATTTTTTAACGGTACGTAAAGTTCAATTTGTTTATATCATATTATATAACAGGAGTTATATGTTAAAAAAAATTTCATAAATTATTTAATTTCACGTCATATAACGTTGCAATCGGATGTAAGAAAGTAGAGTTGACATTATAACAGTTTTCTGATGTGTAAAATAACATTAAAAAACTGGACGATTAATACCTCTATTATTTCAACTGACGTTCAAGAAAGTTTAAAATATATATTTAATTAAAAAAACAATAATTTTGAATTGAATCTAAAGGAAGACAACAAATTAAATTATGAGCGTAGGAAAGTAGTTCTAGAGTCGTTGATGGACGGTTTAATGCCGAAAACGTCTGAAAGTGAAAAAATTCTCATATATTATGTATTATAATATTCGTTGCTCGTTATTTACTCCTGGAAAATAATGAAAATAATCTTTTCCATAATATACCGTTTTGTGGATAGATAATAAACCATTAGATTAAGAACTGAGTAGTGAAAGCTTTTGAAAAAAAATCGTGATTAATTACACTGTCAAATATTGTAAAGTATAAAAAATAAATAATTTTTTTCAATCCAGAGATTGGTTTTTAACGAATTAATTCATACAAATGCCTTCTCCGTGTTTCCCCGTCGTTATTCCTCAGCTACTTTTAGGAAGTAGCTTATGCATCCTTCATTATTCAGCTACACTTCTGGGTCTCCCTCTTCCTCGTGTTTCTATTCTGTTAAACTATGCAATTCTTTGTCGTTAGCTCAACGTGCGCCACTATCATTTGCCATTTATTTTTCTTTAGATTATCTATTAATGTTCCTTTTCTTTTTATTTTGTTCTTCTTTCATTCCAACTTATTCATTTCATTTCTTTCCAACACCACGTTTCTGAAGCCTCCGCCGTATCAATTTTCTTTTTTATTTACACCGTCTCCACGTCTCGCGCAACAATATAATGCCACACTCCAGACATACGTTTTCATTACCTACATTTTTACGTTCGTATCTTTTTTTATCAGTAATTTCTCCGTTTTCGAGAAAAATATTTTCCGCTCGATCTATTCCGCTCTCGATTTGCTTTGTTGATTTCTCATCATGTGTTATAACGTTGCCTAAGTACCTAAATCGGTTAACATGGACGATTTCCTTATCGTTATGTTTATGAGTAAAATATTATTATTATTATTGTTGTAACGCAACAGAGTTTTTTACGTCGGCTGCAACATTTATTTTCACTCTATACAGTATGTAATAGCAGTGTTCATTTTATTCAACGCTCCGTATAAGTCGTTTTCCGTGAGGTTGTGAGTACTACAATGAAATCAGCAAAGCGAAACGTGGGTATTAGTTACTCGTCTTATTTCCACTCCTCCAATTCCTTTTCGATCAAAAAGTCGAATCCATAATATGGCGTCCTCCATTGTTCGTTCAGTGTATACCAGTTATAATAGTGCGATATTCAAATGAAATCAGTTAACGTCGAGAATAAATAAATTTATAATATATCGTAAAGCGCGAGAAAAGTGCCGCGTGAAGGCCTCAGAAAAAATCGAATAGGACAAAAGTGACGTTGCGGAAGGGGAAATAAAAATAATCTCGTTTATTTCATTATTTATTTAATTTTTTGACAATTGTGTTAGACAACGGATACTTTGGCAGATATCCGAACAAAATGAATTGTAATAAAATTACGTTATAATCGTTTAAAACGAATTTATTTGTTATTTTCTTTCGTCCACAATATCTCTTTTCTCCGTGTGATCATTATTGTTTTCTCTCCATTAGGCGCAATCCGTATTATATATATATAACCTCGTATATATAGTTAATAGGTCTAGGGAAAATATACCGATTGTGTCTTATTTCGGGTCGAAATAAAAGTATTAGTATTAAAATATTTGAAATTATGAATTTATTTACATTTTTTTTTTTTTTTTGGTCAAAAATTTTAAAACACACCACCAGACTGAAAAGAAAGAAAAAGAAAATACGGTAATATCAAACACGACGCGATTTTGAAACGTTACAGGACTATCGACGGGCAGCCGAACGCCGCCCGCGCAAGCGGTTAACAAAGCGGAACGCGAGTACATGGGCCCGGTGTTCATAATCCGGGAGCTGAACAAGGAGAAGGGCGAGTACGACGCGATCGTGACGACCGGCGGCATACAAGAGGTGAGACCGTGGCCGACGTCGCCGGGCGCGCAACAGCCGCCTGCGGGACAAAAACCCGCCGAGGCCGGCGGCGGCGGTGCCAAGAACCTCGAGGATTCGGAATATTTCAGCATGCTGGTGACGCCGGAAACGGTGAAGACGCTCGATTACCCGAGCACGACCACCATGAACGTGTCGTTGTCCACGCTGCTGATGGCCGCATCCACGCGAATGCCGTGGCTGTTGGTGTTGCGCCGCGAGAATTATCCCGAACTGTTTCACCCGAAGGACCGTCCGGCCCCGGTCATTGTCGCGGCCGCCGGTTTCCCGGCCGCGCAACAGCCGCCACAACGTCGGCGGTACTCGACCAGACAACGTCGCGGGCTGTACCTGTCGCCGCCGTACGCACCTTACCACCACCAGCAGCAGCAGCAGCAGCATTACGCGGACCACACGTCGTTCGAGCACCAACTCCTGTCCACCATGTGCTACAACTTCGTGCGGGACTACGCGTCCTCCGGCCACCACTTGCCCCGGTTGCCGATCGCACTGGCCGAGCCCGACGCGTCGGACGGACCGTCGACCGTGGCCGCCGAGACGTTCCAACCGGACACCGTGCAGGACGGCGGTGACGTCGACCAACAGCAATCGTCGCCGTCCGCCGTCGAAATGACCGTGCCCAAACGCCGCGTACTCGTCCCGTAGACACACACACACATCCCGTTTTATATTTCTTGTTCCCTACACCGTCACACGCATTCTCGTCCGTGCGGTTTTCAAACGGTTATCATTACATATTATTAATATTATTATTTTTTCGATATTCACGCAAACTCCATGTACCGCGCGTGTATACTAACTACTACTACTATTATTGGTTAATATTACCGTTTTCGTGTCATATAATAATAATAATAATAATAATAACAATTTAATATTATCCATCTATCGCCATATCGCTTATTATCCAGCCGTCGGAACATTATTATTATTATAATTTTTTAATAATATTTTCATCGCCCTTATCGTGTTTAACGTTATAAAAAAATATAAAAAAAAAGAACAATATATTATCTACACGTAATAAATTATTTTGTATTTTGTGTTATATTTCTGTGTTGAACCCAACGCCTGACACCACGGACTCACAGCGTGCGGTAAATGAAAAAAATAATACCTCTGAGACTGACAGATTGAAAAAATATTTATTTTTTTTTATTTATAAATTGCGAGAATAGTAGCGAGACGTCGTGGACGTCGCTTGAGTTTCCGATTTACTCGGATAAAAAGGTTTTTGAAATTTTGTTATAACTACGAAATTTTGAAAGCAATCGCTTGTATCGAGTATCGCATTCGATAAAACTATTCTGAGAGCCGGCTACTACGGCGTAATATTACGTTTTTATTAATATGGCGTGTGCCGTAGAGTACATAGTCTACGATTAACCCCTTATAGTTTAGTTACTTGGTGGCTGGAAAAATTTCAAAAATTTGTTTCGATAACACGGAGTACAGAGTATTGCACGTTTGGCAAACACTTCGGAGACTTCTGCAGGAATACCGGTTTTGAACAAACGCGTAACTTTTTACAACGAATATTTTACACTCTGAATGATTTTCAAGATTTTCTTTCTTTTCGGACATAGCTCAAGTAACGTATGCACGTCTGACATATTATTAATTTTATAAATTGAAACCAACAATTATCTCTTCCGTCAATTAAATATTTTTAATAAACTATTATTCTGGGCTATAAACAGCACAAAACCAAACGGAAATTTCTGAATTTTTTTTTTTCTCTCTCTTATAATATAAAGTTACGTATTCGGCGAATTTTTTAATTTTCTACAATTATTAGTTTCAAAATTACGAAGAAACGACGCGATAATCCGATTCCGATGGAATAGCGTATCTATCGTTTTTATGTAATTTTTCGGTAGTTTTTCAAACGTTTTTGAGAAAATAGAAAAATGATCTCTTTAAAGTGCCAACTTGACGGTTCAATTTGCTTCCGCAGAAAAAAAACTAAAGATCGGAGGACTCTTTTAGTGATAGAATTTTTGGGTAAAAAATATTGGTAAAACGATTACATTTCTTGCTCGGCTCAGAATCTAAAATTATGTTTAATACTTTTAATTTTCATTAACCATGAATTTTACGGCCCACATTTTCTTTGGTGATCTTCGCTTCCCCTAAAACACGTTACCAATACTAAAAAAGTATCGATAAGTTTGCGTAAATACCTTCACCCAAACAGCCAAACTATGAACATTATCAAACTAGGAAGTTTTTCTTTTTTTTTACTACACCCCGTACGTCATAGACGTTTTTAACAAAATAAATTGATCGTCATCATCACTACATTACAATATATTATATAGTATTAGGGCAGAGTTTCTCAAACTGTGTGTCACAAACCAAATGGAGGTCGCGATAATATTTTTGACGGGTCTCGTAAAATGTTTACATAACAGATACGAGCTGAAAAAAAGTTAACTATTTAAGAGTTAAGAATTCATCACAAATGAGTTTCAGTCATAAATATTTAATCGAATTCTGGTTGTCTGTTCGAGATACTCAAAAACAATTTCTTCTAAAGCTATAAAGACTCCGCTACTCACACAATTTTTACAATAATATTGTGAAATTAGATATTCGGTCACGTCTATAATAAAATAACTAAATTTTAGAAAAAATTTCTATTATGAAACTCCGTACGTCTTAAATTATACAATGTTGATGCGACTGTTAAAAAAATTAATAGAAAACTAGCGTAACCTTCATACTCAACTAATAAATAGTATTTATAATAAATTGATTTTTTTTTAAATACCATTTTTTACCAAATAAATAATACTTTACATAATATTATTAATGTATTTTATATTATTTTTTTTTTTATTAAAGTTAATTGGCAGTATTTAGTTATCTAAATATCGTACCGAAAACGAAAAAAATTGATTTTTCATTTGACAAGTCACCCAAATCTGAAACTTTTTAAAAGCAGATCGTAACTTCAAATGGTTTGGGAACCTCTGTATTAGGGCATTTATTCTAATTCGTCTGTCAACGTCACCGTTTCGCTTTATAACACATCACGTGTTAAATCATTAAAGATCGATGAGTACTCGCTGTAGTGTTCAGGTTAAAAAATACTCAACTTGAAACGGAATATTTAATATATCAACAGACATTGAAAACACATTATTTAATAAATCGTTACATCGGGAGAGGCTGAATGAAACATTTGTATCGAAAGATTCGTAGGTTCGGGGTATAAACCTGAGACGATAGCTACGATTTAATATTGTGTTATTATTTTAACACGAGAAAACGTAATATTTTTAAATATTAAAACACAAATTTAAAATTATATATAAGAAATGAACAAATTTCTATAATATTATATTTTAATATTATCGTTCCACGCCTGTCCAAACTATTATTTATGATCTGATTTCGGACGCGATTATTAACTTACTGTACGAATGTATTTTATTCCGATGTTAGATTTCACTGCTTATATAAAAATTGTGCTGTAATATAGGTAGGAAAAATCGTATTTTTCTATTTTAATATATAGTAATAAAAAAGATAGCGAAATTTGAAAACCTTAAATTATATTATTTATGACCAACACGCGATCAATCAATAGTAAATTTATTTCTGTAATGAAAATGTTTTTCATTTATGTGACGAAAAAAAATCGTGGATAACTCGTAAATTTGTTTTCTGTGTAATTTTCGAAATCCACTCGACTGTCAAAAAAAAAAAAAAAAAAAAAAAAAAAAATACATATGGATACGCCATTATAATAAATACGCTGGATTTTTAATCACTGAATTTTATTTATTTTCAATTTTATTCAATCCGTATACCCATCATTGAACACGAGACTTCCCTGCGTTTAAAACTGAATCACAAAAGTTTTTTTAGTGGTTAAAAATAATAAATAATTCATTATCATGTATTTAATGTATAAATGTTTGATTTTTATGTTTTATTTTAAAAACTGCGCAAAAGGTTCAGAAATGACTACGTTATCCATAATAAATAATAATATACGTACTCGTTTACCGAAACCAAAAATAAAATAGGTATAAAATTAACAGAAGAGTGACTTTGTTTTGCGTATGAAACATTCATTTGTTTGTTTTTTTAATATAGTGAATAATATAAATTTTTAGAATATTTTGAACAGTGACGCCGAAGATAGAAAAAAAAAGTAATCAAGCAAAATTCCAAAACCTAATCATCATCATGTTTTCCTATACAAGTAACATAATCTACTTTTTTTAAAAAAACTACCACGTTCACATTATTTTTGACGATATATATATAATTATTATTGCCCTGTGCACAAAACATAAAATTAATATAATAACATATTTAAATATAAATAATAATTTATTATATATATATATATATATATATTGTCGTACAGTTAACACTTTCTTCTGTTTTATACATATATCGTTTTCATTTTATATAGGCACGATTTGCCGTAGATTCTTAAAATTATATTCATCTAAAATATGTTTGCAGAACATTTTATAGTTTAATGGTCCATATGTATTAATATAATATGTCAAGAACTGTATTTTAAAAGGTACTCAAACACTGATGTAATATACTACATGTTCTCCATATTTATACTTATTATACGTAATATATTATCGAATGAAATGACACAAAGTGTGAACAACCATAAGATGTCAATATGGTCACAATTTTCCACAAGAATTTGTGAGAACACAGGTCGATTTCAACGTGGAATTCGGTGACATTGTTTATCACAAAATATAAAAAATATTTCTAGGGGAACTGTACAGTGTTCAAGTCACGGTTTGTAAGCAACAATTAATAACGTTAGAATAGTTTTAAATTACATTCCCTAAACGCTAATATTTTATAATCAACACGAATGCTGAAGTTCTACTTTGATAATAATCATAGAGCGCATTTAATAAACATATTTTATTTATTTATCCGACAACGATAACAACATGCGGTACTTCTACGCGTAATATTTTGAATCGCGGTATTTACTTAAACACGAGATAATTTAATTAAATATGTACCTATCCCCGTCGTCTTAAAATGAATATTACAATTCTATATTAGAAAAGATCAAATAAAGTATTATATCCGGCGAGTTATTAAAAGATTAAAAATTTAACATAACGGACGTTATGTAAACATGTCAAATAGTCATGAGATTAATGCAATCCGGTACGAATATATATACAGTGGCATAGCCAGGGAGGTTTTTTGGTTGTTTAAACCTCCAATTGCTTTTTTTTGCATTTTTTACTGAAGTGGGATTTTGTATGGTTCATTAAGAACATGAGCATTGACCAACAAAATAACAAAAAATGTAAAATCCTATAGTTTCATTCATACTTAAAACTTCCCCACCCCATCGCATAATCCTGGCTACGCCACTGTATATTTTATATAAACATGATTAAATACTTTGTAGTTACCGAGTTGAATAATTGTGATCGATTACTATATTCATCGTTTATAATAATTATAGATATCTGCGTTATCATAATTGTGCACATTCAAATTACAGTTTAATATAATTGTAAATATTGAGAAAAAACTCGAAAACTACAAAGCTAGATGTATGCTTCATGTATGTCCCTCAAATCGTCATTAACAATCTAAAGAAAACTCGTCACAATCAGTTTGTGTAAAACTTTATCAAACGTTGCGGTCTCGTAAAGGGCAATCAATCGAACACTTAATTTTACGAGGGATCTTAAGGTCCAGCTATCCCGTAAATATGACTGTACAATACTATTTTAAGGGCTTGTGCTTAAGTGGTACATAAATAAGTTTTGAGTAGCTCCTAAACGACTATGCATACGGGCATATTACGGGTATAAATTTTTATACGTGAAAACCTAAAATATATTATTTTATGGATTATTATTGATAATGTAATCGTAGTAAATTATATTATATTTATTTGTTTTATTTTCGTATTTATTTAAGGATATATTATACTCAATGGGTGATTACTATTTAACGAATCAAACCGCAATATGTTTATTTCCGATTTAACATGAGGTGTATAGAAATGTACTCAACGCCTATACGCGGTAAACTCAATAGAGATTTAATATTTTGTACACAAACTTTCAAAATTATTTCAACATTCATTCATATGTTAAATTCCTACTTAATTTTCTGTAATTTCGCAACTGCCATCATCAGACAAATGAATTTCTTCTTATTGAACTCCTTATTTACCTGTATACACGCATTTTAATACGTAAATACCATTGCGCAATATTCTTCAAAACTTTCTCTGGATTTCACTAAGCTGTAACCCGTAACTAAAGTTTATCGAATTCAAAATATAATTCCACGATACTTTTGTTCAGCATTTAATTATATGGACACAAGTCAACATTCCGAGCGTTACACAATCGACATTGTCAATATGAGGGAAATTAAAAATTGAATGTTTACATATTTTCAGATTGTTTATAATTCCCCTCGCACAAACCTTTTAGTATAAAATAAGTTTCTCGGGCGCTCTGATATGCTAATATATTATTTGTGCTTTCTATTTTTGTGAATTACATAACAAAATATTAGTTGTGATTGACAATTGAAACATTAATTTTACGTTTTCTCGCTTAACTTATTATTTCTTTAAAATATTATCTTACACGTAATTAATTTTAATATATATTTTTTTGTGTGTTATTATGTGTGAAAGAGATTAGAAAGAGTTTCCAAAATGTAGACGTTCTTGGATAATTTCTTGAAAGTGCCATATATTTTAAGTGAAATAATAACTAATTTTTCCAGTACCTAACCTAACACTTATTGCAAAATTTATATTCCGCAAAAATTTAAATTTAAACGATCATACATGTATATACGTATTTCATAAATAAACAGGTTTGCACTTACGCGTATAATGCAAATATCGTTTATATATTATATATATATTTTAATATCTAAATTTATTTAAATATGTATGTACAATATTAACTGCGGAAATTATAGTTTAACGTAAAACTACGCAGAGATTCATAAGATTCGTGTATTACATCTCGTTTTGTTTTTTCGTTAAAAGTTTAATCACGTACGGTTTGCGTTTTGTTTCTTACAATATAAATAACAATTACTTTGATTACAACAAGTCCAAATAAAATTAAATGAAGATATCGCAAAAAGTTATGAATTATGTAAATATTTAAAAAGATAAAAATGTGTAGTATTTCATTTCATCGCAGAAGTGTAATTTAATTAATATTTCGTCTGGGTTCAAATGTAAATTAAAATTTCTGGCGAGTTGGCTGGGTTCATTTATTTCTTAATTATTATTAACACTGCGTGCTTCAATAAAATCGGTATTCGAAAAATATTTATGTTAATTAACATTTGTTTAGTCGTGTATGTATAAATATTTATATAAAAATACAGAAAAATACAATTGACATAAAAAAAAAAAAAAATGATACACTGCCTATAAGACCATTGATTATTATCGTATATTTTAATAATATGTAAACATATTATTGTGTAAGGCGTAATCACCTGATGAAAATTGTGAGAATGCTGCTGAACCGATTTGTGACGTTGAAGTTTTGAAGGTATCGCTATGGCTTCGAGAACTTAGGAAAATCAAAATTAACACATTATTTTCATCCCCTGTCATAAGAAATGCACTTTTGTGCGTATTATTTATATCGTCATATAATTAGTGGTTTAATTCTAAACAGCGTGAACACTTATGAATAATTATTATCGAACTATATCTGCAAAGAAAAGTCATTTAAAATTAATTTTATAATGTATGTATAGTTTGAAAATAAAATAGGTATTAAAAACTTTCCATAGTATGATATTAATAATACGCGCGTAATTTATTGTTATAATTTAAGTCTCCCTCTAAAGTTTTAAACGATCAAACGAGAGGACACCTGCAATCATGACATACATTCCGATCGATGAATTTGGATCAAAACAACTGCTTATGTAATATGTTTATATGTATTACAACAATACAATACAGGGCCTGATGACATTACAATAATAATTCACAGAAAACACATATTTATAATTTAAATTCATTTTTGACTTATATAAAATCACATTATATATGTGATTGATTACATGAATTATAATAACTACTGTAATAAGTATACAATATTTGGGTGGGGTAGTGTTTATATTAACTTTTTATTGTTTTCGCATTGCCAGATTGTATGTACTAATACTTGATATATATATATATATATATATATATCAAGTAATAACACATCGCTTCATCTTATCGACTCGGTATAATAACATAAAACCAATTAAGTATTAGTGTACAATATTATTGTTGATAAATTAAATATATTTTATTACGAAACATCGCTATAAACTCGTCATAACAATATTGTATTAGTTAAAACAAATAAATGTATTTAAGTCTTTATTCATTCTTTAACACGAATTTGTCTAATTTTTACAGTCATTGTTATAATATTGTGTTCTTCTAATCGATTTATAATATCATCTCGCGGACTGCTAATTATTATCGATCTAGCGCATTATCCAACGAAACAATAAATCGACGACAGTTTAAAGAGCTCTTTGCGTAATTCTGTGGCAAGACAGAATATATTAAATATTTCGGTAACGTACAGGTGTCAAAAAGACGCGTTACGACGAGAGTATGTGCCACCGCGCTGTGGGCAATCAGCTATTTTCCACAAATCAATAATAATAAGACGATTATTCAAACGAGCACATATCATACACGTACTGGATCCGATTATTTCTTTAATCGTTAACCGCATTGATTGACTACACCGCAGACATTCGATAACACACGTATAACGTATATGTTCTTCATACATTTCAAATGTTTAATCTTCTAACGGAATTTATGAATTCTGTAAAGAGTGATTATATTAATTAATTATTAATATTTTTTTTTTTTTTTACTATATCGATAAAACTTATTCAAATACATTTCGTAGAGAATTGACGAAAAAAGAGAATTTATCAATAAAAAAAATATTATTACATTTCCTAGAGGTGACCTGTAACACATGGCAATTATACAATTGTCTGTCCGAAGTATTGTGCGAATATCTATCGAACCACAAGTAGAATATTTCTATTAACAGATAAGTAATAATAATATACACTCGATTTGCATATTATAAAAAAAAATTTTTAATTTATAAACATTAACACATATTATTATTATTAATAATCATAATACATAATAATAATAATAATAATAATATTAGTAATAATAATAATATTACAATGTTTATAAATACATTAATTTGTTTCCATATAAAGTAATCGATGAGATTTTTGAATTTACAAATTAGACAATATAATTATTAAACTGACCATAACATTTCAGTATACAGCTGGTATATTATTACTGCTATATTGTATCGTTTTAAAACGTGGTAATTACAACTTTGACATTTTCAAGTTAATTATATTGAGACTTGCATGTTTGTATGTATATTTTAGATTACAATATTTTTCAACTTAAGAGGTTTAAGAAGAGGAAATTTTCAGTTAACTTCTATGATTGAAATAAATATTAATGTTAACCTAATATTGTAACGTTAAGTTCAGCGCAAAAAACTCTATGAAAGAAAATCGCTTGTCGTTGACACAAACGTGAAACATTAAAAATTCGTTTTTATAAAATTTCGTTGTCAGACAAAACGACACACACGCCACAATGTGGAACGATAAACGCATATGAGCCGTTGGCGTTTTTCATTTTATTACATCGCCCCGGCTTTTGTTCTTTTTTCAATAAACCTATTTTTTTTTTTTAATATTATTGTCAATTTTTTTTCCAGCGCACATCGGAGAATCAATCAAACGCTACGATTCCGAGCGTATAATTTGAAATGTTTGGCGTCTTCTGGTGTCAGAAACGCACGATATTATACGTGAGGGGTGAAATATTAAACGTTATATATGTGCGACCCACGTTTGACATATTTCCACGAGCGTTTTTTTATTCATCTAAACGATTCGGATGAAAGAATGCTATTTTATTATGATTAATGATCGAATATGACTCAGATTTTGAGTAAAATCTATAGGGTTATTCGCAAAATATTGATGACTCGGTAAACGTTAAACATAGCAGAGGTGAAAAATAGAAAAATACATAATATAGTATAACGTGCATTGTATATAATACATTATACAGCCTATATATTATATATATTACACTTTTGTGTTTATATTTAAATATCCATATACGTACAAACCATTAAAAATCGAATGCAGCAGCCCAAGCCAATAATATCGAAATCATAAAAAACAAAATATGTGTCCAACATCTTAAATTGTATATTTTAATAATAATAATAATAATAATAATAATAATAATAATAATAATAATAATAATAACAGAAATATTCAAAATAAAAACCTTTATGGAAATAAATAAATATTACCGATATTGAAATTGAAATCGATAAAAAAAAAATTAAAAAAATTACAAACCAAGAATTGAAATAGCAATTAAACAAATATTAAAATAAAAAATAACATAAGGATTCAGTGTACGCATAGATATGCAGATTATGATTTCTTCGTACGTTTTAAAATAATAATATTATTTTATATTTAAATATTATAAATATTTTATTATTTCACTTTTTTTTTTCGTTTTTAAAATTTGTTTTTCATATAATTTATTTGTTTATTATAATATTGAAAGGTATTAAGAATACACGCAGCTCGTCCTTAGGTGTTTTCAATTGGTGGAGATGAGAATATACTTAATATATTTGAGAGAAAGTTACTAAGAAAAATGTATGGTCCAGTATAATATATCCGGACACTGAAGTGTGGAAGAAAATATTAAACGAAAAGCAAAAACAATTTTACGGAAAAGGAAGGCGCAATTAATGAAAGGCGCATGATTGGACTGGGTATGTCACGTATGGAGTGCCGACAATAGTATAATCAAAACAGTATTTGTGCTGATTGAATTCAAATAGATACTATCAAATTGTTTTCATATAGAGCAACGTTAAAAACAAAACATTATTATAGTATAATAAAGCATAACAATCGATATGGCTACGTTTAAATCGTTTACACATTAAAAATAACATATTTATAATAACAATATTTAAATTCAAGTTCATTGAGTGAAAAATTAACATTGAAATGGAAGACATAATTCCTGAAAACTGATGCTTAAAGTCGAATAAAAAAAATCGAAACTGTTATGTGTTTGAGTTTTAAAAAACGTCACAACTGAAACATTTTTGTGTTACAATAAATAAAACCGAAATAAATAATCGCTGATATTGCGAAAAATTTTAATTCTACCACAAGCCCCAACAAAAACGACGGTAAATTATTCCAATAAACAGTGATTTTTGATAACAGAAAAGTACTTACTAATTCAGGGTACAGTTTCTGTAACGTACTTATTGAAAATTATTGTTATTCATACACACTAAAATGATATAATTATCGAGCATCGAATACATTTTAATTAATATTTATAAGTTATTACTTATTACTTATTTCCTAGTATTTCAGGAATGTACAGTGAGTTTTTCATAGAATTTGATTTTTAATTAAAATCGTTGGCCTTTATCAATTTAAAACATAAGAGACAATTCGATTTTGACGAAAAAAATATTAACATAAATATAACCAACATAAATAGCAACGATATACACGTAATTGCGTTCATTAGTAATAATAATTAAAGTAAAAGTGTTGAAAGAGTATAATTAATTTTTATAAAATAACGTCAAGACATCACAGGTAAATAATAACGAGAAATCAACGTTTTCGAATGTCTATTTACCTCAACTTCCAAAATAATCGAAAATGTTGACACAACAGTATCAATATAAAGATACACGTTAAATATTACGCGTATTTACTATTTTTTCTTTCATTTCTAATATTTATCAAGTAAAATAAAACATATAAAATCGTATGAGATGATTTTAAATACTACTATTGGGCCTGTTCGATAATCGGGTAAATGTCCTACGGGGACCATCGTAAATAACTAAAAAAAAACATAGAATTTATGGGAAAATAGAATCGTTGAAAATATTTCATAGGAAAATATCCAGTTAGAATTGAACTTTTTGGAAAATATGACACTGGAATCAAAAAAAAAGCGGAAAAACATTACACTGGAAAATATTACAACAGAAATGCAGGATTTCATTCTTAGTTGGCGACATTGTTTTTAACTAAATTTGTCAATTAGAAAAATTTAATAACAAACACTGCCGCACAATATTTTTCTAAATTTTATGTTCCAACTAAATATTTTTCACGATTTTCTATTCCTACGTATTATTTTCCTTTATTTTATACAGAAAAAAGTATATAATATATTTTATATAGGTTTATATATTTTCTCGTAAATTATATTCCCATATTTATTTTTCTCGCTTATAGTATGCTCCTGGGCATAATTTCTTGATTTTATAGCCTCCTTTTATAGGTTCTTCATGGAAACGAACAAATTTCCTTTGACGTACAAATAATATTTATTCCGAAAGACAAAAAAAAAATATTATTGCCCGTAAGAAAATAAAATAAAAAACGTCAAAAATTTAACTGGATTTCCTATTTTTTTTTTCGATGTGGTCTAATCCTTCTTCGTTACTGACTACGTAAATCATTGTTCGAATGTATTATATGTTGACTGTACATATTTTAATAAGGAGTTGAAGTTTTCTTATTAGATAAATAAATAAAATTATATATATATTTATATTTTTTTTTATCGTTTCAATGGTTACAAAGCTTACAAAGTTTATTTTACAGAAGTCATAGTATATTATTAGTATTACAGATACAGGTTAAACATTATATATATATATATATATATATATATATATATATATATATAACAATTAAATAGAAATTATAATAAAATTAAATATATTATTTTATAATTTTCAATATGACTTAATTTTTCAGTTATTTACATTGCCACAACAGTTTTCACTGTAATATTGTGGAAAAAAATACTTTTTACAAATATTTTTTAAGTCCACTGCTGTAGAAAATATGTTTAGAAAAATGATTATGAACAAATTATTATTACGTTTGTTTATTATAGTATTTTTTTAGCGTCTTGTATTTTACGGCATCTTATAATAAGAGGTATTAACACTTGAAGCATAATAACTATTTTTCAACTCTAATAAACCCTGAGTACTCTGAAAAATAATTGTATGAAATTATGATGGCTTTATATTTTATAATTATGAGTTGTTACTATATAAATTTTAATTAAAATTTTAAACAAGATAAGTCAACAAAATACAAGACGTTCTACACATACACTTTTTTCAACGTCTAATTAATATTAATTTATAAAAACATTTGTGTAATTGTATGAGATACTAATAATATTTTTTGATTAATACTGATTATTTCACCTTATTAATTATCAAATATAATTTTTTTTTTCTAATGTGATGTGGATATTATTATAAAAAATTCAACACTATTTTAATGAAGAAGTAATGTACTAATGTGAACATGTGAAAAATTTTAAATTGAAAATTGTAAAGCTATATTTGTATATAAATAATGAATATATATATATATTGTTTAATGTATTGAATTTTAAATTAAAATAATTTCATGTATATTAATAAATCGAACAAATTATAAAAAATCGAACACAATCAGAACAAGTATATAAGAAAAACAGCGCGTTATAATCAAAAGAGTGTAATAGTGGAACATGCTAATTGTATTTATGTTGTATTAGTAAGTATATTAGTATTGGTATGTGGTAATAGTATACTATGTGTTTGAATTGACACGTGTTATACTGTTATTACTATTAAGTGTTTCTTATATACGCTTTTATCAATATTGCATTGCATTACAATAAGGAAAATGTTACAGAATAATAAAATATAGAGCTGTAGCTTAATGTCTGTACGTTTAAGTGTCACAATGTCATCATTGTAGCAGTTTTTAATAACCACGTGAGACATAGAAATAAATTTACTACTAATTAATTTACTATTTAAGTAAATCTATGAAATTTCATAAAATTTAGCCTATAATTGATAGTTCAGTCAGTAACATATTTAATATTTAGTATAATTGTATTCAAATTTCAAACTATATATTGATTGATTATTTGTAAATAATATAACGAGATAAATTTACGATATATGCGATTTTGAATAAAAACTGGCATAAATATCTAGTTAATCTGTATATCATCTATTATTTATTTATTTTGGTATATTTATTATTTCATAATTTTAAAAGAGAAAAAAAATGAATATAAAATGGAATGTGATAGGATGTTGATGACTTACGTATTTTTTCCTTCACAATCCCATAAAATTTGCACTCTTAGCTAAAAACTTTTTTTTCTAAACACGTTTTATACCTCTTCGAATTAGTTTATACAAATTTAATTTTGCATTTTGCAAACCGTTTTTAATTTAAATTGCAATTTTCGTAATTTTTGTGAATGATAAGTCATTTTAGGCCAACGTTTGTTGATTTTAAAGGTGCATCTTTTATGTTTTTAAAAATCATTTTATTACTATTGCAAGGTTTTTGTTATGATTAGCTTTACTGCGTAAAAGTGCTCGCCAAACATAATATATACGCTTCTACACAGATATGCCGATATATATATATTATATGCTTATTGAATATTATATTTATAAATTTTATCCAATTAATCGAATAAACGAGATTACATTCACATAGACATGTTATATTTACATTTTATAACTCAAACTAAAAAAATCTATACACATACAATCATTTCCAATAAGTATTTAAAATAATAATTGTAATATTTATAGAAATGTATAGATCGAGTTTTTATAATATTTAGATAATTAAAAGATTTTTTTTTATATTTGGTTCTTTTTTTAAATCATTGACATCCTACCTGTAGTTATAACGAATATTGACTAACGCAAAATATAAAAAAAACAAATTCCGCGTATGAACTACTTTATGGATGACCTTGTTGAAGTACTCCTACAAGTCTCACTTATTAATAAATGATTATACGCAGTGGCGTCTCGACCCCCCCCAGAAAAAAATTTAAAAAGTCATAAATAACTTGATACGTAGGTACCGAGAAAGAGAATATTAATTTTATATTATGAGTTTTTAATGTTTCTATTATAAAAAAAAAATATATGCAATATTTGTATAAATAACTTGGGTTTAACTTTTGGTTATTTTTGTCGTTTACCTTTTTTATTATAAAAAACTATTAATTTGTATTAATAAATCATAATAGTAGTGAAATATACATAATATAATTATTACATCATAACTCGTATGTGTTTTTTTTTATATTATAAATTTATAGGTACTTAATATTTAGACCCCCCCCCCACAAAAAATTTGAAAATACGCCACTGATTATACGACTGTACGAATGAAGTCGTCACGTGAAACTGAAAAGATTCTATGCGTCGTAATTAGAAATACACAAGAGACGCTTGTAAAAAATTCAAATTGTTTTTACATTTATATAACAGTTTGAATTATTCCATAATCGGGTCTAAATAGAAATAAAATTATACGTATTAATTTTATTGAATTTCATACACTATTATCCGAAAAATAGTTAATTAGAATCGTTTAGTAAAAGGATATGCAAAATAATATTGACTTTAAAAGAGTTTTTCACTTGGAACCATATTAAAATAAACTTTTGAATTATAAGTTAACATTTAAGTTTAGAATATTTTCAAAAAGGAACTTATGCAATCAGAAACATAAACGATTTTATAAAAATATTTGGTATAGTATAATCAAGTAAATTTATTTTGTACTTTAACTTGTTTTTAAAAAACGTCTCTGTGAATTAAATACGTATTAATTACTTTTATATACTATTAAAATAGTTATATATTCCTTTTAAAACAATATTTAAAAAGTATTTTAAGACTAATATTAATTGTGTTAAATGTAATATTTATTTTTTAATACTTATAAAACTAAATTAAAATGCACTATATTAATATCTGAAATAATACCAGGAATTTATCAAAATATTAGCCAAATCGATCAAGCCAATCAACAAATATGAATTTATTTCGATTATTAAAAAGTAAATTCTCACCCCTAAGGATAAATTTTTAAGAGTTGAAACTTGCCGAATCTTAATTATTCTGTATCGATAGAAATTAACGGGAAAAATATCAACACAATTTGGAGGCATCCTACTCAAGCTTATCCTCCTATAGCCTTAAAAATTTTTTATTCTTTTTTATGAGCGGCAAATTTGTGAGATTAGACACTTTTGCAGGGATAGCAAATTCTTACTCATACAATTTTGCTTCTCCAATCTCCAACCGGCATGTTCTACCTATACTTGTAGGAAACTAAAACATATTTCAACATTTTCTTTTTTACTTTTTTATATTTTTGATTATTTAAGTAATGATATTTTCCTGAGAAAATTATTAACATACGGTCTAATTGAAATTCAGTTCTAAATGATGCATTCGCACGAGAGTTTCCAGACATCTAAATAACGAAACGGTGACCGTTGACTTATACGTTGACAGGTTCATTCATATAATGATAATATGCTGACGACAGGTGATGTCATGGAAATTATTCAAAATTAGTTTGTTATCGAAGCTACTCCGAATCGTATTTATAGAATGAGGAAATCTACCGGGCGTCAACCTCAAAAACTTGCCAACCTTCTAAACCTATTTAAGAAGTAGTATGAAAGAGGTAATTTATAAATACATTTTATCAAATATGTAATTAAAACTGACTACATGTAAAACTTTATATTTCTATATAAGATTAAATGATCTAGCATTATAAGCAATGTATATTGATGAGCAATATACTGATATGTCTTGACACAATAGAAATAATAATAAGTGAATCGACAATAAATCCATGGAAATTGGATTTTTTTCATTAATGTATTTTTTATTTAAATAATAAAAACCGTGACATTTTGAAAAACAATCAAGTATAGAAGAGAATCCAAAATAAACTTTACTGATAGAAATTAAACCACAAGAACTTGTTATTTGAGGAACAATTTTCAATAATCACGTTCATAGATGGTTATTCAGTTACGTATACGTATGCATTCTTTTATTGTGGTGTTGAGGTTCCTTGTTATCGCTGCAACATCTCATCAGAAATTTTACGGATTCCTATTTTTAAATCAACTAATTCAGATGGTTGAGTTGTTTAGAACCGTCTTTTAAGTTTAAATTTTACCATCTTGTCGAAGTAGAAGTTCGTGGCATTTTCAAAAATTTTTCAATGCAGGAAAAACGATATATCGTTGCTTTTTAACACGCCACACACTGTGCGGTAAATAGCAATCAATGGTAGAAGTACGAGAATTTTAAATTACAAGATTTGTTCGATTATGATTTTATACCTGTAGGAAAATTATTAAGGGTCAACGAGTCGGATCTATACGACTCGACCTATGATATTAGGATGATTTGAAAATAAGAATTTAAGACAAAATCCAGCGAATAATGTACAATATTAACATCAGAATGGAAGAATGCGTACATATAGCCATAGAAGAAAACACGGTCAAGAGGATGTAATTTTTTAGAAAATATGGTTTTAAAAAATTGGCTCTTAAATGCAAGCTCTTGTGGTTTACTTTCTACCAATAAAGTTTATTTTGAATTTTTGTTTTGTATATTTTTTGCCAAAATTCCTGTTTATTTGTGTCATTCTGTATAATATAAAATAACCTCCGCCACCTTATTAAATATTGCGAGAATAAAGTTACCATATTGGAGTGATATCTTACGTTAGTACACGAAAGTCCCAGGAAATTTTATTGACTACTGTTTAAAATGAATTTCAAATTCTGTTTGCTTTTCATTTCAATTCATAAACAGAATTTTTAATTACTAAAAATTAAATATGTATTAGTTTATTTTAATTAACATTGACATTTCAATATATTTTTCATAAAATTGTTATAGGTAAATATATCATAAAATAACGAAAAAAAACTATAAGTATATTAAATATTAATTGTTTATTGATAAACATTTAAAACCCAAATAAGAAGAGATGATTTACAGTATTCCAATTTGCCTCTCCTCTAGGCTTTAATTTATCGAAAACAATGGTTTGGAATTAATCGAAATTATTTGGTCAATAAGTATGGCGCGTGTACGAACTGATTTTCAACAAATTTAACTCAATACATTTTACAGTAACCTAACTTAACCTAGCCGTGAACTTTAGTAAATCATGTGTAGGAATTATTCTCGGTTGGCCAACCCTAATCTAACCTAACCTACCATGGCACAACACAAATCAGTGTGTGCATTTGATTTCTACTTTAATCGAATAGTTTTTAAGGCTTTCCGACGATTTGAATATAATTATTGATATTCTGTATTTACGTCCGTTTATTTCTGTTGTTTTATAAACTTTTTATCTCAAGGTTGACCAACAATTGTGCTTCATTATTATAATGTTTCCGACGGTTCGTTACACGTGTCAATGAATTTTAGTAAATTGGTTTTATATTTTAATGATGTTCAACACCTTATTTATTTCACTAACAGTAATAACTGTTTGAAAAAAATACAATTTTCATGAAAATAATAATAAATCTTCCGTTTACCAATATACTCAATATTGTTCACTGAGTATATATCGACACTTTAAAGTTTTATTTACATTATTGTGACAATCTCAACGCATTCTAATATTTATTAAAAATTTAAATTTCAGCTTTTTTTCTATATTGACTGAAACAGAACGGACAAACCTAAAAATTTTAAATTTCTAAAACTGTTTTTATATCGTGGGTTTTATACACACATACACGTATAAACTGAAATCCGGTTAAAACACAAAACAAACTTCAGGGTATATTACAACTTACTCAAACGAATGACATGAGGTGAAATATTATATTTTATATGATGTATGAATAACATCATTTATTTCATAATTATTACGTGAATTACATAACGTAATTATGATAATAATTACATAAATAATATGATAAAAAAATTATTAATAATTTTATATTTATTTATACATTCATTTTTTTTCTTTGGTTTTGCCAAATCGTTGTTGTAATTTTAATATAAATTATAAATCATCCAACTATACAACGCATTCTGCCGTGATAACAATGCGCACAATGGACTCCCCATATATTATTATTCTCGGCAATATAATTATTATTATTATACGAGCTCACTGCTGTAAACCTCCGGACGGACAAATTGTTATTTAACCCGGTCGTTATGGATTCGAATTCAACAAATTCGGTGAAAATGAAGTGCGCTGGAATTATTTCAGATTGATGATATTCATTTATATATATAAATGTGTGTGTGTAAAACAACGTATTTTTAAATCACACGAGTTGGAGAATTTATTCCAATAAGTTCATTGATATGTTTATCGAACCCATATACATGTATTTTTCTACCATTATTAACATTTACGTAAACACGAATAATAGAAATATGTTATTAAATACAATATAATATAATCAATATATATATATTCAAATGAATTTTGTAACGTACCCATTTCGTTACATATTGTTGTTTCTTTTTTTATTTATTTCCCTCCTTTCTTGTAATAGACAAAATTTGATGAACTAACAGTAAATCTATTTGTAATCCCATGCGAAGTGTTAAAATAATAAAAATCAATACTAAAATAACTCGCTTATATTCACATTCGACTCAAATACCGTTTAAATTTACGTATTTATACGAAAATATGTAAGAAACGTATCGTCGCAACAGAATCGCGGACATGCTCGGATATAAATATAATGTATTTTAATATTTTTCGTACATTCGGTGAAATCGTGCGAAATTTCCAGTATAGGTTTTTCGAGACGATGGACAACTGTATAACTGCGCAGTTGTCTGTCGCCATCGCATTTCGAACGGGCCTCGGGCCACAATTAATACGTCAGCTGTACGAAAAAAAAACCATAGGGACGATATAAATGTACTTTTTTATGATATCTGTGCACCGGAAAACGTCTAAAGCTCGAGTTACGGAAGTCGTGTGTAATGGGGCATTTCTGAGCTCCGGAACGCATACAATAAACTCGGTCTGCACGATATACCGTTATATTATGTAATACGCGTTAAAAGACCTCATTAGTTATTACTATTTTTTTTTTCGTCATTCATAACAATATCCAATCCTTGTAATTAAGAAAATTTCAGAACTGTACGAGTACCCTGCAGCTGTAACTGTATCAGAACATACGCGTAGTATTTACAGCAATACAAACGCGCCTAGTCTCCTCTTAGCGTGAAACAAAACTTACTATAGTCAACAGTATGGTACGCTTTGAATTTCTCTTATGGAGCATTGGAGAAGAGGGAATTTAAAGTACAACATAGGAAATTGTTTCCCCATATTACGAGTAAATAATTTTATATTATACATTATATTTTACATTAAAATATATTTTTTTAGTAATAAATTATCATATCTGTTCGTAAATCGAATAGTAATAAATAACTCCACAATTTTAATAGCACTTTGTTATTTTGATATATATATATATTATTAGAAACAGAAAATTATTATAAAAATTATAAATGTACATTTTTATTGGATTGTTCAGTGAAAAATCATTCCGTTTTTATTCCGTTCGTTCCGTAAATTGTGAACGAACAAAGCTAAATTGTTATGTCGTTCCCGTTGGAAATAACACCCAGTTTTAAATATTAATGTTTTATTAAATAAATATAGAGAATTTACTCAAGCAAGTCTTTTCAATTTTCTCCAAATCTTCGCTACACTCAATCGTGAGATTGATAAAATCTTTGTCATAACCATTGCTTTAAAAGACAGTATGTGTTTGTTGTAGCACACATGTAGATTGTCAATAGTGGCGTTAAGCGAGTTAATATTAATTGATCAATACACGATAATATATTTAATTGAACATTTAATATTGTGGAAGGAGAAGTTCGTAAATACGTCATTGGCAGTCGATATTCTCTTCACAATTTCAACACGTAATCCGACAAAATAAATGTTACCAATTAATTAAACCTTACACTAATTGACAAAAATAACCCGCCCGTTCCAATTAAAATAATATATTAATATATTCACGAAAAAATGAAAACTATTAATGAATTGTATTTACATCAAAATATGTTTAGTTTTCTTATAATGCAAACGTTAATTTTATGATTTTGATTTTACTGTTATTTATTTTTATGTGATTCTTCATAAGTCCATTAAAGTAATTGAGTGCTTTTTCTTTTGTCATTATTTCATGATTTTTTTTTCCTATTTTGACAACCGACTGTGTAAAACTTCATTTATATTCCAATTATATATTTATACCAATTATATTGGTACATGTTTCTATAAAATCAAATTATATTTGAACGCTTATAAAAAAATAACGATTTTTAAAAATTGTACAATTTTTTTTTAATTTTATTTTATTTACTATACACAAACACGTTCTGAAAACACTAAAATTGTGTTCTACACAAGTAATAATATACTGTGAATTATTCCGACTTTACTATATAATAATATTACTCTACGCTATGAATTATATTGTAGCCGAATGAAATGTTACATGTAATATAAATTAAACATTCACACTCCGGCTAATAGACCTTGCTCCAGACTCAAACACTTTACCACAACCGGCGTATGCTCAAAACATTTGCTACCTACTCAACTTACGTATTCGGGCCGTCGACTTTCTCAGACAATAGAAAACGTTATTTACTTTGAACAACTGCTACTTTTTTTTTTTTATATCTAAACATATTAACCTAAACAGCGCAATTCGCATTCGCCCGTATAAACTTCACCTAAATCCCTTGAGGGCATACAGAATTAAATTCTAGGGATCAGCCTGCAAGCTATTAAACATGAATTTTAATTCCAACTTTCCGATCCGAATATCTTTATCAAATTACTACAAAGGCAGTTATATGTTTCAATGATGCGCACTTCACACACACTTCTGTATTCCATTACTCTAAAATGCAACTAAACTTTTTACGAACCTATTTGACTTCAGCTCGTCCAATACCCGTAATACCCTCTTATCTCTGACAATATTGTCCGTGGAATGAATATTCCCGGTGTCCATTATAACCTAACTGCCGACGTTGAAACTTAAACGGTGTCGTGATCTATTAGCTAACTGAAGTACATTTATGCACGTCATAAAGTTTCATTTAATGGACTGTATTTCCTTAATATTACCATATAATTTGTCTGTTTCGTAGATATCAGTGACGCGTATATTATAAAGATTATTTATGGACTGTTTAAATGTAATATATTATATAAAATATAAAAAAAAATCTCAAAATTAATCCAACAAATATTATATAGACATTAAATGTATATATATAAAGAATCGGAGAAGACGGCATTGGATTTTTATATTTTCTGACTCACACTAATATATATAATAAATAATAATAATAATAATAATAATAATAATAATAATAATGATAATAATAATAATAATAATAATAATAATAATAATAATAATAATAATAATAATAATAATAATAATAATAATAATAATAATAATAATAATAGAATAAAATACATTTGCTGTAAAAACTGATTGATATTCGTTAAATGTCATTAATTGTTAAAGTATATTAACATTCTCTTATATTGTAGTATTCCGATGTGACGTTGTTAAACTACTGGGACATTCTAAAAATTATAGTTTTTTTAGAAATTATTACAAATCGGACAACGAGGAATTTTTGATGTTTTTCTTCTATTCCTCCCTCCATCCATTTGAAAAAACCTACACGCGCAAAAAAAAACGCATTATAAAACCAAAACAAAATGTAGCAAATACAATGTGCGCGCGCAATGTTTTGAAAACGCTTTGTACTTTGACTTTGTAAATTCCATAGTTTTGTAAATAAATTCAAAAAATATTTATTTAACCAACTGAAATGTTTTTCCACAACAACCGAACAAGTTTATTTTTTGAAATTATTTGCGAAATAAATTAACTAAACCAAAATTTAAAAACATAAATTTGTATTTATTTTTTAATATAACATAAAGTATATTTTAATGCATGAAAATTGTTAAGTCTCTTTGAATTTTATCAAATTTTTCATCTACCTAAAAATTCTGTTAAAGTTTCAAACATATTATGAGCTTACCTGGTTTTCTGCTCGTAAGTCGTATTATAATGTATTTATATAGTATATTTAATATTGTTTTCTCGGTTTTATTATGAACGTAAAAATAGTTAAAGTTTAAATTAGTGTTGTTTAATTAAAAAAAAAAAATACTAAAATGAATAAAAATTCAAAACTTAACGATGAAATCTGGAGATTTTTTGCTTCTTGCTCGTAAAATTTTTAAGGACCGGACAAGTCCATTTAATCCAGTGGTTCCTAACTCAACTCAGTAGCGTATTTGAAGGGGGATCGATGGGGGCGATCGCCTTCTCATCAAATTGCTTTTTTTTTAAATTGTTTCTTTTTGTAGATTGAAAACACGGCTTAAGTGTAAGATCGTCTAAATGGTTTGGCTTTGTTGCATGTAAATATACATATTGATTTACCTACCGAGCAAATAATTAATAAATTTGCAACAATGAATAAAAGAACATTCGATTTCTTTAATTTGATATATTTTAAATAAAATCGTTTTTCAGTACCTAATGTATGTTGTATAATTATTTAATAAAATACAAAGTGGATTTGTGTCTATGACCTTAATATTTTTAGAATGTTTTTTCAAATATGTGGTATAATATAATTTAGAGCAAAAATACTGGGATATTAAAACAAAAAATGTATAAATCATTCAATGTGCTTGAGCCTTATGAGTGACTCTTCATTCTTCCCCACCCCCAATAAAGTTAAGATATACCACTGACTCAACCCAATCGTCGGACCACTTTTGCACGGTTTCAACCGTCGCGGATTACTATTAAACATTATTGCCTTGAAAGTAGTTTTGAAGGATTTTAAAGTTATAATAATAATAATAATAATTATAACAAAAAAAAAACCAAATATCATTTCCAAACTCTTCGTATTTATTAAAATGATATTAGTAGCTATAATAGGTAAACCTAGTTGGCGTATATTTCGATAATATATTTTATAAACTGGTCGCGATAAAAGCTGTGCACTGGGCAAACAGAGTGTTGTAAAAAAATATTACGCGACGTTGTTCAGTAATTTTTGTATTTTTCTTCGCAGAAATCCCGTCGCGGCGCCGTTATATTATTATATTATAACCGTTACAGTCGGCATCGCTTTTAGAAGATGCAATGAATGCGATTGCATCGAGCGGCTGATTTATGAAGGCGAAAATAGTGCCCACGGGCCGTTTTACTCTGCTGCAAGGAATATTTCAAGTTGAACCGACGAGTTTTCTATTTCTTTTTTCTCGTTTCAATTTTAATCGCGACTCTAATATTTAACGGAGATTGGTAATATCACGATAATCGTCGATCGACGATTGCTATTACTAAAAAAACACTTCTCGTCTTGATAAATTATTGAAACCAGTCGTTTTACTTGACCGGTAATTGGTGATTGGTATTTTGAGTCGAAAAGTCGACGGCAATAAGCGCAATTGAAGAATTTACTTTAAAGATATGTAGAATTAGTTCATTTACGGAATAGAATTCGATGATGATTTTAATGTATTTGTGTTGAATGAGAGTTTACAAGCCGAGTCATGACACCTGTACCTCTATACCACAGGTGTTTCGACCATTTCCTATTCATACACACTCCTTTCGAGTACACATTATAACCACGAACAGTTCACAGTAAAAATTTACAATACAAATATCTTTCTACCCCGATGCATCATCGAAGAATTTCGATCAATTTCAAAAAAAAAAATGTGTTATTTTAAAAAACTCGCAGCCACTCAGTCGGTTCCCCATCCGTTACCGTCTACAAACATCTTCGGGGTCCACGGGACGCCATTTAAGAACTCCCGCTTTATACGACGCTCCATACAGATATTATAACACGTAATATAATATTTATAGGTTTTTCTTATTTAAATTCGTGAATTTGTTGCTTCCAAATGTGTCTTATAATTCAACCAGTGTGCGATGGCCGGCTGAATCGAATTTTTTTGCCGTGGCCGGCTAAATCCTGAACGCGACCCTGGTCACTACTGCAGTGCGGTGCGCGTAATTAACAAAATCCATTAATTTCAATAATAATAATAATTATATAATCGTGCGTGCGAGTTCGGAGGAAGCATCGCGCGCGTATTGCACACTTATATTGCGCACAAATACAATTATAAAATAAAATACCACTCCACCACTCCTGTTGTGGCGTACGCACGAGAAGACGTTAATAATAACGTTCTCCGAGGAATATTTACGTCCGGACCACATATATATATATATTGCTATCGCACGCGCATAAAATATTATGTAGGTCACCGTTCTGGTGACGGCGGCGGTAACGGTATAGGCCCGTTTGTCGCTTGTTTCCTTCCTCGGAGTCTAGAATCAAAGACGCTCATATAATAAGGCCTCTGCGCTTCACTCTTTCGCTACCACTGCGTGCGCGTATCGCAGCGATACGCGTGTATTTCATAATATTATGCATACTCGGGCGAAATAACGCAAAAGTCGCGGCGCGTATCCTGCCCTCGCCCGACACGGAACTCGGCGACAAGGACGTTTCCGCGATGGATATTCACGGGTTTTTTTTTTTTATATATTTTTGATCTTATCGCGAGCCGCGAAGAGAAGAGAAAAAACGCGGCACGTTTTTCGGGGGAAAAAAGTAAATAAATAATAAGTAAAAGAGAGAAAACGTCCGGAAACCGTTATAATATCCGCGATTACGGCATGGCGCACATTCAATTCACTATATGTTGTGATGGTGGTGGATGGAAATTAAAAGGAATACGCAGAAAATTCGATTTTTTTTTTTTTAAATATACATAATATTTCGAATTATAAATAAAATATATATATTTTTTTTTAATAATAATAAATTAATATATTCTTATTCATAAATCTAATAGTAATAAATCAATCGTCTATTGTAATTGACGAACTTGATTTATTTTGATATATTTTATTGGAATTTAGAAAACAGGAAATTTTAATCATAATTACAAGCGTCCGTTCGTTTTGCAAAAATTAATAAATATTAACCGAAACAATACCTGGAGTGTCACGCAAGATATTTAGTTTTTTTTTTGAGTTAACGAATTTTAATAATGGCCTCCTATATTCCTATTAAAAATTTCTTCTCTAATTTGTTCTCTGCTGGACAAAAAAAAAAAAAAATCATTCAAAGTAACACTTTATTACACTTGTTGTTTATATCATTTCTAAAATACATAGTACTGTCCATTTAAGCGAGTAATAAAATATCTAAGACCTAATCGTTCAAATTTAAGACACTGAAGACTAAATTTGTCTGTAATATTATATGTACGATCATTGTCAACGTTCTGTACACAAACTATACTCACAAGTTATTCCAATCTATTGTTATTTATAGCAAAACGAAGTCTGGTTTTATGATTTTTAACTTAAAAATGATCTTTCCGTTTGCACACTATTCTCTGGTAATTTAACGCTATTTTATACGCTGGGAATAAATTTGTAAATAAAATATTATTACTACATCGTGTCATGAAAGTCCCACAACCGCTCGGTATCTACACTCGTGGATAGGGGTGGACGCTTCTGAATATTGCTGATACACACTTAATACTAGCGGTTGAGTTCAGACAGACACATCCCCAAGGGGGGACGAAGGGGCGATCGTCTCCGCCCCCCCCCCATAACAATTTTTAACATATAAAATTACCATCATTGTCAACAAAATAATCGAGGTTCGCCCCTCTTCGATTGAAAACTATCTAACGGACGCCCATGAGTTCAGCCGGCGATCGTTGTGAATTGTTGACGGAACATTCCGAATTTTTAATACAACCGATGAAATCGTACTGACAAACCACTGAGTTTTAATCGTTTCCTTTGTGCATTGATAACGGCGTCTGTTGAATAAAACAACACATTTTACATCGATCATGTGATAACTTGCAGACAAACTTAAATACCATAAAATAACGCTGTAACTGTTTTTTATTATGATCACAAATTATTATTAACTGGAATCAAATACACGGATAATCTAATTATATAATTAGATACCGGAATTATATGCGTCCACACAACGGAATAGATTTAATGGTTTAGCCTACACACGGTAACAATTGGCGGAAAATCCGGAATAATTTCTCACCGAACTTTCCAATAAAAATATATGCTTAGAATTTCTATTATAATTTTATGTTTTCTATATTCCGATAAAACATGTCAAAATAAACAAATTCAACAGAGTTATAATAGACGAGTAATGTATTACTATTTTATTACTATTAATTCGAAATAGGTATTATATGAAATTGTATAATAGTGGGAACAAAATGTATTCATTTTAGCCCCCTCCAGCACAACACGAAATGAAATTGAAAGCATTCCACACTGTAATCGAATATTATATTATAATCTTACCTGTGCTTGGAAAGTTCCTCTTAAAAATGAATTAATTTACGTTCACGTTCTTTTAATTAAAAAGAAACTAAATACTTTCTCGTTCAAGACATGAAAAAAGGAACTAGTCCTTTTCTTCTCACCTATAAAAAAACATTTTTAGTTCTTCAACAAAATTTTAATTTTCAAAAATATCCGGGACTGAAATAAAATAAAATAAATCAGACACACACACACACCTTATTTTGCTTCGTTTGTTTCATTTTTTAAATTCTAAATACGTAAATATGTACATATTGAAATTTTAAACACTTAATATATTTTTTATCCGCGATATTTCTTTTAAACCGTCCTGTAAATTAACAACAACAATAATTCACGTCGACAATACAAAATTATTCTACAAATACGTAATTATGGTGATTTATTTAAAAATAAAATAAAATTTGCTGCTCGTGAAGTGCAGGGTAGATAATTACCTGTACTTTACAATCGGTTATATTAATGATTTCACAAATAAATACCATTATGGATTTAATTTTTTTGTCAAAAAATGGCTCGAATTCTCACTTTATTGAATTACACTTAAAAAAAAAAACTTTTTTCTGAATTCTAAAACTGCTTTAAATGATATTTAAAGAAAAAAGAAATGAAAAATACGTTCATGCTCCTACTAAAAAGAAAGAAATTCAATTGCGTTCCTTCATACAAAAAAATGAATTTCGTTCTCAAAATGTTCCTGAAAATTGAATGAAATCAAAGAAACGAGGTTTCGAGGTTAACGAGTTCCTTCTAAACCCGGAATTTTACCATATCCATTGTCACTTCTTTCCGTTATACTTCAGTTTTCACTAAACTGACATCTTTTTTCTTTACATAGTCTACCATCTTAGGCGCAGTTTACCATCTTAGCCGTACGTTATACATCTATTTACTTTCGTCTCCAATATATTGTTAATAACGTAATATAATTCATGCAAAAAGCTGCTATCATACAGATACACTGAAAAAGAATTTCAAAAAATGGTTGTTTACACAGAATTTGAAAATTCCTACAATTTTTGAAATCTGTAGGGAAAAAAAATAAAACGTAAAAAAAAATATTTAAAAAAATGAAAATAGCGTACCGACTTTAATATTATTAAAAGAAAAACAACACACGTTATGATCGAAACATTATAAACTACTTTATATTCGTTCGTTTTTAATTGGAAAATTAATAAATGCATTGCGTGTATAATCAACTTTTTGTAAACTTGAATGTTAACAATTTGAGATTGACGTTATATTACATATACATTGTTTGGCGTTTTTTAATCAGCGGTGAAACGTATGATTTATGTACAAGTAGTTGGGAAAATAAATGGTTGGAAATTATATTATCTAGACTGCGCGGTAGCGGAGCACGGTTTTTTCTTTCTTTATTATATTATTTTCCAGCACGAAAATGAAGAAAATTGTCCGACGGGCAACTTTATTAAACGTATGCAACGTACATATTTCCCTAGAGTCAGTCGGCAAACAGTCTTTGAATGATTTGTAAGCCCCGGAAAAAAAAGCATTTTGATTCGCTCTCCGTGTATTCGGCGGCAATTCTCCGGAGACGTTATTCACTCATTCATATTTTACCGCCAAACTTCGGTCTGATCAGGAGAACTACAGTTTTCTTGCATTCTTCCTTATTTTCCTTCCTCCACATCCACGCGTCGATTACATTATTCGCCAGTTTAATCCGTGAAATTAAAATTACCAAGGTAAATACGAGACATAGTAGCACAAGAGAAAAAAAAGAGAACATTTAAATGAAATTCATTTTCTTTTTACAACAAATGTTTGACCCTTTTTCTAACTCGTTGTATTTTTCCGTATGATTACGATAAATTGATCATGCATTATTGATTCTTATTTCGTACAAATTTGTTAAAAAAATGTTTCCATATCTATTGTTTGCGCTAAAATTTTCTTAGTATACAATTAACCCGGGGACTTGCGTACACCACGCATAAACTAACATTGTAGAAGAACGGAATAATATTTGACAATAAAACTATGTAAGATTAAAAATAAATGTTTGTGTTTATTAACGAATAAGGATAGGTAGTTTGTGAGTGAGTCGACTCAAAGAAAAAATAAAGGTACCCTGCAAAAGCGACATTATATAGTAGTGTGCTTAGATCTCTCTCTATTTTCACTGAAAAATTTCACCACGATAAGAATTATTAAAATATTAATAATGATTGTCATAAATGAATATATTACCGAATTTAAATAAGAATTTACCGATATATTTCGCGGGATAATTTCAATCATTATCTTGCACTTCAACGCGTATATAATCGAACGGATACATTCAGTAAATTTAACTTTTTACGCCATAATCTAAAAATATTATTTTGGTCTATCGTGATAATTTTTTTTCATTTCGTGTAGTACTCGCGAATTCATTACTTTGCTGTTATTATACCTACAAAATCTAATATGCTTACCAAATTTAACTGTCATAATATTTTATGTTTTGTTCAATCTACGCGAAAACGTATTATATATATTTCATTTTGTTTTTTTGCATCCCGAGCGAAGTGAGAAAGCTAGATTCTATTAAAATGATCTTTATTTTATTTTCTGTGTACAGATTTTCGACTAGAAAAAATGCTCACGGATGTTCTCGTCATACGTTACGAGTTCCGGTGGCAAATTACTGTGTACCTAGTTGGTATTTTATTCGAAACGTCATTCGATTTCCTCAGTAGTCTCAGCTATCTTATGCGTGATTCAAAACCATCAGAAAAAATTGGAATAAAAACTCTATTTTCTCAACAGTTTCTAAACGCGAGAGAAAAAAAAACTACGGAAATAATGAGGTCCCGGTGTCTTGAAATGTACACCGAATATGTAACATACAAGACTATAATATATATATAAATGTAAAATATGTCTTCCAACTTTGACCGATTTATAGCACAATTTTCGTGTGCTATTTAACTCATAAAAGAGGCAATTTTTGGTTTTAAGCACTGAAAATTGTATATGTCCTATGCTTTGTAACTTCAACAACATTAAAAAAAAATCTTGAAAATCCTAAAGGAACAATTTTTTTTTTATTACCGATAAAATGCGTATTACGCATCGAAGCTCCGCTCGAGAGTCATAAGTTTTTAATGCAATACGATTCGTCATCGCTTTCAAATTTATAGTAATAACAAAACCCTGACTTATGCGAAATCCGCACGCGGCTCTCTTCTACCCTTTTTCTTTTTTTTTAATACAAAACACATGTTGCATACACACACACACACACGCATTACACGCTACGCTAAAATATATTTGTACGCTTTAATTAAATTCAAATACAATTCAAAGAATATAAATGCGAGGGACACGCGCGTATACGAGTGAGCAAACAAAGAAGTTTCGCGTATAATAATACATATACGTGCATTCGTGTTTAATATTAAGTAGAATATATAAACGAAAGCAGCTTTTAATGCGCATAGGCGTTGTCCCTGAATTTAAAAAAAAAAAAAATAATAATAATAATAAAAAGAACCGAAAGGAAAAAAATCATTAGAAACTCAATATTCTTCGTATTAGCCGTCGCGGTGTAAATTACATTATATCGCAATGACTCTCGCAAAGCATTGGCTCGCGCGTCATTGCGGGATATTGTGCTTGTGCGAATTACTCGAATAAAAATTGTAGAATTTTTTTATTACTATAAATTCGAAGCCAGTGGCAAATTAATTGCATTAAAAAGAGAAAAACGATTCCGAACGGAGTCTCGGTTGAACATTATTTATTATTATTATTATTATTATTATTAATAAAATCATCGTGTGTATAGAGTGAATAAATTACGATTAACGTTTTACATCGTACATCGTTTTAATAGGATTTCTTATCATATGTCTGGGCAGTCGAAAATTAAAAAAAAAATAAAAATATTTTTCTTAATATAATGTATTACAGAGACACATAATTTTGGTAAAATTTCAAGACTCTGGGATCATATATTAGTTTTCAACAAATGTGTAATTTTCAACGTAAAAAAATAAAATATAATTTTTATCGAAAAATTTGAAATTGTAACAAACGATTTTCAAAGATTTTTTTCATTTTCACGGTTGAAATAATGTACGTCTGACATTGTATTAAATTTTCGGGCTTTAAAACCAATAATTACGTCATTTACGAATCGAATTTTTCAAAAATCTATAATTGTAATATACAGCCTAGAATTCAAAGAGACTTTTTGAAATTTTTTTCCCCTCAATATATATATATATATTTATATATAATAAACATTTACGTACTCGGTGAATATTTCAAGTTATTGAACGAGTGTCGAGATTACGAAGAAATAACGCGATAATCGAAAACGCGCGTTATCATCGTTATCATTTTCTTGTAATTTCCCGGTAGATTTTGAGTTGTTTTTCTCTTTCTCTTTTTAGACGTTTTCGAGAAAATAGAAAATGACCGCTCTAAAGTACCGACTAAATGCGATTCGGTACCGAGCCGTCAAACTACGACTGCAAATATCGGAGCACTGCTTTTGGTAGAATTTCTATGTATACAGATCTAAAGAAAAACAATATAAAACCAATACATTCCTCGTTCTACACCACAATAATATATATATATATATATAAATAATAATATTGTACAAAGTATGATTTTATTTGATAAAAAAAAAAAAACAATGTTATTAAAAAATAAACGGATTTATTATTTAATTTTTTTTAATACTGTTTATTAAAAAACACACACACACACACACGTCTCTCCGCTCTGCAGAATGTAAAACAGGCTGAAGGATATTATTTTAATTCTCGTGCAGCAGCTGTAGCAGCAGAGCAGCAGTTCGGAATCGAGTAAGCCCGACCGTCGGCACTCTCTCCGCCACCCTCGTTTAAGGAATCGGAAACTCGCGCGATTCATATACTATTTATTATTATATTGATCTGCAGCAGGGTAGTGCGTCGAATGTGGGGAAACTCGAAATACGCTCGCACAATACACGCGAGAGCCGTTCGAATTTCGTAATTCCGTAGTATACACTGCACGGCTCGTATACGTGTACACTACATGAGTTATAATATTATAGACTCAGTGGCACAAACAAGGAGATATTTTCCGTGCGGGGATAGGGAGTTATGTTTTATACGTATAAATTATGTATGCCGTGCACGCTAAATAATATTTATAAATGCTAAACGTTACAGGGCATGCGTTATATACCGCATTATTATATTAAAAAAATAGGAATTTCGAATCGATTGCTCAACGCATATTTTTTTATTTACGCGCAAAATAAAAATGTCTCAGTGGATTGCAACCAACACACTCTCATCTGCTGGTTACAATAACAGTATTGCGCGGAGGTTCGGCTAGTCGCGGTATTATTATTAATATTATTATTATTATTATTATTATTATTATTATTATTATTATTATTATTATTATTATTATTATTATTATTATTATTATTATTATTATTATTATTATTATTATTATTATTATTATTATTATTATTATTATTATTATGCGAATACGATTAAGAACGACGACAAAAAAAAAAAAAAAAGAACGGCTCAAATAAAATATGAAAATAAATAAACACGTCACGTGCAATGATAAAATAATAATAATAATAATAATAATAATAATAATAATAAAATAAAGAATTACTGCGAATTTGTGAGCGTTGTCGTCGTACATGGAATAATTGCCCGTGCGGCAGTGGCGTCGTGGTCGAGTAACGTCGATGAAATCAAATTTCCAAATATTTAAAACTTTATTTATTTATTTTTTGGAAAAAAATTACAAAGTACCTACTTGACGTTTACGCGAAATCGTCACTAAATGAAGCGATTGGAAACGCAAGAAATAACAATATTACCGTCATTAAATGTATGAACGAATGTGTTCAACGGTACAGCGGGGTTACGATGTTTTCGTCGTAAACGATTTTTACAATGCAATTTTGACATGTCCATTCTCATTCTGCAGTCGTTGCGTTATTCTAAGGCAGGTGTTTCCGAAATAATGGGTCGCAATAACATGTTCGATTGATAGCGAAATTTTTTTTAAATGAAGATCGTGAGCTGAAAATAATTATTGTTAATCTATTCGCAACTTTGAAGGCAATTCAATAAAAACGAATTTCAAACGTAAATATTTAATAGAGTTCTGGATTCCTATTTAAAATACCTAACACTTTCTGCTAAAGCCATAAACGCTGCTTCCCGTCTAATCCTTCTTGTAATCTCGTAGAGTTGGATTTTCGGTCATTTTTCCCGTTTTGCTTACTAAATTAATTATAATTTATACAAAATTATTACTACATAATGTATAAATTATTTTTATTAAAATATTCTAATCATCCGTGTTCCATAGAAAAGTGAGAAAAAAAATTGATTTCGATGGGTCACTTAAATATGAAAATTTTTGTAATATAGTAGTGGGTCTGCATCTACAAAAAGTTTGGAAACATTTGCTCTGAGGTGTACACGCAATATACATTCTCAAGCACACGCTCGTACGAATAATAATATATTTACTACGAATGAGCAGTTTTGACACCTTGAGAAGTTATTTTAACATCTGATGCTACGAATTTGTGCGTCGGATTTAACAAAATGAGACCGGGTACATAAAATAGTCGTCTCATTAAAAAAAAGTACAGTTAGAACCGCCACTTTCGCGCCGACGATGACCGTGTAGATTAGAAATACGTCATCTTGTCCGATTTATAAGTTTAATCAGCGGCGTTACACCGCGACGTATCGAATTTTTGTGTTACACTCATTAAAAGTTCTATTTATTATTGTTTTAATCGTTTAGAAATTTTTTTTTTTTTTTTTTTGTATTTTATTTTGAACGTAATAAGGAATAATCAGACTACAGTGACATATATACGTCGGTGAGGAGGAGGAGGGAGTGCGAATATATTTATACATTAACACGTTTAACGCGCTATACGTGTCGTCGGCACTCGACACGTACAGTCCAAAGCAAACACGCATTATTCGAATTCTCTATATATTTAAAGAAAACGGTTATGACGAATAGAATTTATCGATCTCGCAACAGAATTATACAGTAAAAATCTGTAAGGTATTTGAAATACTTACTTGTGGATTTCTACATCAGATGAACATCGGTACGGTAAATATATATTCGTTTTATAAAAAATAAAACGTTAGTAGGTATTTGAAATTGATTATTATATTTTTAACGGGGAAGTCTTAATGGTTTAGCTACATGCTCACAATGGTGGGGTCTTTCAACAATTTTCAAGCGTGTTTTTCACAAATCGTGTGGATTGACCTGCGTCAATATTTTTGATTTTGATTCAGTTTTTTATGACTTGTGTTTTTCTTTTTAAATTACAGTTTCAAAACGATATGTTTTGGCACGAAACCAAATGCGCTTTACCAGTAACCGAATATGACAGGTTACTGTTACAGATGCTATCGTAGATAATAATCAATAGTAATCGGAACTCCGTGTGTTTATAATCTCAAATCCGTGACAATACGCGTGATGCTGAGTGATTGAAACATTGGCTTAATACAGTGGTAACTTGGTATTCGGTAAAACACACTTGAATCCTCGGCAAAATCGATTCTTTTAAATATTTAACAAATTTATCGATTTTTAAAGTAATTTTTGAAATATTTTAAAGTCAGAATAAAAAAAATGAAGAATATTTCCGAAATCTTCGTGTTTAATACAATAAGATCCGTGAATTTAATTAACAACTTTTATTTATTTATTTTTTTAAGACCCCATTAGCAGAAAGAATGCAATATAACGTGAAGAAATAAACAATATCAAAAATTCTATTACTATTTTATATATATATATATATGTGTGTGTGTGTGTATGTTTATTTCTGTGTTATTAAATTTATTATTAAAAAAATGTTTACATTTATACACGTGTACTGCATGCCCGAATTAATAGCGAAATGGGCCTAAGGCTTTTTTTTTTTTTTAAAAAAAAAAAGCATGTTTTAAAAATAAGAAATAATTTGTCGTCAACTCATGTCGTCAACGTTTAATAACGAAATCATATATATATATATATATATAACGTACCACAGAAAATTAAAAATTATTCGTAATAAAAACACTTTTTTTCCTTATTTTAATCTCGTGTATTGAATGTGAAATAAAAATCGATAAAACAGGATAAATTCATTTTTTTTTTCAATTAAAAATAATATTGTTGAATAAAAAATAATATTAATTATAAGTTCTACGAAAAGCGTCAAAATACTTTTTTTTCTTACTTTGAATGATGCAACAATTACGCAAAATATACTCATAAAAACCATATTATATTTTCACTTAAAATGGCAATAGTATTAAGTAAGACGTTCTTTCAATATATATATATATATATATATATATTAGAACGGTAAATATTTTTTAATCTTTGAGAAAGCGGAAATGTTCGTTCCTTGTTGCCTACTGCAGTTTATAATCATTAAAGTAAAATGCGTAGTCTAAAGCCCTTTTTAACGACGAGAAAAATTTTCAATTTTATTCAAATATAGTATACGGTATATAAAAAAAAAAAATTATCGGCTCCTTTTTAGTCTATAGGTTAACCAGTCCCTGCCATTATAGCACGCATGTATATTCAATAAACTCTGGAAAGATTTTCCGTTAAGATAATAATATGTAATAAATGCGATTTCAAATCATTGTCCGACGCAACAAAATTAAAACAAAACTTTACCATTTTGAAAACAGATATTTTTCAAGCTACTTTCTTTTAAAACTACAATTCTTTTTTTGTTATTCTGGGACGCCGTGTCAAATATGTATTTCGTTCACGTGTTTTCAGTATCACTACGCTGTGTGATGTAACAAATTTCAGAAATATCCGTTGTCATTCTGAAACTTTCCGAAAGAATCTGATTTCAACTTCTCGACGATTTGATAGTTTACTATAATACTATAATAATAATAATAATAATAATAATAATAATAATAATAATAATAATAATAATAATAATAATAATAATAATAATAATAATAATAATAATAATAATAATAAAGTTTAAACGAACCCGATGTCGTCCCACAAATGTATTATAATTAAAAATGGTGTAAAAATAAATATATAATTATATATTTTTAAATGATTCCTACACAGTATGTGTATTACACAATAATACCATTAAATTTTTTTTTCTATATAAAATTAACAACAGCTATTTTTTAATATTAATTTTAAGAGATTTGCGTTAACGATTTTTCTTAATTAGAACTTTTTATTTTTTAAGTTTAAAAAAAACAATTTGGTGTATCTATAGTATATACAATATACATACAATCCAGTACAATAATGCGCGTATGCCTACATTATAAAAATTTTAATAAATTGTAGAAAATAAATAACCAAATGTTAACAAAAAAATTTCAACGTTCGTATTTTCCTATAACGGGCTATATTTGATTTCACGAGGAAAAAATATTATTAACGAGTTTTTTTTTTTTATGGATAATTTCTTAAATCTAAAAAATAAAACACGCGACGCTATAATTGTGGCGCCGCAAATGCGTAGAACATATTTAAAAAAATTAAAATAATTATAAAATATTGCGTAGAAAATAATAGCATGTTACACGTTTTAATTATGCGTGTCTATACGATATTGCAGTATTCATTCATTCATCCAACAGTGGATACAAATCTTATGATACGAATTTTTAATTCAAATTTCTTTTCCCTCGGTCGAAAAACAATCGAAGCTTTAAAATTCTTTTGGCTCTACACTACACTCGAGATAAAAAAAAAATCTCGATAAAAAAAATGTGTAGAAGATAGAAAACGCGACGATAAAAAAATGTCGCATACTACGCCGTTGTTGTTTCGGATTAATTGAAACTACCATTTACGTATCGTTTTAGTACGCCACCGCGCAAAAAGTCATAGGTAACGATAAGTCGTGCAATAATATTATTATTATTCATTATCATTGACGTTATATAAGACAAATATCCAAGACAATTTTTTTTTTTCTAAATTCGAGAATAAATAGAAGTTCTGAGAACAAAAACGTGAAATAATAGTCGGACGAGTATAGACGTTCCAACAACCGTTTCAATTAACGTTTTCGAATTAATTAATTAAACAGTCATTTGAATATCCACGGCTTTGTTGACATTCTCTTGTTTGTATGTTTTTTTTTTTATATATATCGTTTTAAAGGTCTCAGGGCAAATACGTTTCAAACCACTCGAAACATAACGGAACCGGAGAGAATTTTTTATTATTTAAATTCCGTCCTATACTGACACGATTATGGCAAATTTAAAACTTTTTTTTTTTTAACAGTATATATTATGTAGTTAAATTATTCATTTCGTACGAATGTGAGCCGTTTTGGTCATGAAATCGTATTGTACATTTCCGCGGCTGATAAACAACTGCGGTTGAAAACAAAACTCGATGGATAATATAGTTTTAATTAATGAACTTTATACAAAATTTGAAATGTTATGCGTTTATATGATTCACGCAGTATATTATTTTACGTATTATTATGCGGTAATACTATATTGTATCAATTAATAATTATTCGATATCAAAAAAGAATGTGTCGAGTTTTTTTTTATACTTAAATTTCGATTTTTGTTTTCTTAATTTAAAGGCATCGTGTTATAATAAAGTACGAATATTTTGAATCGAAATATATATATATATATATATACGAGTATAGTTTAATATTTAATTAGAATCGGATAGAATATTGTCTCGTTTCGCCGTACTCGGCAACGCAAGCTGCTTATTACGCGCGTATCATCGAAAGGGAATACGATTTAAAATTAATAATATCATAAATATTCGCGTTCGAAAGTTAATATTTGAAGTATGCTGTCCGGTTCGATCAAAGCGCGAAACAAACGAGAACTGAATCTTTCATCCGGTATTCACTGGAAACGCTACACTGCTAGCAACGTTTTTTTTACCGACGGGGTCGTGACGAGAAGCTGAAATTCAAAATTTTATTTACAAATAGAAATATAAAATATCGGATTTCACACTATATTAAGTTGAAGTGACGTAATGGCGAAATGCCGGCCGGTCGCAGACCGTAATTTGTATAAGGCTGATACTCAAATCGGTCAATTCCTAATCACTTTGCGTTTGATAAAAAATACAAAAATAATCGTAACAGCCACAAACGATTTGGCGCGAAACCGATGTTCAAATGAAATTAATACTTGTAAAATGTGTTTTTAAAAATAACAATTCTAAAAAAGCTTTTTTTTTAAAAAAAAAAAAAAATCTTCTTTATAATTGTATGTTGGTTGTTGATATTGATAGTAAGTAGTCGTTTTTCATAATACTATTGTAAAATAAAAATATTGATTATATATCTATACTATATTTTTGTTGCGGGAAGAAATTTCTTGATTATTTCTCATAATTGGCTATATTATTAAATGTTTCCGATTATTTATTTATTTTTTTAAATAATATTTTTAGTATTTCAACAACGAACAACGGTTTTCCAATCAAATTGCCCCATATAAAATAACATTTTAATAAAATTCATAAACACAAAATTCCGTACGCCCTTGGAGTTTATCACTTCGTGATACGCGCAATTGTTATTAATAATTTTGTATTTTAAACACCGAAATAAAACGTACTATGGCACCCAAGTCAGTAAGCAAAAGTGTAATGAACGCATTCGACAAAACGTACGTAAAAATATAATCATTTTTTTTTTCCTTAAATATTTTCCAAATGCAATTGTGTTTTCGTTGAAATCAACTTTTTTTTTCTTGTTCGTTGGTACAAGTGACGATAAACGGCGGGAACGACAAAATCTTCATAAAAATATAACAAATAATATACCGATGGTAGACCGAAATTCTCTCGGTGGGTCAACATCTGGCGCTATCTTTGTGCTCACAATACGAAGTTCACCACAAACCGTTAAAAATCAATAGGTAGCTCTGCGTACAGACAGCATATAACCGACAATATAATATATACATATTATATTATATTGTTATTTTTAATCGTTTTATTCTTTATTTCCAAAAAAGAGACACATAGATTACATAGATCAAAAAAAAAAAAAAATATATATAATATAGTTTTGACAAAAAGTGATTAGATTTTATATGAATACAACGAATGTTAATTGTGCGAATTAATATTAAGAGAAAAAAAAAAGTACAAAAAAATTACGTTCTAATATTATGTCTAATGTTTTCTAGTATAAACATAAAGGTGTATACTGGAACGTGATCTGCAAGAGTACAAATGTACTGTAACTTATCGCTTACTGAACGTTACGCTAGAAAAAAAAAAACAATTTTTACTCCGAAATCGTTGAGATTGTTAAAAAATAATAATATCAATAATGCGCAGTCGCGCGAACGTCGGTGGAATATTTTCATAAATAAAAGGAAAACGATGAAATGCGTACACGTTATGAAAAACAACCCGTTCAATGTGACTACAAAATAATGAATTTTTTTTTATATATATATATATTACGGATTCATATTATTATTATTATCTTTAATACGGATTATATAAATATAAAACGATATAATTATATTGTTAGAAACGTTTGATTTCGGAGAATAGAAATTGTTTTCGTACAAATAATAATAAAATAAGAAAAAGTGCATGTTTTTTTTTTTTAAATAATACGTGACGAGTGTTAAAATGATAAGATGCTTAGATGCTAAAAATTATTATTATTATTATTATTATTATAAATTTTGTTTGAGTGGAGAAAAAAAAACAAAAGGAAAAAACGCGATTAAAATAATATTATTGTGATGGTTGACTGGAGAACGCGTATTGAATTCTTCTCTATGTCGGCGCTGCGTACGGGCATCCCAAAAACTTGTCGCAAATTCTTCCGCCTTCGCGAAGGCCACTGAGAAAAGCGCCGTGTACCGTTGCCGGATAATTGCGTATGGTGTGCTCGCCTGCAAAGACATACACGAATAATCGTGGTCGAGACAGGTCGTGTAACGAATTAACATAAATAATATCCCGTCCGCCGTTCTCATTATACGTACATATATAAATATAATATATTCGAAAAAAAGGAGAAAAAAAATAAATGTTTTTGAATTCAGACGGAGAGACGGGACAAAAGTATGCCGGTCGCGTCGTTTGAGTTATTCCACATCGCTTCGTGATGTATGGAAAGACGGCGGCGACGGTAATTTGGAAATGATATTAATTTTACTCGGGAAAAATATTTCAATTCTGAGAGACAACCCTACTCATCTGGCGCGCTCTCTTAAGTCCGTCACGGTTGTAATTTAGCTTGACGACTTCTTTAAAAAAAAAAAGGAAGAGTAATCGGTTAACGTGTCAACGGTTACACGCACAATCGGCAGGTGAAACGGATTTACGACTGGCACACAGAATAATATTTAAGGTGTCATCGTTTTTTTTTTTTTAAACCGGTAATTTCCCCCCCCCCCGTTTTGGTGAGAACAGGACGATTGAAACGGAGTTGTTTCGGAGGACGAAAAAAAATCTCATTGTGATCTCAACTAAAAAACGGCGTATACTGTATAAACACGTGCACTGGACGGACGCGTCGTTAATTACAGCGCGTTATGATCCCTGTGCAATATATTCTTACCGGCGAAATAGAGCCGTTCGCTTCCGTCCGTCGGGTTTGAGCTCGTGTTCGGTTCTGCACTTCTGACGCACGAAACAGGAGCCGCCAGTAAATCGTAATCCGAGCCTGAGGCACCGACGGCCACGAACGAGTAGGAGCCACGTGCCCAGGGATCGGCCCTCCAGCGAGAAACCACGGTTTCCTTTGGCTGCGATGAACAGAGTTTTTTTTTATAGTATTAAAAATAAAACACCGAAACTGCGCGTACCGTAAACAACGTAAACTATAATCGCTTGACAAACGTTAATTAGTACGTATTTTAATAATTTTTTTATACAAATATGAATGTCGAGAACATGTAAAAGAAAAGAACACAGTTTGACTATACCTTCAATACGATTTAATAAGCGTATATTATAATATAGTATTAGAATCCATTCAAGATCGGGAAATTTATTTATTTATTTTTTTCTTCTTTAACTCATTTAAATTTGACATAATATAAAAACTGTACTTTGGTTCAAATTATTGAATTGCATTATTTTTGTTAACTTATAAAATATATGTTTGTTTTTAACTCAGAAGTTAATGTTCTCCATTAATCAATAATAGAAATAAATACCGAAACGTTTAATAAGCGTACATTTTTTTCCGTAACCTTTAATGCATTTAAGTACGTCGAATGGAAATATGAGTGTCCTCCCAGTTGCCTTTGTAAAGTCTGGCTACAATCGGAGTGTATGTATATATATATATTTTAGAGTTAATACGTTCAGTTTTACGAAAAAGTGATTTATTTAGTCGATGGTTTTTTTTTTTTTAAATAACTCGACTAAAATTTTCAACATAACTTTTCGATGCCCAGGCTTGGATTCATTTACAAAAAACCAAACGAAGGTTATTTAACGATCGAATTCGTATATGGAATTCGTTTGGGTTGAATGCAAAAACCCCAACAAAAGTATATTTTACGAAATAAAAAGTATTGAATAAAAAAAAAAAAAAAAATCAAAAACACTATAATGACAAACATAAAAATATAAGTATTGATCATTATAGTAGTAGCTGGTTGTGTACACTGGCAGTACGCATAAAAAAAAATAATCGATATATTCGTATTTCGTTCGGGAATGTGATTTTATGCGTGATATTTTATTACAGACTGAACGGAGGGGTAAAGAAAAGGATAATATTGAAAAAAACTAAAGAAAATATTTGAATTCTTCGTATAAATAATATAATAACACAATAATCCGTTTCGAATGTATATATATATATAGTATATTTATACGCACAGTAGAACCCGTTTAAGACGCCCTTCTATGGACCAGTTAAAAATAGAGCGTTTAACGGGAAATCGTATTGCGGGGGAAAAACGAATTGTGTCGAAAAAAAAAAATTCCATATTGCAGTGTGAATTATAACGTTTTTATATTACATATATTATTTCACGTTGTCTATTTAAAAAAAAAAAAAAACGTCGATTTTTGTCTGTTCCGCATTTGTTTTCGTGTTTTTAGTACAGAGGAAATTTAGCGAACAGCCGTATGTGAACGATAATCGTGAATAAATGTCACTTCACCACACACATAACGAAAGTTATTAACATTATTAATACATTTTCGTGGCATTTCTGCGTTTTAATTTAAATTTTACACGCTAAACACAGAACTATGAATATTCGGAAATAAATACGAAATAGATAAGTTGATAACGAGCATTGAGTAATGTTTTCAGAAGGTTGTCGGGTTTACCAACATTCGAAGAAAAAAATTCCTAAATACTGATAAAAATACAATTATATCAACATAATCGACCAATATCAAAAAAAAAAACCAGACCTAATGTATTTTTTTTAGACATCATATTCGCTTTCAGTAAACCGAAGGAAATTTAAACAGATTGCTTGTAAGTCGGAAACATATTTATTGTAGAACAGTGTTATTAGTGAGGGCATAAATGTTTATATTAACATCACTGACAAGGAGATATATTGTCGAAATCAGGGGGGGGGACTCGTCGTCGTAACACGATGAGCGTGTTACGCGGCAAATCGTCTTGAGCGAGAGCGTCTCTCGAACGGGTTTTACTGTATTGTGAAAAACGGAAACGCTGCGTCAACGATACAATGTGCGCGTGATATAGAACTCGGTATGAATTACATTTAATTGATTGGATGAAGAACGACGACGGACAGCGTATTATGGGGTGACATTCGTGAAATGATTGTGTTAAACATCGCGGGGTTGAACATCGCGCGCAAACAGGGTGACGCAATATCGTATCCGCCGTAGTTAATTCAATAAATATTAAAGGGACGGAATATTATTTTGGAAATGAATTGACCGGAATCGAATTGGACCGGGTGGACGTCCAGTGCCCAAGAACGTCGCGCGCGTTTCGTGTTAAAATTATCTTGTTGTTGTCATTTTTTTTTTTTTTGTTTTTTTTATTCGCGCAACAAATCCAAAGCGCGAGGCGCGGTGTACGACAATCGAAAACAAAAAATTAGATCGCGAGAAAAAAAAAACAATAATAGTAATATGCGATTTTCTTGCCCGGGGGACACGCCAATTGCGTAAACAAAAGTCTGTAAGACTCCGAAGAAAACGAATATATTGTACACTCACGTCCGGAACGTTGACCGTGCCGAATATGCCTCTGAGCACTAACATGCACCTGGAAACGATTACGTCGTCCGACACTTCTTCCATGACGCTGGCCGCCTCGCCCGCGACCAGTGCCAAAAGCACGGGCGCCCGATACAGATTCCAGAACAGGAACAGTTCGCCGCGGCTGGCCGTCGTGCTTCCGATGTGACCGAACAAGTTCCCGTTGGGGTCCCAGAAAATGCGGTCGAAGCACAACACCACCTTGTTCAGGTTGCCGAAGCCCAAACGCTCGATGGCGGCCACCTTCCAGTCGGGCAACGGTGGCGAAAACTTCACCGTGTTCGGCAACGATTGCGTCTTCTGATTGGTGGACTGCTTCAAGACGCCCAGGGGCAACGTACACAGTACCACGTCGCCTGAAATTAAACGAACGTTGCTCGATTAACGATAGGACACGACCAGTGTATATATAGCGGCGTTCGTCGAAAGTGTCGAAAAAAAAATAAAAATATTTGTTATTATTATAATCTACGAATTTTACGATTTCTCATTATCGTTGTGCGCGACGCAGTGGTCGAAGTGGCGCGATGAGATACGCTGCTTTTAGTCGGTAAACTAACCCCCCCCACACACACACACACACGCGCTTTTCGGTTGAAATTATTCGTCCCTCTTGGATTTTTGAAAATCTATACAATCCTTTGTTTTATATACAACACATAGTTGTCATTGTTTTCTGTACTTGACATTTACATGCAACGAAAATCCACTTATTCGATATTCACTTCGTTTTAAATGTTATTCTTTAGCAGAGCGAAAGATATTTTTCGAAATTATTGAAAATATATTTTAATATTTTGTACGCAGAACAAGTGTAAGAAAAAAAAAAGAAAAAACGTATATTTCATATTTCTGTGAAATTTAGGAACGGTATTTTTCATTACGTCCGTCTAAAAACGTTATTTGAGGAAATGGTGCTCGCCGCGCTCATTCAGAGCGGATCGATGTTAGAACCTTTAGCGTAAAAAAAAAATACTTTTTCTTCAAAAATATAGACCGTTCGCAACTTTGTCGCCACTTCAAAACTTGAAATGACGTCACGCTGCTTCCATCACTAAATATTCGTCGACGACCCACTTCGATCGTTGCGATTGTTATTATTTTATTATTAATAATGAAAGTAAGCGTTCCGTTTGCAATACATAGCGGATACATTATAACAGCAGCAACGAAATTTATACAAAATATCAAATCGATGTTTTCTCTTTTATTTTATAATATTATAACATAAAAGATATCCTATTTTATTTTCTACGAGATAACGCTATAAAATATATCTTACGGATTAATACGACATACGAACGGATTACGGAAATTATCAATTTCATTTATAGACGCATTTCAACCTGTGCGGTGACAACGAATTGTGCTCATATAATTTATAGTGCCGTGGTGACATTATATTGTAATAAAATTGCTGCAATACAGTAGGCACTGTACGCGCATACGCTACTGCAGGAACCGGACAGTTTCATTTGATATGATCTGTTGAATTAATGAATTAGGCTACACGACGAAAAAATAAATGCGATAAAAAACATCTTTATTTTCCAAATCGACCGCACGGATTCGTCGGATTTTTTATAAAACGATAACTCTGCATTTCTAAAAAAATGTTAAGGAGGGCGTCACTGGTTTCGAATAACTGACGATCGATCAATTACACGCGGTATTGCTGCAATAATCGACAACACGATATATAATACAATATTTGTAAAAATAACGAGAAAACGATCTGTCAATAAACGAAAAAAAAAATAAAAAAACATTGTCGTTGAAAATGAAAAACAAACTATACGTTTATATATTTTTTTTTAATACTTAATTCATCGAAACATTTTTTTTTTTTTTTTTTTAATACGTTCGCACCGTACAACAATTTTTAATTTTATGTAAACCTCACAATTCGCGTACCAGATTTGTATATTATATATATATATACTATAATGAAGTATATTAATTTATATATATATATATATATATGTGTATACAATAGCGGCACTTTTTATCCCCTAAATGATTAATGCGTGTTTGATGTGCGCAATGAGAATACAATTGAAAAAAAAAAAAATTTAAATAAAACGAATTACAAACAGTATGATAAACGGCTGACGAACGTATTTCACCGCACGGGTTAGCGGCAAGCACATATAGAGGAAGGATTGATAATTTGATGATTTCGATGTCCCCCACCTCCCTCGCACCCGCAATAGCATATCCGAAAACAAATTAATACAGCACGTTGCGACGAAAAACACGGTTTTTTTTTTCCTTCTTTTTTCTGGTCGATTGTTTGCCGTCCAATCTCTCGCCATTTTCTCGTTTTAATTTGCAATTCAAACACAAATCGGAAAATAATACCGACCGAATACCCACCAATTGTTCCCCCCGATATCAATGTACGCATTTCTTTTTTTCTTTTATTTTTTTTTGCGATTCGGTCGTTCGTGCGCACCATAGGACAAATCCAAATCCGTTTAGTGTAAACAATAAACCTTGTAACGTTCGTTACACTCGCATACGTCGTTCAATTCGTTTTTTTATAAATGTAAAATAAGAAAAAAAATATACAGCGATATACTCGTAAATTAATGGAAACAAATATTTTTCAATTAATCGAATGTTTGTGGATTTCAAGTGTACGCCCATTTAGAGAATTGCACGAAGCGAAATAATTTTCATCCGATCCGAACACTAATATATTTATTTCAAAACTCTTCCTTCACACTGTAATTTAGTGAAATTTTAAAACCGAGCTACCAGAATAGTAGAAATGAAAATTTACTAAACAATACGTCAATACGAGGCACTCGTGAATTTTTTTGAAAAAACAAACGACATTAACATTGGCGTAGTGCCTGCAGGACGTAACACGATTTATGTGCACCGATTCATAAACATGATACATTAAATAAATATTACCAAAAATAAACGTTTTCTCAATTGTAATATTTTAATCCAAACACGAAATTCATGAAACTTATTCGATCGATTAATGTTATTTATTCATTAAAATTATACACTTATTTTCTACATAATATTATACTAAATACAAAAACAAGGTCTAATAATAATAGGCGGTCCATTAAGTGCAGCTTTATCGAAATTATGTTTGACAGATTATACGAAACAAATAACATATAATATAACCAATTAACAATATTATAGCCATTTATTAAATGTATTATTAATACTTTCACTTTATTTTCAACGGCTCAAATAGACGAACGGGAATTATTATTAATAGTTTAAATGAAAATTAATAAACGTAATACCATTTACACACGAAACGTAATTATAAATAATAAAATAACTTTCCAAGATTTTACAGTTACAGTTGAATTTAATATTTACAGGAAACCTAGATAAACTGATTATTATTATTATTATTATTATTATTATTATTATTATTATTATTATTATTATTATTATTATTATTATTATTATTATTATTATTATTATTATTATTATTATTATTGTTATTATTATTATTATTATTATTATTATTATTATTATTATTATTATTATTATTATTATTATTATTATTATTATTATTATTATTATTATTATTATTATTATTATTATTATTATTATTATTATTATTATTATTATTATTATTATTATTATTATTCTTATTATTATTATTATTATTATTATTATTATTATTATTATTATTATTATTATTATTATTATTATTATTTTATTATTATAAAATTATCCATTCGAATTCATTACAACTCACCTTTATACACATGACCAATTGTATTTGACCGAGTATTATTAGTGGAAACTTCAACACCGTTCGGTCCATAAGTTATTTCTTTAATAGCAGTGTTCAATTTAATGTCGAGGCCTTCTGCCAAAGCGACCGGCACGCAAGAATATCCGTTTCGCACTGTACAAAAAAAAAAAAAATATATATATAAATATAATATAAAATATATAATGTATATAATATATATGTATGTAAAAATAAATCTAGCAATATAAACTATTACGCGGTGGTGAAGCCTCAACAGAGAGTATGAAATTGTTACCATCGAGGGAAAAATGTATTGAAAGGTTTTGTTATTTGTATATTTTCTGCATTCGAAATAGCCCAAAAGCATTAAAATACAAAACTGTTCGTCTTTTGGAACGGATATCGAATTTATATTTTGAATAACTTTGTATTTTCATATCCCCAGGGTTTGTTTTATCTCGTCGAAAAAATGCAATTGGACCCAATTTTCGAAGAAAAAAAGTTGGATTCAAACCAGTCAAGAAATCGAGTTCCGATTTACATTTTCCAAAGATTTAAATTTATCGCGCCCTGCTTAGCGCATAAAACAAAAGTAAAATAGATTCAATGTTGTTATTTATTTCATAAATAATCAAAATACGTAACTGATACATTTATGATAATTTCCGTAATTCATTATTAATAGAGTTATTATTATTTATAATTATTATTATTATTATTATTATTATTATTATTATTATTATTATTTATAATTATTATTATTATTATTATTATTATTATTATTATTATTATTATTATTATTATTATTATTATTATTAAAACGAATGTTCGTTTAAGCTATCAAGCACATTTATAAATATTATATTTTAAATTAAAATCGAATACAAAATAAATACATTTAAACTGGTAAAACGTAAATATGCGACCGTAAAAGTTAATTTCAAAGGCAATAATTATTTTGATTTCCGTCGATTCGTCGAGAATATTATTTTAAAGAAAGACGCGACATAGCTTTTAAGCGTATTTTTCGCAGAATTTTGTAAAATCGTTTGAACGCCACGAGAACAGCTTCACAACATAGTATTTTACATCCCGGTGACAAGCCGTTTTTACTTAATCTCCGAAAGTCACATAACGGTTACTCGGAAAAGCTAACCGATATACAGCTGCCAGTAAAATATATACCACCACGAAATGCAAACTAGAAATTGTCTTACAGATGTTTAAGGAACTTTGGAATTTTGTTTATGACTTTAGTTAATTAGAACACTACGCGGGCGGTGTTCGTCTAATAAGCTTTATGAAACAGTGCTTTAATACGCGTAAGGCAATATTCGTAGGACTCGCTGGATTATATATATATTATAATACTACGAGATAATAAAAGCGAATGCAGGTTTAATGTTATTGAAATTAATATTATCACAACTCGGCATATGATATTGTACGCGAAATCTGTTACTGACTCCCGGGTGTCCATTAGAAATGTCAAGAAAATGGAGTTTTCTTAAGAAAATATTATTAATTTTTTTTTTTTATTAATTTCGATTTCGTCTGAGAGACTATATTAAATACGATTTTCGTCAAAGAAATGAAATTTTGTCGACAATCATAAATCAATGTTTTCTAAATACGCAAAATATTGATTCAGCGTTGAGGAAAAGTTAAAAAAATATTTTTATTTTACGAATAAAATCGTTTTCAACGGTTCAATGTCAACAGCGTGTATTAACCTATCAGACCATCTTCGTATGAACCTCGTTTATACGATACAACAATACATTTTCGTTACCGCCGTACTGTATTTACTTATTTAAAGCCATTTTTCATATTTTACATATTGTAATGTCGATAAAAAAAAAAGTTTTTTTTATATAATACACTCGCTCTATAACATTATATTTTATATGATATACGATTACAGTAAGTGTATAATTATTGGTTTAATTTAAATTCACGATGTCAAAGTCATAATGGTCAAAGTTTTAACGTCAGCAGTTTTCATTAATATCACACTGAATAACACTAACCGTTTTTTTAATACATTTTTTAATAACACATCAATTGTGTATATATAGCTACGGTTACACATTTTTATTTCTAATGGGAAAACGAGTTTTTCAAGTTATGATTGTGTTGAATAACACAACGAACACAATATTACATTCTGACATACAAAGCATGCACGTGGTAAACACAATAATTTCTTTTGCATTATAATGATTTAACGTTAAAATTCATAAGAACAATTGATAACATAAAATCATTGTGTTCGATGAAAATTATATTTTATAATTTATTTTTAACACGCCAATAGAAATTTGATAGATTTTATTATTATTATTATTATTATTATTGCCAGTGCTCGAATTTTATGGCACTTATAAAGTAATGAAATATGCGCTAAAACCATGAAAAATAGCAAAATAAAAGAAAAATTTGAATCAAAATTATTTTTCAAATAATTATCAATCATGGCTGCTATCAAGTGATACGGAGAATCGACTGACGTGTGACGGCGGCGGTTTAAAATAAAAGTAAAATTTCAGGCAATAACTTCAATCTGAGGAGTGAGGATGACCTTATCGAGAGTAGACAACTGATAAGTCATACATTTAATTGATCGACGGGCCACTACGCCAGGACATCATCTAATGATAGACCATATTATGAAATGTCTAATGAAACGGAAATGTGGATATTTTTTATATATATACTATATATAATCGTTTTACATTATAAACATTATATTTTTCTATTATTTTCAATCGACTCAAACAAGATTTATAAATGCCACAATAAATAAGCATGTTTAATGCGTATTAGCAAAAAATAGCATCAAAACTGGGAAAATAGCATTGAAAATCGAAACCGTTTCAAATATGCAACATAAAACGTTGTATACTTAGGATATTTGATGCGTAAAACAAATTTATGGCTCACTCTGCTTTCTATATATATATATATTCTATAATAATTAGTAAATGCTATAGAATCCGAGCCTTGATAGTTATTACTGTAATTTAATATTTAATAGAGGCAAAGTGTAAATAAAAGTAATCATTGTGATAAAATTGTTTTTAAAAATAACTGAGAACTAAAACGTCTGTCTTACATTATACATTTATAACGAACGATCATTATAACGCACGCATGTCAGACTCTAGAAATCGTTGGGGAATTTAATTTTAGATAATACAAATTACACATCTAAAATGAAATATATTTTTTATGTTTGGAAACAATATATTTACCGTACAAGTTTTATGGCGTATTGTTTGTCACGGAGTGTTTTAGATTATTTTGAAACGAATGGTTTCGAAAATAAACGCAGAGTTTTTATAACTCGATTTATTGCGTTCATAAAGAGAGCGTTCCGTTCGGTAGTGGCCGAACAAATAACATTACCATTCGTCATGGTTTAATTAAATAAAAATAACCGAAGAACATGTTATCCGTAGTCGATGAACAGAAATGGTTATCAATTACATGAATACGGTATGGCAAAGAGCAATGAAATTGGTGTAATGCAAAAGTAAATAAAATTTATCGTTTTATTCGAATTTATAAATTTAATTATTTAAATATTATTATAGGATATAGTTGAGTAAATATACAGGGTTTTAATCGAAAGATTTCATTGAAATGTCGACGTACGTAACGAAAAATAAATAAATATGATTATGTAAGAAAATTAAATTTGTCTGTGTGCCCTAAAAGTCGTATTACATAATTGAAGAGACGAATGTGAATTCAAATTTTCAAATTTTTTAATGAGTCGCAAATTTTTAATTTCAATGTAATTGTTTTCGTTCGTTTGTGGACTTTCCAAATTTTATTACATGATTTTTTTTTATATATATATAAAAATAACTTAGTTATTTTGTTTCTTTCCCTCGACGATGTTAAACTATACATTTATGTATATAATATATATTATATGATGCTTTTTAATTTTAACTTTCATTAAATCCACGATTTGTTTTTCCTTTTTCTTTTTTACATTTTCTCATAACGTTCACGTCACGTATCATTTATGTACTCGTATATTTATATACGTACAGCTTCTTTGGGAAACGTTTACGAGAAATAATAAGAAAGAGAAAACGCAATGAAGGATACTAAGGTATACAATATTGTTTTTTCTTTTTTTTTTATCTACCCGCACGTACTCTAAGAATGCATGATTACGCTTTGAATAATGTATTTTTTTTGCTATTCAAAGAAATCTCGGGATAAAATATGAAATTATATTTTATTAAACATTTTTGTGTTTAATATAAAGTTACCAGATGAAATTTACCAGAATCCCGGGTCATTTTTTTTTTTTTTAATTGAAAATTTCTATTTTACAAGATATATAATGAAATAAATAATAATTACTTCATTTATAATTAGTTTTTTTTTCTTCGTTATAAATCGCGTACGAAGAACACGTAAAGAATTTTGAAATTACGAAAAATTGTTTCTACGAAATTAATTATTGAAATGAAATTATTTATTTAATTTTAAATTATGATTTATAAAGCTGCATAAAATACACCGGTCTTCGAAACTTTCGGGGTCCACATTTTTTCGCAGTTTCTGCGGATTTTGTCAAACACTCGACTGATATCCGTTAACTCTGTTCAGGAACGTTTTCTTGTTCTCCGATATTCGATCGTAGAACTCTTCATTAAACTTATTATCAATGATTGTTTTAATCAAAATGAGAGAAAAAAAACTTTTGAATATATTTTTTTGAAATTGCACGTGCAAATTTGCAACGGCAGCATCCGAATACCAGACGTAACGAAACAAATTCGACGGCATTTAAAATAGCGTAGAAAATTCTCGTTTGCCTCGGACACAATAATTATAACCATTTGTCATATATTATTGATAAACGGTTTCATACGTCATTTTGGCGACGAAAAATTTGTTTGGAAGTCTTAAAAATTATTCATAGAAAATTCATTCGTCAAAAGTCACGTTATTCTGCACGTAGACGTCACATCGTTAATAATAAAGAAAAACACCGGATTTGTTTATATTATTGAATCATTTATTTTCGATTTTTGTCTTGAATATTTTACGACGATAATGTTTTCACCTAGGTAAAAATATGATATTTTCAACGAGTAAAATTCGAAATCGCAAACATTTCTCCGTCTCACAGACACTTAGAGACGTTTAATTAAAAATCGGAGCCGTTAGGATTTTTTCATTTTTTTTTTTTTTTATATACATACATTTATTATTCCTCAACAGTATTAAACGACACGAAAAATCGATGAAAACCATTGACAGTTTAAAAATCCATTGAAAAATGGGACTTGTTCAACGGTCACGTCGCACACAAACTAGTTTTTGTGTATGATTTTCTCGTTTGCCATTAAATATTGACGAAACATCAATAATACGGTTCCGTTTTAATGAATTATTATTATTATTTTTTTTGTTTTGTTTATAAAAACATGAAATAATTTTATCGCGTTCGCACAAAAACGAAAACGAAAATATTCGTCGTTCGCAGCGAAATTCTATAACACAACTAATAATAATAACAATAATAATAATAATAACACAGTCGATCGCGCAATATTCGACGAAACATAATCGGCAAATGTTAACGAGAACATTACAAGTACACTACAGGCTCCGGCGGAATTCGGATCTGCGCGCCGTAATGGGTCCACCATTACGTGAGATTACACACGCGCGGCTCTTATCATTTAAATTACCGTCAGACGTTCGGTACTGCAAACGACCATGTCGTCTGTTTATTGGATAACTACGATAGCTTTACGGAATCATGTTGATATTGACCACGTAGATACGATTCGGAATTTTTCGAAAATCCATACGTGATCTATCCATTTGTTTTTTTTTTTTCGTTTGCAAATCTATTCTTCGTTTAATGTTTTACGCGCACCTTACAATCGCCGACGGAATTAATCGACTCGGCATTTTTTGTTTTTTTTTTCATACACATACGAATCGCTTTGGTCATAAATCCAAAGATGAAATTTAAAAAAAAAAAGAATTTAATTTAATAACATAGGCGATGGCGCACCCGTTAAAACGATTCGAATATCTGAATAAAACACGGAGACAAAAATATATACTTTAGCGGCGTCGCACTCGACAGGGTAGACTATAAAAAAGTCCCCGCCGGTGTCAAATTCAAACGGAATACGTAAAAATTCATAATATTATGAATATTGTGTCGCGCACGAATCGATTTTTATTTTCTTTTTGTTCATAAAACCGTGGTGGAAACACAGTCGTATTTTCAATGTTCGGATTGCAAGTAGAAGAAGTTGTATTAACCGGAGGAAAACAGCGCGTGGATTTCACATTTCAACAATATTTATATTTCACTTTTATCTTTTTAAATTTCTATACGAGCACCGTTTTCTTCTATTATCGCAACGGAAATTATTACGAAAATATAAAAATAATATTCGTTCGTTATTATTTTCTATCGTTTCAATTATTACGGTCGGAATCTCCTATTGTATTTAATTCACAATAAATACGCGTTCGCTTTTTTAATTCGAATATTTTTCTATTGGTATGGAAAAACAATGCATTGGAATTGAAGAGATTTTCAAATATTTTATTTTTTTTAAAGCTCCTTCCTCTTGAAAAACGTGGTTACGCATCGTGTTAAACATTATAAATTCGATTTGCACGTCAAAACAAAAACGACTAAATATTTAATCGACGTTTATTTTACAAGAAAAACGTTTTTAATTCGATTTATTATTATAACAAATGTTTTTTTTTCGTTCCGGCACACCACTTAAATTTTTTTTTTTTATATATATTTTTTTATTCGTATTTAAATCTGTTCTCTCCCCCTTTCCGCACTACGAGCGCAACTAGCCTCGTTTATACATAAACGATATTTGTCTTTATCATACGCGCGGATCGCGGGGCATAAAGTCAGGTTTTGCAAACCGTCGCTGCGGTGTTGGTGGTGAATTAACGAATAGTGTTTTCGGTCCAAAAACCGTGTGGGCGTCACCGTACAATTACTATATATATATATATACGCCTAATAGAAATCTGGTGGTCGAACATATTATAATATCGTCTAAACACTGTTTTTTTTTTTTTTATACGTTCGAAAAATAAAATACAGAAAGAATACCGCCTAAATTTACACTAATGGGACCGCATGCATTATTGTATTATACTTAAGTCAGCAGACGCTGAGTTATGTACGTAGGTACATGTATACGATAAATAATAAAAAATAAAATAATCGTTCTAATTTAGATCAGAAACGGATAAAGTCGAACTGTACGGGGGAGTTCAGTTATAATTGCTCCGATCAACACTATTACACACGCCACGGTTATAATGTATATAGTTTATAGGAGTGCGTATTAAGTTTTATCAAGATCCGCTGTTGGCCATCTCAAATCCCCGATACTCTTCCCATCCCTCTCTACCGCTGATCGCCCATCACGACCGCCGCGCGATTGTCCGACTCGCCGCCGACTCGTTTTTACGTATTCGCCTCTTCCGCCGCCGCCGCCGCCGGTGGACCCTAGCCGCCATCTCACTCACTTCTGACAACTGTCGGAATAACTAATGTCCATTTAATACCGCATCGGCTAATAATAATAATTATAATTGTAATAATAATAATAATAATAATAATAATAATAATAAGAACGCCGGCGGGACGTTTTGCGGGGCCACGGAAATTTGTTATGAAGGCGAAAAAAAAAAATTCTCAGGGGTCCTAGGTATGACGGTTTTTTTTATTCACGCATAAAATCGAACGTAAACACTTCGAATACGCGCGTATTTACGTTTTGAAACGATTATAAAATTATTTTTCTAGTGTATTGCTGCGGTATATACGGTTAGAATTTTCGTATTAAAAAGAAAAAAAATAGAAAAAAGCAAATTAAAATATTTTTTACTAAATAAATACGACCAGTGGCGCAACCAGGGGGGGGGGAGTCCCCGGGTCCGGACCCCCCCCTTGACTAGTGCAATAGTATTACATTTATAGATGAAAATCCAAATTCTGATACAACTTTCATATTTTTCTGTTAAAATTTCGCATACGATATAGATAACACCAGGTGTTAACAATTTATTGATTATATTATATTATTATAATATATAATCTATTTTTATTATCTATTAAAAGTTTTGTTTTTCATAATGTAGTTTTTTAGACCCCCCCCTTGAAAAAATCCTGGGTGCGCTACTGAATACGACTCGTTTGCGTCGTGGATTGCGGGTCGGCTCATCAAAATCAAATAAGTCAAAAAACTTCTCGTTTGACCGAACTAATCTAACTGAGCTCATACGTTTACATTGTGGTAATAAGTACTTTTTGTGAACGCCAAATATTTTTCATACGGCGGACGGTAGTTGTTACTCGTTATTTAGATTTGAATATAAAAAATTCTGGGCTCGCAAAATGTTAACTTCCGTGGAAGGCGCGGGGCCTCTTATAGATTCCGCCAAGTATTTGATCTCGATTACTAAAAAAATAATAATGTTCCGGCATAAAATTTGTTCATAGAATCTTTTTGAAAAATCGTTTTGAGGCTTCTTAATTTTTTCAAAACGCCTCGGTCAACCATAGTTACCAATCGTACTCTGACTTTTCATTAATATTTTTTTTTGTTTTTTTTTTACTATATACTTATACACAAGCATTTATGTAATTGCGCAACACGCATTTTTTTAAAAAAATAAACAATTCGGATTACAAAATTGTGTAACTCATTTTATATTATGCACACCAATACCAAATTAAATACAAAAAAAAAACTGCGTTAAAACGGTTCGTCGTCTACAGTTCCATTTTCATTCCTTGTAATACCGAACACCGCGTTAATAATAATCACACATTTATCGTAATTTTTAATGAAATGCTTCGTATATGGTCGTTAACGAATTCGGGAGAATTAATTTATCATCTCGTTTTATGTGAAAAACGTTTAATAAAAACCTTACCTAACCCAACTTAAGTATATTATTCGGTTATACGTTTTTCAATAGGTTGGCGTTAGAATGCGTTGAGTGCGCCGATATTTTGAGAGATTCAAATAGGTTTTTCAAGCAGCCAGGAATTGTATACTGGTCGTTTAAAACGCTAAACGTGGTGAACAACTTGGAATGTTAAAAAAGAAAAAAAATTTGGCGAAGCGTCTGAGGTATAAAATATACGATTATGAGACCTAGTCAAAAATCTTTCTCCGCTACATAAAAGTCGTGGTCGAGCTCATACTGCGTATTTCTATATACATATATAATAATAATATGCCATTTATAAAAGGATATTAAGACAACACGGTTTATTCACGAGACGCTGAGTCACGGAGTTTACTGTTAGTTACGCAACTAACTGTTCAATGTAAATATACTTTTTTTTTTTTGATACGTACTTATTTTGTACACGACCAATCAACGTTATAACATCGATAGCGGTACAACGGCAAATATTACTTTCACGATATGATTTCGTCAATCAGCATGCAAAAATATATAATACAAAATACATAAAAAAAAAAAATAGAAGAAATCGGTAAAATGTGGTGTCGCCGTCAGTTAAATTGTCTTTTCACATTTATCGCATAATATTATATAGTGCACGGAGTTTGGAGTTGTTGTTACAAGATAAATTAAGCCAGTGTTGAGTTTATCTAGGATATAATAAATTATTATCGGTATTGAGTATAATAAATTCGACGAGTTTATGTCCAAAATAACTTTTGAAAATGCGTGTAGGAACGTTTAGCCTATCTGTAGCTCTCGTTTGTGTTACGTATGCGTGTGCAATAAGTCTTATATCAAAAAAAAAATGTGTATTTTATACGATTCACCGTTTTCTTATACACGACGCGATATTGCTTTATTGTCGGATAGCCGACTTCAGAAACCGTGTGCACCTAAATAATACGGTTGAGTAATCCTTATGGCCAACGCGGGTTTACAGGGATTTCGAGCGTATATAACCCGACCGTTACGAGAGACTGTTGTTGTATTATTCCGAAGCGGCGGCGATGGAACTGAATAATAATGAATGGATTACACATTTAATCCTCTGCGATTTTATAAGCCCGCGGCCATCGAATTCTGTGATTCTTGAACACAAAGAGCGGCGGCAAAAGCATCCACGAAATCAATGCCAATTGACTCTACATCTGTATATATATATATATATATTATACGTGGATAAAAGCTCTTCTTAACTGGTACCCGAGTTAAAACCTACACCGTGTTTGATATATCGTGTTTTGCACCGACATTTTCTCAATCCCCCCTCCCCCTTCAAGCGTGTCTTCCTGTAATTTTTTTATATCATCGCTATCGAATAGCATAAAACCAAAAAAAAAAACAAAAAGTGATCCGTCAATATTCTCTATAATTTATACCGTCCTACGTCTAAGATATCATATCTAAAATTTTTCTCATTCAATTCCGTCTAAATTATCAGTCTTCGGTTCTACACTCCTTGTAAATAATCAACACGGTAAATAATCAAAACCAAAAATAGTGTGCACCGCACCGCCGTATCAAAAAAAAAATCCGATAATATTTATTTATTTTCATTTTTTATCCAACTCGAAGTCCCTTATTATAATCAATAATTTTCTGCTTGGTTATCACGCTCAAACTCTTTATTCTCTTTTCAGGGGTACCGGTTAATAATATACGTAATAGAGACACACACACACACCCATAATACGTGGACTTAAATCGCGAAGACAAATTGCGATTAGGAAATAATTCACTGCGCTAAGACTACGGTACTTTAATTTGTTTAAAAGCCGTAGATTCGACGAATTAATTGTATGCCATTGCGAGTTTTAAGAAATATTTTATAGACGTTCCCCCCAGGCGTACATTAAAATCGAAATAAATAAAAATTCGAACGCTGGAATAATCGAAAACGGCGTATATCTTAATTCGTTCACTTGATAATCTCGTGTATTGATAACGATCGTTTAATTAACAATATTCAAATTAAGTTTACGTAATGTATTGCACATTTAAAGGTAAGCGGCTGTGTGAATAGCTGCAAACTGTATAATCCACAATACGTCCTGTGGATGTGGAAAACAAAAATGTCAATTAGTTGAAACTGTATTGATAATATCGTCGTCGGTTACGGTACCACCTGCAGTAAAACCGTCTATAAAATAATAATAATAACGTACGCGGTTGGTGTAAAACGTGTCACGCGAATACAGAAATCGAATACCGTTTGAGGATTTAACTACAAAACGAGGAATTAAATAATAATAATAATAAGTATGGACGTAGCCCAAATACTAATGGTAAACGTGTTCCCTTACCCGGCAACGTTTAATTCCGTTAAATTAACGTATACTGGTAATAACACTTTAAATAATACGTACAACACAGCCAATCGAAGGGACTTATAAACTTGTTTGATTTTTTTTCCGCCGGATTCATATAGATTCCAATTATTAATGCTCAGTTGATAACAAAAAACCGGGCAGGATTCGGCATGCTATGAAATGTTCGCGTTTATCGGACTTTTCGATCGAATACGTTTATAGCTATAAAATTTCGTTTTTATGGAACCAGTCGTACGTCATTATGAGGTTAAAACGTTGAAAACACATTCAAATGGGTTGTAAATGTTGGATTTAAATGCGTTAAAGTAAATGTAGTACGAAAAAACTCGCGCACATTACATTTTGCAGATTGTTAACTTAGAACTATTTAGATATTAACGTATAATTAATTTTTTACTCGTCCACGAGAAAACAGAAAAAAATTCTCACTCATAAAATATTTAATCGGCGTGCGTATAATTCTATTCTTTTTCTCCTCGTGAAATAGAATTTTTGAAAAATAACACGCGTGTTTCGATTATCCACGTGGTGGTCATTTTAAATATACATATAAATATACGTGTTCCGACGATATTAAACATTATGAAACGAAAATAAACAAATCATATTAAAACAAATGAAAAAATATTACACGATACAATCCTATTGGAAAAACTGGTAGCAACCGGTTGAAATACGTATTCAAACACATCTGAAAGTGGTGATAAAAAATTTAACACCCATTCCCGTTGAAATGTCGTAAAATTGTTTTGGAAAAAAAAAAACGGAAAACGCGCAAAAAATCAATTTTAATGAATATCGAATAAATAAAATTGGTAGAAAAAACGTCTTCGCCAGACTCTGTACATAAATTTTTCTTAACGTAGAATTGGTTTTAACTTTAGACATTTTCGCGAAAAAAATTACACAATACGTTTCGTTTTGAATTGTATATATTCGCATGTTGCGTGTTATAAAACGTTATTGATGCGTGTGTACACTGCTTTCACACGGACATATACAATTTACGGTTATCGAAATCGAGTTACACTGTTTGACATTTAAATTTTTATTTACATATTTTTTTTATATTGTCTCGAATGAAAAACGATTTACGTATTCCGCGTGTGACGCGTGTACACAGCGGTGCCTGTGTTGTCATACAGAGAAAAGAATTACCGTACTCTTCGCATTCTGTAACATCTGGGATCGTGATTAACAATCAACATTATTAACATCGTTTGTTGTTGATCATGCAGTTACATAACTCATTTTCTATTTGAATTATCATCTAAATATATATATATATACATAGACGATAATAAAATTATTTTTAATAAAAGTCGAAATTAAAAACTGATATCTGTAACTGAAAAAATTATAAAAAAAAGCAATAAAAAGAATAAATTGGCCGTATAAAAGAATTGTCGTCTATGTCCAAAACGAACGTGTCGATCGTTTTTTTTCTTTTTTCTTTCGCAATTTTCGGATTTTTTAAAAATTACATACGCTTTTGAACTCTCTACGTCCGCGCTTCCCCGTGGCTTTGTCTCGTCCGCTCGATGGACCACGTTTTACGACCACACAAGCAATACGCTCCGTTCATATGAAGCAATTCCGCAACACATTTTCTCTTATTTTTATACCGAGTTATTTATGTTTTATAATCAGAGTTGCCTTTTTTCGCCAATTAAACGATCTTTTTACAATACACACACACACACATTTCTATTCCTTGCGCACATATCCCTTTCGTTCGTTTTTAATTCTCCGGTTTTTTTCTCCTTTTTACCCCCTCATACATCGTGTCCGCGGTGCAAAATATTATCCGTAAAACAATCGTTCGGAACTCGCCGTCGGCAGTCGTATATAAGCCACGTGAGATATATTATTATTATTATTAATACGTGAGAGCAAATACGCTATTATATATATATTATACATAAATAATATGCGTTTAATGGTCCCGGTGGATTTAGAGGAGGATAAACTCAAAGCTCACACTGCCGTGTCCCTCCTCCTCCTCCTCCCCCGTTCGATATAATAATATTGTAATGCGCGCGTGTATAGCCGTTGCGCGCGCCTCGGGCCACAAATCACGGGGACTGCACAGCATCTCGCCGGACTTCTAATTTTAATTAGGAACGTGACACCGACCACCCACCGCCGCCGCCGCCGCCGCGAGCCGTTGAATATTCGACAAACGCCTGGCGCGCGTGGCTCGTCGGGCGTCCTTTGTCATTGAAACCCGACGCCGCCTATAACCGCGCCGAGCCTTTAAATGACGCGAAAAGCGATTCGATCGGCCGCACGGATGGGCGAGAGAGGGATTACGCGAGACGGCCAGGCGGCTCCGCTGGCCCACACGCAATATACCGTATAATTAATATATAGGATTTCTCGGATCGGACGGTTCTGCAGCGTAGCCCAAGCCGCCGTGGCCTGCACAGGTGACTGCAGATATATTGTAACGCGTACACGAGTGTTATTTACAAATAGTAACAAGTTAAAAAAACGAAAAATCCGGAATCGCGATAAGGCAAGGGACTTTTGAACTTGGGAGCGCGGCCCCTACGAAAGCGTTACGGGAACTTCGGGGCAGGGTGTGGTCGAGGTGTTTGAGAAACGAAGTTTTTGTGAAATTCGCGCGCCTCTAAGTGATGAAAAAAAAAAAAACCCCCCCGAATTAGATAGGATTACAATAAAATATATGATACGATGAATATTTGATTTTTTTTTAAATTTAGACATTTTCGAATTTTTAAATTTTATGCTGTACGCCTGTGTTCGCAAATATTATGATATCGGGACTCTGCTATTGGTACGTCTTCTTGAAGGAAATCGCGCGAGTAAATCGATGGAATTTTCGAATTTTCTATAGGAAAAACCGTTCAGGAGGGACGGCCAGTTGAAGGAGAAAAATTACGTTTTTTTTTCCCGAAGAAAACGCAAAAATTATCATTTCTACCTTATAACTAGTGAGACGTATAACTTATAAGAATCAGACCCTAAAACTTCTATCACGAGGAGTGCTCTGATTTTTACAGTCATACCTTATTTATAATATATTTTTATTGGCATTTTAGTCGGGTCATTTGTTGATTTTCTCAAAAGCGTCTAGGAACATAACTCAAAAACTATCGAGAAATGACATCAAAATGGTAAATATGCGATTTGGTCGAAATCGATTATCGTTATTATTATGTAATTTCGAGAAACCAACGAGTATAGAAACTTAAAATGTTCGTCAAATATTTCACTTAACATCGTATTTTTGTAATTTTCTTTTGATTTTGGACTGTTCATAGAAATTATAGGCCTTGAGGTATTTAATTCATAAGCGGGTTGGATTTTAAACTCTGCTCGGAATCGTTTTATCGAAATACGCAATGTGTTATCATTGCTTTCAAATCCATAATGATAACAATACACTCTAAAACCTTTATTCAGGTACCTAATTCACTTCAATGACATTCACACACCCCGCGTATATTACATATACGTTACTCTGCAGACTACGGTCAGTGAAATGAATAAAATTCGTTCTTTGGGTATAAAAAGCGCGATTTATTTCAGTCGTATTTACCAAAACAATAAATCATTTCATTTACCAAATTTTAAACTTCACACATTGAGATAATCATGATTAGTTAAATTAACGAAACTATAGACACGGTACACTTGTATTAGAAGAAGTATCGTCCGCATTATGTGTAAAATTTATAACTGTCATTACAATCACTGTATACGTGTATATTGTATAATGTGAATATTAATCTTAAAATTATTATAATAATATTCATTTATACGCTTCATAATTTGTCTTTCCAAATGTTTTTGAAAAATAATGTATGATGAACTCATAGTATCTTTTCATGTTTTTCTATACGAAAAAAACGACGGAATTATTATTAAATAAATTTGTTATAATATTTTCCCGGACGTTTTCAACGGTACTCTGTGATAAATCGATGTGAAAAATAAATAAATCGATGTGATTCCAATACAAATAAAACCGGAAATCAAATGTACGTCTAACGTAGAAAAATTCGTTTTTTTTTTTTACGTTTCACTGCTGTAATCGTTAACATTATTATTAATTTTATCGAAACCGAATAAATGATTATTACTTCGTTGTATACACCACGGTGCCGACCATTATTCAATTTCGTTAAACATAATACGCGCACAATTTCAAACTCGAATTTTCCATTTAATAAGAAACTCAACGGAATTTATACATACACACACAATTTGTCACAAAGAATTTTTTTTATGTCTCTGGCGCATTATATAATATTATAACGAAACTCATTTATTGACAATTGTATATTATATCGCGGCGTAAAGGGACGTAGAAATAATAATATAAAAATCCGCTGAAAGGACGCACAAAATAATTGGCAATATTTTCTTTGACGAGACCGTTCCTTCCAATACTAAATATTACAGATGTATATATTACCTACTTAAAATAAACGATTTTTATTTACGTATACCGCCACTCCCATCACGCCGCTATAGTTATAATATTATAATGTCTCGGATATTTAAATCCATAATAAATTGTAAATAAGTAAATAATTTTATTAAAAGAAAGAAAACCGTTAAAATCGTTATGTTTACATAATATTATGTACTACGGCGTAGTATACGGTCAGTGGAATGACGTACGCGAATTGTATTTTGCGTTTATTAGACATCTCTTACGTGTTATCATATCTAAAGTGAGACTGTGTTGAGCACGTGCGAACATATAATAACGTTTTCGAGAACACATATGCAATACAATATATATTTTATATACATTTGACGGAGAATATTATCGTATTATTGTACAGTCTGTTATACATAATACTTGTCGGGCGGATAATGGGTTTTCGGATATGGAGACGATAAATCTCTTTGCACGCGTAGGACGAAAAACTAGCGAAATTATATAAATATTATAATATATATATATATACATCATATATATGTACACGATAGGTTGAATTTGATAATGCGCGGTGTTTCGGTGAAATGCTTTATCGATTTCTTACGATAAAATCGAAATATAGTTTACGAACTGACGCGTGTAATTTAATAATCGATGTACGAACGAAAAGGAATAAAATGTTTTAGAAGAACTTTTTGTATTACACAGGAAAACTGTATATTTATTGTTTATTTAAAAAATTCGATTTTCTCGGAAGTTTCCTTACGCGCGTAATTCGAAAACAACCGAAAAATCGGAAGGAAAACTATTTTCTCAATGGTTTTGTGAAAAGCGATAAAAAAAATTTTTCGAGAAAAAAAATTGTAGTATTATTTAATTGCAATTATCGTATGTTGAGCTATTTAAATCGTAGTGAAACGAGTAATTTTTGTTAATAAAACCTATACATTTTATACGGCATAGATCCTACGTCATTTCGACTAATTACAAAAACAAAGAAATATTGACAATTTATTTTACGTAACAATAATAATGAGTCACAATTCTTTTTTCCTTCACCGTTTTAAATTTGTCGTAGTCTCGTACTAATATAAAATTCTGTCTTTTTTACCTCGTATTTAATTTATTCTCGTATAACGGATTGTTTAAATCAAAACATATTTATAGACAAAGCGTATTATTTTGATGGAAAATGATAATTGAATTTTTTTTTTTTTTTTGACTGACTATAGGTTTATTGAAAGAAATTATATTAATGTAATATAAAGTTAATCGTACATTATATATATATATATATATATATATATATATATATAATTGATTATTATTTTTTTATACGTTTTATTCTCGAAAAGAGTTAATAAGCGTTTTAGAAATACCATTTATTTTAAAATCTCATGACTTCTCGGCAATTAAAAATATTTAAAAAGTAGCTCCGTTATTTTACGGAGTATTAGATATTGTAATTTATTCGATGTCTTGAGAAGACACAGAATCGTGGCGTTCTGCAATCGATACTTTCCCCCGGTCCGCCGACGGTCTTATCACGCATAAACATTTCGATTTTTAGCACATTTTTTTGTACATTTTCGCGGGTTAAGTCCGTTTAAGTAATAATGTATTATTCTGGATTCGTGGTGAAAAAACGGAATGAAAAAATGTTAATCTTCCTCTATGCGCGTATGCAAGGCTGGGCGAGTTAACCGTTGTTTAAACTCGTGTCGAGTTAATTTCAAATAATTAACTGTGAAGAAAAAAAGTAACTTAACTCAGTGAAAAGTGAAAATTTTCTAATTATAAAAAAAAAAACACCAGAAAGCTATCTACGTAGAACGTTAAAAACAATTTTTAAGTGGCGTATTAATAACGTATTACTGTATTATACGATGAAAACAAGTAACGTAGTCGAAATATTTTAGAAATTTACACTGTTTTCTGGATAAAATTTAACCGAACCCGGATACTTTCGTAAAAATCTAACGTGAAGTACCGGCTAATTTTTTTTTATTTTTTTAAATAACTTTTCGAGTAAAAAAAAAAATGTTATATCGAAAAAAATAAAATAACGCTTTGATATTAACTCAATGTGGATTGACGTAACATTTCAATTTGATTATAACTTTTAACTGGCGTTAATGCCCGTAGCGTCGCGCACATGCTGAGGGCGGCGATCGCTCGTCTTTCGGTGACGACGTGCGAGGTGTGCACGGTCGCCCATCGACGAAAAACCGCCGCCTCCTGTCTTCTCCGCACCATTTTTATTCTCTACACGCCGCGCGAACGTCGAAAACAAAAAAAAACCAAAACAAACGGATAAAAATTACCACGAAAATACGCGTCGTCGCGCGCCATAAACGACAAACGAAGAAATAAACACGAAATTATTTGAAAAATCGGGTACGCGCGCGCGCGCGCCCGTTGTAGGCGGCGTGACGTCCGCCGTCGTCTCGCGCGACTATAAATGCGTTTCTCTTGTCGTCCGCGTGCAGCCTCCCCGGGAACTCCTCCCGAATCCACTTAATTATCATATTATTGTATAACATTATATATGCGCTACACGCCGGGCCCGTCGCCGACGCCCATAAAATCATCGCGCGTATATCTCTAAGAAGACAGGAAAGTTAAAAAAAAGAAAAAATAATAATAATACTATCACGAAAAACGTGTTTTCACACACACAGACAACAGTGCAAGACACGTCGTCAAAGAAAAAATCTATCAAAACGACAACGCGACGGACTCGCGTATATTATTATTATTATTATTATTTCTTTTCACGCGTCGTCGTCGGTCTCTGTTTTTGTTCTCGACCGCGGTACACGCGGCACTGGTATGCGTCCTACGGACGACGTCATCTGTTCAACGACATATTTCATCTTCACTCAATCTAATACTTTACGAATTCGGACCATTTCACCCTTTCGATCTCTCTCTATTAATAATACGTTCCTCGTGCAAACAAATCGTTCGGCCTGCTACGACCTACGGCGTACGAATTTCGGGAAAAAGCAAAAAAAAAAAAAAAAATTAAAACCTCAACAAATTTCAAATTCTCCACACACCATGAACCTCCGCCGATTCGTAATTAATTCTCTCTGGTACGTCTCACGACGTTTCGACACAAATATTCCGAGACAATCCCCCATCTCAGCCTCTACACAAAAATGCCATTAACCATCGCGAATCATCTCACCTCTGACCTCTCCTCTATCGCGGTTCCCAACCAACTCGTGTTACTGTCGAAACTGGCCCCGCGTGAGACTTACTATACACGTGAAGTAAAAAAAAAAGATTGATAAATTTAAAAAAAAAAAAAAAAATGCAAACGCTAATAAATCAAACATCATTTCGAAGTAGTCGAACCACCTGTGCTCTGACGAACGTATTGTTTATCAAAATTGCTTGTTGGGGAAAAAAAGACTATACGGACACGTATTATATTTTCGAATAAAAATAAAATCGCCGTGGTGTTTTGTGGACGCGAGCCTTGCGGTGTCCGTTACGTCCGCGTCCACATCAAAGAAACGTTGTCTTCGACATTGTCACCGTTTTCTGCGACAAAATGTCTCCGACTACGACATAATATAACACTTATAAGATGGTTTATTGTAGTAGTAATTGAAAATCAAAAGGAAGCAACCGATGGAAAAAAATAATTTTATTGTACCGCCGCATGAAGCAATTTCTTTGAAAAAACTAAAAGTTAGATTTAAAGAGTAATGTAAATTTGAATTTTTCAAATTTTTTAACCAAAAACGTCTTGATTATTTCGTCAAACGATATTGATTGAACGTTTCTTTGGTATTTTATATGACGCGAGACTTAAACCTGTGAACTTCGCTGTTATTTCACAATGTTTATTAAATAATTTTTGATTAATTAAAAATCAGTATTGGCCACGGCGTTTTGTCACTTCTGCACCATGGTAGATATGCTAACAATACATTTCATAATGCTTTGCGTCGTGGACAGAAATCTATTCCTAGGGATGCGGGACATTGGACTTATTTTTGAAATTGCTAAATTTTATTTAATTGTTGGGGGGGGGGAATAACGATTAATTATACATGCCGTTGTCATTAGGATATTTGAATTTAAAGTTAGCATTTAACGATGACAGTGAATCATTCAAATACGGATAGAAAATAAAGATTCTGTAATATAATATAAGTGCAACAATCACGATTTGATATTATAATATTATAATTGGCTCGGTGTTTAAAATAAAAAAAAAAACTATCGTTTAATATTAAAAAGTAATTTCAAACCCGTATGGTAATTAAAATGGTAATAAACGTATACATAGGAAGACAATAAAAATAAATATATATATATGTGTGTGTGTGTGTGTGTGTGTGTGTGTGTGTGAAGAGAAAACGATTAACAGTTCGTATAAAAAAAAAATCATATAAAAACCTATTTTTATGTTGTAGCTGATATATTATAGGCGTAAAAACTAAAGAGTATTTGATTTATTACGAATTAGAGACATTTCACGCATTTGTAGTAAACCGACGTTTAGAGTTATAAACGTTTCTTGGACACCGAAGGCACCGAACCAGTAATATATTGTTGAAAATAATAGTTTTATTATTATTATTATTAAAAAAAACTAATAAAATTGATCGTTATCAAACGTTAAAAACGTGTGTGTGTGTATAATATATACGTAGATGGAGATTATTTTTAACGGCAATCAAAGTTAATACACTTTTAAGTTGTAAATGTATAAACAACCGGTAATAAAGTCTTTAGCGTTTCGTATTTAGAGGTTCCTTTAAATTGTTTTTTATAGTATTTTCGTGTGTACCGTCGATAAATCTCCACATTGCTTTGAAAATAATATTTTCAATTCGGAAAATAATAAAATTATTATTATTATTATTTTAGTTTTAAAATATTAAATTTAATGGTCTAAATAAAATGTATTTTGCGCGCGCGCGCGCACACACACACACACGCATTTTTGACGATAAATATCCTACGTGATTTTTGATTAAAACTATATATATATATATATAAATACGCGCATTCGTCGCGTCATGTTCGTCGTAATATTTAAATATTGTTGGAAAATTCAAGGATATATAGGAATTAGTGATCCGAACAAGTATTTCTTATATTTTATTTTATTTTCTTAACTGTACACGTTTTTTTTTTTTTTTTTTTGTATAAATATACACTTATGTATCGGTATATTAAATACATGTAAAACGTTTGAATACATTAACGACGAGAGTGCGAACACGCGGCGTATGTAATAATAATAATATACGAGTCGTCGTTGTAAAGAGATTATATTATTATTTTTCAAGAGTGTAAATCGCGCACCAACATTCATCGCGTAATGAATATATTATATTATTTATTATATGCGTTACGGAAACACATAAATATATAGATCAGACTAAATTAACTGCGGCTGGAATGGTGCTTTGTTGCGGTGCGACATCACACGCATATTTACATGAATTTATGCGGAAAAACGAAAATATATTACCAACCTCGCGCGAATGTGCTATGGCGCAATTTGATAAAAAAGTAAGAAAGAAATTGTAATAACACACTCGCAGTAATGTACGTACGTTTGTCTAACCGGAATAATTATCGATTAAAATTATTCTTTTGATTTGTACAAATATAGGAACGCGTTTTGGTCGGTTGTTTTTTAAATATACTCGTCGAACGTTCAGTAAAATAATGTGTCGGTTTATTATTTTTTTGTTTTTTTTTTTCGTCTGGAAAACACAGAAACCCACGCGCGTGTAATATTTTGTGTTGGGTGCGGGAAATAATGGGACCAGTCGCTTGTCGTCGTTGCGTTTTATTTCTTTCTAACGTGTAATCGTAATATTTTTTCGGAAGTAGAGAAGATAAAAAATTCACTATATAAAAAAATCATACGCAACGACTACGGTGGTACAATGGCGTATTTGGGGGCGCGCAGGTTATGGCTCATAGGTGTTCATGAAGAAACGTATCCGGAGCAGTTAAATGTAAAATGTACAAATCGACAATGTAAAATTTCCTTTGACGTAATCATTGAAACAACGCGAATAATAACGTTAAACAGCGATTTGAATTTTAGAGTTCACGTGGACGCGAAACGATAAAACGTAAGACGAAAAAAAAATAAAATTTACCACAACGCTGTACCGCAGCAACAACAGGGAATATAAGCATAACGGACAATTCGATCATTACTATACGTTCGTGTACCAATTATTCGCACGTTCGATTAGAACCTAACCGCATTACAGTTCGCAATAATTTCGCATTTAAACTATTAAATCAATGCTTTTGATATTCAGTTTCATGACAGCGGCCAAAAAATTTACTCGCAGTTTTAGAAAAAAATACTTTTTTTCTCTGGCAAACGCACTCGCGATCCGGCGTTTTGCGACAAATCATTTTCGGCACATAAAATGGCTTCCAGTGATTTAATTGTTCATCGGACACAATCGTATACATTTCGGTCGGTTTAGAAAAACGAAATGTTAAACGTTGTCAGACGTTGTACAACTCTCGGCGTACACGCGCATCATTGTGCGATATCCGCTGCAAGTTTGGGTGAACATCAGTGAACTTCACGCGTGATTTTGCTTATATCCAAAAAGAAAACAAAAAAGCAGCGTTTTTCGCATCACGCTCGGTATTTACAATTCCATTGGAATTTACATGTACGATCCGAAAACGGTCCAATCGGTCCGAACGTGTGTTTTTATTTTAGACGTGGACAAAAATCGAATAACCTCTCGCTATATTATTAGTGTCCGTTTACTAGCAAGCGTTTATAGCGTCCCAGTTCCCAATTCGTCGCTATTTATTTGCGCGACAGTGGATTTTCCGAAACGCTGTATTTGAAAAAATAATTAACAAAAGTTGAGTCGATGTTAAAAGCGATTTACGAATGAAACGGAATTATTGAGAATCACGTCTTTTTGAACGTAAAAATACGGCGTAAAAAAAAATTAATTTTTTTTTTTTATTATTACAAATCGTTCGAAAAGAATGCGCGCGCGCGCTCGTCTAAATGGAATTATCATCTCGTATACGTGACGGGAGAAAACACCGGAATTGTGGTGTGGACGACGCGCGTACTCGCCGGAATTTTACGCTTGCGCGTACGTTACACGTGTGCCGAAAATAATTTTTAATTAATACGTCAAAGGGATTATGAATATATAGCGTTACGATGAGAACGCAAACGTATTTGTACGATACGCTGGTTACACGCGGCGTACGTGATTTCGAAAAAATACACACGCGCGTCTCCGTATGGACAGCGTCGTTTGCTGAGGCGAGAGAACAACTGCATGACCGTGAATAATACAATTTCAAAACTACATTTGTCCCGTGCACACGACGCGTGGACACGAGAATGTACTTTTTTTCTCGCAAAAGGCTGGGGGGAAAAAAAACGAATCGCTATTCCGCTCAAATTCCGAAAACACGTCATTTAGACGTATATGCGTATTACGCTTTATTTATCCGCTGTCGGATTTCTAATATCGTTCGATTTGAAACAATTTCGCGTTTACCGCGCGACCATGTGTCAACTGTAGTACCGTAGCCGTTTGGATTAGCCGTTCTCTTATGCTCTCGTATAATTCGTATTGACGTAGACTTTTTTCAGACAACCCTTCGTCGATTTTCAAATATCCCGCGTTATTGAAACCGATAATTTAATTTTTTTTTTTTTTATATATATATATATAATTTAAATCGCGCGAGAAATGGCTACAGAAAAACGTTTTATGATAATTTTTTTTTTTTTATTATTATATTACTTGATTCTACGTCGGGTCTCATTCAAAAACGTGTTCGGCGATTTTCATTTTATTAACGCGATGATCAATCAATGGCGTCCGCACAATTTTCACACCCGTTTTCGAACGTCGCAGTTCAGACGAAAAATGTTTTCGATTGACAGCAGTGTTTCGTTAACTGGCCAAATAATACACGGTGTACAACACACAATGTGCTAGAACAGCGGACCACAACAGTTTATGAACAGCCGATTGAAAAACAATGTCGAATAAATTAATTCTCTTTTCCGCGCGCAATTATATCAATGTTTAACATTTAAAATTACCGTTTAAAATCCACTGAGAATTTTTTCTTTTTCCCTGGAATCGGCGCGGGGGACATTACTCTACCAATACTATATAATAATATTATAGAAAACGATTTCGTGTACACCACACGCGCGGTGGATTTTCTGTACGCACACAATTTCCAATATATTATATTTTACACGTTATTATGAAATCTACGAACGCGTCGTATTATATTATATGAGTACGTTACGGAAGATCGTCGAATAAAAAACAATAAAAAAAAAAATCACGATATTTATATATCGTGTGTATATATTATACGCTCGCGTGTAATAGAACATAATAATATACGCTGCCATAACATACGTGTTACGTGCGGCATGAGTCCCAGGTGAAATAACATTGAAATCGTACACCCGTCATTATATTAAACGATGCTTGCGCAGCCAACGGATTGAGCTATACGCATTCTACACGAATTAAACCTGTACGCGATAATACGCGTATTATTGATGTTTCTTATTATACACACACGTGCACAGTTCATTATTCAAGTCCGGAACACGCGGTGGCCAGTTTTCAGTGGTATATTTTATCTTCGTGATAATCGCCAATATTGTAAACGACAGGTGAAATTCAAGTATATCTATTGGCACATATTCCAAACGAATCGCGTGCGAAGCGGGTGTGATACGATTTCTCATAATACAATGTTAAACGCAATATAAATACAAAAAAAAAAAAAAATGTTTGAACGTTTACCTATAATAGACAACTTAAAAAAGAAAATCGCCAAATTATTTTTGATTACTTTTTGAATTGAAAAATAAAACCAATGACACGAAATGAGATGCGTACTTTTTACGTACGTCTGATTTATATTTGTAAATTATTCTTTTTAATCCCTGTATATATTCGTATTATATATATATATATTTTAAAGTTTCAAAATCGTTGAGAAACGAGAAATGTTCTCGTTTTTCTTTTTTTCAGAAACCAGTAAAACGAACACAATTCGAACCTGGAACGGCAAAAGAACGTAAAGGTGAACTGATTTCTTTTTCAACGGAACTTTTCTAGCGCTAAATAACGATCATTTATAACATGGTAAGCGATAATAGCATTATAATAAACTCGGCCACGTCAAATCGACCGACCGCGTAGCTTAGTTATAAATATAGTGTTAGGATTTATAAGCAATAAAAAGTGATAAAATATGCATTTGGTTTATATTGAAAACATGCGGAATTTAAGCATTAAAATACAGAAACGTTTTTGAAAATTCTATTTCCTAAAGAATATTACAATAAACTGCAGTTGAATATGCGAAATATGCCAAAGATATAATATAATCACACACACACGTACATAAAATACACATATTTACTAAAACTCCAACAGATATCGCGTGTAATACGAGTAATACGTAATACGGATGTGCGATCTGAATCGACCTTTGAAAAGTGGATTTTTTTTTTTTATTTTAATCCATCTCTATATTCAGCAGCGATCTTTATGCGAATCGATCCATTTTTCTAAAGATCGAATCATCGGACATTCGTTGTTTTTCTCTTTTAACCGGCCATTAACTATTACAAACGTATGAATACAAAACTACGAACCTAACACGGCTATTTGATCGAAGATTAATACTACACTTGACTTTTATAGGTATTTCTAACTTTTCGCTATTATTTTTAATCTTGCCCGTTTCATTTTCTTTTTGTCTATAAAACATTTTTTGTTTTTTTTGTTTTTGTGGCAAAAATTCCGATACGTCGTATGAAAAGATCTATTCGGATCGCTGCGCAGTTTGATATATACACTGGCTTATAGCGTATTAGTATATATACACGATATATATATATTTGAATTTCTAATTTTTAGATCGATTTCTTCGTAGTTTCGATTTTTTCGCGCGTCTATTAATTTCTTCCGATTTAAATCGATCCGAAACACCGGTTTGACGTTCGCATCACTACGTAGACTACGGAAACATTACTCAACCTGGCCTAACCCGACACACAACCTAATCAATGTCAACCGCGCAATACGTATGGTTATTATATTACCTAATATTATACAACCAATAATGCCGAATAATGCGTGCAGGTGAAAACGAACCAAAGCTCTTAGCGACAGATGAAAAATAACGATGACCAATGTGCAGTAAATACGATTACTATTTAATTTACGTTCTTTTTTTTTTTTTTTTTTTATATATACGGCTTTAGATCGATTTTGTCCGCTTCGAACCGCGTCCATGGGGTTATAATTAAAGCGTTTTACAACAAATCATCGTTTTGACGGGGTACAGAAATTAAAATAATTAAAATATCGACGAATGATCAACAAAAAAAAAAAAAAAAACCTCACTCACACACAAATCACGCCGTGGGCTATTCGTTTTTTACTGTACAGACAATATGCGCGTACTACTCATCGGCTACTACCATTTAATAATAATAAACCTAACGTTCGTTCCACATTTTAATGTTTCCCAAGCGTAGTATTAAAACAATATGAACAATAGCCTTCTACTCCGAGAGCATTTTAACATTCCGCGATTTCCCGCTCGGCACCCGCGACAGTGTCCTGCTGACCACGCAGCGGTACTTATACTTTTGTGGTCCACGAACTCCTAATGAAGAACTCCTCCAAACCCTTTACCAATTTTCTTTCGAATAATTATTTCCCACCTCCCTCCCCCCCCCCCACACACACACACACAAAACATCCCGTGTTATTTATGAAAAATATTTTAGTATTTTTCTTCATACTATACAAATCGCATAAAAAGAGAACGTAAAAACATACACATTTCTATTATAATAGTTGATTTTACGCCGAAACTTCGATAGTATTTTATTTTTTTAATTAATATACGAAAAATGGTGTCGCGCTCGCGCACCATTACACGATTCGAGTATCCGACGTCGGACTCGAAAGCGTTAAACGCGTAGTGCGGATTCAACGTTTTCCCATACGCGGTTTCGAAACTTGGTCTTAACGTAAACAACCGCGGGATCTGAAAACTTTCCGAACTTCACTTGATTTATACGCATATGCTTTTCGTACGTGCGACCTTTTCGAAACGAATCCCAATTAAAGTATATTTTTAAACTACTGTTTGTAGGGAAAACGCCTATAAGACCGTCTTCTTCCGCGATGACGTCCGAGGATATCGATCGCAAAGGCGTGTCTAATTCAATTTTTACTCGTATACTGGAACAGGAATTCCGATAGCTCGAGTATATTAATATAATATACTTTCGAATTTATACCGGATAAAATTATTTGATAGTATTTTTCACACGCATGTCGCGTATACCGACATCGTCACAGACCTCCGGGGGACCGCGGACCACGGAATATTGTAGTTTATGATCCGCTGAGTATATATCATATGTTCCCAAAGTGGTCCATACCGACACCCGGCGATCGATTCCGATCTGCGAGGGGTCCATGTCAGCGGAAAAGAGAATCGAGGTCGCATGAGATGTAAATAGAGGTCCGTGAGAGTTATGTAAGGAATTCATTATTACAAGAGGCAGAACCGAAGCGAGGGGATGGGGCGAAAAGTGCCTGCACACCGGGAGCAAAATTAATGAAATAAAATAAACCGATATAATATTTTTGATTGTTTTCAACGATAATTTACTCAAAAAAAAATCAGTGTTCCATTAGTTCTGTGTTGAAACCAAAAGGAAGCGATTTCAAGTTTCGATATTCAATTGCTACGGTAGGTCTTCTACGATAAGAATTCTACGAAAAACAAAAAAAAAAAAAAGATTGGCACGCGATTACGGGACAAAAATTGTTGAGAACTTTTGCTCCGTACGATCGGTTGATTTTGAATTTCAGCCAAATTTATTATCACTGCACCGTCGCGTATAACGTTTAAACATAATTTGTTATCGCGTATTTTTTCACGCATTTCGACTAGTTCATAACGAAAGCTTCACGAGCTCGTGCAAGAGTGACGTGCTTGAATCGAGAATAAATTTTTTGCTACGAATTACCACCTCGGTTACGTCGGATCTTGTTAAGTATACAAATACATTAATATTCTGAGGCGTAATTGTAAATGAAACACGACGCGCGCAAGAGGTTCGCGAACTCTTAAAACCTGTAAACATTTATCATTTGTTATTGTCGAGCGTTGGTGCGAATTGTAAAAATCGTGTATATTCTACCGAATTAATACTCGTGTGAGGCGCTGAACAGATCAGAACTTGCAGAGCGTATTACTCAAACGGGGTTTAGATGATCCAAACCCGTTGACTTAACCGCACTGCTCTATTTCCGATCCCCGTATTTGATATCGCGGGAAGTTTTCGAGACAAAAGTTGTTTTTCTCATCGTTTTCTGTATTGTTTAATAATAAATTCAATCGCAAATATAATGTTGTTATTGTATAATAGGCCTATACATAACCACTATACACCGGCTATTGGGCGATTGCGATATAATTTACGAGAGACACAATATCTCTGACGTTCTATCGAGTGTTTTAAAATGTTTAAATAAGCCAGCTAAAAAATGGGCGTCGCAAACTCGACGACTTTGTGTTATAAGCGAAAAACATAAAAATTGTTTTACGTCATACAAAAATCGTACGTAATTTATACGTACATTTTTAATACATACATATAAACATCTTGTTTATATTTGAAATTACGGATTTAGCTGGTACGATATTATTTTATTATAATTATCGTTTTTCTAATGATCTTGTCAGACGAGGTGATTATCGTGCTTATAATTACGTATCATTAGAAAGGCTTCATGGATGGATTCTTCGTAATACTTCAGAAAGACGCGTTCCACTTACAATATATATATATGAATGATAAATAAAAACATTTCATTAAACTCCTCCGCTCACTACCATACGAAATTTCCGAGCACGCTTTTGAATCGGAACACGGTATTTATAAGTGGTGCCGTGACGCTAAAATGGCAAATCGACGAGCAACGCGGACAGCCGTTTGACGTTGAAGCGCGCCCGTGTACGGTATTTCGAAACGCCGATGATCGTGTGTGATTTCAAAACGATACACATGACCGTTTTATAATAATTCGTTTTCCAGAGCAATCGTTTTCCGCGCACTAACAACGTGTATAATAATAGTCGGCAGAGAAAATTTAATAATATTAATAATCGGAATAACGTCCGAAAAACGTGCGCGCGCACAATAAAACGTTTCGCATATTTTCGTATAAAATATATTACGAAATCGAAATGTGTGTGTGTGTGTGTACATACACGATATCATTTTTAATATATACGTATATACGAGCGCGCATATTTATCCCCAGCGGTATATCGCGCGGGCTTATGCAAATGCGTATTCCGCTCGAGTAGTTAGACGGAATTTCAATAAGACGAAAAAAAAATAATAATAATAACGCGCAATTTGAAAACGTTTTCAGACCAAGTGCCTGGGTCCGGGAGACAGACGAGAGAGAGAGAGAGGAAAGTTTTGTACGACACGTTTACATTTTATACGTTTTCATTCGTATTTATTCCGTTTTGTCCATAATCGTAATAATACGCGTGTGCAGAAGGCGATTTTACATGTTATTATCGATGCGACAATTATTGTTCCGTCACTGTAAATCACGTTATGTACGTAAATATACGGTAATAATGTGCGGAAAACGTACGGTACTCCGCTACCGCAGGAAGCAGTCGTTCTTTTCCCGTACGTCGATAAAGGCGTTCCGTAGGGTTATTAGTTTAACTTCAAAATTCTTCGATTCACTCTCATATCATCATCATCCCGAAAACATTCACCAACTACAATAAATATCGACCACCCGGTCGTTGCGTGATGCAACCGCTAATAATACGGACCCGTGCTATCTTCATTCGTAAAATAATAATAATAATAATAAAAAAAAACTTAATAATAATTGAATCGATGATTGCAGAAACGACACGAGTCAATTTTTTAAAACTTTTGGATAATTGATAAAAAGTGTATAATTTAAATAATTCTGAAAAAAATTCTTATTTAAAAATGAATACTTGACTTGTAGAAATATATTATGCACTGATTATACATACAAGTTTTTCACTCAACACATAAAAACAGATGACTAGCATGTGTTTTTGCTAATATCTAAATTTCACAAAAAATGTGACTCGTGTCGTTTTTGCAATCATCGATTCAATTATAATATCGATTATTTTGCAAACAATTTGTTATTCGTTATATTATACATGTTGTGAACAAATCAAATTACACGTTACGTGTGTATTACACAAAACAACGAGTTTTGGCTGAAGTGTACGAATCCGCCGGACTATATCATAGCAGTACATCGGTGACGTCGTTCGTCGCACTGGTGGTGGTGATCCGGCGTCACACGAGCTCGTTATAATATTATTATATTTCGTCTTGGACGATTAATCGGTTTCGCCGCCGCTCACGCTCAATTTTATAATGATGTCGAAGAAACCGGAAAGAAGTACACGTGTAGCCCAATACGTAAAAGAGAAAAAAAGCGAAGATACGCATCTAGTGCGGTAAAAAAAATTATACTGAAAATTATTTAAATACCTATACGTTAATAATATTGTATTTGCATAAAAAAGAAAAAGTATTTGAATACGAGTTTTACGCGCACATTTATTCACGCAATAATATATATTCACATAGTTACACTTTATATATAATCATACTAAACACAAATAATATATGCAAAAGCGTATTTCAGTTGTATACTCATTAGTACACGAGTATGGTAGTTTTATTACTCGTATACATATATATAAAAAAAAGCGTCTAAAGCGGTTATTGACGGTTTTTTTTTTTTTTTTGGCTCTGAATATTATATTACAGCAATATTGTGATTATAACATATTCCGTTTGAAATAGTAATTACTATATTATCCAGCTCGGTATGTACTTTTATATTTTTAGTAAATGTATATTTTGTGTGCTCGTAGTGGCGTCATTTTGGGAGGGAGGCAGGACGGGCATTTGTCCCCAACCCTTCTTGTTAAAAGCTAGGCAGGGTCGGTTGTTAGCAGGGCCGGTGCCACGCTGGGATTAGACATGTAAATATATATATATATATATAAATTATCCTAATTTTATCTGTGGTAGTGATTAATAGAAAAATCGTATGGCAAAAAGTGGACGTCAGTTAATAATATTAAAATTATAAATATATAATCGAAAGTATAGCGGCTATGACCACGATTAATGGTGGTTAATCCGTGCTGGTTACTACTTACGGCGGTTTTGGGTTTTCAATCGATAAACATGGTTATCATCATTGGACTGTCATCGGGATGCGTTTATTATTGGTAACAAAGTGGTGCGCAAGAGAAGAATGCTGGGGTGGCATAAGAAATTTAACGATTTTTGATGTCGTCTATTTGATTAAAACGATAATGTACACGATAATTTTTTTTTTTTAACAATTATCAAGGCGTTATTATAATTATACGAAAGTCTGATGACTAAATTATATTCTTGTGACACTTAAAGTCTGAATAGATAATAATTTTGTTTACTTGAAATAAGAAATTGTTACACCACGAAATGTTATATAATATGTATTGTAACACATTATAAAAAAAAAGTTAATATTTTTTTATATATATACTCGTATATAATAATAATAAACAATTATATGAATGGAAAATCAAAATTTTTGTGTACTCGCAAAATTACCTAACAAATATTACGGAATTCAATATAGTATCACGGAATTACTCAACGTTTCTCGGTGACTCTTGAACTTGCAAAAAAAAAAAAAAAATCAAAAAAAGTCATAAAATCCAAAATATATATATATATATATATATATATATTATAATAGTTCCTTTACTCTATATCAATTAAACAATTACATCGGTGGAGTATAATCACTAAAATGTAAAATGTGTGATTATACATTTTATAATTTTATCACGAACATACCTCGCTTAACACTACAGTGGTTTATGACATTATGTAGCTGACAAATTAATGATTTTCCCTCTTTTATTTTCGATCGAAATTCTTTATATATATAATATTTTAGCCTTTGAGTAGAATAAAAGTACTCAATGGGCACTCGAAAGTGACGATTCCCCGGTATCGAGAATTTGTAATCCGAAATCCAAAACGTAACCAAAGCCATCATCACATTGAGATTTGATATTATGAAAATCGAATATAATCAAACTCCGGTCGGGCGTCTCAAAACGGTATTATGAACCGTTTTTTTTTTTCGGTATATTCACGTACAATAAAATTTTCTTTTTCTCCGCACGCGCCTAACAAGACAGTTGTTGGATGGATGATTGGCGTACACTGTATACTGTACGACGTCGATATACCAGTAAGTATTTATCGCCGGCATCGCAATAGTCGCTCGCATGATGCTGGCGCCAGTGTAGCGAGTACAAAATAATTGCTTTTTAACGTAAAAAAAAAAAAAAATAATAATAATAATACGTATTAATGTACGTATCGCGCGATACACTACGCGGAAAGAGTAGTAATCTCAGCAGCAGCATCGTCATCATCATCATCATCATCCGGTGGAAGAGGAGATCGCATAAATTATTGACGACGGCGGCGGTGGTAATTATACGAGATCTGCAACCGCGCCGCGGCTCAACTCTGACGGATTCTCGTCGCGATAATCTCCCGAAGACGTCCGGTTATGCGTCACAGCTTCGGTATAAAATTTACAAGACGGACCGTCGTGAAATCGATTATATAATACCGACGACGACAGCTGTACACGGTGAACGGGGCACGTGAGAGCCCGCGTTCATATACATTTTATACTTTTATAATTTATTATTATTATTATATAAGTATCGAAGTTGCGCACGTATAGAGACCGCACAAAACGACCGGCAGTCGGCGGATATCTGACGCGAAACAGTCCACACGCGCGATGACGGGCGACACGGCCGTATCCATTTAAATATTTTCCGTGCATTCTCGTATAAATATCGTCGTTGATCGCAACGTTTATGTACCGTAGTATTCGGACCGCGGTAAAGCAAATACGGGACGATTAAAAAAAAAAAAGAGAGAGAGAGAGAGAGAGAGAAAAGAAATCTAAGCGATTTTTTTATAATTATCCGATGACGGATTGTGTACTGTAGCAGCAGCAGCAGTGGTTTCTCAATAGGCACATTTGCAAATCTTCGAACGCTGATGTATACTGAATTAGGAACCGTCGAGGACCACTACCATTAACGTATTGAATAATAAACGTTTAAAAAAAGAAAAGAGGTTGCTGTGGATGTCGCTTAAGCGAATCACTATCGGGATGGAAATTTTAGAATTTCGTTGTGAATTCGAAAACGATTAACACGCATCGTATTGCGTTCAACAATACGATTGTGAGCGGTGTTGTAATTTATCAATTCATCGGAAAATTTATAATAATAAGAAATTGTGATTCGGCCAAGGTCTTTTGAATATGGCTGGAACTGCGCGTAGGAAATAATGTGTTTCACAAAATCGTCAACGCTTTTTAAAACCGAAAATTGTATATCTTTTGTGGCTTGCCCAGTTCGACATCTAATAATCATTGTATAAATAGTCCAAAATTAAGAAGAAATTTTTTTGAAATTTTTAGTTATACGTATATAGTGCAAAGTTATGTATTCGGCGGTGTACATTTCAAGAATCCGTGCCGATAATTTCGGTAGTTCTTTTTTGTGACGTGCCAAGAAAAAAACTATCGAGAAAATAGTATATTTTTTTTTTACAATTTCCGTATTGTTTTGAATTACGCATAAGGAAACAATTGTGAAAAACGTTTTTAACAAAGAACCAAAGGGACACAATTTTCGGTCGACAAATGGTGATGATGAGATCGTCCGCGCGAGCACATTTTTTCTAATCGAAACTTTTTATTTACGAAAATAATATAAACAAATAAACATCACGTTATTATAGAATCATTATAATTTTCTCACTTCGCTCGCTTTCACTAAATTTGTAATTAAAAGGTAATGTGTATAGGCACACTTGATCAGTGCGATTTGTTTGTTTTGCGTTTTGATGTAAGATTATTTTGGAATGATGCTGTTGCTTAAACCAAGTCGCTTATAATACGGAATAAAATGGCACGTTCTCTATAGAGGTCATACATCAGTTATCAGGTATAAATCGACGTTGTTTATTTTTTAATTCTTGAGTTCACATTTTTATTTCTAACTGAAAAAAAAAACGTTGATACCGCAGACCAACGGTTGGCAACTACTGCGTGTAATACAACGTGTAATCGCTAATTGGAAACACTATATAACTATTACTCTGCGCAGATTCATTATATATTTAAATGACGTTTTTTTTTTTTTTTTTGCCACATAACAAACTTAATTATACACTCATTAAAATAATTACACTATTTATATTTAATTTCAGGCATACGCGTAGCAACTTTTTTTTTTAACGTAATCATTTTCTTTTTTTCGTATTTTTTAAAAACAATTTCCGTAATGAAATCGAGTTTTTAAATTAAAAATCTACCGTATCACGCCCGTTCGAAATTTGAAAATATTTCGATTATTTCAAGAAGTTTCAAAGAGCTGTAATTCGGTCAATTTTGTTTTATGGGACACTGATTTACAAGGCGAAAATAAGTGAACAAATTTTTTTCTATCCAAATGTCTTGTTAAAAATAACCGACATAAATATAGACCAAAATGTAGAAACGTTATCATTTAAAAAATGTTTTGTTTGCACATGTACAAAACCAGTTATATAACACTACTCGTTTCTCACTCCTCCGGTATCCGCTCTACTCTTCGTGCGAACAAGTGAAATACAGTGATGGCCAAATCGGGATCTCCTATACGTGTGCTAGTTTTATCTAATACGACTTTCCGTAAAGTTCGTAACATTTTTTCTTCTTTTTTAGTACAGCATATAAATATTCTAAAATATTCTTAGTAACCAGTCCTTAGGCCACGGTTAATGAAGTTTGCGATTAAATAAAGCCCTCGATATTTAAAATATTCAATCGTTATATAACCGTTCAAATCGAAAACGTTTCTTGTATTGAATTATATTATCGCGTTCTACAGACGACGACGTTCGACTATAAACTGATAACCGATATTTGTAAGGAAATTATATATACCTATACCGCGTGATAATCGACAATAATATTATTAAATGTACCGTATAATATAAAAAGAAAAAATCGAATTTTTTTTTTCTACACAATAATTTAACGAAGAAACGTCACATGTGTTCATAGTGTATGTAGGATGGAAAACCGTCAAATGACGAGCACGGTGCAGTAATTGTAATAGACCAGCTGAAGACGTCTGATCGTATAACGACGAATTGTATAAGCGCGCGCACGTGTTAGACGGTTATATTTTAGACGAGCGTGTAACGCAACGCCTGTTTTTTGGGGAGACATAGGATTTTGATTTCTCGTCAACACTGCAGCAGGCGCACTACACGTCGAATTCGTAACATAATACACACACACACACACACGTCTAGCACATATAATATAGTCTTTATTTTACACACATAATTATATTTATTTCCACCGAGCAACTACGCAGACGTTAAATATATATTTTTTTCTTCTTCCCAGACAGCTGCGATCGGTTTAGAAAAAAATAACCGAATACGATTTATACTTTCTGTATATACTTTTCGGACGAGAAAAATATAGGTGTCTCTTATGCATAGTATAACCCGTGACGTATTTATTTCTATACTTTTTTTTTTATTACTTATATCGTTAAAACCAAAAAGCACTCTTTGAAAAGTTTTGTTCGGCGAACTGCGTACAGAGAAAGAGAGAGTGAGAGAGAAAAAAAATCGTTTCGTATTATACGCGTTTAACGTTCAAACTGTTGCCAATTGAATGCTGAGAAGTTTATAGAACTTTAATACGTTGAATAGCTTATATTATACTACCTTGTTCCACGCACGCATTATATATATATATAATTCTATGGTAGCTATACCGTTAAACTTCTTTAGTCCGTACGTGAGTCCGAAAGATAAGGTCTTTATTATTATTATTACATTCGTATCGTTTAATACTATATTGTACAATGTTGATGCGACTTAAATATATCTATAATATTCGGTTGTTCACGTGCCATTCATATACACACACACACACTCATAGTATTAGTAATATCGGTTTTAAAGTTTTTAATCCGTATAAAACATAGGCGTATTAACAGGTTTCGAAAAGTAAATGAAAAAAAAATAATTAAAACCATCGCGCTGACGTGGGTGAACTAGTAAAAGAAATGTATGTTGCATTAATCCAATCATACGCGCGCAATATAAATACGGTATATTATATATATAATATATATATATACATAAAATGTCCAGACGCACCAACACTTATTCGATGACGTATTTCTAATTTTTATTTTTAAACCAGTTTTTTTTTTTAAATCATCACCGATGACTAATGATTCATAATATTATAACACGAGTGTCTTTAAATAAATAAATTTACAACGTATTATATACGCATATATTTAAAAGAAATTTTTGTTGAAAACTTTTATATATTCTATTGAACATTGTGTATTTGACGTATAAATTAATTATTTCGTTTTTAATGGTAATAAATATCGGTTTTATTTATTTAAAATATTATATTTGCGTATATATATTACAACGGATTACTGTACGTCACTCAGAGCGCTCGTTTGTAGGCTCCGCCAGGATTGTCTCTACATTTGAGATGTAGAGATGTATAATTGCAAATGCTAAACAAAATACTAAACTATAAGTCATTTCAAAAACCAAACCAAAAGAACAAAAATATCATGTACAGTAAAAATAAAATGTATATTTATACATACATTATAAATATGGGGAAAATATAAGGGAATATTATTTAGGTTCTAGCAGCACCGTCATATTCATATACACGAGCCAAAGTAAAATGTTTGTGTAGTTTTTAATATTGCGTATTGGCTAAACGAGTGAGGATATTAAGTGTATTGTGCATAAAATATGTGAGTCAGAAAAAAAATAAGATCAAAAACCAGTTTTTTTTCTCTCCTGCCAAATCAACGAATAACTATTTACTCGCATGAACTCCGCGGATTAATTGTCGGATAATGAGTTATGTTTTTATTTTTTTAAACTTGATTTTAAATAGAAGTCTGATACACTTAAAATACTTAGCTGTTCGAACAGTTTTTTTTTTTTTTTTTGGTCGGATATTCATACGGAATCTCTTGTATCTACTCGCAAACGCTGGCAATTAGTGTTTTAGCAAATTTGAAGCTCGTATGAATGCGCATTACCGTTGGCGTTATAAAAGTGGTTCAACAAGTGCTGTTAAGCGCGTATGCTGTTCTACGATTCTAAACGAAACAATTATCAGATGCGCGCGATTGTTGAAACGACGATTTATACTCAATTCCAGACTTGGGTAAAATCATTTTATAAGTATTTGGATTACAAATATTGTCAAATACATCAATTATATTATTATTTAATTGCGCACAATCAGTCGTCGATACGTATTTGGGAAGGGAGGGGGAATAATATATATATTTTAAATTTGCGATTAAAAATACACACAAATAATATAGAGAACAAATATAAACAAATGCCGAATGTAACGGGGGATTGTTGATGAAACAATTTATGTTGTTTTAAATACCTATTTATAATGCTGCTAGTCGCTACTCGTATTTTTTCCTGAAATAATTAATTTTTATTACATTCAAGTGTATGACATGTTATTCATGTAGGTACCTGCTGTCTAAAATATAAGACGGGGTTTTTAACAATAAGCATTCGGAACACCGTACTGAGAATACTCGTAAAATACAATATTTATAAAGTTTTCCCAAGCCTGTAATAAAATGATCTCACACTATAGTTATATTAAACGTTAAAACCGGTGAAGTTTTTACAATTTGACAGGATCGTGTTTACGCAAATAACGACGAGCGAAATATTATGTATGAATCCATCCTCCCTTTACCCGTTCAGGAGCGATGTGTGAAATGGACCGCAGAAGATATCGAGTTCTCCTCGCGAGAAAACGTCGGCCGGTGGATTTCGTTCGCGCTTTCGGAAACCACGGAATAAACGCCGCGCCGACGTGTGTGCATCAGTGTGTATAATATAATATTATGATCTATAATTTAAAATCACTCGTCGCCGCCGTCCGTTACATAAATCTTTTCAAAAAAAAAAAAAGAAAAAAAAAAGAAGAATATCGTCATTAAAAAATGTACACGTTTACACGTACTGCTGTAAGAGCCGCGTCGACCGAAGTGATTATATGTATGAAAAAAAAAAAACCTCGAATATATAATACGTACGAGCCTCGTTCAAATATTTTAATACGTTATTATTATTATTATTATTATTATTATTATTAAATCGTCGAGAATGGTCGGGCGGTGATTAGTTTTTCTATACTTTTGCCCCGCGTTGCAGTTGATAAATAATAATAATAATAATAATAATAATAATTACTATTTGAACGAGGCCCAGAAAACAGCTTCCACTATAATATGTATCTATACACGTCTAGATCTCTATTGCGTAACGTCATCGGACGTTTTAATTACCGGCCGCGCCGACACTATATACATACGAAGTCATCAGAACGCAAAACGATTATTATTTTAACAAACTCTCGTTGTTAAGACGAACGCATTATTTAGATCGTAGCGTAGCGACAGTAATAATATATGAACGCGTCGTTTGCAGACGTCCCCCACGTAAAGAAGCCGATTCCGTATACGAATTTTACGGTAAACGATTTTTTTCGTTCTTTTATAGTCGACGTTCGGCCGTTGTTTTCCCGTACGAAATATCGATTTCATTCGTATAACGGTAGAAATGGTAAATTCTTAATGGGCGACGAAAAAAGTTATGCGCGTAGGTGGTGTTCATATAAAATCTCACGAAAACGTCTTTCAATATTCGAATGGGATGGATGTATGGGGGGGGAGGGACGTTTAATCTTTTTAAACGCTACTCCGGCAAGCCGGAGGCTTGATGAGATTTTTTTTTTAATCTTTGAAATTTTTATCAAGAAGAAAAGAATAGAAAATCCAATTTTCTATTATGCGTTCCGAACCGTAAGCTGTTGCGCCGGTATTATTACTATGACATTTTTCTTTTGTGTACAACCCATTTTTACATAGTAAATTTTGCTGCAGTCAGAAAGGCCATTTTCCGTGTTTTTCAGCACGATTTCTAAACACGCTTTCGAAAAACTGCTCGAGCATTTTTTTTTTTATTATTATTATTATGATTATTATTATTATTATTATTATTATTATTATTATTATTATTATTATTATTATTATTATTATTATTATTATTATTATTATTATTATTATTATTATTATTATTCGATAGCTGCAAAAACGCGATTTCGTACATAATTTTTATAGAATCTTGAAATTTATTTCGAATGTTTAACAATATTTCCAAACAAATTTTCTTCTACATTTATAGCAGTAACTGGACATAAAAAAGAAGGTAGTTTTTGGTTTAAAGGGCTGAAAATGTTTAACATATACTTTACTTTAACTATATAACAAAAAAAATTTCAAAACTCCTTAAGTAAGACGGTTTTTTTCCTTTATTTTTATCGCTATTTTAAATATTATCGACATAGTGCGTATTATGGAAAATGACGAATTGACGCAAACAACGTTATTTTTCTGTGCACAACGTTTTACTCGTTAATTAATCAATTATATAATTTAGGTCGTTTCGATTATTTTATAGACAATCGAGTTTTCACCAGACATGCAATTCTTTCATTGTCGATTATATCTGATAGAATTTGTTTTTCCAATTTCCAACTATGTATCAAAGTTTTAGATTTTGATATTTGTGTTCCGTAAAAGTGGACGGTTTTAGCATTTAATACAAGAAAATGTAAAATTAATATTAATCGTAAATGTCGTTAGAAAATATGTACAAATTATTAATAATAGATATATTAGTATGTATATAGTATAACGCATCGAAAGTCCGCTCAGGATCGTGTAACGCAACGGTCATATTACAATCATTAATTTCAAATTTACAGTAATTTCAATTAACAAAAACCTAAAACCTTTACAAAACAATCGTAACACTGGTAATACTTATTATTATTTTTTTTTATTAAACGAACCGAACAGCTGAGTGAAAAAGATGGATAAACACTCATATTTCGGAATTTAAATAAAACCGTTTATATTTCCTTAATTTCAATTTGTATAAATAAACTTATCTGTACAATACACAGTATCCTGTACCAAACACTTTTAACATTCTTAAATATGACATCCGTTGTTCAATTAAACTCGTTTCATTCAGTTAGATTAGGTAATATCATTATTATTATTATTATTATTATTATTTTGTTATACGCTGTATACACGCGTGCGCGAATATAATCCGTTTTCTCGAATTTCAATTACAGTCGAGTGATTCGTGTAAATCGAATAAAAATAAAGAAAAAAACCGCGCATAACACGCCACACGCTCTACACGACGAAACGGAACGGTGTAAATTCGAAACGACTTATTATTATTATTATTATTATTCGTATTAAAATACCGATACTGTAATAATATTATAATAAATACATATTAATTATATTTTATTAAAAACTAAGCGTTCCGCAACACGAGAACATACTGCTGGAAGTGTCTATATATAGACGATATGTGACTCGGAACATTATTTTCCATTATTTCACATTTGTCTTTTCGGTTTTGTACACTTGAAACGAGACACCGCTACAGCACTGCGTTGTACGTCGTAGACGTATACACGGGAAAAGTCACTTGCAGAAAGGTCTCCGCGAATGAGACGATAATCGTATTCGACACGCGCGTACAATAATAATATTATTATTATTGTAATAACTTTTCTTTTTTTATTGGATATTATGGAAAAAAAACAGAGGGATAAAATTAATAAATCTAACGCGATTTATTGACGTGCCGCTATATACGGCTTCACGAGTTTTATACTAGCGAGGACAAACGAACAATCGTACAACGTCCGAGAGTGTAACGAGAAAATATACAGGAAAATGTTAAAAGAAAATCGAAACGTTTCGTAGTCAAATGAACAGGCTTAAATTACTGTACTCTTAAGTCTAAAGATACCAACATTTTTAAGCAAAATAAATAAAAACATTATCCGTACAAGTGGTTCTCAACCTTTTCATTACCATATAAGACACCTTTACGATCAGTACGCGTACCGCATTCATTTTAAAACTAAATTAGGAGAATCAAATTTATTTTTTCAAACGCGCCTGTCTTATTACTAATTCGTTTGATAATTTTTTTTATCGTACGATATTCGTAGAAGCAAAATAAATTCTTCATTTTTTAGGTATTTAAATTACGATTCATAATATCTAGTGTGAAATTCGTTGTGGTTTATTAACGTACAAGTAAGTAATAAACGGTTATAATACAATGAAAATTTCTTCGCGAAGAGCTAACGAGCGATCTGAGTACCACAGTTTGGGAACTGGTCCGCATAATATCGAACAATATAATTCTTAAGAAATTACATGTGAAAATTATATTTTCAAATAACTTTTTGGCGATTAAAGTTATTTAAAAAAATTCCTACGTTCTTGTGTGCAGGTAATATTGTAATTTATTTCGTGTAAAAATTCAGTGTCTGAAGTAGTGACTGCGAAGCGTTTAAAATACTTTCAAATTCGACGTATAACGATAGTATTAACAGTGTCGTGTAAGTAATGAAATGAAAATCAATCGGGCGAGTCTTCTCGAATCTTGAATTTTTCCGTCTAAATTTATCAGTCATGTAAATTCGATTTATCGTCGTGACTGTTAGTGGCTAACGACTAGAATCGTATTCGACCATTTACAAGATAGAGAGTTTGAGTTTGGTTTCAGTGTTTTTTGCCAGTAATACGTTAGTTTATCCGTACACGGTGTATTGAACGCGCGTTATTATAATGGCTTGGAAAAAAAAACTGGCAATATATTATTATAATCACTCGTAGCAAAAATGTCTTGCTTGAAATTATTGAAAAAAAAAAAAAACGAGAATGAAAAAGCGAAATTATTAAACAGCCAAAGAAAGAATTTGGAATCCCGGACATACGCATGTCGTCTACAATAATGTAAAGATGACATTTTTGAAAAACTCTAATGAAGACTCCGCGGTAGTTTTGGAAAAAAAATATTAAACCGCAAGGACGAATTGCCAAAACTTTTTGAAAATATTAATCACCAGACAATACGTTTTGTAATGTGAACGGAACGGGATTGTTTTTCAGACATTTACATGAAAAACTATTTGAAAAAATAAATGTCTCACGATTTTTTTGTTGCAACACGAATTTTTTTTCGAACCTCGTGAACTTTGTCAAGTTTCAGAGATTCTACTTTATTTCTTAAAATAAAAAAAAAAATTGCATTTTCTCCGCCGCTCTGACAATTACGGGCACGGCGTTTTTTTTAATATTGGAAACATATTATTACTATTATTATTAGTTTATTTTTTTAATACAAAGGTGTTTGGGAAAAAATGCCACGAAAATAGTCACGTAAAATTGCAGACGACGCGCTAATTTTGAAGTAACTCTCCGCCTCCCTGGCCATGAATATTATTGTTAATATCAAACCTATTTCATCGTATTAAATCAATAATATTACAAAAGCCAATATGGTAACAATGACGAAAAAATCGAAATAATTGGGCTTATTGGACAATTTTTTTTTTTGTATACAATTACGAGTATAATAACGTGGTTTCTTTTTATATTGCAAAATCCAAATTTCTTTCTTCACTGTCAGTAAAAAACACTTCAATATCGGCGTTTTTCATTCGGGAAATTTTTGTTTTTATCATAGGATTAAGTTTAATACATATATATATATATATATAATTTACTTTAATTACCACGGAGAATTGGAGAATACGCAGCTAAGTTAATTATTATTTTTTACTTTAAACAGTTTGGAGTTGGTTGGAGCTGTGACAAATGAACTGTTTAATACTAATTACGACGAAATTAATTTTTAGTGACTTTATCAACTTGAATTTTTCTGTGTCTACGCATGCGCGTAGTAATTATGAGCGTCCTTCGATCTCGACCGATTTTTTCATCCAATAATTGAAAAGAATTGCAAAACGACACTAGTCCGTATAAAAAAACACCGTTCACAACGAAACTGATAAGAATCGAAAATCAAAAATCGACGTCTTGATAACCCGCAGCATAATTGCTTAATATTAATTCGATAGAATTCAGAAATTCAGATATGAATGCAATTTAACGATATTAAAAAAAAAAAAAAAAAATTTATATATTTAATAATATCTGTTTGTCGTCGTCTATAAAACGTCAGAAATCCAAAATAAATATGTAAAAAACGAATACTTCTCGTAGAGCACAATTCCCGTTTCTCCCGCCCCCCTTTCAAGTACACGCCACCGAGAATTTCACTACCTACCGTGCGGCGTCACGCCCAATTTGATATAAATTCGATTACTCGCGTGTATTATCTCGACAATCTCCTCAACTCAACAGAAACGTTTAGAAATATTTTATGGGCGCGGAGCCACACCACACATCTCGTATTCAAATGTTAAACATTCCGAATTGAATATTTTTAATTATATGTATATATATATATACCTTCGCGCAGTATAAATATATTGCGTCATTACATAATTATACGAAAACAAAAAAAAAATAAGAAAATTTCCCATTATATTTTTTTAAATATATAAAATACGTATGTTTATTAAATATATCGTATATATGTATAAATACACGATGAATTCTAATTTTCTCGGACTTGCGATAAATTTAGAGAATTCTCGAATGTTTTTCATTTTCTTTCAATTGACCGGTTTCCATAATTTTGTACAATTCCGATTGGTTACATCGTTTCTTTTAGCATTTATTTATTCGAATACTTTTTGTACTGTAACGCACAAACGTCGCTTGTGTAACAAAAAACGAATTATCTCGGATACAATATTCCGTTAAAGTATATTACGACAACACCAAATGCCACAATACGTCCAATAAACGATCGGGCTACAGTGGATTAGCATGACGCGTAAAATATAACCAATATAAATTATATACATTTGCCCGCTACAAAAGATTTTTACAATAGATTTGCCCCGATATGAAGATTTCGGGCAAAAAGCGATGATCGGGTATTAGGCGAAAAAAAATACAACAATAGAACAACGAAAAATAAAAATCAACAAAATTATTTATAGAGAAAATTCTGAATATTACAATAAGAACAGACATAGAGTTTAAAAAAAATTAAAAACAGCAAAACAATCGTGTTTATGGTAAATTAAATTGCATAAAAAACACTTATGATATTAATATATATTAATGAAAATGTATTATTTAAAATATTTTTAAATTGATTATGTGTAATTTCCTCATATGTAAATTATATAAATATAATGTTAAATATTTAAAATTTCCCTTAGTCATTATCTGTATTAAAAGATTTTAATCTTCTTTAACACGTTTTGCAAGATTTATATTCATATTAGAATTTTAATTAATTTTATTTCGGAAACGCGCATTTCTTATATTATGTTCTAAAATTTCTATTCGGATTATCAATAAATAAAATGTATAACAACTACATTTAATGCTTTTTAAATTCCAGAATAATTGAATCGATTAAAGTCACAAATCGGAATTGGTTTTATTTTTATAATCATTATTTGATCGTCTCGATTATTATCGGTAATGCGAACGCGATTTTAAAATCGTTTAATGTATATTTTAATGCGCCTTTCTATTGATATGTTTTGACATTTTATACTTAACAATGGTATAGGGCAAGCAGTATTTAATAGTATAGTAGTTTTTTTTGTTTCTTCACATATGAATATTTATTAAATTATTGTAAAATTATCGCGATCCAAATGTGCACAAGTCCTGCAATGACGAATTTGATAGTCGAACGATTAGACAACACACACACACACACATGTGAATTCACTTCTACTACGGTGTATGCGGAAAAAAATTATCATCACGTTAGTATGTAAGTGGGTAACACTCATCTTTCGTCACACTCACTGACGTATTGTATGATTAATGGATGAAAAAAAAAAATTATAAACGAATTCATTACGTATTATTAAAGCGGCGTTTTTGCCGGGAAGATCCTCGCGGTAACTCGATATCGAACACGTTCCGGTGGCAAAAAAAAATAAAAAATAAATAACTCGAACGATTCTAATAAATTATGATTAACGATCGACACAACGAAAACATATTGCGTGTCATTAAACGTAGGAGACGTGCGCCGATACCGGTAGTGTAGAAGAATGATATGACGTACAGCCGATGTTTATTCGTGCAGAGGCGACGAGGAAATTATTATTAATTTCGCGATAGTTTAAATCAGCGATCCCCATTACGCGGCTCTTAAACAAATTAACTGAATTGAAAAATCCAACGTTCTTATTTTTATGGAACCCGTCTACTTTCGACTTCTATCGAAACAACAGTTTGACAGATCGATATATGTACGAGTTTATTTATTATTTCCACTGCGTCATAATTCTGTGCGAACAGTTTATATCGCTCATTGTTCCTTTGTAATTTATTGCATACCGTTAGAATATTTAATTCTGGAATCGAGCTGTTATTTTTAATTTTCAACGACGGCAATACGTACACCGTTGAAGACCAACATGGAATATTTCAAGACAATCGGGAGATGGAATTTTTCTGTATTCAGGGTAAGAAACCTCTATTCTAACATAATATCTAACAGAAACTATCTGTTCGGTTAATTTGTTGTAAGACCATAAATATTCTAAAAAATGATTCAATATCTATCGTCATTATCATAGACAATAAACGTATGGATGGATCAATGAGTAAGTAACATCTTATCGTTTGATAAGAATTATATGGAGTAGTTTATTCTTTCTTCCATTATCAAGTTACTATTTCTGCCATGCCTAAAATGCCACATTGCGATAATAATCTGTAGTATTAAAATGATAAATTTAAACATGAAAATAGCAAATAAGCAATTTGATACGAGCGGGATTGATCTAATTGAGTATAAGTGTATAAGTAGTCGAGTCAGATATTCCAGTCAAATAAGAGTCTTCCAATCATCGGGAAAAATTTCGGCAAAGTTACATATATTTTTATGCAATAGGAAAAAATTTAAAAATAACTGTTATCATCGTGTATTATTTCCATAGATAATGTATATAATTTTATTAAGATAACATTAAAATGTACCTCATACAAGAAAGGGGACCGTTCAAATAGTGTCTTTTTTCTTCTTTTAAATGCCCTTTTAATATAGGAGTAGCCAATTCCATATATTCATTAAATATACTAAAGGCATTAAAAACATTTATTGAACCTACAAAAGATTGCATTGAAACAGTTGTAAATACTCTTTTGTGTAATTTCTTTAATTTAAAAAAAATACGCGATCAAATATCTAATTTTCAATTGTCTGACACTACGTACACGCGATTGTAGAGTTGAACATTAGAAAATCGAGTATTCAATTCAATAGTCAAAAGAATTAGTAAAAGTTTTTTTTTTTAGTATTCGACAGTAGACGTAGGCTCTATTTGTCAATAAATTATGTTCATCAGATTTTGTTCCAAAAACAATGTTATAAAATAAGGTTTTTTTTTCGAAAGCCAACCAACGAAAGACCAAACTTGAATAATAATAATAATAATTAAACATGATAGATTGGCAAAAGTTAATTTCAATTTGCTACGGACGGGGAAGAAAATACGACTAACATTATTTTTAGGTGAACATCGAGCGCGAAATTCGAATTAATTCACTGCATGCGGTCCGCGAGTAATTTTCAAAATTAATATTTGGCCCTTTTCCGAAAACGCCTGTAGTGGGGGAATCATTGCAGGTTTAAATGAAATCCGAACGAACACAAAAAAAGTCGGTTCAAGAAGTTTCCTACTCTCGATTCGCAACTAAATTAAACATGGTTTGATTACGCGCGCAGTAGTTATTTCGCGCAAAACGAAACTCTACGCGCGAAACTTTATTTCTATAACTGCAATTACGCGGTGTATTCAAACATTTCGTTGCTGCCTCCTCACTGTATAATTATTATTATTATTATTATTATTGTTATAAATTATTGGCTATATGTACGTGTAAACAGTGAACGGACAGTGATTTAAACGTTTCACGCGTGTGCGTGCACAGTGTACAGATGCTGAGAACAATGATTATTTTGAACTACAGCGTTCGTTTCGTTAATTAACTATTAAAAAAAAAAAAAAAAAAACACGTTAAACAGTAAATAATTGTTGTAAACATTCGGGTCTAAAAATAGTATATTTTATAACACGATTGTATAAACGTGAAAATGACAAACGTGCTTGGCGCATTCACCGCGCGTCGTACATTTCCCTCGGTTTAAAATACTCGACGCGACTGCACGATTTTAGATTTTGTAAAACGATCTTTTCGGCGAAAAACAACCTATAAAATGTTTCACTTTTATACCAATCTCAAATCTATTTATACGTTCATTCGGAGCACACGCATCGCTTCGTCGTAGGTTTAAAAATCGAATATACGCGTTAAAACGTCGAAAAATTTCCGTTCGTCTTCTTCTTCTTCTTCTCGATCGTTGTTCGATTTCGAGAACGTGACTCTCGCATGCGAGCATATTATTCCGATTGGATAAAAAGTTCTCCAGAACTCTCTGTATTCCGGGCGCGCTTTATGACATTCGTATGAGAGTTTTATTATAATATAGCGAACGGGTGGACCTGTCACTGCGTTCCTTTTTTTTTTACGTATAATATTGTCCTTTTCAATACCGTCACTCTTCTTGTGATGTGGCCATGGAATTCGAGGCACTGAGTCGCGATCAAGAAGCGGTGGTCTCGCAGCGTTTCTACGTCAATCACTACATTCGTAGTTCTACGGTCGGTCCGTGCGGCGGTAACACGTGTGTAAACGCTCTTCCGCACATGCCTATCATCCGGAATGCCTGTATTCATAGTTGACGCGACGAAGTCAAAATCCACGGATCCGTCAGAGGTCATACGCGTTACCGCGTTAAATTCTTAAAGAAAATAATTTTGAAATACTACGCGCGTTGGATTATAACGCGAAGACGATTTATATTCCTTATACGATTAACATTTTTTAATGTCGATGGATTTATTTATTTATTTTCCCCCGTTTCTGTATCCAATAATAATTTATCGGAACGAAACGTATAGTATGCATTTCAAAAGCGCTCTCGTTTCGACACCGACCCTCTTTGAAAACGCATACTGTTTCAGAGTGTAATAACAATAATAATAATAATAATAATAATAATAATTCAGACGAGAATGAGTGCGCGTTTTTGCGGGGAAAAAAAATCGGAAGCGAAAAACTAAGAGCAGGAGGCCGCCGGAGCGCGGAATTCGTTATACTATGCAATCGTTTTTCTTTTTTTTGCCCGTGACCGACCGACCACCGCCGAGTGTGTTATATCGATTTGTGTACGTCGGCGGCGGCCGTTTTCCCGTATGTATACGATAATATAATAATAACCCGCGGCAGACTCGTGATAAATCGTATATATTACAATAATACTCGCCGCATCACGAATCCGGAACCAATCGGTTATGAAAAATCATAATTTTCATAATAATAATAATAACAATAATAATATATAACGCACGTATTATATAGAGTGATTTTATGTTGTTTTTTTTTCGTTTTCTTCTTTCTTTTTTTTTTTTTTTTTTTTACATATATAACGTCTATTTATTTTCCGTGCGCGTCCACGAAAAACATTGCAGTGCATTGTGCTTCATCCATCCGGGACGTGAATAATAATAACAATAATAATAATAATAATAATAATAACAAAGATATTCTAATAACGGACGGGGGAAAAGATGATGTGACGGGCAAAATTTCCGAAGAGAGAGAGAGAGAGAGAGAGGGAAAAGAAATTCTTCTCGATAATATATGCGCGCGTATTACAACAGTTCACGGTCCAGTGCGCCACCACGTTTACGTGTCTGAATCATCGATTCGGACAGGGGCGAAGGGAATAGAAATTTTTTTTTTTACGTTTTTTCACCCCATCCAGTCTGTGCCTCGTTTTTCTTCTCTTTCTTTTTCCAGAAGCGAATTCAGAATTTTAGAAGCGATTCGCGTCCGCGCGGCGTTACGGCCGGCGTAGGCAACACAATTGCCATTATAGTATTTACGTTGCAGTTCCACGAATTCGTTCTCTTACGAAAATCTCTCGCATTAAGCGATAAAAAAAAAAAAAAAGTGTTTAATTATTACTTTTTTTTTCTATATCGTGCGCTCGACACGCGCGATTCGGATCGCAGGTATTTGGTTTACTTAACTACAAAAATGATGTGCTGAAGGAAAAAAATGCGAAAATCGCAGCGTAAAAGCCTGGAAAAAAACGTATCAAAAACAAAATGAAAACGGTTTTCGATAATTTTTTACGTACGTAAAACAATGTATCGTCTGTTAAAACCCACACAAACGCGCGCTCTTGATCTGCAGCAGGTCTCTTGTAGCATCATTATATCGTCGCGGGTGTTGCTCTACAGTCAAAGTGGGGTCCACACTATTGCGTTTGTAGTTTAAAATAAGGAATGTTTGAATGCCGCAGCGAATGATAATCGCATCACAGAAAACGTGAAACTGGACACTGTCAACGAGGGAGGTGTACGCAATGTACTTGCGCCAAAATACTCATAGAAAGGTGTGGGATTTTTGCTTCGTTCTTGGTTTTTTCCTATGAAAACGAGCCAGGCAGAAGCCGATTTTGGACGATTTCCTCATCGTAACTCGCACTTTTTTCTTCTCTCGCGTATTCGACAGTACCAGTAGTACGAAAAATTTGCTGAAAATTTCAAAATAAATCGTAATCGTTCACTGGTGGTCGAGTGCGGAAAAGACAAATATACAACGCGATTAAAAAAAAATTGTTTCTATATAATACGCCATTTTTTTTTTTTTTTTTTTGTGATTCTGAGCGAAGCGAGAAACGTATTGGTTTTACAATTACGCGGTTTTTTTTTCACGTCTGTACCCGAAAATTCTACCGGAAGAAGAAGTGTTCTCCGATCTTTACGTGTAGCACCATTTTCCGGTAGCGAATCGGATTTAGTTGACACTTTAAAGAGGTGATTTTTCGATTTTCTCAATACTGTAATTAAGCGTCAAAAAAAAAAAAAAAATCCGGAAAAATCGTGAAGTCACAATTTCGTTTTATAACCATTTCAGAACTGTGGAAAAAATACATTATTACAACGAAACTTACACTCGGAACACTTTTTTCGAACGTTTTGTCGAAAGTTAATTTATCGTTGTGTTTTCAAATTTACAGCGTTTGCAATACACTCTAAAATCTTTATCCAAGTGACACCGTAACACCCTGCGGCTCGCTGTCTTTTTTTTTCACAATAAATTAATATTTAAACGTGTACCGTACTACATTTTTTGTTACCGAACAACCGTTGGACGAGGCAGCAAAAAAAAGAAAAAGAGATGAAATAAGAAATAATTTTTGTATTTTTTTTTATTGGAACGCGGCGCGTGTAAACGATATAATATGTGTGCGCGAGTATAATAATACACACCTAGAGAAAATGTAGCGTACGAAACTCTTCCGGTGCGACCGTGGTAAACTGTGGAATTTATTTCGTATAGAAAATGTTAATTACCAAAATAAAAAGAATATTTACGTATTACAATGTTAACTTATCAATATGGTAAATCATCGTTAAACAACGAGTTTTTGTACGCTCCACATGAATATGGAAATGTGTATTATAAAAATACAATTCCCACGCCATTTGCATTCGAAATCCTCGGAAGATAAAATATATTATTACCTCGTTAGTTATAAAGTAAATTTATTGTATAAAACTCATACCAAAAAATATATCCGATCGACTATGATTTGAAATGCAATAAAATTTGTTACGCGTGTGGTCTATGTGCTTATTAGAAATCGATCAATGCGTTTACGCATTGAATTTTTAATAATAATAATAATAATAATAATAATAATTCATACGTACGAATGTTAAAACAAGAATTTGATTTATATTTCAATTTTTTTTTTTTTTTAGTTATTTAATGTTTAAATACGATATGAGTGAATAGTCGATTAATTAAAAATATTCTTCGGCTTTTCACAAATGAAATCACCGAAAGAAGGGTGAAAATAAAACTTTTAGTTATAATTCCACGCTGACAAGAGAAGTTATAAAACTAGAAAAATAACTCGTTCATAACTGTACACATATTTTTATACGATAAGTGCAACGCATAGCGAATACAATTTGAAAATAAAAAATTAATGAAAATTAAAAAATATATTAAAATTTCTTATTGATTATTTTTAAATATTGTTGTACCTAACGACTATTTCTTCGGACGATGTACGTATAAACGAAGCAAAAAAATCCCCAATATTAGTAAAATAAGAACGACACCAGTGTTTATTTTAAGGAATTTTCGTTGGGCCATATTAAAAAAAAAATAATAATAAAAAATTTAGAGACTTCGCCACTTTTCATCGCAAAACTGGCATCGGTGCAAAAAAAAAAATACGAGGGTTCATCCTCCTACACCAAAACAAAAATAAAAAACAATATAAACCCCTTGGAAATTACACGGGACGTCATTCTCAGGGGTGCTACGTTTAAAGTTAGCTCCTGTCAAATTGCTAATTTCGGTTCTCCGAATCGAATTTTTTTTGCTAAAAATTATTATTGACGTTACACGAACTCGAAAAGGAAATTAATTCTATTAAAATACACTTATGGGTTGTGTTTTAAATACTTTATTTTGTAATAATTACTATAAATTAAAAAAAAAAATTAAATACTACAATACCATAAAGTGAGACGTGATTATTTTGAAACACATCGACATACGTATAGCCATATTTAGGTTTATCAGCTAAGCTGCCAAACGTTAAATTGGATGTTTGAAAACGATTGATCTGAAGTTAACCGATGAAATACTTTTTATATCCGACGCATGTCGTCTAGTGCACCAGGTATTAGGCCTATGATAACTCTTTTTAGACACTTGGAGTTTTCGAAATAAACCCCCCCCCCCATTCACTTCGCATTTCAAATTATTATACGAAACGGTTAATAAATAATTTTGTACATTAAACCTTTTTAAATTTTTGTTACGTGAAAAAATTGAATAATTACAATTATCGCGTAATTTCCATTGAAACACACCGTGTCGCCGGTGGTGAAAGCAGACGAAAATGGGCGGGTGGAATGGAAGCGGTGTCGTCGTCGTCGTTTGAAGTCTTGAAAAGAGGAGGGAAGTAAAGTTGCAAACGGTCTGTATTGTCGAAAATGTCTTTTTTTAACGAAACGCTCTTTTAACACGGTTGGCCCCATTAAACTCGACGGTGAATTATATTTTTTATGATTGTAGTAGAGTGACGTTTGGACCTACTGGTAATGTTAACGTTTTAGAAAACGAAAAAGTTTTTACAGAAAAAAAAAAATGATTCAAAGATAAATTTTCTAAAAAAATTAGAGTCCAAAAGGGTTTTTAAACATAAAAAGTGGAACGGGAATGGAATATTTGTAACCGAAAAAAACTGGTGGAACGGTATCCCGTCCACCCGCCATATTTCCACTTCGACCATTGTGTGCCGCCACGCGAAAGCAATTTGTTAACAATATTCGTTGAAACGTGTTCTACGCGACGTTTGTGTATAAAACGTGAATTTCCGTATTTACTGGTCTATTTCTAAACGTTTTACAGAGGAAATTTTTCAAAAAAAAAAATCAAAATAATATTATATTTAAAAAAAAAAAAAAAATACGATATTTTCGTATACAATAATAATAATAATAACGCATAACGTTACCGTCGATAGGGTTTAACGGAATTAAAGCGTTAAATTGAATTCAACGGTTTGATGTCGCGGCGATGATACGGCAGATACTAACCTACACGCGCACCGCCCGTATTACGGAATTAATAAAAATATTTTCGATTCAAGAAAACCGAGTGCTCGCTCGTAATAGAATAGAAAAATCCAGTGTCATTGTGGGGACAACCACCACACAACAATCCAAGGACGGATTTGTCGAGCGGAACACGTGGGGGTTTTTTGTGTTCTGGTCCCCGAGATCTGCTACCGCCGCTGCGTGTACAAATATAACTCGCATGGTCGTCGGACACACGTCGTACAGACGAAACGTCGGAGAAACTTTGTGTTTTTTTTATTATTATTATTATTATTTCTTCGTTTTGTTTTTCCCGAGCACTTTACCCCGTGTGCCCGTCGGATTTCGAAACGGACGTCGAACCGTCGAAGAAACCGATTTGTCTTGTCTCCGAAAAGAAAAAAAAAAACAGAAAGAAACCGATCGCAATAAACAAATTCTTTTCTCCGGCTAGGGGGACCGACTGCAGCGAGCCGAAGCGTTGGAATTTAATTTCAACTCACTCGAGACAAGCGAGATTTAATCGTCCGCGCATTAATACCGCCGCTATAAAACACATCTCCGCGCATATATCGTTTGCTCGGAGAATAAAAAAAAAAGGAAAATACGATACGTAACTGCCGAAGCCGCGCGCGAACGGCAATACTCGCTGGGCCCTCGAAATACAATTTATACGTATGGGAATCAAAAAAAAAAAAAAAAAATACGTATAAATCCGTTTCCCGGTTATTACTAAAAAAATAAATAAAAAAAAAAAACCACCGTTAAACCTCGTTTCGACACGACGTTAAAGCCATATAAATTTTTCTATTTTGTTATCTATAAATCAAAAATACAATATGGGCCGGTACATTGTTTTCATAACGTACGGGGGAGGAGGAAACGGACAGTTTTTCTTTTTTTCTCGTCCAAATTTTAATTTACGAACGCAGCGTGAAAATTAAAATTAAAACCAACACACCGATATTCGTTTATTGTTTAACACGTCGTTCTGAAATTAAAACATCCGAACGAAAATATACTTTTTATATATATATATATTTATATTATAAATCGTGACGTTTTCAAAACGTTTAAATGTTAAATGAACCGCGTACACGTAATAAATTGTTCTCCAAATAAAATTAAAAAAACGACAAAAAAAAATAAAAAACAAATAAAAATACAGTGGACACGTTATTGAATTGTAGAATTGTTGGGAGAACGAGAGAGAGAGAGAGAGAAAAAAAAAGAGACGAGACCTTGTTTTAATATCGTTCGTTAGAATTTGGGAAATGACGCACAAAATCAAACGGCATCTCGTTTACGGGGAAATTAAACTGTTGATTAATGTCATTATTGTACACACGTTGAACGGAGTTTTTTTCTTATCCAGTCGGTGAATTATTATATTCGCGTTAAAAAAAAAAAAAACATCAATCGAATACTGATTAAATACGTTCAACGCGCACGAATAATAGCAAATAAAATCTGTGATTTTTTTGAACACGCAATAATATTTACTACGCACGTTGCAAATATAATAATACGAATTTTAATACAACTACCCGGATAACATTTTTTTACCGTTCAATGTCGCTTTATATTAATCGTGACAGTTTGACGATTTACACACGGTATACGAACTGTTAATTGAGAACCGTTGTAGTTCAATTTACGAAGTTTCGGCTCAACTATTAACTCAATATTTAAAAAAATAAATAAATATACTCTATCGTTCTCAAACGGTGCTTCCGACACGGAACCGTGCTGAAAATGTATAATCGCACCGACGGAAATCAAACGTTTCGGACAAAATATTCGAGTACCGTGTTCCGGATCAGAACGGTAGCGAAAAACAAAAAAAAATATATTTACATTTGAATATTATATGAATAAATCAATCGTTCACAAAACGGATAATGCGTGTAATAATGTGATTACAAACAAGGAACGACGAATTTTCGTAAATTTCGTAGAGAAACGCATTTTTTTTTTTTTACGGGACAAAATAAACGGGAAACTTCAAATGATTTATTCGCCACGATTATTCGTAGAAAATGTTTATAATAACGTCAGTTTCGTTTGCGTGTGCTTTCGTACTATTTTTGTTGTTTTAAAAAATAATTGTAGTATGCGTTATTCAAAACCGATAGTTTATTCAATCGCCGCGAATATATTTTTTAATTCTTTAAATAGCCGCAAAACCCCATATAATAATAATAATAATAATATTTAAACTGCAATATATTATAATAGTGTGTTTTACGTTTTTAAAAATTATTTATACCGTACAATGCGCTATTAATATTAATGCGCGGCAGCGTTAAAACTGTAATGAAAAAAAAAGAAAAAAAGATTCTGTGCAAAATAATTTTTAAAAAATAATAGTAAACTCGTGATTTTTCGGTCGGTTGTTGAAAAACAGATTAAAAATGATCTATGATTATGAAAAAAATTAAGACATCAAAAAATGTTAAAAAAAATAATTCGTTTGTTCGGGTATTCGTATGAAATACGAATTTTCAGCTATGAAAACACTCCGCCTAAGACATTCTCAAAAAAAAAAAAAACGCGAAATTCATCAACAGCCTCGATGATTAATTTTTAATAAATCGTCCAACGCGCGTGGATATTTCAACGCGGCGGCGGCGTGTCGTTTGCATTTTACCTCGGTCGCCGACATTGCGTACACCGGCTTTTATAATAAATAATACGAACACACTCGAGTTATTCTCGCGCCGAATAAAAAAATACATTTTTTTCCCCCGTCAATTACTGTTCTATTATTGTACGTATAATTCGTTGAGTAAAAAAAAAATCTCGACAATTTTCTACCGCCCGGCGGAGTACACCGCGACAGGACACGGCGGTAATGTAAACATTTCACCGTATTATAACTGACGTTCAAAATCGAATAGTAATAGTAATAATAACACGAAAAAAAAAAAAAAGAAACGTTTTTTCTCTCTTCTCTCTCAGCCCAACTCGTGCTTCGCGTCACACGTGTATTTATTTTTTCCACTAGCGAAACACATTTCTGAATAATAGAACTTGATTCGAGGAGACACTCGAACGGCCGCCGAGTGTTTGTATTGAGCACCCCGCTACAAGTCCTAGTCGGAGGAGGCGGTGAGTCGACAATTGCGCAGAGCAACGCGATAGAAAGACGATAATAGCGTTTCGACTATATTTCGTTATATATCGTATTTTGTAATATAGAACGTCGAAAAGTTCGGGCGGCGAACCGATGTCGAGTCCGCGTCGTCGTCGAATAAAACACACGTGCGCGCGCGTCTTACACAATACGCGCTATACAATTATTATATGATAATATATTAACGGGGCTATTTAATATTGAGCAGGGCGTGCGCGATAATTAAACGTCCCGAGTCCCGTTGCACGTTGCGCAGATCCGTTCGGAATTTAATTAAAATATTTACATAATATATATATATATATATATACGTATATAAACACCGTTTTGTTCGCGAGTCGATACATCGGATTCGATAACTAAAAGCAATATAGTTATAATAAATAATTGTTATCGAATTCAATTCTATGCGACAGTGTTACGCGTGCAGTGTTTGTTTCGAAGTCTGTTTTTTTTCTTTGCTAGAAGTGCGTGCGACTTAGAATCCTCTATACTCCGTCAACTTCTCCGCGTGCATACATTTCAAACAATCAAATAAAAATTTGAGCGAAAAAACAGAAACGTTTTTAGATATCCGTATTAAAACCTAAACTCAACTCGAAAACAAAAAACTATTGACTCACGAATCGATTTCGAGACCTGTCTGGTCTTATGAAATTCAAATCTGGGAACATTCCAATACAGTCACATCGGAAAACTACTCTTTGACATATTACAAGCGTACCGCGGTTTATTAACCATACTTCTGATCGCATCAATGACGTTAACGTTTCGACTGTTAAAGAAATATAGCCTCTTCGTACTATAAAAATATTTCATAATCCACTCTACTCGCACACAAATCCCCTTATAAGAAATGTGTCCTCTTACATCCTACTTGCAAACCCTGTACGATGGCTACAAAGAAACTGGTCACGTGAACTGTTACAATAATAAAAAAAAAATTACTCGCTAATCGTACAAATAAATGGATAAAAGTCAACGATGATGTTGCCAATGATGATGGGTCTCTTCCCTCGAGTCACGTCACTCGATGACATTATACTCATTGGTCACATTTACTCATTGTTAGACCGTACATTTTCTTAAGCAAAAACAGAAGAAAAAGATTCTGTGCGGAACCTATTCGTTTTACAATGATGTGTTTTTCATTATCTGTGAAAATTCTACCATAAGGAGTGCTCCGCGACCTTTACTGCGTGTATCACTATTTTCCGATAACAAATTATACCAAAGTCGGTACTTTAAAGAAGTCATTCTTCGAATTTCTCAATACTTTATTTTAGCGTCAGAAAAGGCTATCGAAAAATTACACAACAACGCAAATTCTCGTATTTTTAAGCGCGTATATCAAACGCGAATATTTAGAGGTTTATTTTTTTTGAAAGCTATAACACAAGTCCCCTCTGTCATATAGCAATAACAATAATAATAATAATAATAACGTGAAGACGATTATAACGTACGCGTCGTTATGTTAATGTCGGACAACCGGGGGGGTCAAGAACGGTTTGATACGTAATATATAAGCAGTTAAATCAATCTGAGATATCAATCTTTATCTCGGCTGTGTCCACCTCTGCGCACGGCGGGATCGAACAGTGGTGCAGCGTGTACGTCGTCGTCGTGGTGTCCGTACACGGACGGGCGTGCAGGCCGCGTGGCTTCCCACGGGGTCCGCGCGTCACTTCGGATGTATGACATTCGGCGGGATACGACGGACCGTCAAATAATATAGTTACGAATAATAATAATAATAATAATAATAATAATAATAATAATAATAATAACAGTGCTAGATGAAAAAAAATTATCCTCACAAACGGTATAGCGTTAGCGCGCAACGTGTTATTATAGAAGACGTCGTGTTTATTATTATTATTATTATTGTCATTATTGTTATTATATTTCGGTCGTTTGGTGTACGAGACACGCGGATAAATCGCGCGGTGTTGTATAATTTTTATATGAATAAAAAAAAATGAACGGACAGAATAAACGTTTTATCTACTACGCTATGAACACGTATTGAAACACGCGAGTTTACGTACATAACACGGTGGTGACGGCCGCTTATTAATAATCGCGTCAACATTACGTTATCATAATAATATGGTCCCGGGTTTTGGTGCGAGTGGTATATTAGTTATATTCGATATATTTATTCAAACGGAACGCCGTTGGTCATTTTAGATGTGGATATTAAGTTTTTAATATTGAATTCTATCGAGTAATAATTAATTATCCGGTCGGTATTAGGTCATCGGGCCAGAACCGCACTGGGCTGGCCCGTATAGTTTCGCTTGTGTTCAGAGTTCTTTCACGAGCGTGAAGCAATTATTCCGATGAAAAACATATAGGAGCGTGTTAATAGAGGAAAATCATCGCACCGCCGCGCCTACATCATATATATACGTACGTAATTGAATAGTGCCAAGTTTCTGACGACACCCGATTGAACAATTTGCGATTTTTATTTTTCATATAATTGTTTCGAGTATTTCTCCGATTATTATCATCCTCTCCTCTCATACGTCGCGCATTTTTTCATCATTATTTTTTTTTTTGTTTGTTTGATCTGAAGAAGACCGGGCACGGGCAATGTATATTGTACGCCTAAACGTCATGTACGAGTACGCGAATCCTGTTAACGGTAGATACGCGCACGCAGCAATGTTTTCTAAATTGTTCCTACGAGGAGAGGTGGAAGGACTCGGTTAAACGACAAGAATGGATGGTCTCGACAGTGTCGTAAGAGATCCGGCTGCAAGTAGAAAACGAATTCGTGCGTGGGTCATTCGAATATTGAAATCCGTAGCCAATAGTCAATATCGACGCGTCGTAATTACAAAATTATATATTTAAATATTATAAATAATAATTAAAAAAAAATGTGTATACATAAATATTACGTTTTTTTTTTTTTTACGTTCGGCCGTAGATAGTAATGTAATACGGGATTGCGAATAAGAGCGGTCTCACGTAAAAATCGCGTTACAATACGAATTCGCGCGCTCGACGACGGCGTCGAACGAACGCGGGGATTGTTGTGTACGCGGATTATGCGGTTTCGGGCAACGCGAGTTAGGTGGTGTACGCGCGTTATTGAATATACGACTGGTAAGCCGCCGCGGAACCGCGAGACGACAACGTGTATTCTGCGCCGGCGGCGGCGCGGGCATTTGCAAACAATGACTTGTACAACAGGCGTCTGTCAAATTTATTAGGCGTTTCTGGGACAAAGGACGGCGCGCACGGGAAGAAAAAAAAAAGAATCCGAACGCACGCGCGGAGAAGAGCAGAGAAAAGAAGAAGAAGAGAACCGCGAACGCCGGGGCGGTGGTATGACGGGGGAGAAGCAGTTTTTCCAACCGGTTGTCGGCGTCCTAACCTAACCGTAATATCATAGAAAGAGAGAAGTACACACACACACACACACCGAAATTCCGAAGTTGACAAACGAACTAATGGAATATGTATTAGCTGTGTTCTGGAAAACAATGGTTCGTCGAGTCCAGTCAACAACGGTATCGACGGTATTATTAAGTTTTTTTGTTGTCGTAAATTCTCGTCTCAAGACGTTCGGGGATCGTTATTGAAGCGAGGAGATTTCGCGTAAAAAAAAAAAAAAAAACGAATCCGCCGAAATTTAAATACACGGAACCGCGCGTTCCTTTGACCTTTGAAGAAGGCGCGAATTTTTTTTATTATTATTATTCATAAAAACCACTAAAGTGTTCTTTTAACGGTGACTTTACGTACAATCGTTTACCAGTTTGTACAACGAGTAAATTATTGAATACACGGAGAAAAAACGATATCGTCGAAACAATCGGTCGATAATTCAGACGCCGCTGATAACAATAAAGGACGAAAAATGATTTATAATGCGTCGAGACTGTACAATACGACTAATGCTTTTTTACGAGGACAAAATTGAGTTGGGAGTTTCACAAAAAGAAAAACGTACATTGTCCACAACGTATATTATAATTTGTATCGTATTTATACGCGTGTATATATATATATACACGCAGTAAGAAGTACTTTTTTTTTTTTTTTTTTTTTTAGACGGAAAAAGTTCGAAAAACCAATTTAAATTTTCTAAAATAACTTTTACGATAATAACTCGGCGTTTCGAGTTTTTTATTATGAGCAATATATAGTCGTTCGCCGTGAACTTGAAGAGAACTCCTTTAAAAACCTTCGACGGCAAATAATTTCTTGTATAAATCGGTAGTGAAAAAAAAAAAAACGCGTAAATAATAATGCGACATTCGTTTGCGAGGCGCGCGATATATATTTTTAGTTTTGGACTCGCACATATTATTACTCATACTACACTTTGTTGTATAATAAATTATCGCGCTACATTCAACACCGTCGGTTTTTATAAAAATTAATCGGCTTAATTTTTTTTTTTTTTTTTTTTTAGAAATGATGGAATGGATTACAAATTTCCTTTTTGTATCAAAGAAGAAAACGTGTTATCGTTTATAAAAAAAAAAATTTATAACAATAACAAGACACTATTTTATTATTATTTTCCCGCGACCTGATATTTTAGAATCGATATCTGCGTCTATACACGGTATATATAGAAAAGGAAAAGTTGACTGACTGGTTTATCCTCGGACATCTCGAAGCGCTCCGAACGGATCGGACTGAAATTTGGCAGCACACGTTACGCTATCATAACGTAGACATACACTAGGAAAGTATATTTGACACGTGGTTGTACGGTTTGAAATATAATAAATAAAATGATAATATAATATTACATACGTTTCACGACTTATTATCTTTCGTATCGGGTAAAACTGTTTCATGGGCGAAGCCGAATAATTCAGCTAGTTTTGTACAAGAGTCAAACACACACACACAAGTAAACTTACGAAAAACCGACCGAATCGATCGATGCGTAACAATAACTCGATATCGAATACTATAAAATAATTGTTCGAAACAAATAAGACGAGAAAAATCAAAAATCTTTAAACTAAAATTATTAGACTTTATTCGGAATTTCAGGGAAGTTACGTCCCCTCTCTCTCTAGCTCTCTCTCTCTCTCTCTCTCTCTCTCTCTCTCCGATGTCGCTGTATGAAGTATCAACGAAAGTTAATACTTAATGATTTCTACCAGCTGAATTACCCGTGAACTATTTAACAATCAATTTTTTTTTAAAAAAAAAAAAACAGACTATTTTTTACAATCAATAGTCCGTTAATACTGGTAGCCGCGGGACAGTATAATACAGCACAGACACTTCAAAGACCTTATCGATCGCGGAGTCCACGCACACGACGACGCCCCTCCTGAAAGTATTCCATTTATCAATCAGAAATGGTGTACGAGCACAAATAATAATAATAATAATTAATTATAATAATAATAATTAATTATTATAATAATAATAATAATAATAATAATAATAATAAGCGCGTCCAGAGGAAACAATTATTATCGGTTTACCCTTACGCAGACGGGGTCACAACCTCCCCGAGGAGAGCTCAGAATAGTAGTCGTACCATTATTATTGTGCTGTGCAGTATACCATCTTTCTGTCTATTGGACTCCGTTGTAGCTCTCGTCGTGTCGTCGTCACCGCCGCGGTCTCGGACTCGGTTTTCGGCTCGCTCAGAACAATATAAGAAATACACGGATGGCCGCCCCTTCACCGGTGTACACTCGATAGAAGTGGAAAAAAATTAATATATTTATACGTTATTAGAACAACGCCATAGTGTGTGTACAAACGGTTTTCAGTTCTCTCTCTCTCTCACTCTCTCTTTGTTTCTCCGTCAACGTATGTATAAACGCGTATAATACATATATTATACGCACTCATCGCGCACCATCATGGACCATTAATCAAGTTGGTGTGGCCGATTGATGTGCAGAGAATCGATTTGTTTAATGTCCCGCTGGTTAACTTGTCTATTCGCCGCCGCCGCCGCCGCCGCTGAAGACGATGTGGGCGCACATTTGCACCTCTTACTCGCGCCCGCTCCGAGAATATTATTACCGCGCGTCGTTACTGTAAATACGCTATTATTATAATTATTATACGATATTTTTTTTATCAAGAAAAAAAAACGAGACTGTCACGTCCCCCGCAATTATATATTGGTTATTTATCGCCCGAAAATACGAAAAACAACACACAACTCGATCGATTACGTTGCCTTCCAAAAATTCGACTACGCGGTGGGAAGGGGGGGGTCTGCGTTGTCTGATGCCGAAATATTGAGATTGCGTTGAATAACGGTATATTGGGATAAAATGATTGTAGAATTATTCGCTTATATTGTCGAGAATGATAAGTACCTCTTACTACTATCGAGCGTTTAACATTTGAATAGGTATTTTCCAAAATATAATATTTTTGACTTTTATACTTTAAAACAAAATTGAAATACGAGTTTCGGCGCGACACAATTATTTGTGCGTGCGCTAAAAGCGTTGCGGATTTAAGAAGAGTAAACGTTGAGTGTGATTGGCATTAGAAAAAAAAAAAAAATCACCACATACGCAGTATGAACTATTCAATTCAAAATGTCTCTCGAAGTCTCTGTTACCGTATAAACTCTCCGCCGATACCGATGATATTACTGCTAAGAAACATCAAACGACCGAAAAATCGGTGAGATGAACGCGTTGGATATTTACTCGGTAACGTTCAATTTTGGAACGAGATCAACAAACTATTATTGAGTTTCGGAATGTATTTTATCATTTTCATTGTTCATCGGCTGAATTTTAGAAGAGACTGTGTTGTTATTAATAATAATCTCCGCCGACGACGATCGGGGTGAGGTACATTGCGACGAGACACTCATGAGGTTTTATCGGGGCTTTTTTAAAACGTCTATTAAGTTTCTTTTTTAGCGTTTAAAATGAAACTGTAAATAAAAAAAAATACGAGGAGTGATATTAAGACACGATTCTACGTCAATCCAGAAAGTGCATTACAATAATTTACGGTGGATTTTGGTTCGAGGGATACAACGCATCGGTACGAGTAGATATTGAAACCGAATAATATATTTTATTCCGGTAAATATGCAAAAATCAAATAAAACGTTTAAGAGTTTTTTAATATTACGTAACGATTGGACGGACGACTGGCGGCCGGCCAGCGGTCTTGGTAACAGCAGTGTCACACTCGTGTTTCGTTGATGGGGGGGGGGGGCACGCACATTTTTCGACATAAAACCGCCGGGCAACCTGTCACAATGCTGGAAATGCCGACGAGGCCGGCTAAAAAACCGGTCGGGGCGAATCATGTGGTGACACACGAAGCGTATTTGCAACGCATAATGTATACACACGCGTTATAATAATATTATATTAATGCGTACGAAGGATCTAGTCCGAAAAATATGTTTTTTTTTTTTTTTACATTATTTAAAAAAATTTTATTTTATTTCATTATTATTGTGTGTAAGAAAATCTACAGCACGGTTTACATCACGAGTCAGTCCGAACACACCAAACTACAATTACGGATCGCGAAAAATGTTTACTTGACGAAAACGAGCCGAAAAAGAATTACATATCATTATTCGTTTAATTTAAAGACGATTTATGTTTAAAACGAGTTTTAACCGTTTATTATCCTATGCAGGTTGTCTATTCAAGATACGTCTTATAACCGATACTTTCTACGTTAAAACTATAATAAGACGATACTATTATTTCTATTCGATTTTTCGTATAACAATTGCGAAACTAAATTTTGGAACAAATTCCATCCGTCAAACTACTCCTTTACTTTTCAACGAACGTAAATGTGAAAATGACTGATGCGATTATCAAGAACGATCGAATACAAGCGCAACCTTCGTATTCGACTAATAAGTAGTAATTGTAATAGCGAATCGCATTTTTTATTTTTTGTACTTGAACAACCCTATATAAATTTTTTTTTATTCTCATTATGTTGCTAATATCGTAATTCATACGTACATATAATACCGAAAAAAAAAGACGGACGAGTCGCCTAAATTTGAAAATATTTAAAAACGGTTTGCACCTATAAAATGTTTTTTCGTCAAGTTCGAATAACCTATGTGATTATTATGAGCTAGTTATACGACATAATATCGTGATGAATTCAAAATTATTACGCCTTACGAAAAATATAAATAGCTATCACAACATAAAAATATAGTAAAACATATTCGTATATAGATTATTATTATGTGTATGCCCAAGTTGGACGTAATGTATTATACGGGATAAACAAATTACAAATAACGCATTGTACGTCGATTTTCGTTCTCGAATAAAATTCGAAATGTTTAGAAATAGAGAATTATAATATTTTCTTGTTATTGTGGTATATATTAGATTGAACGATGCGCGCGTTCTCTAAAAAAATTCAAAAAGCACGTAACGTTTTACACGTTTATTTTGTACGCCTTATTATAGTATTTTAACATTTTAATATTCCGTATCTTTTGCGGAGAAGCTTGTTTATTATTTTCCGTTATATAACAACAACGATTACGAACAAAAAGATTAAAGTTACATTTAGTGAACGAGACCGAAAGTAATGCGAAACAACTATCTAGTCGAAAGCTTTCATTCACGGTTGAGTATTTTCAGAAAGAGAAAATTAAATATGTGGAAAATCGCTAAAGAAAATAAAATTCTTCGGAATTACATTGTAGACAATTTGAATTCCAAGAGGAATATTAAACGTATAGAAAAAAAAGATTATATTTTTAGGTTCGTCTTTAAATTAATTAAAACGAATGTAAAGTGAATTAGTTGCTCGCTCGAGCATACGAATAAAAGACAAAAATAAAAATAAAAAAAAAAATTCCTCGTTTAACATACGTTATTATAATTTTGATTCCAGAAAAATTAATTAAAATAATGGGCCGAATAAGATAGTAATTATAATTTAACACAATAGGTAGTATGCATGTTATAAAAGCTAATATTTAATCCAACGGTATGGAATATGTATTTTAAAATAACTCGATATAATAACAGGACGTTTTGTGGAATTTTAATTATGCATCAAGTCCGTTTTGTTCTTAAGTATATACACGCATCAGAATAAAATTTCATTATCATAGTTGACAACTTTTTCGTATTACGTGTCTATATCGTCAAAGGAGTGTCTGAAAAGTTTTTGAAATAAAACTGCGGGGAAACTATTATACGCAAGTGGAAGGAATTTAAATTGAACGATTCGTTTTCTTTACTGCGCCAGTCCCTTTTGAAAATTATACGCATTAAAAATGTTTTAATTAACCATTACGTATAACGCGAATTAAGTTCCGAACGAATTGCTTTTCGGATATCGAATACGACAAAAGAAACAACAGCTGTAATTATATTATATGAACGCACGTTCAAAACACTGATATGTGAATACGCGAACACACCACCGAGCCGTATATAAAAATATTACGAGAAATACAGAAATACAGAAATAAAAATAAAATCGCATTCAAAGTGTTTATTCATTTTATATCCACCGGATTTTGACAAAAAAAAAAAAAAAATCATTACAACGAAGTGAAATACGAGCAACGACGAAATAACAGCGAACAAATTAATTACCTTAGAGAAAATTACGAGCATTGCGATAAAAAGACAAAAAGTAAATAAATAAATTGTGTGTGTGCGTAGTGAATTAAATTGTTAATAAACAACAATGACCAATTGTTATTTATACACTCAGCGCAAAGCCGTATTGACATAAAATGTTATTTTTAAAATCTGCGTGTTTAAATTAAAAAAAAATATATATATATATATAAATTAATTTATATTTCCTTTTAATCAATTTCACTCTAATTCTTTATTTTTCATAATACTCTTCGATTTTTATTGTGTTTTCACGCATGTGTGTTATACGTGCAACACGCTCGTCTATTATTCACGTTTGTGCGTTGATTTATATAGTTTTAATTCGTATTATTTCATTTTTTCAATTTTCAATTTTTTGCTTTATTAACTATATACATATAAACTAAATAATATGGTATATCCGAACTCGATCAGCGGTGATTCGTGTGCGTTTGGAACGTTTGGACGGGACGATAAAAAAAAAAATCACAGAACGGAAACCACGGATCGCGGACTTATCGCGCGGAAAAATAATAAAAAACGATCAGCACACAATGCGGCGGTTGACAGTTGCCGGGTGCGCGATGAGCAAAAAAAAAAAAGAATGATTTAAACGGAGATTAATTTAATAATATTCAATGGAGTTTTAACGGTGGCGAATTTAAAATGTATATACACGGCTATAATGAAGTACGATGACGCGGTGCGGTGTGCTGCGGCGAGTGTTGCAAAAAGCGCGCGCGTATTGCACGGCCGCTTATGGCCAACACCGGTACACGACACCGGGGTGCGGATCAGCGGTACCGGAGGAGAGAGAAAAAAAAATGTTAATGAACTGGAAATTATTTCGTAAAAAAAAAAGAAAAAAAAAGGGTTTGAAAATCGTATAACGGTGTCTGTATGTATATATATACACATTATACACGTATAAAAACAGTATAATTTACATAAATCGGTGCGGGGGTAAACGTCATAAAGAACTCGCGCGCGTCATTGTTATTATTATTGTATAAAGGGATTTTCTGTTGTTTTCCCCCCCCCCGTCTCCGAGATATTTTATATTAACGCGTACGATATACTGGCGTGCGCGAGACGATGTTATAATATCGGCGGGGCTGTCGTCGTACAGTTCGATAAATTTATAATTTACAACGACCGGAGCGCGGCCTCGCGTTGCGACGAGAGACGCGCGGGTTGTGTTATACACGTATATAAATATATATATAATATATATCGTTTATTTATTTATTCTTTTTTTTTTTTTCCACCCCCGAATTAATTTTTACGCGTACGCGCGCACGATATACGCAGAAGAAGAGACAGGACGAGAAGATAAAACACAACAAGTTATATAAAAAAAACAACAGGGACATTGATAAATTATTATTACAAGGGTCGTATAATGTGTCCCCGATAGGCATCTACGGGCCCCCTCGCGTCTCCTGTTTCGACTATCGCGAAGCACTGCACGAAGGGTGGAGGGACGTGGATGTTTATATACTCATATAGTTTTTTTTAGGAGTCATTATTATACACGTTTGCCGCTATTACACACACATATTATATAGGTAAGCGTACACGACAACCGGTGACGACGACGGTTAATTTCCATTTTTATGCGACGGTTTGAAGCAGCTGAAAACAACGAAATACGTAATGTTGTTTGAGTTGGCGGCGGGACGGGGGAGCGCCCGCATTTCAATAGAATCAAAAAAAAAAAAAACCGATAAATTGACATTTTTTACTCCCTCGCACACACACTTTTTCTGAAATCCAACGAATTTCGTTTAAAAGATTCGACGAGATTCGATGGTGAACAAGAAGAAAATTTATATATATTATATTATAGACCGTTATCATAAACTTGGACAGCAAATGTGCGAAGAAACGTATGAGGGCCGTAGCAACTGAATGTTACGCCACGGGGAAAACTTTTTAAATTGCACCGTTTTCGTTTCAATACAAAACTAATAGAGTATTAATTTTACGAATATATATATATATATTTATTTAATTTCAATAAATGATCGTTGGAAACCAGCGAAACCAATAATATTGTTATTATATTAATTTTTTAATTTCTCGAATTTTGCGCGTCTTTCATCCACTTCCTTGCTACGAGTCTTGCTACGAGTCTTTCAACCGTTATTCGTTAATCATAAAATTCCCTAAGAACTCTCTTACCGCGCAATAAAATCGCATAAAACATTTGCGCTTGCGGCCTGCGCGTGTCCTCTATCCGTGAGAAATGAATGTTACGACGCGTATCACGCCGCTATCGTCAATAAACGACCAGAACTCTATTTGTTTTCGAGTATTTTGAATCAGTGACAACGCGACCGGAATTTTTCAAAATGGTCTATACTTGTTTGAACACATAGACATTTCAACTAAAGAAAATATATTATACACAAAACCGAATAGAAAAGAAAAAAAAATTAATACACTTTTCACAGAAATACAAATCGATGTTTAAATAAACGTCGATTATAATATTATAAATTACGTTTACATTGGTGTTTTATATTATTTAATTTTCATTAAAGTCTTAGTAGATTAGATTTTTAGAAAACATTTCGGAATTTTGGGATTTCAATCGGTCTGGATGCGAATTCCCTCCCCTTTGAAACGCTCCTATTCCGAATAAATTTCATATTAGATTCTGAACGGGACGAGGAATCTCTTGGTTTTACAAAAAATTTTTTTTTTTGTTTCTAAACAAAAATTCCACCAAAAGGAGTACTCCGATTTTTACAGTAACAGTTTCTTTCCGGTAGCAAATTGCATCTAGTTGGTGCTTTAGAGAGGTCATTTTTCGATTTTCTCAGTGATTTTTTTTAAAAGTCAGAAATAACTATCGAAAAATTACGCGAAAAAGGGAAAAACGCAATTTGTTCAAAATCGATTATCGTTGTTAACGAAAAATTATATTTATACGACGCGCGTGCGTTGATCCAAAAACAACATGTCCCCGCCCCGTCCACCCTGCGAACGAACGAAAAAAGGGTACACGACACGCTGGAACGTATCGACGGTAATAATGTGAGAAAGGAATAAAAAAAAAACCCCCGTCTGGGACGCGCGCAACTGCGCGCCGCCACTCATTTTATTATCGTGTGCGACGTACCACCAAGAGGAACGGAAAACGACGACCGCCGCCGCCGCCGTCGATGACAGCGCGTAAACGGGACCGCACGGTGGTGCGTACGTACGTTTTGTTCGTTTCCTTTTTTTTCATTTTGTCTCTTCTCTCTAATCCAACCCGCGGCCCGCGAGATTTGTCAAACATTTACGAAAAAAAAAAAAATAAAAATATTTTTGGGCCAAAACAGTGCGGTAAACCGACGCCGCGTCCGTATTGTTAACAGCGCAATCGCAACAAAAATAATAATAATTCTAATCTAATCTGAAAACAACATATTATACGAGCAGTTGTATTATATTATTAAAGTAAAACGTGGCCAATAACAGTCATAATCTGTCCGCTCGCTGTGACCGTTGAAGTGCGCTCATTATTGTGTTGTAACTGCGGGGGAATTATTTTAACAAGTACATATTTTTTTTTTTTTTTTTTTTTTTTACAATTTTAACTGCGAGTGCGGAGAAAATAAAAACAGCGGACGAAAATAGAAAGTACAGCGAGGAGTGGGAAGAAAATTATAATTCGAAAACCATTTCATTTTGCTAAGCATTTGATCGCAAACTTTTTTTCGATTCGCTCAAATCTAAAATATGTAATTTAGTATGTGAGCTTATAACGTATTTCCAAAGTGGCCCACGAGATCACTTGGGTTGGCCGCTCCTGCTCTAATCGATTGTACGCGCGACCTTAACGGATTCGGCGGCGTTGTCTCGCCGGTAAAACCGTCCCCGCGGGTGGGTGAAAGGGACTCGTCGCTCGTCCGCGGCGTTTTTATTTTATTTATTATTCGTTATTTTTTACACGCGCGTTTGTTTTTTACCCCGCCCGCGCTCGCATCAGGCGTACAACTTGTTTGACGAAAACCGTTAATTACATCTATTAGAGTTAAATTTTTATACAGTTTTCACACGATGTCGCGATGAGATTTTCCAATCGTATAATATCATTGTCGTTGCCCCCATGATTCCCGTAACAATTGTATTCAATTTAAATACACGAGACTTTTGAGTTCGATTACCAGGGCAACGTTATTTCACTATTCGGTACTACTGGAGCGCCACTGGGTCTTAAATATTATTACGAGAAATGTGTGGTGTAGAACGACTATTTATTGTTGACCGGATTTCGACGACGAACCGGTTGAGAATATAGAGATGTCGTCGAATTTACAGTCGAAAACCGAACCAATTATATAAATTTTTGGTTTATATTTATTGACTTAGACGCAGCCCTGACTTTGCCCAGCCCGTTAACGTCGATATACATAGGTGCAGCGTATACGAGCGCGTTGTCGACGAAACATAAAAAAAAAAAAAATTATAATTTCTCGCGTTGTACACAAAATGGAATTTATATTTACACAACACACACACACGATGACGAGAAAATAACATAATTAAACAATTTCTTCTTGTTCTCCTGCTTTAAAAACATACAACCGCGGGCGATATATTATACTGCAGAGAGGAAAAAAAACGCGCGCGCGCCCGCGCGTTCCACTCAAATCATCGTCTGATTTGTTCGATTTTTCAATATTTTATACGTATATAATATATTCGTATATTCTATTCAAGAATGCAACGGAAATCGATTATAACGATATTTCGATCGACATTAACATTTTTGTCGTGGATATTATACACACACACACACACATAGTTAATTAATATGGCAGTAATTCGGTGACTACATTTTATTCGTGTTAAAATTAATAAAAAAAACTCTATGATTGATGTTTTAAAAACGAGTTTCTACTATATATATGCAAACACATATAAGGTGAATGATCGTAGGACCAGTTTTTTTTCTCCATATTTTCAATAAAAAATAATTCTGTCCAAAATATTGTACGCCTTTTTTGAGTGCACGCGTATTATAATATATTCTTGGTGTAAAAAGAAAAAAAACACGAAAATTAATAATAAAAATTCTAATATTATTCAAAATAGTTACGATATTGTATAATAATACGCTATATATAGAGAAGACGGTTTTAAGTTTTTTTTTTCTTTTCAATCGTTTTTGTTTTATATTCGAATACGGTCGACACGGCTGTGAGAAATGGATGAGACAATAATATTTATACATTAATCTAATAAAACGAAATGCGTAGTCGACGACACGCGTTGTTTGACGAACAAACGATTTTTTATTGGGGTAGGGAAGAAAGACGAAATCATTTAAGTAAAAAGAAACGCCTTTGCAGGGGACGTTATTAAGTTTTCGTTCCTTACGATGATTTTCCAGTCGACTCTAAACTTACGCGCGAGAGGAGCGGAGTCGTTCGAGCGAAAAATCGAGAGAGGAGAAAAATTCGGTTCAAAAGTGATTTATCAATTATTTAAGGTTTTCGACTTTGTTTATACGCGAGAGTTAATTCGATACATTCTCGTTTCGTTGTCGCAAATTCGTTCTCGACAGTAGACAGGTCTTTCGTAATACTCGTACAAAATATTGTACGGGATTGTACGCACATGTAGTAAATCAGAGCGTATTATTAAGACGGTATACGATTCGGTGACATGCGAATTAAACTATTATATAATTGTTTTTTTCGGGCACCAGATTTTTTTTAATTTAAAAATATCATTGAATGGAGTCAAGGATAAACTCGATGATTTTCAATTTGGCCGATTGGTATAAAAATACCAAACGAACGAATCCGGCCAATAAAGTATTACCGAGAGTTAAAGCAATCGGGCACCCTGAACTGTTAACTTTTACTCGGTTGACATTTTACGAGTTATTAAATGATTTTCAACTTATACCTGAAAAGGCAATCGATAATGCTAAACTCTACAGTGTTCATTTATGTGAAGCATCTAGAGAATTTATTTCTGTTCTCAACCATTTCATTGTTAGCAATCGGATAAATGTCAACGTAAATAATAGTATATTTTTTATTGTAATTATAGTTATCATTATTATTTTTTTTTTTTTTAAGTTGGATTGGATAGGAGTTTCTTTAAATCCATATCATGAAGGATATGGTGGTGATCCTGACGTCAAAAGTGATGATAGATTTATATTTTATACAATAAAACATTGGTTTTTTTGGTAAGGACCATACTGGAGACATTTTTCAGGAAAATGTCTATAAAGATTTACACAGTTTCGTTAAGAACCGTTTTGGGGAAGAAGCAAGTTTGGCAAGGAAACAGGTTTTAAATTTTATTCATTTAAACGATAATTTATATTATTTTCAGGTAACAGCAGATAGTAGGTAGTATGGACTGTTAAAATAATCGGGACGAACAAGAAAATCTAGTGATGCGTTTGCAGTTAGTAGAAACAATGGTTGCCTTAATGATAATTGTGGAAAGCATAAGTGACATAAGTATTAATTGTAAATACTCGATTAATGTTCTTCTTTAATTATTTCAGGTGGTGGTACATTTGTTGTAAAAAAATCTTCACTGTATTCGAGTGCAATTCATTATGACGAATGTTTATGTTGTGTTGTGCTTTTAATTCGGTTCAAAAATTTTTTTTTAGCCAATTACAAGTAAACAGGGAAATTCTGAGGTGTGTATAATTTGTTCCGGATACAAAGGACTACAATACGTGAAACCTTGGATTCATAAATTCTTCTCAGCCGTTGATCGTAGTGTGTTTTACAGTTCACTAAATATCGGAGCTATTAATTAAATATTTATGTTTGTTGTTACCATTTTAGCTATATCTGATTATAGTGTGTTTCCACTGAAAGAATTGCCAAAAGAATTTTTGTCGACCATGCGTGACTGTTCAAAATATTTTAGTGAACTACAAATGCGTATTGCTGAGAGCAAACACGGAACGATTTTTGAATAAAATCGAAAACGATACCCGAAAATTATCTCAATTACAATATTCTGTCTCTAATGAATTTGTTAATAGATACAAAATAAAACCGGTCGCCGCCGGAGGATTTCAAAAAAAAAAAATTTGCGCGTGATTTTTCGAAAACGAATTCATATAGTGTTCAAATATGGAATCGACTGGAGTGACGGACATTTGCGAGCGGCGGCGCTATTAATCGGACCGCCCTAGTTTGACACAAAGTGCCGAGCAATTTCGTCTCACAAAAACAATTCCGAATTTCTCGTTAAATCACATTTGTACACGCGTATGGTAAAACGATTTTTTCCCCCGTTGTAAAATGCGTTTTTCAGTTCTTTTTACCTCGGCGCGAGGTCTCTTTTTATTTCATTCCTTCTACGCCCTTCGTTTCGTGCGAATTCGGCCCGCTACGCGTGTCGGAAACGCGTCTCAAGCCGTAAAACAAAAAAGAGTTCATAGCCCCTTAGGCCTGTATAATTTTTTTTTTTAAAACGTTTTCGACGTTACTCTTCGGAATGAAAATTGTCGGAAATACCGTAGAAAACGAATACACGCGCTTTTACGAAAAATATTTTTTCGGCGATAAAAAAATGAAATATTTTTGTAAACCTAATTTTCATTTTCTCCCGGCGTATTTTTTTTTTTTATTTTAAAGGGCGTGCGTCTACAAAATAACAGCATAGTTTTGTGCTGTAGAAATTTATTTTATTATTAAAACACGTATACCGGTGGTCTGTAAGGTACTACGCGTATTCGACATAATTTCGTGGAAACCGCCGGCGGAGGGATTTGGACGTGAACCCGTTTCGAACGGTCTGAACGCAATACGCGGGTCGACACGTTCCCCACCACCTGTTATCGACGTTTTTGTTTGTCTATCGCATCCCTCCGGCCAAGCACCGACGCGACGACGACGAGATATCAATCAGCAGCGGCCCGACGGAGAGAGCGTTTTTCCAGCAGCAGCAGCAGCAGCAGCCGCCACCAGTTCGGTCGACACAATTTGTTTCGTGTGCAAACACAACAAAACGTGCGCACGGACCGAAAACGGAATGAACACGAGAATAAAATATAAAAACGCTCGGGGCGGCGCGTTATTTAAAATACGTGAAAGACGATTTCCCGAAGACGATAAGAAGCTGGACGAGAACAAACAACGGTCGGGCCTCGTTCAACTCTCTCTCTCGCGCGCGCGCGCGCGTAATATATTATAAAATATACGATGCAGCTGTCCCGTTCGGGAGACGATTTTTTTTCTTTTTCTCTATATTTTTCGCCGTCGTCGATCGGTATTACGCGATATCGGCGGTCCCGATAGAAACTCCTCCGCGGATGCCGCGCGCGTTTTTCGAGCGACTCTGCGCGCGCGCACACGACAAAAACGTATGCGTTGTTATCATCGTCCGCTGACCGCGGAAATCCGCGAAATATTATGGAATAATAATAAACAATTCAGACCGTATCGGATAGCGCGAGCGGACGTGCGACGTGGATTGCGGGGATGATTGGAGGGGACACCCTACGACGGACCGCGCGTGTATGAGCCGCTTATCTGGTCTCGAATAGCAACACGTCTAATATATTATTATATACATATTGTCTTTGCCCCGGCGTGCTTTATTGCCGTTCTCGTCCTCGTCGTCGTACGCACACGACACAATACACGACGACGGTCGCGCGCGCGCGCGTGAACTCACTCGGCCGCGCACGTTTTCGCCGATAAAATATACAAAACTAGTCGCAATACTACTATTACAACTACTACTACTACTACTACTACTACTATTATACAATACGCGCGCTCGAAACGTCTGAAAAACGGCCGGAGAAATTTATTATTTATGGACCGGACTCGATTATATTACACGGGCGAGTGTGTGTGTGTGTGGACAATAAGACTCGCACGACCCCGCGCGGCGTGCGGCGTTTCATACGGGAGAAAAGAAAAATTGCCGTGAAATTTTGCACGCGCACCGCGGAAAAGACGATTTTTCGATAATGATTTGTTGTACTTTTTTCCCCCTGACGCTTATACGCGTCTGTACGCTAAAATTTTTAGAATTTTAGTTGGCGATTCACAACTCGTTCGATTTTAGCTCAAAAGCGCCTAAAAACAACGTCGCACAAAAACGAAACACAGAACGAGTGCCCCCCCCCCCGGAAATCTACGTGCAGCACGATTTTGAAAATTTTATCCAGTTGAGTACTTTAGGAGAGGTAATTTTTCGACTTTTTCAATACTTTTTTTTTCTTTTAAACGCCGAGAACAAAACTACCGATAAATAATTACGTAAAAACGCGAAATTGATTATCCTTATAGAAACCTGTAATTGTTAGGTTTTATTTTGAAACCTAACCATTACCAGTTTCCACTGTAGTTTTTCCACAAAAAAAAAAAAAAAAATTAAATATACACTTTATCCAATAAACTCGAAACAAGAGAATTGTGACAAAATATATGTATATATATATTTCTTTTTTTTTCGAATATACGAGTTGAAGCAACGCGTACGTCTGACATCGTATTAAATCGTTAAGTCTCAGAACGAAAAATTATCTCTCTTTTTTTTTTTTTTAAATTAACTACCTCTCGAAACTTATAACTTTTGCTATAAATAACTCAATATAGAAAGAAATTCATTGAGAAAAAAAATATTTTCCCTCAAATAAAGTTACGTAATTTGTTGAATATTTCGAGTTTCTATATATATATATATATATATATATATATATATATATATATATATATATAACCTACAACCGCATTGTAACCGCATTTTTTTAATGCAATTACGAGGAAATAAAGATAATCGAAAATCGCGTTTTTACCGTTTTTATGTAATTTTTTGAGTATTATTAATGCCCTTTTGAGAAAATCTTAAAATGACCTCTCTCTCTCTCTTTTGAAAAAGTACCGAGTGGATGCGTCCAATTCGTCAACGGAAACATTACTACGACTGCGTAAAGATCGAAGCACACTTCTCGTTCTGGGAGAATTTTCAGGGAACAAAAATCGCTTCGCTCGGAACGTATCAAATATCAATTATCCAATATATTACATATTGCAGTACTGAAGCTGCAGGATATATTGCTGTTACTAATATTTTCGGTACGACCGTTGATTTTTGTCTTTTATCGTTATCATTATTATTATTATTATTATTTGTCGTCGTTGTTTGCTCTGCGGGCCCAACAGAAGAATAACACGAAAGACCACACACGTCCGCGTGACGAATTCCGGATCGCGTCCGATTAATCATCGACCCGGTGTGCTCGAAACAATCGCTCCGGAGACGCGCGAAGCAGGGGGATGACGACGACGGTGGCACGAAAAATCATTTATTTTTCCGAAATATTTCAAGAGCAGTCGACTACCGTTCTCGTCCATTAATATAACGCGCGGACATCTATAATAATGATATATACGCATAATATAGAAGCATTCCGTCTGTTATACGGTAAAAATATATATTATTTTATAACGAGCCCCGCGTCTCATTTGAAGTATTTAACGTAAACGTAAGCCGTACGTTACATTTTCGTTTATTTATTTATTATTCAAAATGGTGCAGATAGCGTGTACGTTGTTTCGTGCAGGAAACGTCTCTTCGGAGCGCTGTGTCTACCGAAATTCGAATAACGACCAATTTAGCATACCAATTTTTCATTACTATTTATTTATTTTATCTATCAATATACGCTTTGAACAGAAACGTTATTGAAAAATCAATCAAAAACGACACGAACGACGCGGGTATACCCGAGTTACTATATCAGGCGCAGACGCAGTTTTAAATTATCAATAAATGATGGTTCAATGTACGGTGCAAATATGGTTCATAGCACCGTGTTTTTAACAAAAACGAATGCCGAATTTTTACACGGGTTTAACCGTGCCATAAAAATGTTACATTCGATTCAAACACCGTAGTACTGTTCAAAATAGGCGCATAAATCAGTGTGCGTTTACAGTACAATTGTTAGTTAAATATCAACATGTAAATTAGTCCGGTCATGTTATGTCTACGCTCCGTTTTCACGGCATCCCACCCTTTTGAACATCATGTATAAGGCTGCAATAAGTGTTCTACCGATAGATCGCCGGTCGTGATCGAGCGTTTAGTGCTTAGCTGACAGTAAACTCGATCGGTCCAGAAACCGGTTGAAATTTAATAAAATAGTAAAAAAATGTAAAATAAACGAGTAAACATATAGACGAACGTACAATGAAGAATGATGAATCATTACGGTATTTTATTTTATTGAAATACGCGAAATAATAATATTATTTATAATAAAAACAATAAATATAGTAAACGCGCATAGTACTGATGGCTCGGTCAGCGTCAAAATAAATACCCGCGTATACCGACATAGAACGTCAGTCGACCGAGGAAAAAAGTAGACACCAGATAGCGGTACGATACAAAGAAAGAGGGGGTGGCTACAGAGACGTATAAATAGCGGTCCGCAAACAGCGGACCGCTCAGTGGTGCCACAGCGGTCAAACGCGGACAACGTTGTTCACTTCTGCTCGCTGAAAAACACACCGTGTGTGTATGTGTGATATACACACACACACGATTTTTTGCCACGTTCAGGGGTGAACGACGTTGTTCACGTTTGCCCGCCATGGCTACACGCCATGAGGCGCGCTGTGCAGTCCCAATGGTTTCAAACCGCTATTTATAAGCAACTGCTTTCCTTTCCTTCTACGTTTCATCTTAATAGAAGTTTAAGATCAAATGTGAAAAACAGCGTCGAACATATGACTCCCCCCCCCGTAATAGCCCCTACTACACGCGTTTATTCGATCCGTGAAATTCACCATCACCCGAACACGTTTTGCTCCACTCCAAAAAGTTTGCAGCGGGGACACGTCGATTTATTCTTCGAGTTCCGCGACACATCCAGTTGGGCAGGTTTGGTCTTCTCGCAACGAGATTAATCTGTCCGGGAAGTTCTCACGCAGCACAGCGATTGTTTTCTTTGAAGGGTTTAGGACTGATCATAGGGGCCCGATAATAGTTTTCACATTTAAACTTAAAGTTTTCACGAAGAAAGCGGTATGACTCTTTTTTTTTTTAAAAAAAAAAAAAGAATAAATTTAATTCATAACAGATTAAAATCCGGCGTTCTTTTTGAGACATCCTGTTACAATATAATGCGTGTGGAATTCGCGAATGACGATAATTATTATTACCGTAGCTATTATATTCGTCCGCAGGAACGTAACGGATTCTTTTTTCTTTTTTTTTCAAACACACAAGCCGGCATGAGCACAGAAGTACGCACTACCACCACGCGGGGTCTCGACAACGATGACGCGCGCGTATCGTTATATACGCTGTTGCACAGTTATCTCGATTCTGCGATCAGCTCAACGTACACCACACACACACACACACATATATATATATAAAAGAATATATTAAATATTTTATGTGCCTGGTATCATATAATTATAATATATTGTTCGATTTCACTAATCTATTTTAATTGGCGTCGAAGTCCATTCGCCAGGCACGGTCACGGCCAAGACGTCACGTGGGTACCCGTCACGTCATAGAATCGTACACGAGTCGAGTTAATAAAAAAAATAATAATAAAATAATTGAAATTTAAAATAAAAAAAAAAAAAAAACGATAACTAGCCCCGAGTGTTGTGAACGTGTCGCTTAAATGAATTACTATCGGAGCAGCGGTACCCAAAACCCGTGCTACATGATAAACTCGTAAGTAAGGCGGCGAGTGAAGACATTTTTCGATATAATTTTCATTTTGGTATTATTCTTATTATTAAAATTCAATATTATTTGATATCAGCTGATTTTATAAAAATATCGTCGGCGCGATATTCATATTGATATGATGATGACTAGTGACAGCTGTTCAATGAAAGACACGTTGAAAGACAAAACATTGGTTTCGTTTTGGATGTGAACAAAAATTGAATACCCATCATTTCTCGAGCGAGCGTCACAGTGTTCAGTTCCGTTTGTCACTATACACTTCTTTGTGTGTTAATGCATTTTCCGAACTGCTGTATTCGAAACATAAGTACTGAAATGGGCTCCGATATTCAAAGTGATTAGCGAGTGAAAATAAGTTCTATTCGTCCTGATATTGATGTTCTTGTACAAGATAAACAACAAATTTCACATTATATTGTATGCACATAAAAATCGCAATTTAAACATTAAGATTAACATGGAAATTAACTCAATATCATTTAAATTTACTTATGAATATCATTCAATAAAAAAATATTAATAAATGAAACAATATTTTTTTTTAAAAAAAAAAAAAACGTATTTAAAAAAAAATGGTCACTCTTCTAATTCAGTTTTAAGTATTGAGGTGATAAAAAGATTGGGAACCCCTGACGCGGAAATAAAATTTTACGGTTTCCATACATCACTATTAATCATAAAGCAATATTGCATTCGTTAAAACAATTCTCAGGTATCGTATTCGTATTAGATCATTACATACATATCGCGTATTATTATTACTAATATTTTATTATGTTTTATTATTATTATTATTATTATTTAGTATTTTTATTATTATTTAGTATTTTTATTATTATTATTATTCCCATCGTCGATCGTCGATTTGTATCGGAAACGACAAGCGGATCCGATCGTAGACGGATAAAACGCGTACATACCCTTAGCCGTTTTCTGACGGTTTACTATAGAACAAGACGTGAATGCATTTCGTATATATTATACATAAATTTCAATAACGGATAAGCGCACAAACGAGAACCCCGAGACCGATCATTCAAAATTCGTATATACGAATATAATATTAATAAATTTTGTTTTCCCTCTTTTCGATCGTTTTTATATCTTTCACGTAGTATATATATATATTTATAATATTATAATATACTTGTCCGTCGTCACATACACGCGCACGCACATACAATACGCTCGTCTGAAGGTTTACGAGATTTACGACGGTATTCGTGTGGACCACCGCCGTGTCGCGCTGCCACTGCGTTTTTATTTATTTAATTTTTTTTTTCTCGCTACTCGTCCTCCCTCGGCTCCGCACTACACTACGCCACTTCATTACAAACGGTCACTATCGAAAAACTATATATTTACACATACACAAGCACACAACTGTCGTCCGGTTTAATAATTTATTTGCGTTTTTATTCAACTCTTTTCCGTTTTATTATCGTTGCAATTAAAAAAAAACAAAAAAAAACCGCCGTTGTACGTGTTATTTGGACTCGTTCCCTCCCGCACGTCCAGTCATCGTCATCCGACCGCTGTGGTAAAATTGACAAAATAATTTCTCTCGTTGTGTGTACGCTGTAATGTGTGTGTGTGTGTGTTTGTCAGGTGTGCTTATACGTGTTTTTTATATGTATATATATAAAAAAACACGTACACACGAGAGTTTTCTAAATAAAAAAAATTAAATTATGTCATTGGACGCGTATCTTATAGACGACGGTTATTAAAAATAGAAAAAACCTGGAACGTTTGCTGGGACAGACCGAGAGTTTATAATTATATGCGGATTCGAAAAAAAAAAAAAAAACCGGCAAACCGTTTCGATTGTAATTGCACTCTGAATTCCGGTGGAGGAAATATCAACACGCGCGTTTAACCGCAAATAATCAAGTTATAATTTTGAAATGAACAGTAATAAAATCGTTGTGTGTTGATTTTTATTTTTTCAATGAGAAAAGACAATAACTCCCGCGTCGAACCACGTCATAATGTAACGTACTGACAACAATAATACTCATTATGTCATATACAGTCACTAGTACACGAGCCGTTTCGATTATGCAGAATCAATTCCACTCGCCAGAGAGTATATTATAGCGAGCGAATTCGCCCAGTGTTGTAACCCGGTCGAGATTTAACCGACGGATTTACCCGTTCGCGATATAAATTCGGAAAAACGACATTGCAACAATTCGAATTCAAACTGATGCATATATATATATATTATACGAGTATAAGATATTCTCTTTATTTCTCACATTATGCCTTAAGAAATGTGTATTTGTACACCGTTTTGACGAGGCAGAGAAGTGCTGTTTTTCCGCCGTGCATTATAGACGACGACGACGCCGCGGGGCTATTCGTACGATGACACGTTAATTGTTACGAACTAGAGGAATACATAAACAGAACGATCCACTGGAACAATTTCGCACGGGTCCAAAAAAAAACAAACAAACGCAAACAGAAACAGTCTTTCAAAGCGGTCCACGATTTTGAAGAATTTAATCGAAGTACACGCGTACTGATATTTCACGGACATTGGGGGGGGGGGGCCGGTGCAAATGTCTGCAGACACATAACGAACGCGGAATCGTGTACAACATAGATTATTATCGTTCATATTAATCGTTTGGTTTTTTTTTTTATTATTGTTTTATCGTCATTTGCACACGAATTGCTCATGCGCGTTTTCTCGTTTTCCCGTACGGCCGGTGTAATATGAATTTCGATAACACCACACTACTGTTCGAATACGGACGAAAATTCGCGCGCGACAACCGTCTAGGAATTAACGATATTTTTAACGTACGAACAAAACGAGAACGTAGAGCGAGCTAGACGCGACGGTATTTATTTTTTAAATTTTATCCGCTGAACGACTACGGCCGGGGTTATGACGACTGGCTCTCTCGCGTTCGATTTTCATCGAAATAAGTGGCGGCGCTTCGACGCGTTCGTTCGACATCCGCCGCCGATTTTTCCGCACCGCCGGGTGAAGGCGTTACGCGCAGAATGGCGCACGCGAAAAACCGCACTTTTCAGGGACGCGGGCATCCTATCGCGTATTATCCTGTCGTTACAGGGCCCCGGCGCCGCCCTTCCTACCCTCGTGCCGTTACAACGCGTTTACTCGTTCGAAACGCACACGAAATAACAATTTATAACGGTTATCAAAAACAATGAAATAAATAAACGCGTTATTTCCGTAACGAGGCGGCACGACACGAACGCGGACCGTAGGAGTAGTGTGCGCACACACGCGGGCGACAGACCTCCCACTTGGCGCCCGTGAGTTGTTTACGGGCGCGACGCACAAACTTCTCATTACGAACGCACATGAACGCAGCGCCTGTTCGTCGCCGCGGCTACTGTACGCGTGTTTGCCCACTTCACGAAATCGGCGCGGGACCGAATCTAGTTTTCTGGGGGAGGGTGGGCCGCGCGCGGGCGTCGTCGAGATGTTTATCTGAAGAGAGCGTTTAAGGAATTCACGAGACGTGCGACGATGAGTAGTAGTAGTAGTAGTAGTAGTAGTAGTGAGCAGGCGGCCATCGAGTGGTTTCAAAGAATACTTCGAAAAACACGATGCACAGCGGAGCAACCCGTTACGAGACTATATAATATACGACCGACGGACGTTTTTATTCTGCTGTTTTCGTTCTTTTTATGAACGCTTCGATTTTTATCAGTTCGCCATTCGAACACAAGCGAAACGCAAACGACGACAGAGGTGTTGAACGCGATTTCCAACGTTATATGCGGCGCGGGTAAAAACTGCGAGAAAACTAAAAAAATACGTATTATCGTTTCCGTTGGAAATCGGAAACGGTTTTCATACGTAACTAAACGGCCGCGTGTATGACGATATACGTCGAAAAAAATTAAATCCTAACTCGCACCGCGTTTGCGATCGAACACGCACGGATATCGAGGTAAACGACGACGCGAGAAAACAACACAGCGTTTGTTTTTTTTCCATTAATTCCCGCAAACGTTTTTCGACAAAACAGGGGCGAGTACAAGTGGTGCAGTGGCATTTTTATTCCTGGGACGGGGCGGGAGACTTCGAAGGAATTTCAATAAAACAACAATGGTTTCGTTCTACTACCGCGATTTCAGTGTTTTCATTGAATACACACATTCGTCGATCTTAAAATTTCAGCTCCGTGGCGCGCAATCGACGTAATGAAATATCACGATTTTAAACGACGAGAACACAATTCTTCTTTTTTAGGGTTTGGGAAGGGGTGAAAAATCCGTGCACCCCCCCTCTCCCGCGTATTCGCATTAATTTATACGTGTACGCGTAAATATTGTATTCTACGACTGTTAATTTCTTTTTTTTTTTTTTTTTTTCTATCACAAAGCTTCGTTACGGAATATTAAAAGAAAATCTATCGTGGCCGGTAATCTTCGCACGCGACGAGAGCGGCGAATTTCAAAACACATTCGTGTACGGCGATTTTGAGAAATGGAAATTTTTCACAAAATTTCGTTATCGTTACGAACGGTTAAAAAAAAAACACCGAACGAAACGAAACGGCTGATTGAAAAAAATAAATAAATAATAATAATAATAAATAACGGCGTGGTAAAACAATTCTTCGTCCGTTTTCGAAACGGCCGTACGTTTTCAGGCCGATAAATTCAAACGTTTCGGTTCTATAGCGTTATTGCACGAAGAACGACAAGACGGACATTGTCAGACGGCGACTTTTTACACTCATTCCGGTCGGCACAATAAATATTGTAGAAATAAAACGCATTTTTTTTTTCTTCTCTCTCTCCCGAGATATCTCTCCTCGCCTTTTGTCCACAAATGATATATATATATACTGCCGTTTGAAAAGAGCATTCGACGTGCACGTCTTACGTTACGAAAACGCCGTCGACCGTTGTGAACTCCGCGGGATACCACCACTACCAGCAGCAGCAGCAGCAGCAGCAGTCCTCGGTAACCGACGGGTAGGTGGTAACCGTAGCGGTCCTGTCCGCGCACACATCGAAATGGTGATTGCGTGTTATATACGTGCGTGTGTTAAACACGACCTTGAACGCCACTCCGTCGGCGGGGTAGAAAGACGAAAATAGGGTTGCTGCTCGCCGAGGTCAGAAACGGAGGCCGCTGCACGTCCACACCGCGTTCACGGTCACACGTGTTTAAACGCACGCCGTCACGGGGACCCGGCAAATGTGATGTGCACATAAACACGACAATCCAATAAACGCGAACACATAAAGGCCGTCTATAATAATAATAATGTATAGGAACATAAATGAACGGGGAAGAATGTACAAGGTTAGGTAAACGAGAAGTGGACTGAAATTTCGAACGTCTCCGTCGGCGTTCACCACCCCCGCGGTGAATTTTACGGAAACGAATCGAACCAACGCGCGCGCGGGTCGAAGGACGAACGCGGGTCCCCGGACGCCGTTCGGGGATTCTATAACCGCGCGTCCCGGATCGAAATCGTAATAGAGACTCCGGTGAAACGTATTTTGAAATGTTTCATATTCCTCGCGGAGAGTGCACTCGTATAAAATAACAGTGTACGGAGAATAATTCACCCAAAAAACGTTTACAAATAATTTTTTTTTATTTTACCAGTTTGCGGGAATATCGGAGTTATAGTGATTTGATTATTATCCAATCGGATACGAACGGACGTCATTTGCGTTGTGTTCGAGACGAGTTCTCAACATATAGGCGTTTCCTATATCAATTCTACGCGTTTACGAATTAACACGATGTGTCGTTATCAATTAGTCGTAAAACGTAACACAGATTTCATGGGTTCGAACGCCACAATCGCAGCGAGATTATTCAAAACGAATATTATAACAATAATAATAATAATAATAATAATAATAATAATAATTGATGTCGCTTTAAGCGACCTATTCCGAGGTAATCGCTTTTTACGTTTCGAGTTGTATTTTGTTTTACGATCGAGCATTAAAATAGAAACGTTCGGGGATTGTTACACGGGTCTTGCTGCTGCAGCTATTAAATAACGTGACGTGACGCGTGTTTAAACTCCGACGTCGATACGTCGTCGTGTACCGGCGAGGAGAAAACGTTTTCGTCACAACGCGCGCTTCGCGTACGCATAATATTAATATCCGTAAGATATTTCACGATACAAGTCGATCGGTTAATATTATAACATTTACCGCAGGTTCTCTTTTTGTCTTTTTATTTTCGAATCGAGACCGAAACAACGGTTTGCCGGTTATAACGGGCTCGGAGGAAATACAATTTTCAAACCGCGTTTTGAATATTACAACAACAGCAGTAGTAATGCGCACGAGATTATAATATTTGTGCGCGCGTCACGGTTCCTTTATAACACCGCGGCGGGTGCAATAACTAATGCGATCGAAGGGGCTGGAGGAGAATCACACGTTCTGAATGTATCGCGATACGTTATGTGTAGGTACAGTGTACAACAGACCTCCCAGACGGCTATTTTCAATTGAATCTCTTATTCCCGTTCCATCTCTCTACATCGGGCCCGAAGAATCTTATAAATTCCCAACAGAATATACGGTGGTTTAACGCGATCATAAATAATAATAATATTATTATTATTACGTAGAAAAAACGCACCTGCGAACGTATAAAATACGTTTACGTGTTTTGTGAAAAAATTTTTCTTCGCTGTATTGAAATTCCGTTAACAAGTAAAAATGCCAAAAAAAAAAAAAAAAAAAAAACGTGTACATAATTTTCCGCTTTTTTCGTTTTTTTTTTTTTTTTTTTTTTTGAACGACGCTCCTATGATTTCCATCGAAATGATCGCTTTACGACGCGGTAAAAGTTACTTTAGACACCAACATTTTTTATATATATAAAAAAAATCAATTACAATATTATTTATACACGAAATAACGGCGCAATTTTTTTTTTTTTTTTTACAAAAGACGAATGTTATTCTTTTACTCTTCTATAACTTCTTAAGAACATTGTAATTTATTTTCTGCCGACGAATCCGGTGTATTCAATAGTAGAACTGTGGACTTCGGCTGGTTCTTTTTCCAGTCAAACGGGTTTTCTCTTTTTTTGTTTTTTTTCGATGTAACATTTCGATTTTTCAACCGTTTTTTCGGTATATATTTTCGCGGTACGCCTAACAAACATAGCGTTTTTTTATCGTATCGCTCCGCATGTGTATAACTTGAGAAAATATCGCCGGAAAGAAAAGGGGAAAAAAGTGTATTGGAAACGAGTTAACGCGATATGAACACGTTGAGGAATTTCTCTAAAGATTATACACGAAGATAATGTTTCAATATGTTAGAAAGTCTCGTTCTCGCGGTGCAAACGTATTCGCAAATGTAACGCGCGGGGGCTATATAAGCGGATACGTATGGCTTTCAGTTATCGACATACGTTTAGAACGGACCGAGACGAAAGAATAAAATAATTAATTTCAACGCGTGACGCTGATTATTATTATTATTTAAATTTCGTCCCGCGTCGTTAAATGACAGGCGAACGTGTTGGCATATACGCGTGTATACATATTATATTATATAATATATAGTTATTATACGGCATATAACAAACGGATGATCCGCAGCGGGGAGTCGTGAATAATTGAATTCACACTTGTTTCGGAATAGTGTTCAAGAACGGACAATGAGTTTTATCCGTGCACACAGCAGCTGTTATTGTTTCGCCGAGATGTGAACGAGTAAATACGGTTGTTTAACGCGAACATATTTTTTTTCCAGTACACAGACACGAATCGTTTTGTATTTGTAAAAAAAAAAATATATATATATTCGTTCACTGATGCCGCTTTTTCTTTTCCGACATTCGCAACTGTATATTTTATAAACACGCGCGCGGGGGTTTTTGTTTAGAAAGTTACAATACAATTTGAAATAAACGAATTACATTTTCGATTTATTTGGGGGAAAAAATCATATGTTACTGGACATCCTGGAGACAAGGAGGGAAAAGCGTCTCATTCGTAGCCACCTGAGATGATTTTTTTTTTTTTTATCCTTTTCAGTAATCGTAAGACGTTTTGATAACGCGGCGAATAGAAATTTTATATATTATTATTATTGTTTCGCGGCTCGTTGAAAAGATTAGAAATCGGAAAATCGATCTCCGAAGATTGATTGTTAAACGGTTCATCTCTTCAAGAGCCTTATTACAAAAAAGACGTTGTTAAGAAGCGAAAAACAATGTAAATCGAGGACGTATTAAAATTATTTTGTACGCGGCGACCAAGACGTTAAGAATTTCGATACGACAATTTATTTATTGATAAGTTTTGAACGTACACAATTGAACGACTCGAATGAGTCGAAAATCGTTGAAAAAACACGAAAATCGGTATGTGCATAATATTAGTAATTGACAATTTGTTACTACTATAAACCTACACGCATTTATGTGTAATCGACATTTTTTTTTCCAATCAGATATACACTGGAACGGAGATATATCATCAAAGTGGCTCAACCTGTAAACGCATTACTTTGGCCTTTGGGTTTTGCTCCTGCCACGTGTGGGATATTATTTTATTCGCCTCTGGAGATCGCCACATACGATTGCGATACCGTTGAAGACGTTAATTACAAAAACGAAACGCGGTTATCCAAAGGAATGTCTTCTCGTTATTACCGTGTTTCTCGGGAGGAGCAAAAAAAAAAAAGAAAAAAAAGTGTTAACGAGAAGAGAATATAAAGAAAAAAACAAAAAAACACGGAAAATTATAATAAGTAGTAGTAGAGAGCAAAAGAAAAAAAATAACTTGATTTCAATCGCGGACTGAACGTCGTCTACGGACGGCGGGTAAACAAAATTACAGTCGTTAAAAAATTAGTAGATTTTTCCTTTTCATCCCGGACGCGCTTTTAACGTTAATTCAACTCATCTCTCCGTTGGCAACACACACAATATTCGTATGGTTAAAAACACTACCATATACACACTTATATATAGTCACAACTCGAACCCTTTAATTCGTATTTCGAAAAAAACGGTCTCGGCCTCCGGTATAAAAACAATTTGAACACCGTGACCGAGTCGTTTTTTTTTTTTTAATTTTGTCTCTTTTCTTCGCCGTTTACCACTGTTACCACTTATGTGCGTACATATATATATATTTTTTATTTTTCTACAAGAAATTGAAGTCGGTCTTTTTCCCCTTCATATTACTCACACACACACTTCCTCGTCGTCGTACGGTGAAATCGTGAAGACGCCTCTATATGATTACCGGTGCAACAGCGGGTCAACTACCTTTACGAGAGACGAACACGAAAAAAAAAAAATTATATACGCGTCGTACATTACACAATACGCAACCACCACCGCGGAGATTTCTCACGCGCCCAGTAACAACGATCCGTATAAGGACGCGGACGACCCGATTTCGAAATATTGTAAAAACAATAATAATAGATAAAATAGTCTCCTCCGCAAACGTTTTTCTCTTCTCGGTTTTGTCGAAAACCGACATTCATTCCGAACGTTCGCGTCGGATCGCGTAGAAACAAAATAATTCCCGTTCCGATTTAACGAATCGCGGCGGACATATCGTCGCGCAACGGTTTTCACGAATGACTATTTAAAACAAGAAATAATTATTCGAGTAGAACCGGAGAGATATGTAGACAGATAGATGGAATAATTAATTCGCTTGGCTTACGGGCGATTCGACGAATTCAGCGCGTTCAACATACCACGCGATCGAAGTCATAATAATTCGCGAAAAAAGCGTAAAAAAAATATATCGGAAAATAATCGTTAGACCACGCCAATATGTGGTAATAATTGCTGGATAACAACACTTTTTTGTCCGTAAAATTTTACGCGGTTCGTTATAATTGTAACGAGACCGTAAATAGCTATGAAATTTATACACGTATTGATTACTAGAGTGTAGAATTTAAACGATGTTTATTTGCGATCCGATTGATTTTTTTTTTTCGTACCGAATGAAATAATTTTAACAAAATACCGCAATAGTAGTAATTCCGTTCAACGATCGTTTTACGCGATCCAGTGCGGATATAAATTTTATTAAAAAAAAAAAAAAAAAAAAATGTTTTTAAAATACAGTTTTCAAATTAAAAACAAAACAAAAAAGTGGAATTTTTTCGTTTTTATTATCATATTTGTTATTTTTTATCTGTCCTATTGAAAATATACGAGGATCATGAAACTTGAAAACTAAACTTTATATCTTTTAAACTTGACATTTTCAAAACTCGAATGTTCGCGACATTTACTACGTTTCTCGAATATTCTTCTGTTCGTTTTATTTTTCATTTTCGACTGGTTACAGTTCGTTGTACTTTAAAAATAAATAAATATCAAGATTGGAAATATCAAACGTTCACTTAGAAATGAGTTTAGTTATTGAAATTTAAAATTACACTTTGCTCAGCCAACGAAACTCGTGTAATTAGTTTAAAAAAAAAACCGATTTCGTATCGGTACAAATCACAAATTACCACTCGAAATCGTTATTGAGGTACCTACTTATATTAATTAAAAGTACAATAATAATTATTAATTATCGTATTTATAATTAACAGTAATTATATAAATTAACGATATTCGATATAAAGCACGAGTATGCGCCGACTACCTATGCTGATTATTTTTTATTGCCACTGGCAACGAAACCGTTATGGAACGCACACAAAAAAAAAAGAAGATATTTTCCAATTTCATAATAATCATAAGGAATAAGAAATAACGTTTTCAAAAACGTATGAATTACGCTCATTGCGTGTACGAAACGCGTATAGAATTATTAGTTGTTACGAGCATCGCGTCAGTTGAGAACCGCGACACAAAAATCACTAGATATTGGCGAAATAATTACCGAAATGTACGTTTGCTCGGGCTCGCCCGCGAAAATCGCCGATTTATTCACAAATAGTTTTCAATTCAATTTATTAAAAATCGTTTAGTAATAATGAAAATTATATGGGATTTTTTTTTTTTTTTATCGCCCGTTTCGTTTTCGGTCTCAACATTATTTTTGTATTTTTCGTACACGAGATGAAGTCGATAATAACGGACGGCAAATACTCGTTTCGAGTGTGAACACTAAATCGCGGGATTTGAGAATTTCAAAAATTATAATAATTATCTCGCGTAGAATTATTATTATTTTTTTTTTTTGCTTCTTCGAAAATGATTGAAAATTTCACATTCGCCGTTGACCGGAGATGGAGGAGGCCTTTTAATAGTTGGCCGTGCACGGCGAAGCAAACAAAAAATCAAAAAGAAATTGCCAGCGCCACGCTCAGTTGCGTGCGCAGGGCGCCCCGCGTCAAAATCATCGCGATCGGACGATCGAATCGGACGCGCGCAAAGTATCGCTTTATTCGTGTACGCCGTAACGAGAGTGACGAATACACGCGGAGCGTAAGATATTATTACTCACGTCACATACACACCGGGTAAGAAATAGGAATAGTAGACGCATATATAAGACGCGGAATATGAGTAGTAGTTTTTGCTTTCAATTAAAACAACATTTCTGTCTCGCATTTCGGACCTACACGTATATGTGAGACTCGTTACTTATTCTTTTTTTTTCAATCTCTTCTTCTTCTTCTTCTTCTTTTTCGTTTTCTTATAATTTTTATTTCTTTACACGTATATAATAATAATAATAATATATATTACACGTGTGTTTCCGGTTTGCGTGTACAGAATCTTTTGCGTTCCCACTCCCGGTAGGGACCACATATACGTAAAGCCCGTTCAAATGTATCACACAAACTCAACGCTGCTGCAGTATTCGTGGTGTGTGTGTGTGTGTGTGATTTCTGCGTTATTCCGATCACGTACCGTTTCAGAGAGATATTTAATAAAGTCGCGGCGCGTCCAGAGCGGACTTAAAAATTATTATATATATATATATATATATCGACAAAAATGATAAAATCTTAACCCTGCGTAAAATATTATACGCAATATTACTGATTCTGCCGATACGAGTTTTAAAAACGAAAAAAAAATATATATTTATAAAGCGAGGTATAAATATTCAGTAAATATATATTTTTTTTTTACCCTGCAAACACATACGGATGAGTTGTTAGGACGTATTATTATCTTTATTATCTTTATTATTGTAATTATTTAATTATAAATATATTTGTATAAGGAAATTCAGATGGTTTCCGCGCGCAGTGTATACGAGACAATTATTATCAATCTGTTTTAGAAAAGTTACATAATATATATATATATATATATATATATATATATATATATATATATATATACAAAAATAAATTAAACATAATATTTATTAGATAATATAAACGGCATGCCCCATTACAGTGTTTTTTTTTCAACAAATTAATTCCACTATGTATTATAATACACTGTTTTTAATTTTTTTTTTTCCTATATTATGTCTTTTAATATTGTATAATATCCATAATTTCCTCTCTATATATGTATAACATGTTATTATTTTTATTTTTTCCTTCGGTTGTTGTAATTTTCTTTTCGCTTAATTACCCTTCTGGTCCAGAATCTAGTACTAAGTAAATATATTTAATATACGAGTAACAACAACTATTTGATCGTCTTTATTTAAAATAATAGTCTTCGACTCGACTATCGTACATTCACATATATACGTATATCTTACGTGACTTTTTTGTATATGTATATATATATATATAAATTAATTATTATTCGTTGAATGAGTATAGTACGCGTAGCAGTAGTTTCTTAATTGTCCTTGTGCTTTTTATACAGATGACTTATAGGATATTGTACAGTATATACAATATATAACAATTTAATGAAATTAAACTCGTGTATTTTATTTAGAATTAATAAAACAGAATAGATTATATTGTCGAATGCGTTATAAAGATTTTAATTTCAAACCTTCTCCGGTACATTAATTTATTATCGTAGCCTATATTTGTTTTTTTTTTTTTTAATTTTTGATATATTTCACGCGTGAATTGGAAATAATCCCCTGCTTCGACTACGATTCATTCAGCCGCATGCAGAATCCATTATTTTTCTTTTTCGATTTTCCAATTATACACGCTTATTAAATAATAAATAATATAAACATATGCATATAAAAAATATATATCGATAATGTGTGCACACACGCAATAGCAGCTTCGTTATATTACTGCTGAGTAGATCAAATTCAAAGAGGCTAAAAAAAAAACCATTTGTTTACTATTCCGCCGTACATTCTTCTTTGTTCCTTCTTTGTCGAGTCTACCAGAACTGAATAAATACATATATGCCTCGAGAATTTAACGTTTTATGCGTGCCTTCATTTGATCGCTTACGAGGTCAGCCGGTTAAGGAATCTGTGAGTAAAAAGCTATTTTTTTTTTTTTTTGTATTCTTCATTTAACGCGTTAATGTAGAACACTTGATTACGCGGGTATAAATATATAACGTCGTAGTTCTCGAAAACATTTGCTTCAGATCCGTTTTAAGGGCTTCTACATAGTATTCGAATACTTTTCTGCAATCCGTACAACGCTATTATTAAAGAAGAAGTAGAAATTAAGTAATTAAGCTGTTCAAAACGGCCAACAATTGGCAGTAAATTGACTGGAAGGTGAAAAAAAAAATCCATTAACGAGTATTGCATTATTTCACGCTAATTTATTTTAACTGTGACCGGTTTTTATTGTACGAAAACGTACGTATACGTGTATTTTAATATTCAATATAATTGCGTTAAAAAAAAAAAAATGTACGTTTTCTCGTATCCTTTAAATGGCAAATTAAACTGTTATATTATATTACTATACGTAATACGCACGCTTAATCCCGCATATTCCAGTCGAACATTACAATATTAAATAACTTATTAAAAATGGTACGGGAAATTTTGTTATGAAACCCCTAGTGAATATAATACAAAAGAAAATAAATAAATACTTTTTTTTTATACATTTAATGAATCGCATTAAAAAAATCATAAAAAGGAAATAAAAAATTTCGTTTTATTCCCCCATACAACCACGCACAAATGATCTGAGTAATATTGATTTTCTCATAATGAATATACAGAACGCATATAATGACAATACGTCTATCCGCGTATTCCTACGATGTGGTTTGTTTTAAAATGACGATGACGACGTTGTTAGAGCCGCTATGAAATATTATAAGGAGTCGCGTGTTGAAAATTGTTCAATTATAAGAACGATTTTAATGGTAATTCAAAATAGATTACGTACGACGAATAAAGCGTATACACATCTGCGGTAACAGAGTTTATATCGAATCGTTCGCATTTTATCATAAAGGATCGTGGCATAATTAATAAGAATTAATATAGTACACATAACGTGGCGAATGATTTGAACTGTTTAAATATTACATGCGATATATAATGCGAAATTTTAATATTTCAAACGTACTATCATAAAAACTGCAATGACTATCGCGGTTCTGGCATAATTTGTGTACCGATAAGAATATTATTGCAGTACTATAAATAGCGTGTGTCTACAAATAGACAACATTTTATTTAATCACATCTAATAATCTTGGTGCGTGACTGAATTATTCGATAATCAATTGATGAAGAGCATATACGGATTTCATTGATTGCCGGTTAATTCCGATTAATGTGCACACGCACAAAAAAATCGAAAATGACTAAAAACAAGAATAATTAGCGCATTATCGTTTTAAACATTTGAATGAAGAATTAGAAAGAAAAAAACAAATGGCAAAAGTCGCGTTCTCCAAGGCTTCGTTGTGCCACTCGAATTTATCCGGCACTGACTTACAATTATCAATACTATTTTGCTCCATACGATTAATTCCTAGAGACGTCATGAAAAAAAGTCGGTAAAATAACAAGGGACGATGAATATAATTATTTAAAAAAAATCATTTTATTCCACATAGATCTGTAAAAACTATTTATAAAACAATAATACGTATTTATTTATTCGTATTTAATTATTCGAATAAAACAATATTTCGAAATAGTATATAAGTAGTCGTAATCGTTATTACTCTATAATGTTCGTTTTTTTTTTACGATCAAACGGATAGCGCAATAAATTTTACAAGATTTATTTACAACGAACACGGTTAATTTTTTATAAAGCCATTATTATATATGCGGCTTAATAAAACGGATTTTTTTTTTTTTTATTATTATTATTATTATTATAAGTATCGAAAACTGCATAGGTGATGAAACGTAGTTTTACGGTTGTCTCTACAAACGACTGAACGTAAAATCATTTATATATATATATATATATATATATATATATATATATATATTAATAATTAACGAACACACGTCCTCACAAAATACACGTCGGACTATAGAATTTTCGAAAAAAAAAAAAAATACAAATTCAACTGCGCTCGTTTTACTGCGGTGCTCGCAGTCGAAAAGCCGGTAAACGGTTTAAAGTCAAAAATGATATAAAATACACAAGATATAACTTGTGATTCGTCAGAATTTCGTAGTGCCCAACGACAAAACTCAGGCCGCCGCCGACTACTTTTGCATGTTTTCAAACACCTAACGTACAAAAAATTTAATAATAAGAACTTATTACGAATCGAAAATAATATTTATTTATTTATTTAGTTCTTTGTGTTAACAAAATTTGTTAGTGCTCATCATAGTTAATAATATTCTACCGATAACTACCGACTGCAATGTAGTGTATAAGTACTCGATATAATTAGCGCAATAACTAAGAAAATTAGAGATTTCGTTAAAAAACATGTCGTTCATTTTATTAGAGAAAACAATAAAAAAGTATAAAATGCCAGTGTCGATCACGTTGACTTTGACATTGATTTCGGAAAGGTTGTTACAAGTTACAAGATGATAAATTGTACATCTCGTCGCGCCACTGCGACGCAAACATCGTTTGTTCGTGAAATTTTTTAAGCGAAATATTATTTCGAATTAAAAAATTCGCGTGGACCGGGGGAAAAAAGTAACAATTTTATTATCACGGACCACGATTTCTACGAACCGTTGGTCCAAAACCGTGTATTCACAAGTATATTCCATTTATTTATATAAATATACATAATGATATACCATTAAAACAATTTTCGTCGTGAAATAATAATAATAATAATAATAAAAAAAAGTATCGTACAATAACTATCGGTTACACGCGTTTTTCTGTTGTTTTTTTTTTTTAAATTTATATTTTATATTGTATAGAAATCGTAAATTATAACGTTTCGACGAGGCCGTACGTGTTTTAGACTACACTTATGCGTATATTTATTTATTTTTTTTATCGATACAAACATTGGTCGCGGCGAACCGGATTTCCTAACCACATGGTATATACGAATTCGAAAAAAACGCACACTTTTCTTTTCTTCTTCTGCTCGCAGGCGCCTCCTAAACGTAGACACGTTAATGAAGACGAATGACTTATTTTCATTATGAGCGTAACGAGAGAAATACGTTTATATAATAATTATAAGCGAAGCGCATCACCGCAACGGCGGCGGCGGATACAAAATATTATTATTATTATTATTATTATTATTATTATTATTATTATTATTATTATTATTATTATTATTATTATTATTATTATTATTATTATTATTATTATTATTATTGTTATTAATCGGAGGATGTGTGTAGAGTTCTTTTCCCCAATATTGCATGAATACGAGAAGGCAGTGATGGTAGAAAAAAAAAAAAAAAAAAAAAAAGAAACGACGACGACGGGGTAAGGGATATTGATATTGCGCGTAATTATCGGGTCCGCATGCAGCATCCCTCTACAGGACCACTACTACAAAACTACCCGCGGGCCGATTCGAGTATATACGACGACCGAACGAAATTCCGGTACACGAAAACACATTTATTACACGAAATATACACGAGCGTTTGCCTCATAATTATACGATACGTTAATTGTATCGCCTACACCAGAGGTGGTTCCCAACCTATGGTCCGCGAGCCATACATACATAATTTAAAAATATTTCATTTTTCTTTTGGGGCGTGATACAAATAATATATATTATTGATATATTGTATAAAATTTTTACCCAAACTTGAACAATTTGAAACATTATTACATTATAAGTTAACTGTAAGGAATCGCATAGTATTTTACTTATTTATAATCTAAATATTCAAAATTCTAATATGTGAGAAAAATATGATTCTTGTTTATGAGAAAAAATAAGGTCTAAAAATTATGGTGGTCCGTGACGTATTGAAAGTTCTCTGAGTGGTCCATAGTGTCAGAAAGGTTGGGAACCACTGGTCTACACGAATAAATCGTAAAAAAAAAAACACTGTTATCATTTAATAACTTTTATTTTTGCTCTCTCTCTCTCTCTCTCTGTCTCTCTCGGTACATTTCTTTTATGTAAATAACGCTGGATGGCTTCGGCACACCGCCGTCGCCGCAGGGCTCTTGAATTATTTTCCACGCTAATGACTCGGCCGGCTACTCTTGCGGATACGCGCGTATATACATAATATAACGACGACGATGACGACGACTGTGTCCGAGAAAACAGCGTTTGGTTAATCGTAAATTGGGTATTATGTACGCGTTAATATATTAATCGCGCCGTCCCTTCGGCATTCGTTAAATTCGCGAAACCCTCGGGAGTTCTCGGGGGACGTGCGTGGGCGCATGTTCTCGTCAATGGACGACGGAAGATGCCCGAGACGAATGTATTCCCGTGGGATATTATTTATAAATATATGTACGATCAGACAGATGTACGATCGGAGACAGACCAGCACAGAGACGGATTCAACGACTGCACACAACAACGGAGTCCCGCCGATGACGGCGGTATAAATGATATAAAAACCGTAGCGGATTTACCGGCGGCAGGGGGAAAGGGATAAAAAAAACTTCGTGTATAACGGGAATATAATTTTCTCCTCGATATTCATCGCGTTTTGTTATTTACTCGGAGATTACATCGCAGATCGAAGGAATACGGAATAAATCACTGATCCGCCCGAGAACAAAATAAATGCTAATACGCTGCTTTCCCTGATCGGCAGACAAAAATCAACGTTGGTACACACACACACACTCACAATTATTAATGTACAACATCTTTATTATTTCAAATAATATGGTTATCGTATTCACGTAGGTATTGGTAAAAATGTAATCGAGTCAAATAACGTCGACATTTTTCTTAATATCTAACTTAATTAATTAATATATATATATATATATATATTTTTTTTTAAGTCTTTTTTTTCTATTATGTTAAAGACTTTTATGTTCTTTTTTTTTCATCAATTTATTCGACAATTAACCTCTGTATTTTCACGACAGTAATGTTTAAATTTTAGATGCCTACGTACACGAGCGCTCGTTCATTGTAAGGATGGTGGTAAGATGGAGCGCCACTAAATTAGTAAAATAAGTTAGTTTAAAAATACCCTATTTTTAACGTATATTAATACGTTAATAATAGGGTATTTATATGACTGTTTGTAGTACGACGGTTATTATAACGATTAATGGGAAATCTAAACTTATTTAAGCAATTTATTATTATTATTATTATTATTATTAATAAAAACAACTATAATATTACAATATAAATATTATTATATTATAAAGTACTTATACCGATCACCGTCGTTAAAGTCTCCTGTCAGCGATTTTACGCGTATTTCTGGCAATAATATAATATGTCTCAGATATTATCGACTTTATTATAATAAGTGTACAAATCGAATTGTTACACGCTGCAGTATGTAATTTTATACACTTATCAGGACGTATTCGATTACTTTAATTCGAATAAAAATGTAAAAAAATACAGTTTTTTCGTTTTTAAATACTTATTCTAAATATATATTTGAATTCATATTCCATATTTCTACATTTACTTTTATTCGTATCACGGAACACTCTAAAAAATACAATTTAAAATAACACGGAAATTAATTTATTAATTTAGAATATAAAAGAAAAAACGTTATTTTTAACTTTTTTTTTGCCAGTTCGTTTAATATACTTCATTCGAGGGTTATATACTATATATATATATATATATACATTTTATATTTAAAACTTTCGTACAGGAATAAAGCGTTCAGAAAACAAAAATTACATTTTGAATCAGCGAGTATTGTCGATTCTTGAGTTTAGCAAATACGTACCACATGACTTGTTACCGTTACCGAAGCGTGCCAAATCGGAACAGTATTAAAAAAGTAATAGGTATCACATCCCCATCAAATCCCCTACGAACAAATCCGATAGACGGATTATATCTTAAAAAAAAAAAATAAGAAAACCGCGGAGGAGAAGAAGAAGAAATGATCGCCAGCCACCTCCCCCCACCCTTCTGAAACTGCGTATTAAGAGGCCCTCGCACGATCCAATATTGTTGACAGTATTTCAGATACTGACAGCCTATGGAACGACTCACGTGATATTCATAGGAATTTGAAACCGTCGAATAATAATAATTCGTTTATTATCGATTTTTTTTTTTTATAGAAATATACGAGCAATCGAACGCGGATCAAACGGATTACTTTGCGTGTATTGTCACATTGATTCGTACTGACCGTTTCAGGAGGACTACATAGTGATGGGCGATCTGAATCGATCTTTTAAAAGATCGATCTCTTTCACACAAAACATCAATTTTTGAATCGATCTCTGATGACCGATCTTTTTATGAATCTATCCAATTTTGTAAAGATCAAATCGGCTCGAATCGAATGGAATAAATTTATTATTATTATTTATTTAAACATTAAAATTGATTATTTATTATTAAAATTATACATAGATATCTATTTGTTGGCGATGTATATACATGGGCCATAGGTGTGAGGAGGTAGTGACTAGAGAGTGGCTATTAAACTAAATTGGTAAAAAAATTTAAGTTACTATTTAATGGTATTATAAACATTAAAACTTGTTTCAATAAAGGTAAAACTTTTTTTAGGTAACAGTATTTCGATTTTTTAAAAAATCGATCCACTATCGAGAATCGCCCATCACTAGGACTATAATATATTGTGCCGGTGCGCGGCCGAACACAGCATCGGGATGCTGTAGACACGACCTCGACGGATTTACAGTGTCGTTTTTTATTCAATCGCGGAAACGATAAAAACGTTTTCCGGAAATCGCGGTCGAACACATCGCGTATTACGGTGTGGACAATAACGTGCAATATACACGCACGAGTGCTATACATACGCGTCGTTTCCGCATGTGGGAAACCGCTGACGGCGTTTCGGGGAGAAAAAATGTGCCTAATGAGGTGTGACGAAAAAAAAATAATATGCGTGCGTTATACATCATGCGCGCGTGTATAAAGGTGTCGTTCGCGTCCGGGGCGGATCCGGAACGATATTATTATTATTTTTTTTTTTCTGTTTCGTATTTCGTCTCGGAATCGAATAATATATTTGTTTTCCACCCCCCCCCTCTCCTCCTCCGTTTTCCCTCGCCACGACGAATGCTCCGTATCTAAAAAATGGGGGGGGGGAAAAACGATTTTAACTAGCGCGTATGTACATAACCCATTTATTATTCCTCTTCCGCGGTAGAAAATAATAATAATAACAATAATAATAAAAATAAAAATAATAATAACAATAATAATAATAATAAAAAAAATAATAATAATAACTCCGTGCCCGGACCGGAGTAAAACCAAGTGCGATGTATCGTAAACAGAATTGACGAAAATCTTCGCGTAAATTTTATGTAGAAAAAAAATCGGTAATATTTTTACGTTTATTAACGACGCTATATAATATTACATTTTGGCCACGTACCGCGGCGGCGGAATAGTTTAAAATCCGGTCGAAAATCTCGCGTCATGCCGTCGTAACGAGGGCGTCGATGAAAATGGCATTTTTTTCGCCTTGAATTTCATATTTGTTAAAGAACGGATCGCACTTACCGGAATCCGTGACATTTTAGATTCTGTACGGAGCGATTGGTTTTAAAATGATGTGTTTTTTTTTTTATCTTTCTTTTATGTCTGTACCTTAAAGTTCTATCCAGAAGCGACGCTCCGATATTTACGTACAGCACTATTTTCCGGTTGGATATCACGACTACTACAGTTGATACTTTGGCGCGGTCGCTTTTCGATTTTCTCGATACTGTTTTTTAAGCGTCAGACAAAAAACTACCGAAAAAATTACATATAAACGGTAAGCAAAACCGATTACTGCGTAATCATTTGAAACCAATGGTTAGTAATATCGTAAATGTTGTTTTTTTTCCGTGAAAATTTGGTTTCTGAAGTGTACGACTGTAGTGCGTTTACAGAGTTTCTTCTCGCGTAAAACAATATTTCGATGAAAATCGTAAACGTCTTCTTAAACGCCTACTCACACGTTTTGAACCCACTCACACTGTTTTTCTTCTCTTTTGCCCACATGAGCTATTCTATTGTCATACGAACGGAATTTCACGATCCACGTCATTTTTCACGCTCAGCGAATATATTTTAATAAGTTCATTTGTTTAGTACGCTGAATTCAAGTTTCTCAACGCGTGCTTGTCAAAAAACGTAATATCAGCCATTGCCGTTGTCAGGATTGTTGCGTGTTACGCGCATTCGGAAAATAATTCTTTTTCTTTTTTTACATTTGTTTTAGATTCCGAGCGAAACGAGAAATCTATGGTTTCTGCAATGACGTTTATTTTTATATAAAATTTTTGACTAGAAAAAATGATCTCGTCATGCGTTACGTTCCACCGATGTACCAAATCGCATACAACCGACGGTACTATTATAATTATATAAAACGTTTTTCAACATAGAGTCTCCTCACGCGTGTACTTCAAAACAACTCGAAAAAATTGGGAGGAAAAAAACTATTTTCTTTACAGTTTCAAAACGCGTCACAAAACAAAAAAAAAACCTATCAAAAATTAAGCGCGAGACTCGAAATTTACACCGAACATATTACTAATAAGAGCGTGAAAAAATTTCAAAAACTGGCATTAAATTTTGAACTATTTACGTTGGATGTCAAGAAATTTAAGTCATAAAATGGCTAATTTTACACGAAATACGCGTTACTTCGACAATACTCAAAAACAAAAAAAAAAATAAGTTTTTTTTTTTTTTTTAATACCACTTAGAGTCACTACTGACAAATTGTATTTACAATAATTACACCGGCGCGAAGCTCCGCTCAGCATCGTTTTATTGAATGCGATCAGATTTGCTATGAAATATTTAAATAATAATGACAAAACTCTAAAACATTACCACCGGCGAGTAATTAATTCGTTTAATACAGTGTGACATCAGCACGCGGCTGACCCAACAACTCTCTATTTTTTTTTCCAACAATTTTATAACATTTTGTAAATTCGATAATATCGCGAACGATAAATTATTATTATTATTGATCCGTCGGTGTTTTTTTTTTTTTAAAGAAATACTTTTATTGGTTCGCAAAAAAGAAAAAAAAACGTATTTCTTACGGTGCTACTAATAATAACGAGTTAATACGAAACAGTTAATATAAACGGCAAATATACGCGCGTAGGAGTTGTCGGGGAAATTATTGAATTTCAGTGCGTCGTACCACAGCAGCAGCACATTCGACCGGGACCAGCCGTAGGTCCGGTTTTTTAAAAAGAAATAAAAAATACGCGTCACAATAAACGTTAATTTCGACGTGTAAATTTTTTTTGTTTTTTTTTTTTATGTAAATCTCCGACGACGCTGTATGAAACGACACCGAGAAAATAAACGCTGAACGCTGCTCAACAGTGTTGGTACGCGACGGTTCTTTTTTTTCCCACTCTTCCCGTTTTGTCTTTCCACTGCGACTACTCGTTTTACCCCGGGTTAGGTATTATTATAACGCGTTGTCGTTTTCCTCTGCGAATTCGAACACGGTGTCGCGTAATCGTTCGATCCCCGGCTCAACGATAAATCCGACTTATGGCGACAATTATTGCCGGGGTACCGTCTCGTTATACGAATAGGCGATTCGGCCAGATGACGACAAACGCAAAGAATGCGCGCGCGTTCTGTTTTCCTTCCTGTACGGTTTTTTTTTCTTCTCGTTTTTACAATATCAGTCGTTTATTTTTCTCTCGAAAATTATAGAAAAGAGAAAACGGTTCCATCGATATAAAAGAATCCGAACGTTCCGGCCGGGGGATTGTCTATCTCCCGTCTCGGGCGACACGCGTCGACGGCGGCAAAAAAAATAAAAAATACATTCCCGTGCAGCATCCACCGCGGGATGATTGTATTTATCGTCGGTCCGGAGCCGGATTAAGGGGGGACCCGAAAAAAATTTGGGACCGTCGTTTTTTCTGTAAATTATGACGCGATTTTCAAAAGTTCAATCAATAACGTTAAAAAAAGCAGTTGTTTACATCGAATATTTTTATAAGATATATTATTATCAAAACGATAATAATAATAACAAGTACAAGTTCCAATGCGTTTTTAATTGATTTGAAGTCCTAATTTTTTGTCGCAACATTAAATGTAAACTAATTGTTTTTTTTTTTTTTTGTAAAATTAGGGCTCCTAGCCCCGGGAGCCACTCATAACGTTAATCCGGCTCCGCGTCGGTCGACCTGCGACGGAGCGGGAACGCGTAGGAATATTCGTATATTCCAGGATTCGACGAACGGCGACGAGATCGGCGACAATTATACTATATATATAAAAAAATAAGAAGGCGGAAAAAAAAATAAATAAATAACAACGACAAACGAGCGCGCGGTACAAAAAGAAGTTCTCTACAACATCCTTCTGTTGGGATTTTTTTTTATAAAAACGACTTTACGACAATCTCGGCGACGGCGGTGGAGATGGAAAAGAGGACACACACACACACACCGCGTTTATAGCGCGCGGGAGTAATTGTCACCGGACGAGAAAAAACGACGACGAGACGACGGAGGCCGTTCTCCACATACGTTTTTTTTTTTTCTTTTTATTTTTTTGCTATATTATTTTCAACTCTCGTCTCCATACGTGATTTGTACAAGGTTTTAAAATGTACACACGCACGCACGTTATGTATCGCGACGTTTGATTTATATATTACGACGGAGCCGAAAGAAACGGCCGTATATAGGTAAATATACTGCTGCTACTACGCGTGGCCGCCGTCCGACGGACTCAAATCGTCGTACGCCGTAACAAGCGTATTCGGACGGATAAACATGAAATGGTTTTTGTAAAACACAATTGTGATTAACGATTTTCGAGATTTATTTATTTTCGATACAGTTTGGAAAAAGAACAGTAGTTTATTATCGCGAAACGTGTTCATGCCGATAAAACTAAATTTTTGACGACACGCGCGTTTAAAAAATAAAAAAAAATTCCGTCGTTCTCGAATGAATGCGTTTTCGCGACATCGTCGAACGTTGAATAATGTACTTATTATAACAGACCGGTGTGCGTACGATGAGAACTCCTCTACACGGGATTAATTTCCGTGCTAGGGTTTGGACTGGCGGAGACCGATGCCGAGTTAAACCAGAGTTCCAAACAATTCCGCAATAAATCACTGTAGAATTCGTCCAACAATTGTCCAAAAGTTATTTGTATAATTTGTTATATAAGCCAACAGAGAAAGAAATATTTTTCGATTTTTCTATAATAAAATCTACGTAAAAAGTAATATTTTTAAAATGTTTGTTTTGAAATCGGAAAAACCGATGAAAAAATCATTTATAATTTATAAATGCAATCGTACCATCACAAATGTAATACTCGTGTCCCGCCTGTGGTGTTTAGAAGACGCTTTCTAACGGGTCTTTCAGTCTTCCCCGAAATTATTTTCCACCTTAACCGTTGGCCATATCTCATATGACGCGCGTGTATATTGTAATAAAACGCGAGTAAAATATATTACGAAATTATACGTACGAGTGCGTAAACGTTTCGAAATGATAAATTAACATATAATATATTTGAAATGAACAACACAAAAAAAAAAAAAAAAAAAAAAACGGACGAACAAACGATATAATATTTCGATTTAATGTGACCCGAGTCCGTAAAATATTATATATGCGTTTCCTTTGCTCACAGTTGAGATTGATCTTTCAGAGACACTGTAGCACACAACCGTGACTCGGTTTTATTCTATGCAAATGATTCTCGTGCGTGTGTGAAATTGTTTTAGTGGCGAAAAAACGCAGCGGGCGCGCGCGCGCGCGCATGATCATTGTTATTATATTGTAATTCTGAAGACGATTTGCATAATATTACTCGTCGAAAATAAAATATACCGTTGTCGGCAATATTACTATTATTATTATTATTGTAGTAATAACACTACGCGTTAGTTATCTCGATTGATAAATAACTTTTAATCGAGTAGACGACTCTGCACCGTAGCTCTTATAACAGACGTGCGTATTACGACAATTGAATTCGGAATGCGTCTAAACGGTTTCGATCAGCTGGAGAAAACGCGTCAATTCATACACGTACAACGCGTGACAGAAAAGAGTAATGAGATTATACGGCATCACTACGAGCGAACCCAACAGCTGGTTATCCGAAGCTTGTTAACCGCCAGTTTACCAGACATTTACTCGAAGCTTCACGTCGTAACTTAGAGATAATAGTAAAGCGTTATTTTTCCCAGTGCGTTACGAGCGATGAAATTTAGAGCAACGATACGTAATCAAATATTATGTTGAGCTTGGTGAGTCCCCGACCTACGAAAACCGGGTGTCGAGAATTATATATTTTATAGTATTTACACCAAAGTAATTTTCTTTTCTCGTAGACCTATTCGATTCGCAAATGTGTAAATCGTCGATACGATAGTAAATGTATAATCAATGTGCGCTGTATAATGTATAAAAAAAAGATGCTGTTTTATAGAAATTCTTTAAAACCCGACTAGTTTTGCGAGCGTATATAATACGACGCACCTCGGCTATAATCTCGCATTAAAAATAATAATAATAAAAAATATATTACGTCGTTAATAAGATTTAAATGAAATATAATAAATACTCATTCGATCCGACTGGTTGCCGCGGAAATATAATATTATAATAAGCTATACGCGTATATAATATTTTATGAACGACACCGCCATCGACGCGTAGCCGTTGGACATTCGTACAATATTAATTGTACTCGTAAAACGAAAGCGAGAAAATAATTGATTTAACTAAAGCGAACACTAAATACAATATTATTTATAGGTGTATTCGTCGGTATTTTATTATTATTATTATTATTATTATTTTGATGCTTCAATAGCTATGGTTATTAACCTGATACACACACACACATTATATACGATTGTATATAGACTTAAGTTCTAACTGGTTATTTACAAATTCCATAAATTGTTTACAATATTTTTATTTTAGTTAAGAAGACGATGTGATTTGTGTAGTGTCTTGGTCCAGTGCTTGTTCTAGGTTGTATGATGGTATGGAAATGGATAGGTTATTCCGTATATCTCGATATTCTGGACATTCTCGCGGATTATGTATAATACTAATTCAATATCATTACTGAGCAGCAGTGGTGAGAGAGTGAATAATAAACGAATACGACGGTAATAGATTCTTATTTCCATATTATATTGTACACTATTCATACAAAGACTGAGAAAAAAGACTGTGTGTTGATTTATACGAATATATAAAAAATATATTTGCGCGGATATAATTAAAACGGTGGTTTAACGTTTAAATTCGCGGACAGTGATTTTAATTCATATAAAGTTACACGATTTTCTGTTAAAAAAAAAACAAAAAAAATTATACTGCGCCTTATTTTACAATTTGGAATAATGATAATAAATTATACGATTTTTTTTTATAATTGTCAACGACGAATACGACGGCCGAATTGGACCTTATCGCGCGGGAATAACACGTAAGAGAAAAAGTCAAACACACGAATATAATGTTATATAGGAAAAAAAAAATAAATACTTTTTATACACTTTCAAGTAGTTATTTTACAAATTCGAATAAAATTTCGCGCGAGACCACTATTCAGCGGATAATGGAACAATAGGTGTTTCAAAAACGTTAAAAAGCAATAATAATAATAATAATAATAATTTTGATTAGGCACCAGCCACATTTACATTTACGCGTATTAAAATAATATCGGACGGAAACGAAAAATATGCTTTATTTGTGGCGGAAACGATGTACATTATGATCTGAATAATTTTGAAATATTGAATTTGCACGGGGGGATGGATGCTCTATTGAAAACACGCCGGATGCGTGCGAAATATATATTTTTATAATATATATATATTAAAATATAATTAAATGTTTAGAAAAAATAAAAATAAATTAAAGCAAGCGTCCATTGTTATTTTATAATAATATATTTAAATATACACGTTGGTTATTAACGTTAAGCGTATACCTAACGATTATTATTTTTTAATCACGTTCGAATCGAATACGGGGTACGTATTATAAAATTCTTTTACACCGCGTTTGGTATATTGATCGTATTTTGTCCGTATTATTTTTTTTTTTTTTTTTTTTGCTCATTACGACAATCGAAATTTCGAAACTCTAATTTTCACTACGCATTTAAAAATATCAATTCGTTTTTTTCCCCCGCCAATTTTCTTCGCGACGACATCGAAACACGTTAAAATGCACGTATCGAGAAACGCAAAAAAAAAAAAAAAAGAGAGACGATCCGGATATTGTTAACGTATATTTATCGGCGGCGGAAGAATAAAGTAAATGCTCTCAGCGGTATATTATGTTTTCAAAATGAAACTCCGGGATAATATCCGGGAGGAAATGCTAAAAGATTATTCTCAACAATACACTACAACAATCGTATACGATTAATACCCGTCGCACTGAATCGTCTTTTTCACCTTCGAGTGTTTCGTGCGAGATATTCAAGTACACATGTTATTATATCGTAAGTAGTGTAAAAAATACTCGGTAAAACGCGCGTCAATACACGAGTCTTCGTGTTTAATTAGATATTTAACAAAAAATTTTAAAAATAAATAACGATTTGAACGCAGTAAAAACTCATTAAATTTCCCCTAAATATTTAACTTTCCCGGTTAGTGGTGGATTTTCAAAACTCATTTATTATAAAAAAAATTATTATACGCGTTCAGTCGGCGGGTTTTGAATTCGTTAAAAACGCTTATTAATTCATATTCGTTACGATTCATGCGCGTATATAGTGTACAATCAAATGTTATGAAATACTCCACAATTTATATATTAATATAGACGAAAATGTATATTTAAATGTTGTTCGATGAACAAAATAATAATAATAATAATAATAATTTAATATCCTGCGCACTATTGTGCGTTGATACACGACACGACAATAATTATACGATCCGGTGAATACAGTAAATGCGAATAGACGTAAAAACCAGCTAACCGCTGAACATAAAAATGTATACGGCGAAATGCATTCCAAACAATAGGTTTTGAGTTCAGAACAAAAAAAAAAAATAAAAATAAAATTAGTTTCCACGTCAATAATTTTTAGAAGAAAAAGAGAGAGAGAGAGAGAGAAAGAAAGAAATCCGCAAGAAATATAATAAACCACGTTCGGTCGACGTGCCTGTTGTAGACACAATATAATATTATTATATTATACACACAACAATATATATATATATAAAAGAGAACACACAATTATGATTCTAACGAATCGTTTAATTCATTTATGTGAATACAATATATTTTCAACGCGAATATCGGGTATCCGGGATGGGGGTGGATGGAGAGGACGTTTACATATAAATAAGCTTATATTTTGAAACGGAACAGACGCGACATTTACGAGAGTGAAAAAAAAAAAAGTGTCAACAAAATTGACACTAAATACGATTGTGCAGCATCGCCGTACGACGATGCGCTGTAGTATCGCGCGCGCGCGAGAGAGAAAAAGAACCTTGAAAAGAATATTATAATTCTGAAAAAAAATGAAAATACGGCGTGGCGACGACGTTTCTATTATTTCCACTTTGACGCGCTGCAGCACATTTTGTAGGGGAAAAAAAAAGAAATCTTTACAAATAACAGCGGGGTGTGATTAGGGGATGGGGGAAGACGAGGAGTGACAACTCGCTTGTAATAAAAATATTGTTCACAAATATTAACGGAACAGTTCGATTCAATTGACTTTTGAGACTGTTATGAATTGATGAGTCCCCGTGTTTACGGCCAGGTGGCGGCGCGTTGCGGCAAAACGAAAATCGGCTTTAAAAGAAAATTGTACGCGTGCAAATGGATCAAAAATATTATACGCTTGATTTACATTAAACACTCACGCCTGTTTTAGCGCATCGACCAAAAGCAATAGTTTGCAGACTGAATCGGCCGCGTGTAAAATGATTTACCCGTCTCTGCGTACGTATTACGGATGTTAAGAAATTTGATCCGACGAGTCGGACAATAAAACGAATGCGCCCGTTGTGCATTATACGTATGTATACACGACGAGTTTATAATAATAATAATAATAATATTATTATTATTATTATTATTATTATTATTATTATTATTATTATTATTATTATTATTATTATTATTATTATTATTAATCGACGAGAAAAGAAAAGAAAAAAAAATAACAATTTCTCCGTAGATTCAACTCCGCGAGTGTAATATCTCGCGAACGCTATATTTCATTATTCGAAATTCGAACGAATGAAAATACGATGACGGCCGCATAATCGACGAATTCAATTCCCACGCAAAGTTTTCCGGAAACTAATACAATTTTACGCGTTGTCAATATCGTGCAAATATTTATTTATCGTTCGATTCAACATTACAATAATATTTACGAACTTTTTATTGATAACATTACGCAATTTTCTCACACGAATCAATATAATATTCGTCAGTTATTTATCGGAAGAAGAAGAAGAAGAAGAAAAACGGGAGAAAAGAGGGAAAAAAATCGCGTTTTTTTTAATATATATATATATATAAATATTGAGGAAGTTACGTGCACCGATATAATAATTGTATAAATAACAAACGGATGATGCGTATGTTATTAAAGCGAAAAATCGTTTTGAACGTATTAGAGAGTAATACGCACTCTTGTTATAATTATTTGTTAAAAAATTAAAAAAGAAAACAAAGAACAGTAGCGAACGCGGCTGGTGTTGTTGATGTGACGGTTATATGTGACATCGTATAATATTGTGACGTATAAGAACTATAGAAATAATAATAATAATAAAAAAAAAAGAAAGAAGATTACAGACAAACGATTTTTATTGTTTTTCACGCGTATTTCGCAATTCATATTGATTGAACGAAAGTTATTGTAGATCATTATCGTATCGCAAATGTATAAAAATCACTTTTTTTTTCACTCCGTGATTTCGTGTAAATGGACTGGAGAAATTGAAACCGTGAATCTATTGATCCGTGCAGTGGTGCTGCGAAAGATTTTCGGCTGTGCCTGGGGCTCCCGTTTTGTCGAGCGATTTCACGCCGAATCGTCGACTAATACAAATAAATAAACAATAATAATTCGGACATTTGGCCAACGACCGGTGGCACACAATAAAAAAAAAATAATAATAATAATGATGATCCTTTTATTATTAATATTTTTTTTATATATCCCGGGCAACAATACAACGACGATGGACCACCACCTCCCGTCGCACAACCGTATATATAATTAAACGTCAAATTATTAAATTCCTTATTTTTCGCCGCTTTTTTCCTGTACCCTGGTGGTGCCGGAGGGCGTGCGCGCGGGATGCATTATATTATATTCCGCGTACGGATACGCGTCGACGGGTATTTATTTATTTTTCTTCTTCTTCTTCTTCTTCTTCTTGCCCCCGTTTACACCACTACCGGGTTTATACTGCTACGCCGGTCGCTGCTCCGCGTGCACGAAAACGCGCTCAGCTGCCTCGTATACAAAATATATACGAGTATACAAACGTGTGCGCGTAGGCCCAACAACAATGTATAATATGGGTCGACTGACCTCGAAATTCGACAACAAAAGGGACCCCCCCCCGCACACACACACACACACAGCAGAGCGAGAACGGACGGCGGAGGGACGGTGAGAAATGGAATTCCGTCCCCGCGTTTCGGGTACGATGACCGTGGTCGTCCGTCGTCCGGCTGCGGAGTTCGAAAATGTCACTGTTACACACAACAACAGTCCTAAACAATTCTGTACGCCGATCGTGCACAAAGACCCGTCGTCACCGCCGCGTTCAGCGCAGACAGCGCACGACTCGAACGAGATAACGAGTATTAATTGTAATTTAGTCAGTGGCGCGTGTAAGAAAAATGGGTTATTCGAGTTATAAACTCCCGGAATCAAAAATTCAATGTGCACTGCATCATCATTGCCCGTCGGTCCCCGTTTACGTAAATTACGCCACGACGATCGGCAACGAATACTCGCGATCCACTTGCCGATTCGATTCCGTACGTGTTAAGAGGACAGTCACTTATTTTACCGATGCAATAACTATATAACGTTGTTTAAAACGTTGACGAAATGTAAATGCGTTTCAAAGCGAACGAGGACCGTATTGATAAATCCCGGGGCATTATCGCGTCATGCGTTCCGCGTATGTGGAAAACAGGAATGGAGAAACGGTTTACATTTATTATGGAATGATAGGAGAAGATCTCGGAACGGTCGGCAGGCAGAGGAACGCAGGAGGAATATAAATGTAGGACTACAGGGTAATGCGGCACTGGGACGGCCTTAATGGTCTCAAGACTGTATAATCAAAAAGAAGAGGAATCTATTTAAAGTACACGCATCGGTGTTTTTGGGCCGGAAAAGAGAAACGCACAAAAATAGAGCACGAAAACCGTACGGAATTTATAAGCGGCGTGTTTTTTTAAGTCTTTGTTTTCATTTCAGCTCGAGTTTGAATTCCGGGGAACCGTTTAAACACATAATGATTTAGCTATTAATAATTTCCCCGCGGTAACACACGAGCGTTAAGAGTTTGCACGAGATTCAAACATTTTTCATCCGGCGTAGTATGTCGGCTGACGTATTATAAACGAATGTTAAATATCTGACAAACGCTTGATTTTCATCGAAATAATCGAAATAATAATAATAATAATAATTGCTTTCGCGGTGCGGAATAAAACTTTGCGCACTACGCAGTCGCGGTTTAGACAACGAGTTTTCACGCGAAAGATATTGCAATAACACGGCCCTTTTTTTTAAAATACCCTTAATTGAGAAAAAGTTACGAGCGTTTAACGACGAGAAATTTTTTTTTTTTTTTTTTATAGATTTATCATCGACGATTTCCCCGCCGTCAAAACGATTGGAATCACGGCGCGCCGCTCGCGTAAAAAGTAGATTACGTACAAATAAATAATGTGTAAATTTTACTTTCTCGCTACACAGTTGACATTATATTTTCTTAAACAAAATGCGCACAAATGGATAACGCGGTACCGGTACAAATTATATATATTATACACAAACGCGTATAATGCGTATTATGCGACCGTTTTAAAACGATCATTTAAATACAATGAGCGCTGTGATACTGCCGAGCGTGTATGTATGTATAGCGTCGACGTGAATCGGAAACAACGTTCGTTCGATTACCGCGCGCGATATTCATAATAAAATATTATATAATAAACGCGTGTATATTCGTTTGAAATAAAAATATTAATAGAACGATATATAAACTGTACGACGCGTTGTGCGGCTTTATTCTCTATATTATTTTACTTTCGTTGTACCGTGCCCCTATTGAGTGCGTTGGTAAACGACATTATTATTATTATTATTATTTTTTTTTTGTAATGCTTGCAACGACCGGGTGTATGTATGTAAATTAAAAGACGACGTTTTCATTCGTTTCGCTAAAACCCATCGAATCCGATACATAATAATTGCGTTGGGGAGTTATCGCGCGCATAGCGTCTCTCGAACGTCTCTCGGCGCAATTGTTTCTCACCATTATCCCGAACGGTCGAAATGGTAAAAACGAAAAAAAAAATCGGTTTTGTGCATATCGCTTTGACTCAATTCGGTAGAGATTTTAGTGTTTTCTTAATTAAAACCAACGGAAAAGAATCGCTGGAGAATCACGGTTCTGATAGCGGACGTTCGGTGCGTAATATTATTACGTTCTCGTGTTATTAATTAACTACTAATTTTTTTGGAACGCCGGAATCTAAAACTTCTATGGATAACTCATAAAATTGGAAAAACGATTTTAGAAAAAATTACTATGGTAAGAAAACTCGAGTCTTTAAAAACAACTTGAATGGAAATGAAATAAAATTATATAAGAAATAAAATGTCGTAAGCAGAAAAATCACTTGTATCGATACTTTTTCGTCGAAATCGTATGTCGGAAAATTTATAGTACAAAAAAAAAAAAAATTGCGACTAAGGATTTTTATTTTCTTAGTGTATTTAAAGCAACGTAGGGATTATAAAATGTTCAGCGTTTAAAACCAAAAACCACCCATTTTGTGTGAACTTCAACAGCTGCACATCTAAATAATTGTTATACATATTGCCCATAATTGGAAGACATATTTCGCTGTTTACGGTACGAAGTTATATATTTCGGTGTGAATTTCAAGACTCAATACGATATCGTTATTTTCGAATCGCCGGAGAAAAAGTGTGCAATAATGAATTTTGACGAAATCGCGTTTACGCCGGTATTCAATAAAATATTTATTCACACTCTTATGTAAATATCGCATTGAGAACGTTTCTATGTTGTCCCGTATCAAACTGTTCTTTATAGCGATAATTCAATGCCATTTTGACCGCATAAAAGTCAAACGAAACGATTTTCATGGAGTAAGGGCGAAAAAACATTTCTGAATACGTCTCCGGCGCAGGCAGTTCACAAAAACGTGTCGCGGAAGACGCGCTCGACGAAATCGTTCGGAAAACGAGCCGAATATTATTAGATCGGTAATACGGACTCTACCGTATTTATTGTCTTATATTATCTAAATGAATGAAAAAAAAACAAATTCACATGAAAATAATAGTTTTTATGACAAAATATCGATTTGGCCTTAGTGTTGCGGCCCACTTTCGTTTCGTCCCTGTCGACGACAACGAATTGAGACGTCTCTCTAGTACACCACACCTAAAACTACTCCGTGTACGACGAAATTATTATTATTATTATTATTATTATTATTATTATTATGATATCTCATCGCGTTTACGCGTGCTCACAACGCATAATATTTTTTTACATATAATATATATATTTACCGGTTCGACGTGTTATTATGATGTGCGACGAAATGCCGCCGAGTGTTTATTTGTATATTACGCATGCGCGTAAGTACGCGACTAAACCGCGTGTAGATTTGTACACCGTTATTGTTTTAAATCGAAATTGCCGAAAACGGGGTCGTAAATAAAAATATTGAAAAAAAAAAAAAAAAAACGTACGCGAAAAACACCGTCTGGCACTGGACAATTAAATATTTCGATGATTATACAGTGCGATTTCGCGTTATACGTTCTGCGTGTTTGTCCGTACACGGGCCCGAGCGGAAAATCAGTCGGTAAAACAAAAACAAAAAAGACACGCAAAACACGATCGGTAGGAGACGGTGAAAACGCCAAGAGCGAAACGAGGAGAGAAACGGACGGATAAATAACTTGGGAGGTCCTATGCCGACGTGGCCGATAACTGGAAAACGGAGGAGATTACATGTAAGGTACGCGCGCGCGTATATGGGGGGATTTGGCAGAATGCGGATTTGCCGGCGAGTAAACCACCGCGACGGATAATTGGCGAAAAAATTCGCCTTAAACAATTACGTACGTAATTGACGTGACGTTTTTTTTTCGTTTTACTTTTATTTATTCATTGATTGTTTTTTTTTTTTAAAGGAGGGGGGTGGGCGTTCGTTAAAAACCCGTTTTGTCTCGCATGTCATACGGATAGTTTTTTTTTTTTTTAGATTCCGAACGAATTTGTGTTTCACGACGGATTTTCTTTTTTTCTACGCGTGCGCAGAATATTCGACTAGAGAGAATATAACTGCGCCCGGGTATTATTCGTTATTCGTTCGAATGGCTCGGCAGCGTTTTTCCTTTCGCTTGTTCCGGACGATCACAAAAACACCGAAAGAAAAATTGCATTTTCCCGATAGTTTTTTTTTTTTTTTTTTTAAACGCCGTCGTAAAAGAAAAAACCTATCCCAAAACAATAGTCTCGAAATGTACACCGCCCGATACGTAACTATGCGCCACAGATCAATTTTCGAAAAAATTTCTCCCGATTCTACGGCTGTACACAACAACAGTTATATCAGACGTCGAAACATAAACGGGGTAATCTTGTAAGGGTTGAGAATTTTATATACAACGTACGCCGTTATTTCTACAACGTTCAAAATAAATATCGAAAATTCCGAATCACAATTTGTCGTTTTTCTCTCTCACAATCAAAATTGTATCCGAAAATGTGCGTGTTATACCTAACCGCTGGGTCTGCTCAGAACACTCTTATCGAATGCGAAGCTGTAAGACTCTGAGTAATTAAAGCAATCCATCCACAATCGAGCCGCGGTTCGCTACCCTTCTTTTTTTATGCCTATTTCTTCTCGGTACTCGTATCGTCGACGTTCAAACGATCGTCGCCAAATTCCAGAGGATCCATAGACACGCGCGGCGATTCGTCAATTATACTTCCGATATCCGAGCAACGCGGATCAGCGCGTATTAGCGATATACGTTCCGGCCCAGGACCGTATTTTTTAGGGGGACGGAGGCCAGGGTGGCCAATTTATCCTATTAGTGGAACTTCGGCGGCGGTGAATTTGTATGAACTATTTTTTGTGTTTTAATATAGTTTAAGTAAAGTGTTTCTATTTTTTTTTTTTTACATATTTTCAATATTGTCGATATTTGAGTGAAATTCGACGAAAGAACGGTGTTTATACTATTGGAAATTCTCTCTGTTGGAAATCTATACGGGATTTCTTGATAACAATTACGACGTTACGCAGCTGTTACCATTTTATCCGTTGTTGTTTAACTGTTTTAGATAATAAATAATATGTAATGCTATGCACAGACCGCAATCGGCTCGTGTACGTTGGAAATTGAATGTTGTGTTGGCTTCAATGTGTGGGCGCCCTATCCTATAAACACGAGCGAACGTGTACGCATAGCTCAGCTATCGCTCGCACGCTGCGATGAAGTCCACTTCGTCCAGTTCACAGGAGTTTATTCGCCGCACAACACATTTTATTCCATTTTCCCGTCATCGTAACATTTACCGCCTCGCAAACGCCGACGATTTCCGATACAACTTATTACGATTGGCCGGTAATATACGCGTATGTATACAAATTATTATTTGAGAAAAAACGTTTAATAATTAATAAATCGATATTTATAGTCATCATTATAAAATTATATCGAATTGACGACGTGTACCTGAGCACCGCCACACTGGCGGTTAAACACGTCCGAAACGACAAATTCAATCAACGAATACGTCAACTATTATAAACGCGATTTGGTTTCGAATGTTTTTTTTACTTTGTTTTCCCCATTATTGTACGTTCGTTTTTAATAAACAATAATAAATACGATTTTTTTTTTTTTTTTCAAAAATCCTATGAAGAATTCTGAATTACCTCCGCGATGAAGACGACGACGACGACGACGACGAATCGACGAACCGTACACAAATTATTGTAATAAGCGCACGTTTTCGTGCACGATTCGCAAAAGTGAATAAATATCGCGATGTACGGAAGAAAATTCACGATAATAACGATTTGTGCACTTATACGTGTATGTGTGTGAGCTCGAATTTGAATATAATCGAAAGAGAAAAAAGTTTTTTTTTTATTTGTATTTAACGTGGTGAGGGGGTGTGTAACGTTATAGTCGAAAGGAATCTGCTCAGCGGCTCGCCGGGGTAGACAATGAGCTCGTCGTATTAATAAAAATAATAGTCGTATATACGTATGAATAATATATTTCTATATTATACACAATATTTAACGTATATTATAATATCCTTAAGATAAAACTAACTTTTGCTCCTCGTGTCCTATTCTTTGGCCACCGCACGCACCACCCCTTCGTCGTCAAACCCGCCGCCACCCGGCAAGTCGGATCGCACGATTTTATTCAAATCTACTACACACGCGTATAAATATAAATATTTAAAAAAGAAAAAACGCCGTGTTCCGTTATTATAATAATATTATATTGTGTTTTTGCCGGCGAAAATTCGCATTATGAAATCGCGTTATCGAGTGACGTTTTCCCGTGTGCGGCTAACAATCGCCGCGGTACAGCCGAATCTCTCTGAAATAACTGTGACATTCTCGACGTCTCGAATACAAAATTCCCTATCGAATTGCCATCGCGATAATTGAAATTAACAGAGTGTTGCCGATTAACGTGAACAAGTTTTTATTTGAATATCGAATTTTCTTCTTTTTTTTTTTTTTAAAACTAAGAACAAAATCAAATTTAAGACGACACGTGAAAAGGAAAGCCGATTGCGAATCTCGAGAGAACGCGTATGAACAAGACGCTGCGCCGCGACATCGTAGAAAACTTTTGAAAACTAAAACGATAAAACCCCGATGCCCGAAGGAAAAGAACGCCGCCGAAAGTCGCGGTTATACTCTTAAGACGCCAAATTTTCACTCGGAATAAATTACGGTGTCATCTATACAATAAGTACAGAGCTGCGTTTTTTTTCAAATTCTCAAGGAGCCGCGAGACGTTTTCTTAAAAAATGGTAAAAATTGTTTTCGTAAAATTCTTATAAACTCGTGGAAAATTTAAGATATTGAAAAAAAAAAAATATATATATATACTACGTTATTGTTTATAGGTAACGTTGCCGCGTGCAGAGTTCTTTTACAGTACGTGTAATGGATAAAAACGTATTGAAGACACAACCGATCAATTCTGTTTAAAAAGAAAAAAAACAACAACACACTCGTGTGTTACGTGAATTCGCGTCTTCCGTTCATTTGTATAATGTCGACGAATTGCTTAAAGTTTTTCGTCGAGGTTTTTCTGTTTGTTTTTTTTTTTTTTTAATATATCGAAATAGTTAACAACGCGAATTCGAACTTCGAGAGTCGATCCCGCCGTAAATATTATATTATAACGAATGAACCGGTCGGCCGGTGAAGAGGCAAACGACGAGACGTTTGCTTCGCTCCTCGCAGTGTTTTTTTTTTTTACCGTAATCAACTGGTCAACGGATTATCAGTAAAACCGTATAGTTTCCCATTCATTAGGAACAGATATTATAATGAGTCGTAATTTTTATTTTTTTCAGATATTACAAAATCATTTTTTAATTAATACGTTCGCATAGTCGAGGAAATAGGATATACGAGTATAATATAAACACAGGCCGCAGAAGTATACTTTTTCCCTCCCACCGCCCACCGCGTATTAATCGAGAAGTAGGTTAAGACGTTGCACTGATTAACGTGAAACTCGTGCGCGATTCGGATTCCGAGTCGCCGCCGAATGCGCTCGTTCGACGCAATCGTATAAGGCTCGTAAACATATTATCGCATATATGAGAAAATGTTGTTTTAATATACACTAGAAGCGAAAGAGAACGTTATTCAATTCGAATGCGTGTGCGCGCGTGTATATATCGCGTTAACGATAGAAAATAAAATTATCCATAATATAACCACCACCACCACCACCACCATCGCCGCCGCACGATTTCAAGACGTTTTCTTCTTAACCTGACCATTCCGCGTAATATTTTCCGAATATCGGAATCCCACGCGACGCGGCGTTCAACGCGAAACGAACGGCCTATTTTATTTTCGAATTCCCAACGTCACCGCGCGTCAACGAAACAGACGATTATCAAAAAAAATCATTACGCGCGCGTACAAACACGTCGTGACGTCCGTCCGCTGACAGAAACACGGTGTTATTAACAAAACGACTTACCGACTTTCTATACTCGAACGGTTCGTATCTTTACGTTTTTTTTTTTTTTTCAATCTCCGAACGAGACAAGAGAGAGAGAGAGAGAAAAAAACGACGATGATAATATACGCGATGAAAAATAAAAACGAGGGGGTTGTCGAAAACGTACGAGGCCGGGCTTTCTTCTCGGTTTATACTCCCCATTAATGGACACACGTGTATAATATTATAATACGGTGTGTATTATATAATAATACGGCAGCTGGATATTCGCATTCGGTCGCGTATACCGGGGGAAAAAAGCGGTAAATACGCGGCTGCTGTTTGCCGAACACGCACGCAGCCGGTGGTGCTCGTCCGTAAAATGCTCCTCTTAAAATCATATTCGATAAATGTAATACGCGATATATTAGTGTTTATAATTTGTTTACTGTACAAACATCCGCGCCAGTCCGTCTGTATTATTATTATTATTATTATTATTATTATTATTATTATTATTATTATTATTATTATTATTATTATTGTTATTATTATTGTTATTATTATTATTGTTATAGTAATAGTAGTGCGGTGTATTTATCTTTTTCATTTTTTCTCGCGAACCCTCTTCGTCTGCTCTTGTATACGTTTAAACTCGATGGCTCTCGAATGTGTATTGATTTTTCCCGATATACGAGACGCGGCGGTGAAACGGTCGGCCATGAGCATTCTACGAACCGAAAAAAAAAAGATTCATATATCTACGCGTAAAAAAAAGAAAGAAAAAAATCGTAATAGCGGCGGGTAGTATTATATGTGACAATTAAAAACGCTCGTTTTTCGACGCCGACGGGGATCAATCAAAAGTCATTGTTGTTGCTGAAACCGTTGGCGATTACCAGCGCGCGATTCGTTAACGTTTAAGAGTCGTGCGCGCATAGGAATTCGGTACCGCCGAGAAATGTAATGACGAAAAAAATTAATGAATAATAGACATTAGCATGAAACGAATGGAAAATATAACTAACAGCAACGTGATGTTAATCGCGGAGAATGTCTAGTAGCGGAAAATTGTCGATTTTCATTGAACGCGTCGTATCCTAGCACTAGGGACGAGGAGCAAATGGTTTTCGTCGACCGTCTATCGAATGAAATTGTTTTCACTATTTAAAATATTGAAATTTTTTTTTATCCCGCCGATTGTGAAAGCAATAGCGAATTGCCGCGCATTTAATTATAACGACTATGATTAAATGACGTTCAGAGTATTGGGCGGCGTCACGACGATGCTGTTTGTGAACGTGTATACAAGTCACGTGTGCATAGAATCGACGAGGAATATTGAATTTGGTTTTTACTCGATCGTAGCAAAATAATTCGAAATTCTCTACGGGATACGCGATTCGCGATGGTTATTCTTAAACCGACAGTAGTCGAGCGTATCGTACCGCTTGAATAATAATCTTCTCTTCATAAAAACCGTATACGCGAAAAAAGTTTTTTTTTGTTTTCTAATTATCGGGCGGTCGACTCTTTCGTAAAAATCACTTAATAAATAATACATTTGTAGTATTTTTTAAAAATCTCTTTGAACATTTCCTCTCTCTTCTCCAGAAAAAAATCGTATCCACGGCCCTAATCAGGGCGTACGAGTAAACGACACGAATAGCAGCAATCACCAGGGATACACTCGTATATATGAGAACAACAGCGGTGAGTAAAAATGTTTTTTTTTTCTACGGTCTATCTGGAACAAATCTTCGAATCCAAACGAGTACAGCATAAATCAAAAACCACGTTTTACGCATATTAGGTAGTATAATTAGACCAGTTCTCTTATACGCGACATAGAAAAAAAGGTGGAGAAAAAAATAACAGTCTCGGCCACTCAGGAGAACTACATATACACGAGTGTATACGGCGAAGGACGAAAAAAAGAGATTTATAATCATTCGAGTAAACGAAACGAGGAGTAATATAGAATTACGCGCATAAGGAACCGGACGATTGAGATGATATGCAAAATGGACTGATCACGTACGAGGAGGTCAAACGGACAGGAAAATCATCTCGATCGAGTTCAGTCGGTGAAGCAAACGCTTTCGGTTGGAAGTAAAAGTCGACCGAAAACGAATTCACCTGATTACGACGATTAACATTGAAAACAATATCAACTCGAGTTATATATGTATAAAAAACGTTCAATTTTAATACTTACGAGGCGCAAGTATCGCGAGATTTCAAAAAAAAAAAATTATTCATCAATAGAGTTTTACGCTACATATTGAGTATTATCCGATAACCTCCACTAATATTTTTTCGAGACGAACAGTTTTCCAGAAAGAATAACAATTGACTCCGCGACAAACTGTATCGTCCAAACAGTAAACGTATGACACAAAACGCTAAAACGCGTGGTGCCCGTCAAACGTAAACGCGTTAACTTAACGCGGAATAAATGATAGAAATCGATAATTTAAATGTGTTCGAAGAAAAATATCAAAAAGTCGTATTCTAAAAAAACGAAACGAAATAGTGGAGCCGTCACACGGTTCGGCGGGAACAGTGTTTTACATAATAATACATACGAGATGGTACGTTTTACGTAATAACAGCGACACGTGTATTAACAACATAACATTTAATCGGCGGATGAACGACGTTGTTTCCGGAATCTATGCGTCCAGCCAATTCTACACGAGACAAAGACACGTATAATAACAATAATAATAATCATAATAATAATAATAACAAGCGTGTGGTGGTGCAGTCCAGTATAATAACGATCACGAGCATTTAACGCCGACGACGATCCCGCGCCAGTGACTGACATCCGTTTTTCACCGCGGGGATGGCGTTCGTAATGCGCAGGGAGACGCCGGGCCGGCGACAGCCGCCAGCGGTGCGGCGATAATTGACCGGCAAATATTATAAAAAAACGAATTATTATATATACTTGTTTTTTTTTTGGTACAAAAAGTTAAACGGAACGATGAACAATCATAATGGACGAGAAAAAGAAGTGTAACGAACGCGTTCCAGCAGCTCTCATCGCGCGTTATTTATTATTATATATATACGCCGCCGGATGAAGAGACGTTCGCGATGGACCCGTTGGTCGGCAACACGGACCGGTGGTCTTTCACAAAGAACCGCGCATACGGCAATAGAAACAATCGGGTACCACCCAGGGCCCTTCTGTCCCGAATATGCGTTCGTCGTGTACACACACACACACACACGTGAAGGATAAATCTAAAAACGCGCTCGCGCGTACGAGATGAAAACATTATGATGTACACCGCCGATACAGTACGCGAATTCAATCCCGCAAATATACATAAAAAAAAAATAAATAAAAACCGAATTTAAGCTTCGGCGTCCACGTACGCGCAACGATTTTCAAAAAAAAAAAACAAACACAAAATTCCAATTCCAATTTTTTTTTTTTTTTTTGTTCGGAAAGAAACAAAACACACACGCGCGCGCGCGTTATAAGCTACGTTTAACAAAACGACAATTTAACCGACACGGATTTTGATGTTCGCCGACGACGATACCGGTAGTTCTTAAGAAACTACAACGATTCGTGTTCGGGGGGGAAAAAAAAAAATTGTTTTGTTTTCGTCGAAAAACACGGATTTAATAGATCGACGAGTAGTCAACGAAGTGAAAGTGCGAGAAATCGAGAAGCGTTGTGATCGGCAACAAGAAGGCAAGCATCTGGTATACCAGTTCACTCGTTATTATATTACCTACAACAAACGAGCTGAACGTGTTAAAACAAAAAAAAAAAAAAAAACGAGTATACGTTTTAGGCCGATACGAGTTATTCGTGAATATTTGTTTTTTTTTTTTTTTTTATTGCACTGTTTCACTCGTTTTCGGTTAACCATCGTGGAATTTCATCGTAATTTTTTTCTATTTTCAATAATACATTTTTAAACGATATTTTTATAATTCAATTAGTATTGATTTTATAACGAAACTGCGCGGTACCGTACACTGTTTTCGCGATATAGTTGGTAGTGAGCGCGATTGTTGTCGATCGATTTCAAAAAAAAAAATTTCTTTCCTTTACGAGTTCCATACGTAGGACGCTCCGAGCATTGCCGTATACATTCAGGTACCTTACCGGACTGATTCCCACCTGAATCACATCGTTGTTGCCAGTTAATACTATTCCGCGGTTTACTTTTTCCGTTCGTACCCCGCAGCACTCATAAACGGATAATTTTTCTTTCTCATTCGAGCAGTGAATACAGTTAATACGAGGACGTACACCGCGCGACAATACTCTTCCGTGTATTAATTAAATATATAAATATACTTTACGTATTATCCTCTATTCGGCGACGGTAATAATAATTCACGAGGTGACAACGCCGCTAGAATGAGAAAACTCGAACGTTTTCGCGCCATTATTAAACATACGAGTATAACAACAACAGTACCTACTCATTTATTCGTGTGCTCTTTTTCTTTTTCTCCTCGCCACGCAGAACCACGTCCACGCAGAACGTATCGTCGAACAATGGGATATTGTAATTTTTCACATCAGTCATCACACCGGCCCACTTGACTGCAAACAAGGCGTACTGCTGCTGATGCTGCTGGTGTCCGACGACAGATTCCGGCGATGGTCAAAAACGTTTAAAAATATTCGAGTGTTGCTGCTGCAATGAGGCCACCCGAATCCGTTTCTCGGACAAAGCGTATATAATAACGAAAACACTCTTTCCATCCATACACACACACACACACACGACGATTTTATTTTGCAGATATTTCGCTAAATGAGTCGATCGCCATGGGTTAGATGGACAAACTCTAATCGATCGCAGCAGAAGTTGTGCGTGGAAAACGATGTGCACGCGTTTTTTCCAATCCGCGTTCAATAGTCTTAGAAAAAAAAAAAAGCGATTCGACAAAACCCTGTTCTTCTGTAATTATCGTCTCGAACAGTCGAATAGTTGAGGTGTTGTGTGCGCTGTAATCTCAGCTGTCGATTCGAATACATATGATCGTCTTTTATATACGAGTACTTATATTTAACGCGTTCACCAAAAGGGACTAGGCCAAATTCTAATAGTCAACTATCTCGTTGCAATTCAATTTTATATATTATTTTTCTATTTTCGTAAGGGTGTATGTTTTTTCATTTTTACTAATCGTAATTAAATGGAAATAGCGGCTGGCCAGCCGGTATAATAAATACCGATTTTTTTATATATCATTGTTAAAAGGACTAATTTTTACATATATGTATTCTTGTTTTTATCCATGTGATATCTTTCAAATCGTATTATTATTATTATCATTATTATTAATTTATAATATACAGTTCGTTATAATATAATTATTATTTTTACATTCGAACATCGTAAACATCGGTTTTTTTTTCGTTCAATCGTTTATTACTAGACACGGTTCAGTTACAATTTACATCGAAATATAATTTTCTTGTCGTGCATAAAATTCAAAGACACGTACAATAATAAAATAGTAAATACGAGATAAAAAATATGTGTTAATGGAACAGAAACAAAAATCAATAATAAATCAATAATAGGTACGTATACGAATATACGACCAAGCCATTACGTATGGGAAATAAAGAAAAAAAATATATATATACATATTATTCGTTGTGTTTTGAACGTTTCTATACACATTAACTACGGGTTTGGACGACGAAAAAAATCATCATCGGGTAATCAAACAAAATAAGAATGATTGCTAATAACTCAACCGATATAACCGTGTATTTTTGCTTAATCATGACCGATTGCGAATTTTTTTTTTTTTTTTGTCTTCTGTCGAAACCGCCGGTAAGCAAACAAACGTGTTCAATAAAACTAATACAATTTTTCTTTATTTTGGCTCGATTGCATATTTGCATAATACGTGTGCACGCTGATTTTTTTTTATACACATATTTATTGTTTTACGTAATAAAAATTATGATTCGGTTTTTTTCCTCGTGTCGCACGCACACGCAAAACGCTGTTGGGTATTTTCGAATTCGGAAACTGTGTACAATCGAAAATTCGAATTGAACGCGCGTTTATGTAACGTTAAAACGATAATCGGTTTTTTTTTTTTTCGAAATCAGCTCGCGACGGAACACGATCGCGCGTTTTCATTTTATTTCCCCCTTCATCAAAGACGCGATAACTGTAAAACGTAGAATACACGACGAGGTTTTCAATAAGAACGCATAGAAATCCCGGAACGACACGCCTAGAAACACGACGATTTTTCACAAACTTTTCCCCCTCGTAATAAATACGCGTTGTAAAATATGCACGCCCACCACACCGATCCGGGGGACGGGGTTGTGTGGTGTGTGCGAGAGAAAAACGCGATTTGATTTTTTCGCTCGTCCCTTTACCGCGTACGCCGCTGTGCTACTATACGGTTGTTCCCGCCGCTCCCCGTCAACGTAACTGCAATCGACAAATTCGTTTTCGATGTATTTATTTTATTATTATGGGAGGGCGCGTTTGCGTCTCGAGGAAACGCGGACCAGGTGCGCGCGCGCGTCTTGCGCTAACGTCTCGTCAACACTATTTATTGTGTACCGCGCTGAAGAGAAAAATAAAACGTGGGGCGGCGGCACTGTCGACGACGATTGTATCGAATTTTTGTCGTACGTATTTGTATAAAGACGTAATGACTCGGATTTCATTGTGACCGACGTCTCCAGCGCGGCGCACGCTGTGGTGAATTACGTTTCGCCGACCGCGAATTACTATTACGAATTACGTCAAACGTCGTTTGATATGGCGACAACACGTAATAAATAATAAACGCGGCGCGAAATACGATCGATAATGTGGAAAACGCTCGTGCGTGCGTGTGTTCCTCCGTTCACGCGGGGTGAAAAACGCGGAATACACGTAATATTGTCGCCGAAGAAACGCGGCTGAAATCGTTCGCGGTTTAGCACGCGCGTAACGAGGAGTATCTCGCGCGAATTCGAATAAAATACTTTCTTGTTTTCGAATACTTAAAAAAAAAACACTTTATTGCGAATCAAATAAATGCTTTGTTGTTTTCAATGATTTTATTACAAAAAAAAAAAAAACCGGTCGAAACCGTTCGGTGGGTGAATCGTCGGTCTCGAGCGTTTCGTAAATAATAATAATAATAATAATAAAAAAAAAAGACGAGATCCGCGTGTGTACTCGCCTATCGTGCGAGTTGCTTAGAGCGAGAAATCCCGAGTGGTACGCGCACAGGGTACATTATACGCACGGACAAAGGGTCTGGCTTGTGTACCGCGGGACGAAGGAGTAGGGTACGTGTGTGCGCACTGTGAGCGTAGGAAAACAAATTAGTCGCGTCGAGTGTTTGCGTAGAGGAGCGAATGAATACCTCGGTGAAAAATTCGGCGGGGGCACACACATTCGTAGGAGGAGGAGGAGGACGACGACGACGACAATACGCGCGCTGCCGCCGTTCGAATTCGGCTCGACAAGAATACCGCCGAAGAATGGAGAAAGAACCCAGAAGAGCGGCGGCTCCGGAGCGGTGACGAAATGTATCGAATTCAATACCGTTAATCCAGTTATTCCGATCCTTCCCCCCAATATCTCTTCTCCCGTCGTCGTCCCTCGGGCGGATCCCTTAATTCGAACCGTCGTCCCGGTGCTCTGCGCGCGTACGCATCTCTCGTATTATTATTATTATTATTACTATTATTATTATTACTATTATTATTATTATTATTATTATTATTATTATTATTATTATTATTATTATTATTATTATTATTATTATTATTATTATTATTATTATTATTATTATTATTATTATTATTATTATTATTATTATTATTATTATTATTATTATTATTATTATTATTATTATTATTATTATTATTATTATTATTATTATTATTATTAAATTGTATTATACACGAGGACGACGACGACGACGGTGCCTACAAAAGGGCCAATTTCAAAAAGGCCACGACGATTTTAAAAACGGATTATTAGCCGGTAGATTTTTTTTTCCTCTCCCCCTCTACTTTCTCGGGTGCCCATTCAACCGTCAATCACTCGTGCACGGGGAAAACGAATATAAGGGAACGCCGTCGCGTTTATTAGCCCGAAGAGCCGCATCGGCACCAGCACAGCACGCCCTAATAACGCGCGCGTCTCACCCCCGTCGCCCGGAGTACCCCCGCGCGAAACGAATGTTTTTCGCACGAAACCCGCCGCCATCCGCAGCCCTGCCTACCGCCGGTCCGCGACCGGTCTCTTGCGTGTCGAATTTGTCGTCGCGATGTATTTCGATTGTTGTAAGCGTTGCGCGCGCCCGTTTAATAAATAATAACCCCTCTCACCCGTAGTGAATCGCGCGCCGTTCATTTTCGCCCGCTAATATCCTCCACTCCCATCCTCTCCTCTTCTCGTCCGTGTGCAACATCTGCCCCCTCGGGGCGCGACGGCGGCGGCGGCGGTCTACAAAATATGACCGCCGCTCGTGCACATCGCTGTAATAGAGTGACAAATCGATTTCTCGTCCCTTTTATTTCAACGGCGCGCTGCACTGCACTGCACTGCACTGTTTACAACGGCGTTGCGGGCGCGTGCGGGACCGCGACGAGTGGTGTGTGCGTGTGTGCTACGGACGGGTAGCCGGCGTGTGGCGTGTACACGCGGCGCGTGCACCGGAGGAAAAAGCGCGGCCGACACGTGCACCCCCCCTCCCCCGCCGCCGCTTTAATACACTCGCCGGGATTAATGGGGAAAAGAACTCGGGCGGCGGTCGTTTTTCTCGATACGCGTTCGTTCGGGATACAGATTATTATAATTATTACGACGTCACGATCTTTCATCTTGTCCGCCGTTTTTTTAACGATATTTATAATTCGGCGAAAAGAAAAAAACGAATCGATATATTATCTACGTAGACGACCGTGCTCCGATTTTCCTCTACGAAACACCGCGATCTGGGGACAGACTAAGAAGCCCAGTACCGTCGTTTCGGTACAATGATAAGCGGTTCATTCGAAACACGAATTAGCAAAAAAAAAAAAAAAAAATTAACGAAAACGTCACGTTGTGATTAACGTTTTCCACATATAATTGCTATAATTGCTCTTGCCGCAAACACGTTCAATACACACACTTGCGTCGTGTTCATTTTTTTCTTTCGACCGCGTTTTAAAGCCGATATACCGATCTTTAACGATATACGTTTCTACAGGTCATGTGTACGCGAAATCCGGCAATGTGTCGTGTAAACATTTATATATTGTATAGTAAAAAAAATCTAGACTCTCGCCGGCCGCAAATCGAAACCTTTAATGCCCGTTTACACGCTCTAAAATGTACAGTCCAAATAATCGTTATTTCGTATTTGTACGTTTTGTATTGAACACAATGTCTAACCAATGTGCGTATTGATTGGGGTTTCGAATTTCGATGTAAACAAAAAAAAAACAATTATTTTCGGTGAGCGCGATTTTATTGTAATTATTATTGTTATCATCGAAAGAAACGGCCGTCAAACGGTATTTATTATTTACGGGAAGGGGGATGGATTGTTGAACCGCGTTAAAGAAAAAACAATTCCACGTCGTCTCGCTTCGGGTGTATATAAAAAACCGCGGCGGCTGTTTAAAGCTCTCATCTTCTTCTCCGGGCGAAAAAATACGTGCACGACGCTCAGTGTTCGCCGCTGGACCACAGGCGTTTGCCACGTATTAAGATTCTTTTTTCTTTCTCTCTTTTTTTTTTAATAATAATAATAATAATAATATTCACGTCCGTATTTTTTGTATACGCGTTTACGTAGTATTTCACTTACAAACGAGTACAAACTGACGGTGCGCATAATACGACGACGACGCGCACAATCACTCTCATTCTCTTTCTCTCTCTCTCTGCAGGCATTTATATTGTGTAAGTCGTCGTCTATACACACGCGGAGTATTTTTGTATTTTCGAGTTTGTCACGCGGGGCCGGTTTCCCGTCGTCGATCAATCATCGCGCCCGCGTTCACGTGTGAATGCGACACACCACGGACGAGACGACGGCGGCAGCACACGCTCGTTGTAATGAAAACGGCGAGAATTAGGAGGAAAAAAAAATACCGTATTTAATAATATTATAAATCGTACGAAAAAAACAAACCACACACACACACATCTCGGATTACCGAGTTATTATTATTATTGTTGTTATTGTTATTATTATTATTATTGTTATTATAAACGTATATTATGATGGTAATGTTTGATGGCGGTGATGATGTAGCACAGTGCCTTCTCAAACTTTTTTTTTTGTAATATGATGTATTTAATATGTAAAACTGTTATTAGCCCTCCCTCCCATCCCACATCGCGAGGTTTTTTTTTCGTATCGAAACGATATATTAACTAAAATTAAATTGTCGTAACACGTATTAAAAAAACACTGATTAAATAAATACAGTGAATACATGTTATGCGTTTGTTCAATACGTTTGAAACAAAAAAAAAAAAAAATCATAATAATTTCAAATTGTAAAATACGCGTAAATATAAATGAATTATATTCCGCATTTATATTCTGTTAGAACGCATAAAATACGATGTAAATATTCTCTAAAAAAAAAAAAAAAAAAAAAATAGAGTCTCCTTATATTCTTTTACGAATTTGAAAAAAATTACAAATAAAAATCGAATGTTTTATTAATATGTAATTTTCGTTATTATTATTTCTTTTTAAATAATTATTTAAGCCGGGTGTACGTACACGCTTGCACGATGAAATGATTGAACTACCTACCTAATATAAATCGACAACGTATTGTATTAAAGCACAAAAAAAAAAAAATGAAAAAGGAAAACAATATTCCTTTCGTATATTTTAATTATAGTGAAATATACTTTTGCAAATGTTTGTCATACACTATAATAATTGCGTGGTATAAAATGATATCATTTGTGTTTTAAAAAAAAATATAAAAGAATTGGGGTTGGTAAATGATACAGAGAATGATATCTTCGCGTATACCAATATTAAAATTAATAATAATAATTTTAAAATTAAAATAAATCAGAATTTTTTTTTTCTCACAATTAACACAATATTCCGAAATACGGTAAATATCCCCTCCTGACCCGCGAAAACCCGTCAAAATACGCGAAAAAATCATTTATCCCTACGAACACTGGCGTCCACTATTTTTCGCACTCTTACACGACTACATGTTCACATGTAAAAACACATAAATCCGGGACTATAGTAATAATACTAGGCGAAACGACGCGTTGGCTCGTACGGTTTTGTATGTGATAATCAGATGAACTCCGCAGTAACTAGCTAATGTTCGCTTCTAAAGTCCCCGCGTACGATAAATAATATACGACGCGATTTATATGCGGTTTTTTTGTTTGTTTTTTTTTTTTTTACTTATTTTTATTACGCGGAGACACGCGAGAAATGAGTAATGGGCAGCCGCCTTTGAAACGAATCCGATACCCTCGAACTAAAATTCCGTGAGATTTTTTTTTTGCCTCTCCCGAAAACGCGTTTTAAAACAACCGGTAAAAATTCAAAGAAAACATTTCGCGACAATAATACGTCCATACGTGTTTGAGAAACACTGGCGGCGGTGTCAAATCGCCCCTGAATCCAGAACGCGTTTTCAAGCCCTCGCCGAATGTTTATCATATTCACAAGTCCGTTCACAACGCGTTTAACGTGAAACGTTAAGAGAAAAAACGTCTCTCCGTCCGCTCGTCACAATGTCGTTCGACGAGCGAGCGAGTTGTCCGCCGCGCTGAATACTAATAATACGCGCGGGGACGACGGCGACGAATGACTCGACGACGGCGGTGTAACGACGACGCATAACTTACTACTACTCGCCGCCGCCGCCACACTCGGATTCGCGCGAATATACACATTTTTCATTTTATACGCACGTATTATTATTTTTTTTATATAATATCGTGTTCGGATGTAACCAGTTATATTATACGCGCGAATGATGGATCGGTTTTTGTCGTTATACATTACAATATACTCTTTCGCACAAACTACAGTGCCAGTCATCACGCCGTCCGCGTTTTCTCCGCGGACCGATTATTATTATTATTATTGTTATTATTATCATCGCGTGATACGTACGCCTACACACGGTTACCAGGCGGAGAGAACACTTCGCAGCTGGTAGTTTAATAATAAAAAAAAAATAAATACGTGGCCAGGTATATGAACACTACCGCGCTGTTTTCGTTCTCCGGATCGACGTTTTTCAAGAGACGAGGAAAAGTTATACGGAGGGACTCTCAGTCTGCGCAACGGACTACGCGGGGAAAAAAAAACCTCGTCTCGGAGTATTCATACGCAACGCGAGAATACGAATACGAATTGGGGAAAAATGACGCTGAATCGAACAATAAATTAATTCGGTAATATTTTTAGCATTTTAAACATAAATACGTATCTAGCGTGTAGCTCTTGTGCAATTGTAAAATATTAACGACAAATCGTAAATAACGATAATTAAAAACGGTACAATGGTATCAGAAAATAATAACTCGCAGTCGTATGGAACGGGAGGTCGAACTCCGAGAAGAAATAGCAGATGTTCTGGAAATCCGAGCGGCGTTTGAGACGCGATGCTGCTATCTATCCCGTAGGATTCTTACCGTATTTCGGACGGACAAAGTCACTGGATTGAAACAGTTTTAAGAAAAATCGGCGAGACAAATACAGTGTTGAACCTAGAAAGCCGCAATATTTCAGACACACGCCGAGGGGCGAGAAGCATTAGCTCTCATTGTACGGGTACATCTACGAGAGGAAAATGTGCGGGAAGGAGAGCGGAGCAAGAACAAGAAGGTTGCAAACACTTCGATGCTGCCAAAAACAAACACTCTATATATTATTTAACTACGATAAATCGCAATTTAATGTACATAATTTTTTAATTATGATTCATCGTCTATTATTTATCAAACGTCCAATAAACAAACTCAATGTATTCATTTATATCTCTTTATTCGTAATAATTGATCATCACTTTTTTCGCGCACATTTTTTGTCTATTATAACTTCCTAGCCGTAGTAATCATTATATACAACTTGAAAACCGTACAAATTCTTATTTAAAATATCGATATCGTCTTTAATTAATGTACTAAATATAAACGTCAGAAAACGTTATAGAAATTATCATACGTGTTTATTCATAAATCCAATCCGGTAGTTTTAACCATCAATTATGACTGTAATAAACACGGTTCGTGCGATTGGGCTGTGGTGATCGCACAAAATCCGAGTTTCGTTAACGCGAAAATAGTGACGACAAAACAATTAGCTGTCTTTGTATTTTTGACATAGGACGACCGTACTCATTTTTATAATGTACTGTTAAATATTTAATTTTATAAAAATCTATGAAAACATATTATTATTATTATTATTATTTAAAAGATTCTTCGGGAAAAATTCTACGAAATTTATGCGAACTCATCGATTGTTCGTTCTTGTCAACTGTTTACATACCTATACGAGTATATATTTATATACAATTTCGTATACAGTTTCAGACATTTGAATAAATAGTACACGGAATTGTATTTTCGCAAACCCCATAAACAACAACAATATATATATACATATACATAATATATACTTTGAATCCCCAAATGAATTCATCAAATGATTTTCGGATCAGAAATTACAATAGTTTTCACGGAATAATCCATTCTATACACCGTTATTTGATAGAATGTACGACCAATGCGCATATACGTTACTATATTGCAAACTATATATCACATTCGTCGTTTTAATAATAATAATAATATTATTATTATTATTATTGAAAGAATTAATAATAATAATAATAATAATAATAATAATAATAATAATAATAATAATAATAATAATAATAATAATAATAATAATAATAATAATAATAATAATAATAATAATAATAATAATAATAATAATAATGATAATAATAAAAGATTGCTCGGAAAACTATTGAATCACGACGGACGCGTATTTGAATTTGGAGAGAATTTAATGTTATATATATACACACACAATATAAATGGACACTACAAATTGATTTGTTTTGTGGATAGAATTTGTGGCGAAAATAGTCTTATAAAATTCACGACGTTAATTTTGAAACGATTACCAATACTACTAAGACACGCATATCTACGTAAAAAAAAAAATCTGAAAACATTTATTTACCTCTGTAAAACGTGATCGATTTGATACTGTATAAACGCGTAGAAATAATTTATTTTACACAATTAAAACCAGAGTTATTGTCTATACGGACTAATTACACGCGAGATGCTGCAGAGACACTGAGTACGGCGTGTGTTTGGCGAGTCAAAGAAAAACTGCGCAGTCTTCAAACGCGATGCCTTTTAATAAAACGCTCCTGCACAGCGAACACCGTACTCGAAGTTGTTTTTTTTTCATTTTAAAAGCTGTAGGAACGCGAAAAAAAAACACAGTCGTCGTAATTAAACTTTAACACGGTTCGTGTTTATAAGTCAAGCGCGATTAGTTAATAGCTGGCCGAAAACAATTTCTATAATATTATATCAAATTCGAACGAATTTCTTTCTTTTCTAAAGTTATCACGTGTTATTCGCAAGCAAAAAAAAAAAAAATGGAATTCTAAAATATTTCTATACCAAACGACGCGACAACACAGTTATAAAACTGTTGAAATGTTTGCCGATAAGACCGTTTAACGGGAGAAAGAAAACCGAGGGCCACAGTTTTACTCACTCTTAAGACAATTTTTTTAATAAATTACATTGACTACAGAAGTGTTTTTCTTTTTTTTTTTTAAAAAAAATATTTTAAATTCTTAAGAAGTCGTGAGATTTAAAAAGAAAAAAGAAAAATGTAAGATATTATACTTATAATCATTGAACGTTTTTCTTTTCGTTTCGACATTCAGAAGCCGCGGTATCGAAGTGAATGTTTATTGTTAAGTATTTATCGTCAGCTGTATACATATAATCTCTCCTCTCCCCCCGTCTTCCGGAAACAAAAAAAAAAAATCGTAAAAATCTAGACTGTCAATTTGAATATTTTCTGTAAAAATTTATAATCGGTTATAGTAATATTTATATATATATAATGGTATACGACGCGCGTATACTGTTCAGCGTTTCTGAACGAATTCTGTTTGTCTATAAGTTGATTTTAGTCGGAAAAGAAATTGACAATACGGCACCGGAACACAGTGTCGTAATCGAAATAAACCAATTTTTATTTTTATTACGTAGAAAAAGGCGAATTATATTTCGTCGGCACCACGTTATAAGAAGACGTTATATACACGCGGCTCCTGCGATTTTCATTATTTAAAACGATTTCTTCGCGCCAAAATGAGAAAGACCGTATAGTCCGTATGTTTCAGACACAAAGTGAATTACCGATATTGCGCATACAAAATAACGTTTTTGAAATAGAATTTTTTTTTTTTTAATCACATAACTTCTTAAGAACCAATAAAGGTGTTGAAAAGAAAGTAGTAGAATCGTAAAATTATTTCGCGTAGAAATATTTGTTGTTTTAACGAGCGTTACGACGGGGATCGTTTTCCACGCGACAAAACGGTTTTTATCGGTAAACGTCTCTCAACGGCTATCGAACGATTTTCTATTAACGTTTCGACGTTCTCGCTCATAACGCGGCGGCGACGTTACAACGTTTCGACACTGAAATGTTTTCCGTAATTTCCAATACGCTTAGGAGGCAATGAGCGCGCGCGCGTTTTTATTCTTATATTACGCGAGAGCAGCGGAAATCGCGCTGCGTTTCGAGTGAGGTAAGTCGATAGGAAACGCGCAGGCGGCGGCACACGTTGCGCAATAACAGTATAAAAATATAATGCGATTCGAAAACGCTAATATTACTTTTGTAAAAAAAAAAATAATAATAATAATAACGTTATGCAAAACGCGCCGTTTTGTACGCGCGCGCCGCAACGAGAACAATATACGTATAATAATAAAAACATCCTGCGCGCGACGTGTTCGGTGCTTATTATTGAGGCGCGCAAACTTCACACGTCGACGGAGCGACGGTTCACAGTGAAATTTTACGATCTCCCATCCGGTGACTCGGAACGAAACGCGGAAGATTTTGTTCGGGAAATTATTTTAATACATTTTTTCCTTACACACCGAAACGGGTTTGTTGGGAAGGTGCGTACTACAACAACTGCCCCCGGTCGATATTTTTTTAATAAACCGAATTTATATTTTTATTCTTTCGTTACCGCGCAGAAAACCACGGTATGCGCGCGCGAGCGAAGCGTGTTTTTTCTCTCTCTCTCTCTCCTGTTTATTATTATTAATATTAAAATATTGCGTAAAATCGAAGCGTCTCGTTTCTCCGCCGCCGCCGCCGATACGCGTTCGGAGGAATTCGCGTTTTTATTCTCGTCGAATTTTCACGCGTATTTTCGCACGTTTTTTTTTTTCCCCCCATTGCCGTAAAAACGCGGTCTGCACACCGTTACGCGGTTAGGTAACACGAGCACAGCGAGTATATAATACGCGCCGAACTATTCATATTATATTCGCCCTTAAACCACTCGGGTAAAGTTGATCGCATATCCGTTTTAATACAATCTAATTGTTTTAACTCTTCGGTTCGATCGGTTTTAGAGTCTTTAGAGTACTGTAGCACAACTGCTGCTGCTGCTGCTGGACATCGCCGTTGTCGCATTAGACACTTCTCCTGTCCTCCTCGCAACCCCGGTACTGATTTACGGACGAGAGCGCCGCACACATTCGTTTGATCTTTAACGTCTTCTTAAACCACGAGATTTACCGCCCCGATTTTCTTTCCCGCGTTTCGTTTGTTGTGCCCTCACGCGCTACGCGTGTTTTTCTCTCGTTCTTTCGTTTTTTCCATTATAAAATATAATCTGTAGTTGTGTTTTTTTTTTTTTAAATAAATAATTTATCAGTACGCGCATTAAAGCGCGGTGGCGTCGTAGAAGGACGTGCCCCGCCGAAACTACTTCGAAACGATATAGCTAATTTAGCGTTAGCGTTTTCCCCTACGATTTCGTAATATTCGTCTTCCAATTACAACAACATCAACCGTCCTTTGAATCGCCTTGTTCAACGTCGATCCGACGACCTTCTCTCCACGAATCAGCCAAATATCCCGTTCACTTCTTCCATTCAACAACAATGTTAACCCACAGCCCGTCGATTATTTATATTCGGTTGTTCGCACTTTACCCGCAGTGTATAATATACGTATACCGTACCTTCTGAATTCACTCGATTTCGCGCCCATGAACTCAAGTCAAAATGTCTAACTCGCACTTACGTTTTTATGGTTATAATTTGTATTGATAGCTACTGTTGATTATGGTACAAATAATTCTCCTGCGCGAGTGCCTGCTGAATTGTCACAGTTCGAATAACCTATTCGCGTTTCGTTCGTGTTCAAAACGCTTTTAGAATACAGTTCGATATGACGTACGCGCACGGCACAGCCATTGGTGTTTTTTTTTATACGCGACCGAATCGTACGCTAAGAAAAAAATTCACCAACAGTTCTTACCAAACAGCAGGTTTTGGAAATCGATACACGCCCGGTGACCGACGGCGGAATAACCTTAAAAGTTCGGTTTTGGCGTCTTCGCTTTCGCAAAATCGTCGTAGCGTATTTCAGAGATACATGAGAGTATCAACACGCGGAAAATTATCAAATTTCAATAGTGTTTTATCGTAGACGTTTAATTTTCTCGACATACATTTTTGTGCACGCGTTAAAACCGTTAACGTTTGAATGTTGTCGGCCGCATCGTTTTAATCGTTAACGTATTCATTGTGATCGATAATGTGTTTTTGATGGTCTGTCGCTGTCCATTCCACCGCCGCACGGATATTTCCTCAAACCGGGCGTAAAACGACCCGCGTATTATTTATACTTGACAAACGAAAAAAATCGAACAGCGATATTTTCAATAGTTTTCCGCGTATCGTGAACCGAGTATCACGATTTTATCATTTATACAAACACGGGATTACTACACACTTATCGGACATTATTTCTCATTAAAAAAAAAAAAAAATAAATAAAAAATTTACAGGGAATATTTAAAGGGACAAATATTATTGACATTTCACCGCACTGCTTACGTACACGAAACAATTTGTTTAATATCGGTACGTATATTATATTAATATGGAACAGCTGATGACGGATCAGATAAAAACGTTCCCCCGTCGAATTACCACTGGCATTTACAATGCAGTGAAAATACGACACGAAATATCGTTTACAAACAGCGTATGTATAACATATATATATATATATCCTGCGCAGTTATTATAATTTCGTATGTTTTATTTATTTTTTTCTATTCCTTTTTGTTTTATATAAATATAATTAGACGGTAATAGCTGCAGCCGGTATCTCCGGGACGATTGTCGCGTGACACGATGTCGTGTTAAAAATCATTTTGTTCGAGTGAAACTGGAAACAAATCGCTTTGTAATTCAAATAAAGCAATTCAGTCGAGAGCCAGCGAGTCGAGAGCGCATATTATACAAACGTATAATACAATACGTATACGGTCACTGGTTGATTGAAAAACGATAAAATTACTCTTGAGACGCGACGATATAATAATATATGCGTGGACGACATTGCGCAGCTAAAATCCTATTTTTTTTTTTTATAATGGAAAATACCTGCACGCGTTTTCAATGCTACGCGGATACACACGGACTCGGATCGGCAGTTATAAGAGCTTTTTACAAAGCAAAAGATTTATTAACACAGACCCGCGCCTCTCTTTTTCGACAATTTATTATTACAAATAACATTTGCATGGACATAGATACGCCGTACAAAATTGAACACTGTTCGTTTATTATTATTATTTTTTTTTTTCTTAACGCGTTTATCGAATAAAAAATAATTGAACAATATAAAATTAAATCGGAATACAAAAATAATAATAATATCAATTATAATTATTACTAAACGCTTCAAAAGCATTTTTCCTCTCGCGTATTTACAAATGAAAACGGGTGTGCAATATTATATATATATAAATCTTGTGTTTTTTTTTTTTTTTTTACTATTTTTCGCTTTCAACATTCTGTATGATTCTGTATGATTATAGTAAAGCAATATAACAGACGGTAAACATTTTTTAATCTTTAAAAAATGATCCATACTAGCTGCTATGCGATGGAAGGAAAACTTCCTATTAGATTCAATAGTCAATTATAGTGTACGCGATACACCGGCAAACAAATGTTGAGGCCGGAAGAATCGAGAGCCCAAGGCCTACTATTTGAGCAGTAAGTTAATCTGATCTCGAATACACCTCCTCGGTGCAGTAACTACAAAACAGAGAACTTCAAAGTGAGCGAGACGATTTTTTATTTGATATAAAATTAAAATTTATACTCAATTTTAAAAATGTATTATTATTTTTTTACGCTCATTTTAATATTATACCAAAAACACATTGTACAATCAACATATTTTATACGCAGTCCGGGTACTTCGCATTTTATTAGCACTAAAATCGTTCGTTTAACATTTTCGGCGTGTTCGAGCGGCTCTCAACGACGTTGGCCAACAACGCGATTCCTCCATAGTGACGAATTCAAATTCATTACAAGTTTTTAGCGACGTATTCAAACGCAAAAAATGTAATATCTGCAAAACCGTATTCACTATACCGTAGCCAGCAGTGGAGAGAGAAAATATTTAAAACTGACCCCGATTTTGATCAAATTAAAAATTGTTCTTAAAACGTTGGAGGAAATAAATAATAAATATTGTTAACCGATAGATCTCGACGGAGAAATGTCGTCCCGAAACGATCTCGCCGACGTAGGTACGTGCGTGTCAACGAACAAACGCATCAGATCCGAATTGTTCGGAGTATAAAAGCAATCGGCGAACCGAATGTGCCTGCAGGTCACATATACTATACAGACGAGTATTCATAATAAAATACGAACTCGTCGGTGGTATCGCACACGCGCATCGACGGAAATATTATATTATTTATACGGCATCTCATTTTTCATTGTCACCACCAGCACTATGGGTCCAAGTGATGACAATTAATCCTTTTGCTGTTCCACTACTGCAGCAAATCTCCCCATTCGCTTCTAATCCGTTCACAGTTTCCGAAATCTTTCTTATCAAATCCGTTTTTGATATTTATTCCCATCGGGAGGATTCTTATTGTACTATTACGCTAATGTCAATGTGTATTGTCGCTGTCGCGTTTTTGTTATTTTATTTACTTATTATTTTTCCTAAATATTATCGTTTTGCTTCGATTTTTTCCATAAAATACATTATACACACACACACACACATTAAATACGCGTTTGTGAAGCGTACGAATCGAGGAGAAATTAATGAAAAAGAACGAACGCAAAACTATTTATGATACATTTGCGTTCTAACAGGCGGAAATGTCTTGTAAACTCGTGGAATACTTCATCACGTCTATCTGTACTCTCTCTCTCTCTCTCGAACTGACACCGTAATTTTCAAAACTCGATTATAAATAATTATTTATACAAGAAAAAAAATATATATTATTTTGTATTTATTCGTCCATGTTCATAAGTGATTACACGAATGATCACAGTATTCCTATGTATATAATCTTGTTTTAGACGGTTTCCATCATTTTCCTTTATAATATCCAACTCTAATAACAATACAGGCCTGGCGTAAATAATCGAACAGAAGGTTAACACACAACTAATACAATATGTTCAGAAGTCACAGAGGGGCACTTATCGTTTAGACACGCGATTATATACTTAGTTTTTTTTTCACAGACTGTTTACAAAACACAGGTTGTTTGGTATCATTTTCGTGTTTTGATAACTGCAACGTGTAAAAAATAAATTATTTTATTTCTTGCGTTATTAAATTATAAATAAAAAAATATATATAGAAACGAGTCCCTGACAGTCTAGAGCGTTCTTTTAGAAAAATTATAAGGAGAACGTGTTGAAATATATATTTTTTTTTTAAATATAATTTGCCTGCAGTTGTGATTTTTCGTTACTAGAGTCCGTCCTAAAACATTACACATCCATTTTTTAATATGAAATTACTCTGGTTAGTTATATTAAGAGGGAGCAGTGAATTTTCTGATAGAAGGTAACGATGATACGTCAGAATATGAGACTTGTCACAATTCTGACAAAACTACTTATTTGTAGTATCACGTGAATTGGTTACAATTAATTTAAAATGGTTTTTTATTTGGGTTTAACAAAACAAAAAAAAACAGTGTATACTATTGAAAAACAATATATATATATATATATAATAAAAAAGAAATACTTAGAGTATTATTAAAAAACGTTTCACTGTTGAATTCCAGGTTAAACATTATATTAAGATTACCACGTTAAAATTGTGGACCACAATATGTCGTTTTGATATTATGAGTATTAGAGAAAATTTAGAATATATTTTTCACAGTGGTCGGCAAGTTTATGGAGGAGACGATCGCTCCTTCGCCCCTCCTCACCACAACGACGCTTCTGATATTTTGCCTGTAACTATATAATTCTGTATAAAACCAAAAAAAAAAAAAAAACATAAAACCTTGTACGACTAAATATTTCATTTTTAATATATTTTATTTGTACGTAGTGTGTACTTATCGTACAACGGATTTACGGAAAAATTCAAGACATTTATTATATTAGTGTGCTGTCTACGTATATTACGGTTCAATTCGTTTTATCTTGATGAATGTATGTCGCGGAACCACCGTTGCGATGATCGATCGATCATCGTGTGAAATCACAACGCGGTATATTTCGACAAAAAAAAAAAAAAAAAGGAGAAATCGAACGTGATATTATTGTTGTACGTTGTTTATAATCTCGAATAACGGATGCGCAGTGGTGGATGATTAGACGTCAGATGATATATATATATATATATAAAGTCGAACACTAATAGTAATAACGGTAAAGACGAACAGAAAAAAAAAAAAGAGAGAGAAGAATCGCGGTTGTCGTGGACGTCGCTTGAGTGAATTAGATAAAGATTTTAGTGTTTTGTTATTGCTATATCAATTTGAAAACAATTTAAAAATCATTGCATTCAATAAAACGATTAATACGAACCGTTAGGTTATCCATTAGGTGTACATGCAATAACGAATTTCGACAAAATCGTGTTTTCGACAAAAACTGTTGATATTTGTTCGTACCACTCCAGTGAAATTCCCTACGGGAATACGCGTGTATACGAGTGCCAGTAACGAACGGAGCGTTTTCGTTAGTCAAACGAAATTGTGACTATGAGGACTTTCAAGAATTTTTCAAAATCGGTTGAAGTGGCACCCCCCCCCCCTGCACAGGACCCATGTGTCGTATACAATTGTTAGCCCATAAAACCGATATGGTTTGAATAATCGGACGACACATTTTTTCCACGCTTATGTGTCCGTATTGCGGAATCGCATAAACGTATATATTATAAAAATAAATTAAACGAATTCAAGTCTTAGTCTTACGTGAAATATCGAAGAATCGTTTCTCCGTGTTTTTCGTCGATCCAAACGGTGTTCTTTTATTTTATGGAGCTTTCGGGGAAAAAAATCTTACGTGAGAAGTATGAGGGGGGAGGAGGGTAGTCTTTGTTGTGTGGAAAATCGTCACTTTTTCCTTTACGATGACGCGTATTTTTGCGCGCATGATTTTTTGTCATAACTTTTCCAGCGTCTTTTCGAATGTCGCGAAGACATTTTCGGCGTATCAATTCGTGCGCTATTTTTTCTCTGCCCCGTTTCCCCTCGCCGAGAAAGTTTTCTACGCGTATTTGCGCGCCACGGCCGTTCGCGTACACGAAACGGCCGGGACTCGTCGTCACCACGATGAATTTTAATAACAGCTATTTTTCATAATTAACGAGCTCGCCCGGGTGGTCGGATTTCACCTGTTACCCCGCGCGCGCGCGCGCCGTCGTGGTACGTCGAAGTGGATTAAAGAAAACGAAATAAATATACATAACACGAGCAGCGTTTGTATAATATTTTACTCGCCCGTTATGCGCGCGCGCGCGTACACTACTATTACGTTGTAGGTACAAACGACGAGTACTTTATCAAAAAAAAAAAAAAAGCGTAATAAAACCAGTTTTTTTGTTTTTCGTTTCTGTGTGTGTTTTTTTTCATTTACGATTTCGATCTAATCACCGCGATCGGAAATAATTCGTCGTACTTTTCCCGGCCACCTCGTTTTCTCCGACAATATTATTTATAATTAGTAACTCATCAATTTTCATTAAAAAAAAAAAAAAAAAAAAAAACCTATCGTTGATAAATAACGTCCTATATTAAAATACTACTTATTTGCTCGTTTATTCGAACATACCGCGGACGCGTCGTTTATTATACTTTTTTTGTTTTTGTTTCCACGTCTACGTTCGTTTTAAAACGAAATAATATATATATATATATATTGTTATTATATAATATACTTATGGATTCGATCGTTTTATTCTCGTCCGGTCGTCGCGTCAACAAGAAAAAAAATTTCTCCCCCCCCTCCCTCGCGTAAATTATTCGTTTATTTTGCCGATTTATTGCCGCGAGGGCACACGCACGTCGAATTTCGTCACACAAACACGAAACGTTTTTTAGGTTTTTTTCTTTTTAAATCGCCATTCAATTTCGGAAATTCGCCGTAGTTTAATTTTCGTCCAATTAACGATCAAATAAATGCGTTTCGATCGAGCGACATTTAATTCAATAATATTGTTTAACATTTTAAAAAAAAAAAAAAAAAAACGTTTTATTCGTTGTACTCGTATTCATAATTCGTAATAATTACAAGTCGTAAAATGGCATTGAATTAACGGAAAATAAATTATTATTTTACACGTTTATGAGTACAGAGAATAGGAAAGACGCGCTATAATAAGCGCTGCCCCCCCCCTCATCCCGATTCCCCCGTAAATACGCCGCTGTAACCGATCATAATATAATGATATACTGTTCGGATTTCGAAACGACGGACGGACAGCGGACTGTTTTCAGATACGGATGATTAATAAGTTACGAACCGTTGAAACGATAATGCGTTTTTAATTCTTTTTTTTCGAAATAATCAAACACGTTATTCTTACGTAGGCCGACGTCCGATAAACGACAGCGTAAAGTGTACGTGCCCGCGTGCGTTATACGACGTTTCGGAACAAGTGTCGAGACGCTCTCGTTACAGCAACGACTCCGATATATAGACTCCTACAGCCGAACGAATGACCAACTCTACACCAGCTGTTGTCCATCATCATCATCATCATCATCGGGAAATTAAATATAATCATCCTCGTTTTTTTTCTTTTAATAATAATAATAATAGTGTTAAATACACACTGTACACACCGCGACGATCCGGCGGCAGGTGTGCATAACATAATTATTACATTACACACTGTAACATATTATTTATGTCCTGAACGTGTCGCACGAAAATAAAGAGTTCGTCTCTCGTTCGACGCGCCGGTTCTCTTTCGGAAGGATTTCTCTTCGACAATCGTTTCGTCAGCCGATACAATAAAAAATGTTATATATATATATATATATATTAATTATTATGATATGATAATTAATTTTATTTAATAATAATAAAAAAAAATGTTCTTCCGGAAAACGTATCACGCATTATAGGTGGGGGTGGATGTCATTAGAAAATATAATCGACTGGACTAACCGTACATACTCGTATATTGTGTCGTTTAGTTTACTATAGCCAAAAAACATACACGCCTTAAATTCAATATCGTTAAAATCGCAAACCCGTACGAGTGTATAATGTGATACGCACACGCGCGTCACCGATAAGTGTTATTCTTTGTCGGTTAATAAATCCGACGCGGCGATTTATGTACGTAACCGGCGTGTAATAAAAAACAAAACGACAAAAAAAAACCGTTTAAAACATTTTCCAATTTGGCGACGTTTTTATTTTATTCGTCGCGCGAAAGCAATAAAAATGTAAAAGTTCCGCGCCGCCGCGCCCGCGGAGCCATTATTGCCGACGGGCTGGCTCTCTACGCGGTTTTATTACGAATCCATACGGTACTATTCGAGTGAGTACGCGCAATTTCGCGACTCCCGTCGAGTCCATTATAAACGAAAATAAATCGCAGAGTGACCGAAACGTCGAAGGTGTTTTTTTTTTTTTTTTGAAATCGGTATATAACATACGCAGCACGTGGAATTAAAAAAAAACCAAAAAAACACGCGGCGGGAAAGAAAAAAAATGATTTATGCGCCTGCCCTGCCGATAAGTAGTTCGAATTCGCCGAAAAAAATAAAAATATATCATATTATTTATAAGTATAAGTATAAAATGTATAAATTTATAATGCTCGGTGTGCGTGTGTGTGTGTGTGTGTAAATAAATGCGTGAGATTAATGAGTTGATATTTTTTCGAATGTTTCTTTTTTTTTTTCTGTAATTAAAGAACGACTCAAAGATGCCGTGGAAGTGAGAAAAGACGGCTTGGAATGATAACACCTATGAAAACCGCGCGTGAAGACAACCGTTTAATGCGCGTCGCATTACGAGCCATTACACCCCGGAGATAAAACATATTTAAAAAAAGAAAACCGTATATACGTGGTTCACTCAGTGTCGTGGACAGTGTTATCTTTTTCTTTTCTTTTTTTTTCTGTGGTCCGAGATCAAGAGTGAACACAGGCGAGAACCTGTGTTTACGATTCATACAGTGAACCAGAAAGAATTCAAGCCACGGGCGTTTCGGACCACGTTCGTCACGCCACTGCACACAACGCTGACCATAATAGATAGTCCGTGTATATCGGCCGAGTGTCGACAATTCGATAAATCAATAACATTAGGAGGACACTCCTTTTTTATTAACATCGAAAAACTTTCTTCAATGAACACTGAAGGTTGCACGCAGTCATAATTCAGACACGAAATTATTAATAATATTATTATTATATATATAAAAAAAAAAACTAAATTATAATATTGTGTAACAGATCGTTTTATTCGACGGGTCGGTACAGTCCTGTCTGTCTCTTGACGCAATTCTTCCTTAACGACGCTTAATCTTTCTTTTTCGACTTTTTTCCACACCGGTTCGAAGGACGATCTCTAATTGTGCCGTGGATAGGAAGACACTGTGAATGGTTATAACGGGATGTGGCTTTTCCCAAAAATACGAATAAGATTATTCTTCGTCGTCCGAAGTAAACGCAGGACGTTTCGATAAGAACAGAAAACTCGTGTTGCGTCGCCACACTGTTTTACCCAGAAGCCGATTCTCATCCCCGCCGAACTTGTCCTCCGCATTTTGTTTATTACGATATTGCGTTCAAAAAGGAAAAAGAAAATCGTACGTCGGACGCGGAGATCGTCGATCCTGACAAATCCGGTGAATCAGCTACGATAACTGCTGCGCGTGATATACAATTCACCCGGTTATACTGCACGCAGAAATTATATGCTTTTATATTTGTGTGGTGCGGACATCGCGAATGAAGGAGACATCGCGTGCGGAATAAATGTATCGGGAAAATATCGGTTTTTCTACGGTACATTTCATTTGAGAATAACATTATTATTATTATTATTATTATTATTATTGGAGTCCAAAAATCGTAGCCGTAGGCGAGCCACTGCTAATTTGCTGATCGCCGCTCTGCAGGACGTCCCTCGACGCACGGCCTTTTGCACTGGCACACGCATGACCGCGCGCTTCTCATCATATTCCACGTACAAAATCCATCTATCGCGTGGAGAACGAAATAAATAGATCGTACACAACGACGAGCGCATTATATTATATATATATACCGGCCCCTTTCAATGGCAAACGTATATCGCGTTTGCCAATAAAATAAAACAACTTATACGCGTGACGAATAATCCGTAAATAAAATAATAACAAATACATCTATTGAACACGACACGCGATAACAATAGGCGGATATAGCGGAACACAACTGCCGTATTAAATTTCTTACGGGATGAGGAGGGCACACGAATTCGGAGAGTGTCAAAAATATTCCCATAACATTAGTTTAAAAATTGAAAAAAAAAATTATCTAGGAAACGAATTATTTCTATTAGAAACAAATATTTTTTGTTGAGATTTTATAATATCGGAAATCGATTGAGATTGGAACGACATCTTATCGCCAGCGGTTAGGTGGCCATCAAGTGATTGAGTGACGATGATGAGACCGATTTTTCAAACGTGCACTGAAATGATTGAAAAAACATAATTTAAGGACATAACAAATCAATTTGATTTAAAACGTAACGAGAAAAAAATAAATATTTTTTCGCCAATGTGCGTCCAGCACCCCTATACTACATTTGAACATCGAGAAAAACAGGCGGTTGTGGCCATGCAATTAAAACCGCTAGTAAATTAACATAATTACGTCTATTTGAAAATATGTATTAAAATTCACATTTAAAACGATATTTTAATATAAATTTAAAGAGAGATTAAAAAAAATATAGTCTATATAACTTAAGTGTGTTTTTCTATAAATTGAACTTTGTTTTGTTTACTACTTATTTTATACGTACAAATGTTTTCATTGAATCACAGAGAACGATTGTGAATAGTTTTTACTCAGATTATAGAAAGAAAAATGTTTTTATTATTTACCTTTTATATATATATATATATATATATATATATACATATATCTTTATATATTATTATTATTATTATATAAAAAAAAGAACATGGGGAGATGACATACGTATATCTTCTCCATTTTACTACACTCCTGACACCTACACTGGTATAAAACTCTATGTCTATATACATACATATACAGTTATATATATATATATATATATAAACGTTACGTCAGACAAAACTACTTTACAACAAGACAGTAATAAAGTCATTTCAATGCCAAAACCTCTTAGGAAAATGCCCAAAAAATCCACGACATAATAAATCAACCACAGCGTTTGCGTGTTACCATCGCATGTAATATATTACAATGAGTATACACGGAAAATATGTTTTATAGAAAGAAAAAAAAATAATATATAAACTTGATATTATAAAAAAATAAAGAACTATGCGTACGGAGTTGTTGTATTAAATCCGTTTATATTTACTGCATAAACCGGGGTTTCGATAAAAAGTCGTCATCGTCTGTATATTAAAGCGAAAATGAAAAATACAACAACATCGGAATAAATAAATAAAAAAAAAAAAACGAAAATAAACGTACATAATATAGAGAAAAAAATGATGAATAATTTCAATAAGAAATTTGTAGAATTAAAGAAAAAACTCCGAAAGAAAAATGTGAATGCGCATAGTGAATTAAATTTGAAAACAAAAACAACTACGGCATTTAATTAGTATAAATAATAAATGAAAAAAAATTTTTTTAAATCTATTATTGTATATTCAAAAATATTTTTGAAATTCATTACGTTCGATTTCTATTAAATAATGTATTAGTGACGTTACGAACCGTTCGAATATCGAGACCTTTTTGAAAACGAAATTGTAACCGAATTCGTAACGAAAAAAGAAAAGAAAATTCAATTATGGATTAAATAAATAAGAGTTCGTTTCGGTCTTTTTTTTCCCCCGCGTAGAAATTAAGACGTATTTTCTCCGGTTGAACGTGTTTACAAAGAGTATTTAACCGGATTGTCACGTGGAGTGTCGGAAGAAGTGAGACAATCCAAAGTAAACGTTCATTCGCCTATATACACCGACATTCGTATAGCTGATCCAAACGCAAATCGCACTGTCGCCATATCGTTTAACGGCCCGGTGGTAAATCAATCGCGAGATTTGTAAAAATTATAAATGACTTAAACACTACGATGCAGTATTCCGCCGTGTATACAATATTACAGTCCAGTAATTGTTCCCATAGGCGGTATAATACACTAAAGTATTTAATTTGAAGTAAAAAAAAAAATCGCGAGTACGTTGTGCGCGTATTAAAGCGATTCGCGAATGAACCATAAGATGTACGTAAATTTTGATTTTAATTTTTGGAAACGATGTCTGTTTCTATCGTGCCGCGAAAGATCCGTATGCGTCATATTACACGATGACGCGGTCATCAGCGAGCATCGAAGATCGCACGGACGGTAAAAGGGAGACGGCGGATAACGAGAACGATCCGTTTTTTTTTTTTTCGCAAAACCCCGTTTAAATTGATTTCGAGAGAAATGTAAAAAAAAAATTAAATTTTCTTTCCACTTTCAACGCGCGAAAAAAACGTGTGTAAACGCCGCGTTCGAACAATCGTCAGCTTATTACGTGACGTAGTACACTCTCGGTTATTGAACTGAATTCGATTGGATTTCGAATTCAATTCCGGTCGTGATTTCATCAATTGAAACGCCGTTTTAAACGGTTGAATTTTTTTTTTTTTTTTTTTTAATTTTTGGTTCCGGCGTAAAAGAATGAGAAAATCCGCCGCGTTCGTCACACGTCGCCGATACGTGCGCGCGTGGTGAACTCGAATTCATATAATATAAATAATACGACGATTTGCGTATACTTTGATTTTCGTATTATCGTTATATCCGTTTTGTTCATTAGTGTGCATTAGCGTTCGGCGTTTACTTTTATATTATAACAGTTCGAGTAATACTGTCGATGTGTTAACGGGGTAGACTCTCATTACGAAATTTCCAATAAAAAAAAAAAAAAAACGTTATTACGGCGTTGCGTATACATAGTGAATAAAAGAATATATATAAAAAATAATAAAAAAAAAAAAAACGCCATCTCGTCTCGACACTACTACGGGTGAACAACAACACACTCGTTTTATCCCGCGCACGCGCCTACGACATTATTATTATTATTATTATTATTATTATTATTATTATTATTATTATTATTATTATTATTATTATTATTATTATTATTATTATTATTATTATTATTATTGTTGTTGTTGTTGTTGTTGTTGAATAATGTATAGCCGGCGCGCGGCGGTAGCGGTTGCCGCATAATTTATAATTTAATTGGCCGTGATTTACCGGTAATGATCGGATCGAATCGATATATTCGGAAACGCGCGGGCGTGCGATAACGTTTTATTTTTCTTCTTCTTTTCTAACTCGCTCTCTCGCACTCTCCGTCTGCCCCCGTCTTAATCGGACGGCGAGCAAAACGAATTAAAAAACAAAAAAAAAACCATCGTAATAATACGCGTAAATAAGTACACTCGGACGTGTACGAAAAGAAAACAACGACGACGACGACGACGACGAAAAAAAAGAAAAAAAAGTAATAAATAAATATTCGTTATTTCTTTTATTTCGATATAATCCGCCGGGGACTCTATCGCGTCTTGTCCGTGCGCACCCACCCACACGTCGTTTCGTCGTCAAGTTCAAGGCTCGGCGGGGAGGGGCACCGCCGCCACTTGACGGCGCGCACATTTATTTCCCTCGCCCCCGCCCACCCGGGCCGGTCGTCGGCCAGTCGGTCGGACGGCCGGCCGGCGTGTGTCAGAGGTTAATTGGAACGCGTCCAACGCGATCCGACGGTGTGTGGACGCAGAGAAAATACCGGCGCGGGCTGTTTAGCGCGTCCGTTTTTTTTTTTGTTTTGAACGCCGTGAAAACGACACAAGGAGAGGAAAAAAAACCACGCGGCGGCCAATTATTATTATTATTATTATTATATCTATCCTCCCGGTTTTCTCGTTTATATTTCTGTATTTTATACGTGTAATTTTTTTTTATTATTTTGCAATTCCGAAAACTTCGCGAGGTGTCGAACGACACGCCCGAGACACGTTAATAACAGCGAATCGTCGGGTCCGGTTGTCAGTCGACGCGCGGCCGTCGCCCGTCCCACACACACACCGCGGGAACGCGCGCGAGGCGTAATAAAGGATTTATGACAAAAACGCTTTCGGACAAAATAAACCGAACGGCGTAAGAGCACGAGACGACAGACGATCGTACAATTATTTTTAATATATATTATATATATTTTTTTTTTTAATCGTCAGTTAACGCGTTAATTTAGAAGGGGGAAAAAACACGAGCGAAACGGTGCACGGCCGCGGAGAAAACGTCGCTGTTTTTTTTTTGTTTTACCGGCAAAATTACGATTTAAAACCCGTTGGAGTGTTCAGATTACAAAAACGTTTAACGATTCGGACGCAGAACACTGCAGACCGCGAGAGTCACGGCGCAGTTTTACTATTAACGCAACAAGTTCTATATACACGGAATTAATGATCGCGCGTATTTTCTTTTTTCAATTTTCATTAATTCTTAAGGATTCCGCGAGATTCTTAAAACGATTGACAATTTTTCTTTTCTTATGACAATTTCAAGCATTTAGTGTCTTTTCACGCGTAAAACAATAATTTCGTTGAAAACCATATAGCAGCTGGACTCCTCTATTAATAACACGTACAGCGTTTTGCAATTTAAAATCAACCGTTTACGTTTTCGCGTATTAAACGCTAAACTCGTCGCTTTTACAAAACGCATATAAAAATTGTCACTCGAGATTTTCAACGTTTTTTCTTCTTCTCTTTTTCGAACACAGTTTAAGCAACCGCGTATGACGTAAATTTTCAGCGTTTTATGAGACACTCAAACAGCTCGACATTTTTATAAATAACGATAATTCGTGTTAGTCTCGTGACTGTAGGACGATTATTATCGAAACACAAGAGAATCGCATAATAATGAATTTTGACGGATTCGCGTTTTTGTCGCTTGTAACGAAAAATATTTCGGTAGTTTTTTTTTTCTAGGCGAATTGCGTTTGTAAACACTAAATCGAAAAACGCACATCTCCCTATTAAGCACTACTCTCATTCCAGTAAAATCTGCTACCGAAAACGAATAGGAAATGTGTAATAATCAAAACACTGCTTCTACAATAATCGAAAATTGTCGGTACACGGAACAGAAAAAAAAAAGTATCGTTTTAAAACCGAAAGCTTCGTCACTTACCTAAGAATTTAGTGCGGCGTTTCACGCTACTTAACCGTTTTCAATCACATAATATACGAGCCAAATATATTACCGAATTTCCAAAAACCGATACGCGTTTCGTGTGTATAAAAAAAATAAAATAAATAGGCGCAGTCAATTTATATACTCCATATGTCTACACGGAGTTTAATTCGATTAAATTTAAAAAAAGCGTTAATATCAAATCGAATATGTAGTTAAAATAAAGATGAAGAAAAAAAACGAGAGGCCGAACCCTCGTAATTAAAAAATACTCATTCTTAAAATGTACTCGACGACAATTGCAGCGTTGACAAACATAATATTACGCGTGAGAATTGGAATTTGTTAATAGAGTATACTCGACCGAAATAGTGTTTTAATGAATTGTTTTTTTTTAAATCAATACGTGTGTAAACGCCTCGTTTTGTTTAAAATTATTCTGAAATATTCGTAACACGTTAAAAACTTATCAATCGTGTCTATATGCCATATAGAGGTACGTTTTAACAATGACGCACCTGCTGCAGGTGTCCATACGGTATTTGATGGAGAAATCAAAATAATTTCGCCGTTAATATTTAAATATATTAGCGACGATTTTACTTCGTAGAATTGCTATACCGACCCGCGATGATGTTATTTCAAACAGTGACGTAGCCACTGGATTATGTAGGAAGCGGCAATTAAGTATGAATCAAACTATAGGTCTTTACGCTTCTTGTTAGGTCTGTTGTTCAATGCTTAATGTTCTTAATGAATCATACAAGGACTCACACTTCAGTTAAAACGTAAAAAAAAAAAGAAATGGGGGAAACAACCCCCCCCCCCATGAAAATGTTCATCTTATTTTAGATCAAATATTTCCAAATCGTTAAACTGGATTGAGTATTTAAAACAACATGTATTATTATATCAATAATCTTGTTATATTCGGTATTTAAACTCTGTTTTATTCAAATAATCAAGTGTATTTGACTTCACTGTTATATTTTATAATCGGTATTATTAATTTACTTCTTAGTAGTCATTGTGTTAATTTATAAACAGAGAATTAAAAATATATATATATATTAAACTTTCCAAATGTATACTAGCTAACATTGTTTATATTCCATTAAACAATTATGTAATTACTGTTCGATATTCGTATCGAGTACTGAAAACTAGTGAAACAAAAAAAAGTATTCTAAGAGTATTTAGAATACTTTTTGTGTAGTATTCAGAATACTCGGGGAATACTATGTTTACGAAATATTCGAATACACATTCCGAATATTTTTTACGTAAAGTATTCGGAATATGTATTTCAAATACTTTTAAAAAGCATTTTACCCAAGTGTGGTCGAAACCACGCGACAAATTGGCAATTAAATGCAAATAAAATTGAGTGTTTTTGGAAATTCGGTTTAAAAACGTACCGCGTAGAAAGCGCCTTCGAAGGAATTCTCAATCATTATATTTTATTATCATTACATTCGTCGGAATACGCGCGGTGACTCAAACGTATTGGACAGTCATATTCTATTAGTAAATACACGGAATATTTATTATTCTTAACGTTTGAATTCCAAAGAAATAGAAAAAAAAAGACTGTTACGTACACAAGCATAATTCGCTAATCGATTTACATTACAATTACGGCGGTGTTGAATGCGTTCTCACGATAGATATTTTATACGTTGGTCCCCGGTCTCTTATAATAAATCGAACAGATAGAAATTATTGCGATACTTCGCTACACGTATAATAATAATAATAATAATAATAATACTATTATTATCATCATTATTGTCGGTTGGAAAAAATAATTCCGTTATTCATTTTTCAACATAAATACTTCGTTGCGCGTGCTTCTTACGAGTACTTGGTATTTCGTATCCGTTTTTTTTTTTTTTTTTGAAAACGTGAAAACATTCACAAATGATCGAGGAACACATCGAAAAAAAACAGTATATGCTCTCGACGCGTCAGTCGAACACTCGCTATAACAGTGTTAACGGTGTCAATGAGAATAATTGTATTATTATTTTTTATTTATTATTATTATTATTAAATTCAATATGGATGCTGAACAAATAGAGCGCGCGTTATTATACTGCACTGATACATAGACGGAGTGGACGCGAAAAAAAAAAAGAAGAAAAGAAAATAATAAGAGCTGGACGGCGCGATTCAGCAGCCTTGGCATCGTTGTGGGTGCCGTACTCTCTCTCTCTCTCTCTATACACCGGCGACGAACCGGATCGAAACGCGGTACGTATAATTTGTATGTACGCGCGCACAAAAGGAACGTATACAGGCATGTACGGGTTGTCAATTTTCTCTAAATCAATTTCCGATTAAACGCTCGTTTTGTAACGTTATTATAATATTGATATTGCAGTCGAGTGTGTACACACACAATGCGTAAATACGATATTATTAAATATTGTCTATTGTTGCTCGCGTCGTCGTCGTCGTCGTATCGTTTCGACGGGAAATAAATCGATACGACGCGACCGTGTCGGTGCACACCGAAAAGCCGAGGAATTTACGAAATCGAAAGACACGAAAATAATTATGTATGTGTATATGTGCTTCGTGTTTGCGCACTCGTTCGTTTTTAAAAAGGCCATTCGAAATACGAAAGAAAAATACAAAAGAAAAGAACCGTGAATTCCCAATAGTTTTATGGGAATTATATACGTGCTTTTGATTTTCTCGAAGAATCGAAACGATAAGAACAGTGAGTAAAAAAAAAAAAAATAATAATAAAACATTTTATCGTACTGACGAGACGAATAAACGCGAACCCGCGACGTCACAATTATCGGTGAGAGGAAAGCTGTTACAATAAGAATATTGCCGAACGCATTCGCTGTCGAAGACTGTCGACAACGATGGACTTGGATTGAATTCAATAACTCAAGTAGTTGATGTGCACGTAAATATATATATGAAAAGATATTTGATCCTAATTTGAGCTTGAAAATTGTGAAAATAATTAAAACGTTTTATGAATAGTAATAATTGTAGGCGGATTTTACGAAAAAGAAGGGATAATAAGATCGGAACACTTCTTCCGGGAGAATTTTTGGTTACAGGCACGTGAAAGAATAAAAAATACGTCGTTCTAAAACCAATAGGTACCCTGTTTCGTTGTTTCGCTCAGAAATTAAAATGGAAAAAACCTAAAGCCGATGTAGAAAAAATGTTTATTTTGTGCGCGTAATAATATCGACGAAATCGGAACCTCACCAAGCTCGGAAAGTCTTTTTCAATCAAAAGTGAAATGCAGCTCATTGGTAATCGCATCACTCGAGAACGACCGGACCACCGATTTGAATAATTTTTTTTTAATTTTTGCGATGATCAGAATAAGGTTGTAGGGAAATAAAAATTGGAAAATTAAATCAATCGAAACAAAGCCATTTCTTTATTTTTCTTAATGTTTATTAGAACATTGAAACATGGAATATGTAAATAAATCGCATTGATATTCAATGTAATTTAAAATAAAGAAGAAAATAAATCATTTGATTGGAATTAAATTCAGACGAACTTCGACTGTGACTTAAATTATGGAGAAAAAAATCGCTTAACTCCAATAAGTCGATTACATCTCGCGAGCGCATCGCACATTTCCTGCAACATTTTAGCAGTGTACTGACCAGATAGAATTTCATCTCGCGTGTAAAATTATTTCCTTAGGTACTCCTCATCGAATTGAATATCCATAGATTACGTTAATAGATACTAAGAAATGCGTGTTCTCTCATTTTTACTTCATTTACACGTTTCCAACGGCTTTTCAGAAATTCACAGAACGATAAAAACATAAAACATTTTATTGAAATTTGGACAGGATAAAGGTCTGTCGAATCATTTAGTAAATACGTATATAAAATCGCGTAAAATTGAAATTTTATCGAACCAGAAATCTAAACAAAAAATAGTTTGTGGGCGATTTTTTTTTGAAAGTTGGGGGGCCGCATTTAGAATATTATTGTTCACAATTCTTCTGGGGTGAAAAAAAAAACTAAAACGACGCCTAGAAACTAAAACTGATCGTCTAACCGTATTGCGCGTTTAATATAGTAAAATAAAATAAACGAAAAAAATCGATATTTTTATAACGAAGAGAATCACTACAATCCCGTTACGTCTATAACAACGCGTTGTTCAGTCTACAGAAATTTAAAATAAACTAATTTGGTCGTTAAAAACAAATATTATAATTTTTTTCTGTAAAATACGCCATAGTTCGGTACACATATAATGCGTATGATATATATTATATAAATATAATTTAACGTATCCGTGCGTTATAATATCGTACACATATTTATATGTCAACGTATGTAATAATTCTCTCTCGGTATCACTACTTATTATTATTATTAACTAATTACTACATATGTTCGACCTATATTATTATAAAATATATCGTAGTATAGTATAGTATATTATATATTTTGTAACTGCGCCCGCGCGCGTATATATCACTCTTTTTTTTTCCTTTTTCCACGATAATAACTATACAATACTATGCACGTATATAGTAAATTAATGTGGCCATTGTTACTTATAATTAGTAGTTATACTAATGACTAACAAAATAAATTACAAAACGAAAATCCCATAATATACAACGGCTATTATGCCCGCGTACCTATATATAAACATACGTACACTCGTAGTTCCCATCGATGACGTGCTACAAATTTCAAAAATACGAGTATAAAACGAGACAAATAACAAGCGAAATACAAATCATAATTCAAACATACTTTGTCGAATAATAAAAAAAAACAGTCTCGAAATATAAATATAAATTTTTTGTAAATTAGTACCTAACGAGTGTCGTGGATAATGCGTCGTTCAAGTCAAGTAGTTTTCAATCTGGGGAGTCGCGACTCTTAATTTCATTCACTTATTTCTACACATTATATTTTATTTCTTTAAATGTGAGTATTAAAAAAAAAAAAAAAAATAATACATATTTTATTATTAATTCTTTGACGGGGTCTCACTACGGAAAAAAGTAAATAAATACGAAATTGGGGGTCGCCGATTGGCAAAATGTTTTAAAAACCATTGGCTTAAGTGAATTACTTTTATATGGATACAATTTTAGAGCTTTGTATCGTTACTGTATTAAATTTGAATGCAATGATTTTATAACAATATAAAACACGATTCTGAGCGGCGAATCGGTATAACATTATTTAGAAAATAGCGTTTAATTATGTACGATTGGGTGCGATTCGTATTCTTCTTTCAAACCGACAATTTGCACTCAGAAAAGAAAAAAATGACTTTAGAACACAAATAGTCTTCTCGCGTCGCTCAGAATCCAACCGATAAGTGTATGAAAAATAATTTATTCGCACAAAACATTTGAAATTTAAAACTACAATATATCGTTTCTGGTGCTAAACTACCACCCGTATTCATTCTAAATTATTTAATTACACTATAAAAAAAACGTTACGTTTAACAATATAAAAACCGATAACTCGAACGATATACGAGTCGTCGTGAATTGCAGTATAATATTTCCCACCATACGAATTTGATACGACGTACACAAATCGTAATGGGAAATAATCCGCGTCCGAGTTACATTGCGTATCTGTTATAATTATTCGGCTCTGAAATTATTCAGATTTTACAATGTGTATATAGAGCGAAACCTGTCGGAAACGCGGTAATGTTTGGCAAATAACTCCTTCGCGTGTCCGTCTTACAAGGGAAGCACAAATTACACGTCGAATTCGATTCTAGCTCGAAAATAATTTCCGCGTCTTAGGACCGGCGTACCGTCGCCGATATATTAATAAATATATATTTATACGAAATGCGTACATATATATTTATATACTGTGACTACAATAATTACAAACTGCATAATCACGAGAAATATACAATTTTATACCGATTCGTTGAATTAGTGAAATTTCCATCTTATTATTTTATACAATATTTAAAAATATCAGAGCGACAAAAACGCTATTTCTAAAAAAAAAAAGAATTTAAAAAAATGCGTTGAAAAAAGTGAAAGAAAAATCAAATTAATTTCGAAAAAAAAATATACAAAAAGTATATATTGAAAGGAGCCAATGTGAATATTACAAAACAAAATTTCTTTTTTAATTTACCACCGAAGTTTTGACTAAAAGTCATCGTTAGTATAAAATGAAAAAGAAAAAAAAACGACCGCAAAAGTAAAAAATTAGAACGAAAAAGAAATAATAATAATAATAATAATAATAATAATAATAAAAGAAAGCAAACAAATTGTGTAAAAACCGAATTCAATATATAAAATGGACAACAATCATTATTATTATTATTATTATTATTATTAATTTGTTATAAATATGTTATTTAATTTTTCCAAAAGGTTATTTACATGAATATTATTCTGTATGTTTAAAACTTCAGGAGTCCTTACTATTCGTATTGATAGTAATAGTTAATTGTTATTAAAATGTATTGAACGTATGTAAATAAAAAATGGAAACACGATGATAAATAAGTGACGGTGTTACGAGTATATATGTTTGAAGAGAAGAAAACAAACAAATTATTAGTGAACGGAGCTTAACGGTATTAAAATGTAACGAATATGCGCTGACAATAATAAAAACGTATTTTAAACTTATTATGCACTGAATTTATATATTTATGTGTATCAATTGTAACGTCAGGAGAAAAAAAAACAACTTTCCTTTGACAATTTTTCCAATTTGATTTGGATTTACGTAAATAAAATTTACGTGTACGCCCGTAAATAAAAACAAAATAAATCGTGTACATAAAATATTCGGAGAGAAGAAAAAAAAGCATTTCGTCATTTAATAATTACGATTTCGAATTCATATAATTACGAAGGAATAAAAATATTTAACTGCGTTTACAACAATAACACTTCATATCTCAAACAAACAAAAAAAAACAAAAAAAAAAAAAAAAGAATAACAAAATATATACTACATGGGGGTAAAAAATTCCTTTGAAACGATAGTACTGTATACAGGAATATTTTCTGATGTATGGGCTTCTAATATGAACGTCGTTTAGAATTATTATAATCGAATACGCGATGAAAACTCGTAAAAGTATACTCTTAAAACTCGTCGAAACACGCGCGTTTGTCAAATGGAAGGGAACGAAAATCGTGTTTGGTAATTAAATAAAACACGAATTCGTTTGTTTCCTTTACACTGCTGTTAGCGAACGAATGTAATAAAAACAACAACTACTGTTTTGTCTTCCCAACACTAATTATTGCTATTATTTTTTTTATCGTAATTTAGGTGTATACGTATATACGTCGGTCTGTGTGTGCCACTGCTGTTTGTACAAGTGTTACAACATCTGGTATAGATCGCGTTGTACTCTGTATATGTATAAACCGATTTTTTTTCGATATAAAATATTACGAGCACACGAGTACATATAAGTATATACGGATATAAGCGCGTTCAATATTGAATCTCTCTCCTGGGCATCGTAAAAGAAAAAGAGAGAGAGAGAAAAAATAGTAAAGGTTATTTTACACACATACACGCGCACTCAAAGAACGTTCGTCGCTGATATTTTCGGAACCTTTTTAATAGATTCTCTTTTACTGTTCTTAAAGAATAGAGAATAAGAGCAGGAGTCCCCCTCGAAATTTCGTATATAAATATATTATAAACATTCGGTCGAAGCCCTCGGTGCGAGCTCGTGATTTCCACAGAGACTTTCTCCGTGTACAGGACATTAAAAATCCGGATACACTCGTATTTATAATTCACGATATTATACGATTCTACAGTCCGCGTATAAATAAAGAAAATACCAAAATTTCGCGAAATTCGCAATGAATGCGTTAAAAATGAATCTAACGTGGACGTCGTTGCGTGTACACATTCACGCGTTTTACAACAGCGTGTAAACGAAAGATTAAATATTAAACTGTTTTCCAAAAAAAATTGAAATAATCCCGGAACGTATTTCGAACGCGACGCGTGTCTTATTATATCCGTTGATGCGCTCTACGATTCGACGTGGTCATTAGCTCCTGCACACGAATTCGAGGTTGAACTGTTAAAATTAGTTTAGTGATTTTTTTTTTTTGTTCAATAACATCTTTTCGATAAACACTTGTGTATTGATAAACTGCACTTTCGATTAAATAAATTTCAAAAAAAAAAATTACGTAGTAACGAGTATTCGTATACGAATTAAAACGATTTATAATTGCAATATTTAAAAAAAAAAAAAAAAACCTAGGTAATAACAGTTAATAATGAGAATTATTATAAATGTTAAAATGCCGATCACTGTAAAATGCGGTACATGAATGTAAAAATGTTTACTTATATACACGCGCGTACTGCGGCGAACGGTAAATGCTAATTTAGTAGAAAAAAATTTAACATTACTATGCAAAATGAGTTCATATTTTTTTTTCTTTTTTTTTTTTTTGTAAGATATTATATTCGTTATTTCATTCAAATCGAAACGGGGGAAAAAAAAATAAAAAATCCACGCTATTCAACAATATTTTTTCGCATAATCATTCTCATTCGAAATGCGTAAGCAAAAATTATTAATATTGTTGCATTATATATTTTCGTCGTGAATGACGAGAAAAGAAAAAAATTATTTTATAATAAAGCGGGGAAAAAAAAAATTACGATTAAAATATTTCCGTCGGACGTGGTGTAGTAAAAGAAAAATCATTGCGGCCATACGCCTACGATTATTTTTATTGTTTTGAGAAAAGAAAAATTGAAATGAAAAGAAAAGAAAAAAAAAAAGAACGTATTTTTCGCGCGTTCGTATTTCATATTTTTACGCGTTTACAAATCGGTTTTCAATTGTATTATGACAACACAAACGTGCGCGGCGGCGGCGTACATCTATCTACGCGAGGAACGGGTGATGATATCATATTGTTCAATATTATCTCCACAAAATCGGATCCGGATATACGATGAGATGTGTACGACGACGGTTCGAATGTATTACATAATATATTATAATAGACCGTTAAAATAATATCGAATGTCGAACGCGCCCGGACGATGATAGTGATCGTAAACAATTAAATAAACAAATGTCTCGAATAAAAATTAAACGAGTATACCTAATAAAAAGTAATAGTGTATTTGAGAAAAAAACGATATACGTCTTACCCGATATACATTGACATTAATTGTCTATGCCGACGGAGATATAATATATACTTACGCGCTTTATTTATATTAACTACGGGATTCTTTGAATATATTTATTTTTTCCCCTTCAATTCGTCGTCGGTGAATATCAAGTTTTATTTTTATCGTACGTTATACGAGACGACGTTTCACATACCGTCCGGTCGTATCCTTCACCAAACACCACCTCTACGCCCCCCGACAGTTTGCTTGTCCACAGAAATCGGACGTGATCACGTGCGATGATTACGTAATATTCAGTAAAATGTAAAGACTACACACAACACCGTGCATACTTTACATACCGCACGCTCGGTTTCAAATAATAATAATTTTTTATTTCGATTAAATCGATTATAACAATTATTATTGTGATAATACGGCGTCGTGCTACGAGACGCACCAAACGCATGTAAAGGCCAGAGAATAGGGAAATCGAACAACTGTTTTAAGGGATTTGGCGGGAATTACGACGGACGACGAAGAATCTACGAAGGAAATCGGAAACGGAACGGGACTAACGGAAAATAAGAAATACCGGGGATACTGACGATGTAAACAAAAATAGTCAATAAAAACCCGTAAGTGAAAGTGTGGCTGTATATGGACGTGAGAACTGCGGAATAATAAATTAAATGGTGTGCCGCAGGCCCGGGAAATGTTCACACGCGTTGCGGAAAAACGCGAAGAACAAGTCGGACTGGAAGAAGTGTACACAAACGAGAGAATCGTTAAAATCAACAGGAGAAAAAAACGAACTTTAGTGGATAAGTAACCGAAGGAATGTCGCAGAAAGAGGTCTATCGGATAATTAACTATTGTTACCAAAGAGCTTGAGAGGAGACACGTCATATTGGGAGAGAAAACACTTGTTGTAAATAAATTCGTTATAAACCAATCTGGGAATTGAGAAAAAAATTATTAAAATGAATACTGTATTTCCGCGATCATTTCGACGATCGCGGATAGTCGACAGTAATCTTAGACGAATTCGTCTGACTCCGGTTGTTCGATAAATTCGTCAAGAGCGTTCATAGTATACATTTTTTTTTTTTTTTTTAATATATATATAACAAATATACGAAGTACATTATTTCCAATCGCGTTTTTCCACACAATTTTTTGTTCCTTTTTGTTTCAATTGCCGTTCACTATTACGATCGCAGTGTAGGTATATATATATATATATCTTTTTTTATTTTTTAAATTATTTGAAAAAATCGTATTCTCTGCAGGAATAATTAATAATTATATACGTCGTGGTCGCCGAGAGCAATGCGCACGTGTCGGAGAAACACAATACCGAAAGTGTACGACGACGTGATTTTTCATTATCGACTCCACACCGCGGCGGACACCTAACAATAAATCGATCTACGAATTCGTATCGCGGAACATTAAAACACACAGTAGTGTTTTTGCTCCCGAAACGGATTCTTTCGAGACCTTTGGATAATAGCCGTCGGAGTAATTGTAGTATTTCATTTTCTCTCTCTCTCTCTCTCTCATCTCTATACCAACGAGCGAATATCGGCGGATTCGATTCGTTTATTTCGTCGTCGCGGCGGCGCGAAGATTCGGGCGCGACGCGGCCGGCCGGTTGTCAGCGCGAGTAAGTTACACGGCCGCCGCCGCCGCCGCCGCGGGAGTTCTCACTCTCTCTGGCTAACCCACCCACCCGCGCGAGACGGTGCTGCGCGACAAATCAATTTTCACGGTCAAGCCAAAACACGTCGTTTATTATATTTTTATATTCTCTCTCGGGTCGAACAAACAACGGTTGTCGACTCCTTCCGGAATAGACGGGGAGGAGGATCGAGGGAAAAAAAAAAACAAAAATTTATACATATAATAAAATAAATAAATACCGCCCCGTCTGCTATTATATTATTATGACGTGTACGCGTTTAAAGAAAAACACACGCGGCCGATCTTTTGTACAGCCGCCGCCGCCGCGTGTCACCGAACGCATTTTTCAACACAGTAATGACCGGGGATGACACAATGGCTGCTGGTGTGACAACCGGTGGTGTGTGTGTGTTATACAATGCGCGAGGACGAGGAGCTGCTTCTGCTGCTGCTGCTTCGGGTTCGCGCGGTTAATGAACGCGATAATAGATGGATTTTTCGAACCGTCGATAATGGTAACCCGAAGACGGAAATTTCGTGCTCGCGCCGTCGTTGGGCAGGGGCAATGCATCGTCTACGCGCATCGTTCTGTAACCGGGCGAAATAATAATAATATCACTTACGACGGCGTCTCCGTTCGTTGTCGGACGACATTCCCGTACGGATTATTACGTTATTATGTGTAGTAGGTACGACGCTCGAGACCATTAAGAGCAGTCAAAGAACGCGCGCGAAACGCGCGTCCCGCTATTCTTTCGACGACGTAGAAAATGTAAAGAACATTATAGAATTCATAACGAGAATCCGGCCGAAGAACCTATTTCGGCACGAGGACAACCGGACCAACTGCTGCGCGCGGCCGTATATACATTCTCAGTAAACCGGGCGCGGGGGTGGTCAGCCAAACGCCGTTTGTCGCGCAAGCAATCGTCCGTCGTTTATCGTTTTAAATATTATTTATATCGCCGCGGGACGCGCGCGAAGGGGAAAAATACGATATCAGAAACGCACGACGATTATAAGACGTGGCCCCGGCCGTTTGTTTGTATGCACTTCAAGCAGATTTGTCGGTTTTCGCGACAACGCACGTTTCGAAATATCGTCGTAAATTTAGGGGAAAAAAATTAAAGTGTAACATCCAACGCGTACACGCTCTTTCCACCGAACGTTCGTACACAGAGCGTATAAACGCGGTGTCGTATCTATAATTTCTCGGCGTTCTTCGTATACGCACAATATATTAACGGTCAGGTCGGGACTGGATAACGCGAATATTAACTACGTAAAGCTAAGGACGATCGAGATTTTATTTTAAACGAAATTCTGTTGAATTTTTTGTGTTTTTTTTTTTTTTTTAATTTATATATTTTCAAAACCCTTCTTCTTGTTGTGGGCACACGGTAAGAGCGTTTTTACAGAATTCCCACGGCGGTAACAATATCATGCGTTATTCTTATCGTTGTTTTTAATGTACAAAATAATAATAAATTCCGTATACACTATCAACAGAAGCAATCATCAGTTGACTACAGAGGGTATTTTAAGGAATTCATACTGGGTGACACTGTGACTGAGCCAAGTGCTTGTCCTCAGTTATCTTTTTAGTTCATGACTTAAAAAATTATTCGCTCATCCGCGCTATTTGCGATTTATTACTACAATACAATGATAATTATGTAAAACAGTGACGGGTTAGGTTATTCTATAAGAAGAAGAAAAAAAAATTAAATTTTAAAACAAAATTTCGAAGTTTTAATTTTTTTTTTTTATTTCTATTTCAATTCTGTAAAAGTAATTACAAGCCAGTATCTTTTAAAACCTTTTTTTTCTTTTATTAAATATTCGTGTAAAAATCAATATTTTATAATAATTTTTTTTTTTTTTGTTCTAATTCGCCGAGCTTTATACACGTTATATATATTTAAAAAAAAAATAGTCATTCCTGTAAAATAATAAAATAATATACGTAGAGCGTCCGCCATACACTGGGAGGTGACACTAATTCTTTATCAGGCGGCACTAGTGCTAACTACTTTATATGTTTAAAAATATGCTTCAATCGACTATTATAAACGCACCAAAAACGTTCTCGCTTCGAAATACCACGCTCGATCCAGACGTTTTAATTTATTTTTTTCAAAACGAACAAAGCCATATTGTGTACACAATATCCGTTTGTCCGCATTGACTGCTAATAATTATATTGTGTTTGTAGAAATATATTATAATCCGTCGCGAGTCCGCAACGATAGTATTTTACATGTTTTAATATCACGTAAATGTAGAAATTCGTATTTAATATTATATATTCGCGTTTGATAAGTGTTAACAGGTTGACATGCACGCCGAAGACGACTCGACACTACGTGTGCTTGACGTCTTACAACACCTGCACGGATTTGTCATAATAAAATGCAAACACAAAAGTTCTCATTAAACGAGAACAAATAGACACGGAATTTTAATTATGCGAGAATTTCACTCGGAGAAAAAAAAATAATGCCTCGTACATCTTGTATTAAATATTTAAAAAATATTTGTTACGTGAAATCGTATTTCTCATTTTCATTTCCATAGCCCGTGTCCTGTATCGCCGTGTACGAAAAAATGTCAAGAGTGAATTTATGTAAGTCGAACGCGAAAAGGGTCTCGAAAGTCCGTGTTGAAGTCGGCCGCCACCCGCGGTTTAAACCACGTGGATTTCCGGAATTACAGGGTAAACGAAAATTCGCGTTGAATTTATACGATTTGTACGGCGTAAAAAATATCGATTATATTAAAAAAAAAAAAAAATATATATATATATATATTGTTATTATATTATATTTAAAATGATTTGTTTTGTAAACGAACTCATTAACACTGTCATAATATGTCCGAAAACCGACGACTGGTGATCGAATAAAAACGCGTAATAAAACGTATACGTGAACGCAATTGAAAACAATAATTCATTACAGTCAATATGTCGATAGTAGAATGAAATGAGACGACAAATCGTCCATTTATTTACATTTTCAATCGGTCACACGCTGTATACCGATCTCATTATTCGTTTATAACTATCAAAAACACACATGCATATCTCCGACGTTTTCCGAAATTATTTTTTTTTGTAATCTGTGTGCGCACACAATTCGGATACAAACAAAATGTGTGTGTGTGTGTGTAGCACAATGACCGGTTTGAATATGAGAATTTTCCAAATAACCCGGAATCATTTTAAATATTAAGTATTATATAAAACCTGTATGTATAATATAAATGTTTTCGGTAGATAAATTATTATATATTTAAATGTTCGATATTTTTCATCTGACATGCGCACGAACTACATAATTTTAACATCAATAAAAAAACTTAATATAAAATAATACAAATCCAATATAGATCTCATGCAATATGAAAATCGAAAAAAAATAAATATATATATACACGTCTCATGCATTCTACAACAATTTTAATAATAAATGTACGTGATTCTAAATTACGTCGTTTTTACACATTTTGTAAAATTTATTTTGGAAATTTTCATAAAAATATAACGCGACCTTAATAGATAATAATTTACGAGTTATTACTGTTATATTACTTTTGTATGTGTACGTGTGTTACTGGAAAATATTCGAGAGCGTTAAAGTTTAAAATATCCCGCTGCCTGAATTTCAAAAATCGTCATTTCGCCCAACGGATATAGGTTTTATACACATAGGCGGATATTGGGGACTTTAATGCTCCTAGAAAATTGTCAGGCCTCCGCCCTTTCGGTAGGTTTGAGTCGTCCATCCACAACACTTGTTACGCATAAATAGAGTAAGTCATGACAAAACAGACCCGTTACCAACGTCACGGGGATAATGGATGCGCTTATCGTACATTGTCAACAAAATCGTTAACAAATCATTTTGTCACAGGACTTCAGATATTTCGGTAATCTATGAAAAGTAACGACCTGCGTGCGAGCGCGTCTCTCCGGTAACGGTTTCGTTTTCATATCCTTTAAACGCGCGTGATATTAATTCAACAATGGCTAAGATTTTTCACATCCTTAATATTTAAAAAAATAAAAAATCGATGGTTCTTCGACGACACTAGAATGTGAAAATCTTTGCATCGATATAACTCCGCAAAAAAAAAAAATCACTGAAAATACTTCGGATGAAAAAAAATAATAATCTGATTTAAGACCTATGGACACCGATAAAAGTAGTATGAAGAGTTCGCTGAAAAGACTAGGTTTATCACACGTTAAAATATGAAAAAAAAAAAAAAAAAGTAGTTTCTATCGATAATTCATTTTTGTTCTTATTGCTTACACATATTTCATATCACAGCTCGAATAATATAGAGTATTAGTATAGCCACTGCTAGGTAGTGAATTGGATGTTTTAACGTGAAAACGTACGTTTAGGCTTATGGGTAAAGTTAATTTGTAAAGCCTCCACCACCACTGATTTGACTAAATATCCGCCAATGTTTATAATAATACCTAAGGCCGATTATTTCATTTAACGCTCACGCGCTCTTTTTATCTACACGCATATAAATTATCGCGTTACGTCGTGTATATTCTTTACAGATATATCGCAAAACGCGAGTTTGACACACACATAGCGAAAAAAAAAAACCACAGTCAGAAATTCGTATAAATTTTTCTTTTCGCATGCTACACTTACCGCGTTACGACGACGCGCGAATAGATATGACGCGTGTATGGAACATACCTGAAAGCAAAAAGAAAAAAACAACGAAAATAAATAAAATAATTATAATAATAATAATAATAATATTTATACAAAAATAGAAAGGAAGAAAGAAAAAAAACAACGTATCCCCCTCACGTTATACCGTATACATCATATATGTACGGAATAGACTACTGCTGCTGCTGCTGCTGCTGCAGCGGGCGAGACGATGGGAGTGACACATGTTCTCCTTAAGTGTTCTTCTGGGATATATACATGTATATTTTGTCTTCTTATTCCCCGCGGGAAACAAGTCGCATCGTTAATAAGCATCCTCCTCCTCCTCATCACACGGCCGCGCAGCAGATCACTTTCCTCGGTTACCACGAAAAACCGTGTTAATGGCGCGCGTCCCGTAGGATATTTTTAAACAACCACAAATATTATTATTATTTTTTTCTTCGTCGGTAGACGGCGCGCGCGGCTACGTGATTTATGTTCTCGGACGGATGCCTGTCCCCAGCCCCGCCGCGGCCATCCGTTCTCGGAGCGATATTAATAATAATAATAATAATATCGCGCTGCAGCCTCCGCGGAAACTTCTTACGACGATAATATTTTGTAGGAATGACAGAAAAAACAAAACGCACGTGTTGCTTCTCTCCCGTTTACGTATACACGAATACACGCAAACACGCGCGTATTGTAACAACAAACGTAATGATCGGGGGATGGGGAGGGAAGTCTTTGGAAACCATCGGACGTCGTGCATGAAATAATGACGAAATTCCTCAAGACCAAGGGATAGTGGATAGTGGATGTAGATTAATCAGTGGTGAATTCAACGGGAGATAGAAGCACGTAGGGTCCTCGGCGGGTTATACGAATACATTCGTGATATAAAACGAATATTAGACAATGATTATTATCGAGGCCGGGTATTTATTAACGAGACATAACTTCAGAATTAATTCGATCAGTCAAGTCAATTGACGCGTTATTTCTTTTTTTTTTTTTTTTTTTATCGAATTAACGTTTAACTCGAATATTAATCTCCGTTTCTTCGCGTTAATTTTTTAAAAAACATCCCAGTCCGGTTACAATTCATTTACGTCACAAACCCCTAATAAATCACAATACGCACACACACGTACATCGAATATAGTGTCTTTATTTTATAAGAACAGTATTACGTCATATTTCAGGCCCTGTAAGTTACTCGACAGCTAGCCGATATCTCTATTCAAACTTAATTTAACTATTAATATTATTTTAATTTAACTATTAACTCGACGAGTTTAAAGAAAAAAATCGTAAATTTACCCATGCCTCGACGACTATTGAGTATTCGATAATTAAATACACTTTTCAATGTTTTTTTTTTTTTTTTTTTTTTTTTACCTAATAAGACAATTTTTATTAATACATCTTTTTATTCGAAGTCCTAACATCGATACTTAAAAATCTATCGGACGTGTAAAAATATACAAATCCGAATTTCAAATTTAACATCAAGCTATCGAGAAATGAATTTATTACGCGTACGGGTTTCGTGCACTTCGCAAAACATTACAAAAACCGTTGTACACGCGTGAAAATGAACGAATTCCGGGATTTCGAGGGAAAAAAATTGTTTTTTTTTTTTTTTTTTTTTTATACGAAATACGAATACGTATAGAGTTTTCGTGACGTTGTAATATAAATCAGCGGCGGCGTGGTTTTAACATTTCTTTTCACTTCAATCGATACGTCCGTTTAGCGGAAGAATACGCGATTTGATAGAAGCGAGGAAAAAAAGAGAATTTCAATCAGCCGCGTCATGATATATAGTATATATTTTAAATTTATCAACCCCGTAATGACAGGCGTACACTTTTTATTGTCAAAACTTTTGCGAAACTTAATAATATTGCAGGCTTTTAATGAAACCGTACTGAACTCCTTGCCCTAATCCAATTCGTTTAATACCCGAGATCAATTAAACCGTTTTAACGAATTCATTCTAACAGAAACTACATCACGAACGGCCCTGCCAACGACCGCGGGTAACACATTTATATTCGATTATGATTATTAGCAGCGGTCCTATATATCATCCGAATTGTAAAAATCGAGATTTTTCGTATTAATTGTGAACTAAGTTTGTGTAATTGCATACACGTATTGTAAACAGGACTTATTGTCCGTATATTGAAATAAATAAAATATATATATATATATATATATATACAAGCCGAATGAAAGGAAGGCGAAATATGAATAATAATAATAATAATAATAATAATAATAATAATAATAATAATAATAATAAAAATTTGTTATATATTTGTCTTATAAAAGTATAATAAATTTATAAATATAATACACGTGTAAACGGGACGAAAAATCACAACGGACGGCGCAGCAGCAGCAGCAGCAGCTCGTCGAAATGATGACGGACCAAAAAAGTATTGATTTTTAACGCGATCCTCTGGACGACCCGGGAACGTACTTTGTACAGTGTCGCATTCGAACGTTTCCGACGACACACAAATCCTCGGTGTGAAAGTCCGCTGCTGCAGCGCGCACGTCTCATCACTCGCGTGTATTCACACCACACTCGTGTACACTCGGACTAGTCGGTTATATTACTATTAGAAAAGATCGTTTCTCAGCGATTTACACACACCGCGTCCAAAACGAAACGCAATTTCCGACGCGGTTAATATTTACCCACGTATTATTATTTTTTATTTATTTATTTATTTTTTTTTATTGATCTTTTACAACTTCGGCAACAATGGCCATTAGTTATTTTAATTTAACATTTAATTTATTTACATAATTGTGTGATAATACATTAAGTTTTTGTAATTTAATATTAGTATATATATTTATACATTATATATTATTTTACTTTAAATTTGATTATATATATATATATTGGTTTTCTTCAGGAAATTAATTAGATCTGTATTGAGCTGGTGATTGGGCTCAAGGGCTGCGTCGAGGTTGTGAGATATCCCGTGTTTGGTCCTTTCTTGGTTGTAATTAGAGCAGTCGGATATGATGTGCTTGACAGTGAGATTTGTTCCACATGTTGGCCAAATTGGTATTATTATTATTATTATTATTCGTTATTTATTCGGTTAACCTGAACTTAACGCCGGGAACGTTGCCAAGAAGGGGGGGGGGTTCGAGTTAAGATTCCCCCCCCCTCAATTAGTTTTATAACACTATACTTACAAAAAAAAAAAAAAATCACGAACTGTTTTTCCTCTCTCCAATTTCTACCACGTACGCTATATTACGTATTTTATTATTAAAAAAAAAAAAAAAACTGGCGAAAAATAATACATTTACTTATTAATAATATTTCAATAGCGGAGCAAAAAATTTTTATTCAATCTCTTTTAAAACGCAATTTTTAATCTAAAACCACCCCCTCCCCCAATCGTAAATACTACTCCAATAAGAAAATCCCGGATACGCCCATTATTATTATTATTATTATTATTATTATTATTATTATTATTATTATTATTATTACGTATATTTATTACTTTTATTAATCATCATTATTAAGCATTATTATTTTTTACATAATTATATATGTGTAGTAAAATATTCGTTCCCCGCACGTTCGGGATTTACAAGACACTAGCGTATATATATATCATTATAATATTTGCGGTAGGTATACGCCGCATATATATTTATATATATGTATTAGATACGAGTTTGTGTAATAATTATTATTAATGAAAATTAGTGTACACGCGTATAATGCAATAAAGCGCTTTTGTTTTATCGCGTATAAAAGGAAAATTACGTTTTGCAGTTAATAATAATAATAATAAAAAAAAATAATAATAATCAATTTATCTTTGTTTTCGCCAACACTATTATTTTTATTATTATATCGTACGTAAAAACGGAACAGACAAAAAAGAAAAGGGTTGAAAAATATAAAATTGTTTACGCTGCGATACGACGTGCGATTAAAAATTAAAAAAAAAATGGGTTAAAACTTAAATTACGTTATTTTCACGAGCAACACATAATCGCGTACGTGTGTCGTACTAAAACAAAAAACAAAAAAAAAAAAACGTCTAATAATAAATCACGACTGAAGAAAGAAAATGTATTGTTATGGATCGCATCTTGTAGGACGCGACAAACGACTATACAAATTCGTATTAAATTTACGTGAAATTCGTAAACATGAAATTATTACGTGTCCATAATATGTACGCGACCGTATGAATTGTGCGCGTACGATTTTTATGAAAAAAAAACCTCTGAATTCGTTTGTTTAACGTTAATAATAATCGTTATTATCGTATCCGCATAGAATTATCGTTGAACTATAATATATTACAAAAAGCGATTCGTCGACCGCATAATTTCTTCACTTAACTTTTTCGAATCCCCCGGGAATCGATTCGTTTTGTCCGCCGCGTACGAGTGGAAAAAGAGCGTTTGGCGAGTCTCCCATCGCCGAACTCCAAATTCGGGTATAGCGCTTAAATGCGCAACCGTCTGCACCACTTGTGTAACGTTTTATAAATTAAAATAGCTCGTTTGATTAACGCATCAACGCCAAAATTGTATTCAATGTTCAAAACAGTCTCCAGGTCCTATTAACATTCGATGCCGCGAATTTCATAAAATTCATCAAATTACACTCGACAGTGTTAAGCACCGAGTTATGGGCGCGGATATTATTATTATTATTGTTATAAAACAGCGTAGGAAAATATTACCGCGCGCGCGTCTGTATTAGCCGCTACGCCGACATTATATTTATTTTTTTCCAATTTCGGAAAACGTACGAGACACACGACGAAGCAATACAAATTACATTTTAACGCGCTCCGTACCACAACGTCGCGGTGTATACGGACTCCGTTTAAGCTCATTACCGTTCACGGCTCAGCGGCGAAAATGGCGACGACACGATATATACTACACCCGAAAGTGGCGAGCGCGTGTTCGTCGTCAAAAATAGAAAAAGAAAACTAACGTTGAGACAAATCATTATACAATACAGACGACTGTGTCGGTTGCAGTGCATGTGGTCTCCGTGACGAAAACGGATAGACGCGGCTTACAATATCCAGCGCACACGTTATTTCCTAATAGAAGATCTCATACACGAACGTTCCATCCCGACGGACTCGTCTGTAACGCGAACGAATCGATCGAATATTTTCAGTTTTGACGAGAAACGAATGAATACACGGCCGCAGTATATAGAAAAGTATAGAATTTCGTTTTTATATTTTATATCATCGCGACACGCAGCGCTTTTCCATCGGCTCGCGCACAAGTCGTACTCCTTGAATTTACTGTCTACTCACACAACCGAGCTAAAAAAAAAAAAAACCGCCGAGCGATTCAATCGATAGTTTTTTCTTTCTTACGTATAATACCATCTATACTAGTTGGAAGAGAACACTCGGTAGTTTATTATTGACTATCCGTAGTCAAAAACAGTCGGCGATGCCGTCCGTCACTATTCATAATTATGACGCGATTTACAAGGTATTATAAAAATACGATAAAGAATTCGAAAATTCTCGAACCAATACAATTGGATTTACCGGCAGAGAGGGGGGGACCGGCGATATCCAAAAATTGTATTTTTTTTTTTTTTTTGTTTATCCGTATAACTAAAAGAAATATTTTGTCAAATTCAATTAGAATTTTATTTGTCAACACGCAGTCTAGATTTTATTATGTCCCCTCTCCCTGAGATAAATGTTCTGCGAGCGCCCATGCCTATTCATTATTATTTATTATTAGGGTTCGGATTTTAAGGCAATATAATCAATAAAAAAAGCATTTAAAATGTAAAAAAAGGCAAAAAAAGGCATTTAATTTATATTAAAAGGCAATTCATAAAATATATACTACAAAATAAAATAAACTAGTTGGTATTAAAAAAAAAATTCTGAAACATACTTTTTCAACTTGGAATTGTGATTTTGCTTAACTTTTGGCATAATTAAAAAAACAGAATAAAATAAACGCGTGGAAAAATTATTGAACGACAATTATTGCGATCGACAAACGCGGGCGGACTGACGAACAATCTTGAATCTACGCATTACGAACATATCTTAATCTTTAAATAGGTGTACGGGTAATTTTATGGCCATACCAAATACTCGATAAGACGATATCGATAAATATTGCGAATAATAAAACCCATTTGTAACGATAATACGCAAGCTGTGTATAAAATTATAAAATCAACTGAAAAATTAAACACAAAATAGGCATTTATAAGTACAAAATGTAAAAAAAAGGCAAAAAGGCATTTATAAGGAAAAAGGCAAAAAAAGGCAAAAAAAAAAAAGATTCATCCTCTAAGAAATTAAATGAAACACATTTTTGTATAAAAATTATTTTTCTATTATGATTAATAAAAGAAAGGCATTTGCCTTCAAATCCGAACCCTATTTATTATTATTATTATTATTAATACGAAAAACCACCACATTCGTCTACCGATCAAATCGTCGGCTATTTTAATATGTTTTTTTTTTCAAATCCGAGAAACTATATATATTATTATGCGCGTGGTTTCGTATCGGTTTCAATTCGATATTGAAAAAAAAAACGTCGTTAATTTAATTTCGCTTCAATTGAAATTTCGTTACGAATCTATCGGCGTGTGCAAATAAATATTGTTTCGATAACGAAATAATAATAATAATAATAACAACGTATTTCGGTTAATTTCTTCTTTATTATTATTTTTTTATATATGTATAAAAAAAAAAAAAATCCGAGCTCCAGTCGTTATATTATTCGGATCGGTCTTAAACGACGCGCGATATACACACTTCGCCACCCCTCCCCCCACGGCAATTCACAGCGATTAATTACATATTCTCTCGTACGACCAAATAAGAATTACTCGCTTTTTTTTTTTTTTCTTTCTAATTTCGTACGTACGAAATATATTCCTTCCATTGGTGCCACGTTTATTTTCTTAGTATTTTTTTTTTCTCTTAATCTTTCTCGCTTGCGCGTATGAGGTTGTCGACATCGTTACTACTCCTCCCATACGCATTGTAATTACAGAAACCGCGTGTGGGTTTAATGACAACCGAGCATTATAATAATATCGTTATCAGATCGCTGTCGTTCAACGTCTCGACGATGCCTCCGAGGAAGCGAGCCTACGGTATTCTGATGATGGAAGTAAAAAAAAAAAAAACGGATCAAATAATTTTTTTTATTTATCTTTACTTTTCTACGTATTAAACGTCTGTTTAATTACGCGAGTACAGCGCGCACCGAGGGCCACCGGTTACGGAGAGAATGCGAATAGGGTTTTGTTGTCTTTACAACGTATTCCCCGGCGAAGCACCACGTCGTCTGAAAACCGCGTATCGGACGACCACGCGAGACTTATACAAATATTAACTCGTTTTACGGCCGACGAATTTATGGATTTTTTTTTTTTCGAGAAAATCGAAGTGTTTTTATTAGCGGTCCGCGCGAACGTCAATCGTCAACGCGGGAAAGGAACGAGGACTCACACTCGGAACGAACTACCGCGTTCTTTTTGTACCGTTTCCTTTTTTTTAACTTATGATTCCAATAATACGCGCAGCCGAATCCCGACTGCCCCGTTTCGAAATACGTCTCGCCAAATGTTTAGTGCTCGTCGTCGAGAAACCGCTGAACGAGCGGACGCAGAAACACCGTCCTTCGTTCGTGTTGGTGGTCGGTCGCGTAGAAGAAGAACGAAAAAAAAAAATGAAAAATCGTTCGCGCGACGTAATCGACGCATTTTTTTTTTACTTTTTTCTATTTTTTCTCGACCGTCTCTCTACAACGATGACTTATGGGCCGTGAAAAAAATACCACCACTAATTTCGTGTCTAATGGATACGAACGTTTATAGGGTGTGCGCGCGTTGCAGCGTCTCTCTCTCACACACACTCTCTCTCTCCGCGAGTGCGCGCGCACGATTATAGTCCTATAAATCAACGATATAGTGGTCGCGCGGCGCGTCTTTTAAAAACGAATTTTTTTTTTTCTTTTTTTAACACCGTATAAATCGTGTTCGTCGTCGTCACCTGGTCTGTGTACGTACGCACGCATCGTCCGTACTGCAGCTATTTGGGTGCGTTTTTAGCACCACCACCACAGCGCGAGAAGAAAAGAACCGAAAGAGAAAAAGAGGAGAAAAAACCGGGTTTACCTTCGCGGCCGCCGGTACAGTTATAGAAATAACGAATGCCGCCTGTTATACACAGCCCTATTGTCGAGCGCGCGCACACACACACAATAATAATAATAATAATATGAACCCTCCGGACAAAAAAAAAAAAGAAAAAGAAAAATAGTATGGTTACACTGAATACGCGCGGTCTTCTGATGCTGGAAACGGGCTCGGACCGGCGCGTTCTTTTTAAACATTTTCTTCGTGCCTAACCAGGGCGGGCGCGTACAGAAGTAACGATAATATATAGATGTCAAATTAGAAGATAAAAGGACATTGGTCAGGGGCACACGCAAGGGGAGACCACTAGGGACGACGGACGAGATGGAAAGGTAAATATTTTCAAGAAGACTATAATATAGACAGGTGAAATCGATATGCCGTTCCCTTATATATATATATACTCGTATATTATGTATAACAATGTTCGCGTATATTGTGTAATAATATAGGGAAATATATTAACGTCGAGCGAAACGACTGCGCACGAAAATAATGGCGAGGGACTGATGCAGGATGTATTCCACGGAAAACGAAACGCAACGCGCGTTTTTAGGGATGCAGAATGGCGGAGGTACGTTTTGTTGCCGATTATACGGTTAAAACTGTTAAAAAAAAAAGAGAAAAAAAAATCACGCGATATAATAATAATCAAAGAAACGATCGAACGCGGATTCTTATAGCCACATCGGATTCCCTGGCAACGAGGCAGCTGGGGCATTTGCGGCCGAATGAACCATGAGGTCTGCGGAATCTACTCTATAGCTCGAATCCGTTCTCTAAACGACATAATATCAAAGGAGCCGTGCGAGAACGGACGCTGGATTTGTGGCAACAGCGCTGGGGGCAACGAAACTAAAGGAAATCAAATGCTCAGCGCACCTTTCGGCCAACGTTCTCTGCGAAAAGACGCCACGACGACGTAACAATAACGTTAACGACGGGCCACGAAGATGGCATACGATTTGTAACAATGCGTGGACGACACCTTATGCGACGAGAGGAGCCGGTTCAATGTCGGACTTGTGGAGAAGCTCATCAAACACTTGTTAATATAAGTACCGCGTGACAATCGAATTGCGACGGCACCTGATTTGACCGTTTTTCAATTATAACAATTGTACACATCCGCTTGATTCTCTCGAGATACATATTTTTCGCACGTGTTGACGTTTAAAAACAGTTAGAAATTGTTGGCCGCATTATAATATCATGTAATGTTCTATCTCGTGTAAAACGTTTTTAAGAGCAGTTCATCACTATCGTCCTCCATCACCGCGAAGATTTTATTTCAAACCGTGTCTAAAACGATCTGCGTAAATTACTCAAAAAATTTACTAAACTAAACACGCCGCGTAAATTTTGTCGATAATCTGCGCGCGTAGACGCAATGAGAGAGTTACAATTTTAATTTTTTATATCTAAGAGGCGTATACGAGTAGTCCGCTCGCGTGAAAACAGTCGGGTAATAACACTGTTGTGGGCGACACGCGATAGTTTATCGGCGGTTCTGTGATACGTTATGAAAATATAGGTAGACCTGGAACGAATTCGGTTTTGGTGGAATGGCGTATAATGAAAACATCAGACGTTACACGCGCTGATAATTGTATGAGACGTAGGTATTCTTCTTTGTCGACGATTAGTATAGTTTTGTTTTTTTACATTAAAACGTCATCGTATAATTTAACACGAGACATTTAAGTCGAGTAATAAAAAAAAAAATATATATATACATATAAATGTGATTGAATTACAAATTGTTTGTTTTTTGTGATAAAAAAAAATATGCAGATCAAACGACGGATAAACTGATACACAAAGCTATAAACACGTGCGTATATATACAGGACTAGACAGCAAATGAGATCAACTGCGACTTATCGCGGTTCAGTAATTTCGAACTCGTATTTTATAATTTTTTTTTTTTTATATATAATATATAATCCATTAAAACAGGTACCTCACGGTTTTACACAAGTATAAATTACTATTGGACCATTCGATTTGAGTTGCATTCGCATCTGTAGCACGTTTTCAAAACACATCACCTTCATTGTGCTGCTATATAAACACTTTTATTTATTTTTTTATCGACGTATACCATTGCAGATAGACCGTTGTGTTTTCTTCTACACGGTAGATGTATAATAACAATAATAATAATAATAAAAATAATAAAAATTATTTAAAAAAAAAACAGTCCTCTTACGTACGGACGCAATACTCATACAACAACACGGCCGCCGTATAAATACAACGCATTCACTATACACACACGTATAGAGTAAAACCTCTCAATAACGGACGTTTTATCTTAAGGAACAGGAATATTTACACTATTTACACTATTAACGAAGAGATCTCTGAATAGCGGACACTTGTACATTAATATTAATATGCGAAAAAATTGTCAAAACGCGCTAGCATTACGCACTTAACGAACTCTTTCGGTAAACTAGTTATCCAAAAGACAGGGGTTACTACGACGAAACAACGATGACAATATCGTCGATACCTTGACTTCCAGTGATTCGTCTGTTTTGTTAGTTGACGATTAGTTTTCGATACGATTATTGGGGGGTTAATAAAACGAACGAGGTAGTAGTGGTCTCGCAAGAAAATTTGACATTTGAAATTCCCGTCGAAACAACGGAAACTCAAGAGTTAGTGTGTACTAGCGTAAAACGTTTACACATTTTGAAGAATTTCAAACATTCATCACATCCGAATAGCGGAAAAAATTTCGGTAACCGAGCGTGTCCGCCATTCACTGTATACGTAAATAATTTAATATACCGTCCGTGCAAAACTATCATCAACAAGAATAAATTAGATATATTGTTTTTTTTATCAAATTCTTATATACGTGTTCTAAAGACAATTTAATATATTTCATCGATATACACGAGAGAAAACATTCCTTTCTATTATAATGATATATGCGGCGTATGTACACTCGACAAAACGGTATGTGTAATAATAATGAGATATACGCGCGAGCGTGTATACGAATATATTTTAAAATTTTAATCGATTTTAACACACGCTGTGTTGTTATATACCCGGTCGTAACAATAAACACACACATATATAATTTATATATATATATTTTTTTTTTTAATATTTTTTTTAACGCACAGCGTCAGTCGTACGGTACGCAATGTACGACGGGTTTTGTAATGGAAGTGGGAACGAAAGAAAATTAAAAATCGTACTAAACACGCACGGAACGAAACAATACGCGGAGTCATATTATATTATATATATATATTGTAAAGTCATTTAATATATTATTATTATTATTATTATTATTATTATTATAATTATTATTATAATTATTATTATTATTATTATTATTATTATATAACGTCGTCGGTTCGGATGACAATAATTCAATACGTCTCGTCAATAATAATAATAATAATAATAATAATAATAATATACTCGTATACGTGTGTTAGCGACTTACTCGTCGTGTTCCATTACGCGTCATCGTTGACAACAGTGCAAAAAAAAAAACAAATAAATAAAAAACAATAAACGAGTCTTCGTAGCGAATTTTTCTTCGCTCGTCGTCAACTCGTATACGTATATACGCGATTTCTTACGGCCGTGAGTGTATTACACATATGACGTTATATAAAAATAAAACGGTGCGAAAAAAAATATTATAAAATTAAAAAAAAAACTCTGCTGCATCAGCGACTGTACAATATATACGTGTAAAAAAAACGAGTCCGTTTTCCTTCACACTTTGTAATAGCAGCTCTGGCGATTTTCGAATTCGATACTTTTCGATATTCGTCGAAAACAGAAGCAAACAAAAAAACATCTGATCTTTCACGTGTGATTCGAGTGAAAATAATATTATGTAATTATCCGCCGTACGCTGTTCTCCATACACATTTAACTTTTTTTTTTCCTCTATCAATCGGTTTTATCAATACACCATTAAGATAAAACTAAAAATGTATTGTTCATTAATTAATGAGTAAATATCAATTTCTTCTTTATTCTAAATCTTTGAATTTAAATTCGATTTTTTTTTCTTTTAGATAATAAAAAATAATTGTGTATTTTAGTATTTTTTTTCTTTTTTAGTGTACGGACATATTTCTTCTTTTTTTTTATCCCGTAAAGTACTCGAGCCCCGTTCCCCATCCCCCAAATACTTCATTTCTTTTTTTTTTTTTTGACCATTGTAAACAAACACGAGCATACACTTAAACGACGTGGAAATCACGTTATCATTTCGAGTGTAATAACACAATTCTAAGCGCGAAAAGTCCGAGGATTGCTGCGCATTTGGAACCGAAAAGAAGCGGTTATCATGCGAAAAATCCTGAATATCTGAGGTGGAAAACGCGTGCAATTGTGACGTTACATAAGACTCCGAACGGTTTTTCGGATTCAACAGAGAGTTTTTGTACGGCACCGGTTGAACGCTAACGTAAGGATAACGTTCAGTTAAATCACGCGCGTTAATACCAGTATAATATGTAATTATCTTAACGTAATACACGAAACTCTGATGAAAATTGTATAGAAAACTGTTTTAGACACAAAAAAAAAAATTTGATACGGACAACGAATTAGGTTACATTTAAATGCAACAGATGTAAATAAGACTTCACGTATAGATATTATTATGTACCAAGTGTAATTATAAAATGATTTTTGATCATTAGAGTCATAATAACTCTGAGTTGAAGTTTGGAGTGTAAATGGATTGTTACAATTATTTTTTTTTTTTTTTTGATAATCATTCGATAAGTTTTTCGTAGAAAAAAAAATGTTTGAATTCCGTATATATTTTCAACGGATTCGTTAATCGTACGACATTCAAATCACGAGCATTCGCCGTATAATGGCCGAACGTGTTGTTACGTGATAAGTGCATGTGATTTCACTCATCGCGTTAGGGGGGGCTCCATTAAAATCCAATCCTTCTCGACATTTCAATATCGTTTTTATACGTCGTTTTCAAAAAAATCACCGGACAGTCGTTACCATTGTATACATATAATATTCCGTTCTTTTTCTCGCCCTTGTGTACCGCCGAATCGTCGTCGGTGACAATTTGGAGAAAAGATTTTCTTCGTCCGGAGTCTATATCTCTATCTCGATATATATATATAATATAATAGTAGGCACCACAAGTTCTCCTCAATCAACTGCGATATTTCTGGAAATCATTATTTTTCCCGCACTTGTAATTTTCATTCGTTTGCCGCGTGCTATTTTCAACTGTTTACCCCAATAATATCGTTCACGCGCGTGTCAATTTACATTGTTTCGGTTATTCGCGTATTTGTTTCGCGTTTTTCCTGTTTCGTTCGACATCCGGGACAAAACGATATCCACCAATGGTCCTAATTTGCCGAGTGAACACACCTGACGCATAGAGTCTGTTGTATACAGTGCCAGACGGCACGGATATTGATTCAAATTTCTTACATTTACAGTATTCAATAACGATAATATTAACTCAACGAATACGTATCACAGTGCTTACTCCATATACTATTAACTTGTTCGTCTTATACGTACTGCTTAAAATTAAAAAAATAAATAAATAAATATTATGTTTTATAATTTTCTTCTGTCTTTTATTTTTTTTTTTTTTTAAATCGCATTACGATAATTCGTGATTCTCGTATCGGATCACGGTGAGAAAAAAAAGGAGGCGTTTGGTCGTACGGATTTACTGTTGCGACCTATGTGTGTCTATATTACTGCACGGCCCGACGCGGTTACAGCCGGTACTGCGGCGGATTCGTGTGACGACGTCTCACACGCATCGTAGTGGCCGCTGTCGTTCGGACAAGAAATCGATCGGGTCGCCGACGACGACGACAAATTAAATTATTTACGGAATATTTTTATTGATCGCGGGTGCGATAATTATTATTATTATTATTGTTATTATTATTATTATTATTATTGTTATCATCACCGTGACTATTTTATTTGCCGTAATGTTTCGTCGTAAAACGGACGGCCGTAAAAGACACAGACCGCGGTGACTGGCGCGCGAGTGGCGGGGCCACCCTTTTTCACCGTTTCGTAACACTCCGCGCGGGTAGGACGAGAAGAACGAGAATATTACAGAGAGGAACAAAAACAAAACAAATAAAAAATAAAAGAATAATTTTCGAAAGCGGATGGCGGCGAATTTCTCCGGATCCGAGACGCGGGGTCGTCTCGGTCTCGCCGACAGAATCCTCGGGGCGCCGTACACTACTGTTGAAACGAGAAAAACGACGGAAATTCTCGTTGTGAATAAGAACAAGAAAAAAATAGCGTGCGGCGGTACGGACGCGACGAAGATCGACGGTACGCGGATGCGTTGACGGCGGACCAGTAGGTGAGAGGAGGGAGCGCGATCGCCCTACGCGCGCGTTAAGTAGGTGTTAAAAGTGTACCGGGTGAACAGACGGACGGACGGACCGCGTGCGTGCGTACAACACACGCACACACGCGCGCGCGACGCTCGCGTACGGCGGCGGCGGCGGCGACGGTGACGGACTGGGAAACAAGACGACCCTGGCGGCAGAAGCGGACGACGAACGGCCGGAACGTTATAATAAAACATATTTCGGTGGAAGGGGAGAGAGAACGCGGCGGCAACCAGTCCTCGTTCCGCCCGCAGCGCATTCAGTCACCGAGTATCAGCCGACCGTCGTTGTTGTTGTAGTGCGCGTGTCTCTGTGTGTGTGTGTACGCGCCGACGCGCGTGTGTATTATTTCTCTTCCGTGCCCCGTGCGCGGCGTTTTTTTATTTCGTTAATTTTTTTTTCCCCCTTTCTATTATTGTTTTCGTCGGTGTCGTACGAGAAATTATTTAAGAATTTTTTTTAATCGACGACGTTGTGTGTGTATTTTTTTATTTCAAATAATATTTAAACGCGAGTGCGCGCCACCAGTGACGACGATATCTCTTTTGGAGATATAATTTTGAAAAGAATTTCCTCCCCTCCACAACAACACGCCCCGTCCGTCCGACCGCGGGATAATTTTATTTCGATCATGTTCGTTCGTTAACGTCTCCTTCTCGTGCGCGCGCCCGTCCGGTTCTCGGGGACAAAACATGGTGTTCGTCAAAAACGTGCGTCGCAGCACCGGGTGACCCGCGGTCTCGCACTCGTATATCCCAGTGACCCGCGCGCGCGCGCGCTAACGCCGTTTCTCGCGATCGATCCGCGTTACCGGTCCGCGTTTGCGCCCGTCGGCCGGGAACGTTATGGCGCTCACGTCCGCCGCGGTGCTCGTCGGCTCCGTGCTGTTGGTGATGTCCGCGTCGCTCGGCAAAACGCTGCGGCACAAACCGCCGAACGAGTGCGAGTGGCTGGCCGTGACGGCGTACGGCGACGAGACCATCGCGTCGCACACCGCGGTGTCCGACGAACAGGAGGTGGCGCTGCACTGTCGCGTGCGCACCATGAACTCGGAGCTGGAAAAGACCAACTTCAGCATAATACAGCCGCAGTACACGGTTAAGCTGAGAATCGAGTGCAACAATCAGCTGTACCTGCTCAGCTCGCTGGGCGTCGGCACGTTCCAGACGCTAATCGACCTCCGAGAGCTGACAATCGATTCGTGCAAGCTCAGCGCCCTGTCCCGGGAATCGTTCCGCGGGCTCCGGCAGCTGCGCAACCTGACCGTGGTCACGCACAACAACGACTGGACGTCGGCCGACATGGACGTCCATTCGGACACGTTCACCGAGGAGCTGAACATGCTCGAGCGGCTGGACCTGAGCTACAACAACATGGCAAGACTGCCCGAGGCCGTGTTCTGCTCGCTGCACAACCTCGTTTACCTGAACCTCACGCGCAACCGGCTCCGGCACCTCGAACTCTTCCATTTCGGCTCGTCCGGACAGCGCGATTGCGGCGCCGGGCTTCAGGTGCTCGACTTGTCCCACAACAATTTCGATTCCGTCAACTCGCAGGTGTTCTCGCGGCTGTCCAACCTGCAGGAGCTGTACCTGCAGGGCAACGTGATATCCGTGATCGGCGACCACGGTTTCGACGGGCTGTCCGCCGCGACCGTGTTGAACGTCGCGTCCAACCGACTGGTGAACCTGGCGCCCGAACTGTTCGCGGACGCGCGCGAACTGCGCGAGATGCACTTGCAAAACAACACGATCAACGTGCTGGCGCCCGGGCTGTTCAACGAATTGTCGCGGTTGCTGGTGCTGGACTTGTCCGAGAATCAACTGACCGAGGAATGGGTGAACGCGGCCACGTTCGCCGGACTGTCGCGCCTCGTCTTCTTGAGCCTGTCCAATAACAACATCACCAAATTGGACGCGACCGTGTTTCGAGACCTGAGCCGGCTGCGCTCGTTGCGGCTGGACAACAACGGCGTGCAACACTTGCCCGAGAACGTGTTCGCGTCGCTGGTGGACATGCGAACATTGGTGTTGTCCAGCAACCGACTGACGCAAATCGATCAATTCACGTTCGACGGTCTACCCGCGTTGAACCAACTGTCGCTGGACAACAATCAAATACAATACGTCGATCCCGAAGCTCTGCGCAACTCCACCGACCTGGAGTACTTGCATCTGAACGGCAACCGGCTGTACGACGTGCCCGCCGTGCTGAACAACGTGCCCAACCTGAAAACGCTGGACCTGGGATACAATCAGATCACGGACATATTCAACACGTCGTTCCCGGCCATGAGCCAGCTGATCGGTTTAAAACTGTTGAAGAATCAAATATCGAACGTGTCCAAGGGCGTGTTCGACAGGCTACCGGAACTACACCTGATCAACCTGGCCAACAACCGGATCCAAAAGATCGAGCCCGGTACGTTCGACAACAATACGAGACTGGTAGCGGTCCGGGTGGACGGCAATTGTTTGCGCGACGTCGGCGGCCTGTTCTCCAAACTTTCCCACCTCGTGTGGCTGAACATATCGGAAAACTTCCTGGAGTGGTTCGACTACGCGCTGATACCGACGGGTCTGCAGTGGTTGGACGTGCACGGCAACCGCATCGCCGAGCTGGGGAATCACTACGAACTGGAAACGCAGTTGACCGGGTTCGATGCCAGCGGCAACCTGTTGACCGAAGTGACGGGCAGTTCGATACCGGACAAGGTGCAAAACCTCTATCTGTCCAACAATCGGATTTCCAAAATACAGTCGTACGCGTTCTTCAAGAAACCGAACCTCACGCAGGTGGACCTGACCGGCAACCGTCTGAGAACGCTGAACGCGCAATCGCTGCGCATATCGACCGTGCCGCCGGGCCGAACGGTACCGCAGTTCTCGGTCGGTAACAATCCGTTCGTGTGCGACTGTTCCATGCAATGGTTGCAGGCGTACAGCGTGGAACCGGACCGGAACAAACCGAGACTGGTCGATCTGGACACGGCCACGTGCGAGGTGATATACAACCGAGGCGAGTCAAGAGTGTTGTTGAAAGAAGCGTCGGAAGATCAGTTCCTGTGCCAGTACGAAATGGAGTGTGCGAAACGCAGTACGTGCGATTGTTGCGACTTCGACGCGTGCGACTGCAAAATGATATGCCCGACGAACTGCACGTGTTTCCACAGCGTCAGTTCCACGTCGAACGTGGTGGACTGCTCGAGGGCGGGCTACGCGAACCGAGTGCCGGAGAAAATACCGATGAACGTCACGGTGTTGTACCTGGACGGCAACACGATCAGAACGTTGAGCACGCACGCGTTTTTGGGCAGAAAAATCCTGAAAGTCCTCTACGTGAACGCTTCGAACGTGGAACGCGTGCAGAATAGAACGTTTCACGGGCTCAAAGAGCTCGAGGTGCTGCATCTGGACGACAACCGTATTTCCGCGCTGTACGGCGACGAGTTCTACGGGCTGGACAAGCTCAAGGAACTGTACCTGAATCACAACCGGTTGACGTACGTAAACGGCACGACGTTCCGTTCGCTGCAACAGCTCACCGTGCTCCGTTTGGACCACAACCGGATTGTGCAGTACCCGGTGTGGAGGCTGTCGCCCACGCTCACCCGTCTCCGGCTGGCCGAAAACCAATGGAGCTGCGCGTGCGATTTCGTACAGCAAATGAAAGAGTTCCTGCAGTACGCGGCGGACGCGGTAATGGACGCGGAACAGGTCCGTTGCGTGGACCATTCCGGCGGCGGCGGCGGCGGATTTAACGTGCTCAACGACAATAACGGCACGGTTTGCGGCGCCACGACATCGCCCGCGGCGGCGACAGCGGCGGTCGACAGGCCGCCGTTCGTCAACGGGTCGTCGAACGCGATCGAGGGAGGAGCGCTGAACGGTGGCGGCGGCGGCGGCAACTGGACCGCCGCGCCGCCGCCCGTCAAGACGGTCGTCGTACAGCAACGGCCGGACGTGCACGACTACGTGCCCGCGCTCATCGTCTCATTCTCCGCCGTGTTCTTCGTGATCGTCGCCGCCGCGGTGGTGTACGTGTTCCGGCACGAGATGAAAGTCTGGTGTCACTCGCGGTTCGGCGTGCGGATATTCTGCAAGAGCACCGAGTTCGAAATGGACGAGCGGGACAAGTTGTTCGACGCGTTCGTCAGTTACAGCGCGAAAGACGAGGCGTTCGTCGTCGAACAGCTGGCGCCGCGGCTGGAGAACGGCGACCCGTCGTACAAGTTGTGCCTGCACTACAGAGAGTTCCCCGCCGGCGGCTACGTGTCCGACACGATAGTGCAGGCGGTGGAATCGTCCAAGCGCACCATAATGGTGCTGTCCGAGAACTTTATCAAGTCCGAGTGGTGCCGGTTCGAATTCAAATCGGCGCACCATCAGGTGTTGCGCGACAAGAGGAAGAGACTGATCGTCATACTGCTCGGAGAGGTGCCCAACAAGGACCTGGACCCGGACATCCGACTGTACCTGAAGACTAACGCGTACCTGCAGTGGGGCGACAAACACTTTTGGGACAAGCTGAAATTCGCGCTGCCGGACGTTCCCAACAACCAGAGGCCCAAGACGATCAATCACAAACAGCATCACCACCATCATCACCATCATCATCATCACAGAGGGGTGCACAACAACTATTCAAGACCGCTTGCCATACACATATAACAGAGCGTATTATGACTACTACTACTACTACTACTACTACTACTGCTGTACGTACTAATACGGTATGAAAACTTATATCTTGCCTAATAATTATGAATTTGTGATATTAGTTAGTGAATAGATTATGTAAAAAAACAAAAAAAATACATACATAAACACAAGAAATTTCTGTACAGTGTATATATGATGTACGGCTACACAAACGCCTACCACTCCTGCGTAATTATTATTATTATTAAATTTTTTTTTTTTTTTTTTTTGTAGTAATTCATATACGGTTTATTATATATTAAGACATTTCTTTTATAACACTTTTTTTTTTTAAACTTTTTATTGTATAAAACAAAACGAAAAATTACGTGTAAAGACCGAAAAAATAAAAATCTCCTCCGAGTCATTAGTACTATTAGGTTAAAATCATCGTTTCTTAGATTCCACCGTGTTTTAGGCCCTTTAAAACATAAAAGCATTTTCAGTTCGTTAACTCTTTGGCCGCATATCCGAATATATATATTTTTTAAATCGGGTGTTTTTATTTTTAATTTTTCGAGTCAAATATTTTCGATGCGGCAAATATTTCGCCATTTATACACACACGTTGGTGCGTGTATTTGCAGACAAAGAGTTGAAAAAAAAAAATGATTTTTGACAAGTCGCGGGGTTAGTTACCTAGTTTAAGAATGTCTTGTATTTTTTTTTTTCTATAGTGTTGTACGTTTAGACGACTATTAACCCGATTCCATGTAAAACACGTGCATTATTTCATTTAAAAACGTTAAAACTACAAAAATAATGCCATTTATTTTATTATTTATTTTCTTAATGCGAAGACTATATAATATGTATAAACGTCTAGGTGGTACTAGAACATTGTTGTGATATAATTTTTTTTTTTTTTTTTTTTTTGTTAATTTAAATTGGCCGGTATTCGAGAACGAATTTCGACGAACCGGCGAAAATACAATAAAAAGAAAAAAACGTAATGTTTAATTCCGCTTTGTTTTTATTCACACACACACACACACACCCATGTCTATTACGAGACAAAAGTATAACGGAATCTATACGGAGTAATCCGTATTCAACGATTTCCAACGGAGTTTTCGATATGAAACAAACGAGTACATTTATATTTTGATTAAATACATCGGTTTCCATCGTGTACAGCGTATACAACAGTCTTCGAATAGTGTTTTGCCGGCGTATTTTTTTTTCTTTTTTTTTGTTCCTATGAAAATTCCCTAATGTTTCCCTGGACAACGTACTTTGTCGATTATTGTGGCGAAAACAACGAAAATACGTTTTACGTATTCGATATATTATACATGTACGTGTAAATTGTTGACACAATGTCCAAAGACAACTTTTAAACAACTCGAAGGTATAATTATGAATAAAAGATTTAAAAACTGTATAGAATTAATATTAGAATTTCGGATTATCCGCACTCGTATTCAATTGCGAAATACATCAAATAGAACGTACAAAAAGAAAAAGAAAATAACGCGGGTCTCTGGTAATTAAATAAATTTTTTTCCGTCGACAATTTTCGTAGAATTTTTATACGTTGTCGTCGTGGGATTGAAACTTTAAAAGATTCACACAAGACGCGTCTGTGAAACGAATAAACTTGTCGGTAAACTAAAAAAACGACCAGGGAATACTTTTTTTTTTTTTTAACCATTTTATTCGAACAAGCAGTGGCGTATTGGGGCTTGTACTCGGATTCCGTCTTTATTTTTGAGAGTATCAATCGTTACGACGATTTGCGTATATTTTTATTTTTATAAATACTCGTTTCGGTAATATATACTTTTTTTTCGACTAATACAATGTTTTATAAATTAAAAAATACACATTTAAAAAAAAATTTTTTTTTTTTTTTAATATCCTTTTCGAATTCTATACACGTACGAGTCCATATAAACGGATAATATAACAATAATATTTAACAGACATATCCGATAGCAGAGACGTTTTTGGAGACCTAATTTTTTTTATATAAACGGCGTTTTTTCACTTCTCGTCAATACGAGACGCAATGCGAACAATAAGTATTCATCGCGAACACGTAATATTAAAAAACACCGCGTGAGTTGTTTTTCGCGAGCTGTTCGGCGGCAATGCGTGCGTGTGTTCGGAAAAACGTACACGCGAAGACGCGATGGCGTGTGTGAAAAAAATTAATCAATCTCTAACACAATAACGGGGAAAACGTATTATAACGTAACGTTGTGGTCCGCCGATAAACATAAATAGGCACAACGTAATATTACGACGACGTGATAAATATACAGTGTGTATTATCGTGGACAATATGTCGTCGGCGGTCTCGTGCGAAGTATATGTATAGTGTACGCTCATTGTTTTATCTCGAGACGGATTTCTAATCTGTGTCGACCGATACGTATAGAAGAATCCCGCGGAGGCTGCACGGCTCGCCGTGGAAGGATCGGCATGAATACTCCCCCCCTCCTCCGAGACAAATATAAAACAACGCGCGCGTATCTCGCTCGCGGTACACGACCGGCCGCCGGCCGCGGGATTATCTGATCACGTCGAAACGTCTTGTGACCGACACAAACCATTGATCATCATCGTCGTCGTCGATGGATCTTGACTACGGTTTGCGTGCGCGCGTCCCGTCTCCCATCCCCTGACGCGGTGGCGGCTCGCCATCGACATAATAATTGTTGTTTTTACGACTGCGACAAAACAAAAAATTTAAACCAAAACGAGTTACAACAGTCTCGTCTTCGATTTTCTTATCCCCAAATATATATATGTATATATTTGTAACAATAATACCGTAATCAATAGTAGTAGTAATAATAATAATAATAAATAATAATACAAGTAACGGCGTAATTGCGTCAAAATATTTTATGTAAATATAACGATTCGCTTTTAGCGGACATGGCTTTTTTTCGAACGGATAATTGTGGCCGGCCAATGAAGAAAAACAAAACTGTCGATTATTATTATTATTGATCTCCTGTTACGAGTAACACCGTCATCACGCGTATATTACACGATATTTTATTAGAGAAACGGGCGAGAGAGAGAAAAAGAAAACGACAAATGTTTTCACCGCTGTCACAACCCCCCAACAATCGCGCCGGGCCGTGCCGAGCGCAGGCGAACGCGGAACACGACCACCGGCGACCTTTTCCCGGCCACGTCCGCGACCTCGTGCGAAATTTACGCTGCGCGACGAAATAAACCGGTACGACGCGCCTCCTAATCCGCAGACTTTCTTCTTCTTCTTCTTCTTCATACGCGTTAATAACGGCAAACATTACTGAGACAAACACGGTACCGTTGTTCTCTCGACCGACAATAAAATTGTAATTTTCGCGTTGGTTTCTCGAAAACGGCGAAAACCTTTTTGACTCACGCGCGAGTTTTTTTCCACTTTCGACGACACTCTTCGTCGAAATAATCGTTTTTTTTTTTTTTGTTATTCATTTAAAAATACGTTTTTTTAATGTAAACTTTATCAAATGACAATACTACGAATTATTATAATCTCTGTGTCCACTGTTCCCGAACAAAATACATTTATTAAGGGAGAAATATCTAAAAAAAAAAAAAAAAAAAGCTAGCGAGTCGCCGGAGTGTTGTAAATGTCGCTAAAAGTGAATATAAAATATATTTCAGAGTGTATTGTTGTACGTATCCGCTATACACACGTTCGAAAACATTGTACCCGAAGATAAAAAGATTCCGAGCGGAGAGGAACCGTAATATTTTTGAGCGCATAACAAAAAAATTAATCCTTTTTCTTTATGAATTAAACGCCTCAAAACGCATTGATTTCTACAAAATCAAAAGAACGTGTTTTTCAAAAGAAATTAATATACAATATAGTGTTACGTGTTTGATAAATATTTCGAGTTCCTAAACGATTTATCGGTTTCAACGAAATCGCGTTTTCATATTATAATTGCTCGATACTTTTTTTTTTTACTCGTATTTTTAGGCGTTTTTGAGAATAACGAAAAACGACCGACCACTTTAAAGTACCGAACAGATAGAATTTGCTAATGGAAAAAAAACTGTGACTACAAAGATCGGCCGGAGCGTTAGTTCTGGTAGAATTTTTGGATACAAACACAAAAGAATAAAATGAAAACACATTATTGTAAAACCAATACATTTCTCGATTCGCTCGGAATTTAAAAGTAAATTGTTATTAGCGGAAAACAGGGGGGAGGAGGAAACAACTGTTTTTTAGAAAAAGATTTTAAATAATAAAAATACATAAAGATTTATTGTGATATTTGAGGTTTTCGATTAATTTATATTCGCTTTTCACGTTTGATATTCGTTAAACAACATTCAAGTGTTGTTGTTCCAGCTGGTATAGCGCATTATTTATTTTTTTTTGATATCCAACAAGCGAAAATGGCTCACCAAAAATAAATAAACACAAACGCTACTCGGAAAGTATATTGTACGGTGGTAATAGTTTTTTTTTTTTTTTTTTTTTTTTTTACAAAACGTTTAAATTCTTTTGAAAATGTAATGTACAAAAAGGTTTGAATGGAAAAAAAGAAGAGAATAAATGTATTAATTGTATATTATAATAATATATACGGACTTTCTTTATAAAAGCAATTTTAAGAACATCGTTATTTTACGGTTCGTTGACTGTATAATCCGTCGCTGTAAGTCAAAAACCAAAATCATCAACAGAAAAACGATTTCGAAATAAGTCGATTTTGTGAAAATCATAAACTCGTTTTCTACGCGCGGCGTTTTATTATTTTATTTTTTTATGAATGCCTCGAGAAAAGTATTTGGAGGTCCGCGGCAGTAAAAAATTATTACACAGCGTTGTGTCGACACGTGCCCGCAGCCTCGCAATAATGACAATAATAATTAGGTTTAGATACAAAGACTTCCGGCATTTGCATAATAATTGTGAATAATGTAAAAAAAAAAAAAAGTAACAGAATCCAGGAATAAAAACCGTGTTTACGTTATCTAAAATCTACGTATGGTTTCGTTTTTTCTAGAATATTTCTGTTAACATTTTATTATAATAAATTAAAATCTTGTCACGCGTAAAAGAAATAATTCGAAAATTATATACGAGTATATAAAAAAAACCGCCCCGTTTAAATGTTATTTATTATTACGAATTACAATATATTTACATGCGTGAGACCCGGGACGTCGTTTAGAATTACATAAAACGTTATATTTATTTAGTAATAAATTTGACGACGAAACGTTTCATTTTCGTATTATCACGGTATTTAATTTTAAAAAAGCTACGCTAATTTACACTACGCTTTCGTTTTTCTATAATTACTTAAATTCGTTATATTTCTTTTCGCCTGTCTGAACCGTGTACCTGTTAATACAATTAGAGACTCTCGAAAATTTACAATTTACAATTCGGATTTGGAATTTCGAAAAAAAAAAAACCAACGTATGGTATTGTGGTTAGGACGACCGTAGTACGGGAGGAAACGACGCGTTGAGAATACATCAAACGGGATTTCGAGGGAATTCGGTTGAGAACGATAGGCGTGAAGGACAGACAACGAGGACGAGCAATTGAAAAAGTAAAACGATTATAAACGTCACGACGGCGTCAACATTGTGAAGCGTACAAAAGAGCGGGAGATTAGTTCGGAGGGACATATTTTTTTTAAAAGTACGTGGAACCATAGTGTGAAACAGTATAGAGGCGAGGGAAATGGTAACAGATCGCTTATTGCGCGCGCGCGCGCGTGATAAATTACTGTAAAAAAAGAAGTATCGGTCTCTCAATAGTCTCGAGACGAGAATCAAACCGGTGCAAGAGGAAATATTAACCGACGGAAAACGGAGCGAATGGCTGCGAGATAACAAAAATCGCACAAACAGTGACGTAATTAAGGCGTTATGAAAGAGGAAGGGAGCAGGGATAAATATTTTTTCAAATCGTTTCGTCGCTTACGTTGTGCTCGACGCGTATCGGCGGCACATTTTCATCATGAACTGTGCCAGCACAAGCTCAACAGATTCAAAATCGATTATCGTAATAATATAAATTTATTTAATAATAATAATAAAAAGAAAAATAAAAAAAAAAAAAAAAGAAGACCAAAGATAGAGGGGATTCTAAACCCATATCAGAATCGGCGCTCCTCTCATTCTCACGATTGCGTTACGCATAAATCCTGCACTGCGCGCGGCGTTGTCCGCCATTTCAAACGCGGCCAACACACGAGTGTAAAAGAGTGTATAAAACACGAGGTAAGTACACACACACACACACACACACACACACTGTTGTACGTATATCGATTTCATTTCCCCGCCGCGGATATTTTATCCCGTATTTATCCTCTCTCCTCTCCTCGTGCGTTTTTTTTCTCTTTTATTTCCATTCCGTTTCTCTCATTCACTCGCTAGTTTTTACCGCAGTAGAACGACCGAGGAGAGGAGCTCGTCCGTCCGCGTATCTCGAGAGCGCGTACGAAGCGGCTATCGTCGTCCGTCCGTCCGTCCCGCCCCGATCGCGCGGGTCCCGCCGAGTCGGCGCATTACACGTGTGTAATATTATAACGACGTGGACGGACGATTGTTATGCTCGTACGATCAAACTGATTAGCGGAACAGTAATAACACGTTGGGCAGCAACGACGATCTTTCCCTCCCCCCCGGTGCTGTTTAGACCGGGCAATTTATTGCTCCGGAACACGCCGAGTATGATTAGTAGTAGTGCGGTCGTCGGCGGCGGGGCACTATACAACGCGAGTTTTACGTATTTTACGCGTCCCCGTCGTTATTCCGCCGCGTCTTTCACCGCGTTCTCCACAGAACAGTTTTGTTTTCACGGCCGCGTCGTGGCGAGCGCGGTGGTGGTACACTCGACGAGATGCGCTGCTCCTCTGCGATGTGGCCCAGTTCGGCGGAGCGCGGGCAGCAGCAGCAGTCGTTAACGCGCCGAAGAGAGAGAGTGAGAGAGAGAGAGCGGCCGCCGGCGGCGGTCCGGTGAATCGCGCGCGCACGGCCGAAGAATGGCCGCCGGTCGCGAAGTTCTTAAAACGAGAAATTTCAAAAAAAAAAAGAAAAAGTTTTAAAAATGAACTAAAACTATTGTCCGTAGCAACGCGATAAACGATAAAACGTTTAGAACAGCGATTGTTTCTCCGGAGCTCCGCCGTTCGTTCGTACTATTAAAAAAAGATTTAATAATATAACATAATTATTGATCGTTATACAAGACCCCGTCAAATCAAACATAAATTCGCCGACACGTGTACAAACAATGTGAAAATCCCGCGTAAGATGAAAAAATATAATTGTAAGCATTTCCCGGCCCGTCGTATATTATTAGGTATAAAATTGGTCGTAGACCATAATATAACAATACATGGACTGCGCTTCAGAGAGAGAGAGAGAAACCGAAAGCAGTTGTCGAGTAAGAGAGACAAATGTATACTAGGAGACATCATCGAAGAGTGAACTAATAAAATGATAATAATAACGTTTTATGTCTATGATAGTATATGAATTAATCTGTGAAATGATTGCTCGCCAACAAATTATACGATAGAGCCCTTGATTAATAAATTCATGTAGTGTACGTATATTCCATGATATCCCCCCTAGTAGTTTCTTTCTCTCTCATACCACATACTTTCGTCGATTGATTGACGGCTGGTGGTGAGGAAAGCGTAACCGTGTATTTATATGTCAATGTATATTGTAGTACTAATGCGGTGTTATCATCGCGTTTCGAGTTTCCACCATTTAATTCCGGTTTGATTCAATTATTATTATTATTTATTACGTTTATTTGGTTCGATATCATTTTATTTTGCGTAATCTTGAACGACGGACGTGTATCGTTTGTCATCATTGTGGATTACCTATTAAATAACGGTACCCGATAGCGGTGAATATAATTATTATTATTACGTTTCATTTTAAAGTTCTTTTAAAAAGTATTTTTACTGAAATCGGAACGTTGGTTTAAAACGGGCTCCGTAAGATCTGAGAGTCGTCAGCCATCAACTTCTGCTCAGTCAAAGAAGGATAACAACAGTTGTGACAATAATAATTCTTTAGAATCGAATTTTTATTGGTATCCCCCATATTCCCTCTTCGATTACTGTATATATATATATATATATATATATATAGAGGCAACAGGTTCGTAGCCAGGATTTTTTCTCGGCGGGAGCAGCTTAAAAGTCAAAAAGTAAAATTAAATCTGTAACAAACTTTAAACAGTTTACATTCGTTGCATAAAAAATAATGGTCATCATTAATATTGCAAAGAAGTCGTTCGTATTATTGGTTTTATAATATATTATAAGATCAACGCTTATGTAAATATATCAACCAAAATACAATAGTGGATTCAAACGAATCATCAAAATTCGAAGTACGAAAGAAAAATGAATATCATATACCTATGTTTATTCATGTATAATTATTCTAAATTAGGGCTGGTTTTTTTTAACATAGCATGCACACATCACAGGGTTCAATCCTTTAAGGTTTCTCGACTGTTATATGTCGATTACTGGCGGCACAGTTAAAATGTTTTTGATAAATATAAGCGTATATAATCAATAATAATTATAAGTTTGCTGACAATAAAAAAATGCACATTCTGCGATGATAATAATAATAATGTAGTGATAAAAGAAAAGTGCGCAGAAACAGATAAGTAATACGGTTGAGGAAATAAATATTTGCAATCATCAATCACTTGGGTAGTATTCCGAATACGGCATTCGAAATACATGTATTTAGAATAATTTCAAGTTTTCTAAATACTTTTTCTGAAAGTATTTAATACATTATATTAAATGTTATTTAAAACGCAGTCACATTTCAAATAATACCTACATAAAAATAAAACTTATTATTTGAACAAAAAAAAAAGGAATTTATTTCAGAAAACAACACAAGCAGCAATACTAAGCAGCAGTAAGTATTTAAAACGACATCGATTATTTTAACTATATAATCTTGCTACATTCGGTTTTGTGCCCAGACTTATTTAAATAATTAAATATATTTAATTAAACTGTAAGTATTATATTTTATATAAACTAATTAGAATTATTGTTACACTAATATATTAGTAGTATATGTATTAAACCCGAGTCTGTTTAGATCTTTCTAGACTCCTTCCGAAACCATGCGTACGACGTTATAGTATAACAACAATATGCCGCGATAGGCGTTTGTCGAAGAACAAAAAAAAGAATAACGATCCATTTTATTATTATTTTATATATTTCAGTTATCCACCACGTTACACACACACACACACACACAATCCGTTTTAACGCTTTTTCATATGTGAAATTGTTTTTTCACATACACACACACATATATTTGATTATTATTATTTTTACGACTTTGAATACATATTTTTTAATGGCCAATACACATTATACAGCGCACTTTTGTAATTCATTTATTTTTAATTTAGTGGTCGCGCGCGCCGTAATATAATAATAATAATAATAATAATAAGAATAATAATAATAATAATAATAATAATAATAATAATAATTATAATAATAATAATAATAATAATAATAATAATAATAATAATAATAATAATAATAATAATAATAATAATAATAATAATAATAATAATAATAATAATAACAATAATAATAATAATAATAATAATAATAATAATAATAATAATAATAATTGTTTAAGCATCATCATTGTCGGCGAATCCATCATCCGAACGGCGAGAGAACAATTGAAACGTCGCTGTAACAATCGAGCACGCGGTCGGTCCATCCCTTATCCCGTAACACCCAAGAGTGCAATAACTATAAGTTATTATTTTTTTTCCATTATTATATTTTCGACGTCTTCTCACGTGTAAACGGTAAACATTTTCGGTGCGTACAAACGACATTAATAATTACACGTAATAATAATACTATTATTATTATTATTATTATTATTAACATTATTGTGAAAGTAATAAGAACACGATAATTATGTGGACCGGTGTTCGATAACGTAATAAATAGAGAGACGCCGTGCAGGAGAAAAAACGAGGAAATAAGGGAAATCGCCAATGTACCTTATTTGTAACAAGTTACGCGAACGATCGGTGAATTCGGTGGTTTGAGCGTACGATAAGGAAAGAAGAAACAAACGATGGGCTACTGGAGCCATAGGCGGATCTAGAGTTTTACATTTGAGTGTGCCCGGCCTTTTTTTGTAGTTATTTTTGTATAATATAGAGCGGTGGCTGTAAGCAAATTTACCCGATTTATGTATTTTTTTTTTTTTTGGCTTATAATTTTCTTCCATAAAATACACTGTAGTTAAAATATTTTAAGTATCCAACACTTGTTTACTAACCAATACTACACAACCTGTCCTATGATATTTAAACAGAAATTAATTAATTTTTTTTTTACATTAGGGTGTGCCTTGGCGTACCCGGCACACCCCGTAGATCCGCCTATGACTGGAGCGTCAGTCAATTGCACATCAACCTGCAAGAAGAAAATCCCGCAAATAAACGATGGACTACGTTGAGATGTGAAGAGAATGGAACGTCGGCACAATGGGACGTAGAATTATTATCGAACGGAACACGTTTATCAAAGTATCATCGCGGATACACAGCGCGTATTTACGGAAATCAGTAATATTCAGACGCGATTATAATAATATTTTTCACAGTTCGTATTAGACGACGTCAAACCGCGTGTTTAAAACTATATATATATAAATACAGGGCCGGTTCGAGATGTTATAACGCGCCCCGGGGGACGATATTATTTTGCAAATAATTATTAGTTACGGGGACGCTTCTACGGTTTTCATCGAAACAATTGTTTCACGGCGGGATAAAGAACGCTGAACGGAAAATAAATTACAAATAAAAATTATTAGAGCATAACATAAACCATATAAAATCACGCGCGAATCTCATTGGAATCGTAACGCGTTTTTCCGACACGTCATGCACGCATTAAATAGGTACAATTTTTTTCTAACAGGGAAAAACGAAAAAGATTATTTTCTTCCCTTTCTACTCGTCAACAATTGCGAAATTGATCCCCGTAGTCGTGTCCCGCCGAGCGCTGCAGTATAAAACGTATATACGCGTATCGTATGTCTGAGAAATAGGATTTTGTCGACGGACGCGGACGGGGTGTGGTGGTGGCACTTTGCGTTTTTAAAAACGAATTACCCGGCGGCGGAACAGCAGTGACAAAGCGCCGCGTATATTGAAAAGCCTTCGGCGCGGCCGTATGGAAATTCTCGGGGGTTCGCCGCCATTTCCGTAGCCGCGGCCGCCGCCACCGACGGGCACGCGGACGAACGACAACCGCGGCGGGCCAAAGGGGTTGGGGGGCGCACCCTATTTTATTATATGCCTTTTTTTTCCCCCCGATTCGCCCGATTTCTTCCCCTCGGCCGGCTCGCGGTGTAATGTCTTCAATTAGTTTTATTACGCGCGCGCGCGTACATAAATCAAAGATTTTTATTCTTTTTTCCCTTTCCACCGCTTTTCATTTTCAATAATCTCCGCGCACAGCCTTTGGTGTACACCCGTTCTCGTTATTATTATTATTATTCCCCGTTTAAACGCGCTCGTGTACTCGTTTAAACGTACACGAGGGGGAGGCCACGAGAGCATTCCGCCGCCAGTACACGGCGGCGGCGGCGGCGGCGGCGGTGTAGAACGCGCGCGTGTAACCGCGGGCTCTCGAAAACGGACGGTGATTCACGTCGATCATCAAACCGGTCCTGCCGCCGGTGCGTTTCGTCGGTTTTTATGCGCGCCTAACCGTCCACCCCCACCGGCCGTCTGTCGCGCCGAAAACAGTGGGTCTCAGAAAACGTTGAAAAACGTAAATAAATAAATGACTACGACGAGAGGAGAGACGCGGGGGAGAAATTAGCCGCGACGCGCGTATCGGTAAAAAAAAAAATAATAAGAACGCGCGCGTTAACTTCAACGGCCGCGCGCGGAAATAAAATTATAAAATATACGCGCGGACAACTGACGCGGTGTAATAACAACACCGTTTTGAAAACGTATATTTTATTGTGAAAGATAACGGGCACGGAGAAACGACGACGACGACGACAACACGCGCACACTGGGCCGCCGCGGAGATCAATTAAAAAAAAAATATATATATAAAGAGAGCAACGCACGTTTTATTACGGCCCGGTTCGGCGGCCGTTTTACGATAATACGCGAACGCCGAGTTGTTACGAACAACGAGAGGGAAATACGCATCGTTGTTCCAGCGCCGACGACGACGGCGGTTGGGGGCCCCGTCGGTTACTAAGAAGAAAAAAAAAACGAATAATAATAATAATGAAAAAAGAATTCGGAATCTTCTTTTTTTACTTAGTATTCGAAACGAACGAGAACGCGTTGGTTTTTAATACGCAACAATCATTTTGTGTCTGTACCATTGGAAAATTACAACGCCAAAAGCAGTCTCCGGTAGAGCGAATTCATTTGGTAACGCGTTTTTTTTTTTTTCGATTCTCACCAAATTGACGCATAATCGACGCGGATCTCGTCCAAAAAAACGATTACATCGATTAGCAGCCATTTTGATTTCTTTATGATTTTGTCGCGCTATAATGGGCCGCGTGGAAACTTAAAATATCCCGTTACGCTTCAAACATGTTCTGCGTTGATCCAAAAAAAAAAAAAAATGTCTTTCGTTGATTTTCCGTTACGATTATTACGGCCAATAATAGATTTTTTACGTACTTAATTCGTGATAAAACGGGGTAATTTTTGCTTTTTAGGTTTGACAGTTTAATGAAATGTCAGACTCGAGCGTTACCTCCACTGTATCTAAGAAGAAGAAGAAGAAGAAAAAATTATTGAAAATCTTTAGTGTCGGTTTTTTTTATATATATATATAATCATTTCAAGTTTTTCAAGCGTATTATTTCAACTGATTGAACGAAAAGTAAAATTAAACATTTTTAGAGCTGTCTCGATTTATTAGGAATTATATTAAAATGACGTACTTTATAAGGGTAATAATATTAATAATAAATATAATATTACACACAATACTTTTCATCGAATCCAATGCGATTTATGCATTTGCTCTCGAATTTCTATAGAGCAATAAGAAAATTATAAAATCATTAACCGAGTGATTCGCCGAAACGACGTCCATAATATTTATTATGCCCGTGGTTCGCTACTCATTTTTAATTGCTATTTAAATAATATGCGAAGGAACAATAAGAAGAAGAAGAAGAAACGATAGTACATGATACAGGACAGAATTGTAAAATCCTTCCCACGTAGGGACTATAACGACGTGATCAATAAATACGAATACGATTTTTTTTCTTTTTTTTTTTAAATATATAAAAATTGGTTAAATTATCACGTCACTAACTTTTAATCGGATTGTATTGGATGAAATTTCGAATAGGATTTTTATGATGAGTCAGACGTTAATTGAAACGTTTGCAATGACGTTTTATAGCTATTTCGATGACGTACTCGTTTGTATATGGTATAGATAATCAGTTAATCGGAAAACAACGATAAACCAGACGTATATTTCGTTTTTAGGCACCGTTCGATTTCACCCATTTTCCATGAAAATATAGTCGCGCGGTAATTTTGAAAAACGGCGACGAGTTCCTTCCGAGTTCTTTTTAATGGAATAAAAATATAAAAAAAAAGATGTCCGTGGTCACATCCCTTTCGCATTTTATCCTAGTCAAGCGTTGATGTCTTTCCCGTTGAATTTGTCGTATACAGCCGCCGTATCACATGTTTCATGAGCGTTTTCATTTTATTTCTACACCACAACAGCCAGACACGAACACGCTTTTGTACACTCGGCCGTATCCGCCGCCTGTTACTTTATAATGTGTTTATAAGAAAGAAATCAAATTTTTTTCCTCCAAAAATTTTCAAGCGCAATCAAATGGAGATTTTTGTAAATTGAGAAAACGAAACATGTATTTATGTTTCTAATTTCTTTTGAATTTCGTTCACATTGCCAGCGTATGATAATACGGATTTTTATATTTCTTTTTTTTTCTGCAAACCAATCCGGTAGTTTTCGGATTATACGCGCACAATAATAACGTGTATTCATTACATTTTCGTTAACGCGTCAGTAAAAAAAAAAAAACAATAATCATCACGATAATATCTACACACTCGTGTATAATAGTGATCGTGATGGAATCGATACAGAATTCGCGCTGGTCGTGAATTTCGCCGATTTTTCCAATAAAAATGTCGACGTGTCACGAGGAGAAAAAGTAATGGCTGAAACAGGAGCGAGCGGACTGGGCGGTAGTACGGAAAATTTCAAAACAATTAAATCGACGGCCGCTTTGAACGCGCAATAATATTAATGTATTAACGAATTTTCGTTATAAAACAATGGCGACGTGGCGTGTATTGGATCGCGGCACGTTTTGTAATTTCCTATTAAAATCGCGCGTTGAAACAGTTGAAACGACGGGCGTTTACAATTTTAACAACGACAATATTTTGTAAGATCAAAGAACTAAAACATAATTTTTCCCTATTAACACGGCGCTTTGAGAATATTTTTGTCGCGTATTTACATGTACGCGTTGTAGACGAAACGATATGACGAAATGTTTCGAAATACGAATAGTACAATAATAATTGTACGCCATTTCGCGTTCAGTAGTTTTTAGTCGGCCGTTTCAAGCCAAACAATCTCCCGGACCCACTTTAAAGGTCCAAGAACCACAATGCCTCTCTCTCCTGGCCCGTGTACCGCGGACGACGTACGTAAAATATTTTTTCCCTCCTCTCCTCATCACGAAAAACGAGCGCTAATAATCGCGCAATGTAAAGATACGATTTATTTCCATTAATTTTTATTTGTTCGCGCACAACAGTGTCCGATTTCAACGCGTTATGGAAACACCACGAACGACAAAAACTAATGGCATTTTCGAATCTAAAACACCCGGACGGTAAAAGGTCCTACCCTACTGCTGCGACACGGTAAAACGATATCTTTGACACACATCATATGCAATCTGTATTATGTCCTCCCGCTGTGATCTTCTCGCTCCTGCGCCGTCGTAATATATCATCAGCGTATATAAATAATATTCGTCGCGATTTAACGTATATTATCGAATAACGTTTTACACCGATTCCGTGTAATTAATCAATCCACCACCGCCGAAACAAATAAAAGAAAAAAACACGTATTATAACCACGAAAATTAATTCTCGAAACGCGCAATAATTTTTAAAATATATATTAATATATTCGGTCGCGAAAACCTCCGCGACGTTTCGAAACGAATACTATATAACGTTTCACACGCGCGAGCGTTTAGAGACAGCGCACGTGAGCGAAGTTCTTATCAATTATCATACGTCGTAATTTTTTATCGATACCGACATAAATAATAATTCAATAGTCTTATGCGCGTAAAACTGTCACTTGGGTATATTATATATTTTAAATATTGTATTTTATTCGGTTTTTTTCTCCTTAAACTTCGTTCGAAAATATCCGAGGAACAGCAATTAAATAAAATAATATTAAACGCGAGAAAGCGAATAATAGATGATAGAAAAAAGACAGGTCTCCTTATGTCCACAATCCACATTGATTCTCAATTTGACCGTCACGTATTTACGAAAAAATAAGACATTGTTTTTATTATTATTTTGAAAAAAATATTTTTCATATAAATACACCCGAATGACAATTTTATATAATGTTAATTAATTATATTTGTTTACATAATAATTGATAAGAAATTACGTGTTTCTAAAAACGGGGAAGAAATCGTTCCTTTTACACGGATTAAACAAAAAAAAAGAATTATAGTGTACGTATTTTTGTTTTCATTTTCATTAAAAATTTTAATATAATACGATGTATTATAAGAAGTAATAGGTGTCCGCGAAAATTTTGCCCGAATGCGAAAGTCGTACAAATATACATACCTCGAGTATAGTGGTAATGGCAGGGCGTTGCGACAAATCTAGTATAGCTCCCGAGCCAATTTTTTTATATAAAAAAACAATTTTTTTTTGCTAAAACCAACGTTTTTAAATATATTTTTCAATTGACTTACCGCGCAATCGTTTAAAAAAAAATAACGTGTGATTAGAAATAAAAAATGAAAATCATAAAATCGTTTGGAAGCTGAATTGGAATATTATATCCAAGGGGAGTGTAGGGGGTTTAGAGTTTTCTATAAACGTTGACGTATTACCAATATACACAAAAGGAAATTCGTATAATTTCTCCCGTTATTTCTTTTAAAATTAAACGGATCGATTTTATATAATATTATAATAATATAAATATTATATTTTATAAAATCAACTGCAAGAAGATTATTGTTGTCCAAAATAACTGTACGAGACCAAAACTACAACAACAAAATGTAAATCCTGCGTAGCATTGCTAGCACACCGAACTCGTGGAATGTATCGTAGTCAAGTCTCTCATATATAACGAATTTCCTCTAACCACAAAAGCTAAATATCCCGGCAACGCAACTGATCGGAATTTGATGAATTTGATCATAGGATTTTTAAACATTTTTTTTTTTTTTGAACATGTTACTACGATATATTTATTTCGTTTTGAAAAACTTTTTTTTTCTGTCCTGTTAAAGCGGACCTGTTTGTAAAAACAGTCTTTACACATACGTATAATGGCCCGAGGCAGTGATGATGGTGACGGCGGCGGCGGCGACTCGCGAGTTCCGCGCCGTTCACATAAAAAGAACGAGCAAATAAATCATCCTTATAATTATACATATACACGGAATGAGTTGCACTATGCGGTACATTTCATATTTATTTTATTTCTTATATAATATTATCATATAGCCAGTGTAATTCACAGAGATTGCGGACGCACAAACATAATATATATAATATATATATATACGGCGTGTGCAGCGGCAGAACTTTTCAGATTTATCGTTTAAACCCGACAAACAAAACGCGTTAAAATAATAATAATAATAATAATAATAATAATAATAATAATAATCGGTGTTGAACAGCCAAGACGATGACGAATATTTTTATATATTTTTTTCCGTATAATATAAAGACGAGAAGACGACGATGGGAGTCATCAAAGAAAATGCGTCTACGTATAAGGATACAACTCTCGTGTGGCACTTCGACGCGTAATACATACGCTGTACCTGCTATTGTTGGCGGCGATAAATGTCAACATTTTTCGTTCAATATAGTCGAAGTAACGATATGAGTAACAAACATTTATGTCGTATACAAATTCATAACCGTTTAATCCGAGGAGAACAAACCCCCCCCGGTTTTACGAAACACTTAAAATAAGCTCAAAAAGTCCTAATGATCTAAAGTTCAAAATCGGAAGAAATTTTTTGAAAATTATTTCACCTTAACATATATATATATAAATTTTAAACGCTATTGAGAAAATCGAAAAACGACATCGGCGAAGTACTCAACTAGGCGATGCGATCGTTATTATCGGTAACCGAGTATGAGAATCCGTCCCGGTAGAATTTTCGGATGCCGACAAGAACGAAAGAGAGAAAAACACGCGCATCGTTGTAAAACCAATACATTCCTCTCGCTCACAACGCCGGTCGGAATCTAAATAACGAAGAAAACTACGAGAAAGAGACTACGGGACTATCGCACGGCGCCGGGTGTTCGCGAAAACAAAAAACTCCGGCGTTTGATGTATAAAATAACGTAATAATAATAATAATAATAATAATAATTATTATTATTATTATTATTATTATTATTATTATTATTATTATTATTATTATTATTATTATTATTATTATTATTATTATTATAGGTAAGTGTACCGGCATTCACCAGAAACGGCGCTCGCGATGAACACGCACACATCTGGCACACGAGTCCGGTAATTTTTATTTTTTGTCCGTAGTAACGACAAAAGTACCGTTTCGTTTTCCCCGACGTGCGCGCGGGAGTTTAACACGAAATAAATAATAATAATAATAATAATAATAATAATAAAAATACCGCGCGTGTTATTTATTATCGAAAAACGAGTGTCGACCGAAAAAAAAGAAAAAAAACCGCAAAATTACTCTCGTTACTTTTGGATACGTACGTATTTTTTTCTCCGTCCCCCATCGTGTCGTCGTTCGTAAGACCTCCAGTGTTAATATATCGTTTGTCGTCCCACGATGAGACTACGTTTTTCGTGTGTTATTATTATCGCGCGCGTCGGTCGCTCGACAAAAAAAAAAAACGTTTTTCCGCGACTCGCTGCTGTCTATTTTTTATTTTTTTTTATACGATATCATCATCAGCCATTATACATTTATCTTGTATAGAAAAAGAAAAAAAACACAATACCGAACGCTGTAAAACTTCATCCCGTTCGTATGTACATACGGGGACCGGAACGTTAACAAAACATCGGTCTCGGTTTTTAGAAAATAAAAATTTCGATATTTTTTTTCGAATTTTCAATGTGGGTTCTGGAACCGGTGTACTCGCCGGTTTTTAAAAAAAAATATCCGTTAATACTGCCGGTATTTACCGGTTCTGGATCGTATAAAATTGTTTAATACATTTACTACATTTACATCGAACGAGTGCAGATGAGCCAATTACGCTGAATGTCCACTATTTAACGTATTTAAAACAATAATAAACGTGGCGTTTCGATATTTTCCCAGTAGCAGAATGTTTCTCGACAAATATAATTATAAAAATTACCAAACAAAACGAATAACGTCACAAATGTAAACAAATCGACAATCGTAAATATTTTAGTAATCGTGGAACGTTTTATACCGTGACTGATCATTTTTTTTTCATTTTTTTTTTTTTGATAACAACGAATTCTCGACATCAATATTTAATCTCGTATTCATTATCAATTCATAAAAAAAATTAATTAAATTTTTTCTATGTGTATAATATTATATGCGAGAATAAAATTTTCGTTAACTGTTGTCGTTGACGTGTGTGTGTATATAATACGATTAACGCTTATATAGTGTGTGCGTATTATGTGACGAACATCTTAAAAACATTATAACAACGCCTACGATTAATGTAAAACAATGAAATTAATACTCCATCGTGGTTTTACCAAAATATATAAATTGATGATTTATAATTTCTAATAAATCGACGATTTAGAACCGACATTAACCGTTTTTATAATATGGATTCCGGTACCGGTTACGGTTCTATTTTTGCTTTAGTGTTCTGTGTCTGGAACCGGTTAATTTCGGTACGGTTCCGGCCTCGGCATTCATACGCGGATGTAATCAAACGTGTGGGAGCAACGGGGAAAAAATTAACTTACAGTTTTAAGTTGTTTATTCGATGAAAAGTCATTTTGACCGATCGAGTTTAAACTGTAAACGTTAAAAAATGTTTGGAGTATATACGCGGTGTCGCGTTACGAAACAGTGTTCGAAAAACTGCGGAAAATTCAAACTATGCATTATTCGTATACCGATGTTCGGGATCCAAAAACAGATCATTTTTGTCGTTTTATTATTTTCTTCAATACCTCAATGGTAAGTAAATCGTTTGGAAAAATTGTAAAATTATAACGTTAACCATATAGTATATGTAAATCATCAATAAGGCATGATATCGTATAATAATATTCCGTAACATATATGACGGTTATTTATTTTATCGATTAATAATAATTAATTCGATTTATTTGTAAATCTATTGAGTACTCATAGTCGTGTTAAGTATTTTAAAAATTAAACCCATAAAACCTTTTTGAAGTTCGGTTTAGGTTCGATATTTAAATTGAATTGTTCGGTTCGACCTCAAAAACTTGGGTTTGTAACACCACCAGTATCAACTTGAATCGGTTAAACAAAAAGTTCATTATTTTATTTTTCATTTAACACAATTTAAGACTCGAATCCCAAATTATTTAACACATTTTTTCTTAAATATGTAATATTAAGTAACGTAATTTGTTATTATTCTTTCTTCTTCTTTTTTTTATTAAGACGTTTGGTATTTTAAGGAAAAAATAAAAATTATCCGTCAAACAGTGAAAATTACAGAAATTATATATGAACAGCGAAAACGCGTCCGATAATTATTCGTTTGCAGCATAATGAACTCAATCGAATGATTATAAAAATGAACGGTTTAAAACGACAGTTAAAACTAGTCGAGTTTGAAAACAATAGTTTTGATAAAACGTACTATTCGAACGGCAATATAATAATTTTACTGTTATATATGATTTTTAAGTATTCTAGAGACGGTTGGGAGAATCGCTGAGAAAATTAATATTATAATAGTCGCGCACGCGATATACGATATTATTGTTTATTATTATTATTATTATTATTATTATCGCAATTATTCCTCAGGTCATTAAAATCGTCACGCTGCACATACGCTACGATGAAACCACGGCGGCCGCGTTATTAATTGTCCGCTCGAATAAGTCGAGACGAATTTTACAAAAAAAAAAAAATATAAAAAAAAAAAGCCAACGAGCCGTACGTATAATGTGTATGAAACCGCGACAACCACGATATATAATTATACTGAGGTAATGATATTCGTCGTGAAATATATGATTTGATGTACATGCACACAGGTGCTGGTCGAGCGGAACAGAACAATATCACATATACAGAGTGTATACTATATATATATTTTTTAATATATATATATATATTGTAATATTACTATCGTAATATACGACTAAAGCTTTGTGTTCGAAGGAAACCGAGCTGAATGTTATATTAACGTTTACATTTTTCTCACCGCGGGGCCGGCCTGGAGCGACAATTTTGAAAGGGTAGAATTTACAAAAAAAAAAAAAAAAAAAAAGCCTTTCTTCATTCAATTTGATCTATATCAGGAAATATTCTTCTTCAAACCTCACCGGTTTAAAACCGCACCTACGTGTATAATAAAATAATGTCTCACACGCGAAACAGAATATTATCGGAATTTGTAACACGTCGTATTTGTACATAACTCGTGGGCGTATAGCACATTGTAGTAGGTATCAATAAATAACGTATATGCGATGAAGAGTACGTTATATTGTATTTACTTTTGAAACGTGTGATCCAAAATTATTTCTCGAATATATATATATAACCGAACCGTGCCCTGTTCTTCAATTTCCAATCGTCTAAACGAGTCGTGCGACACAACAACCGCGTATTCGATTTTTAGGTTTCGTCGCGTCTACACTTCGCTTATATTTACAAGTCTTATAATACTGTCACGCGCGAGTCGAATAGTTGACAAAATGTCACTATCGCGCTATCGAACGATAGTAAGAAGAAGAAAAAAACGAACAATTACCACCGGTCGTCATAAATAATACGAATTCGATTTATTATTATTTTTTTTTTTTGTAATTTAAATAAATAATAATATTAATTGAATCGTACCCGTTGTGTTCGTAACGAATAAAATTAAAAATTTGCATACAAAACGTTTTGTTTTTTCCCCGACAGATTTTTACGCGCACATTCAAAACGTTTCGCTTCGAGTCTCACGCGTATGCACTTATACGGGTCGCGGCCAACGAAAATCTCCTTTTTTTTTTTTTGAAAGGGGGGGGGCCGGGAGTATAAACACGAAATAAAATAAAAATTGAATACGAATCATAAAATTGTATTTTTTTTTTTTAAAAAAAATTTCGATAGAAGGAGGTCTGAACATTAAACACCCCCCCCCCACATCGCCCTTCTGCGACCGCGCGACAAGTGCCCTCCCCCCTCCCCAGCAGAAACGCGTTACCCGGATCGCCGCCATCCACGCGAATAAAAGAATTCCTCGGATCGCCGCCGGAGCACACTCGGATAATGACAGACCGAAAACACCTACTGTGTACTATGCGTAAAGAGACACGACGAGTTGTCGTCAAAAAGACGTGTTATACGGATTCGGTGGAAATACAATTTGAAAAATCCGTCGGAGCGTTCGACTGGAAGAACAAAAAGGAAAGAAAAAAAAAAAAAGGAAAGACGCGAATTGGCCGCTGGACCGCACACGGTCGAAAACGTTCCCGTGTACCGAGAATTCATCTTTTCCCGCGTTTCGGGTGCCGTATCGAAAACCCGCTATTCGATCCGCGCACAACGACGGCGGGGCCGCCGCCACTAATTCTCCGCCAAAAACGAATTTCACATATCCAGAGAGTAACGCGCGGGGAAGCCGTCGGTTACGACGACGTTTTATTCTTTCTGCGCACGAATTGCCGACAACAACGAACGAATGCTCGCCGACGACGATCACATCTCGTCGTGCGTTCCCCGATAGCGAAAACGAACAAAAAGAACCTGCTAAAAACAAAATGATTACATGACGATCGTTTGGACTCGAAGGGCTTTATACGAAATCATAGGTGCCGATAGTGATGTTGGCCGACTCGTAATCGGAAATATTCCAATGGAACTGAACACGAAACAAAAACAGTTCGGTTCGAGCGTCGGAACCTCGAGAAACGCAATTCAGACAGTTGGATAAAAGAAACGCAATTAATAGGCTTAAACATATATAGAACGGATATTATTCTAGTTTTTTTTTTTTTTTTTTTTTAGATAGAAAGTAGTTTTTCCCTCAGTCCGTAGTATAACGAGTTTGCAAAAAATGTATTATCGATTTGTCTTAAAAGTTTTCAGTGCGTCAGAAGTAAGTTACTCGGAAAATTTAAAATATACAACGTTATTCGTACACCAATATTATGATGGCGAAAATAGATTGTTTGATCGGTTTTTTCTTATTCAAATAGCTTGTGGTAAATAAGTGGCGGGATTTGTAAAAAATTTAAACGTGTACAGTATATGTAAATCGATAATAGATGTGAGATAATACGTTCTACAGTAGCTATTTATTATATAAATTATTAATCAATTACTTATCTTATTCAATTTAATTTTAAACCTATCGATTAGCAATTCAGTTGTTTTAAATACTGTAAATATAAATATAAAATTCAAATCCTTTACGCGTTTCTTTTAAAGTTACGACGTAGTTACGGTTCGAATAAAATGTTAAATAATTCGGTTCGGTTCGGATTCGTTATGTTTTGAATGAGTTCGGTTCGACCACGAAAATTTGGGCGCGTAACATCACACTGTTAGTGTGATACGTCACTTCAAAAAATCTTAAAAGTGATAATTTGTTATTTGTTCGTTTTACATTTTTCGACAATAAATGCGCGTTAACACACGCCGGGGCGGCTACGTTCAGAATCGTTTTATTCCAATGCGATTTATGCGATTGCTTTCAAATTTATAACAAAAACTCTAAAACTTTATCCGAGTAGTATAATTCACTCGAGCGACATCCGCAATACAGCCGCAGCTCGCCACTCTCTCTTTTTGAAATCTAAATTGTTTATTTTTTTCAACATTTCCAATCGTCGTATACGTACAAGTATAATACGATATTTATTGCGGAAACGGCACGAACAAGAGGACATCTGCCATGTGGGGAAAAAAAAACAGAAAAATAAAATACGAAGGGCTGTACAAAACGTTTCCCGGACGTTGCGTGACTACTACCGTACCGCAGACGAGCACCGATATACTTATTAGCGCGCCAAATCTGTATGTAGGCGAATTGCATGTTCAGAAACGGGGTCCTAAATAAAATAAAATAAAAACGTTAACGTACATATACGCGATATCATGAAATCGAATTCGTATAATTCAAGTCGTCCATGTTCACACGACAATAATAAATATATTATGAAATCAGCGGTTTATAATTTGTACGAACTCGAAAATCTCACGTTTGAATTCCGCCGCGGGGACTCTACCGCAATTTCCAGAGAGGCGAAATTGTTTTCTTAAACGTAAAGACAAAAATACATTTTACGAATACATAACCAATGTGTTATTCCTCGCATTTTTTATTCTCACCTGAATTCAACGCATAATTATTAACATCTTATACCGTAATATAGCCTGCAAAGCACAACTCTACGGTAATAATCGGTGATTTGTTTATATTATACCAATACGCCAACCGTGGAGGGTTTTCACGGCATACGTGTGTCCCTTGTAACAATTTTTACACGCTTTAATTTTTTTTCGACGACAATATTGACTTGTAAAATTTTCAAAATCAAACGGGAAACTAGACGATATGTCTATTCATTTAGTCGGCGTACACGCGATTGTACGGATTTTCACGACTTTCACGATTTTTCGAGAAAATAAAAATTATTATCGCGTTATGTGTTATATATATATATATATATATACATTTTCGTAGGTTTTTTTTTCGAATTGCGTTTTGTAAACGAATAAGCACGAAACTGACCTCTCTCCCTTGAATACGTCAGTGCAATCTTATTGTTCGGTTAGGAAAAATTATATTATCATAAAGCAGACGGAAAAGAGTGTGAATTGAAAATAAAAAAAATTCTTTTTTTTAGTACGGACAGGAAAAATTAGTACGACGCAAAGAGGTGTGTTCTTTGAAGCAACTGCTTCATGATCTAAACCGAATAGGTGTTGTGTGACAAGACGGTGTATGTAGAATCAGTCGGTCAGTCGGTTTCTAAAGGCTGTGCGTTGTCGCTTTTGACCACCACTCTCTGTTTAGGGCAGCTTCCACGGAGCGACTGTAGTTGTCGAGACATGTAGAATACTGTGCGAAAATTATCGAATTCATAATAATAATCGGTTTTTGTACACAATACAAAAAAAAAAACCACCTAGCGCGTACTATACGGTCGTGTCCTGCAGTAGACATTATGGCCGTAATAGCGTATATACGGACCGTATAGCAAATAGTGATGATAAATTTGCCCGAGACATCGGACGCATTAAGACAAAGTTTAATTTATAAATAATTTTTTTTTGTTTTTTCCGAACCCGTTAAACGATTGTACACACACACACACACACACACTATATGTAATATTAACACGTACAATGTGTTCTCTATTCGACTGACACACGGATCGTTTGCGGTTGAAAATTGTACAGTCATTGAGTATTAATATCGTGTCCTGGACCATGTACGTGCAGTTCTATAATTTCGAGTTCGATTCGTGTAATCGTATGCGTCTGGTAAGTAAATGTTAATAAGCGGCCACGAAAATCTAATACGGCCGGGTACAATACCGTCGCTTCGTAAATACGAAAAAAAACCCGCCGCCGCCGCCACTGACTGCGGGGACGCTAACAACAGCTACGCAAATAAGATGAAGAGACCGCACGACAAGGACGCAATAATCTATGACGGGATTTCGTGTCCCCGGACCACTCCTCGTCGCCAATTGAAATTTCGACGTTTTCAAACGTTTCCATACGATTCGAAATCGAATCCGAATAAAACTCCGATGCACGTTGAATGACACCACGTCTTGCGCGTGTGTGTCAAATTTTTTTTTTTTTTTTTTTTGCTTATTTAAAACGTCTACGTTTGAGCGAGTACGAAGCCTCTTCTCACGATGCGTTGAAAAATAAATTCTGGTTACTACCTGTATCCGTATAGAAACAAAACGATACAGTATATATAGTATATATAGAAAAAAAAACCAAATGCGGTTCATTTCGCTCTTGAGACGATTTCTGGAAAAAAGAAAAAGAAAACCGTACATTACATTATACTTCGTACTGTGTATAATGGCATTGTGTAAACGAGATTGTCTTCACGATCTTCACACGCGTTTAGAAGTTAAAAAAAAGAAGTAAAAGAAGTAGAAAAACACATGCGCGCGTGTACACGAGTTTGTGTGTGTGTGTGTGTGTGTGTGTGTGTACACGGATTATTATTTCTCCAGCCCCGATAATTACACGGGCGTATCACGACCGCGCCGCGTTAACGAGATTGCCTTCTTCGTGCGCCTCGTTGCAGAGCGCGCGCGCGCACCCGGCCGACCGACTCTCCTCTCCGTTTGACTTTGGGTTGTGTACGCGCCGCGCGTGTGTCATTGTTTACGTGAGGGCGAACGGCGTCGTCGTCGTTTCGAATTTATTAGTTTCGTATTTTTATTTCGTTCGCCTATTAATTAAACGGTACGCGGACGCAAATACGAGGCACGGCGCGGCAATCGACAGTGTGTGCATGTTATAACGCCGCAGCGGCGGTGAAACAACAACCGCAGCAACAAAATTATATTATTATTATTATTATTATTATAATATACGCGATATACTCTCCCCTTCCACTCGAGACCGGTGGCGGTGATCGGCCGTTCGAATCGGTCTGGAAGAGAAAGAAGAGCGAAATAAAAAAAAAAAAAAAAAACCGGTAACAAAACCAAACGGAAGGGGGAATACGACGTCGCGTCGTATAAACTAATAATAATAATAATAAAAAGAAGAAGAAGAAGAAGAAGAAGAAGACACTACGACCCCGACGCGGGCAAATGGAAAAAAATTACAAAAGGTCCGCTGCTATAGACCAACAGAGATACGCATACTAGAAACTTTAAGTGGAACGAGACGATTCCGGAGAAATAACCGAAAACGAAGGACACGACGATACATACTTAATCGACTGAGAACCAGGGGCATATACAAGGGGGGGGGGGTGATGGGGCGATCGCCCCCCCCCTAGATACTTGTGTATGTATCTATATCTACTGACAACTGAAATTAATCGAACTAAAACTAAAATGTCATAAAACATTTTTTTATTTAAAACTTATTATTTTTATATAATTTTTCGATAATTCTAAGTTGGCAACAGATTCGACAAGCCTTTTTTCTATTCGCCCCCCCCCCCCCGTAAGGGATGAAGTAAATACGCCCCTGCTGAGAACAGGAGTACCAATAAATGTGAACGTGAAAACGTCCAGCGATGGTGACTCGATGCGAATGGACGGAACTGTCCGACGAACCGAATGACCGGTGGTCGTTGGATAAATAAACTATTGGTCCGAAAGAGGAACGTGAGCGCTGACTGACGCGGGATTAAGTGACTAGGCGAACGAAATAACCGTCCGGGAAAAAAAATGCAGAAAACGTTTGAGAAAACGGGGGAAGGGACACGCGCGCACTTTTACTCTTATTAAGACGCCGACGTTTTTACACAAAAATAAATTACAACAAAGGGACCGTTTTTTCTTTTCGGATATCTTCAATCCTTTAGGAGTTACTATGGGATCAAAACCGGTCCAATTAGCTGCATCAGTATACGATCTGGTACGGAACTATATATGAAAGTTCTTACGTTGCCGCGCCCTGGTTTAGTTCCTGGGAACTATCTACTAGGCTCGAACTGCGCAATTTACACGCAGACTTCGACTTAGACACAACCGTCTCTTCCCTGCACAGCTCATGCGCAATATCTTCTCTCGCTCAACAACTCCCCTGCATGTGTACCCTATACAAATTAACTGTAAAAAGCGTGATTTCACTCATCTGTCGTTTTCACGTTCCACTCTAATTACACAAAACAGAGGTCCCCCACTTTAAGGGCCTTAAGGTGATTCGTGTTTTTGTCGATAGCGTTTTATTTTTTCTCTTTTACGTACGCCCCATCCCGTTAGTTGTTAATCCACTGTGAATAATTTTATTGGTTTTCTTCACTGTAACGTGCGTAAATTTGTACACATTCATTTATATTTTATAGTTTATAATTTTTTAAGTATAATGTGAAAGCAAAACTTCTGATTATAAAAAAAAAAAAAAATACGGTAAAAATTGTATTTCTAAAACGCTCGTATGAATTGAAAAAGTGCTAATTCTGTGTAAAAATTTAGTGTCTTAAGTAATAATAATAATAACTGCGTAGCCTTCACAGGAGTGTTCTCTATGGCGCGCAACGCGATTATTTCGATGAAAATCGTATAGGAGCATCGTCTAAAAACGCTACATTTCTCGTGGTCCTATACGCAAAAGACCATTTACCGGCACAGACACGCCGAAAAATCGACGCGATGAATTATCGTATTGGCGCGATCGTCGCCGCGATATTCCTATATAATTTCATTGAACTTTTTGAAGCATCGCATGCGGTTTTCGTCGCGCGCAAACGTGACGTTTACGCGCGCGATAAATTCGCTTAAAACAAAAACAAAATATACAAAATCGATGTTTATGAAGCGCATTTATCTTTTTGGATATATTATCCGGCGAAGAGTGAAAAAAATCGAGATTTGGGCGAAGAGACGTTCTGCTCTCGTTTTTTTTTTTTTCGTTTTCTCTGCGGGCTACGACCCCGCGTACGTAATTTTTTTCGGCGACGCGTTTTTATTAATCAACGACTCGTAGCGATTCTACCCCTACGACGACGATGACTACACTGGGGCACATTAGTGTAATGCGACAGGGGTTTTTAACGTTCTACACACGCATTACGTGCCGGTGGTAGTACACGGATTCGGCAAATCGGCTTTCTCCCCGTTCTTCTTCTTTCCCCCGGATTTGGCTAATTTATGGACGAACACGATCAGCTGTACTTGCAGCACGCGTATAATATTCCGATAAATTACAATCCGTTTATTCTCCCCATTTTCATTTTCTTTTTTTCCACACGGAACGTATAAGAACACTTTACCACACACACACACACACACCATCGTTACGATAGTTACACGAGCGCGTGCGCCCGCGATTTCGTCGCAAAACCGAACGGACAAAATTCACTTCCCACATATATCCAATATATTTCTATGTAGAAAGCGTTTTCCATACGCAAACAAATTATAATAATAATAATACTGCACGCGTACTACGTGTATATACGTATACGACGAGGAATAATCGGCGGAAGAAGTAAAAAAAAAAAAAGAGGAAAAAAATGTGCCGAACACGTATTATATTCGCCGGAGCGTAAAGTACTGGATATAAAATAAATACACTTTGCAGAATAGGTACTACGAGTGTATATATAAAAGAACCGACTTTTTTTTTCCCCCCTATAAACCGCATTATCCGTTCACCTGCAGCGTGTGTGTGTGTGTATTCCAAAATAACACGCGACGACAGTATTATACACATTATTATTGTACCAGCGACAAAATTCGATAATGTCCAACAATTATTTACATAATACATAATGCGTGTATTGTCAGTTGTAAATTTCGATTTCTAATTTATTATTCACAAGACTATCATCGCTAAATGCGGAAGTCGATTTTTTCTTCTTCTAATTTTTCACGAGAAACGAACATGTAAAAAAGAGACGATAGCGACGAGCCACGGGGTGTTTTTGATGTCGCTCGAGTGCACAGAATTATTTTGGACAAAGTTCTGTTACTATACAATAGATATATACACGCATTTGAAAACAATATGATAAATCGCGTATTGTATTCGATAAAACGATTATTATGAATTTCGATGTGATATTTACATTTTGTTATTAACAAATAAAATAACGTAATTTTTCCGCACAAAAAAATTAAATACAATTTGTGAAAAATCTTGAAATGTTTACGAAAGAAAAGTAAATTGCGACAAACGATTATTTTTCTTTTTTTTTGAATACACATTTGAAGTACTTCTGACACGCTGCGTGAAACTGTTAATCGTTAAAACCGAAAATTACCACTTTTATGAATTATAAATACTTCAAAATCAAATAATTACTATAAATTGCTTAACGTTGACGGTAATTTTTTGAACAAATTTATTGTCCTTGACATTGATATAAACAGGTACACATTCGGTGAATATCTCATACTTATTTAACCGCTGATTAAACAAAATTACCAAAAAAATAACACGATAATCGATTTTGGCGATAATAATCGCATTTCTACCGCGTTTTATGTAATTTTTCGGTAATCATATTTGACGCTCGAAAAAAAAAGCATTGAGAAAATCGAAAAAATAACCGTTCTCCAAATACCAATTAGATATTTTGTAAGAAAAACAAAATAATAATAATAATAATAATGACAATAATCGTATGGTGCGGGAGCGAGAGTAAATTTGGCGGAAATTTAAAATCAACCGATCTCGTAAAACTTATATATATAAAATATACACAAACAGTTAAATACCATAGAGACCGACGCCAGAATGTAAAAATATACCATTGGATACGTATGCGCCGACTGCGACAACGACGATAATCGATGTTTTTATTATTTATTTTTTTTTTTTATTTGAAGAAATCGAATTTTATTCGTATAAATTAAACACGACGACGACGACAACGATTCTCATCAAATGACTATATTATTACCGCGATTGGGGGAAGGGGGAAAAAAAGACATAAGACGTATTGTACGGACATATTAAAAGATACAGAAAATCCATTGGCCGTCAAACGTATAATATATTCGAGTTGTACACACGCGCGCGGTTTATATGTATTATAGTGTTTTTAGTACATAATATCCATTCTCGTTCAAATTTAATTTATATACGTACGAGCATTTCGGTTTGCGCGTATAGAATAATAATTAATCGACGATTGTATGGTAGACGATTCCGGTGCGCGTAAACCGAACACAGTGAGGCAATAAAAAAAAAAAAAAAAGTAAAATACGTTTTATATATTATTGTAGACAAACACTATAAAAAAAAAGAAGACGTTTAAATAAACACAACACGGGTCATAAAAACGGAGTTGGGCAAAGTATCTCAGATCTTCGATTCGAATAGAACGCATATCGTCGGGACAGAACGCATTGCTTTACATATTAACGAATGCCCGACGTCGGGTGTAAATAAATGTATTGGATGTGCTGGTCGTTGGATATTTCTTATTCTTTTTCTTTTTCTTTTTTTTAGTACGTCGTGGTGATTATACGTCAAAGAAATCGGTGGTATACACGATCGTAAACACGTAAACGCGCGTGTGCCGCAAAGAAAATAATATAAAAACGTCCGTCAATTGTGTGTACACGTGTACGACGGGATTCGGCGTCGCGAGGAGAAAAGAGCCGAGAACAGTGGTCCCCGGCGGTTTTGTTTCTACGGTTTTATTCATAAAAAATTCGTTGACACCTCGGGTGTCGTCGAAAAGAGACGAGAGGAGAATCGTGTTACTTACGAAAAAAAAAAAAAATTATTCCAAATTCTCTACCGTAAGAACACGACGAGCTAAATAGTTTTCAATTGAATTAAATTACGTTTTAAATGTGTGAAAAAAAAAATATTAATTTTTTTTTCTTTAAAGGAAGCTGGAAATAGACGTACGCTCTACGGCACGAAAATCGTAATGGCACGTTTCTTTTTTACACCAGCTTCAATGATTTTAAATAATCAATAATGATTATAATTCACGGAACTCGTACAAGTGTGCGCGTAAACTCAAAAGAGGTTTTCTACTGTGTTTTTCTTTTTTGTCGTGCGCGGATTTGTCGACACAACCAACCGAATAAAAGTTAAAAGAATAAAAACCTAACTTAACCGACGCGTAATTTACAAAAAGCATAAAATTCAATTCTTTATTATTGTCATACGTATAATATATTATAACTAGTCGTGTATTAAATAATAACTATATAATTTTAATGGTGGAGCAGTTTTAACGATTTCAAAGGGCCGCCGCCGCCGCGGTCGATTCGTCAACATTATTTTATTGAAAAAAATAATAATTAACGTGAAACTACGTTTGTTGGTGGACATTTCGAAACTATATATATATATATTATATTTTTACGCGTATTATATATATTATATAAATTTCTATTTTAGTTTACGTATATTTTAACGCGCTGTATATATAATATATAAATACAGCCGTTTTCATAGCGAAACGAAAGCAATCGATTATATTTTCCGTTTGAATATTTGTTAGGAACAACAAAAAAAAAAAAAAAAAACCACGTCCATAAATTCTCGTCAAATGGAACGCGACGATATTCTAATCGATAAACAGATTTGTAATTTGTAATAAAAAAAAAATAATAATAAATAAATTAAATAAAATAAAACCCGTACCGGGGTCTCCTGGCGTTCTCTTTTAAGTGGACGCGATGGTAGTTGGGAGAGGCAAAAAAAGGCGATTAGATTTGGCGAATTCGAGTGCGAAGTCATTTTGTCCCCAGGGCAGTAATATATCAGACCTAACCACTGACACGTCTGAGAATGTTCGCGCGATACGTCCCGCGGTCGTAACGGGTCCGTTATTACTACGGAAACAGCTGACGACAGCCGAACGGATCGCGTTTTAACACACGCTCCTCACGGCACCGTGTATGCGAGCAGCAAATAATGTTATTCGAAGCGACGGAATTTCGCGAATATTTTTTTTTTCTAAATTTTCTACATCGGGTTTAGACGAATACGGGACATTGCCGATTTTCGACTAATATACAGGCTTTCACAATTGAACTCGTTGAAATATACCGACGGCGTTCACGGAATCGGCGTGAAAACGTTATCGCCTCATAAACGTTTGATAGAATAATAATAACAAGACGAGTGATTTCCGTTAATATACACTATTATTGTGTTGTTTAATTAACCAATTAATAACGTTAGAAAGATTAAATATTTTTCATTGACAAAACGATGTGAGACACTGTCAAGCGGCATAAGGATAACTGATATTGTGTTCGTTTCTAATAAACGGCGAACACTCGAGAAATATATTCCGATACAAGAAAAAGAGAGAGAAAATTGGCGAAATGGTTTCTTCTACGAATATATTAGAAAAACAATAATCGAATTTCGCGTGCAAATATTGGATGTATAATATACAAAAAACAAAACCCACGTCGTCGAAAGCGTTCACGGATCAATCAGATATTTGACAAAAAACCCCCCCCCCCAAAAAAATAACACCGCAAGAACGAGTTGGAAATTTCGTCGATTAATCAATATTATATAAATACAATTATTATCATCCCTACACGCCACGCGCTGCAAACGATAATTCGTAATGTTACGTCGAATAAAAAACCGATTTTTTTTTCTTCTTATTTTCGAATAAATTACACTTCCGTATATAAAATCACGGTGTACGTCACGGTAAATAATTTTTAAAAAATCGAATCGTAAAATGGTTATTATTCGTTTCGGAGTATAATTTACCGAAGAAAACGGGATGCAATTAAAAAAAGAGAGAGAGAGAGAGAAAAGTTCCGGATTTTGGTGAATTTTTAACCGGTAGTCACCGACGCGCGTAATAACGGTCGAGAAAATCGTGTTGTATAACTGAATTGAATTATTATTACTATGGCGTGTAGTACAATCGGCACTGTCATCCGAAACGGGCGCGCGTCCGACCAACGATTAATTTCGATTTTTTTTTTTTCTTTATTGCGGAAATAATTTTTTGTTGACAAAATACATGAAATCCGTCCGCCGTGTGGTAGGTAGTGTAGTGATACGGCGCATAAACATACGCGATAAGCGTCCGGTAAAATATATTACGTACACGACTTTTATTCGATTGAGAATAAACGGGGGGATTTTAAAACGGCGTCGGAACCTCCGCTCGTTACGCATTATATAGTTTCACGCCGTGATTTTTCGTTTTCTTCTTTCGAACAATTTCAATACCGCGGACGACGCTCCCGTCGGACATTTTCCGTTCAATAAAATACGCGCAAATACATTTTCGAATATAATCGCCGACGATTGTTGACGAACGTAAGAACGTTCGGCGACGAGATTTTCGAATTTCGAAAACGGTCGTGCGCGAAGGAGCCGGGCCCCGCGCCACAAACGCACGCGATACGATATAATAAAATATAATAATCGAACGACATATCGAGACGACTGATTAATGTATAACGTTCGGGTACGCGCAATGAAAACACGTTATATCGTAGGCGACGTTTAAATGTTTTCAAAGGCACACGACGATGTTGAAAAAATATTTTCGCCGGTTTCCGTAACGCGTCACAACACGATAAGTTACGAGGCGGCACGGTGAGCGTAGATGTTATTCGAATTTTTTTTTATATATATATATTAGTACAGTCGGCCGAGTTACGCTTGTCGTCTCCAATGGTCTCTATTGAAATACAAAAAGTACAAGTGAATTGTTTTTTTTTTTTTTTGTTTCGAATTTACACTATTATCGGACGATCGAAAATCACCGTTAAGCGCTGTTGAGAGAATTCGGTCAAAAACCACCGCGGGCATCGCGCGTGAATCGTTCGCAGAATTATTATTACAATATCGATCTCTATTTGATGTATATATATAATAAATATACGAATATGACTTATTCGCGCAGGTGATCTTTGCCTATAACACCATCTTCGTAATAACACCATTCCGGCGGTGAACGAGATCTAGGATTTACTATTTATTTATTTATTATTATTATTATTTTTTTTTTTAACAAACACCGAAATATTTCACTGTCGAACATTAATGGCGGAGAAAGCTGATGGGCGTGAAATTGCAACGGAAAAAGAAAAATCGAGATATCAAAAGGGGGGAAAAAAACCAACAAAATGTCTTGTGACGAAACACGTGCGGATCGTGTACGGTTCGCGAAGGAAAAAGAAAATAATGAACCGAGTTATAAAAAAAAAAAAAAAACGAAATACCGGGCAAGGCGAAAAAAAAAACCACAATAATATGTAACGCATTCGATTTATTGTTATCCGCATCGTGCATCGCGCACGAATCCCCGCGCACAACCGTTTCGGCCGCGCTGTGGAACAAACATCGAGCGGGAGAGAGGAGATCGCTCTTCGACATAAGGATCTACGCCTACTAGTCCCGAGGTTTTTTTCTTTTTTTTTTTTTTTTGAAAAGCGTTTTTCACGCTGCACAAAACAACAGTATCAAAAAAAAAAAAGAGAAAACGTTCGTTTCCGGCGTGTTCGCAAGCACCGCGAGAACCGAATCCTAAAGCGTTTTCGAAAATAATCCAGGCCGGGGCAAACGGCATTTTTTACGCGTAAACATTACGAAGTCGCGCATTTATTATACTTTTTTTTCCCCCATTGAATATGTTTGTAATTTCGACAATTTCAACCGCACACGTTTTCACGTGTTTATTGTTTTTTTTTTTTTTATTTTTGTCTCTGCGGTGGTTGAAATTCGCACCGAGCCGCGGATTACGACGAATAACGCGAAAAATAAATCGCCTAGCTAGTTTTCGACCACGCCTCGACAATCCGGTGGCGGTTGTCCGCGAAATTACGGATAACAAGACGCGAAGAGAGAAACAAATAATCGCCGCACAGGACCAAATGCAAAATGTCGCGTATATTTTTTTTTTTTTTGCTTTCTTCTCGTTTCCTCCGCGCTACGCGTCCGCCGGTTCCCCTCGCGTACCACGATGGTCGCTTTATCCGTACACCGCTAAACACGACGAGGAAAAGTTTCTATAGGTTTTTTCTTTTTTTTTCTCTCGTACGCCCGGTCAAACGACTGACGTTCTTCACTTCAATCACGACGTATACAACGCACCGATACACAACGATATCGAAAACCGTGTGGGGGGGGAGGGGATTTATGTACCGAAAAAAAGAAATGTAGCGGAGCGCGGCGATATTGCGCGGCCGGTGCTCAGGCAACGCGTGGTGTCATCGCGCACACCGCGCGCGGGCTCCGGACAACTATCATTAGACACGTCCACTCTTCGGCAACGGCGGCGCGTTATTACCACCGGGGTCACGTTTATCCGCCGTCCGTCCGTCCGCCTATAATAATATCGTACACACGAGCGCGAGGCGAGCACACGACGAATATTGCAGTGCGCGCGCGCGCGTGTGTGTGTGTACCACTACTCTACTCTTCTTCTGTTCTTATAAAAAAAAAAAATTTTCCTTTCCTCTCTCCACTTATATTTCTACGACCGAAAAATAATAATAATAATAATGTTGGAAAAAAAAAGAAGAAAAAAAAACACATCTCGCGTTATACACAATATTATATTATTATATATATATATATACTTTAACGCGCGCGGCCTCTTATACCCCGTAGGACCTCGCGCTCAGTCTTCGCCCTCTATACACACACACACACACACATTTATATACGATAATAATAATAATATTTATATACTCCGTATATAAGACGCCGAATGTCAGGACGAATAATAATCAATAGTAATTACGGTGGGTGTAAAATATCAGTTAAAAGTGGCTCCGGGGGGCCCGTACGACTTCCACAAGAAAAAAAAAACATACACACACCGGTCTCGTGAAAACCGTCGCTCGTTATAATAATAATAAGTGATTTCTCTCTGGTTGTTTTTTTTTTTTTTTTCATTATTATTCTCATCGTTTTTTCCGTTTGTTTTCGTTGTCGGTCAATATGGTATCGGACGCGAGAAATATTAAACACGGGATACGTGTAAGACAGAACGCCTTACACGCGTAGCGTTTGAAAATCTCGTTAAATATATACACGTCTTCGTAGTATTATTACGATACGCGCAGGCATATTAATTTTTGCAAACGTGTTCGTTTTATTTTTTTCGTTTTTATTCGGTCATTGTGTTTTTTTTTCCTTACTATTATATTACGCCGCGACGCTATTAACGTTACGCATTCAATACGTTTCGCGTTGGGAAAAAGTGCTTGAAAACGTTTTAAAAACATTACTACAAGGACACGATTGTATTAATGAATCCAAGTATTGCGTTACGTGTTCCGCATAAGGAATAGTAGGAAGGTCTCGATTAGACGATTAGGACAGGGCAATGTGGAGAAATGTCTTCGCTGCGGCGATGGACCATAGTGGTCTTTGATGTGCTCGAGGACTGCAGGACGAATCTATTACAATACGTCGCGGCGTTTTGGCGGCAAAATGAGAAAAAAAAAGCACGGAAAAACAAACCGCGAAAACCGTACGGACTCTATGAGCGGCGTGTCTTTTAAAGTCCCGTTTTATATTTCGGCTCCGGTCCGGTTCGGTTTCCAGAGAATTTCGTTCATCCGGTATACAATGTAAGACGCGGTAACGAATATCATATTATTGAGATAATCGCGTGATTTTCGTTGAAATCGCGGGGAAAGAGAACTCTGAACGTAGCTACAGCCGTAACTTCAGACAACAAAACAATATACAATATTACCTACGGAGCAATTTTATTCATTATTATTATTGTTATTATTATTATTATTTTTTTTTTAAATATCTATAATTCTTAGCAAGTTATAAGCGTTTTAAAATTACAGTATTTATACCGATTTCACTCGCGTAACTTTTTAAAAATCAAAAATATTCTAAAAAAAACGGATTCATTATTGTTACACAGGTAATATTGTGATTTGTGTAAAAATGCGACGTCTTGTAAGAGTATAATGACTTTGTGTCCTTCACGGTCCTTTCCCTCCCGGGAAACGGTTTCAATTCTAGAAGATTCTCTGTATTTTCGCCTTATACGTCCAACAGCGCGCGTTCTCTCCGGTTGCACCGATTGCCTGTGAAGCTGTTACGGCGTCCTCTTAAGCAGATATATACGTATATACTCTGCGGAATAAAATTTAAATATCGGAACAATTCTGCGTTCGTATCTCGTTTTGTATTTCATATACCGTCCGTATATTGTAATAACGCGGAACAATAGAGAACACTTATAGACATCGTGTTATTATAATTCGTCGGAACTGTAATAATTCATTATCACATATGTAGGAAATAACGCGTGTGAAGTCGTGTAAAACGACGAGTAACCCGGAATTATTATTGTACGTATAACGGCACCGGGCACGGACGTATTAGAAAGAAAAATTCCACTCTTCACTATAATTTTTGAAACGTAAACGCATTCCCGTATTAAAAAAAAAAAAAAAAAAACTTTCTACCGATTATAAGGACACCGCGAATTATTTTATTTTATATATACGAGTATTAAATGTTGCAGTCAGCTCGGAAATATAATTGAGTACTACTAATCTTACGAGTCGATGTTATTTCCGAATATTTATATTATATAAGGATGTACCGCGAAACGGGAACAGGAACGGCCGATCGAAATCACTTTTGCGATTTAATAAACGTTTTACGCATGACTGCAATTGAATTAGGAAGAAAAAAAATGTATATATACACTTTATAAACGATATTTTTTTCGAATTCCATACGTTCCTCGTATACATTCCAATAATTAAACTTTGTTGACACAATCTACACGTAAAACGGGGCAGACCCGGTTTCAGAACAAACTAGTTCCGGCCCAGGCGCGATAGGATATACTAGTTTATTCCGAAATCAAAATTCACATTTTACGACGAACCGGTATAGCGTCTATAATGCTAAAAACTAATGGAAAACTGGTGGAAAAAATATGGTCTGTTTTTCGTATGAAAATTATGGTCTTTCAAAAAATAATATTGAAAGACTTCGTTATTTACAAACGTACGAGTAAATGATAAAATAAACTCAACCGTAATATTGAAATTATGTTAAGGACAACAGCAGCTACGAAACGTTCATTTGGGAACGGAGCGAGGTTTCGCGTAGACGTAACCGCACTCAAAAACTGTTCAACAAATAGACGTCAGTGCAAGAAGAAGAAAAAAATCATCTCTTACAATTCACATCTTTTACAAACAAATAATATAAAATCTACAGTGAAGAAAAAAAGTAATAATAAACCAAAGCACACTTTGTGATAAATAATACCGATAATTCATAATCGATTCTATAACGTGATTTTTTGACATTTCTCGATCGGTTTACCTTGGGTCGCCGGCGCGGTTCCTAAACGTTTTTAGATTTAAAATTGAAAAAAAAATTAATCGCACCTCCCACGAATAAAATTTTCTACCGTTTAAATATTTTTATGTTTACGGCGAAATAGCAATAACCATTGTTTAATCAATTAGTGTTATAAAATTACTGATCTCTAATGAATTAATTCCGCGAAAATTAGGAATCGACTTAGTTACGTTGCTACACGCGTTTTTAGTTAATAATACATTGGTGTGTATTAAAAGAAAAACAAAAAAAAATATTAAATTATTAAATACAAGAAAAAACGTATTTTAAACAATTATTAAACGTATTCTTACGGGCCATTCGAAAAACAAATACGAGTGAATTGTGCAGGTGGAAACAACGGCCGACGTAACATTTAAGAAAACAAATGCGTACATTTATCTCGCGCCACACGATTCGGTAACCGCTGCTGGGTCTGGGCTATACCGTATACCGTCGGAAAATGCGAATTTCAATTTACAGGATCCAACTAGTCTGGCCTACGATCAACTGGTTTATTCTGAAATCGGGTTTGACCGGCCAAGACGGCCGCGGTATTTGGCAGTACTCTTTTTTCTCTTTTTTTTTTATTCGTCTGACAATATATAGGGCATTCGGCGGAGTGATCTGCACAGCCTCGTACACCGGCAGGGGCTGCTGTTGTGTCGAACGGATACGGGCGCAAAAAAAAAGAGAGAGAGAGAGAAAGAGAGAAAAGAAAGGAAAATGTCCGCGAAATGCCGCGAGCGCGTTAGAAATACAATTTTTTTTTTTTTTTACGCATAATACATTGGCGGTTATATAAAACACCGCGTAATAAATCAACGCGTTTTAATTATATTTAAAACGCGAAGCGTTTTGCGGAGAGTCTTTGAGAGGCGGCGGCGCGGGCTCCTGCAATAGGTATAAAAAAAATATATATACATATATGAGAGATAGTATTTAATTCGTTTCTATAATAATAATATACGCGATATGATTTATTTGAATACGACGATTAGACGAATAATAATATTAATAATAATAATAATATTAATAATAATAATAATAATAATAATAATAATAATAATAATAATAATAATAATAATAATAATAATAATAAAACGAAACGATATTCTCGTGTACGGGAGAAAACTTTTATGGGAAATATTCGGGTAGAAAAAAAAAAAAGAAACTATAAGAAACCTACGCGCACGCATTATAATCGTTTAAAATCAATTAGACACAATATTTTATACTCTTTTTTTTTTTCTTCTTCTCTTCGTTTCTTTATAACGTTTTTATCATTCGCGTACATTACACGTCCAACGTACGACAACGACCGCGGAAACGCGTTTTCCGTATTACAACACGGCAAGCGTTTTGTATTTTGAACGTCGCGCGTATTTTATCGCCGTCGTTGCAGTCGTCTCGTACCGGCGTGTAAAACAATATCGCGCGGCACAGGATGACTTTTAATTTCACGCCTCGACGCTGAGAGCGATTGATAATGGCACGCGGCGATTCCTACTTATGGACGTCGTCGTCGTTAATCGTTAATCGTTTTTTCGTGTCGTACACGACAATATTATAATATTACGTATGCGCGCGTGTACAGGAGACGGTTTTTAGAGTAATATTACATTATGGTGTGTATTGTACGAGAAGGCCAGAGCGAAAAAAAAGAGAAAAAAAGACGATAACGTCAAAACGAACAAAACACCTTTGCGTACGTTTTTATTTGGTTTCAAAAAAAAAAAAAAAAAAATTGCGTTTCGCTCGACTGCGGCGGATATTTTTTTTTTATTTATTTATACCGTTAATTGTGACGGGAGAAAGTAAAAAAAAAAAAAAAACGAATAAAACAAAACGCACGACGATCTCGTCGTCGTATTTCTCCGAAAGTACATTATTTGTTTCGACTGAACGACGCGTTTATTTCGGATTTCAAAACGATTTATTTGTTCATATTCTTTTGAAACGATATTTCATTCCGATATCCGTACACACGCCGCACGGTATATTGAACATTACACGCTCATGCGCGGTTAACGTATTCACATTTTCTTCGCATACACTAAAGGTACGCGTTAATTTTATGGTTAAACACACATAATATTAGAAAAAAAAACGCGCTTTTTTTTATGTTATTTAACTTCGGTGTTATATATATATATATATATATATATATATATATATAAATAGTTGCTAAAACTTCATAGCCGCGTGTCAACCGGTTACTTCAAGAGTTTTAATCATATTTACGCGTTATTGTACACGTGTAATTCGTTTTTATTAATGATTGCTGCTATTCGCGGTACCCGTCATCGTCTCCCAAATCAATTTGATATACAAAATGTAATCCTAATATATCCCCGTATATATTTTACGCGACCGAATCGCGTATAGTAAGCGAAAAGTTCTAAAACAATTTTCGAAGGACAATCCTGTGATTTGTATCAAAATAATTGATTCACGGGGGAAAAACAAAAACTCTGAAAGGCACACTTTACAGACACTGAATTTTTACGATCAAATAAAGTTACTTTATTACTTTTGTATGATTTAGTAGTAATTTTTTTTTTTAAAAGTTATAAGCATTTTTTCCATATACAATTTTTATAATTTTTTATCAACGAAAAAAATCTCTTAACTTCTAAAAAAATTTAAGACATTTAAAAAAAAAAAAAAACAGCTTCGTTATTGCATAGAAAATATCGTAATTCATTTTGTGTACAAATTCAATGTCTTAAGTACGACTATGTGATCTCCAGCCGGTTCTTTCCCACGTGAAACGGTTTTTTCGTAAACGCATTTCAACTTATGAACGTTTATTGGATATTCGCTGTGTACGGCATACAGAACGCGTTGTAACGTTTAAAACTCTCTTAAATCACGCCAATTATTGGTTTTTTACTTGATGGACTTCTTTCGGAAAATCGTTTTAGCCAGCAATTTGGGATAAGAAAAATAAAACAGTTATTTGGGCAGTCAACTGTAGGAAATTCTCCATTGCCCCAAGTGACGACAATTTTCTCCTCGTCACTTTAGCCGCTTAATTTTCTCGAAATTCATTTTGTACACGCGTTAAAATTGTTAAAATATTAAAACTAAAAAAAAAAAAAAAAGTGTAACCGTGATATAATCGGAAAATGGATAATGTATTTTGTGGTGTGAAATATTTCTAAGAGTTATTGTCACTCTCAACACCATCGCACGGATACTTTTCAAACTAAAACGTACTTCGTAAAATATTCTACGAATAAAAAAACAAACCACATCTCGGTACTTCTTGCAATAGACACGAATCGAGTGAAGATTTTATTTATATGAATGACATACACCGTTTTATATAATATACTATAAAAATTGTTAAAAAAAACACGAAAACGATCTCGAGTTTTGTTTCGATTATGGGTTTACAAGGTTTTTAAATAAATTATTACAATTATTATGTGTCGATTATTTTATTTCGTTATTACGTATAAATTTAAAATAAAAAAAAAATCGTTAATTTCATAGAAAGAAAAAAAAAATCAAAATATTATCTTTTTGTTTCGTTTGAACTCTATACGCACACCGAGCCACTGCTACTATATTTACATATAATTAATCAAATAATAGCATTAACGCTATACACAATTTCGACGTATTTGTATTTTATTTATTTTTCAAAACGATAAGGTACATTTTATATATACATATAAATGTAAGCAGCTGTAAAAAAAAAACTCCTCTACCGAACCGATAAATTATTGACACGCACGTCAGTAAAATAATTATAAATACAAACGCGTTGGTTAAAAATTACTGATTCAATCGAAAAGTCAAATATTGATCGAGTACGTATTTATTTTTTTTGTTTTAGACATATATATATATATAAATTATTCTTCGAATCCGTTTAAATATTTGTTTAAAAAAAATATATATATATATTTTAATATTCTGTTATTTCATTTTTTTTTTGTACTCGGCAAAAATAACTCGTTTTCGCAAAAAGTATTTCATAATGAAATGGCGGACACTATTAAAAGTTAAACGATATAATACATCCGTTTTTTTTCTTTGACAAATTTGGACGGTACCTAGAATTTATTACATCGACAAAATGTTTCTGCAGATACGGATAATAATAATTCCCGTGTGTAAAAAAAAAACACACATTACACGTGTAATTTTTTATGTTTTTTAAATTGTGTTGAAATGTCAACTGTATGTAAATATATATTATAATGTATACGTATGTAGAATTTTAAAAAAGTACATATAAAAATACATAACAACGTTAAAATAATGTTTAACGTTTCTCTGAGGACCGAATGTGCGAAGTCGCGAATTTTCATAAATCATAACAATACGAGCATTGTTGTTCCTCGATTTCGGAATACTTTCGTGTATTTTATTTTTTTTTTTTTTTTTTATATGTAATTCGAGGCCACGCAAAAACTATATATATGCAAATAACGCGTTATATATTCAAAAATATAAAGGGGCAAAACAGACTATAACAGAAAAAAAAAATCAATTTTTTTATAGTCTTAGCGAATAATACACCTACGTAATCATAAAGAACCACGAGACTCGCGAAATCGACCGTTTTTCGCAATATTAAATTTAATAATAATAATAATAATAAATAACTCTGAAAATCCGGTACGATAAAATATTATAAAGGCGCAGATTTTCCATACATTTTCTAATCAATTGTACTGCGTACGTTTTATGTGAGCACAGAATATTACGTTCCACGAGGACGTATAATACGAGTTATTATTATTTTTTTTTTTTTTTAGAGCATATTTCATACAATTTTTAAGTAGAATTCGTATGACATATCGTATAGCCCGCAACACGTATTTATTGTAATAATTTCAGAAAGTCAAATTTCACGAAAATAAATAAATAACGATTTACGGTCGGAAGAACCTTAACGCAGATATTTCTCAAGCACTTCGAAAAATTGCGTATAAAAAAAATAACGGTTATTGAAAGAGTAATTTAAAGTTTATATATACCTAATCTACCTATACAATATTTTTATAAATAATAATCTAATTAATAAATAAGAATTGTTGGATATATTGATCGATTAAATAATTATTATGTTTCTGTATTAATTTACGCGTATAAACAGAATATGACGCACACTCCGGATTAGGTTTCTGGTGCCTAGAGACCGTTCGACGAGCGTACACGATGCGGATATTATAATATTATATTGTTATTATAATAATATGTATATATTATTATTATTATTATTATATGTGGAAACGTGGCGGCGGTGAGACGCGGTCGAGTGACTGTATTTATATTTCCGCGAGGAGACGAGAAAACATTATTTTTATGACGGGATACGTAAACGACCGAACTCACTCACTCACACACTTTTTACTACATTGTAATATCTCGTTTTATTGTTGCGTAGATTCTTGTAGAATATTCAAATATTATAGAATTTGTTCTTTTATTTTCTTCTGTCTCTCTTTACCGAACGATATATGGTTACGGTATCGACGCGGTATTATGTACAACCGGAGTGAATGAACGTAGAAAAAAAAAAAGAAGATATTCTCATCTGCAACTGAGCGCGCATGTTCTCGCACAGGAAAAGACGTTGTCGTCGTTGTCGTCCGCGGGACGACTACAATGAAACACGTTTACAAAATTTTTCACGCTCTCCGGAATAATAATAATAATAATAATATGCATTATTATATCGTAGGTATATATAAATATATATAATATATACGCGTACATATTATAATACGCAGTGTAACAACGAGAGCGTGCTTTTCTATTACGCATAATCAATCTGGCGTGTTTTTTTTTATTTTTTATATTGGGAAATAAAAAGAATAAGTAGAAAAAAAATTCGATAATATATATATATATATATACATAATAATACTTTTCTCATGGTCACGCGTATATAATATGATGTACCACGCGTGGTCATGTATAACGTATATTATATATGCATGGGAGAGAGGAGATGCGAAGAGATGCGTGTGTCACGGAGACGGTGTGGGATGCCGATTATGAAAAGAGAAATGAAAAAAAAAAAATGCCGGTTATAATAATTATAATAATATTTATTTAGGGAAATGAATTCTCCGATTATAATAAAATAATTAAAAGTATATTTTACGTGTATACAGTACAGTGGTTTTCCAAAAAAATGCGATGAAAAATGAAGAGTTTATTAATCCCATAATTTCGTATACGATTTATTCCTAACGTTATATATGAGAAAAAAAGAGAGAATTGAAATAAAATAAAAGATTAAAAGAAATTTTAAAATCGTTATATACGCGAAATATATGTAATGCGTATATTACACCGAGAATGTTGATGCTTTTTAAATTGTTTTCACAAATCCAAAGACAATTACGATTGATTATTTCAAGAACATCTTTCGAAAAATTTCAAATTTCCGTATAACATGAAAACGGTTTACGATTGAACTTGACAAGTTTATATTGAATTAAAAGATATATATATATAAATTGCGACTCAAGAAAGAGAGAGAGAGAGAGAGAGAGAGAGAGAGACAAAGGAGATTTATTACTTACGCTATTGTGTATTTGTTGATTTGTTATAAAAGCCCGTTTATATCTGGCCAGTGCGATCTTTCAAAATGTAATACTCTAAAGTACAGAGTACTATTATTAGTCTAATAGAAGAAGAAAAAAAACGTTTTTAAATAAAACACGCCATTCCATTAGATTATCATAAGCGAATCGCAAAACAGTTTCGTTTTTATAGAGGTACAAGAATAACGATAATTGACATTGTTTTTTTGAAAACTCTACACGTATATAAGTGTCGAAAAACATATACATTTTTACGAGATTTCGCACATAAAACGCCATCGTGTACATCATCGTGTTTTTGGGAACAATGATTATTACGTTTGTCAATGTAAAATGTCTAACACACGAAGCGAATTTAATCCAAAGAAATCGTTTTATTGAAAAAAAAAAACATTGCCATATCAGAGGTACGCCATTCGATGGTGTCTCCTCTTCAGTATTAATTTCACTGTTTTAATATAACGTGGAGCGTCGAAATATGTCATCGTCAATTCCCAATATTACGAATAATTTGCGAAAAGTTAAAATCGTATTTATATTAGATTCTGAACGAAGCCGTTGGTCTCACGACGATATTTATCATATTTTCGTGTAGAAATTTCCGACTGGAAAGAATAACGTTCGAATGATCCCCGTCACGCGTTACGTTCCGGCAACCAGTTGTATAAAGTCGGCGCTTTATTTGAACGTTTTTTCGATTTTATCAATTGTTTTCTCACGCGCAATTCAGAAAATTAGTGGGAGAACTCCATTTTCTCAATGGCCGTACAAACGCGGCACAAAAAAAAAAAAAACGAAAAACAAAAAACTAATAAAAGCAATAATACTACAATAGACGTTAAGCTATTTTTATGTCATAAAAGCAATATAATTGCTGATTTATAATTTTTTCAATTTAAAATCTTTATTTTATTTATTTTTAAACGTCGAGATTAATCGTTGAGAAGGTCTCAAGAAGTACCGTCTCGAGCTAAAGTCAGTCCGACGACGAACATGGTTGCCGGAAAGAGTGATGGATGAATCGGTCGAAAATAATAGTTGGTTTAGGAAAAGGAATTTTTTTTTTCTTTTGTAATAAGCAGCTGGCGCAGAGATTTTAGAAAATTTAGAGTCTACAAAGGTATAAATAAAAAGAAATTGTTACGGAGGAGGAGCGTTTGGCAACGAACGTTTATATTAGTTTCAAAAGGTACGGAGAAAGACGTACGTTAAACGGACGTCGCGGGGACATTAAAGATTATTTATTATTATTATTATTATTATTATTATTTTTTTTTTTTGCTAGTATTTAATTTTATAAATCAATTGCCGTACGAATTACAGACACTCGCCGCGTACGATATAATATACTCGTATATAATATTTCTTTTGAAAATCAAAAACGTAATACGACGCGGCCTCGCTAGAGTTTAAAAAGCAATGAGAACCGGCGCGGCGTTACGGTAAATTTGAGTTGGCCGCCGTGACGCGACGTCCCGACCAAACGTATTCCACACCGGATTAATATACCGCGTTACGCGCGCGTCCCTCCCACCACCCGCAGTGCCGCACAACACGCGCGTCTGTTCCACCGTTGTTAAACGGCGGAAGTGATGGCGGTCCGGGTCGCGTACTTACGTTCACTGACGGCGCGTTTTCTAAAGGGATCGTCCCGCGTACGCGATCCAACCACCGCCGGGACCACCCTACGCCGGTCGAGACGAACGTTCACACACGTGGGTTCCGCGGGCACACGTGGAGCAAACGGAATCGAGGGAGACGGCACAGGGATTTCTATTTAATCTCGCCAAAACTTTGCGTAAAAATTAAAACACATTTTTACTGCATTCGTTATAAAAAGTTTACAGGAAAAAAAAAATACAGTTTATTGAATAAATGATAAATCGCATAAGTAAAGCGATCCCGAGCGGAGTATTCGTTCACGAACACATAACGCAGTTTATCGGAAAATTTTAAGTGATAATAATGAGAAAAACACTTCAGACGTCGTTAAGGTTTTCTCGCCAATATATCGTCGTCGAACGTACGTTACGGGATTTACGTCGTATAAAACCTTCTGAAACCGAAAATTATCAATTTTTCACGTACCACACAACGTAACGCAAAGTTGCGTATTCCGTGTAAACTTCGAGCGTTGTGACCACCATTGCGTTAGCGATTTCCTGCACTTGTAGCGTTTGAAACCTACCGCCGAGAAAATATAGTTTTTCCTCCGGTTTTTTTCGGATTATTTTGAATAACGCGCATTAGGAAATTATACCCGGGGGCAGAGAGAAAAAAATCGAAAAACGTTTCAAACAAAGCACCCGACTACATAGAGACACGGATTCGCTACGGGAACTACGCGTAACGCATGACGAAATCATCCGACAACGTTCTTTCGGTAGTCGGAAAATGTGCGTACACGCGAAAAAGCGACATTATCGCAAAACCGATAGCTTCCTCGCGCGTCAATCGAAATCTAAAAAAAAAAAAAACCCCCCTCAGAAGTGAAATGCACTAATGAGCGTTCGTAATCCCGCGTCTCTCATCCGCTCAATCGTTTCTGGTGTAATAAAATAACGACGATCAGTCCTAAAATAAGATTCACAATTGTTCGAGCCACGCGTGGGTTATAACTTTTGGATTTGTTACGATACACTCTGTAGTCCATTTCATCGCTTATTTTTATCGCACAAGTTTATATTGACTTGACTTGAATTTACACGTAAGCTTTTTTTTTCTTTTGTATCGTTCGGTAAAGTAACGGAATCAACGTGGTCTTTACCATTATTATTTTTATTATTTTTATACCGCCGCCTGTTTTGTGAATCAAATTCGTGATTGGGTCGACTTCAAGAACACCACAGACAATAAAACGCATATTACTTACAGTCCATTCGGTTTACGTGTGGACTATTAGTTCCACACGAGGGCTCCATACACGCAGCTGTGCTATTACATTCGCTAATGCCGTTGTCAGACTCCTGTGGGCATCGCGGTATATATACTTGTATGAGTAACCCTCAGTCGGTCCACGTTAGGTTTCAATCTATGTCGTCTTTGCAACATGTTTTTTTTTCTTTTTAAATAAATGTATACGGCCTAAAGTGACGTATAAAGTGATTTTAACGAAAAATTACGATTTGTGTGAAACGTTTTGTTGAATTGTGTACACGTCTCGCAATAGTCTTTCTTTGTCTGTTAATTGTATTTAAATGACAAACACTAATTTCAGTTTTATCGGGGTTATTGGTTTCAACAGCCAACTATGAAAACAGGTAATCCATTTGCTTCTGCTAAATAATCAGTGCGTTCAATCTTTTTATAGATCTATAATAACCACTGTAATAACGCAGTAGAAATCGTAGACGAGATGTGATGTGACAAATCGCCGATTTCGGCAATATTCACGAACAATAAGGCAAACAGCAGATGGCGTAAAACGAACGTTTGTGGATTACCGACCACTAAAAACGTATAATATTACAATTCGCAAATGACATTGCATTAGCACATCGACGAACGAGATTCAAAGGACCGATAAAAACGGATACAATTCCGAATGTAATATCCGTTCGGATAACATTCTGCCAAATGTTCATGTAATGTCAAGAAGCATCGACGCTTTTGCATATTATGTGCGTAACACGTAGATAGGGGTGCAATTTCAATGGAAAAAGAAATCGAGGAATGTTGTAACACTTTCGTACAACAGCCCACTATTCAAGATTCGCGTATATACAGCAGAAATTGTTTTATTTTGACACATATTAACGAATGTCGTAGAACTACGTAGGTATATATTAAGATCAATATACATTTTTCACATTTTACTGTAAAGAAATTACAAATAAAAATAAAAATACATTCACGCAACGATTAACAATTAATAAGAAACATACAACCGTGTGCGTATGACCGAATCAAGAGCTTAAGAAAGATACGAGTACGTAGAAGGAAAATACGACTGAAAAACTTACGGTTGGAGCATCAGGTAACCTATATGGAAACGAAACACGGTCGGTTATAAAATAAAGGTGAGCACAAAAAGCGCTGGATTACGCCATAGAAACGCGCGGTGTTTGAGATGCGTGGAAAGTGGATGAGATGAATGAAGAGAAAAACTAACGAGAAAATACCAAAGGAAGAAAAACGTTGCAGATTAATAGAAGTGATAAAAAAACATCGGACACGCAATAAGACATAACATTATTGTAGAAGGTGTATGATGATTGAGGTGAAGATAATCGTTCGCACCTGGACAGTTGAAGAATAACGCGGGAGCTGTTTGATGAAAAAATTAAAAGGAAAAAATGGCGATTGATCGTTTAAAGTTTAGGAGACTTAAAATAAAAAGGTTGAACATAAAAAAAACAATTTGCAATTTGAACACGAACGTCGTTTCGCACGTTAAAAAAAAAAGAATTAATTTCTCGACAACTCGGACGAATGAATTGAAATTAAATTTTTTTTTGCTAAATACACGTATGGTTATACGTATATATATAACCTCTTTAAAAATGTAAAATACGACGCCATCGTGGTACGCGTATGTCAACACTAACTCGTAACAGACTTGAAAGCGTGTATTGTGAAATTCTGGCCACGCGATGATAATAATAATAATAATAATAATAATAATAATCGAGAAACGTCAAACAATATAATACGAATATTATAATAATATTATTTTATACGCTGCTGGAAATCGTGTGGAAATTAAATAGCATTCATTAATGACATACGAAATACGTGTACAGAAAAACCCTATGCGTATAATACACTTGCGTAAGTATCTATTTTCTTCCTATTATTATTATTATTATTTTAAACATATATTATACTCGTTATTATAAAATATATGTATAGGCCGTGTTGTCGAAACGAACGTCGTGAAACGACGAGACGAACGAGACCGAAACGATACGCACGTGTATATCTCCGACGTTACATATATTTTGTATATACGTGTATTACAACCTTAGAATTATTAGAAAAAGAAAATCACTATGAATTTTTAATAATATAGCAAGTAGGTATACAGCGCGCATGATGTGTCTTCGTACATAATAACGCGTTATTATACGCGCCAGTGGATAATATTATATGCGCCGCGGTTGCGGGGTGGTAATTTCACTGTGTGTATATACACGTTTACAATATGTGTATATATATAATATATAGTTTTTATATCGAAATTAACGACGATGATAATAATAATGGAAAAAAAATTCGAATCGCGAATGTTGTGTGATAATTATTTAGATAACGTTTTGTTATTAATATATATATATATATATAAATTTGAAAGTAATTTGCATAATAACGTTCCGTTCAATATACAATATAACGTAACGTTACACATATTCGGTCGTTATATACTCTCTGCTGACACGCCATTATTTATTTGTTATAGTTTTCTTTTGTGTTGCCGCGTTCAAAAACTGTATGGAAAAAATGGAGTTTCAGTTTTCGGGGGTTGTTTTGAATTACGCGCATACTGTTAAAAGAATCGAAAAACGTTTTAAATAAAGTGTCTACAACATACGGACGCAATTGTCTACCGGAACGCGTAACGCATCGTGCCACGTCATTCTTTTTCCAATCGAAAATTTGTAAATGGAAAAGTTCGTAAAACCGACAGCTCCTTCGCTTTGCTCAGAATTAGAAGAAAAAAAGTACAATCATTTAACGAAAATAATTATACGTGTAAAAAATCTATCCAACAGAAATCCATTAATCATACGCGTGTACTATTCTTCATAAATAATATTCTATTGAACCCGCCGGCGACCCGTAAATATTTTCAACGACGTTTAAATACACAGCAAATCGTCATATTCAATTAACAAATACACGGAACGTTTACTGCGCGGCATCGATAAAGTCCTTGGACAAAAAAGGAGACAAAAAAAAAAAAAAAGAAAAGAATCGCTGTATCGATAAACGACAGAGTAATCTACGAAAATAATATAAGGAATTTCACGTATCCATACGATATAATACGTTTTAATGAAATGCTGACGAATGAAACGAAATTTTAAATTAAACGTACACGTGTATTATAATGCGCGCCGATAGATAAATTAACATTACTTTTTATCGTATAAAGTCGGCGTTTCTCCTCCTCCACTCTTCGAGACAATCAGTCGATTGCGATCGACCGGCTACAAAAATAAAATCCGGAAAAAATAAATAAAAATTAACGGAATCGCGTTAGTGGCACCGAAATATTTCACAATATTTTCAATTACGAATGTCGCGAATATCGAGAGCATTTTTTGTTGTTGTATCATTCAACGATAAAAACCGAGTGAAAACTTCTCGGTTTAATCGCGAACGAGAATGAGTAAGAATTTTTGTAATACAACGCGGAAAAATTAGACATTTTTTTTTTTTTACGATTTCGACAAAACATACCGAAAAATGCGTGTATAATACAATATATGTATATATGTATAAGATACAGCTTAGAAATCGAGAGTGTCAAGCCCATATCACGTACACGCTTATAGTTAAATTTTCAAGCCACTTTTATAAATGTGAGATTAATTAAAATATTGAGGGCGAGCTTATTGGAACAGGTAGAACATTTCTGTAGGAGAAGTTGACATTGAAAAAAGAAAATATTTTTTGTTTTTAATAAGTTTCTACTGGGATGGAAGTGTAATATTATATAAAAGGTAATAGAAATCCACCAATATCCACCAATTGAGAGACTGTATTATTGAGTCTTGACTTAAACGCATGATGATTAATCATCTATTAGGACGTTTTAGGTCCTTCTTTGAGGAAATCTTCCGTTGGATGGGTTGTACCTCTTACCATAATCTCAAGAGGATGGCATGTGACAGACATGATTGGCTACAACAACAAGGCCTGGCCTTTAGAAGCTGATGATGAGGACGTTTTAAAGGCCCTCGGGAACACAGAATTTGGATTCCATTTTAAAAAGCAAAAAAAAAAGAAAACAAACGCGAATGAAAACATCAACATTTTGTTACATAAACTCTTTTCTTTAATATATATATATATATATATATATATAACTATTGGTTTTACCTTTGTAAAAAAATATTACTATTTCAAGAACTGGACTTAAGTTTAATAATTTTTCTATTTTTTTTTTTCGAGCCTCTTTTCTTGTCTTGTTCTGTTTTGTTTCTCCCGATCGGTCAGTGCTTATGGTGGCAAATTGACGTTAAATTATCCCGGGGGCACACCTGTAGGTTCCCCCTTTGAAGAAAAGACGAAACTTGTACGCATGGTCGGTTAGTATGATAATAATGATGACTCTTATGTTAACACAACCGCCCGGTACATAGCGAATTTTATTTTTCGACCGTTATACACACACACAAACATATGTATTTGACTTATTTTATAAGCACCTACTCTGCATATAAAACCGATTTTCCGTTATTTCACGAAACGCGCGCGGCGTCGTCGTCGTCACGAAGACGTAACGTTATAATGACGTCAATTTTCGTTTTTTTTAGAAAACTGGTTGTTACATGTAGAAAAAAAAAAGCTGCTTATAATCAACACGTAATTTTTTTTTAAGTTACGACGCAACAACGGACGGGGCGTATTATTAATATATTATTTATACACTACTCGGAGCAAGGGACATACGATTATTACATACGCCGCGCACACGTGAACGCTTATTATAATATTATGTCGAACGCGCGTTTAAACCCGGCCGCGGATCGCCGTTTTCGTATTATTTTTAATTTTATTATAATTTTTTTTTTTTTTGCCTCCGTGATATTATAACGAGTCGATTAAAACGGTGGACTACAATGTGTTAACTGGGAAGAGCGAGGGGGACGCGCGCGTGACGCGGCAATACGGGACGAGAACGACGGGTCAGTAATAATAATATGTAATAATAATAATAATAATAATAATAATAATAATATGTAATAATGACGTGTTTTTTTCGTTTTTACATCTTTCCGGCCGCGTCAGTCACGCGCGCACGTTCAGTCGGATTCCGTCAGCCCATCCCTTTATACAAGGTTTTTGGAGACGAACCGGAGGATTATTGAATTCCGGGAGTTCGTACAGTGTACAGAGTGAGTATATCGGCTCTACATACTAATACAATAACGTGTAAGTGTACCCGTTTTCCATTCGCCAGTGCACACACACACACGCGTAATCTTTTAATGCCCTTTCGAACTTGATACCCTCCCCCCATTGCATTTAATTAGAAAAAGGATAAAACCGTCGCTTGTGCGCGTGTATTATTACTCGGCCGCGGTCATTACGCGATTAACGCGATGTATACGAGGTGGACGGGAAGGGAAAAGAAGAGAAAAAACACGCGACACGAATGTCATCCGGACGATTTAAAATCGTCACAACGATTATGAGCCTAGGAAGAAAGACGAAGAAGAAGAAGAAAAAATCGAAATAATCCGACGCGTAATACGTACACACATCTCGTCCGTTTTCCAAGAGACAATGTGTGTACACCTGCGCAGTTCTTCCGCGCGTTGCCCCGATATGACAGTGGCCCACGAATCACCCTCCCCCCGCGCCGCGACAACTACAGCGATCTCCGAACTGTATTGAAAACGTCTCTAGTCGAGAGATAATCGAGGTTTTGTCCACGGACAAAATAGAGATTTTTTTTTCCCCCTTCAAATTTTTATGTTTTCAAAACGCGTCTGTACGTAAGAACCAAACGAACGCGACGACGCTAAACTTTTCATAAGAGCGTGATAATTGAAAATTACGTACGCTACTTACCGCCCATTTAGTAAAACGATAAAAGGAGAGAACTATTAACGGACTTCACACGTACCGAAAATTTAATTGATTTGAAAATCGTTACTTTTGGACTCGCGCTCGTCTGGTTCTGGGGTACAGGCACGTCCCGTTCCGTATTCGGAAATTCTTTTTTATTTCAAAATCAAAAAATAAAAATTATTATTATTTTCGCTCTGCTCGTCGCTGCCGACGCGGCGCGGCGACAAAGGAAATACAATTTATGCGTTTTCGATACGGGCTACCGTCGATAAACACGACGTTACATTTCTTTATGATTCCCATTTACAATTTAATATAATAATAATAATAATATCGTCGCCCTCGCGCCATAACGTGCCATAAATTACACCACAGACAGCACTATGAGCGCGACACACACGCCCGAGAAGCAGAAGATTTTCGTCCCGTTAACGTGTTCGCACTACCGCCGACGGCAGCGTATTTACAAATGTTACAGCGAGACGGACACGCGTCCGAGAAATCCTGTCCAGGCGCGTAACCATAATTTCAATAGCTCGACACTTTTTTTGGTTCCGGAATACGCATGACGCCGCGATACGCTTTCAAAAAGACGCAAAAACACGTCGTTTTATTTTTTTTTTTTAGTCGCTTTTAACATATTTCTAGTAATGATACGACGAAATAAGAAGTTCACCGTGCAAGACTGAAATACAAATACACAATTCCGTGTCAACACAACGGCATCAGCCGGTTTTTTTTTCTCTTTTAATTAAACGATTCTCAAACCGATACGTTGACTTCACACCTGCCCGCGATCAGTCCGATTACGATTCTCATCAATTTGTTTTCTTATCGTACGATAAATTTATTGGTTTGGGCGGTATCGTGTACAGCAGGTGCGGCGTTTCGCGTTCGAGAACGTTCGTTTTTTTTTTTTTTTTTTGGTACATACGAAGATCGTTTTCAGTTGTTTACACCTACTGGCCGACAACCATTCGATAATTTAAATTTGAAAATTTTTAAAAATATATAATCTTATTAACGTTACGTTTTCGATATCGGACGTCTTATATACAAATAAATTGAACCGATTTGCCCGATTAAAACAGGCGGCGGCTTAAAGGTGTTTTTTTTTCGAATTAGATACACTGGTCAAATCCGTTATTTTTCGAAATAAAATTTAATTAACCAATTATACACGTCGTGTACTACGAGTGTATTTCGTTCATTTTTGAGAATGAAAAATTTAACCGCTTAAATTGTGATTTTTTCCGTCTTTTAATATGTAATAAAAAAAATGTTTAGGACATTGAAATCCAAACCTTAATCATTATAGGTATACAAAAATATAACTGGTCTGAAAATATGTATTTACGGAAAACGCCGAATTTCGTTGTGAATTCGAGATATTTAAAAGACTATTGTTTTTTTCCTGAATAATAAGCACAACGAAATTATCCGTAAAAATCCGTTATTTATATATATATATATATAAAAAAGTACGTTTGATTTCAATTATATATATAAAAAAAAAACCACCACCAGAACTATATTCGAAACGTTGTCGAACACGGAGGCAATCACAAAATCGAAATATTTTATAAACGAGACAAGCACACTGACACAACAGTGCCTCCTTTCGAATGACTCCGTTCCGAGCGAATCAAATCGTTGGAGGAGCATTTGTGGCGACTTTTAAAATGTATACGGTGCAAACGTCGGCTCTCTGTTGTTACCCGCCGACGTGCCTAAATTCTTGCGAATGAATCTTACGGATCAGACGCCGAACAAGCAAACGTCGTTAGAGGAAATAGAAAAGTATTCCGAACTCAAAAAATATATACTCCGATAAAAAAAAAAATTGAGATCTATTGAAAATCATCGAATTCGAAAAGGAAATCATTCGAACTGTTCGACACTTACTAGTGTATTAGGTCACGTTCCCCCTCCTCCTCTATTAGATTGTAATATAAATAAAGTGTACAGCGTGACTGCAAATGATGAAGTGTACGAATTTCAGAGGATTAGTGTGCACCCGAAATTCTACAAAAAAAAAAAAAAGAGTTCCTTTTGATTCTGGAGTAAAAGGTAGAAATATCGATTTTTGTGTTTTTTTTTTTTTTAGTCAGACCAAAAAAAAAACGTAATTTTTCTCCTTTAACTGACAAAATTCGAAAATTCCATAGAATTTTCTTCGATAATCACGATCGAACGAAAATTGGAAAACGTTCGAATTGCCGGGAAAAAAAAAACAATTGACTTCTATCTAACGAATTTTTTTCGTCAACCAGATGTGTACGAATTTCAAGAGAACGTTATTTATTTATTTTTTTTGTCAAAAGTCTCTCCGAGTTCGCGACAACCGTGGGGGCGGTTTAGACGAATGATTCGCACGCGCTCCGGGCCCGTGTTGCATAGCGTTCGTAACTACGCGTCCCGGTAGCGCAAAACGACCGCCACGCGCGGCGATGTCAGCCGTTATACGCGCCCGCACCCCGCTCGGGATTATTCACCGTTCGACGGGCACTTGTTGTTGTATATTTTCAAGACGGTCGTCGGGGGGGGCGGGGGTCGTCCGTGACGAGGAGGGCTTACACCGCCGCGGGGCCGTGTACACCGGACAAACGTTTTCGTAAAAACGACGTGATGTTGAGACGGTCGCCGTTCGCAGAAGCCGCGAAAGGACACCGTCTCCGGGTATTAGGGACGGCCCGCGGCGTTTTGGAAAACGGGATTTTGGAATCCCGTTTTGGAAAACGGCCGTCCGCGGTCTATCTGCCGCTGGACACTCACCAACTACCGGGTGGAAAAAAATACGACTGGATAATAACTGGACGGTCATTAGATATTGTTTTTTATTGTGTCTGCGAAAACGCAACCGAATTATTATCGACGAGTTTGGCGTAGATTCTCACGACGAATCGAAAACGGAGATCGCGTTGTTTCGGAGTGTTTTTCTATTGTCGTTTTCAATAGTCGCCTGGACATGAAAAAAAAAAACAAAAAAAAAATCTGTTCGCACAACCGAGCGAAAACTATCGGCGGGGAGTGATTGAGTCGTTAGATTTTTTTTTTCCACGTATTCGATAGACGCTAATACCGTCCATTCGTTGAAATCGCTCGATAGTTTATTACGCTATCCGATGGCGAAAAGAGCGGTCAATCGATGACTCCCCCACACGTGGTCATTAGCCGCACAGACACCATTTACCGTTACCGCGGGATTTTTACAACCGCGACCGTCCCGTCTTTCCCCTCCCCCCCCCCCCGTACACACGTGACGTGCAATAATATTAAAAATACTGCGCCGATGGCCACTAGAGTGGCTACCGAAAACGGCCCCCTTTACGCGATCAATAATATTGTTAATTTAGATCGGCACGCGCGTCAATGACTCAGTGTCGCGACTACTACTGGCGGGTGTCGTGCAGAGGTGTCCCTCCACCCCACACTCCAAAACTAATTTAAGCCCTCCAATTGACACCCCCCCCCCTCCGATAGCTTCGCGTATGATAGATATTCGATTTTTCGAACGGATAATCAATTCGTATATAATCTTTTTATAATCGACGTATTAATAATATTTGCACATTATTCAGGATTTATCAGATTTATCGTGAAATTCAGTTCATACCTTTGCCTCCTCTCGCTTGAAAAAAAGACACCGATTCCGTCCCCGCCCCCCGACTTATTTTGATCCGTTTCGACCACCGCTGAGTAGTATTAAACTTCAAACATAAAACAATCTTCAACAGGATGATTAGGTGGGAAATTTTAAATCAAATTCACGATGAAAATTCAAATTTTAAATCAAATTCACGTTCGAACCCAGAACTCCATCACAAAAAAAAAAAAAAAAAAACTATTAATGATTTTAAAATAAATATAACAATCCGGAGGGGGGAGGGCAACCATAGCTCACTGTCGACAACATCAATCAATTCAACAACAAAGTTAGACTCCGCCGAAACGAAGCTTTCACACCAGCCTCGTAATGTGTAGTTGCGGCAAAGATCAGTGGTACATTTTAATCTGCTCGTCAAACTGCACAGCCATCTAAACTTATCTGGTTCTGGATACCAAAGTGCTCGTGTCGTGTTGAAATTGCGTTCATTTCAACGGTTTACACCTGGTCAATGACGAAAACTATGGAAACATTGACGATAAACGCTCCTAGACATTCAATATATTCCGTCAATCGTGCCCATCAAATACGCGTCAATCAAAATGTCTATAAATCTCCCTCGATGATTGAGATTCCGTATCGACATCCTCCGAAATAATCCATACTGGCTTCAAACATGTTCTGTCGGACATTATTGATACGAACATTGACAATATTATCGATCGTGTATGGGGCCACTTAAACCACACTTAAATTTTTCGCTGCGGTTTGATTTTTTTTTTCCAATTTCTATACACCGAAATTGTGTACGTACTTGAAATAAAATTCGTTAAAAAAAAAAAAAAAAAAACTATTCGTAAAATGCCCTTTACGTATGTAATATATTATTACTAGCCATCGAATTACCCGGCTTCATCGCGGGAACAGTTAACGATTCCAGTTACGTGTACGTTTTTAAAATTATTCCTATACGAGGCTCTATGGATAATGTATCATATGACATAGTCCTAATAATGCGAAAGTTTTAGCGAAAAGAAAAAAAAAGAAAGCATCACTCACTTTTTATGATTTTCTAAGTTCTTTTGAACATCGTACATACCTGAAAAAAAACATATATTAAAAATATATTTAATACGTTATTCACAACAGAATATATTTCAGTCGTATTGTCGGTTATTAGAACAAGTGTAATTATATAGTGTCATCAGTACAGAAGTATAAACGCAGAAGGGAAAATAATATCCGACTTATTGTGCGTGATATTCGTGTAATGAAAACGAAGACGAAATAACATAAAAAGACCGTGGAAAGGCGGTCGGTTACAACGGCCAAAAATAACCTCTTAAAATAACTATCGTTGCGAGAAAAAAATTGTGCGTATTATAACACATTGTCCTTAATTTTGAATCGCCTAGATAAGATATTGTACACGTCAGACACATAAAATGTATAACTTCTTACATAGACCTTTTGATTTTATTATAAAAAAAAGACTAGTTACGGTATCTAAACGTATGACGCGTTTTAAACGTATGTAATTTTATTCATATGTAAGATGAATATATCGGCTTAGCGCGTTCACAGTTATATTGCATAATTTATATTTACACACTATCACAAGTATCAGGCACGTACGGTGTGTGTTTTGGGTATTCCAAATACTTCCTGAAACGTTTGGTTTTTTTCTTTTTTTTGTATGGTTATTATTTACTCATTCACAATTTTAATGTTATATTATACATTAATAATTTAATGGGAATGCATAATATTACATTATATTTGTGAGATACTGACTAAAACAAAACAAAAATTTAATACAAAAAAATTTTAATTTTAAAACACAAACACAGGGCAAACGCGAACAAAGTTGTTCGCCTCTGAACGCGGCACCTAACACCGTGTTATACGAGTAATATACACACACACAATGTGTTTGCCGCGGTTACACTGAGCGATCCACCGATTTCGGACCGCTATTTATACGCGTTTTGCTGCTACCCCCCCCCCATCTATATCGTGTCGTAGCGCTATCTGGTGACTACTTTCGTTCCCTGTTTCATTGCGATCGACTGACGCACTATGTCGCTATACGCGTTTGCTACATTTATTATTTATGTTATTATTAATTATAATATTGTTTCGCGTATTTAATTGAAACAAAATAACGTCATCATTCATCTTTTCTCGTCGTACATTTGTTTACACGTTTGTTCGTTTGTTTTACACTTTTTACTATTTTATTAACTTTTACTGGTCCACTCATACACACACGTTTCCTGGACCGACCGAGTTTACCGTTGGCTTAGCACCAAGTGGTGCTCGATCATATTACAACACATGCGCTGATAGTCGGTCGAGCACTTATTCCAACTTTATACATGATGTTTAAAGGGGTGAGGTGTTGTGAAAATGGAGTATAACCGTAACATGATTGGACTAACTTACGTGTCGGTGCTGTTGGGTTAGAGATGAACTAAATTTAAAAAATATTGAATCCCAAGAGAGAGGCGATCCACCTATTTTCCCCTTATAAACGCCACTGTTGCGTATGAGGATATTATAAATAATAATGGCTCTCTTATATTTCATTTTGGACGTTATCGTAAACGCTATTGTTCTGCACTTGTTTTTTGTTAAAAATTTGCGTGTTTGGTCTCTATTACACGTAATACGTATGGCCATCGATATCGAACATACCAACCGGACGTTTAGTAATCGACTTTGGAGACGACAACGTGTCACACTGCGGGACGAAAACGGAATAATTATTATATACCTCCGGATATTCGTGTATACATATAATATAAAGCACATATTTTTAAAATGCTCACAATTTTTCGTTTCCTATTACGGCAATAACGTGTCTTTTGTCGGTGCGCAACTGTAACTCTATACATCGCGCATACAGAGAGTGACGCGTGTAGAATTTAAAATCCGATTTCAAGTATTTGCCACTGCGCACAATAAGCGCGTGCTTCGTGCACACTGCACGGAACAAACATATTTATATATATATATATATATATATATATACGCGACATGTAAGAATAAGGTTAATAATAGCAAAAAATAAAAAATAAATAAATATTTATATATGTAGATTAACTGGAGTTAATAAATACCATCAGAGCAAACATTGCATAAAACGCGGTACGGAGGTGTGGATTTCGACAGTGGCTTTATATAGCTCGCTTGATGGAAGTAAGGAATACAATTTCTTTTTGTTTTTTTTTTTTTTTTTGTAATTTACATTTAAAAATTAAAAGAGTAACGAGTTCGAGTGTTGTGGATGTCCTGCTCAAGTAAACTATTCAGCGGATAAAGATTTTAGAATTTTGTTAGTATATTGCAGGCGGACCAAGTGGAGTAAAATTCAAAAACGTTTATTAAATTTCCTTATGCACAACGCTTTCATATTCTTTCGCTGTTTGCCTTTTTTTCTTTCGTCCCACCGAGTTGTTCCGGCGTTTTTGTCTGAAAGTTTTCCTATACTTAATTTCCCTTTAGTGTGATAATCGCTAATTTTACATCCCGTTTGATCGCAATGATCCATTTCATTGTTTCCGCTCTGTTTTCATACAAAACACCAAACAATGTTTGTCTAGTTAGTCTGTTTGGATTCGTCCGTTTTATGGGTCCGGTAAAGTCTTATTTTTCATATATCGAAATGTGTATTTCTGTACTGTCTGATTTCTTGGTTTCCTCCATTTCGCTACATGTTGTATGATCAATTTGTTGGGAGCTCAATATTAACACTAATAATTTTCCTTTCTACCTTATTATAGTCTTCTAAATCTTCTTTTCTATTCAACGTTTTGTTATATATAACTATAAATTTAAAAGCAATAGAAAAATCATTGTGTTCAATAAAACGATTGTGAGAGGGGACTTTCGGTGTAATATTACAATACACACACGGTGTTTATAGAGTGTGATTAATCTTGCATTGCATTTTCGTGTAAAACTCCTACAATTTATGGAATTTTATTAAAAAACTATAATTTCTATAAACAGTTCAAAACCGGATACCTATTTAAAACAATTTTAATATAAAATTAATATTTGGTGAAAATTCGAGTCACTTAAAAATCATTGTTTTGGTAGTGTATTGCGCCGGGTTAGAAAACTACTGAGAAAATGGAGTTTTCCTTCCGATTTTTCTGTATTGTTTTAAATTACGCATTTAAGATTAAACTCTACTGAGAAAATCGAAAAACCTTTCAAGCCAAGTACCGGATTATAGACGCAATTTACAACGGAAACGCGTAACGCATTTAACGAAATCATTCGAACATACTTTCTTAGAAAATTTTTACACGGAAAAATAAAAATAAACATCGTTGTAAAACTATAATAGCTCCCTTATAGTACCATTGCTCAGAATCTAAAATCAAAACTTAGAAAAATTAATGCAAGCCACCAGACAATATTTATCTTCAGATCAATATAATGCACATTATATAAAACGCAAATCTATCAACTCGTTTGTTTCACATGCGAGACGAATATCGCGATTGTTGTATTTTTTTCACTTAAAAAAAAATACAATATATAACTTTATATAAATATAGGATACACGCGTATATATTCGATCGGAATTAACCGGAAAAAGTATAATGTATGCGAATAATATCAAATTATTATTATTATAATTATTATTATTGTAATCGATCGAATGTCATGTGTGAAAAAAATTTTTTCTTATATATGTAATATCATCGGTTTTAATCGCGTATTCCGCAGTAATATCTTCTTTTTTCTCTTTCTCGGTACAGATACGAGTACACTTTGATACTTAACTTTATAAACGATATGTAAACATTTTCCTGGCATTAATCCAACGTCAATTCATTATGTTTAATGAAACGTCACATGCGGTTTATCTGATTAAACTGTAATCGTTGAAATAATTCATAAGGAACACACACACGCGAGCGAGTGCGCGAGTACACGAGCGCGTTCGTATGACGTATTTACGTCATAAACGTTTTTATACACATTTTTTTTTTTTTTTTTTTGTGGAATTGTCATTTGATTTATTATAACTAAACGCTTAAATTAAATTATAATAATATACGCATGGAGTTACGACAGTGTACGTATGGTAATTCAAAGGTTATTTTTAGTAGGAAAAGGAGGAATGGGGGTTATGACAAACACGGAATTTTAACCAACGGTCACGTACGTAATACGTTATACGAGTACGAGTTATTGGCGCATTTGAATTTCTTTTAAACGTGTCGACTTACGGTCGAAATAAATAATTTTATTATTATTTTTTTAAGAAATATCCAACAACAACAACAACAACAATAATAATAATAATAATAATATACGTATACCGTCGTCGAGTCTCTTGAAACTCAGAGTTTCTTAGTTGAGTCTCTTAGCAGTGTACACAAAAACGCCCACCAAATAGGATAACTGTAATAGTGTCCACACACACACACGCTGCATCACTGCGGTGACTTTATCTCGCGCAAAAGAATTGTCAGGGAACAACTAAAACAACACGTCGACAAACAACAATATTTGAACGGTTTTATCGTGGACTATTGCGTAAATATATTCTTTTTTTTTTTTTTTTTATCTCGAGTCTCTTAAAGCAAACTTAACACTCCTCTTGTGTATCGATTTGTGTAATACATTTGATGTAGGACGACTACACGACTTTCCGTCAACAAAACATATTTTTTTTTCTCAGAAAAAATTGTCAAGTTCAATTTCATACTCGCCTCCTTTAATCTTTGTTTAACCAACTGATATGAAAAAAAAAAAAATAAATAAATAATTCGTCGCAATAAGACGATTCGATTTTAATTATACGAGTACATGAGCGATAATAACGCGTACGTTATCCATGTGTACTATATAATGTATATATATAACCTGGACTCGGATTTCGTATAGCACTATAAAACGTACTGAAATTCCACGTAATAATATATCTTTAAAAAATATCTTAAAATATGCGCGAAAAACAGTAAGATTAACGACAATATTGTTTTATTTATGAATTACGTGTAGTCTCGCCCATCGCACTGTCACGATATCGCGAAAATTATTCATACCGAAAAATATAATACAATATATATTTTTTCTTACTTATTCTCAATACCATATAATGAAAAACACAAAATAAATTATTACATTATAACTATAACGAAGAAGAAATACCGTTGAACTAGAAAAATAGCGCTAAAAATAAAAAATACACGCTTGAAATATGGAATTTTATACGGACGTAGTCGAAGACGTGGCGAAAAAAGAAATCGAAATCATCTTCACGCGACTTGTCTGAATTAAAACTCTAAAATAATTAAATATTATATATAGCGCAATTAAAAGGTTAACGATCGCGATAACTTCGTCAAATCAACGGTATTTTTATAACTCGCTTTTAGTATGGTTTATCATCATTGGTGCGCAGTTCAGGCTATACAGATGAATGTATTAATTTGTGCGTTCAGCTCTTGCAGCCGCATTGGACATTTGTCGGTTTTCTTCGCTATATAAGTTGTCCGCGGCCCTCATCCCGTTAACGGTTTTCCGCAGGTTCTAACCGTCTGGAGACATCAATACCAGACGGCTCGTCTGATCGTACTCCAGTAGTCCGTCCAGTTAGTCTAACTCGGTCCGCAAAGGGCTTTTGGGTCCGTCGCCGAACGGATTACCAACAAGTTTTCCTAAATTTTCTCTTTCGGAAAGTCGCACTTAAACGTTGACTGGACGTCTTTCGCGTGTTCCGTACAGTTTTGTCCATTATAAACCCGTACGCAATCCCTTCTGTTTATTCCGGGCACGGAGAACGCGAACATTTTATACAATAAAAGTCAATAGTCGCCTGTGTAATTTAAATTTAAATTTAACGGAAAAGGAGAATAATAAATAAATAAATAATGCAGTTAAAATATCGCGGACGCGAAATTCGACGACCGTATAATGTTGGCTGCCGGTTTTTTTTTCATTCTTTACGGTTCGTAATACAGAAAAAAAATATTATCAAAAAAATAATAACGACATAAAACGAAAAAAGACAGTGTAACGCGCCGGCGTGTAACGCGTTAAAATTGTAAAGGAAACGTATCAAATTTATTAGATGTAAAAGAAAAAAAAACGGATCGTAAAACGACGTCGACATCGGCGTAGAGAGTACTGCTTCTTGCAGTCATAAAACGTCCGGAGAATCAATTGCGGGCGCGGTAAAAAAGACCAAAAAAAAAAAAAACGCCCGAATCGAGCGGCCGCGGCGTCGTACCACACGCGCGTTTTATATTTCACGTCGTACCGATCGTTCGTATAGATAACCACTACCAGCATCCGAGAACCCGACGTTTTTTTATTACCAAAAAAAAAAAATAATAAATAAATAAAAAAATTAACGAAACGCGACGTCGCGCGCCGCGTGACGCGCGATCGTAACGAGTGTAGAACATGTAGGCGACGGATTTAGAAACAATAAATCTTACAATTAAGAAACGAGAATAAAATACAAATAAATAGACGCGCGTGCACAATTTATTCTTCGACAAGTCTGGAAATATTGAAATTAAAATATTTCCCCTAAAAACGATTAAGCATATTAAATTGATGTGATAACATGTACATCGTAATCCATCTTGTGCGCTCGCAAAAGTATCGCCGTGACAATCGCGTCCAATCGATCCGATCGTCTACAATCGTCCATGCGGAAGCGTCTTATTATTATTATTTTTTTTTCCCGTTATTTACTCATATTTAAATAATATTTAAACACACGGAGTTTATATAATTATTTCGATTTTCATCGCGTTTTAATGATAACTTTAGTCGAGATGAATGAATATATACTGGCATCCCATGAGAAACAAAATCTCCACACACTTATGCAAATCACGGACGGCCTAGCATAGCACCGAGATATTCGTCATGGACCGCACACAATTGTGATGATTTTTATGACGTATTAAGTAAGTAGGTATAGATTCTTACTATAGAAATCACGAGAATTCGTCGTTATTATACTACAAACGACTGGATTATTGTTTTTTTTTTTTTTTTTTTTTTATCCGATATTATTCCGAATACAGAATAAAAGTGTTCTTTACTGCAAGTCCGCTAAAACCGAAGCGCGCTTACTGTATTAATGACTATACGTATAAGTGTTACGATTTTCGATAATACAAAGGGATTAGTGGGTTTTAAATGAAACGAAATGTGAACCGTATACATTAAGCGTTTAATATTACGTTTTAGAGGAATTCAAAACGATTCCGAGACGCATTTTTTACGTTTTATTTGTATTTTTCATTAATTTTTTTTTCATTCCGTCCTCGTGTCGTTGAAAAAATTAAAAAGAAAACGAGTCGTTGACCACCGTTTTCCTGTACCGACCCCGACCGAAACCTCTATGGTCTTACAGCGCGCGTATTATTTACTGGAAACGAACACACGCGCATATGAACAGATAAAGACAAATCTTCGAACGTGGGCAAACCGTTAAAATACGAGCGTAAACGTGTTAACAGTGTCGAATTTATATACGTATAGTATTTGTTCATACTGACTAGATAGGTACAATATATTTTGTCACATATCCGTGTCGGGTTTTAAACGTATATTGACTAAAGCGACGCGTCCGTTTTACATTGTTCGTAGAGAAACGACTAATATTTAACAAAGTAGTAAAAAGAAAGAGGAATTTAGAAAATTAAAAATCAAAAGGATTTGTAAAAATAAATAATCAAAAAGATAGAAATAAAAAATTATAAGTTAATACTCGTGATAATAAATAAAAAATATATATAAAATAAATAGATCAAATATATATCAAAATGTATAATTAAATATACAATAAAAGCCAAAGAGTATTAAATAAAATAAAAGAAGGTTGTTGTATAAATTATTTTTAAAAATAATTTATACAATAACCTTCTTTTATTTTATTTTATTTAATACTCTTTGGCTTTTATTGTATATTTAATTATACATTTTGATATATATATATATATTTATTTTATATATATTTTTTATTGACTAATATTTGTTGCTTTTTTTTATTATTATTATTTTGTATTTTTAACAACTTTTTCTATTCGTCGAAGCAGCGATTACTTCTCGGCGATGCTACAGCGGTCCGCGTACGACAAAAAATAAAATAAAAAATATAGTAATTATCAAAAAACCGACAACGCACTTCATCTCAAAACCTAACCGTATGGCGTACGTTAGTTTTTGGGGTACGGAAAAAAATCAAACTTGTCAACACTTTTCAATCGAAAATTCTCCGTCTTAGTCTTATTATTACGGATTAATATTATTTAACTACTTATCAATATAATGGACGTGAGTAAGTGCGAATCAATAATCTCTTTTTGTTCAAACTCGTTCGATGACGAACCGTGTTGTTTTTGAGAAGCAGTTACTTTTTGGCTTTTAGGCGCGGCTCCTAATAGGCTGTGTAAAATATCGAGACTTTAGTATTCGCGAAGGAAATAATACTTCAGCCAAATAAATTTCGTGATTTTCGATTCCCCTTCCGCCGTGCGCGAAGTTTTCACAAAATTATTGTTTTTGATTCGTTTAAAGCGGAACACTTTCAACCGGAAAACGGGTATATTTGTAAAAATTGGAGCACTGTTTTTATCAACAAAAAAAAAAAATTGTCATTATTGTAAAACCAAAATTGTCATTTGTATGTACTCCTTTAGTTTTTTTTTTTTTTTAAGTTTGCGACGCCACTGAAATACGTGTATATAATAATAATAATAATAATAATAATAATAATAATAATAATAATAATAATAATAATTGCGAAGAGACGACAAACACACTCGAACGACGTGCATTTTATTTTTTATTTTTATTTTACTGTACGTTAATGCGCTCGAACTTGATGGAATAATATCAAACGGATTACGTACGTGTACACGGCGTGTCGAATTCAACGCGACAAACGCGTTTTAAAACGGTTTTTTTTCTTCTTCTTTTGTGTGTACAAACGACGAGAGTTCAAGCACAATACACCTCTTATATTATTATATTTGTACACGTTGCGAGTGCGTATTGATATTTAACGGACAAGGGAAAACAAACGCGCGCGCGCGCGCGCAAACGTCTCTCAACACGCGTTACACACAGGACGTGATAATTATTGTCCGAAGAAGAAAAATGTAAATACGACCGGACGGCCGCGTCGGCGAGTATTATTACAAAGCGTAATAAAAAGTATACAGCGATGTGGCGACAAAACCGGGGGGGTCTTGTACGATACGGTAAAAAAAAAAAATAGAAACCAATTCGTATGCGAAACAGAAAACGCGCGATAAAAAATAATCGGTCGATTTTCCGAATACATTTCATATAAAACTTATAAACCAAACGCGATTTTCGAAAAACGTCGTCGAGGTTGCTGACACTTGTATTACGGTGTATTCAAATACGAAAAGTTGTGTTCCACAAAAACGCACGACGAATGAAATCTCCAAAACTACTGAATTCTCCGGGAGAGATGGGGGAACAAGCCCGTGTTCTCGTACGTTAAACCGAAAAGTCCAGGACCGTATTTAGAAAAAAATCAGTGCGCCCTCGGGCATATGATTTATGCCTCCTCCCTATAACTATCAGTATCATACTTATTTCATCCACGACCAAGATTCTCAAATATTTTCTATACACATTTAACGTTCGCATTTCAATATTAAAATCTAACGATTTATTTATAAATAAAAACCGTTTAATAATTAAAACAAATATCGTCTTCTTCGCATAAAAACTTAACACGATAAAATATAATATTGAATAACACAGAATATTATTGAACGTAATTTTTTTTTCTCGCTTGCTTATTACAAAAAAATCTTCAATGATATCCAATTGTAGACAATATTACACCCGAGTAGCATTTTAGGTGCAAATCATCAATTTTAAATCATCAATAAAAATGTTGGTTCAATGCACGGTGCGAATCTGGCACTGTGTTTTTGACAAAAATGAACAGGTATCGAATTTTTGCGTAGGTTCAACCGTGTCATGAAAGTGTCAATTTGGATTCAAACACCGTAGTACTGTTCAAAATAGGCAGAAGACGAATCAGTGTGCGGTTACAGTATAATTGTTATCTAAATATCGACTTGTAAGTTGGTCCGATTATTTTATGGTTGTGTTCCGTTTTCACAGCACCCCCACCTCTTTAAACATCATATATAATGCCGAAATAAGTGCTCGACCGACGATCAACGCATATGTTACGCGCTGATCATCAGTCGTGATCGAGCGTTTAGTGCTGAACTAACGGTATACTCGGTCGGTCCAGGAAACGTGTGCATATGAGTAAACCAGTAAAAGTTAATAAAATAGTAAAAAATGTAACGAATAAACGTATAGACAAATGTACAACGGGGAAAAATGAATTATTACGTTACTTTATTTCATTGAAATACGCGAAATTATATCATTATAAATAATAACAAAAATAATAAATATAGCAAACGCGGCGTATACGATTAATCATTTTTCAAATTAATTTTGCTTAGATATTTTGTCACCGCTTAGATATGCTGCCCCCCTCCCCGCAAATATGACCCTAGAAACATTAGCTGCAATGCTTTCAACTCTAAAATTTTTAATTCACGATCGACTTCGCTATTGCAAACTGATCGTAAGTCCAAGATCCGTTTTAAAATAAGGCACGCATTAAAATTTTCAAAAAATCCGTTCGCTATATAAGAACCGAAACACTACCGCCGGAGCTCAAATACAATGTGAAACGTACAAAAATCGTTCGCGTTTCATTGCCGGTGAAGTGTTTTTGGAATTTTCAAAAAAACATTTGCGCGTTAGTATTTACCGCTATATAAGCGAGACTTTTTCAAAAATCGAACACACATAATCCACATACATTGAACCGACTGGAGTGACGAAAATTTATAATACAGATACGCCGTAGTAGAATTCCGATTAATTTCGTTACAAAAACGAATCCAAACCGTTCTCATCGGACGCATTTAAACATTCGTATATTTTTTTTTCTCCTTTTTATAAAATTATTGTAAAATGCGCAGTAATTGTCAATTTTCTTTCTCTCGACAAGTGATTTAATAAAAATAGATTTCTCTTTTACCACTCGCCTTCACACGATTTTGGTCCGATAAACGTAAAAATTGGCGTTTTAAAGCGGACGACGCGCATCAGTTCGAATTCCGTAAGAAGAAAAGAATCTCGTCAAAAAAAAAAAAAAAAAACAAAAAAAAAATCCTTTTTGTTTTTTTTTCTTAGCAGCCACAAAAGACTGGCAGAAATTCGCCATTCATCTCTATTTTCTGCTTTTGCCTTTACAATTCTACAGGTTGGACGTAACGTAGACGTCTATTTGTCGTACAAATATCCTAGTGGAGAGGGTGGTGGTATTCAATTACTCTTGGTAGGAGTGCGTTGTGTCACGACCCGTGTGCTAAGAATGAATTTCGTATTCTTCTACTTTTTTTCAAAAAACCACGCGCTTCACCCGCTCTTTTCTAAATACCAACTCGTTTTGTACAACCCGTTACGATCAACTGATCGCAAGTATTATCCATATAAACCGCACTTTAAAGGCCGGGAAAAAATCCTTTTACAATAAATATATTACTACGGTGTGCATTCGTACACGCGTTCGACTCCTACAAGTATTTTGTGTACGATACGATGCGTGTGAAATATAATTTCACTTCCAAGCGATAAGTATTATTATTGGCCGTTAGGAAAACGAGTGTCCGTCCGACAGTATATAATAATAATAATAATAATAATAATAATAATAACGAGTGGACACGACTCTAAACTGCTCTTCTATACCAGAAACAAATTACACGCGTATCGATTACAAGCGCAACAAATGTATAAAAACGCCCGAAACAATACGATTGTCGTGTCGATTTAACGTATTGAAAACCCGACGACCGCCGCGTGTATAGCTCACGACGACGAGGTGTATAATTTAATTTCACAAACCGCGACTGTACACGTATTATAATAATTATTGACCGATTCGTTCGTATTATTATCGACGCGTAATTTTTATATATTATTATTATTATTATGGCCGCGACACGACGGTAATTTCTCCAATAAAATTTCCAGATAACTGCGGGAATTCACGTCGTACACTGGAGGGATCTCTATTCGCGGGGATCATTTGCGAATCGTCCCGGTTTCCATTACAGCGAATGCTATTATTTCCCGCTCGAAATCTTTTCTTTTTTCTTTTTTGTCCATTATACAAACGTCAATTTTTACGACGAGCGCGCGGTGTGATCGAAGAGTATAACGGGAATTATTAATAGCGTGTACATAAATAATCGCCTCGATTTTTTTTTATTATAATTCTTAATGAGTATTTAAAATTATTCAGCCTAATGCGTATGATGCACGTGCGCGTTTGACGACGTTTTTTTTTTTTTTGTATTATAAAAAAAAATAAATGAACAACGACGAGTTTGTATGTCGTTGTTTTGTGTTTTAAGAACGGAACCGGTGTGAATATTAAGGGAAAAGGGGGAAAAAACTACTATCGGCCGACGTTTCTGTTTCTTTACACGTGCAATAGGTCATCATATGCCGATGAGCGGTAGTAGTACGATACGGCCGTAACGACGAAAAATGAACCGGGAGAAAAGCGTTAAAAACTCGGATTTCGCTTCGTTTTCTAATCCGTGGATTTTTAAACCGTTCTCGATACCTAACCACTGTTAGGGTGACCGGGATCCCGGTGGTGATTTTTGTTTCTTGTACGTAAAATTGAAAAGGATTTGCGCCAATGTCCGGCCCCGCGTTTCGTCCGTCGTCGTGTGTGAGATCGGCGGAAACAAAAAAAAATTAACAAACAAGAGACGCTTAATTCTATACTCGAATTCATATTAGACTTGTACACGTGTACGTAATAGTCGCGCAGCGCGGCAAAACGATATTATTATTATTAAAATAATAATAATAACGCGTGTGCGTTCGGGAAAAAAAACAGTCGGGAGAAAAAGAGAGAGAGGAAAAAAAAACGACAAAAATGTGTGTAAAAAAGAAGTGTCGGGGGCGACCGCATGCTGTCCCGAACATAAATAACAACTCGACTATAACGCACGGCGGCGGCGGTGTGAAGTGCGATGCGAAAGACGACGCGGCGGCCGAGAGAATAAACACATATTACACTGCGCGTTATACACGAAATTATATTTTAGGCTGGAGAGCGTGTGTGAGAGGAGTTTGTATTTCCTCCTCCCGTCCGTCCGTTCGACTTGGCCGTCGTCTTATTATTACTTCATATCCGCGCCATACGCGTTCAATAGAACACATTTTATATTATTATAATAATACACACGGCGCGTATTTTTTATTATTATTATTTATGCGCGGAGCCCGCGCCGTTGTTTTAGAAAAAATGTCCCCGCGGAGTGTATTATAATAAACGATAATTTATACGCACCGCCGTCGTCCGACGTACACGACGAGAAGACGGGGCGACACGGAATTTCCGACGACTGCCCGCTGCGGCGGAATCGCGTCTAACCGCCGCCGCCGCCGTCGCTGCCCACCGCAACACGCGCTACCACGGACTCATACACACGACTGCAGTCGCGAACGCCGACCCGGCGCGTATTATTTTTATTATTTTATGTGCCCAATAACATTATGTACTCGTATTGTACCGTTTCGATTTTCGTTTGTAAAAATTATTCGGGAAAAAGTGTCTCTAATAATAATAATAATAATAATTAATTTGACGCCGCGATTAGACAATAAACGACGTCCGATAATGGAGACGACGACGAAACGTGCCGAGTTCGAAACTGTTAAAAAACCGCCGCGTCGCGTCAAAAATAACAAGTACCGCGGCGACGGCTCTGTGTTATACGTGTAGGAAAATTAATAATTCTGCGATGCGAGTTTTTTTTTTTTTTTTTCATTTTACTTCGACGAATATGAAACGAGAAATTACACCTCGTTCCGGGATCAATCGTTTAGAAAAAAGGAAAAAAAAAATGTTTGACGTTTTTCGTTAAAAAAAAATAACCGAATACGCCATTTTTTTTTATCGATTTTAATAGATTTACGTTTTGATTTTCCCGTAACAAATTTGTTCGGCATACCACTTTAGCATACAACTTTAACGAATTCAATGAAAACGTTTATATAGGGCGCTCTAAGACGTGAGAAAAAAAATTTTTTTTATACACCGTGATCTAAATTTCACACTATTGCCTTGGTATATAACAAGAGAGCAGAGTTGTTGTTGTTGTTGTTGTTGATAACAAACGAATTTTCGTTATCATTATCTTCATTCGTTTCGAAAAAATTAATTTATAAATAAAAATATTATATACGCGTATAAATACATTGACAAAAAGAATTGATTCCTGTGTTTGTCCCTGCCACTTGCTGGTCCGTTTCATCGCGTGCTATGCGACGGAGTCTGCCGGCTGTTCGTTCGGTTTTCTTCGAGAGACGACCTAAGTCACGTTTTGAGTTTCGAAACGGTCGTGGAACTTGAAACCGGTAAAGTTTTCAATTAAGTTAAACGTTTTCTTTTTTTCAATTACGCGAAAAAAACTTTTCAACGCTTTTAAGCGGAGGGAAAAAAAATAAAAACGTAAAAGAGAACGCGCGCGCGTTTGTAAATGTTTTTATACCGCGTACGCGATAAACAAAATGGAAAGCGTATTACGCGTTTTATACGTATTACGGTATTTTCGACACAAATTATAGCGTATATTATGTAATAATTTTTTTATAAAACGTAAAAACATAAATTCGCACTTACGCCGTATATATTGAAAGGGTATCTCTCACAAATTGTACCCGCTGAAATGAAGAGTGTCCCACACTTGCCAGACCTCGTGTTCCACTACGCGTTGTTATACGCACGCGAATTCGCATTGCCCGTCCGCATATATTATCGTCCGTTCAGTATAAAATTAAACGAGGCTCATAACATTACCGAACGAGAGTGTTGGGGGAATAGATATCGCGAAAATTGTCCGGATAACAAAAATAAAAACACGGTATATATTTTATCTAAAGATTTTTCTTTCAATTTCTAATTTTTCAAACCTTTGTTGAAACACGCGCATTTTATTTCGTAGGTACATAGAAATTTTTTCCGTATATCGAAATCAAAAGTACTTGGAAACAATCCTATCGCATTCGCCGCATCGTTTAACCCGATATTTTTATATTACTACGAGAAGTGTATACAATATCGAAAAACCTGATAAATACATATAAATATATGTGTGTGTGTTCCAACGTAAAATTATTATTATCGAATAACAATTACTAAAGAAACGATTACAAAATACAAAATTTAAAAAAAAACATTTATAATCTAATAAATATAGATAATAATAATAAAAAATTATCCACATAAATGAAATTTTTATTTAAGATAACTCGTTTAGACAACTTGACATTATTTATTTAGATGAGATGAAATATATTTATCTAGATAAGTTTCAATACTGGTGAACGAGGGAGGTTACTATAAAATTATATCGTTTAATTTTTTCTTTTTCCTATACTTACTACTAATTTATTGTCAGAGAAAAAAATTTAACTGCAGACGAAATAACGTTATTATTATTATTATTATTATTATTATTATTAATTCAAAACGCTTTTATATGATATATACGCACACCCATATATAGTTTTATAGAAATAATAAACCCCTTTCCTACCCGCCCGATTGATATACATTTATGGATAATAATTAATTATATAAAATATATATATATATATATTATATTTACTACGAGACTGTATGAATTATAAAAAAAAGCCAATTTTCACTTTAGAAATTACATAATACTGTGTTAATTCGATTTAAAAAAAAAAACCATCCGACCCGGGAGACGTTATAGTAAAAAAAAACGACGCGACGGCCCGTTCTTTTCTCGTAAACTACTCGAACGCGCCACACCGTCTGTTCGAAACGAACTGCCAAACACATCATTCGTTTCAAAGCGTATTATTATAAGCAAAGGTCCGCTGCAGAAATGGGTACGCGGAATAATAACACGCATTGAAACGAGTTATATGTGTCTAACAGCTCGTTTCCCGTTAAAAAAAAAAAAATTGATTTTTCTTTTTGTCGTTTATATGTAATTCGATTTTTTTCTTTTTTTTTTTTTTTTATATCAATAGTAATTCGTTAAACACTTGGTTACCGTTCCTACTTTTCGATGATTTTAATTCATATACATAGTCCATTTTACCGAATCCTACGTAACACTATTCGCTGTTGTTATACCTAGCGAGAAACTTGGAACACGTGATATTATGTACGCGCGGTTCAAATATTATTTTATCGGACCGTGTGGCTCTACTAAGTTTTTGGTTTGTACAGTATTATTATTATTATTTTTTTGCATTTCGAGTTACGATTTTCGTATTTCGAATTCCGTATCGGAAATTCGTCGTTTCAATCGTACGTATTGAAACTCTCTTTAGTGATTCGATACCGAGAGAAAAAAAATATTCCTCAATACTAATAACTGCAGCTACTAAATCGAATACCGTTATATTATTATTATTATTATTATTACTACGCGTTTCGTTAAAAACCCCCCAGAAATATACACAAGCTGGCAAGAAAAAGTTATATACATTTTTAATAACACGCGCGGTTTTTTTTATATATATATAAAATACATTTTAAAAGAAAAAAAAATGAATATTGAAACGCTGTATTTTTAATACACATAATGACGACAAACGGTCGTCATACAACTACAATATACAATATACAACTTTCGATAGGGTTTTTTTTTTTTTTTTTTTGTAAAACACAATACACGTGTAAATTGTCAATAACTATAGCGCGAAACACTACACACGACACCGTTGTCGTTTCATCATTTGATTTTCGAAAACACCGAACTTGAACGTCGTTAACAAACCGCAACGTTGTGAGTGCGATAATGTAACGAGAAAATTTAGCCGACGAAAATTCAACAATCGCTTTGATGTCGTTCAAAAGCCGCTTGTCGACGAGACTGATTTCGCTGCGAGTTAATACACTAGCGAATATATAATATACAATATAAAAAACCGGGGCGAAAAGAATGTCACGCGGCGGCCAAATGAATTTTACGCGTTCGTCGCGCCGCCGCCGCCGCGTGTAACACGCGTCAAACGCGCGGGAGACAATCGCGCCGACAACCGCTATACAACGTGTAAGGTAAGTTACAAGTATGCGCCGTGTGTACGTTCTATTGAATCGTGTGCTTGGAACAAAAAAAAAAAAAAGAAACAAAACAAAAAACACGTGTTCGCCACTGCCAGTAGCCGTAAGAAAAATAGAAAGAAAGAAGAAAAAGAAAAAAAGAAACGTCGTCTCGTTTCGTCGTACGCCGTCGCCGCCGGGTTTGCGCCAAACGGTCCCGACGAACGACATTCAATGTAAATTCGCGGAGGCGCTCTGAAAATATCGCCGCGCACAATCGCGCATAATATATCGATAGAAATAAAATTAAAATCATTCGCGTCGCGCGAAACGCACCGCAAATATCGCAGTTCCATTACCTTCTCTGCTCAATCCGTTTCTAATAATAATAATAATATTTTTATTATATTTATAGTCGTTTTTACTGCACAATGCCACGTGGTCGGCGTAATGCAATAACAAAGCGCCGCGGCGGTTGCGACGCGTGGTTGGTTGGGGAGAAAATACGCGCGTACGTCCGATTTTATTAAAAAGACTTTGAAGAAACAGTATACGACGGGACGTTTTTTTTTTTTTTTTTTTTAATGAATATTCACTGCGCGTCCAGGCGTCATTTCAGCATTAGCTATGACGGGGTTTCGGAGAGTAGGGAGAGACGAAAGGGCTGGAGGTAACAAAATTCATCGATCTACACAAAGGTAGCGCGTAGGCAAAAAGCGTTATAAGCCAATAATGTTTACCGCGGGGTTAGGTAATATTATTTATTATTTATGTTTCAAGACAAAACTTGAAGTCGTAAATCACATGGATAAAGTGTTTTTGTCGGTATTTCACACATTTCAGTATTATACCTGTACATCGACGTATTTTAAAAATCAAGAGTGCGCCCAGTGAGTCGAACATTTCATTCAGTGGGTGTCCCCATCTACGCTGACCCGGTGTCCTCCAATCGGACACAGAAAACCCTCTTAAAAAAAAAAAAAAAAAAAACGCCCTGATATATAAAATATAACGAAATCACAGAAATACCGACGCGAAAATTGTGACGAGGAGAAACGTTGTATTCCCGATGATTTTTCCCGTTTCGACTTGAACGAATACACTGCGCCGCAGTCGTATCTGCGAACGTTCTGCCGCTATACGACCATCCCCATAGTATTGTTTGCGTTGCTTCATCTTTCCAATCCATCACACTACTATGCATGGATTGTCTGACGATATAATACTTTAGCTGCTGCACAATAAGGGAGAACGACGACAAACAACACCGTTCACAAATAAATTCAACAAATCATTATATACTCGTATACACATTTTTTTTTTTACTCCAACTAGTTATCTTTAAATAAAGTGTAATCATTACAGACACTATATGCCCGCCCTCCGCGGTAAACCCCGTCGATCACAGAGCTTACACGCTATACAGTCTGCAGAGAGACGTGTCTGACGAACCCGATATAAAATTTGAGGACAATAATATTGAAAAACCGTTTCGTTCAAAACCAAAGCCCTTAATGGCTAAATTATTATAAACGCCGCCATATAAAAACGGCACGTTGTAAATTCGCCCGCCTTCCGAATTTCTTTTAATTCATCAATCACTTTAATTTACTAGTATAGTGTATGGGGACGCTTCGCAAACTCGTATGAATTTCAATCGCGTAAAATGTTTAACGAAACACGTAAGGGTTTGGAATGTCGCGCCCGCGAACTTTCGGAGACGAGTATTGCCGCCCTGAGCCGTCGGCTCCGTGTTTTGGGCGCAAATGTCGGTTTTCGGTAGGAAAATATATAAAAAAAAAAAAAAAAAAGACACCGAAACAAAAGTCCTCGAGATCAGAACAACGCGAGTGCTAATCGACGAGAAAAATGAAAACGATTTTTTTCGTTATTTTTATTTGATCTTATTAAACGTCCCGCAGCGCGGACATTCGTGTGTGTGTGATAGATATCGCGCAAACGCGCCGGGGCGCATTTCGTCCCGAGGAATATTCAAACGGGTACGCGTGCGATTAGAATTACATCAGAAGAGAGGAAAAGAAATTATAACGACATTTTTCGAATTCTAACGGATAGGGGGGGGAAAAAAAAAATAAATGCGCCGACAGTGAAACGCTAAACGAGATAACGACGCTGTACCGACCTCTCGCGTCGTACGTAGGTGACATTTTATATAGACGTCGTGTATACACAGAATCATCAGTGTTTATACGTGTATCATTTATATACGAAGATGTGTTGTTCTTCTTACAAGAGAAGTGTCGAGACGATGCGTTTTTTTTTTCTTTTCTTTCCTCGTCCGACGACGTTCTTCTCGTGTTATCCCAGACGAAAAATATCACGGACCGGCGGCAGTGTCTCTGCGCAGTGGCGTGTCGGTTCAAGGAACTTTCAAAATTAAATAATAATAATACTAAAAAAATATATATATATTATGCAATTTTTAACGAAAGAATATTATAAAAAACTAAATGAACTCGTGACATTCGAAAAATGTTGGGCGAGAGGACACCGATGACAAGGAAAAAGAAAAATTACCACCGAGTTAACGACATAAAAAAATAAAATGAAAGCATTTCAAATTATCGACATTTAACGTCAATAATATTATTTAATTTTCGAAATTATTCTATCCGCTGTACTCGTATATTAAATTTTTAATAATTACCAAATATTGTAATCGGTATTAAATTAATAAACGTTGATCTCGCGTTTATAAAATACGAATAAAATACTTAATACGGTATGGGGGGGGGGATCACGAGTGCACACCCCACCAATAAATACTGACACGCCGATTGTTGTACAATAATAATAATAATAATAATAATAACAATAATAATAATAATTATAATAACAATAATAATAATATAACGTCTAAAACTTCTAAATCGAATTAAACGTTTATTTAATATATATATATACGGTTTTTACGATATTTCGTAAGATTTTTCAAAGGACACCGGCAACGGTTTTCAGAAACTATCGCAAACACAGAATACGATCGAATAGAAGAAAAAAAACATTATTTCCTAATCGATTATTTAATAATACTTCGCGCACGAATCGTTTAAATGAATTCGTAATCAAATGTGTGACCGAAAATAACGTCAGTTCAACGCGAATTCGTGTGTTTTATCCGTTTCTCGTATTGCGCCACAATACGATCCACGCATCGGGGTAGGCGCGGAGTACAAACAACGCAACGCGCATTTTTACAGTTCGAGAAATATACGACACAGCAACCGAACACAAGCGACAGTGGCCGCACATGCGGACCGTACGACCCGCACACACCACGGGCGGTGCTATTTTCGTGCGTTCCTTTTTTTTTTTTTTTTAATTCTTTTTCATTTTATATACATATTTGGAATAACGGTAAATATTGACCCACTACTACTGGTTCGAATAATGTACGTAATTTACGGTATTTCACGCGACGTGCGATGATGCTGGGAGGAAAGAATCGCGATAAATCCGGGGAACACTGGACGTTTTACAATGAACGTGCGCGCCTTTTATAGAAATTATCGAAAAGGGTATCGGAAGAAATCACCGCAGTGACACAATAGCTTTTGGCCACGTCGGTCCGCCGTTATCCGTTACGGGAATGAGATGACATTCTCAAGACCGTCCCGCCTTTTATTATCGTTGTTATTATTATTATTATTATTATTATTAACACGAGAGGACGCGCCGTAGTAGTTGTTATACGCGTGCGTACCGCGAAAATACCGAAAAATGTTTTGAAAATATATTTTACCGGTAAAACCGTTTCACGAACGCCGAAGACCGCACACACACACACAGTTATACCGGAGTTCTCGAGACACCGAGTTCCATACGTGAATTACACAGAATTGTAAAGAAGTCATGTGAGATTTAAAAAACGACGAAAAACTGTGTTTTTTAAAACGATTATTAAATTATTTTTTTTAGAATCAAAGATATTTTAGAAGAAGAAAATTCGTACTACGTTATTGTGCGACAGGCGTAATATTTATTTTGTATCGTCGCGTAATTTCAGTTTTCGAAAACGGGAAGAGACAAAAGATTTAATTCCCGCGTTCCCCGTTCAACTACTAATTCAGATGAATTACAACTTCCATTTCACGTAATATTGACGTTTTTTTTCCCGCGGATCGTCCGACATCTAGCTAAAACAATACATCATACGCGACTATAAGCGTATTGTACTATCAGAGTTCGCGCAAATTTTAGAGTTTCTCTCTCGTCATCATATTAAACTGCGCGTCCGACATGTTTTGTGACCGGGCTCTGAACAGCACACGTTCGTGTTTAGTTTCTTCCGCCTCGCTCACTCTCTCGCAGATTATAACTATTTTCATTTTATATATATATTTTTTTTTTTACACTTGCCACTCGAAACGTACATAAAAAACAAACCGTACAGTTTGAAACGTTAATAACAACGACCGAACGAATTTGTTTATGACGTTCGTTTTTTTTTTTTGCTTTTAATATGCGCATACGTATTCGTATGAATTTAACACGTTACCGTGTTCACAACGTTAACCTAACCGTGTTAATCGATTAAACACCCAGAACTGCGGTAAGTCGTAACCTCGAATTAACCACCTTTAACCGTGGTTATAACCAGCGTACCACCCATCGATAACGTATACAATGTCTGTGAACTTCAAAGACATATACATTAATTTATAAATAAATGTATGTAATGAAAACACGTTCGAATCGTTTAAATCCTTTTGAAATCGTCAATTCTCTATTTAGTAGTCACTAATCAAACGATTTTACAGTTACAATTTTAATATCAATAACGTTTAATTTTATTGAATAATATTGATTTTACAATATTTATTAATTTATATATATATATATATATATATATATATATATATATATATATAATCTATATATATTGTAATTTATGTAAAAATTTGTTATACAAATGCAATTGCCTCCAAAGAAGTTCTTTTCCCACATGAAACGACTGTATTATCAGTAAACATTTCAACGATTTTCGAACGTTTTCTGTATATTCGCGATACGCGCAGAATATTGCAAAGCGTTTTCTCGGGGGCGTTGCACGAGTAAAGAGCGTTTTTTTTTTTTTTTTAAGGAACATTATAAATGAACACCGACGTGGACGTTAAAATGTAACGCGAGTTAAAGAAACAGCGACCGAATTATTTAAACAAACAAAAAAAAAAAAAAACCTTAGACAAACTTAACGAAATCGATTAAAGAAATTTTTGAACAAAAAAAAAAGACACGTTTTCAATTTAGTGACTTAAACGAACGTCGCCCTGGATCGCATGGACAAGCTGCTGCGCGCGTATCACTCGCCATCGTGAACGGAAAATTGTATTATTAATATTTTACGCCTTTTTGTTGTTATTATATAATAACACGCGCGCGCGCATACATCATGTACGTGAGGAGAATAAAACACACGAGATTATCGCGGGCACGCGGTGTATAAAAATAACGATGCGAAATAATAACGAGATGGTTTGACGGGGGTGTGGAGAAGAGAGTGGGAAACTCTCGTGTATTTAATATACGCGAATCAATCTCAAACGTTTACTACGTACGAAGCAGGAGGGGAAAAAAATTTTTTTTTCCTATCGTATTTGTGTATTATATACACGTCGAGTGTTATTATTTGTTTTGAAGATACCGCGCCGCCACAGCCGAGATTATAAAAATATTTCGTGTTTCTTTTTCTCTCTCTCTCTCTCTCTCTCTCTCCGGTAACACATTTCATCCGCAACGAACGCTGCTGCTGATGCTGCTGCTGGACCGTCGTCGTCGAGATGTCCGATCAAGTGCGATAGTCGGAAGGCCGACGACAATAACACTGCTGCTCGTACACAAAAACCAACAAATCCGAACCAGTTTTCACGGATGACGCCTCGTCTTGCGCGCATTTAATACATATAAGATTATACAACGGCTCAAAGTGGCGTATTATATGACGTGCTGCGTGAGCGTTTCGCGGCCGGACGGAGCATTGGTATTTCGGAGAATAGAAAAAAGAAAACAATTTTAATTCGGAAAAAACGAACTAGTAAAAAAAAAAAAAAGGAGAAAAAGAGGTTGAAAAATGTACGGTTCGAGCGAAGAGCGTTGTCGTAAAGAAGAAGGATATAGAAGGATAAGAAAAATTGGAAGGAAAATGTAGCACAAAGAAATTTTGAAATATATAAATAAATTTTATTCGTATGAGATATTTAAAATGAAAAAAAAAAAAGAATCTCTCGGAAAGTCGACTCAGAAATGGTGTACGACACCCACACCAACATTCCTGCGAAACACTCGCTGAATAGCTGTTCGCACCACGTCTGGTGTACACCAGAAGCAGACGAATTTCGCGTTTTCAATTCCAAAAGAAAATTAACAATTGACATTTTTCAAATAAGTAAAACTTGAATATTGTTTTGTTTTCGAAACGTGTGGTCCGAAATTAGTTCTCGAGAACACGCGCGAAAACGAATAAATGGAACGCTAGCCTTATACACGCAATACGGATTCTATTGACACATTACCACCCGTCAATACAACAGAGAGGAGTTTCTAGAAAAATTATTTGCGATAAAATATATACACGTGTTTCAAACACCGTTTAGTAGGATTAACTGACGTCATTCTGTGATTAAAATTAAAACTGTCGAAGAATTGGACATGCACGATGTGACGACCGCGTTAAAATCCCGAAGGACAGTTAGTCAATTATAAACGAAACGAAAATTTTATTTTATTGATTTCGTAAGATTAAAACATTAAAAATAATAAAAATAAAAATACCTCATTGATTTTTAAGTGAAAAACGTAGTAGGAAATGAGTACATTATACTCTATATACTCGACTCTAAATACTATTTTTAAAAAAAAAATCGTATGTATTTTTAATATGTCGTTTTGCACATATTTAAAAAAAAAATTTCATTTCGCTTCGCCCCCCCCCCATGCTAATCAGCGGCTGTCCTATCGAAATCAGTCGCCATTCGACGATTTGTGCAAAATAATTCTCAAACGTCGCAGCGAACCCGAAACCATGAGCCGAACGACAAGCGATAACAACTGCGGACACAAAAAAAAAAAAAATCCAATTCCGAATTGCATTAGCCCGCCTATCTCTCGACTGTAGACCGTACGAACGTGGAGAAAAACTCTTTCTGTATTTCGAAAAAAAAAACAAACAAACGCGTATCGTTCTCTACGGGACGACACATCCTCGCGCGTTCGTTTACACTGGATTCGTTCCAGTGTATCGTCGCGTGCTCTCGCCACAGTCGGTCTCCTCGTCCGTGTGTACGACGCACGCCACACGAATAGAACAAGAGAGGAAGAGATCGTCGGTATCGTGGACGAGTGATTCTATAAAAAATATTTTGTGATGAATGCCCCCCTCCGCTAGGCACGGACGGTAAAGTCGCGCGTTATAGGAATAGGAAAAATAATAATAATAATAATAAAAAAAAAAACTGTTTTAAATGTTAATCAGGTTCAGCCGCCCGACGACGGGGCACGCAATACGTTTCTTTCTTTTATTGTAACACGAATCGTCGTCGTCAGTGGAAGAACTTGGGTTTGTTGTATTCAAATGTCCCGCGATAGTATTTTATTTTTTTTTTTTTAACACTCCACTCGTTCTCATTCTCTTTCGTATAATACGTTTTTTTTCTTCTATTTATCCTCGTTATATTTATCGCCGCGTTCGCGCGCAGTGTCTGCGACGACGAAGTTTTTCCGGTCGACAGAATGGAAGGAAACGCGTCTGTCGGCGAACGACACAGGTCAGCAGCGCGACGTGAATCTCGCACGGACTTGGATAGATCTTCTTGTTGTCCGCGGATCATTTTCAATACGAAATAGACGCGACGGCGTGTAAAACAAATTTGATTTTTTTCACCGTACTCGAAGTGTTTTAAAATTCGCGACATCGCGTTATTATTATACGTGTACACGTGTACGTATGAACGTAACTGCTACTTTTTTTTTTTTAATTATAAACAAAATTTTAGCGCGATCACGGGCTACGTTGTTCGTACGACGAGAGACGCGTACGGCGTGAATCCAAATCCAACAGATTATTTTATACAATTCGCCTATACGCCCCCAGCCTTATATAATTTCAGCGACTTGGTGGGAGACGCGAAAGGTGTTTTACGCGGCGCGGAATAATAACAAAAAAAAAAAAAATTTCGAACGATTTTCAAACTATTGAAAACGGGGAAAAATACTTTAGCAATAAATTGTGAAGACAGGCGCTTTAAATCAACGATTCCCAAAACATTTTCGACTCGCGGCGCATTTTTGAAACCGAGGTGTTCTCATGACGCCTTTGATAAAAATGATGATTTTTTTTAGTTCAAAACAAAACAAAACCAGAAAAAATTGTAACGGATAATAACGGAAACATTTATTTTATTATCGTTATACATCAATTTCTATTAATTATCAAGATTTATAAATTCATTTGTACAAGACAATAATAATAATAATAATAATAATAATAATCAATGGAATGAGCTCAAAAAAAAATCACTGCAGACTTTTTTAAAAAAAAAAAAAAAGTGAAATCGAACGAGCCACAGCGACACTCTCATTTCCTTTTCAAAAGGAAACAAATTTTGTACAAAAGAGTCGTCGTCTTCTATCGCATGTCATTACCGCATCTGCGAATCGTACGAATCATTTCGAACGAGAATCCTTGTTATAGTATTCGTAGCCTCATCCGGCAAAATGCCTTTTCTTTGATTTTTTTTTTTTTTTTTATTTTCTTTTATCAATTGAGATCATCGAGATCCTCCGTCGTACGATATGTATTCTGCGATTGACCGACTGCAGTGTTATTGGACAAAGGCCCTTTTGAATGTTAATTTCCTAAAAAATTCACCCGACATCGTAATGTTCACCGTATCCCACTGCAGACTATACGCGGCAGACATTCAAAACTTTAAGCACCCACACGCGTACTTCTTTTCATTTTATTGAATTTTAAATTCCCAACGAAACGAGGAGACCACTATTGCTTTTACATCGATTTTTGTTTTCTGCGTACGAATCTTCGGCTAGAAACAACGATGTGTCGAATTACCCTCTCGTCGTGCGTTAGCACGCTCGTCTGCGACGGCTAATTATTATTGTATTAATAAATTGTCTTTTTACTATCAATTATCTAATTGGGACTTTATTTGATAGGTTTTTTTTCAAATTTCTCGCAGTAATCCTTATGTGTAATTTAAAAAAAAAAAAAAACGAAAAATTAGAAGAAAAAAACTCACATTTACACAATAGTTTTTAAAAGCGGTACAAAAAAAAAAAAAAAAAATTACGGAAATAATGAATTAAAAGTTTGGAAATTTACATCGAATACAATGATTTCGCGCTACGTACATACGTAAAAAAAAATTCAAAAAAATTTTCTCTCAATTCTGGACTATAAATTTATATCGATTATTATTAGACGTTACAGAATTATTACGTCATAAAACGTATAATTTTTGGTTCTAAGAGCTGAGCATTTTATACGACATGGGTCCTACGCCGTTAATTCAATTATGTTTAGAAAAAAAAAAATATCTTGCCATTCATAAAATCACATTTTTTTTGTTTTGTTGTATTACCACAATAAATTTTCCGACAAATTGTCATAAACAACGAAGCACCGCATAGACTTCGTGTTCTAATCGAACGCAATGATTTCAAAATTGTTTTCGAATTATTAATAATAATACAAAAACCCCTAAATTCTAAGTACAATTTATCTAAAGAGGCGTCCACAACATCAGCGACTCGCTACTCGTTTTTTTAAAACGCGCGCGTTAACCCGTATTATTCTTATTATCGATAATAAACGTTGGACATACGAACAAAGCGGTTATTATAAAATCGAATTTTCAAATCATCGCTTTGATAAATTAGACATTTATTTCACACACTGTTATTTTAATAACGTGTAATTATATAGTACTCCCTTAAAAAAAATTTAAGAATTTAAGCGTTACGATTGCGCCGCGTGCGTGACAACGGATTAAATTATGTCACTCGCGCACCGTGTCAAAATAACACGAAATCATTAATCGGCTCGCCTACGAAGAACAAATAAATCATTTGGATTTAGCCCACGCGAACAGTCGATGATACCCCCCCATTCGATCGAAATACTTGAACGTAATAATATCGAGATTATATAACATAAAGTCACATGTGTGACACACGTGGACTCGTGCCAACCGACGAAATATTTTACCGTTAACGCGTACGGCTCATATTTAATAATACGCGTCGCAACGTGGAATGTGCGCCGGTTCGATAAAACGTAGAATATTACAAAAAAAAAAAAAATGAATAAATAAAATACGGTAAAAACGATTGAAAAACAACGACGGATTCGGCCGAAAATTCATATAATTCGAATTTTACGAAGGAAAGAAATTATAATAAATTATCCGATGAAATTATATTCACATTGAATCGATTCACTTAACGATACCCGTGGGATTGATACTGGACTATTGAGAAATTATTTTTTGCCACTTCGTGTACATATTACATTAATCCCGTATCTTATTAGTGTTTCTCCAGCCAATTCGTTGGAACGAAAAATATTTATTTATTTATTTTTTTTTTTGGTCCGTAAACCGATTTATTAATATTATCATTGATCGGAATAAACGTATAGAAATTATTTTATATTAGTAAATTCGTCGAAAATTTTTTTAATCGCGTTTTTACGTCAAAAATTACACAAACAACAAACCATTAATACTCGTATTAAATCTAATGTTAATTACACTACGTCAAGTATTCGACGTGTCGTAATTATAAAACATTACACATCATTTGTAAAACCAATACACGCGTTCAGTGACTCCGCTCCGCATAGAATATTTAAAACTGTGATTTCGGTTGAAACCGTTCAAAAAAAAAAAAAACACGTGGATCTATTTCGTAAAGACAACGGAATAAATTATTTACAATATTAATCGTTCGATGCGAATTGAATTGAGATGAGCGGATGAATAATATCGATAAATACTTTTCGTTTTTTTACGTAACCGATTTTTTTTTTTTTTTTTTTTAACTAATTTTTATTCGCATTATTTACCGGCGCGGACGACGCGACGAAAGTGGCGAAGAAAATCCGAAATGATTTTATCCGATCGAATTTCATTCCGTAATGGCCGTGAGATAATCGTAGGTATCGTAAAAACAAAAAAAATGTCAAATGTAAGCAAACGAGTCGTGCGTTTTCAGGTCAACGTCGTCGGGGTTTTATTGCGCGCGATAAAAAATTTCAAGATCGTCTCCGGGATCATCGATACATATTACAGATGTGTCCCGAGGGATTACGAAATCCGGGCCGGGAGACGGTGCGATCTCCGCGTGCGCCGCAGCAGCGTCATCGTCACAGATCTCTTGACCGCTAAATTCCGTCATCGTAAATGCGACGCGACGCGCACAATACTTATTATGCACAAGTACGCACGATTGCGTTTCAGTATATTATTATTGGATATTCTCCCGCGGCACCGTAGAAATATTATAATGATAACAATAATAATAATAACAATAATAATAACAATAATAATAATAATAATAATGTCCGCGTCGTCGTCGTCTGGCCGACGGTGGAGAGAAGGACAAATGCGCACGTATTGTACGACACGACATAGTTGTTGTACCGGTGCGCGCGTACCGCGGCGCTGACCACCGCGCATGCACGATTAAAACGGTCGTTATTATGGAAACGGTCCCTTCGACCGAGACGTTATTCTCGTTAGCGTGGACCGCGGCGGGACTCTTCGTCCAGCGCGACGACGACGAATCGCGTCGTCGGCCCGAAAACAAAAAAAAAAACAAAAAAAAAAGCATTAACGTTTCCAGCGTCATATTATAACGACCGCGCCATTAAACTCCGGGACGATTTCTTTCCGTCTTCCTCTTCTTCTTATCCCCCATTATTACGCGTTACCAAACCACACGCCATCGCCCGCGTACATAATTATGTCGTCGGACCCGAATCGCGTTAGGTTCCAACTCGTCAAATGGTCTCTCGTAGAATAACAACGACATTTGTTTTTCTTTTTTTTCCCTCGTCCCGTACACATAGACTCGTCGTTATTGTTATTACCTTATACGGGAAACAATGTTGGAAAACAAAAATCCGTATTGTCCGCGGCCGTGTTGTCCGTCTGTCGTTTTCAATAATTGTCCCCGCATCGAGACGAGTGTCTCGAGCGTGGATTTTAACGGATTTCTAGTGTGAAGACGGCGGCGAATGCCAAAGTAAATACGATTAGACGTCGGAAAACAAAGTCTTATATATAAAAGAAAATAAAAAATCCGACGATTTTTTTTTTACGTATTAACGTCGTCCTGATGGACGTAAATTTGATATGTGAATGCGTGCGTGCTAAACCGGTAAAACAAAAAAAAAAAAAATTTCTTCTCCTTCCAATAGAGTTCTTAACGTAATTTTCTCAACAATTATTTAGATCCCGCGGTATATACGTAGTCCGTAATATATATACGTATATACGCGTTATTTTTTTCGAGGAAATTCTAACACGCGACGTTTATATTACTCGCGCGTATGAACTCGAAAAGTCTACGAAAACAGATTAGGTACGGGTTATTAAAAAAAAAAAGTAAATCGAGATTTAACCGTCGTAAAACATAACGCGAAATCGTTCGAGACAAATACGGGAAAAGAAAAAGAAATCGTAAGTAGATTTTACCGGGTAATTTATGCGTAATACGCCGGGGGAGATTTTTTTTTTTTTTTTATCGTTCCACATATTTGTGTAATATTTTTTTTATATATATACATAATTTATAATATGTTTTGCATATTATTCGATAAGAAATATTTATTTGCGCGAATAAATAAAATACCCCACGCGTTGTAGAACGTGAAAATAAATAATTACGGTTTTCGTTCGATTGTTTAACCGTATACCGTACAAACAAATTAAACGTTTTGTTGTTTTTGACGTCGTCATTCGTTTTTCTTTTATTTTCCAATATAACGGATTATTTCGATGCCACCCCCGTCGTCTTCTCGGAGAAACAAATAAAATAATTTACATCGTTTCTTTGTGACATAAATGCGGACGAATATTAAGGACAAATCGCGCAGCCACTGTGAACATACTTCGGGCGTTAACACGAATTTCTATTTTTTTTTTTTTTTATATATATATATATTTAAAATAAAAATACAACCTGTATAAAGATATACAATAAGTATTTGTGATGAAAAAAAAAACAAAAATACATACAAATATTTACATAAAAACTTTAAAAAACAGTCGTGTCGAGAGACCGCCCAGTGGCGGAATCCCTACTGGCACTATGGTAATTTAAATTACAATTACGTTTTATTATTACTATTATACAAACGTATAAGCAATTGATTATTTTTTTTAACGTTATTTTTTATTTTCCGCGTCGGAGAAGGTTTCTCTACACCAAGAGCGAGGTATCTTCTACAACAAGACACGTTTCAACGTCAAATAAAGGAAAAAACCGTATTATTTATTTGAAACACTGTACGGATTATAATAATTCGTAATCGAAATTCTTTTAAAAAAAAAAAAAAATTTACAGTAATAATTTATTTAAAATAATTTCAATGGAATTATATTATTTTCATAATATATTCTATTTATTTTACTGGCGTATTAATACAGCGATTCCGCGTACAATTCTTTTTATTAATTCGTATATTATATATGTATAAAAATGTATAAATGTACGAGTACATGCGAACAGAGCCAAGAAATTCTATGAAAAATAAAAAAAAATATCTGGCAGATGATGTATTAAATTTGTATACTTATTGCAACGTGGTTTCGATAAATGTCATCGTCAAGTATTTAAAGAGAGAGAAATAGGACGACGAAAAAATACAATTAAAATTAACATATTTGTGTTAAGAAAATTATAAATATTACAATGAAAAAACATAGAATTAGAAGAAAAAAAAACTTTAATAATTAATAACAAAACAGTTGTGACGTGTTGTTATTTAATAATATCGTGTATATTATTTTCTAAAACGTATTTGGCAAAAGTCGAATTTAGATTAGCTTTTTTTTTCTAATTGTGCTCTATAGATTTGTTCGTCATATAATTTGTTATAAAATGTTTTTTCACTTATTAAGTGTTTGTTTACTAATGAAATATTTATAAAAACTACATTTAAATTGATCACTTTAAGGATAATTAAACTTCGTTAGAAATTATAATTCGGAAATTGTTCAATTTCGTAATTCGTTTAAATAAATTATTATTATTATTACATTATATCGATGATTATTTAATAAATCAACGAATTTTTATTGATAACACTCGTATATTTCGTAATATATTTTCAATTAAATTATTTATTTGTATAGGTTTTTTTTTTCAAATATTTTCTTTAATCTGTCTACGTAGCGTTGATTGTATTTAAATCATATTTATTTTTTTGAATAACGATGTCGTGTGTACGCTATAATAGTTTCGCGATTTATAATTAATTTTTTTTAAAGGAATACGTTATAATCGAAATCATAAGGAATAATTGCTGAAGCAATTTGTGTTATAAAACGTTTTTTTTTTTTGACCGTAACAAATGTCGGATGGAGCCCCCCTCACACCCATTTCTGAATCGGTTACTACGCTCGTATGCTTTATTTTTTTACACGTCCAATACGGGTAAAACGACGACTCAATAATAATAATAATAATAATAATAATAATATTATGGGTGTTTAAAATCCTAAAACGGAAAAATTCTCTCATCACGTTTTATTTTTTTTATTTATATAAATATATATATATATATTATTAATAATATATTTTATTTTGTTTTTGAAGCCGAAACCGGCGGTTCGTCCTAGATCGAAATGCTGCGATAGTGAGTTTTAACGAACGTACACACACACACCACATACATAACTAATCTGTTGCGGAATCGATTACGACGCATACTTACTTCGTATACACACACACACGCTCGATAATTAGTTTTTTGTATATATTTATATATATATATATATATATAAACACGGATTTTATTTTTTTATTTCTTCTATTAATATTCACGGGAGATATTTATTAGAGACGATGAAAAATAAAAACGATATAACCGCGCGCGGAGGGGAGAGAGGTCGATCTAGAACGGACTGTTATTCGCGTCGTTGATTATTAATAATATTATTGTTATAATTATTATTATTATTATTATTATTATTATTATTATTATTATTATTATTATTATTATTATTATTATTATTATTATTATTATTATTAATATTATTATTATTATTATTTGACATCGGATAGACGCGTTCATATACGACGGTAATTACGAATACATTTGTATAATTATTTATTCAATTTACGTAATTATTATAATAAGTGTGACGGATAAATCGGTTATGGTTTCGGTGCTCATCAGTCGTACGCATCACGTGAACGATGCGTACGTAAAAGGAACAACAAAAAAAACATTCGATTTTCATCTGAAATCGTTATCAAAAACGTTTTAATTAGGCAAACCTAACTGATACGTTTCGAGAACGATTGAAATAATTATCGCGTTCTTCGCGACCCAGTCCGAATACAAATTAATGTTTTATTTTACATTAATTTATGTATGTCTCTCTCTCTCTCTCGTTTCTTTTTTTAACGTGTTACAATCAATACAGCATCCGAACAGCCTCGTGTATTTTTTTTCTTCTAAAAATGTATTTGATTATATAATATTTTCGTTACAAGATATAAGATATAATAATAATAATAATAATAATAACAACAACAATAATAATAATAATATCGTCGCAGACGGCGAAAACAATCGATTATAAGGATACTAAAATAACAACCGTATGAAACGGAAAATATTTCACTGTCGATTTCAGTTCATACACGTATTTCACCATGTATGGGTGATGATACAATATAAGTTCGAATGCGCTTTTAAATGTATATAAAACAATTACGGGCATTATAACGAGTTTAATTTATACATGCATTACACGCGCGTATTATCGTGTAGATATTTCACACGAGTGAAACGCTGCTGTTAACGGTTTACTGATTTTCAATATAGAATATCGCGGAATTTTCAATACTGCAGTTCAATACACGCAAAATGTAATAATAATAATAATAATAATAATAATAATAATAATAATAATAATAATAATAATAATAATATCGTGTAATCGTCGTTGTCGAAAATATCGATTTGCGCAACGGTTCGTGGAGGATATTATTATTATTATTATTATTATTATTATTATTATTATTATTATTATTATTATTATCATCATTATTAGCGCACGCGTATTTATGGAGAATTTTTTAATTTTATATCATAAAATGCGCGAGCATAAAATGTGTGTGTGTGTGTTCGTGTGTAATCGGCTTGATCGTTATTGGAAACCAACCGAGTGTAAAACGTATAATAATAACGTATTAAAATATTATATATTTTAGTTTACTAACTATACGAAAAAAAAATATACACACACACTTATTTATGGATAAAAAGTACCGGGGCCGTTATACAGAAATACGCCGCGTCAGTGAAGTTGTTGTTTAAAACCCAATACATCCGTTAGAGGAGTTGCGAGATAAATCTCGGGAACATCGTGTGTATTGCACATATAAAACGGTCGGAGTTTAATTATAATAATCAGAGAACAAAAAAAAAACCACTTAGAATATAACAGTTATATAAATGTTTCTTTTTTACACGCTCGAACCGGGAAAATACGCAAAAACGAAAAAAATTGTACCAAATTTTTCATCGCGACTTTTTTTTTTTTTTCATTTTTCCACAATTCATAAATTTAGTTTAATTTGAATTGAAAATAAATTAATCATCTAAATAACGAAAGGTGTATAGTGTGGGTTTAGCGGCGTGAAGAGTTCGCAAACAATCATGACACGCAAAACAGAAACACAACACAACTAGTAAGAAGTTTACCAATAATATTTCCACGCGGATGAACGAAAGAACGTATATATTTTAGCACGACTGAATGGGTGTAAATAAAATCGTCGATCTCTTTTCGCGTACGCGAAAACTACTGAGAATATCGAAATGCGGTGGTGCTCGGCAGAGTAATTTAGGCATAGTTTAATGAATTGATGAGAGTGATGGACTCTCGAAAATGTTTCGCACGACAAAATCGATTTTGGTTACAACGCGTTAAACAATTTTAAACGTTAACCCAGTGAGCAACAAAACGAACGAGAAAAAAACCAAATGTGGGGGGGGGTATACAGTTGCGAGGAGAAAATCGCTGTCGTCCGGCAACGGACGGATTGTCAATGGGACTGACTGCTCCCGCGCGCAGTACGACGATTTGCCGAAAGACGTCGGATCAAACGAAACCACTACTCCCCAGCTAACTCAGTGTTTCGTGATTATTCGTGTGTTTATAAACCGGGGCGCCGCGACAACAAATTAACCGTCCGAGACGACGTAAATAACGAAGCGAAGGGGTTTCGCGTTGCAGAACAGTGTACGCGACTAGTACAAAAAAAAAAATAATAATAATAATAACATATTGGAAACAAAATTTTCTTAACGGTACGACGATATCTCGAGGCCTGGCGCATAAGCGGGTGACGTGCTGGCCGTCGGGATTCGGACGGCCCGACGACGTGTAAAATCGAAAAAGAAAAAAACCACAATCGATAAAAGGTTTCCGCGTGTCGGTCGATTCGTCGTGCCGGAGGGGGGCGGGAGACGTTTTTTCGGACTCGACCCCGGCCGACGGACTGACTGTTTCGCTCGCGTAGTCCCCGCGCGTTCCGTACCGACACGACGTCGTCTATTTCGCCGTATCAATTCGGTGGTGGTCCCCGGGGTCCACGAGCGCACACATATATCGATTATATATTTTAGAATAATAATGTCTTCTCCGCCGTCGTTGTAACGCTGATTGATGATGACTCGTGACTCGACACTTATATAATATACGTGTATTGTTGTATTATTTTTATTGATATTGTAAACGAAACGAGCGCGACGACGAGAGCGAAAATTAAACCGCGAGAATATTTACTGCTATTTATGGCGCGGGCGTTATGTCTTATACAAAATGAATGGGCGGCGCGTCGAGACAAAAACGGGGAGGAAATAAAAAAATCGTAATAAAGGAAAACGAGCACGACGACGCGTACTGTTTAAACGGATAAATAAATCACACGCGCGGGCGCGCGCGCGCGGTCATTCACGCCGCGAGCCGGAAAGACGACGGGCGCGAGATGATCGATGGCACTCCATTCCCAGGCTCACGGGGGGAGGAAGAGACGGTGAAAAATTCGTGGTCGACCTGAGCTAGCTCTGGCTGATCAATGCCGGCCGGCTGTTGTTGTTGTTGTCGTTGTCGTCGTTGTTGAACTGTTGGCGTTGACAAATATTTTTCGTTGCCCGTGTCCATTGTACCGTTGTCTTTGGTGGTATTTGAATACGAATAGAGATGATGATGATGATGATGATGATGATGATGATAGTCGTCTATACACACAGGCGCGCGCGTGAAATAAAAATTAAAATTCGACTGAACACGACGCGCGCGCGCGCACCGCCGGTTGATACAATACGGCGAAGTAAACGTCGTGCGCAGCTTTCCGACGTATTATTATTATTATTTATTTACTTTTCTCTCTCTCATCTCGCACCACGCGGAGAACAGGTGCGAGAATAATATTATAAAATATTTAATATAGATCGATACGACGATATCGTTATTATAATAACGCCGTCGGAACGCGAGTATGAAAAAATATATCGTTGTGAATAACGCGTAATAATATTAGAATTTTTTTTTTTTTTTTTTTTTTAATCGACTCGCGGTGATGATATCCGTCTCACGTTGTACGTATATTATATACACGGTGATCGCATTGATATTTTTTTTCCTCCCGTAACCGTTATGGACCATTTTATCGATCGTCGGTTGTTAAATTACAGGTTTTTTTTTTACCTCTCCCGATCGAATTCAATAGTCGAAGTAAACTGCGCTGTCGTTGTTCGCCAACCGAAGATTAATTAATTACCCATTAAAACGCGTTAATTGAAATAAGTCACTTGTGTTCAGGTTGAACACGTTGACAACTTCAATCGGTAAATTGTTATCTCTCGTCATCCGTACTCTTTTTGCTTTTTCGTCGGAGATCACCATTGAAATATATTTGTTTTTTTTTTTTTATTATTTGATTTGTAGAATTTAATTAGGAACGAGTCCCGGTTTGCCCGGGCACTTCGAATTTTACGATTTCTCGTTTATTTTTTTTTCCGCACCTTAGGGTTCGGCGGAATCGACGTTTTAAAACCAACGGTACAAAAAAATTTAAACTGACGGAAATCGTTGGTTTTTCTAGTTATGGAATTCGGACAGTAGACTCTAAAAAACGGCGGTACCGCCGATACATTTTGAAAACATAACGCAGTTAAATAATACACAGTATTATAACTGGTTGAAAACATTAAACTTGATCGACGTTTAAAAAGTTTAACTGACCGAAACATCTCGGTTTGCCCAATCATTGGTTAGAGCTCGGTCAAAATTCAACCGAATGATCATAAAATGACGTTTTCAGTTTAAAACGGTTCTCAGCTGACGATTAACGGAATGGGCCTCAATAACGTCGCGTACGTAATTTATATTGTATAGAAACTCGGTGTCTAAAGTGTAACTGTAACACGTTCCGGAGTTTATTTTTTTTTTTTTTGTCGCGTGAAACAATTTTTTTTTTTTTATGAAAATCATAAGAGCGTAATGTCCTCTGAACGCGAGACTCCTTTAACCAGTGTCCTGCAGGCGCGTGTGGTCACAGACGATCTGCCGTTACCGTTTCAGAAAAGCACGGCAGGTCGACTACCAAGAAAAACGTAACGCGCAACACGCTACCCCCCCCCCCTTAGCGGTGAATTCGAAATCGAATTTTTTTTCCTCCTCCGTTTTTGTTCCTGGACAATTTGATCCATAAAATTTGCCACCTCTACACGGATAAACTGTATGCGTGCATTATAACTAAACCAGTATCATTGAGTGCAAGAAAATCACTTAGTTGTTCCCCTCACGTAATCAACGTAGAACACTTCTAAAGATATATATATAAGATAATAATATTATTATTAACGACAAGTATCGTTCCGTGTATTAAATTCCATTGTAATTATTTAAATAGCAGACACGACGCTATGCAACAAACAACTGCGTAATATAATAAACTATAGCGATTACCGAATTCCAGACGACAATGATTTTCATCACCTAATATATATTATATATATATATGAACGTCTGCAGTTTATACGATTTATAAAACATATCATCCGACAAGGCGGTCATAGTACGTCAGAACTTTATTACCCGTTAGTTCAATCGTTTTCGCAGTATTATTTCGTTGTACGACAAGTGTGGGTTTTACGGAATAATTTAAATGAACGTATTTAGATCTGAAACAAGATTTTTCTTTTATATATATATGTATTTACGTGTACTATTAAATTTATGTATGTAATTTGATATTTTAACATAAAACTAATTGGACGTTTATAAGTATTTAAAAATATAACGAACTCGAATAATTATATCAATTAAAATAATATAATTAATTCGAAAATAATTAAGTGTTCGACGTTAATAACTGTATTTTCGTATTGTTTTTTTTTCTTTTAGCAATAGCAACGATCGTTGAAATGGCGTTCTCTTTCTAATTTTAGTTAAAGCGTAACTTTTCAGTTCAATTGGATCCTTAAGTTTAATTATTACTAACGATTTCCCGTCAACACGTTAAAATTATTTAATAAAAAAAAAAAAAAATTCAAAAATGATATCGAATATTAAGTGTTGTTCGATAACCCCGTCACGCGGTCAATGCGACGTAAGAATCATATGCGTCACATCCGTAGAGATCTTCCGTATACAATATGTACAACCGTGTTTGAACAATATCCGACTTGCCGGAAGTGGAGAAAACTGTAAACGCGTATTAACGGTATCGTTAAACAATTTCCGTAAAACGTTAAACAATTTTTACCGAAAAATTACCGCGAATACCGTTCGCTCTTGGTACGGAGGATCCAACGGAAAAACTCGCAGTTTTATTTATTGTCTTTTTTGTTCAAGTCTCTCCGCGCGAATATCTTCCACTCTCGTGACCGTCGGATAACGCAGTTTTTCTTTTTCAAATAAATACATATTATAAAAGTAAAACAAAATAAAAGAAATCGACGTTATTTCGCGCGCTTTTTACGCGCAGTTTTCCAAAACAAATACGAACGCGCAAAGAGGAGACGTCCGCGTGTTGCGGAAACCGTTCGGCCCGGCCCCTTCTGCTGCTCGTCGAGCCGACGACGACGGGCAATTATTATTATTATTATTATTGTTATTATTATTTGGAGGAGGAGGAGGAGGAGGAGAAGAGAAGTCGCTTTGGTCGGGGATCAGACGATGACGATGTAATGCCGAAAAAGGGACGACAGTGGTTATTTGTTCGAATTACACGCGCGCGCGCGCGCGGGTGGTGATTTTGCGAAGAGAAAAATTCGACACAAACCCACGTCAAAATACGACACCGTAATTACGCGGCGTATGTTTGCCGGCGAGGCGAACCCGCAATTTGATACGTTTTCGATATAAAACAGTTTTTTTTCCCCCGGTCGTATTTTTTTTTTTTTTTATTTTCTTGTTTTTTTTCTACTCGAACGCGTAAACACACGTAATAATAATAATAATAATAATAATAATAATAATAATAATAATGCGCACTTTAATTATACGTCGTCGGCGTACGAAAATACAGGAAATATTCGAAAATTCGACGGAACGGCTGTCGCACACACTTGCACGGTGAAAACAATAATAATAAAAATAATAATAATAATAATAATAATAAAAAAAAAAATAATAATAATAATAATAATAATAATAATAATAATAATAATAATAATAATAATAATAATAATAATAATAATCATAATAATAATAATAGTATATATATTTTATATATTTATTTATTTTATACCGACTAATAGTATTAAAAAATATAACCACGGACGACGACGACGACGATGAGGCGGTTGGTCTTTGTTCAGCCGTCGTCGGGGTCAGTAAATCACACTCGTTTTGTCGCGCGCATTCGTTATCCTCTCCCGACGGCCACGATTATCCGCCAGAAACAAGTCGCGCAGTATATTTTTCAAACATTTTTTTATTTATTTATTTTTTTGGTTATTAAAAACCGCAAAACGGAAACACATTTAAAAGGAGGATAAGGGGAGGGAAAAAAATATAAAAAAAAAATCGTCTCGTCATATTATTATTATTATTATTATATTGAGCGGCGATCCACCAATAATTATAATTGTTTTTTTTCTCCGTGATGGTGGTGGCATTTACCAGCGTCGCGGAATAACTACTGTTTGCGGTCGCCGGTTCAACGAACAAAGTTTTTTCTTTTTTTTTTTTTTAAACGCACATAACGAGTGTGATATAAATCCCCCGGCGATTATCTCATTCGAGAATAATAATAATAATTAGTGTAGAAAGAAAAGAAAAAACCGCACGCTCGTCGCGTTTTGTATCGACGAAAAATAATATATATATTTTTTTTCTTTTACTTTTACACCCACCACCGATGATGGCGTTCGAGAAACATAACCGAAGAATTACAACAATATCGCGCGACGCGGTTACTCACACACACACACGCACACAGGAATTTTCTTCGTTTTTCTCTTTCTCTCGTGCGCGCGCGCGTTATACGAGTTATACCCGACGACCATCGTCGTCCCCCGCAAACACGGAGGGACTCGAGTTTCTCACAAGCAATAGATATAATTATACACACACACTTTCGTAATATAACTACTCGATGCGCAGTACTACACCGTACGTAATTATACGAGTATATATTATATTATTTATTTAGTTCTTTTTCCCCCCCGCCCCCTCCACCCGAGGAGAAGAACAAAGTGGCGAACATTAGACAAATACAATCTAATGGGCCTATTATATATTTATCGCGCGCGCTGGCGGAATAGTCGTAAAGTTTTTTTTCATTTTTAGACGTGTCATTCTTGTCCACGGGGTATTACATACCGCGCGCAATCACGCGTTTTACCGAATACGAAATAATTCCGTTTTCGTTTCGTGCGCGCGTTCGGATAATTACACTGTTGCACAGGTTGAAAAAAACAAATATAAAATAAATATTACGAAGAAACGCCGCCCCGTTATTCCGATACACATGGTTTAATCTTTTTGAAGATTATACTGTGAAAACAAGTAACGTGCAAGCCGAACTGTGTGGGGACAGTGAGATGTGTACTCGCCGTTATCGAACGCCCGTAATATTTATTTCGGTTTCGATGTTTGTGTAAAAATTACTTCTCCGGCATATGTATATATATATATATCTTTTTTTCTTTCTTCCAATTATAAAAATATTTAAATAAGTATATATATATATATATTTAAATGTAAATTTTTCGAAGTATTTTTTTTTTTTTTAATCGATTTTAGCTGTTAGTGGTTCATGGACATATGAAATCATTAGCCATTAGATCGATCTATTTTCGCGATCATCGTAGTAGACCACACGAATAGGTGTTTTTCAGTATTCTCGGTGCACTGAACGAGTTACCGCGGCTATTACGGTACAGTTAATTTGTTTTTATAAGGTTTTTGTATATTATGCTTATACGTGGGCATATTTATTCGATAATATGACGTAAACCAGTATTAATGGCCGCCATTGCTCTCGATAAATACTCGTGGAATAAACGCGTTTTGATACGATCGCAATGCCGTGGATTTAGTTTTCATTCGTGGACAGGTAAATAAAAATAAACTAGAAACGCGTAATTCTCTTATAGACGGTGAGAGAAAGTGGAAGTGACAATTCAATCGTACGCCAATTTAAACGGCATTAGCGAGTTAAAAAAAAAACGTGGTCCGGTATTTTCATAACAATCGTTTGACGAGTTATGCTTATTATACCCCCTTCCTTTAAAAGAAAAAAAAAGAATCTTTAGCGCCGAATGCGAGTACGCGATTATATCATGAAGACGAACGAAATAGGTTATTATTACAATTATATATGTGTGTTGTAGTCTTTGAAAGAAGTCATTATAGTTTTTTTTTTTTTTTTTTGTGTCTACGAGTACGCTTTAATCGCTAATGATATAATTGTCGATATCAATGGCGTATTTAGGACTAGCTCGTGGGGGAAGAGGATCAATTCATTGTCATAGAAACAAATAAAAAATGTGTTTTTTTTTTTAAGTAAATCAATATTTAAATATATTACGACAATTAATAGATACAAAAAAAATAATAATTGTAGTTCGTATTTCAGAACTATATCGCGGTTTCCAGAACCACTTCTCGTTGAGTACAAATCCTCGAGACGTATCGGCGGCACATTTTTTTATGAACTATAGACAATCCCCGTTTGATCAACTCTAATTACGGACATTTACGGTTATAATGCTCGTCAGCGTGTCCAAAACCGTGTCATCGTTCTGAGACGGATGATTTCGGTTATCGGCTGATAGTACGAGTTCGATCGCAAACAGAACCCTGTACAATTACAAGTAAAGAAGCTAAACTTACTTTAGAAAAATTACGTAAATATATCGAAACCGACTGAGGTATAAAGGATTTGTTTAAACCGCGCGGTTACTTAGAAAACAGAATAGGGAACGACATTTTAGATAAACATAAACAATTAATTCGGACAAATTCTTTAAAAATAATCCGTCATGTGTCTAATACGTAAGTGGGTATGTATTTATTTGTTGTATTCCTTTAACGCAAACTACTAAATTAACGTAAACTTTTTAAAACAAATAAAATGAAATTTTCGACGACTCGAAATATTTAGTGAATCGAATTCCATCCCCCTCCTCCGTGAACTTCGAGTTACCAGATAATACACCGTTTCGAACGAGCGGACGAATTGAACAAATTGTTCGTACGTAGGAGGAGAGGTTTAAAATTCAAAATTGTCTGTTTTAAAACGAAAAGATTTATTTTTTTTTTTTTGTTAACAAAATACTTTACGTGTATAAAAATTAGAGAAAGAGAGAGAGAGTCCTCGATTAAATATCGAAATATTAGTGTCGAAAAGCTAATGATGGGAGGGGGGGGGGTAGGGGAGTTTTGAAATTGGCGAAACGGTAATGCCGCGAGGTGCGCGCCCGAATTATGTTCGACGACGTTTGGCGCGACGGTTTCGCAGCAGCGCCGCACCAGATGCGCGCGTCTGAAGAACGACGCGGCGGACGAGGGCGTTACAACAACGTGTTTCCTCCGTGCGGCGGTGGTCGCGGATAACGAGCCGTGGAAAATGACGACGGACATTGTGTAAACGTGCGCTACGTTTCGTTCTCCGTCTCCGCGCATTCGACGAGTAGTATAAAACGTAAAAATAATATATTAATGCGTTTTTAACGAGAAAAATCCGACGGTCCCGATGACCGTGGGGCGCGCCACCACCGAAGCCCGAACAGTCAGTCAGTCGGTCGGTCGCACGCCATATAAAATAATAATAATAAAACACCACCGCGCATTTCTAATCTTTTTCTTCTACGTACAATAATCGCGCGTAAAATATATTTTATTCCAAAAAATAAAAATACGACAGTGAACGGTGGTAATGGTGGTGGTGGAACACGTCGTCTCCCCTTCGTTTCGCGTCCTGCACGATTCGCGCGTATTACAACAAAACACGCGTTATTTAATATTATCATTATTATGATTATTATTATTATTATTATCATTATTATTATTATTATTATTATTATTATTATTATTATTATTATTATTATTGTATTTACGAGCCTTTTCAAATTCACGTATATAAATAATAATGTACGCTGCAAAGACGAATAAAACGTGTGAAAACGGGCACCGGGGGTATAGTTCGCGACTTAAAAAAGATCGAAAAACGGGAAGGGGCGAGAAGGAGGCAATTTTTTTTTTTTTGTTTTCGCCAACAGAACAAGAAAAAAAAAAGCGTTTAATTATTATCCACCACCAATATCGTCTCCTCCATCACCTGCCGCCCGTAATAATACAATACGCGCGCGACAACTACTAATAATAAGAATAATAATATCCAAACGCCTCTCACACCGCTTGCACGTCGTCGTCGTCATCATCATTACTATTATTATTATTATTATTATTATTATTATTATTATTATTATTATTATTATTATTATTATTATTATTTTATTGTTTCCCCAATATAATATACTCTTTTCTTTCCTCTTCTTAACACCATCGCGTATACGCAACACGTCCTCTGCATTGTTTCGGGATAAACAACAATTATACCTCGTTCAATTATTTGTATTACCACAACGTGCGCTGGCGACGCGAAACGGTGGACCACGACGACGGTGTGGAAAAAAAACTATTTTTTCTATTTTTTGTTCGTAATTGTATTACCGTACGAATTTAATATTACTTAGCCTAATACGTAAACACAGGCACCGAATACGCGCGAAAGAAACCAGTGTGACGTAGATACGGCGAGTGTGTAAGGGGGGTTACCAAATCCCCCCCTATCCCCGAGAATAGAAAAAAAAATCGCAATTTTTAAAAAAAAAATCGATTTTTGAATTTGTATTTTGCAAAAGTAATGGCGAATTTCATCGCGTATTATTATAACCGGGATTGATTGAATTGGTTCCCTCGACATTTATTTCATACGCACACTGTTTACCGAAATAGTCATTTGATCATTCGTGGAGTAAAAAAAAAAACGTAATATAATATTATTTAGTAGTACGCTTAAATCTGCGTGCTAATAATTATTGTTATACATCGAAATCTGGATATTACTCCATTTGTTAATCTGACTGTCTACGAACTGTATTTTATGTTGGATATACATTTTTTTTTTTTTTTTTGTGGCCTTTTTTTATTTCTTTTTTGAGTTTTGTTACTGGATTTTGATTCAGTCCATCCAACCTCGCATTCATTTCAGTTAATAAATGCTAAAACATCCGTATTGTTGGTTTTCGATTCTGTAGTGGGTCCCTTTTGATTTTTACGCGAACTCAACTAGCCACTCGGGCATACGATACACACCTCGTGTGTAACTCATCTCGTAGACACTTGTTGCGGCGGCGTCCCTGTATAACTGACGTATCCCCCGTTCCAGTTTGCACGTTTCGCTTTTGGACCTATTTGACTTCGCACTGTCTTGTGTTCGACGATATCCACTGCGCGTTTTACACATTTCGTTCGGTGCTTTATTACGGTGATTTCCAGCGTGGCCCATAAAACTTGACGATTTTCACATTTCGGTACTCCGTTTTTTCTTCCTACGCGGCTCTACTACTACTTCAGACAGGCTCTTTGGACAACAGATTGATTTTGGTTTTTTTTTTTTTAGTTTATTCTATTCGATTGTAGAAAACGCGACGGAATTCCAAAGGTAGACACGAGAGAATTCCAACAGTCTCTTCAAAAACCAAGCCTAGTACGCATTAAACATCTCTTGGAAAATCTTACCTTTATAAAAAATTAAAAAACCCCCACTCCACCCGTACACGCAATAACGATTAATGCGGACAATGTTTTAGACACTGAAATTGTTCTGTAATAATTGCGCGCGTGGTTTCGTACGAAAAAAATCACTTAACAAATACAAATTCGAAATATTTTTCATTTTTATTTCCAAAAGTTCTTCGTTCGAACAACTATGCGTCCCTCGGAACACCCTGCGTCCACTGGAAGAAACGACGTCCGCTGGGCGTCGCGGCGGCGATTCAGACGTTTCGCGTGTAAAAACCGTCTCGGACTCGGCTCTTGTTGTTAAAAACCGAGGACGCCAGTACAAATTACCGCGGTACAATAAATTATTATCGCTGCGGCCGTATTGTATCGAAAAACGAATTGATTTCGTCGGACAAACGACGCGACGACAGCACGGACCCAAGCGTGTTTCCTACACGTTATATCTTTCGAAATAATATTTTTTTCTTCTTCTTCTTCTTCTTGTAACACGTACGACGGACGACGGCGCCCATGATCTCGTCGTGCGATCGTCTCGCACACAATACGGCGGTTTCGGAAGTTTTTTTTTTTTTTCACAGCAAACCGTGTCGTATTAAAAAAAAAAAAAAATTCTAATATATTACGGGCGTATAAACGAATTATAATAAATACGTGCGCGTTTTTCACGTGGGCATTGGACGGCGGTTAAAACGGTATCGCGGCCGTCCCGTACAGACGGCGGAGACTGTGTTTCATAAGCGTTTTCTTTACACGTTTTTTTTTTTTTTTTTTGTTGTTTTATAAATTATTGTCGTTTTGGCGCGCGTAGGCGAACGAAACCGGAGCCGCCGGGCCCGCGGTGGAAGGAAGACGTGTGGTGTGTGTGCGTTTGACTGACGTTCCCATTATTGGCGGCAACGCGGGGCGTCCTCCAGGACAGGACCCTTCGGCGGGCGGCGGAGGGGAAGAGTCCGAAAACCGGTTCTCGAATCCGTTCTATTTTTTCCTCAGTCGTCCTCGTCGTCGTCGTACTTATACCGTCCGTTTCGCTCGCGTCGTTCTCGCATCGCTACCGCGACGAATTTTGCCGGTTAGGCAACGGAAAGATTTTATATAAAACGTGATAGGCAAAACGAAAACGCGTTAACGGGAACGAAACGACAGAGTTCGTGAATAATAATAATAATTATATGATGTTAAGGGATAAGAAAAGAATGCGTGTTTGTGTGTGTGTGAGAGGAAGCAATAGGAGTAGCGTCGATCGTGTGGAAAACGAGAGAGAACACACTTAGGCGATTCGGTGTCGTGTTATGATGAGAAGAAAAAATTCGGAACGTTAAAAGCGATTTTCACACGCACTAAAACACCACCACACCCCCACATTGTGTATACCTGATAATAAAATATTTTAAATTTTGGTGTGAATCAATAGAATTAAATAACACTTCCGTAGTTCACTGAAAAAAACAACAATGCGTGGAATTCAATATAAACACACTATTCCCAATATTAACCGCAGCGAACGTAATATTATCGCAGTTGTCCAGATTAAAGATGCTTATATAGCCCACCAGTCTTTTTTTATGCGACCAAATAGTAAGTGAGAAAAAATTCTACAACAATTCTTACGACCGAGATTGGTTGGACCATGGAAATTAATGTACATTGCCTCTGGTATCCGACGGAAGAATCTTAAAAGTTAGGTTCCGCGTCTTTAGGAAAATCGTTATAACCTAACCTAACATAACCTGTTAATAATATTTAAAAATATCGTTACCGTACTAATCGGAAAATCAATAATGTATTTTCTACTAATGTGAAGTGTTTTTGAAAGTTTGTCACTCACGTTCCTGTACCGTTCGGTTATTGTTCAACCGGTGCCTAAAAAACGATCTGCGTAAATTACTTTGGAAATAAAAAACGAACCACGTCTCGATATTTTAAGTAGTTTTCGCGCGAGGCGTGCGCAGACACGAAGCGAGTTGTGATTTTATTCATGTACATAAACAACAAGCAAATCGTTCCCCGAATTATCGTTTCGGTTATAAGAATGTGAATTTTCGTATATTATCATTCATACTGTCACTGTTATCGGCTATGCAATGCTCCATTAATCACTTTTTCGATTCCGAAATGCAATTACTTTTTGTCCATACACATATAATTTTTCTTTTATTACACACGACTATTCCAATATGCACATTTTATTTACAACACTATTAAAACTATGTATAAACGTATAAAATAAATTATCGCTACCAGCCAGTTTTTGTTGTTGTTTTTTTTTTTTTAACTTTGGATTATTAGAACGAGCGCATTGACACTGCAGCGAAACACCAAATTTTGACCTAAGCTTACGAAAAGGCCCTCCTGCGGACGATTCCGAAGATTTAAAAGGAACTCAATAAAGCGTGAAGCGTGACCCGTTCAACGTCCCTTAGCGCTGTGAGTGTATCGACACATGAACGTTCGAAAAAGTTTTCTACCATTAGTAATAAAATTATTGTTTATTTGTCTGTCTTACGGTTTCGTTCGGTCCCGCAACGTACCATATGAAATTTGAAACTAAATCGTTAAAAACAAAAATAGTAAATACCTATGTATCTCAACAAGCTTTTCACACTGCCACCGGACAAAAAAACCAGAAGCAACCGCGTGTTGAAAACATGTTTCCGGACGCGTTCCACTGCGCGCGTTCTAAGCCACGTCGTGCGGCGGAATGGAAACTTGGTTACGCGGAAGACAGCAGCGGCGGACGTTCTAAAAACACCGGGCACGCGACATGTGGTGTACATCTCAACACATAGCTTGGACCGAACGACTGGCGATACGAGTGCATACGACGCGCGTATATTGCAATGTATGTAGATATACGGGGATGGTGTATTCCATGTCAACTCAACACAGTTTTGTCTTGATATAAACATCACCATCTCCAATTTTGCTGAAATTCGGCACATTTGTAGTATTCATACAGACATGTAAAAATACCAAATTTTATTAAGATGGGTCATCTCGTTTAGAAATTACAGCTATGTAAATTTTCGAAAATTGGCCAAAAAAGCACGGACAGAATTTTTTGAATTGCTATGGAAACTCTCTCAATTGAGGTAGAAAGCTGGAAAATGTGTCGTTTTAAAGCATTTTTCATAGCCTTTCCTACGATGTACAACAATATATGAGTTAAGAAAAAAAATTTTTTTTTAACAAAATTCAAAAATTTAATTTTTAGTTTCTCAAAAAGTACATTTTCAAAATATTTCCAAGAATAGCTAATATAGGTATAAATCATTTGGCAAAATATAAATGTGGGATGACAATGGGTTCATTTATAATAAAATGTTTTAAAAATACCTCTTTTATGTATTATCTTAATTGCCATATTTACATACTTTTGGTATACTGACTTGAATAATCATGTTTATACAATTAATCAACCTGTAAGCTACAGGTTGTAATACGTTCATATGTTTATATACGTTCACATCTGTAGATTTTTTCTAAAGTAGTTTTATTATTTTTTTAATTCACAGTAGTAGACTATAATGAAGTGTTTAATAGTTTTTTTTCTTTTAGTTATAAAACTTTAACTATTATTTATTAATATTGTGTTTTATATTAAAATACAGTGTAATGAATATGTAAATCTAGATAGTAATAATTGTGAAATTAAGTTTTTTTTTAATATGGAAACTAATAATTTTTTGAGAGTTCAGTGTTGTAATCCATTACAGAAAACAAATCGCTGTATAAGGGATAAGAAAAAATTAAGAAAAGTTACAGTGTGGATGTATGAATTGTTTCCCCAAAACATTCAAAGGCTCAAAAATTTGTGATAAATGTAGAAAAGAAATTACAAGAAATGTTAACAATGAACAGACCATATCTGATTTAGAATCAACCTCGGAAAATGAGTTTACTACTACGCAGTCGGAGATTATTCAGTCAGTTAATGTTTCTCTTCAAGACTATCCATATATGTAGTGTATACGGGGATATTACCATTATCGAAGACCACAGAGCGGCGATGATACACCACGCAGACGCGCGACCTAGTCAGCAGGGCCAATAACAACAACATTATAATGACGAAGAGCGCAGTTCGTACACGCGCGCTGGTCTCTCCTGCAAGGGATTGACAAATGTCGGTCGCAAAATTGTTCTGCGACGCGACAATCGTCGTCGTAGTCGTCGTCGTCGTCGTACGGCGAATAGCGTACGCGGCGAGGAAACGAGGAGAAAAAAAATGCGATTTTTCTTCTTTTTTTTTTTTAAGAGAAATCGTATATCTCACGTTGTCGTCAGCCACCGTGCACGGGAACACGGTCACCGTTGCGCCCGAGCTCGCACGTACACACGCTCATATACATATTCTCGATGTGCTCTCAACAAATAATGCACAATGCGATATTAAAATGTATAATACGAATATACACGATCGTATATATAAGTATCCGATACATAGACGAGCACGTAAACCGTACTACAATGGTATGTGTATTATTATTATTATTATTATTATTATACGAGGACGAAACGAAGCAAAACGGTTTTTGCGATTGCACAGACGAGAGAACCGGTTGTTCTATCGACTCCGGTCGATTTTCAATAGCCGTACATCTATCCGTACGTAACGTCGTGTACACTGCTGTTGCGGCGTCCGTGTGCGTGTTGTGTAATACGCGCGTTTTAAAGAAAATACGGTCCGGACAGCTGGGCCGGTTAGGTTGGTTTTGTGTATAGATGTATACACACGTACGTACGTACGTACGGTGTCGAGTGAATTATTTTTTTTTTTTTTTTTGAAAAAGTCTGAAAAAAAAATTAAACCTACTGAAGAAATCGGCTGAATCCAATACCATTCGTGACAACGGCCGACGAGTTTTTCCAGACGGAACGTGAATGAGACAGTATCTCACAGAATCCTTTTCGTCCAAAACGAATATTGGCGTACGAATGGCGGACGGCGCGTGTGATTAGATCTCCCCCGAGTTTTCGCCGATTTTACCGCGGATCGGGAGAAAAATTTCACCACTTTCCGTTATAAAAAAAAAAAAAAAACTGTGTTTGATTTATTCCGTGTAGATTTCCGTGTTCTGAAGTCCGATGGCGTTCGAACCGAACTGTTCAATCGGTTCGAACGTTTCATAATTACACGAGTTCGATTATCGGAACCCGTTAAAATCCGACAGTTATCGGTAAAATCACTAATATTATACACGTAATAAATATTAAAATAATGTTCAATGTACAATATACGTTTATATCGTCTTTCGCCGCCGTTAACGTCTACTAGCCCGTATGAATACCGCGGCTATATACGAGTAGGGTTACACGACGGACGACATAATACAATAATAATATTCCGCAAGCATTCGCAAATGTTCGTCTATTATCCGTTACCGGCCCCCGCGTACGTTCGGATTTGTTTTTATTATTATTATTATTATTATTATTATTATTATTATTATTATTATTATTATTATTATTTTCATAGCCGACGATCGTCGCGAGAGTTATCGAGACGATGATCGTCGGAGCGCGGAGGCGGTCTCGGAGACACAATAACGCGGAACGTGCACGTATATAATACGCGGCCGCGGTGAATTCTCGCCAATAAATAACAAATATTGCGCGCGATATAATCATATTTATAACAAACTGTGTGTGTGTTAGCGAAGACAACCGCACGCGGTCCGTATGTGAGTGTCCAAAGTGTCTGCGGATGAATAGCACGCACTGTGTACTACTGTAGAACCAATTTTTTTTTTTGCTTCGCATTTTTCGCGACTAAAACGATATAAAAACCGATTTGTTTTTGGTCGAACGCGCGTGTTATCGTTAGTTATATACGTACGAAAGACAAAACGGAATCGAAAACGTCCGTTTGACCGCGAAGTGGAGCTGAGATTCGCGAGTGTTACGACGATACGCGCGCGAGCTTTAAACGATTCGAGAGAAAAAAGAAAAAATTACGGATTCGGCCGTAATATATATGCATAAAAGAGAAGAGTTACCATTCCGTCGCTGTAAAATCAACGAGCCGAAAAGGGTTCGGGCCCGTGTGGTTCGGAAACAAATTAAAAACGCTTTTTTTTAACCACGCGATCCGGATTTTTTTTTTAATTGCGTTTCGACGTTTCTGTGAAATAATCGATAATCGTTTTTCTGTTTGTCATTCGGTTATTGAGAACAATCTGAAAACAACATAAAAATCCTCGGTGGTTTTTTCTACAACCGTATAGTTGCAGCGAAAACGAAAAACGATTCCGTTTCATTGATTTCGTTATTTTTTTTTCCCCGTGTAAAAATATTTTCATTTTCGTTTGCTGTTTGACGACGGGCTCTGTTGAATCGCTCGAGCCCCCGGCAATCGCGGCACAGCCAGATCTACTGCGATGTCCGGAGGGGAAAAACAATCGCCCTATACGCTTCAGTGAAAATCAAATTTAATAACGATAATTTATAAATCGTAAAGTGAATGTACGAAACGAAAAACAAACCCCCGTCGCATACGTGGAGAATACAAAATTTAAAGCGATTATTCGTCTACTGCGAATTCATAATATTAACGTTTTCACATTTTATGTCTGTATAATATATTCGTCAGATCCCGTCCGATACAGGGGCTAATTAATTTTTTTATTTATCCACCGCGTACGAAAAGAAGAAACATTTTACCGATTCATATTCGCGCGACGGATTGTATGGCGAACGTGACGGAAACCTATTCGCGTTACACGGCGCGCGCGGGAATTTGCGAGTTGAAGATTAACCCGAGTTGGAGAATAAATTGTACGCTATATTTAACGGCGGTCGTAAACGCCACAGCCAATATATACAAATGCCATAATACGATCGCCCGGTATTCGTTATTTATTATTCGATTTTTATCCGAACGTTGCGCGTAGAATACAATATATAATAACGATATTTATTGCCGATAAATCGAAACGGGCCAACACATATTGATTTATTTTTGAACGAGCGTACGTTTTCGCGTGGTTTTTTTTTTATTATTACTATTATTTTACACCTGAAATCCGATACACAAACGGCAGCTATTGGCGTATTACCCCGTCGCAGTCATTGTATAATATATTTGTGTGTGCCCGGGAACGACCGAACGCATAACGTTACCGACTTAAGAAGAGAGTGCCCGCGTGCGAAACGCGTTGTAAATCCTCTACATCGACGTACAAACACGCGGAGAATAATAATAATAATAATAATAATAATAATACACACACTACGATTACTAATAAGGCCGGGTGGTAAAAATTTCAAATCGATTATTGGCGTCGTAATATTATCGAATTCGATTTGATTTCTATTTCTTTTTTTTTCCTATACTCATTATTATCCGAAGCGTCGCGTGGCGAACGATTGCGTTAACGATTTTACGTATATAATAATATTATGTGCGGATTAGGTGAAATGACGGCAAGAGGCGCCGAGGGGAAAATTAGCGCGAGCGAAAAACGCATTTATGAACCGCTTCGAGAAGACGGTGAATATATGCGCGTGTGAGAAAACGATTCGTTATACGGATCAAAGACTCTGGGCGACAAACGAAACGGAAGAAAGATATTTAGAAAGTTCCGAAACGTGGCGCTGGCGGAGATTTCTAAAACGATAGTTGTTGGACGGAGTTCCGTACCAATGACAGTGTGTACTCAATGAAATAGACGAACACGGAGGATTATTAAGAAGTTCGATCAAAAAAAGAAGATGAAAACGGTATTTTATCGTGAATTTCAAATTTAAGATAGCAGTCCCCTTTTACGAACGAGTTAATGTATGACACGGTATTAATAAAATTTCTTCGATACATCGAACGTAATTCAAGCCAGACGGCATACAATTTAAAAGAAAAAAAAATGATCTCTATAGCTAAGGACCATACTTTAGTGCGTATACATATTTAATGATGTCGAAATGACGCAATACATTTAATAACCCAGTACGAGAAGAGCTTGCACATCCGCAATGCGTCCAAAAGAAAAAAAAATTTACGATTTGCAAAGGTTGGCATTTTCACCAGGAAACGAAATATCTGAAGACAATTTTAATCTGCGGTTCTGCAATCACGGTTTGAGTTAGGTTTTTAAAAATAAATATATAAAATTTGGAAATTTCTTTATTTTTAACACCTCACTAGGATAATAAATAGTTTTTTTTTTAAATACCTAATGACCAATGAATACAAAGATTTTTTTTGTAATTATTTTGTGGTGAGTGAATTTCGCGAGTGTGGACCGAATTTTCAAGCTCATCGTGCGCACGTGAATAGTTTCACTCCAAGTTAAATCGAATATTTTATTCTTCGAGCATAAACGTTTCTCAATTTTTAGAAATATAAAAAAAAACGTTTTAACTGGCATTTATATCCTCCAAAATGTGCGGTTCAAATTGAACAAGGAGATACGAAACGATGACTATAGGGAAAGGAAGAGCTTACAAAAAAAAAAACACTATGAACCGATTTAAAAAAAATAAATAAATAATACGTCTTGAGTTCATTCAGTCATTAGTTATACACAAGAATTTACCAAAAATATTAACTCAGACCAAACATTCCAAAAGTAATAACGCGTTTGATTATTATCGCGAACAGTATATAATTTAAAAAGTAGACGCAATTCTTGAACAAATATATTGGATTAACAGACGTAATTTCGGAAGCGCCACCAAGATGTGTATGTGTGTTTATTTTATAGTTATATTGTACATTTCAATTGTCTAGAATTACTTTAAGTAAAATGAATAAATTCTTCGACGTCAACAAACTTCTCGAACTATTATTTGAATATTTTTCTACAAAAAAAAAAAATAAAAAAATAATTATATATATCATTGCTCTGTAGAAGAATGTTTAGAACAATATAACGATGAAAGTATATTCACATAAACCTCTGAATCTAATGGTGAATTTTAATCTATAAATTGTTATTCCTGTTGAACGAGATCGGTGTAATTTCTTTCCAAGTGTTTATACGCGGCTTTCTTGCCGTGTCATTCTGGTATACTTATTACAATTCATATCGAGTTTCTAAATACATAAAATGTTATTGTCGCCTACTCGAGTAACATATGCGAATGGAGTATTTCCAGAGTCAAGAGAGATTAAAAGAAAATTACATCCTGTTTAAACAAAATTTAAAGCCGCTTAGCTTACACTCGTACAGGAGAAGACATGACTTTTAACATCGTTAAGAAAAAAAAATATTGCCGAGTATTTAAAGAAACGTTGTCAGTTACTTTCAGAATATCCGCTGAAACTAAAGCAATTCTTTGCTTTATTCAAATATTTATTTTTAATCAACATTAATAGTTTTGTAAATAAAAAACAAATGGCTATTTACCCTGCAATATGAATATAAAACCCCAAAAATTACACACGAAACGATATGTTTTAAGTTTTTTATTTTTTTTATTTTAAATCACGAATATTATGGAACTTGTAATATTTACAATGACTTTAGAATAAAATAATATAAGACAAACTAATAATTCGCGCGAATGATCGATCGATCGGTGCCCCCTACAATAAGGATTAGAGTCATTTGGTAACCGTGAACACAAACTTCACGTGCGATGTATAAAATAATAATCGAAGTGAATTCAATGTCAATTTTTTGAATTGTGTATGACGAGCGCATAATAACGTTAAGTACGTGATTAACCATCGACGACGATAAAATCTTCGAACGCGTTTCGAGATCGCGAAGGAAATCTTCTTTTGCCGTATAAGACAACAAAATGAAAAACCGCGAAGCGACGAAATAATAAATAATATATGACCGGATTAAATATCATTATCGGGCACAATCGGTTTCTATCCGATCTATTGTATATAATAATAGATATATAGAAGTCCTACTATACTTCTATGTGAATAGGAGAGATCAGAAGTCGACGCATTTCGCAATATTTCGGAACATCTTACGTTTATTAGCACTTAATATTTATTCGAGAAATCCGTTTGAATTTTAACGTTTACCTAAATAAAACTAGCCGAACTGCAGTGAGTGTAGTTTGAATGAGTAACGATAACAGTGGCGCGTCGAGCTTGAAAAAAAAATACGAGAATTTTTACCAAGACCCATTTCTAAGAACGAGAACAAAAAAAAAATTATTTTTCTTTTTTATTCTTAAAAGAAAATAAATTAAAATTTTTTTGTCGTCATTTAAATAAAACGACTTTTTTTTATTGCGCATCGTATAAGCACGTCTTTCAAAATCCCTTCGTAATCAATATCGAAATCTTCTTCCAAAACATTAAATTTTCTAAATTGCACGATGTGAAGGTTTCTTTTCTTAAGTCTAACCTAAAAATAATACTTTAATGACTTATTTTTGAATGTATATCATCTCATGTTTCTGAATGCAACATGGAGTTGAATGGTTAGACACTGAGATCATATTCATGAGTTTAGAAGAAGGCAAACAAGCAAACTTATTTTTGAAACGCGATCTATCTACAGGCGCAGAAGTAACGCCGGAGTAGTTCCTGCCATTTTCTATGCAAGTTGACGAAATGATGTGACAAATATAGATAATACAATAATAACGAGTATTTTTGTATTGTAATCAGTTTTCTAAATTATAACGTTTTCTTTTTTATCGCCGTTCTACAACAAATTTTAACCGATGAATTAAAATTCGGTATTCAATATTATTATTCCGTCATGAACGGAGTAAGACCAAGTTAACTGCTTACGACAATAATATTCAATTTATAGGAAAGGACCATCCCGGGGCATTCATTCACCAACCAACCATAAAGTTAAAAGCATTCGAATAACGTTTTTTTTTTTTCTGTACAATTTTTAAGCGAATTGTATGAGAAGAGGAGTGTAGAAAAAAAAAAGCTGTTCGCTGTTACGACGATCGCTATAAAAGTAGAAAAACGTTACCGTAAAAGACGAGATGTAAAAGGGGTGCCGGTAAAATATCACATTTAAATTACTCGGAGAGACAAGGTCCCTTTGCGCCGAGGGAAAAAGACGAGCGTTTGAACTCGGCTCGTAATGGCCGGCCGGCGGGGTAACGACGTCGTAACGGGTAACGTATTATTGCGAAAAGGGCATTCGCAAAGGGCGTTTATGCGAAACGGCCTTTTTTTTTTTAATGAACACGACTACTTTTCAACGGATCATTTTCCACTCGATAACCCGTCGGAAGTGCCGTGGCGTTTAGAAGAAAAGAGAAAATACATAGCACGCGCGTCACGAGTTGTCGAAACGGTCAAAAGCTTATTTCGTACGTCCAATAACCGTACGAATATATATATATATAAATGTACAAAAAGTAAAAGCGTTCAATGGCGATTTGGTACGCACAATAAAAGGAGGAGGAAAACGAAATGAAAAACATGTCGTTCCGTCGTACACGAGTAACGATAATAAAAAATATATTTATATTACAATACGCGCCCGGTTTATAATCCGATAAAGCAAAAAAAAAAAAAAAAAAAAAATCCTCGTTTACGAACGAACATCGTAAAACGTAACGCGCGACGTAAATTATGAAAAGCTGATGGTCCACTTAATAAAAAGAAATCGGTGAAAAATCCGAAAACTATAACCCGGGTGTTAATATTAAAAAATAAGTTAAGCAAAAAGAAGAAGAAAAAAACCTATAATTAGTGAACGTTATGATTATTATTATTATTATTTGACGCGTTTCGAATACGAATTGAAAAAAATATCCATACTAATATAAATAGGTACGCGATTTGATTTATAATTAATTTTTTTTTTTTTAATTATCGAACACGTTACACTAATGGACGTAGAAAAACCTACATTGGAAAATATAATTTTGTCGTTTAAAATAATTAATGGACGGTAATTGAAACGCTATTTGCATACAAGTAATTTACGAACATTGTCTATGGCCTACGAGAGATTTTCAAAAAAAAAAATAACTCCTTTACATGACGATTTAGCGCACTGGCGATCATCAACGGAGAGAAAAAAAGCACTCAACACGAAAACAGCGGCGGAAGACGATACGAAAGACTCGCTCTTTCCCACTATCGTCATCGAACAGATTCCCAACAAAAATCACCAAATTTCGCGTTCTATTTTTTTTTTTTTTTACAATATTCGACCACTCTAGATTATAATCGAACGAAACGCGATCGTTTATTTACTTATTTTTTTTTTTTTAATAAAATCGAAGCTATTCGTGAAATGTAATTTTTTCTAAGGTTAAAATTTTAACCGCGTACGAATTTAACGCGCGATTATAACGATTTGATCGAGCGCATCGACGATCAATATCAATTTCGAGGTCTCCATCTGACATTGGGTTATTCATAACGACGAATGTATTCGATTCGTGTCCCGAGAAAATACTCACGAAGAGTGGAAGGAAGTGTCTGAGTGAGCGCGCGGAGTTATCGATCGCGAGGGTTTCCGTCGTAACGTACGCGCGCCGCTAAAGACCGAATGGAATTTTTCTTTTTATTTCTATAAAAATCACGATTAATAATCGGAAATTACGGTTAGAAGTGGCGGGGCACTGTTCGAGATTTTGCCGATATTTTTTTTTACTATTTTACGTTTGAACGCTATTGGCCGTGCGCGCAGATTTTGAAAGGCGTCCGCCGCCGTTTTACGCGTCTTCGGGACGGTTCAATACAATACGCGAGTAAGGAGTTGTGTTAAACGCGCCAGGTTTTTTTGTTTTTTATTTTCACGCGAAAAATTAGTACGTGATTTCTACGAATTCGTTTACGGAACTCGTTTATTGAGAAAAATTGAATTTTTTTCTTTTTCTTTTTTTTTAAACGCCGCGTTTCCCTTTAAACGCCTTTAAAACGCACGTTTCAACTATCGCGTGATTTTCACAATACCGTGCGCGGCTCGTCTCTCCAAAGTCCTATTCCCGTCGTAAGATTCTCAACATCGACCGTTATCGATTGCGTTTCATCAATTACGAATTCCATAACGCGTTCGGAAAAGTCCACGGTATACGCGATTATTATACGTAAAAATAAACACAACCGTTTCGTTCCGTTCACAACGTAAATTCGAAATTAAAGAAAAAGAAATTATACGTTGTTTCCGCCGTCCCCCCGTCCCCCAGTCGTCTTTTAAAAACGGCGGTGTACACCGGACCGGTGCGTGCGGGCCAAGGCCGACGTTCCCTGCACGCGCGGCGATCGCGTGTCCGTCGGCAATAATCACCACGGCCCTCCCCCGCCACCGTACGGCGCGCGCGAGCGCGGCCCGATTTGTCGGCAAAAACCCATTCTCGGTTAGGTTTACTACACCGTATCGGCCGCCCGTGTGCCGCCCGACAACAGAGCAATATCGGATCGAATTGATTGCCAATAAAGACTGTTATTTATTTTTTTGTTCTCCCGTCCCCGTCTCTCTCTCTCTCTCTCTCTTGTCGTCCTTCTCCTCTCGGGCGCCCAGTTATTATTTCCCCCCGGTGTGTCCGCGCGAGGTTTTCATATTACATTTTCACGATACACATCGCGCGGTGGTCGTGACGCCGATAAATTCGACGGATTTGAGCGCGCGCGCGCGCGCAGCGAACTCGAACACGACACAACGGGTCAATATCATCCGTCTCTATCCGCATCCACAACAACTCTTCGCGGTCCGGTATGCGGTGATGAAGAAGAACACTCGAGAGAGAGAACGCCGCTCGTACGAAACCGTTTCGAGTGTACACGATTCACGGATCGGACGAAACAAGCCGAGTAACTGAAGAAGAAAAAATGTTTAAGAATGAACCGCGGGCGAGGTCCGGCGACGTTGCAGATATCGAGAGAAACAATTTTTGAACGAACAAACGGATTTCAAACGATAAAAGTCAACTGTTTTCCGAGAATCGAAAACAAGAGATAGTGAGAGTTCGTGGAAAACGAACGAAATCTGGAATAATTAAAAAAAAAAAAAAAATGCCTCCCCGTTTATGATCACGTGTTTTTTCGTAGTACACAAATAATAAAACGATTATAACAATTCGATCGGATCCGATTCGAAAACCGCTAACGCGCACGAGTAACGAAAGTTGGTAGGTTTCGCACGCGGTCCTAAGGTTTAAAGTGCCGAGTGGGTTTCGCGACAACAAAAACAAATTGCGTTTTCGAAAATCAAATGACAAACTTTTTTTTTCTTTTTTTTTTTACTCCAAAGGCAAAGAATTCGATTACCGAGTCGGTGCTTCGTTCTACCGACAAGTACTGGGATCGTCTAACACATTTCATAATATCATCGAACGCGCACAAAACATTCGTAGAATAATTTTTTTCGTAATTCGCCGTTGGAAACGTGGTATACGTCTGCATACGTCAAATTTTCGTGAATACACAGCGAATTCGTTATTACGTATTTTAATAATTCGAGCTTTTTTTTTTTTAAATTGTGTTTACGTGTTATTCGCTTGAAAAAAATTCTGAACGCACCACCGGACGTTTACGAAAATAAAATTACACGAGCCTTCCGACGAGTGAGTTTTTCTTTTTCGCGCGCATATCGACGGAGAGAGAGATTAATAAAATCAAATTTAACCGCGTGCGATAAATCCCGAGTGCGTTTGTGCGCAGTGTTTATAAAACACAAAAACCGAATATCGAGAAGAAAACTATTCGTCTAGTCCGTTGCTGCCGCGTTAACGTCAGAGAGAGAGAGAGAGAAAGAAAAAAAAGAGAACAACGCCAAATTCGGACGATACGTGTTTTTTTCTTTTTAGAAGTGATTTTTTTTCCGAAAAAAAAAATTAAAAAAAAAAAACATTCTCCGCGACAGACCGGCGATCGTACACTATAACTACTGTGCAGAAGTCGTGGTGTTGTATACGACGACTAGATTACCACGGCGCGTTGGGTCTTTTAAATACGAGTATTAAAATATTTCTCCGTCGTCTTTTTTGTTCTTTTTTTTTGTTTTTAATCCGTTCCCCGCCGTTGACACTGATCGCGTACGAAACGTTACCGAGGAATACGCGCGGAGAGAGGAAAACATTCGGCGCGGCTAACCGACCGTGAGCGAAACGCCACCTCGTATTATTCACGTGATGCGTTTAAAAACGACCGGACGCCGCCGGTGTTTCGTGTGTCAATGTCTCGTGAAAAACGCATAAAACGTACACGTTCGGGCAGAAAAACGATATGGAAAAATAAGAACATTAAACGACGTTCGTTACAACTGTAAGAAATAAAAACGAGTGAGTGAGAGAGAGAGAAGGGGAAAAAAAATTGAATAACGTCCGTAGAAATGTATTTTATTATGAACGTTACACGCGCGTCAGTAGTCATTTTCGTGTGTCTTCTTGGGGTGGAGGGAAAAAACATGCACACGCGCGTTTTCCGTCGGACATCACAAACCTTTTAGCGACCGCAGGTGACTGCGCAAGAGTAATTTTCGTTTTTTTTTCCGTATTCTTTTTTTTTATCGTATATAACACGCGGCGACACAGACACGCGTATAACACAAAACACCAGGTCTCGTCGTTCCCGTCGTCCGTCACGGTGACAAAATCATTTTGTCCGTATTTAAGAAGACGAAGGCGCAACGGGCGGGTTTGCTTTTTGTTTTTTTTTTTACACTATCGATCGGTTAATCGATCGGCCGTCGACGATTCATATTTATCAATTATCCGAACGTCGATCTTACCGCGACGTCCGAGTTCCACCGTCGCGTGCGGTTTTACGGTCAGCCCGCGACGAACATTGAATTTCGTGACTACGACGCTCTTCGGTGGCTCGCGATTTTTTCGCTTTCTGAACCGGCGATGTGTGGTATAGTAGGAGGCGAAAGAGCCGACGACGGTTTGAAATAAAACGTATACGGAAACGTTTTACGTTGTATATAATAAAACGATTCGAATATACGTTTTTTTTTTCTTTTTTAGTAATATTTCGAATAAAAAAAAATACCGACAAATTTTACTCGCGGTTATTTCCATAAGATTTTATACATAGAAATACATTGGAGTATTCGAGAAAACAGAAAATCGTCGTATTAAAAATGTCAAACACGTCTTGTTTTCACGCGACGTTTAGTCTTCCCGCCTCCGGTCGTCACACAAACACGTATACAACAGACGTGTCATCCCCGTCAGAAACAACGAGAGAATCGATATTTAACTGGATTACACGCGGCATCCGCCATTTCTGTAAAACACGATATTTTCGTATAACATATATTCGTCGTAACCGTACGGAACGGATTTTGTTCATTGTAAACGGGTACGTATTTTTATTGGGAACGAGACGGTTTTTACTCTGATACAGGGAAAATGTGTACGATCACTCAGATCGCTCTAATCGAGACAAATTTATTTTTTTTTACACGTATTCGGTAAATAAGTTTTGTCAATACTGGAGTGATTTTTTCCGGTTCCCCCACCCCCTATACTCTAAAATGTTAACGAGACGGGTTTACGTGATTAGAAATCGCTCGAATTAACTTTTCGACAAAAAATTATAGGATTAAGTCTGATTACTGAAACTGCAGCGGTTGTTACCGATAAAGCCAATTTGATGGAAATCTGAAAAATAATTTAACTTATGTATAATAGTCGTTTGGTTTGTTTTCTATTTTCCATACGACGAAACAACTATGGAGAACGCGAAACACGCCCTTGTCAGAAGCGTTATGCGTTGATGACGAAAAAGCACTAAATGAATGGCAAAAAGCCCGAGACCTCGTAGGGAACTTAGTTAAAAACAAGAATTTTTCAAAAATAATCGCGGAGTAAAAAATACATAATAATATGTACGAATATTGTTATACATTCAAATAATTAATAGAGACGTATGTACCCCTCAAGGAATCAATCTCACGGAATTGTCGAACGTCCGATTCGCACCGTTCTACGTCGAGTTAATATTAAAATTATTACGTCGATCGATTGTAAAACGTTCGTTCATAGTCGGCATAAAAACATTTTGCGACCAGCTGATATCGTCGCCAATTCACATTTTCAATCACAATGCAGATGAATTGTTCTTTATTTTTTTGTTTATCAAGTGATTATTACGTATATCGATCAATTTTTTTATTTAACATATTTCGACAAAAGTAAGCACAAATTTTGGATTTTTTTCAATGCATACGACCGTTTGTTGTCAACTATTACACAATAAATATTCGAAACAGACATTTTTTGGTTCTGAGATGTGAGGGGAAGGCACTTTAATCCGATTACCTCCTCCCCTTACCACAGTAAATACACACCACTGTGACCGAAAAAATATAATCCACACACATATACACAGACGCGAATACTCGAACCCCGGAAGAGGCGTGACTCCGCCGCATCGGATTCCACCTGTTCCCGCGGCGCGAAGGAAACTCAAAACGCGGCTCAGTTCGAGCGAACAGGAAAAAAAAAAACGAAACGGGAACAGAAACGAGACTCCGAAATCGTATTGTTGTAACGCGTAAAAATTGAATTTTTTCCAATAGTCATTTTTTTTTTTTTTTTTTTTTTTTAAGATTCACGCGTTCAGTACCTACGGCCTCTGTTGCGCGCGCGCGCGCGGCGACGACGACGACGACTACTGGGCACGGGGACGGAGGAACTGGTTTCCACTGATAAATAATTTATCACGGGGATATTTCTAATCGACCGAATGAATTATCCGAACAGGATTACGGAAGAAAAAAAGAAGATACGATGGGGAAATAAAAACATCGGATAACGTAACAAAAAAAAAAAAAAAAAAAATTCTACTTTCGCCCCTCTCGCGTTCGTTATTTATCGCAGTAATACGATTATAACGCGCGCGCGCGCACCTAAATCCGGAGTACAAATTAAAGAGCTATTAATTCGAAAACAGATTACAGGATCCAGATAACATGAAACGCGTACACGGAACAGCCGGTCGTATTATTATATTGTGTACGTCGTCGTGACCACACGACGCGACCGCGAGTTTCCGTATCATCTGTAGAAATACATTTCTAACTCGTTTCGCGTCGTGCGAAAACCGTCGGAAAATGTCAACGGCGCATTCCAGTAACCGCTCCTGTATTTGCGAAGCGATTCGTTCACATTGGTTTTTCGAAACGGTTTCGGAAAAAAATTGCCCGGCCGTACGATGAGCAGTGAAGAAATTGTTCAAAATACGTACTATTTAATTATTGGTTTTACGAAGCGGCAAAAAAAACGAATATTGTTTTTTTTTTTTTTTAGTATTAACACGCGCGCCACAAAAACGTATCTCGAGAAAATCAACTACCCGTCCAATTTTGTTTCCGAAAGGTCGAGGTGAAGAGTAAATGTCGTTTTTTTTTTTTTTTTTATGAGATTCTTCCGTCGGTCACCGGAATAGCATAATACGATACATAATAAAGCGATATGGAAATTATACATTAATACTATCGTAAATAATGAATTATAAATTATACTTAAAAATACGATAAAGCCGAAGGATATTTCCATATAAAATAAAGTAAAAAATATACAAAAATTTTTTATTGTAAATGTGGTGTGCATTTACTGCCGGTTTCGTCAAAAAGTCGTCATAGGGCATTTGGTAAAAAGGAAAACAAAAGAGGAAAAAAATTAAAGTAAACAAATTACACAGAGAACTCTATGAATATTACAATAAAAACACACGGAGTTACAAGAAAAAAATAAATATGTAATAGTAATACACATTTAAAAAATTTAAAACAGTAAACGAATTGTGTATATTGTCAAATTCATACGTTATTAATATTATTTAATGTATACATATATAATGTTATTTTCAAAATCTCTTTGTACATTTAAAATATTTTTAAATTTATCGTGTTTAATTTCTTTTAAAATACGTAATTCTTCCAAAACGGAATTCGCGTAAATATTACCGAGTACATTTAAAATGTCTAAGTCGTCGTCTATGATAAGAGCAATAAAAACGATTACATTCCAAAACATGTTTTACAAAAATTCGAATTTTCCCTAGTTTTCTCTTTTGATTTCATTTCGGAGAAGCGTTTTTATTTATATCTTGTATTAGAATTTCTATTCGTTTCGCCAACATCAAATCTATTACAACTACATACATTCGAATCAGTGTAGTAAATACCAGGAAAACTAAATGTATTAAAACTATTATTTGTAAAAAAATTTTCAATATGTTTGTTAATATAATTCGAAATTTTAGAGATCCGTTGAACTATAAATCGTCGACGCACGAGGATTGGAGGTAATTTTTGTAAATTAAAAACGAAAAAACATGGCGAGAATTACACGACGTACAGTAATATAATTCCTGTGCAGAAAAACTGAACGCGACAGAGACATTTTTCAAAAACAATATAATATCGGCTCGTCTCGTTTTGTTTTTTTTTTCCAACGCGGTTGCAACGATTTATCATATTAATTTTTTTTATCCGCAGGATAAAACAGGTTGTCCCGACGCCTCTCAGAACAGGATGGGTATATCGACTGTGAACATTATATATAGCAATGCGCGTCATTCTATACATCGGCGGAACATTCACCCCCGCGTATTGATCGATTATCCCCGTCGAATGCGTGTCGTCGCGAATGAAAACATTTTCTTTTTTTTATTATTATTATTATTATTATTATTATTATTATTATTATTATTATTATTATTATTATTATTATTATTATTATTATTATTATTATTATTATTATTATTGTCAATTCGAGGGTTTGTTTGTTTTTTTTTTTTTTTTTAAGAAAAACGCGCATTCGTCGTCCGCCCGTCACGAATGCGTTTTATCGATATCAATAAAAAAAAAAAAGACGGAAAAAATATTCGCGCCAAAACCGCGGTGTTAAAATCTTAGTAAAATATTATAGTATTATAAAATGTTTGAAATATTATAAAATGTTAGTGTACAAACTCAGGAGATCGTCGTCAACATCAAATGCAACGAAAATGTTCCTCTCGACCGTGGTCCGATACACGGGTAGTATATAAGGGGTAAAAACGTCTGTTTCTCGTTTTCTCCTCAATATCTCTCGGAACTATTATAGTCCTACAGCGGATGTGAAAAAATCCCATTGCAAAGATCTCGTTGAGTTTTTAACACTGAGAAAATAACATAACACGTAGTGTCGCCCATTCTCGCGAAACGCGATTAGAAAATAATCGATTGGGTTACGAATAAATCTGATCGAATGTACGAAATATAATATATACATACATATATATATATATATACGCGCGCAATAACGATCATAATATATGTAGTAATGTGCACGAGAATCTGGACGTGATAGAAATAAAACTTTAATTGACGTGAATGTTTGAAAGAAAGAAAAAAAATTATACGATTCCAAGGCTATACGTTCCGACGTTTTATTATCCACGCAATGTTCTCGAACGCGTACGTGTGTACACGTATAATATTCATATGTAACGTGTTATATAATAATCGATAATAACGAGCGTATATGTATAATTCATGTGCAGCACGTATTGAAAAGTGTTTGAAAACCACCGAACCGATATGGTTTAAAAACCTCGGGGAGACGTTCTATAAGACAAATGCGTATTTCGTATATAGTCTTACGTGTAACGGAAGCTATTCCGTCTCAAAACCGATCCACGAAATTTCCCCGTCTAAAAAATTGACTGAAAATTTCTAAACATTACCGAGTACACACGCATTAAATACGGACAAACGTATACGAAATACGATAGACATATTACGATGCGATCTTTTTTTTTTCTATTATACACGTTTCTTCACGATCGTTTCTTGGCAAAGAACACGCCCCGTCTGTCTTCGACACATCATACCGTTTCGTTTAAAACAAACGACGACGATTGAAGAGAATTCTCGTCGTTTTCGTTATGGAAAAAAAAAAAAAATTTCGCGAAAATCGACAAAATTAACAACATCACTCGGTGCGACATTCGTGTCCCGTCTCGTGTAGATAAAGATCGTTTTGCGTGACGAAGACACGGCGCAACTCGCGCGTTTCAAACGAAACCTCAACGCGGGTACATAAACACGGATCCGCGATCGATGGATCGTTTTTATTTCTGTACACCGTTTTCCGTCAATTCGTCGTCGTGACGTTCGAATACGTACGCGAGTTTTTAACAGTACGAACTTCACGTATACGTATATACACGTATACGCAGTAATAATACAGTGACTATTGATATTATTTGTTTGTCGCGCGCTGTAATGCCGAAAAAATAGAATAAAATAATAAACAAACAACAAAATAGATACAAACTATGTACGTGAAACGGTAAATCGCGGTTTTAAAACACACACACAAAACGACGTGATCATCCTCGTCGTTCTAGTCCAACAGATCGACTTCTATAGATAAGTATAATAGACAAGCGTAAAAAGAAGAGAAAAAAATGACGTTTTTAATATTCACGGTATACACGTAATATATTTTATATAGGGAATTTGTCGACCGAGGAATTAGCGGAATACGTGAAAAAACTATAGTCACTGGATCGCATATAATCTTCGTCGTCGTATTGTAAAAACGTACTAACCTAATCGCTGTTATTATTATTATTATTACGTATTATAATTATTATTATTATTACGTATTATAATTATTATTATTATTATTATTACGTATTATAATTATTATTGCGTATTATTATTATTATTATTACGTATTATAATTATTATTATTGCGTATTATTAAAATTACAGGTAGGTATTATGATTACCGACCGTACGAAACAGAGACAGATAGAGAGAAATAGAGAGAGAAAACGTTACGAAGCAATGGCAATTAATTAAAAACTCGTTTACAGAACAACAACATTTCGACGGTACGGCCGAAATAATATTTTAATTCCGACGTGTACGTAAACGAGCTTCCCGCGGTTCTCTCTCTTGCACGTTATTCCGTCACTATGGAAATTAATACAAAAAAACGTGTGCGTGTGCGCGCGCGGACTTGAGCGCGTCTGACCGAGGGAAGGGGGGGACCGACCGGTTGTCGGCGGCCATGATTGCCCGGATCTGGTTGGTTGGCCGTTGGACGGACGGCGCGCGGGCAGCAAGCGTGCAGGTGAAGTCGGCGGCTACCGAAGGAATTGCCCCGACTCTCCGCCTCACTCGGCGTCCCTCCGACCGGACATCGCATTCACTGTTAGGAGGGACCCCCGTCTCGTACGCAATCGGTGGAAGGGTGAGGGGAAGAACGTTTCCGGCGACGAGGAGGAGGAGTTTGTGGAGAAATTATACGGCCCGGAAACAATAAATGCCCAGCGGGAACAGGTGAAGGGATCCCTCTCCTCGGCAACGTAAACGCCGCGATAACGCTGACAGTCCGGGCCACCCCGATCCGATAACGGACTCGTCGTCGGCACAGCCGTCACACCTCGATACTAGTCCCGTCGCGCAGGCGCGCCCTCCCCCCTCCCCCCCCCCCCGTTTCCCGGTATTCGTCTCGTCCCGTAGCGAGCAGCAGGCGCACCAGAGGACGACAGAAAAAATGGAGGGGAGAAGTAGATTTTCAACGCGCGCGCGACGCGTATATTTTAGGCGATAATTGCCGCGTGAAGAAAAGCGGACGTTCAACGTCGCTATGTCTATTCGTTGTCAGACAGAAAGAAAAAACGATGGACATTTCACTTCCGATACCGCGACGTTCACGAAAACGAATCGAACCGGCATTCTCTCTCTCTCTCTCTCTGTAGAACCAATAAATGATTTTATGGTAGGCGGGGGGGGGGAGAGGCTTACCGAGTTCACACCGATTCCGTTATTATTACTCCGTACACACAACCCTAACGTCGACCATTATTACAATTAATGAAAATGTGCGATGAATTTATCAAAATAATCTTTTGTAGCGAAGCATATATTATTATTATTATTATTATTATCGTGGCGCATCGAAGTCAACGGAAACGACGTTTTCCAATAACAATCGGTTTTGGAAAGAAAGAAAAAAAACTCGTTTTCGGGAATATTAACGTCCTCCTCACAACGGGGGAATCGCGCGGACATCGTCTTATTTGATAATCGTCTAGTCGCTTCCCGTTCCAGACTCTAGAGGCGACAACGAACACAATCCGCAGTGTGGAGGGGCCGCCGCACGCAGCATCTCGTTACGGTGTGGTTACGACGGCGAAAAATATTCCCGCACATCTGCCGTGCGCGGAGTCGTCACACGCCGTCTTTCGGCCCCCGTTAGCTGCGAAAGAAAACGGCGGAAACTGCGCTACGGCAACACACTGATCGCTTTGAATTTTATAAGAGCGTTTACACAACGTCTTGACAAGTACATTTTCCCAATACTGTTATTCTTTCTGAGAGAACACGACGTCTTCGCGTAATATGCGCAGCGCCCCGTGCGTTTTATCGCGTGTACCGTGCAAAAATTCTGTTCGTTTCCAATAATTTACGACGAGTGATGCGGCATCATTTGTAGTTACAACGTCGGGCAACATTATTTAATGGCAATCTATTTTACATTACATAATGATCCGCGGCGCTCGTCTTCTTTTTCGTTTCGGCTATCTTATTTTTCAATTATTTTATTTTACAAACGGGTTTCCTCTGCGTGTAGAAGCGACGTTTTACAGTTCTGTACGAGTCAGTGGGCGGTACAGTCTGATTGACAATTGCCGACGAATTCGCGTTTATCAATCAGTTCAACACACACGCAGCGGTGTTAGGACGATTTTCTCGCGTACGATTATTATTATTATTCACAATCGCACGATGACGTTACGTAGGGATTTTTTTTATTTTCTATCCGCTTTACGAATGATTTTAATTTTCACAATTATTCTCGAATTCGACTCGAGATGGGGGGGAGGGAGGGGTTTCACATTTCTCTAAAACGACTTGTTATCACGCCTACTATTAGTAAATACCGTGTGGCGCTCAGAAGAAATTCATAACAAGTAAACAAGTGTACGCGTACGCGTGTTACAATACACTCTTTCGCATTAGAAAATATAAATTCTGTCTTTATAATATAAAATTTGTCTTTAGTTTTCCCCTTTTACGAAATTTCTTTTTTATTTATAACTAAACTTATGTATATACGTAATGTTATCGTAAATTTTAAGCTAATATTTCTCTATTTATCTGTTCAATAAAAACAATTAAAAAAAATAATCCGCGTATCGATGATATTCGGATGCGTTAACAACGATCGACATTTTATTTCACGCGTTTGGCGTACGCCATGAGCAAAAAAAAAAAAATAATAAAAAATAAAATAAATAAACAATTAATTTCCCGGCCTGACCATAACATCGTGTCCTAATCACGCAATATAACACTAGAATACTTATAATACGCAGAACGCTATCAACACGCGGCTACGTTACAGCGCGTCGTTTACTATTTTGGACGTCAGACACGAACCCTTCATTATAATACACACACACACACGAACTAGATTTCGTTTCGATTTCTTCTCTACACGTTTTTTTTTTCTTTACTACACCATAAACGATTACGGACGTTCAAAAAAAAAAAACAACAACGAAAATTATATATACACAGAGAGTCGGCGGCGTTTATACTTGTTTATACTGCACACCACACTACCACCAAACACACGATTACGACGCGTTCCACGGCCATTAATTCGTTTTCTTTTTTTTTCCTCTCTGTTCGAGACGGATTAGTGTTTGGACCGTTAACGTCTCTCTCGTTACAACCGTACGTAATATACACCGTAATATTATAATGCACTCGGGCATCATCAATGACTAACCGAATTCATCTCCATTCGGCGATTTTAAGTCTCGCGGTATAATTCGCACGAAACATTATCACTGCAATTGTTGTATTTTCTTACGGGTGTTACAAAAAAACATGGCCAAAAATAACCGTTTTATGAATCTATTAAAAAAACCGCCGCTAACGCGCGAATAAAACATCGATTTATTTGAAAGATATTTAAACCGAATTCGCCTTCCCTCGGGAGATCTTTTGTACGAATGGCGAGTGCAAACACGCCGACCCGGAGAAAACGAATAAACGACGAGGATTTCTGATTGCTCTTCCGAACCTACACAAGCGCGCCTGCATAGTGACGAGATACGTCCGGACGACGGCTCCGGACCACCCGGTCCGCTTGATTGCGTTTTATAATATAACATTTTATCGTTCGTCTGGCAGCAACGTACGTATAAAACGTACTGGTTATATTATCCTTTATATATTATTTCTCTCCTTTTAGCACTGATCCCGCCCCACATACCATTCCGGGACGCCGTATCATCCCGTCGTTTTACGACGAACACTAATCTCATCCCACCCCCGCAAACGAAACTACTGCTGCTGATGCTGCTGCGGTCGTCCGCGAACCATTACGAAATTAAATATAAACACGAGTGGGGGGGACGTTCGCCTGCTCGGGAGACGATATTATTAATATAATCTCGTCCTCCGATGATCGTCTTACCGGCGAGAAGGAAAAACGGTACGTGATTATCGACTTTTAATTCCTGATATACAATGTGTGTGGTATCAATAGATTAACGGAACCGAATGCACAAGACAAGCAAACGCTCCTGTTGATCCCTACAACGGAAAAAAAAACTACAACGAACGAATACCGTAACAAACGCTTTGAGAGTTTTCTCTCGAAGGAATTGCTGCTGCTGCTGCTGCTGCTCGTAATTTTAATTCGTAAATAACGTATTCATAAATAAGAAGGTACACGGCATTATCGTTAAAATATTAAGATATTGTTCGTTAAATATTTTAGTCATATCCACAACATCCGTTAGCCACATTTATTATTTACATAATAATTAATAATATCGATAATACGGTTTTTTTTTTTTACATTTAATTTTTTTTCTCTCTCTCTCTCTCTCTCTTTTGTGTGGTACCGGATCAAACGGCACAACGAACGAGACCTAAATACGCGCGCGCACACGACGATTTATGATCGTTCGTAAACCGCTACAGTATTGACCGTTTGGAATTTAGAAATTAAACGTTCGCGCGCACCTACTCCTAGTCGACGAATACATTTTTTTTTTTATATATAAATAATCAAATACGGAGGACAGATTTATTGTTTCTCCGACCGTCGGGCGGTATACGTTCGGGAGAATCGGGAAACGTCACTTGTATGCAAATGAGATGAGGCCGCGTTCATGTCCATCTCAATGACGTAGCACACACTCGTGTATATATTGTAGAGAGTGTCATATTTATTCTTTTTCCCTCACCCTCCCCCCTGATCTCTCGTTACGTCTCGGATATTCTATTCTCTTTTTTTTTTTCTTTTTTTTGTTCACTTCAAAACTTCGTATAGGTGTATATACATAAATATGTACACTTATACACGTGAACTCGTGTGGGGTTACAAATAATAAATAAATAAAAGACAAAGCAATCTCGTGCCGCTGTGTTGACCTTCGCGCGTGAACACATGCAGCGAAGTACATGGCGGGTCCATACGTTATAATAATATAAGAGAAGACGACGGGTCCTCTATATCGATTAATTTTTGTTTTTCAAACGCCGTGTTTGAAAACGAAACGAAAAAAATAAAATACGAAACGGGAATTATCGCAAATCCGATACGTCGGAGTGGGAAATTTGTCATGAAGAAATCGGTGTTCGTTAAAAGAAAATACTCGCCGAAAGCTAATTATTATTCGAATATACCGCCGCCGACGACAAACCCGTGACAGAGACGTTCAGAGATTATTTTTCGTAGCCAATGACGTCGGTGCCGCTGCTTTTCTCGTTACAAAATCAAACACGCTCGGTTCGTTCTGTTAAACGTTTGAAAGTCTTAAAAACGCGTTCCGTTCGAAGTACAGTGACGAAAAACTAACAATAATAATCAACGATAAACACAACGCCTCAGAAAACCGCAGCAATCGCCGACCGAATGGCGTTTTTCATTCGAAACGAACACAATACTGACGTAGCCGCGCGTGAGGTTTTCCAGACGGATAACCACCGTTACCGAGGAGATGATGGATCATCTCGGTGGTGTGGTACAGGGATGGCTGAAAACAGAATGAGGCTGGCACACGTATACGATCCGTATTAGACGATTCGATCTTATCGATGAAGTCGTGTACCGTACGCGGTATTATGTCAAACAGCATATATATTTATATTATAGTAGTTAAACAAATACTATATTTACTATTCAGTTATTATGTGCACCGTATAATTCATTATAAATCATTTCTTACATTAGTGTAATATTTTTTTATTTATTATTATCAATTCGTAAAAAAACATAAGTCGTTAAACACGGTAATACGCTATATAACTGGTTTATGTTCAAAAAAATTACAAATCTACGATATACGTCATTTATTTACAACTCGAACTCCGTGTGCACAATATTTACAGTAAAATTAACGGATAAAATATAGAAAAAAAATATTATATCCTAGTACTAAATCAAAACGCATATCCCTGTCTAACAATTAATTGAATACGAAAATGATTAATTAATGTCGTCTTTTTTCTTAACCGTCTATTGTACTCGTACATTATAAACACGTCACGGCAACGGTATATCGAAAAAAAAAATAATAATAATAATAACGCACGAAACGCTATGGACTTCTTAAATGCTTACGATATATCTAAAAATGAATTTATCGATTTCTTAAATGACCAACGTAGCGATCAAATTATAGGAAAATAATATTTCTAACGCATTCAGAACACGTTTAAAACGTTTTCATACTGTTTTATAATTTTTTTTTATATATATTCTCGTCCCCCTGCCCTTATTAAAAGGCGCGTATAATCCGATATAATCCGTATAATCCGCGTATTAGCCGACCGGCTAAAAGTGGGTTAGCCAAATGTACACAAAATACAAATATATTTATCGGAAAATAGGCTTATAATAGTATACACACGTTTATTCCGGAGTGATATGATTTCAATATTTTATACCGTTAGATTATTGAGACTCGTGTAAACACTATTCCGCCACTCGGCGGCGGGCACACAACACACAACACACGCATTATTCATCTAGATCACGAAAACGTGCATTGATGGTTATGAACAAAAAAAAACTACGGTTTTATATAAATATATGCACGTACATCATGAAGAGAATGAAGAAAAAAAAAGATAAAAACTAAATGGATCTGATGTAATATATTATATTTTATGTTTCGTTGTTGCTATTTGAAACGTTACGTGGGTACACCTATATACACACGAGTATTACGCCCATGAGTCACGAAATGAATAGGTTTTTATACAGTTAAAATCGGCACCAGAACGTGCGACAAGTGACGCGCAAACACGTATGGAAAAATATTATTATTTTCTATTCGTTTCTGTGAAGAGTGGAATTTTCAATGGTCTCAAAACGATAGTTACTCTTTTTTTTTTTTTTTTTTGTTCACAGATAGCTCTTAAGTTGACAAAAAAATAAAAAAAATCAACAGAGCCTAAAAATTCAGAAACGTCGATAATTTTAGAACACAACTCTTCGAAAACGACGTACGAACAAATAGGATAATTTTTTCTATATATTTTTCTCCTATTATTACTATGAAAAGAAAACGTTTCGGTTAACATTAAAAAAAAAAAATCGTGTTACTTAATAACCGATACGTATTTTAAAAAAACGTATAAAATTCGTCGCGTAATTTAAAGAATAATTTTATTTACCAGTGTTTTCCCAGATTTTCCCCTGAACGAAAGCGATTTTATTTCGGTAAAAGTTTTAAATAATACATTTTAGCGCGACGAAACGAAAGAAATATTGTAAACAGTGCGTTCAATTACTGCGTGAAGACACAGATTTTAACAGAAATACATTCGGTAATTATTTAATTATTTCGCGTAATAGTATAATTTGTAAAAATTAATTGTTTACATTATATTTATTAATCATTTCACGTAATATGATAAATGTGAACTGTAAATATTCTAAAAATTTTTTTTTTTTAAATATAACGTATAACGTAACTGTTTTTCTCGACTATTGAAATCTCCACGTGTTCACAAATGTACGATATGACTAACTCACTGCGTCATCATCCATTTTACCGATTGACTTCGAATCGATCGTTTTCGGATTTAGTTTACGGCTTTTCACCTATTTAAAATTGTTCGACAAAGTACGTATTAAAAGCGAAGCTCCGCTCAAAATCGTTTTATCGACCTCAACGATTTATCATTGCTTTCAAATGTATAACAAAACTCTAAAATATCTATATCCAAGTAATTCACTTAAGCGTCGTCCACAACACACCGCGGCTCTTTAACTTTTTCCTCTTTTTAAGTCTTGTTCGATCAAATTATCTGATTCGTAACACGATAAAAAAAATCATTATTTAATTACTGGGATAACGGTGAGAACGTTTTTTTTTTTGTTTTTTTTTTCTTCTGCGTTCACTTAACGATAAACATACGATGACATATTCACGCGGACGAAGCACATCACACAAATACATTACTATACAACACGAACGGGACCTCGAGGCATTTCACTTTCGAACTCGGTCTCTTTCAGCCGCTTACTCTGCTGTACACACACACAACGCGTGTCGGAAACCGACACTTTGCGTGACCCCCGTCGTGTCGAAGTTAGCGGCGTTGGCCTGACAGCAAAATTTTAGAGTAAAATACTTTTACTCTAAAAAGTAGAGTGAACTCGGAGCCGCGACTAGAACAATAATCCGAATAATTTCTTAGATCTACTGTTAAACAGAGCCCGTCGACGTATTCATATAAAAGTTGTTTTCAAAAAAAAAAAAAAAATGCCCTACTGTGTTATATAGAGCGTTCCGTATTAAACACGGTTTTAGAAACTGTGCGAGGTCACCACAGAAGATTGAAACGATTCGTCGTCTGACAAACGATGATAGGAAAAAAAAAGGCGGAAACGGCTACACCACAAACGTAAAAGTCTTTTTGAGATAAATCGAAAACCACGTACGGTCCCGCTTAGACCACCGTCGTCTTGCATGGTGATGCCTGACGATGCGAGACCACTGCTGACCAGAAACCGCGCGTCGCATTCAAAAGAATAATAATAATAATAATAATAATAATAATAATAATATCGTGCCGAACTCTAAAATATATAACCCAACACCGATGGCGTCATCTGCCGGGAAATGCATTGTACACGGTCGTTTATGTACATTTTCCCCCGATCACGCGAGAATCGAAATGAAACGTCCGAAACAACACTACTGCGACAGTAAACCGTGTCGAATTCTTAGCGTTATTCATGGCATTTAAACTATGTCCATAGAATACAATGCGATTATTATTATTATTACATTTTTTTTTCTCCGGCATATCAATCAATACGTAGATCTGCGGTAACTAATTATTATTATTATTTCACGCCTACATTGTGGTTAATGTCTGCATGTTTCCCGAGAAAATACCAATCACCGTTTCGATGGAAAAATCACACGTTTTCCATCTATTTATTTCAACTCCTCGCGATCGCGTTAAACCGATATTTATTTAAGAATCTTCTTACTGCGCAGAACACGTTAAAAAAAAAAAAATCGTTATTTATTCGGTCGACGGAGCAATAGCCGACGAGCAATAAATCTTACGGGAATTTTTCTTTTCTCTTTGCTTCTATATTTATATAAATCAAAATTAATAACCATAGGAGAACAAACTCGTTGCACGAGTATCATCGTATCATATCATTTTGTTTTTATTTATTTATTTTTTCTTCTTCTTCTTTCCGCAGCGAACTACACTAACGAGTCGTGTGTATATATATAATTTTTGGCAATCCAATCGGTGGTACGATAATAACAATAATAATAAAGTCCCGACACAAGGTGGTGGTTGTTGTTCATCATACGGTGCACAACAACTGGTTACGACGCGCGTCCGACGTGATGAACTCGTATAGTTTAATCATTCGATCTCGCGTGTCTCGGATTGTGTACAGTGGAGGATGACGACGCGAATCGGTGAACAAAAACAAAAACGAGTAATAGAGAATTCGGACGAGAGTGGTGTGCACGGTAGATCTCACTAAAACCGTCTCTAATGGTACATAGTAAATATATTATATGTAATTCATTCGCGCAGCGCCTTCACGTTTCGGCAAATCGTGTTTTTTGTTTTTTTCGACATTTTTATCGAATCCATAATATTGTTTTGCGACGCCGTTATTAATACGTCGCAAAGATAAAATATTTATAAAAGAAAAAAAATCGACAAAATCGGCTTTACGCGGCAATCGTTTAATAAAAGCCAAAAAAAAAACAAGCGAACAATCTCTGAACACACACACACACGGTCCCCGCATTGTCCGTTCACCGGTTCGTCGACGATTTATACATTTTTGAGTACGCAAAGATCGCTTAAATATTTTTGGAGATGCTAAAATTGTGTTACACGCGGGTTTACACGTCGCACCTCGCGTTCCGCAGATAATTGAAGGTTTCGATTCGTAAGTGTTAATTTAAAGAAGAAAGAAACGACCAGAGGAGAAGGCGGAACGTGTCACTAGGTGAAAATTGTACACACCACGCCGGTAGTGTATAATCATCATCATACACGGCCCCGCGCGTTCATTTTTCTCTCTCTCTCTCTCTCTCCGCCGCAATTTTAACGAGAATTATATTATACGGCGCGTCGCGGCATCAATCGCAACGATATTATAATGTCCGATGGCGAATTCACTAAAAAATAAATAATTGAACTGTACTCCGGGACTTCTATCGCGTTTTTATTAACGTGAAAAAACCGCGTTGTCTTTCCGAAGTTTTGAAAAAACATTTTTTTTTTTTGTGTGTGTGTGTATACAATATTTAATACATAACGTCACCACTTACATAACGGTCGAGAACCGTACCGCGCCTACGTATTTAAATGAGAAAAATAAGAATTTCGAACGAAAAACAAAAAAAAAAAAAATGCGAAAGTAAACGAGTGGAAAATTAGTCGTGAAGTCGAACGCTCGCCCGAGATGCGACCGCCAAATGCGGTAAAAGTATTTAAAACGTTTTCGATAAAAAAAAAAACAAAAGAAAAAAATATTCTCTATCTATCGTTTCCGTCGGATTCGTCGAATGAACTCGGTGGAATAAATATTGAGAAATAATATTTCAAGCACGTTTAACGCGGATAGATTCGCTAAAAACACCGTTAACGTCGATACAGTATAACGTCGAAAATCGTAACGCGTTCGTTGCAAAAAAAAAAAAAAAAAACGAATGACGGAAGAAATTTAAATTATAATTTGTCGAACGGTGTGCGCTCAAAAAAAAAAAAAACAAAATCATAACGTATAAAAATAAAATCGTGCGTAATCGTGAAACGCGAGAACGCTTTCCGTGCATTTGAAAAATGCCAACGCGATCACGATGTGTTCTGTCGTTTTTTTTTTTGTTTCTTCTATTTAAAAAAAAAAATACAGCGTGTGTAGGGACGATACGGTGCGTCGAGAACAAACGGTCTATCCGTCAGCATTTTATATTAAAACGGATTGCGCCGCCGAGATCGACGGAAACGCGTATACGTATACAGCATCGGCAGGCAGCAGAGCAGAAGGGGAATAACAGAAGAGTGACGGTATACGAAATCACGTAAAAAGTATGGGGAAAGGGGTTGAATAATATATTTATTTTTTTTAATTATTATCGATTTCAATTCATAACGATACGTGCGACGGTGGATGTCATGTGCGTGGTGAATCGGTGGGGGGCTAAACGTTGTTCTCGGCCCGCGCTCTCGACAATAAAGAAAAGAGCAAAAAAAAAAAAAAGAATAGAAATCCGCGCGAGTGGAAACGCGGCGGCGGCGGCGGCGTTCTCCCGCCTACGCGGCGGCCGGTGTCTTCGCGGCCGAGAAGAGATGATTATTGTTTTTCCGCGCAAATTCGTGATATAATTATAGCCGGGGTACGCGGATCGTGTCGAAGCGCCTTGCGGCGGGACGCGCGTACACACACGCGTTTGTTCGACCGTTCATTTTTCTTTTCTTTTTTTCCCCCCCCTTTTCTTCTTTTTTTTTCGTTTTTATCTGATCTCGGGTGCGCCGCGCGCGCGATTAATTAAACGTTAAAAGATTTGCCCGGACGACCGGCAACGGCCCCGCGCGGTTTTCCAGCGTTGTAAAACGCGCGCCATAACGTCGTCGTCGTCGCCGAGGAGGAGAAGACATTTTTCGTTTGACCTTTCGGCGGCTCACACGAGAACTCCCCCCCACCACCACCACTAACCCCTCGCGCCGACAACGGTCGAAGAGGAGACCCCGGCAGAACGGCTGTTCGAAAAACACGAACGGCGGCGAAGGCGGCAGCGCACCACACGTTCGTCCGTCGCACCGGCGAGCACAACTGTAACAACAACGCTATATAAAGAAAACCGTGCGGTGGGAATGTGATGGGAGAAAAAAAATAACGACGACGACGAGTCCGACTGTCGAGACACGCGGTACACGACACACACACACACACGACCGCGTGTGACGGCGAAGGGCCCGACGGAAGGGGGGAAAAGTCGTCTCGTGTCTCAAAGACACCACCACCGCTCGCGTCTTTGTCGCGTGCTCGTGACGAATTAACGCGTAATAATGATTTTACGGCCATATGGCGTTTGCAAGCGCGTGGCGGCGACTGAACGATCCGCCCGCCCCCACGAATCCGGCCGAATAGTGGAAAAATGTCGAAAACGCCGGCAGGCAACAGTTCGTTTCGTGAATCTTTCGGCCACTCCGTTACAATAATAAAAAAAATTAATACATTATTTTTAATAATAATTTCCCGTTTATGTGCGTTATACGCGGTAGAGGTCAGACCGTAATAAAAAAAAAAAGCACTTATAAAAAGTTTTGTACTGCGATTCCACAGTTGCGGAGCAGAGACTGTGCGGGCAGAGGAAATCCAAAACGGAAACGTTCGAAGTTTGGGTGTCGGAGAAGAGCGTTAAAAATTTTATGGACGAAAGAATTAAGGGAATAATGAGATTATTTTGAAGAAGAAGAAGAAGAATGATCGTCCGGGAAATCAATATTGTATACGATGAAAATGAAAAGAAAAACATGAATCGCGGACACTTAAGAAGAAATAGCCCTCGGATAATTACGACAATAATAATAATAGGAGATAAACCGGGAAGGGGAAGATCCAGAACAACTTTTTAGGAAACATCAATCATCTAACCAATTTTCGGATTGACGAGAAAACACGGTACGGATCCAGTGATAGTTTTTTGACGCGATAAAATCAGAAGAAAAAAAATGTTTATACGTTTTACTATAAAAAAAAAAAACGCACGCTTTGTGTTTCGAATATACCGAGAGAACAAACTATAATCCACCGGCGACAGATATACGCTTTATGCAATACACGATTATTGCATAAAAGTATACACACAAACGAGCAGATACGAGAAAAAACCACAAAAATCCATTTTCGTGCAAGTACAGTATCTTATTATACAAAATCGAACCGATAGATGAATTATAAAATAATAATAACGTGTAACCATAACGTTTATATAGGTCAAAGCATAAAAAAAAAACTCCTACGTTTAAACAAAAAAAAAATATATATTTATATATACTATGTCGCATAAAAATATTATTAATGAAGGGGATATATTATATATATATATATACGAGTATATTTTTTTTTTATAAATATACAGTAATGTTAAGAGATTTTATTGTTTCGATAACAAAAATACACACCTTATTCTCGTATAAAAATACGCATAAAATAATTGGACTTGTCCCCCAAACGAGTTATATAAAATATAACTGAAACACGTAATTCCATTCTAAGTCGTTACATATTTAGTCGACACGGTTTTTTATTATTGTTTATTTATTCGTTTATATATATATATATTTCTTTTTTCGAAAAACCAGCAACGATGGATTCAAAGATCGCTAAAAGTTTAACGAAAAATTTCATATAAATAATTTAAACAACTATTCCCCTTTAACCATCAGAATGTCCATGCCAGTTTAACACACATTGTAACTACTAAAAATCATTTAAATACGTTGTAATAATTCGCATACATTGCCGTTAATAATATTATTTTTTATACTAATAATCAGTACGAATACTGTATACGGTTCAAATATAACGTGAAAACTTTTTCAGGCGCGTATTATAATAGTAGGACATAGCAATATAGTTTAAACCCCAAAAATAATAGTTCTCTCGTATTAACAGCCCTTTAAAGGCGTTAAATAATATTCTAACATTGTGAAAACTACACATTTAAACGAGTCAATCCATAATTTTTAATCATTAAATTCGCCAATTACATTTTCTTTATTTGTTAATCGAACGTGTTAAAAATCGTCCACTCGCAATTTTAATGATCAAACGTTTAAATCATGTTAATAGTAAATTAATGAATACCGAAATATGAAATTTTATATATATATTTTTTCGTCGTTTTTTTTTTTTTGCGAATATCAATATCATTTTTTTTCTCGTTTCAGTTTCGGTTCTATTAACAATAATAGTGTAAGAGACGATTATTTTGCTTCGCCCATACGAAAAATGTTTACCGACTTCTCTTTAACACTAAAAAATGAACGTTTACTTTCGCCAGAAGATCTCTAAATACTGGAAAATAAATATAATAAGCACACTACAAACAAATATGACGACTGTGAACTCAGTGAATCGAGTGTGCGTTGACGGAAATACAACAACGATTACGGTTTTATATAAATACACTCGTTTTTTTTTACTCGATTCCCTTCTTTTTTTTATTGTCTTACTAAGCACAATGCATAATGATTAATAATAATCACGTTTCGATACACAGACATTCCGCCGCGGATATCGATTTTTATCCCGAGCTTTTCGCGCTGTCGAATTTTTTTATTATTATTATTATTTTATTCGTTTACACATATTTATGCGGGAACAAACTCATAAATTAAGAATTTCAAAATCCAGTCCGTACAGTTTAATTGGGAAATTCTGCAGGAAAGTCATTAGAACTTTAATAACGCAACACATGATCAAAACACTGGAATTATTGGCCTCGCGTGACGTCGTACACGATGCGTCGTGAAAACTATAAAATGTATGCGTACACATATAGCAATATAATATAATATGAGAAACCAATAAGCTATAAATTATAGACACCGGTCAGTGCGAGCATGAAGATTTTATAATTTTATTTTAAGATGAATCCCGGCCAAACGGAGGGCAACGACAGGAGGAGAAGGAGGACGAAACCGTAAGAAAAAATACGTTACGAAGTTCATTAGGGTTAACAGAGCAAAACGTTTTTTTATACGTTATGAGCCGATTGTCTTGATTAGAAGAATCGATCACGACAACACGTTCTCGTATACGTGTATTTTTTATAGATTTTTTTTTTTTAACATGCATAATGGGAGGATCCACTGACCGTTGCACGGAACCAGCTCTTCACGCTACAGGAATCCAATCGATAATTATTGTACATTAAATTTTTATAATAATAATAATAATAATCGTTATTATTATTTTTTATTTCTTTTCTTTTCTCTATTTTATTTTCGGCAAACAGCCAATCATATAACGTCACGTTATTGCACCAAACAATGTTTTTGACGTGATTTTAAGAGAGAGAGAGAGAGAGAGAGAGAGAGAAAAGTAGGTTGAATTCACTACTGAAAACATTTTTTCCCACATGTCGTCCCGGAAACATAATATTAAAAAAAAAAAAAATATATATATATATATATTATAATATCTGTAGGTTTTTAAAAATATAAATTCTATTATAATAGAGCATGTAAACGAGTAAATACGATAAATAAAAAGGTACTTGATGAAGAAAAAAAATATTAAAAATTCAAAAAAAGAAGTCTAAATCGTATTCGAATACAAATTGTATACTGCACTAACAATTTTACGGGTCATAATAGTTTGAACAAAATTTTTATTTCATAATATAAAAAACAAAAGTAAAACATAAATGGTTTAAAGGGTAAATTGTTTAAAATGTTTTATTTCGGTTGATGAAAAATGCGCGAATAATGAGACGGGAACAATAAAATGGTAATAAAATTATTTGGTTTATCGTTCGTAATAACATTGCTCTGAACAACGTCGTTGTGTTCTTCAAGTGAAAACCTCCCAACCGTTATATTAAGTTTTTAACGCGATAATAGACTGCAGTCCAAACCTAGACCAGCAATTCAAAACAATTGTTTTCTTCTACGTAACATGCACGGTTTATGAGAATCTCGTGTAAAATGTTAACGTTTTTCTCACAAAAAAAAAAAAATAATAATAATAATAAATAAAGAAATACACGGTACTGTACGAAACAAAATGTATGGATGCGACGGGTTTTCAAAGCGACCGCCAACTCGGATTAAAAAAAAAAAGAGTGAGAATAATAAAACATTTTATTTGAATATTTTGGGACGCGTTTAAAGAAAAAATTAGTGTGTACAATTTGTACTTGATAAAAAGCAACGTACACGTGTGTACGTACCACCACCACCACGGGAATTCACCAAAGAAGTATGACACTATTATAACACCGAAACACATTACCCTTAGTATAAAAAAAAAAGTACAATTTTTCAACTTCACAACGAAGACAGAACAAAAACAACGAATAAAAAATGTAATAACAACTTTGAAATAATATATAAAGCTAGTTGTTATTGAATAAATATTACCACCAGTGTCAATGATTACTCGAATTGACGATTTTATTTTGATAAAAATTATAGAAAAATATATTTTAATTATATGTATATGTATATATATATATATGAATGAAAATTCCAGAAGAAAAAAAACACTTTCTTTTTATAATGTATTTTATATTGTATTTAACATTATAATAACATTAAATCGTATGTATAAACGATATTTTTAAACATATACGTTAATGACAATGAAGATTGCCCTAAAATAGTGAATACATTTTCAAACTAATGAATGGTTTTTGAATATAGTGAGAAATTAGCAAAAAAAAAAAAAAGAAAAAAAAGAGTTAATATTGAAAGTTTGGGATGCACACACAAACATCGAACATTTCGACCGAATTTAAATATATATGATAAAAGTGAACGGGAAGTCATACATTACAATATTGTATGATATTACAATTTCCACATATTTTTCTTAAATTGTAATTTCGCAAACCAGCGCACGAGAGAATCATTACACGCGATTTACATTCTGAATATCGCAAATGTTAGCAAGACAACAATTATTGTATGAATTTACACGCGAGTATGACAAAATGTTCATATTGGTTTTGTACGAACGAACGAATGGCCGTTAAAATTCCATATGTAAGTAAATACATACACACATTTTTATTATTATTATTATTATTATTATTATTATTATTATTATTATTATTATTATTATTATTGTTATTATTATTGTTATTATGAAATCGATTTGATTTTCCCGTTGTTAAATTAAGAATATTTTAGTTTTACTGCGCATGCGGCACGTCGGCGGTACATACGCATGGGGGGTTCCGACCTCTTTGCCAATGCAGACGAAGTTTCCAGAGACGGCCGTCGGTGATAACCGCGTAAGATAACGTTCGAAGACATGACCCGGTTAAGCGTCAAAGATACGCGTGCAGAGAAGCGCGGCCCGAGGGGACGTGGAAATGTGGCCGGTGTGTGTGTGTGTGTGTGTGTCGAGGGGCACCGCCGAATGTTTCGCGGCACGACAACGCAATACAACAACGACGACGAGATTGCGTCACTGCGAGACATTACGACAAAATACGTAAAAAAAACGAGAGCGCCGAAGAGAGTTTCATACGACGTACACGCGACCTTGTCAATCGATCCGACGCGTGTCGGTCGATTAATATTGTTAATCGTACACGGGGCAAATCGATTTACACGGCTTTTTTATATATATATATCGCTTGACAGCGGGGCGGGAAGGGACGTGAAACGCACGGCAAAATGTATCCGTTTAAACGACGTAATACGATAACAGCTCGTAGGTCACTATACTGTACAAAAATCTGTACGAATACGCGCGCGCACAAATGATTCTCGAGTCCGTAATACGGTTTGAAAACGAGAGCGAAACGAAAAACGTTTACAACGGCAATTAGTAATACGCGTCTACACTAGGTTCACGGTCGATTTCATCTTTATTCTTACGGAATCGTTTCGGTACGAGAACAAATACGACGCGCGCGCGCGCGCACACACACACGGTCTGATTTCGAACAGTTTACAGAAAAGAAAAAAAAAGAAACGAAGGTAAACGTCGTTAGCGGTAAACTTTCAGTCCGACACGGTCTTCAAAAAAAAAAATCTCCACTTGCGCTAGTGGTTATCGATCGTTTTCGTCAGACTCGTGTATGCGTTCGATTGCGCTCAACACAATGAGTATTCTTACCGCAGTTCTCGCAACGCTAAGAATTAGTACAGAAAATAACGTCTCTACAAATCCCCGGTATCTCGTGCGCTAATGAATACGACGAATGAACGCTAAAAGATGGACCCCGCCCCGCGCATTACAACACGTCATTTTAAAAAATATACACGACACGAAGAAGTGTGTTAAAGTTTCTGCAAAATTAATTAACGCATTCTCGCCACTCTACGCGCACGATTCCGAGGCGGCACTGTGCAGTCTACGTTATATCATTTACACGTTTTATAGCATTTAAACGTAAATTCTCATAGCAGTTCAATAACTTCTACTTCGCTCGATAATCGATACGTACTGTAGTATTACGTTGAAAATGTAAATATTTTCGAACGCGACGAGAAAAGTTTTGCGTGTGCGTTGTGTGACCCGGATGAATTTTATAATCTCCGCGCCTGAATTCAGTCCGCCACTCCGTCCGTTTCAATGTCGGCGCGTCCGACGCCCCGGCGGTAACGCTTTTATTTGTCGACGTCCAGTCGATCCGATATCCGACATTTTCGAAATCGTCGATTCGTATATGTAATTTAAAACGAACGTTGTGAAAACTCATTACGCAATAATACTATATATATTCATAAAAACACGTTTGACGATATTTAATTAAAAACGATTCAGAATTACTTTTAATTACTACGTTCTTCGACTGGTTATAAGGCGCGGTTATATATGATTGGGCTGACCAAGCCGTACCACGTTGTCCCGATTGATTTCAAACGAAGGACGCGCGTATTTGAACTCGTTTTATTGAAATCGGTTTTTTATGTATATATATATGTGTGTGTGTGTGTAATTAAAAGTGTCGCGCGATTTTTACACTCGAAAAAAAAAACGAAAATTGTTTAATTCGCTCTTTTGGTTCGACAACGAGTTAGGACTTATTTATCGGCGGACAACGACGGCAAATAAAAAGAAAAAAAAGTTATACGGCGCAAGAAGAAAAAGCGTTTTCAAATAAAAAAAACACACACACACACACGCGCATTTTCGTTGTAAGAACTTTAGAAAAACGTTCTCGTTTTGTACACACGAATTAATTACGCATTATGTTGAATAAAGTTAAAAATATTCGTTCTCGCGCTATTTTTTTTTTTATTTTTTTTATACTCGTTTTATTCTCCGTCGCTGTCTGGCGTTACGTCGACGAGACGAGGAGTTCGTTTTGGTTTCGGAACGTTTGAACGCAACGAAAATGCCCTTGTGTAAGAAAAAAAAAAGAATTCGTCCCCGTCGCGACTGAGGAAGGAACGTAGGAAGGATTCCGATTGATTTTTATTATTATTTCTATTGTTAATCCATAACGATTTAAAAACGGTTATCCGCGCGCTATATAACCCGCAAGCGCGCAGCTGTTCGACGAAGTACGGGGGAATCGTAAAAACGAGGTCCTAAGGCTATCACGTATGTGACCTTGCCGCGTCACGGACCCGGTGGAAAATTCGGTCAGGGGGGGGGGATTCGTATATAGAAAACACGAATCAAGTACGGGAATTTCGTTATTTTTTTCAAATCACTTTATATTCGTTATTCCGAAACGTAAAACACAGAGTGCCGTGAGTGTGGCTTCGGTGTGTAAAATGTAATACGTGTAATGTCGGAGGAACGCGCCGAGTGTGTGAGAACGTTCTCGCGGCGACGCCGGGACTCGACGACTCGGAGAGAGAGAAACGATAACGGTTATGAGGAGGAACGGTGTGCGGAGAGAGAAATACCGGTCGTCTCGTTAGCCGCCGCCCCACCGTCCGTCCGCCGGACGACGACGACGACGACAACACACGAATTCCGGACACACAAGTTCACCAGCACCGCCGCCGACACCCGGCGCGACGGCGATGGTGGCGGCCATTGGGCTCTCCAACTACTGCTGCTGCTGCTGCTGCTGCTGGCAGCACAACAACAGCACCGACGACGACGACGACGACGACAAACGACGAACCCGCCGCCGCCGCCGCCGACAACTGTACACCCGTCGTACAAACGAGATACAATCGCGACGCGGACTAGGCCGTCTCGCTCGCTCACTCTCGCTCTGCGCTCGCACTCGGCTGGCTGTCCGCGAGATAATTACCCGTCCGCCCCGGTTTAGCCTAATCCGCCGCCGCCCCACTCGTTTTTATTGAGACTCGCCGCGCGCCGCGGCCGCCAAAAAACCATTTTTCTACCGTTTAACGCGCCTGACGCGTACGCGTAACACACACACACACACACACACACGCTGTACGCCGTCTCGATCGCGTGTTAACAAACCGTCGTCATAGCGCACACCGTTACAGTTCGTTTATATAAACACACGATTTTACGCGTTTTCGGCCCTCCTACACTTCGTAGTCGCGTTTACTATTAAACACACACACACACACACACACGAAATTATAACAAAAAAATAAAGAAAAAAAGAATTTCTTTTTGAAGGGAGGCGACGGAAAAGAATTCGAATTTCAAGCGGGACAACGGACGGAAATCGTATTCGCGACAAATGTCTGTGCGGGGTTCGAGATTTTAATAAGAGAAAAAAAACCGGTCAAAAGAAAAAAAGTAGCGAAGCGAAGACAAAAAAAAAAAAAAAACGCGTGATAAAATATTCGCTTATTATAAAAACGTGTTAATAATAAGCGGTAAGAAATTGTAATTTTTTTTTTATAGGATGTATTATAATATAAGATTAAAATTTTTAGTATTTTAAAAAATGAGATTATGTTTTTGGATGATATCGGTATGTATATATATATAAAAAAAAAAAAAAAAAAAAACACTAATTCAGTGTCATTTCACACAACACGCGTACACCAGAATTTATAATAACTTTTCGATAATTTTTTTTTTTTTTTTGATAGATACAAACATTTTTTTTCAACGACTTTTATACCGTATCGCGTGGGTTTTATAACGCGCGAAATCATTGGCGCGTGAGATTGTTTATACTTTTTTTTTTTTTTTAATCTTTCATTAAAAATGGATATTAACTTGTCGATCGGAATTCGTTGAAAATACGCAAAGACGACGAATATTCCGAAATACGCAAAATAAAACAAAAACACGGAAAAATAAACAATTTCTCTACATTAAAGAACTCGTCTCATATGTTATAAACTCTGCAGAAACAATGGACGCCGATCAACTAACTGATCTATGACCGCAGGTGTAAAATTAATACGCCGCATCATAACGTGATTTCGCGCACACACGAAAACCGTTTATGTATAAGAAAAAAATAATTCACGAGTCTCGTGATAGTAACAGACAATAATTAAAATATTTTAGTGCAAATATAGCGAGGACTATAATTGCATAGCCCCGACGAAGGAACAGAGACAATAAAATATGATTAAAAAAACAAAATTGTATCAACTGACGGCAATGTCGGATAATCATTTTCAAATTTTTATTAAGTTTTTTTCATTTTTCCGAAAAGGCGTGGATAAAACAGAACTGTAAAATTCCTCTTCTGTTTAAAAAAAGAAAACATATGAAATACAATAATTATATGCACTTTATTGTATAAAAGGGTTTTCGCAATGATTACTTTTGATTATGTATGAGTGTGCTGATGATATAATAATTTTGGGCGATACGAAGCAGGACACCATAAACAGTGTGTCAAACCTAATGGATGTATGCAAAAAACATATGGGGCTGTCGATAAATCAGGAAAAAACCAAATATATGTTCATGACTAGGAAAGTAAGAGATGTTGAAGATGAATCCGACTTGGAAGTTAATGGGATATTCTTTCAAGAAGTACAGGACTTTAAATACCTTGGTGTCAACATTAATTATAGAAACTGTATGCATAATGAAATTAAACTCCGTCTAAAAGCTGGAAATTGGTGATATCTTGCTATGGCACATCTGTTTAAGTCAAAACTATTGTCCAGGAAAACTAAGGAGAAACTATATACCACGTATATCAGACCAGCTGTGTCATATGCATGTTGTACCTGAGCTACGACAACAGCAGGAGATGAAAATAGGCTAAGTGTATCTTTGAAAGAAAGGTGTTAAGGAAAATTTGTGGTCCCGTCTATAATAACCCTGATACTCAAGTATGGGAGAGAAGGTCGAATGAACAGGTACAACAATTATATGGAAAAGGAAGTATAGTGCAGTTTGTTAAGGGTGCAGGACTGGAATGGACAGGCCATGTCTGGAGGACCGACAACAGTATTGTCAAGACGGTACTTGTGAACAATTTGAACAGGAAGAGACCGGGGCGCGGTGGACCGAAGTAACGGTGGTTATATGTAGTCAAAAGAGACCTGCAGGAGGAATTGAGACCAGATTGGCATGGTGACCCCTAAATCATACGTATAATAGAGAGGAGTGGAAGAATTTAGTATTGGCAGCGAAGGACCTAAATGGTCTATAATGCTAAAAAAACAAAATGTATCAAGTGTACACATCGAGCGTAGTTAACAACGATGCGTTTTAACTGTATAAAACTTACGAGATCTTATACGAAAATTGCGAGGAAAACGAGCGGGTTTTTTTTCGGGGTGGATATTGTATTTCACTTTTTTCGATATTTCCGATATTGAATTTCACCCGAAAAACACTCCGGCGCCGCCATCGCCGTGAAATGCGTTTATATATTACTCCGATACACAATGCGGATATCTGATCTATAATTCGATATATTCGCTGACGATTTTGACAAACGCGTGTTCTCCGAGTGCGATTCAACGCGATAAAACCGTTGAACCGCTCTCATGAAGTAAATAAATAAAAGTTTTCACGAAGAAAAATATTGAACGGCGAATGCGATAATGACGACGCGTCGTGTTTGCAATTTTTATCCGCGTGTACGACAATTTTATTTGTTTCATTGCGAAAAAAAGAACAGACGTTGAGTCTAGAAGAAAAACAACGTGTACGTACCTTAGCGGTGTTCGAAAAAAATACCGTTAACAGTTAATTATGAATAGTAAAAAAATGAAAACATTACCGCGGCCGCCGCAAACGAGCAGACAATACATAATATTCGGAAACGGGTTTTCGTGTACGGCCAAAAATTAAATGCAACAAGAGCGCTGTTTAATCTGATACGTTGGATAATAATTTATTGTTTGAATATTACCGAGATGAGAGGGAAGAAAAAAGATCATTACTGCGTGTAATTGGACGACGACGACGAACAATACGGCAAACTCTTACACAATATGCGTATATAATCCTAACAGATTGGTGTTGATAACGAGAAATAAAAATAATATACACCATATACCACGTCTACACTCCTCCTCGCATATTTATTTATCGTTTTCCGATTTATAAACACACACGATTCTTATCGAAAATTAAAAACGCGACGTTTTGTAATTAATAAAAAAAAAAAACAAATAAACCTACTTTTCCAACGGGGTGAACTTAAAAAGATTATTTTTTTTTAATTACCACGTCTCGTTTAAAAAATTACACGACTCTTTTTAAGTATCCATTTATTATTTTATTAAATCGGCTAAATTATCTATTCGCTCATTCAAAATAATTGAGTATTAATACAGAATAAACACGGATTTTAGACACAAAAATATTTTTCTTTTTTTAATATTTCTCAGACGTACCCGATGTGGATTTTTAAAAACACGATAATTTTATCGTCGAATCTAAAACATTTATTAATTCAATAATAATAATAAAAAAAAATTAAAGGAATTTTTTTTTGAAATGAGATTTTTTTTTATTGTTCCTTCTGTACGTTAGTTACATAAAAAAAAAACCACAAAATCTTAAAAGAACGTTTGAAGCGGCGGCTAATTTCAAAGGCATTTTAGTGTCACGCACAAATATATAATATACCGGTCATTAAGAGAAATCTGAAAATCGATTGCTCATAAAATTTGAGTTCTTCGTATTTTTTTCCATCACTTCGCCTTGCCAAAATATTTAATCTAACGTCCACAACGCTGCTTAGTCGGAATTTGTCACCCAAACAACGATAAATAAAAAAATAAAAAGAAGTATACGTCATATATGAATACTTTTTCTCCGTTACGACATAAAAAAAAAAAATAACTACGGCCGCTTAAATGATTTTAAAGCGATTTCACAAATTTCATTTATGCTCAGAACGCATTCTGTAAGCTGTACGAGTTCGTTTTATGGTGATATAAGATTATTTTTATTTTTTACTTACTTACATTTACACTCATTTTCTGGATTAAATATTATTTTAGACATAATTTAAATTTTATAGCTTATATTTGATAATCGTAGTTTCCTACTGTTCAGGCACTAAGAAGAATCTACGCAATAACATTAATATACTTATACGTAATAATTTTATTCTTCACTATAAATAAAAAAAAAAACTTAAGTTTATTATTTTATCTACTGTTATAAAATATAATAATAATAAATAATTATGTATTTCAGTTCAATATAATAATATATATACTCAAGTATATTTTCTGACGACTCATTTCTTTTGTGAAAATAGAATTACTTTTGCATTACTTATTAATAAATTTATACACTGGTAGTACGTTAAAGTCTAATTTTTTTTTTTTATTTTTACAATTTTAAATTTACACGAATTAGTTGTATTTTGATTGTTTTAAATTATTGTGATAACGTGCATAGAAGTATTTCCAGTTTGTTTAATACACGTTACATTTATATCGCTTTAAACTTATCGTGTGTGTATATACATATGTTTATTTTGTTGTTGTTTTGATTTTAATACTAAACAAGTTGATAATTTAATATGAGCGATAACTTATTGAATAACAAAAAAAAAAAAAAAGGCAATGAAAAGAAAATATTCCAAAGAATATAATACGAAACAATCGTTATGCAACTGTAATAAATTATCGGTGTACATACAGAAGACATAAAAGGATCGATTAACGCGAGAGAATGGTAAATCGATGAAATCAATTGAGGCGTGAGTAAAAGGTGTCAAGGATGTTGAAAGGTATTATAAAGATAACGAAAGATGGAGAAACGAGGAGAAATAACAAGTGAATGAATGAGATTCGAAGATTAAGGACGGATAAAATGTTAAAAAATAATATTAATAATAATAATAATAAAAAAATGAATACTTCTAAGTTTAATTTTTGCTTAGACTTTTTTAAAAGTTATATAAATAGTTAAATGTTATCCGTATAATAAATAATATATAATTATTATTGTTGTTGTTGTTATTATTCAAATGTCTACTTACGTAATCTATCGATATTTATGTACCGCCATCGGAGACAACAACGTAAATATTACACCGAGATTGAATTACGATTGGACGGTTAAATTATTTTCTGTAACCCTATATCCACAAGTAATACGATCAGCTATTTTCACCGTCACTCCTACAGACTTTAGCCAATATGTGCGAGCTTATTGTTGTCCTAAACCAAAGGTCGGGGACCATATCATAAAAATCACCAGCGCGATCGCAATCGAAACTCGACTCTTCCTCAAATAACTAACTAATGCAGAAAATCACTGTAGATTAAAATAACACGCGCTTGAACAACCCCGCTGCTATCAGGCCAAACGCGCACAAATGAATTACAAATAACGAGTCTGACGACGAGGCACCCGAGACCGATCGTTCGGTATCGAAGTATTTAATCCGGAATTAAACACAAAGCGTTGACCAGTTTGACGCTGTTTTATTTAAACGTTTACACAAACGGATTCGATTATTAAAGAGTATTCCAATAAATCGTGTTGATACGACCGAGTAAAAGAAAAATGAATATACGTATACACAACAAGAAATACGTTTAACATTTACTCGACGTATTTATACGTTTAATAACAACACAAATCAAGGAAATTAGTTGAGGTTTTCCAAGTTATTTGCGTTGGAGAAAGATTATATTGGAGAAGGAAATGTGTAATTACGAATCGTGGAAAGTATAATTTGCAGACAGGAGGGAGGCGCACTGAGCACACATTTGTAAAAATTAAAGTGTGTAGAAGAAACTTACTGTGTATATATTCCATAAAGAGGGAATTTACTATAATGAGCGAAAGCGATTTTTATTTATTTATTATTTATTTATTTTTTGAGCGAACTGGACGAATATTCAAGAAAACGTCTACTGACATGAATTGAGACGAACTACAAGTAGTTTTGGCCGATGGACACGTTTTCGCGTTAGAGCTCTGCACGATCCAAAAATAGACTGCGTTATTTCTACAACTAAACACTGAAATATTGACATATCCAACCATTGAACACGGACGAGGTGGTACAGATATATTTGGCATATAGTTGATTTTTTCCAGTCTTAACGCATTATATTTCTTATAAATTCAAAAACCGACCACTGCATTTCACTTATCAATATACAACACATTCTTTAAGACTGCCACAAATTTAATATCGAATGATCTACCCACAAGATTCCTAATTCCTGGGAGCGAATGAATGAAAAGCAAAAAAATGATACTAACCTCATTGTATATTTTAAAGCCATCGAAAAATGATTTTCTTTTCCTTTTAGTTTTAACTCGTACTAAAATTATATTTATTTATTGTTTTCCTTCTTTTGAATTTTCCCGTTGTATACAATATAAAAATATAAAAAATGATTCCACGTTATGCTAAAAAAAAAAAATCGAAAAGTCTTTCTTTCTGGATAGGTAAAAAAAAATTAAATAAATATGTGCTCTTGAATTCTATCTTATTTACTTTTCCGAAAACGTTTTACAAAATCACAATGTTCTTTTTCTTTCTTATGACACGAGACTTTTGAGGAATGAAATATAACTTTTAAATATATTGAACGGTCATTTCGTATTTTTTTTTTTTTTTTTTTTACACCGCGTAAGTTTCAAGGACACGTTAACTTAAAAATGTTTAGTGACGAATAATTGAATGGAAATAATGCCAGATTTCAGTGCTGAATCACACGCTTATTTATTCGTTTTTTTTTTATTCCTTTTCGGTATGAACTCACCGAGCCCTTGTTATATGAATTATACGCGCGGACAGCTGCCGTGTACCCTAGTACATATAATATAATAAGACGCTTCTTCTCGGCGTTTTCTTTTCTTTAACAGCAACCGTCCGCAAGAATACGGACACAAGAATGTACGAATATCAATCGAGGCGGTAGGTAGCGTAGCGTAACGCCGCACTTTTTATCGTGTACAACAATAATAATACACGTAACACAGTAAGTGAAGAAAACCGCTCGGGATCGCGCTTGTAATATATACCATCACCGGGCAATTTTACTCGACGTGTACGCGCCGCACAGCCACAACATTCTTCGCTAATGGAAAACAAAGTGTTGGCGGCGATTGCGGTTTGTTGAAACTCGGCCGAGTATCGCGTACAATACGTATTATAATAATACGTAATACGCATTATAATAACAACAACAAGAACACGTTATAATAGACGCGCGTGGTGTAACCAAGCTCGGATTCTTTTTTTTTTTTACGTTCGTTTTGAAGCTATCACGTGGTTACGGGAACAGTGTGCGAAAGGGTTTCCACCCGTGCAAACGCCTAAAAACCTGTAAAAAAAAAAAAAAAAAAAAAATTGTTCTTGCTATTCGAGATGCTGAAATTCCGACTCGTTACAAGTAATAATGGATTTCAATCGGTATTACTATAACAATATTACTGTGCTCTAAAAACGCGTGCGTGCGTGTAAAGAAACTGTCGATAAAAGTACGAGTGTCGCACTATGCGGATCCTGAATACTAAACAGAGCGGAACAAATGTTCCTCGAAAGTTTCGAGATGTGGTGCCGGAGAAGAGTATTGCGATTGAGCTGGACAGAAAGAAGAACGAACCAAAGTATACTGTACGAAATAAATGAAACCAGGAGGTGGTCACTAAACACCGTTAAAGAAAGAAAATGGAATATGATTGGTCATGTCCTGAGACACGAAGAAGGGCTGCTGCGTATTATAATAGAAGGGAAGATAAATGGTAAAAGAGATAAAGGACGACCAAGAACCTCTTGCATCAAAAACACGATATCCGATGGGAGTCTAACAAATCACAAGGAATTGAAGAGGATAGCTGGTGATAGAGATGATTGGAGAAACTATGGAAAACTGCAAAACCAAACTTAGGGTTGAACACAAAAAAAAAGAATTATTATATGAAGTTCGGAATCTCGAACGTTACAATGCTCTATATTATGTATGTGAATGTATACAATGCATAAAACATAAATACGATTGATAAAGAATATTGATTTTTGTTTCTAATCGATTGTAGAAAATAATATAAAATTCTCTACACGAAACAATTTGATAGTTTCTTAAACTGTGTGTCAAGTATTATAATCTCATGAGAAATCTACTCTACGTAAAAACCGTGTACAGCAATAACGATTAATGCGAAAAAAGTTTTAGATATATACCACACTGTAGACGGAGAATGGACTTTGTTTTGTAATTATTGGGGCAAGGGATTTTTTCATTAACAAATACAAATTTAATAAATAATATACAAATATAAAATAGTTTTAATATTTTTATAAAGTCCCTTTGAACCCATCCCTCCCGCTCAACAGAAAAATATCGTATCCACGCCACTGACGGATAGAGTACGACGGGACGCGTTCGTTTTCGGTTCGACATTGGAAATTATAACTCTTATCATATGCTACAGAAGCGTTTCATTTCAAGCAGTTAATACGACGTTTGCAATAGAATGACCGCGAAAACAGACTTCGATTTGTATTCAATAACGAATAAATACCGTAAAACTATTACGCGTTATGTATAATTTGCAAAGAATGCCATTTTTTTTACAAACGTTCTGTTTTTAAAATAAATACTTGTGTATCCGTTATAATTATTATTTTGTACGTTCAAACCAACAACAACACATAACGACTGACCTAGACTCTAATCGCACTTCACTTTGTTCGGGCGTTTCTACTGCTCTCTTTCGGCTCATTTTCGTTTCGCATCTGTTGTGTATTTCTTCCGATTGCCACCTCTTCTCGGTGGCATTACCGAATTGTTAAAATTGTTAAAAAATAACGTAATAACTAAAATAAAAAAACCCATTTATCAGGTTTTTATTATTTTCCAATTCGATTATTTGACATGATCGTCGCGCGATTCAACGATCTTTGAAAATCAAATCTTCAAAACAAAAATCGATTTCACGAATGGACCGAATGTGCCTAATGCACTGTTTTAGCGGTCTAAAACCATCTCCTCGCATTATTGGCTTTCTAACGAAATCGGTTTGGTTTGCACATCGGTTGGATGGTTTCAAAGTCTACGACGGACACAGGTAGAAAACAATTTTTGTGTTTTATATTTATATATAGATATATATTATATAGATATTTATTATATATTATATATTATATATTTATATATATTTTATATATATATATATAGATCACATAACACAATGTATTCGAGCCGTATTGTGTGCTGCGTTCGAATGAAATATGTTATTACAATATCGTATTATATTGTGAATACGATGAATATCGATCGAGAGGTACGATGAAAAACTTTTGACTGGAATGCGCGCAATATTACACTAATATTTTATACACGCGTACAGAACCTACGGTACTATTTATTCGCCAGCCTTTAAAAAAAACCGTTCTAATACACAACTGTAATACAAGTATACCGACGACCGGTCTACATAATATTATTATATAATCTCGCAATGATAACCTCTCTCTCTCTCGTACGTGTGTATTATGTACACGAGTATATATATAATGCGTTATAAAGAGCAACGTTCGTACGGCACAAATCGTATATGTACGTACAGACCTATATAATATTATATCACGTGCCGTTTTGTATTTTAATCTCTAAACACCATTTGCCTATTTATACGACACATAATATGCACGCGAACGGTGCTCGATTAAGAGAAACTATATAATATGATATACGCGTCATTACTTTAGAGCGTACACGAAACGTGTGCCATTTATCGTCGATACCATCCTATACAAATCTTACAAAGTTACAAACTTTATACGAAAAAAAAAAATTTTTTTTACCCCGAGCGATTCGACGAGATTTCATTTTCGATACGGATATCTCATGTACTGTATACTATATACTCGTGTATACAGTGAACGTCGCTTGCAAGACTCACGGATATAAGTTTCAGTCGCATTTATTACCGCAGAAAATCGCCTGGAACCGGGGACCTATTGAAATATATTTAAAAAAAAAAAAAAAAATCGGTCATACAACTCACTACTCCGGTAATAATATACGTACATTGTTTCGAAATATAAAAGGATGATAAAAATGAAGTCGAATGACTAAAACAAGATGAACATTGAATAAAACTGCATCGTACAATAATTCACGGACATTACGCATACACGTATGACTTTTTAAATAAGAATTTATTTAATATTATGGTCGTAACACGTGCGAAACATAATTTTCGTAAAATTAAGATACCGATTGCAATGATGCAATCGAAACCCTCTAAAGAATTCATAAGACGTTTCAACATTTTAAAACGCTTTTACCGATTATTCCCTAATTCAAGCGCGTTAAAAACTACTTTAAATACGAGACAAAACTTCGATATATCGAATTACCCCGTAGAAATCATAAAATATAAATTTAATTTTTATAATTATTTTATTCATCGCCCGTTTTTACTTACAGGATGCGCGAAAAAATAATACGTAATAAATTACAGGCAACTTGAAATATATTTTTTTGGAAAAAAGAATCTAGACGAGACAAGATTGGGATAACAATTACAATATTTAATGAAACATAAAAATATGATATATTTGTTTTTCATTCCGAAATAAAGTACCGAAGAAATCAGTTGAAATTTAACTCGTGATAATAATTGTCAATATAATTTTAGTTTTTTTAATTCATAATCGAAATAAATTATAATACGGTGGTAAATGTATACGGTAAAATGTGTCTGTAAAGGTTATCGTATGACATTATAACGTTATACAACAATTTATATACAAACGCGTACCTATTATTATTTCATAATAACATATGTAACGATTATCACACCGCGCGCGGCCATTCAATTCAATAGGTATTATTATTATTATTATTATTATTATTATTATTATTATTATTATTATTATTAACCTACAGCTACTATTAAATATATGTATGAACATACGATAATAATAATAATAATAATAATAATAATAATAATAATAATAATAATAATAGTAATAATAATAATAATAATATATTGTCATTGCTCCGTGAAAATAAATTGTTAATGATTCGTGTACAGAATAAATGTCGGATCACGTGCAACGTTCTAATTTGTTTATTTCTTTTTTTTTCTCTATCCTCTGTATATAATACACGCTTGACAATTGAAGCTCGCCGATCGACGGATAAAGTGTACACACAGTATACGTATTATAATGGACGAAAAACGTAAATCCAGTTTCGAAACAAACACGGTGTTTACAAATCATTCACTCGTAATCCTCTTAATCAAACAAAAAAAAAAAAAAATGTTGAAATTCAATATACCTATACACTAAAAGAGTATTATTATATTATTACTCCTCCCGGATTAAACCCATCTCTGTATCATTAATAATTATAATAATACCGAACCGGATAATAATCCAATCAGATCAGAATTAAGCACCGTAAAAAGAACGAAGTTGAATAATAAATTGTGTATAAATTTAAATTAATCAAATAACAACTACTATACGATATGAGCGTATACAGTGCGTGTGCGTGTTCTCGTAATGACACAAATGCGTCTCTCTTTACATTGCTATGGACAGATTGATTTCTCAAAACACTAGACCACCGTGTTCACGATATAATATTATTATTATCGTACCTATTATATCAGATCGTTTCCAATCGCTGTATATGGTATTTTTTATATTATAACGAATCCCCCTTATCCCCTGTACACATACGGATACAATTATAATCTCGAACTCAATTATTATACGCAAGATATCGCTGTGAGAAAATAAGAATGATTTAAACACAATCGACAATATATGTAGTGAAATTAGAGAAAATATTTTTCACGAAATCCTAAACAATTACGATCACTACTTACTGTAATGAATAAAACATCAAAACGTATTGTCAGAAAGATTCCCCAAAATATTAAATAATATTAAAATCTCGTTCAAAACGATCTAATAATAATTAAATTAAACAAATAAATATTATAATATAAAACGGATTTCCAAGTAATAATTTTAGTAAGTTTAATTTTCGCCGGAACTTAGAAAATTTTAATTTCATTTTAATAAATTTGATATTGGCGCAACGAATAGAAATTTAAGAAGATATAATTCTGAATAAAAAATTAATTTAAAAGCTAATCTGAATTCAAATTTTGCAAAACACGTTTTATACACAATAAATTTAAATATACAAAGAGATTTTATATCAATAAATATATTATTATATTAATCAACACGCCATTTGTTATTTCTTTAACAATTTAATTCAATTAAATAATATATATATAATATAAAAAATATAAAAAAAACAATACATGCGAGTATATATATTTAATTAGTATACATTATATAAAACAAATAACTTATAAAAAGAAAAAATGCCTAGAGTATTTGATGTTGAAGAACGTCTAGTCTAACGACTAGTCTCGATCATAAGTCATTATCGGGTTACAATGAACAATGAAAAACCGAAAAAACGTGTATAAAATAAAATATGAAAATACAATAAACAAAATACGTAGAATATATTATAAATAATAAAAAATAACCATAAATCAAAAACACAAACTACATAAGAAAACAACCGGTAGAGAATTATGCATCATTGTCTAATATGTATTGATAAATTTCATTATTTTTAAAATCAGCTTGTATATTTAAAATATTATTAAAACCATTACATTAAATTTCATTAGAAACGAGTAATATTCTTCTAATACCGAATTCATAAATTTATTTATTTTTTTTTTTAACGTGTAATATATTCAAATCTTTTTCTATATCAAAACGTATACTATAATTACATTCTAAGACACGTTTAGCAAAATTAGAATTGTGAGAATATATATATATATATTTTTTTTTTGATTTTATCTCTAAAATATGTTCATTGTATCGAAATTTAAAATTTCTAATATAAAATATTTTCGAATATAAAATTTATTACAACTACAAATTAGTATGTGTTCGCCAAAATTATCATGATCGATAGCGTTTTTTTTTTTTTAAATATTTTTTTCTTAATTTTTAATTTAATTTAATTCGATGTGTACAAGATTCGTTCGCCTTATTATTATTATTATTATTATTATTTTTTTTTTTTTTTTCTGCTGGTTTCATTGTAGCATTAACAGTTTTCTCTACGGAAGTGTAATTTCGTTCATTATTATATTTCATTCTGTTGTTATACCTTACGCCTCGGAAGTACTGACGACGACTATTTTTGTCGAGACCGATGGCGTACAAACGAATTTAATAAAAACAATATTTCTTCATTCCTCGCAACGATACTCCTTCGGCTCGATTGTATTACATATACATATATATATATATATATATATATATATATTTTATTTTTTTTGCGTACAAATTTATTATTTTATAGCTAATATTTCTTTCGCGTAACGTCCTTTATATTTTTCCGTGCTATTACGCATATATATTTAAACGTTATATTGTAAACGGAATGCGAATACAGTGTGATCACACCTGCCCTTTTTTTCTTCTCTTCGCACGAAACGTCGTGGATCGCCCCGCACGTTTGTCCCGCGCGTACGCGCCAAAAAAACTGGTTTAACTGCGAACGCGAACCAGCAGCAGCGGTGCAACGGGGTCTCTCAGCCGAGCGTTTTTACCGCGGAGGACCCGCGCGGAATCCGCTCTCATTTGCCGTCGAATTCGTTCGTAACGCGCGTCTTCTCGTCGCGCAGTAAATTACGGGGGAGAAAAAACACACGCACACAACCCGGTAGCTCTCGAAACATTAACATATTACAACACACACGTTCTATAATATAATATTGTAAAATCCAGTCGCAGCAGCCCCCGCCGTTGTTGTTGCCCGTAGTTTTCTACATTATATTCTTACACATTGTCCACCTCCGGCGCGATTGCGTAAGGATCGGACGCCGCTAATCTGATCGGACACGTGCCCGCTGGCAGACTACTACTTATCGGTTTCGATTTTTTTTTATTATTAATTTATTTATTTTATTGCGCGCTTAACTCGTTTTATAAATTCACTCCACCCCCAGACCGGAGCGAGTCTGATCGGATTTCTCGTGAGAACCTAACAGCCCCGCGCTCAGTGCGCTTCGAAAACGCGTTTTTCACAAGGAAAATTCCCGTTCGCCACGCGATCACACCGCGCCACGCGGTATAGTCCACACGTCGATTTTTCGCCGGTCGAGCTCGTGCATTATAGCGAAAAATTCAGTCCAGAGTTATCCCTCCTCTCGCGTTCGAAACAGAGTACAACAACACAATTCGTCGTAAAAAATTCGATTTTTTTTTTTTTTTTTTGTCGGTATTTTTACTGTTCGTCTGTTTCGAGAACGACAATGGAACTAACACTGGAACCTAACCGCCCACTCGTCCATAACGAATTGATTTTTAATAGAAAGAGCCGCGCGCGATATTTTGTTTTGAAAATCGTTTCAATTTAACGAATTCGTTTTGGAAAAAGACTAAAAAAAAAACCACTCGAATACAATTCCGGTAATCCAAATAAAAATAACGCTTCACCCCGCGTTTAACGCTAATTGTTATTATTATTATTATTATTATTATTGCCTCCTCGCTATCGACTGACGTACAATTTTTACAAATATATTTTCAATTTTATATTTCAATACACTCGTGTGCGTTATTCATTTCAACGTACGTATTATAAATCATTTGACGTAAAATAAAAAAAAAAATGCAAAATTTTAAACGATAAATACTTTTTCTTTTTATAAAGAAATGTCTATTTAACAAATCGTTTTCGTACAAATGTCAACTCGAATTGTGTACACTGTACATACATGTTTTAAGCTGAACGCACTACGACCGCATATAATTTACTCCCGATGAAACTCTCTGACTTTTATCAATCGTCACACACCGAAATACATACAATAACGATAACAATTTTTTAATTAAAATTTTCTAATCGATAAAAAGTGTTTATTAATGATTTCCTCGATTAAAGCCGAGTTGCCTCAAGTGTCGACGAGATATTTATTTCGTTAAAAAAAAAAAAAAAAAAACGTTATAATTTAAATATTATTGAGTCACTGTACACATATAGATAATAGTCACAACACTACGTTATATATATATATATACAAGAAGGGGGGGAAGCATAATAAAATCAAGTTAACAAACCGCTATTTCAAGTGTGTAATGGAAATATGTATTACCGGTTCGAGTGAACAAAATTCAGATACGAGATATTACAAATATTAGAATTTATATATATATATATATATATATATATATATATATATATACAGTTATAATCAATAATAAATAAAACACGTCTGACGAGGCGAGATATAATATTATAGAATCGGTATTACATAAATAGGTTCGTAAATATTATACATATTTCGATTGACCCGGATATTTTAAGATCATTTAAAATTATAACATAAATGATTATTAAATCGACGATCATTGTTATTATTATTATTATTATATTTTATTTCAACCGTTTTTTTCGATTATTTTCTCGATATTTTTCTCATGCGTAAAGGGAAATGTTGAATTGGAAATAGTTATTAATTGCCGACACGAGTCCGTTTCGAATATACGATATATAATTTTCGTGATTACAATTTTAATATTATTTGGTAATTCATAAGAATTTATTGTCTACGAAAAACGCTTCTGAGCGTCGCGCTAGTAGTAGTTTATTATGATTCGATAAACACGATGAATATTGCTAAAATGTTATTATATATATATATATATATATATATATAACACTTTATCTTCCAATTAACATTCACGTCTAAGCTCGTAACACATTTCGAGCTATTGAAAAATACACAAAATGTCCAATGTTTTTCGCGTCATTTTACGTTTTCAATAACTATCGTGTACAATTCATAGTTATTTACGAAAATATTTATACGATTTATAAAATAATACAGTCTGTTATAAACAATGAAACCATATAATATGTGAGTATACACGACACAATTAATGAAATATGTTTAGACTTTTAGTAATTAACACAATACGGCAATACATTTTTTGCCCGCGACATTATTGTTTTTTTTTTTTTTTAATTCTCAGACAAAAACAATTAGAATAACGGCATATATATATATATATGAATCATTTATACTTAATATACATCTCGTTAATGTGCCTAAATAACACATTTATACGAAGGTTTAAGTTACCAAAAGACAATACACCAAATGGAAGTATTTGTGAGACGACCCAATAACTGTTAATCGAGTTTTTTTTTTTTAAAACGCTTTTTAACAAAAAGAAATCGATATTTTACGACATGCAGTATTCGTGTAACAACAGCCCGGCCGCTCGTAAAGTCGCAGATTTTCGAACATTCTCTGTACGAACGAGAACACGGTGTTCGTTTTTTTACATCCGCAATTGTTTCGCGACAACATAATATTAGAACAGTTTCGCGCACACCGTTCAACTAACGCATCGTCGTTTCGACTCGGAAACGAATAAAATCGTTCCGCATGGAAAAAAACATCGTTGTTTGAAATGTAACTTTGGAACGCCAAAAAATAAAAAATAAAAAGACAAATACGTTCCGAGTGCTTGTGTGAATATACATATATTATTTTTTTTTTTTCGCCGTGTTAGTGATATCGAGAGATTCTACCGCCGATCGACTTCGCCGACGGCTTTTTCACGCCGACGGAATCGTCTCTGATTAACGTCCACGAGACGCCCCCGCGTATCGTAAAATCGTAATCGTTTGTACGACCGAGATGAGTATAATGTACGCGAAAAAAAAAGCGTCCGGTCCAGAGACAAATTACGACGGCGTGCGCGGGTGGTTGATAAATGACGTTTATTATCACCATTAACAGCAGACAAACTGTTCACAATACGCACTGCGTTGTACCACTGACGCTTTCTCCGGTATTCATCGGACATATACGTATGTCGTACGTATGCGTATTTAGTATTAGTGGTGTGCGTTGTCTGTTATTTGGGGGGGAAAAAAAGAAAAAGAAAAAGAAGTGGATAGGATGGAAAATCCTTCAAAATTGCGCGCGTACTGCAACTAACTGGCGATCGATACTACGGCGTAATTAGGAAACGTTGGCGCGTACTATTTGTCTCTCTCTCTCTCTCTCCGTTTTTTTTTTTTCGGAATTTCGTGATCCTATTCGCGATGAGAGATCGTTATCGTTCGTTCGCGCGCCGGCCAAGATTATCCGAAGCGAGTTCTTAACAACGGATCTCGTAAACACGCCGCAATGCGCGCACATCTGCGGGCAACACACACATAAATGCGTGTACGCGGAGCGGCACTTATCTTTATCATTTTGCTGTCCTAATAGTTGAGCAAATGTCCTTTTACATTGCCCGGCAAGGTTTTTGTGGATACATTTTATTTGTGTATACGCGCGCGTATCGGTTTCCCCCCCCCCCCCCATCTATAACGAGACATCACCGATTGACTGTCTGCTTAACAATAATTGAATAATCGGGTCACCACCGTCTAACGAAACTCAGCGGGCGCGAGAGAATGTCACGATGATGCGTACAAGATTATTCGTTCCCGTGGGCTATACGGCCGCGTTCACCCAAGCGATTCGCTTGAGAGATATGAAATTTTGATCTGTTTTTTAAGACGAACATCTATTTGGTTTTCCCGTTGCGTTATGCGACGACACCGTCAATAAGCCCTCCTAAAGACATAGGACGATGAGAAGAAGGTAAATTACGAAATTTTAATGTTGTTATCATTATAAATTCGCTCTTTCGCGCAAAAAAATAGCGCATACGTATTTAGAAACTCGTAGGCGTATAAAGTACGCTCTCGTAAAAAAAAAAAAAAACAAAAAATGCACGTGAACACCACTGGGTTTATTCACTTGTACTGAGTGAAGAACCTGTACGCGCGAAACATTGTTCAGCAGCAACCGTTTGGTCAAACGAATATTTCTCGAATGTCCCACGTTCCCACAACAATGTCACTAAAAGAAGACTCTGGTTCCAGACAAGAAGCAGAAACATATTTTAATTTTTTATAAGAGCTCCAGAACTCGCGCGTCGTTTATTTATGATTTTTCTTCTCGGATTTTTACCAAAAATAAAAAAAAAATCGAATTTACGCGTTATTATGAATAATAGTCGTTTTTTTTTTTTTTATTTTCCAAATTTCACAAAAAGTGTCACGGATTCGGCTCCGAGTATATCACGAGGTATTATGGATAAAATTTTACTTGGCAAAAATTAACGACGAGGCAACACACAAAACGTAGAACCGGGGACACGTCATATCGTACGCGATAGAATCCGAATGCGTACCACCACAAAGACGACGACGACGGCGATTGCGAAACTGGAGCAGATATATTGATTCTTTAGCAAGGCGCATTGCCAAACAATCTGAGCGAAACCCTGCGGCCACGATAATGCTACGCACGTATATAATAATACCGGTCTCCGCCTTTTTCTGCTGCTGTCGTTTGTGGACCATTACGAAGCAGAGCCGGTCATTATTAAACGTATATCATATATTTATTATTATTATTATTATTATCGTACACATACGTGCGTGTACGCGGCACACTCGGACAAATTGATTGTAATCTGTGTTATCCATAAGCACCGCGGAGCACTTTCGCCCGGTACACAGACGGTTGCGTAAGTCGGGCGCATAAATCAACGAGTTTTTTTTTTTTCAACTCACTTTTTATTCGTTAGTTATATTATTATTATTATTACTATTATTATTATTATTATTATTATTATTATTATTATTATAAATTCCACACGCACACGAGTGACATTTCTGGAACGTAACCCAGTAGTTGCCGGCGGTATACGGTATACTCGCGGTAACAGTGTCCGGCGGACGTCGGTCGGCTTCGTAATGAACCACCGCCGCCGGGCCGCTCGCCGCGCGCGCATTACTACAACAAGTAGTAGCAAGAGCCGGATGATTTTCATCATCGACAATTAATTATTATTATTATTATTATTATTATACCATGACAAATGTGCGGGTAATTTTAGTGTCGTAAAAAAAAAAAAAATTTTAATATATATATATATATAAAAAAACTATAATTCGCTGTTATGTAATTTATATAATATCGTTGTGTATAACGTAAAACCTAAACAATCGAATTGAAATAATCAATCGAATGGCGTAAAATGAATTTAAAAACATAAACTTGGTGGCCGCCCCACGAGTTTCCCGTAAACAAACGCCACAGTTTTATGATGACACCTACCCCACCGCCACTATACGCATTAGTATCTTAATAAATAATTAAATATCATTACAATTTATATGTATAATTCAGATGTCCGTGATAATGATTTCGTGTACACCGATATTAATTAGTTATTCACAAAAAAAAAAAAAAAAAAAAAAAAACTTACGACTGACAAATAATTAAATCATTAGTTCGTTTTGTTAATTTGTTTCAAAAATATTAATTATTATATAATAATTCATTCGGTACGATTTTTACGCGAAATTTCATATGTTAAAATATTCGCTATTTCCCCCTACCTTTGTGAGATTTACTAGCGCTAAATGCCATTTGGCGTAATTTAAAATATTAAAATAGGAAATCTCATATTTTTACATACAAACAATCAACATTTACAAAAATGTAAAGAATGCGCAATTATTTAGCTCAAATGAACATCAGTTTACTAACTGATTTGATGGTATTGGTATAAATTACAAACTACGTTTCAAAATCGTTATAGATATTATTATTATTATTTATTACATAACATTTTATAAACCAACAATCATACGTACACTCGTATAAGTGTCGTATCCATTCACCCACCTATGTTTTGATTATCAGTGCACGTGCACTACTACTACTTGGTAACCTACGTGGGCGACACTGTAGAGACTCATAATTGAAAATATTCACGATACCCTGGAGACAATCTTCAATAATCGGCCTATTTTTATAAACATATGTGTTTAATTTTAACTCTTCGATCGTTATGAGAAAACTGTCTCGTGTTGTTCGACTTTCCAACGTACATATCAATCAACTTCTATAATTTTTTTTTTTTTTTGTGCAACCATCGCACATATACCTACGCAATTGCTAATCATTCTTACGATTGTCTATGTTGTCTGCCGAAGGGACACTTCTTTATAGTTAGTATATGCTTTGTAAGAGTTTAAAAATAAAAGGAGAGGTGAAATTCGGGAATAACAACATTTAACAATAATCGAGTTTTATATACGATGAAAATTTAAATATTCGTAAAAAAAAATGTACGTAAAAGAAACGTTAACAACGTCCTCCGTTTGTCACATATAAAAAAAAGAAGAAGAAGAAGAAGAAGAAAAATATTAACAATAATAGTAACTTTACTGTAGGAAATTTATGGTAAATGATAACGCGTTGTCGAAGCACAGAATACGGCGATTTTAAAACAAAGGAATAAAAATAATTCAAGTATTTGTCTGAGCTGGACAAAGTAAATCAAAAGGGACGAATAAAAATGAAATCTTTGAGTAATACGTATGAAATCGATAAATCCAATGCACATGTACTTCACATTTTTTATATGTAATTTTATTACCATATATTATTATTATTATTATTATTATTATTATTATTATTATTATTATTGGAACGTGAATGTTTTAACACAATTGCCATTTAATAGAATTCTATATAAACGGGGCATGGAAAAATTAGAATGTTTCTTAAGAGCAAAAAGATCGTAGATTTTGATGGTTTTACATGGCTTTACGGAGAGTATGCAGCTCCATTTTCCGGATGAGCTTTCTCGACGATTCGTTTTCCTATTGACACATACACAAAAAATGTAGCACACAAATAGGTCAGAGAATATTTCTTTGTAAAATAATATGTTTTAGAAATATATTGGGGTTTAATATGAACATTTCACAAAAAGAAAAATGTAATGGTTAAAAAAAAGAAAACAGAAAAATGCGACTTTCCGTCACCTCCAGGACGCCCTACGGCGTTGGATCGAATGAAGTTTACCGTTCAGTTCAAACTCAATGATTTTTTAGTAAATTATCATTTTTTTTTTTTTTTTTTTTTTTTTTAACACGCCATTATTACTTATTATTTTCGGCTTAATATCACTTTTATTATACATAAATACGTTGCATTATCAAAACGTATTATTCATTTGAGTGAACATAATAAAACGTTTTTATGTGCCTAAACAATATAAATCACCAAGTACACAATGTACTGGTGTATCAATGCATGTACGTTGGAGTAATTTCGCAGGGATCACGATTAATGCGATACTATTCTTGTAATTCTTACGAATTGTCACTATTATTTTACTTTCGTTCGGTTTATTCAATACGGATTTTCGTGAAACGTCGGTGTAAAATTTCCAGAAAAAACACAGGAAAATCGACACGCGTATTTAAAAGATTATTTAAAACGATGAAATTACATAGAGAGAGCATATATTTATGCACGTTGTGCGTAAAGATTTTAAACGCGTAGATAAATCCGATGTCTGTTGCTCATGAGGTCGTACACAAAGTGTGTGTGTGTCGGTAGTACGCAGTTATTATTGTTACACATACGCGACGTAAGAACGCAACAACAGGCCGCAGCGCGATGCCAATTAAAATCACCGTTTCATTATGTTATAAGGAAGTTAAAAAAAAAAACCAATGTATATTTTATATATTTTACACGACGACGGCGGCGGTGACAATAAACAGTGAACTCGCTGCGGCGATTGTGGTGATTATCAGCCGATACACAATAGACGGGGGGAGGGGGGAGCATATATAATAATATGATCGTACCCGCGGGGAACGACGCGAGAGAACTCGGTTCGCACTGTGTACATTTCATAATGGACCAGGAGAGGAGGATTCTCTTTCAACTTTTTTTCGTTTTTTTTCCCCCTCCGTTTTTAATATAAAATTTCTTTTTTCCATCGCCGTACAACGTAACAATATTATTATTATTATTATTATTATTATTATAAGAACTTTTCTACCATTTCTGGCGAGATACTCAATTTTGCAGGCTTGTGGCCAAAACGAGACTGATAATATACGAGTATGATGGATAGGAGAGAAAATCTGTTTTATGTTTCTATTGTGAGAAATTTGCGGACTAGTCGGCAAGTTTATTATTATAATTATTATTATATTGCGCTAACTAGTGTGTGTGTGTGTGTGTATTACTCGTTCGTTTTATTCGACCTGATTTCCGACTTACGAGCGACAGATAACACTAACACCGCGGCTGATAAAAACGCGAAAACCTTTGTACGCGCGGCCGAGTCATAATTTTTACATGTTACGTAAACGTTATGGAAAGTCTCGACGTTCCCTTTTTTTTTTTTCCTCGCCCTCCCGCCGCTAGACGTGAGAAACAAATAAGAAAAAAGACGAAAACGTGAACAGCATTCGGCCGGATAAACGTTTTAAAACGCAACGTTATTATTATTATTATACATACCGTATTATTGTACCGTTGCATAACTAATTCAAGTTTCACGATTTCGAGTTCAGAGAGGAAAAAGAAAAAAATGGATAACATTTCTTCTTTTATGTATCGTTTGAAAATGGCAAAAACTTTATATACATATATATAAATATAAATAAAACGTCCGAATATTGCAGCAGCGGCGTACGCGTTTCACGATGTAAACGATTATTGTTTAAACGAGTAAATATTGGCCGGTGTGAAAACGATATTGATAAAGACAATATCTCGAGTACGCGTAATTTCGTATAGTTTCGAAATGTTCACGCGCATGAAAAGGGTACGACGGCCAGGGGCGTTGTGCTTGAGTGAAAAGTGTTTAAAATACAACGAATTTTCGAGTTTTCTTATTAGAACGGTATGAATTTTAGAAAATTTCAAATTTTTAATTTGGAAAAAAATCTTTGCGTTCGATAAAACGACGCGGTGTGATATTAACGCGTTTATTATTGATACAATGCGTATAGAGTGCAACATGATTTACGTTTTCGTACGACAGACACGAAAATTACCTTTTTTTTTCTCGAAATAAATAATAATAATAAAAAAAACGAGTTCCAGCGAAAATTTCTGCTAGTCGATAATAGTTGTGCACGGAACAAATAACTGGCGCGAATCCATCGTGTACGTCAATTCAATCGTCATTTTCCACATCGAAATAATAAATACGCTTCGTTGAAAATTTCGAAACGATAACAAAAAAACAAAAAAATTGCGGAAAAAAGATTTTTACGGATATATAGTCGAAGCAGGACCCGTGTCGTATGAGATATTCAACCGTTAAAACCGAAAATTACATCATTTTACGACTTAAATAGAGATCGACCGTTTGCTACAGGAATAACAGGCCAAAGATGGAAGACATATTTTTTTGAACTTTCAAGAACAACTCTATACGACCGCGTTATTTTCGAAGTGCCGGTGAAACATTTTTGACAAAATCGATATTTTCAATAAAACAAAAAAATATTTTGGTAGTTTTTTTCGGCGTCCCGCGTTTAAGAACTATTGCGAGAAACGCGAAAAACGACCTCTCTCTCTCTCTCTCTCTACAGCGAAATTCGCTAACTAGCGAAAACGGACACGAAAGCGTAATAACAATCGAATCCGCAGCTATATTCTCGGCCCATTCGAAAAACCGTACGCGGAGAAATAACGAAAAAAAGTAATAAAATTTTAGAAAAACGTCGTGGTAAAAAACCAATAATGGCTTCAGCGTTTCCTCGCCGAGAGTCTCATCGTATACACCTCTGTCTACAAGTAATTTCGAAACGGAATTATATTAATATTATTATTATTATTAAAATTATTATTCGTCGTCGTCTCGTCGCGCGGCTTCGAGGTGTAAAAAAAGAACGCCCACGATACACGCGCGTACGCGATTACGACGAGGCGTTTATTATTGTATATAAATAACGTTTTCGATAATAAAATTGAAAAAACAAAAAACAAAAAAAATAGCCGAAATCCGAAAACAAATACGTATGTATTTATTATTATTATTATTATTATTATTATTATTATTATTATTATTATTATTATTATTATTATTATTATTATTATTATTATTATTATTATTATTATTATTATTATTATTATTATTATTATTATTATTATTATTATTATTATTATTATTTATTTATTTTTTTTTTTGCTTTCCTGTGAACACGGCGAACGTATTATTTCATTTCTTATTTCCCTCGTCTACATGTTTATTATCACTTGCGCACTGCAAGTCCATTCCGTGTTGTAAACGTGTAGCAACAGCAGCAGCAGCATCAGACCATTCCGTATTATAAACAACTCTTCTCATCCTACATAACATTACGCGCCTTGATTGCGTCACGACTAGTCGACTAGTTGTAACACGCGTAGTAAACGCGCATTTGAAATTCGATTTCGTCCTCCCCGGATAATTCGATAACCGATAAAATACAATCAAAGTCGGACTATTAAAACACACACACACATTTTGACGTCACACCGAATTAGGTTTAGGAAGAACAAACTAAAAAAACACGGGAGAAAACGTCCGTATAACTTATGATAATTCGTACTTATGTTTATATAATGTGCAACGCGAACATTTCTTATTACAAATTTATATATATTGTTGAGGGAATTGAAAGCGGGCATATTCTTTCGTCGTCTTACGCACACGTTACATAGCAAAATAGACGTTTTCTACTTCCAACGTACCCAGTGGTGCGATAATAAATTTGAAAACAGATTTGAATTCGTCGTGCATTTTACTAATAAAACGACTTTCCCACTTTTTTCATTTTTTTTTTTTTTTTTGTATTTTGAAACCTTTAAAAGTCGATTATTGACCAATTTTTTTATTTTAAAATTGTTAAATTAATTTTTAAGGATTTTTGAGAAAAATATTAAAAATACGGGAAAGTCGATCTCAAGTAGACTTCACGAGGAATTCAAATCTGTTTTCAAATTTCTTATCGCGCCACTAGATCCTAGAAGTAGGAAATGTCTATTTTGCTATGTTTTATGTGTGTAAGATGAGGAGAGAAAGTATACGCTTTCGATCCCCTTAATACGTGTGTACATAAACAGTTTGTACAGACTATATGGAGGAACGGAGGACATAACCCTGTGCACGGGAAAAGTTATCCGCGTGTAGTACTTATATTTTATCAAAAAACGGCGTTATTATAACACAACGCAATAATAATAAAATAGTAAGAAAAAAGAGAATTTCTCCAAAGACGAATTTACAGCATCGTTAACGTGAGGGGCAGCTACGACACCGAACCGCACGCGATTTGACATTTATTAAATAAATATTACACTTCCATTACGTACACGTGACTTACGTGAAAATGCGTATTAAATTAGAAATCGGCAACAGATACAGTCGAACTCCGATTTATAGATGAAATTTCGATTATTATTATTATTATTATTATTATTATTATTATTATTATTATTATTATTATTATTATTATTATTATTATTATTATTATTATTATTATTATTATTATTATTATTATTATTATTATTATTATTATTATTATTATTATTATTATTATTATTATTATTATTATTATTTGATTATTATTATTATATGATTATTATTATTATTTGATTATTATTATTATTATTATTATTATTATTATTATTATTATTATTATTATTATTATTATTATTATTATTATTATTATTATTATTATTATTATTATTATTATTATTATTATTTTATTATTATTATTATTATTATTATTGATAATGAATAACGCAATGAGAATTTACTTCTACCATTCTCAAAGAAAGTATAAATTATATCGTTTATTACACAAATTAACAAATATATATTTTACCGTTATTTAGTTTACAACGCAATTGTATTTTAAAAATTATTGAACAACATTCTCAACCAAAATTCAATATACCGCATAAATACATTATCTGATTGAAAATATTGCACAATCATTGATTATTATTTGAATTTCGAAAAAAAAAATTTTCCACACAATTTGTAATATAGTATAGCGCATTACGACATTTTATATAAATACATAAAAACATGTATTATCACAAATCGTCATACTTTACATTTTGGTACTATTTATTTTTATGTATAACTTACATCCATACGGTATCCAGATATACACCGGTTTATAACACTCCTCCACGTTTCTTTGAACATTTATAGTGCAGAAACACTCAATTTTTTTTTTTTTAAATAAAATATAAAATAGTTCCGTCCCCTTTTAAGTACTCCCCAAATCCGAGCACTGGAATAAAATCTAATAACATTACAACAGTTACAGCGATCTAACGATGAAATGCGGTGTATGGATCATAACGGTGGAAAAATCGGGAGAAATATATGACATTATTGTCATTGACCTGTTATAATATGTAATTTTTTAAACTAATATTTGCAAAAAAAAAAATGAATCACTTCATACGTATAAAATACGTGTGTTATAGCGAAATTATTGTACGAGTGTATATTGTACCGTAAAATATTACAAGCACACATTCTTTTTTTTCTTTTAATTTATATCAAAACAGTATATATTCGTACAAGGAAAACAAAAATAAATGTAATTAAAATTAGAATGGACCGATTGCAAAAAAAAAAAAAAAATTATACGTTATGTTTTTTAGAACATTAATATTGTACACGCGGTATGATTTTCTTTTTTTTTTTTTAAACAACTTCAACGAACGTACGTTATTGTACACTCACGTCTTAAAAAAAAAATATCGTGACTATATTTTTGTTTGTTTAACGAAACGGGCAGTGCTCTGCCAGATATATCGCGTGTTTGAAAAAGATTGCTTTACTTAAAATATTTCGTTATAATAAAGAAACTTAATTGTTTGTAAACATTTTACGAATACCCGGTTGTTTAACTTTGTATACAGAGCATTCCTTAAAGGCGGATTCTATGTAGTCTCTACAAAATACGAATAATGCGAACAATATTGCGTAACGTTTTACCGAAAAAAAAACATCACTCACGTTTTTTATGATTTTGTAAGTTCTTTTGAATAATGTACATACCTGCAAAAAAAAAAAACATAATACATATTTTAACGGCATTGTCAGTTATTAGAACAAGTATTATTATAGTGTCATCAATGCAGAAGTCTGAACGCAGAAGGGGGAAAAGATCTCCGACCTATTATGTGTGATATGCGCTACAGTACTATACAAAGAAAGCGAAAGCGGAATAACACGAAAAGACCGTGGATACACGGTTGGTTAGCCCACCACCAGTCTTTTTTACGCGACCAAATAGTAAGCGTGAAAGAATTCTGCAACAATTATTGCAACCGAGATTGGTTGGACCATGGAAATTAATGTATAATTACCTCTGGTAAACGACGGAAGAGTCTTAAAAGTTACGTTTGGCGTCTTTCGAAAAATCGTTATAGCCTATTCCAGAAACAAATTAAAACGGATATAATAGCGGCGGTCGATTGTGGGAAATTCTCTATTGCCAAACGATATAGCAACGTTCTTCTCGTAATTGTACCCGTTTAATATTCTTTGGATACATTTTGTGTGCGTGTTAAAAAAAATCGTTTATATCTGAAAATATTGTAACCGTACTAATCGAAAAATCAATAATGTGTTTTCTAATGTGAAGCATTTTTAAAAGTGTATCACTCTCGTCCTCATACCGCTCGGTTGATATTCGAACGGTGCCTACATAAAACGAATTACGTGAATTAGTCAAGAACAAACAAATTACATCGAAAAATATTTTCGATAGTTTTTGCATTCTGAGCGCACTGACACGAAGAGAGTGACGATTTAATTATTCATATACGTACTCGTAGGTATTATACATTTTACTTGAAACGATATAATGTCATGCATGTCCTACAACACATCCATCGCTTATAACTGAACAACGTCTGATAGGTACATATTATTCATTTTTAAAAATTAACATTAAATATAAAGCGATAAAGCGATCGATTCTTTATTCGTTTGTGCACGAAACACATTTATTACTACACACCGACGTGTCAATTTATTACAGAAATAATAGTTTTTAAGTTTTAATAATTATTATAAATAATAGCAACACGACAACAAAAACGTGTGTTATAGCTAACAATGATTAAATTATTTTCAAATATGAATAAATATTAATTATAATATAAGTTATGTGATATTAATGAAATCCTGCGCACGGCCTTACGTCGAGTAGAATGTTTATTAAAAAGATTAATTAGTTAATGTTAACATATCAATCATTCCACGATAGAAACTTTAGGGAGAACTATTCCGCATATATATAAAAACCGAGTTTTGAATATTATAGAGATAGCAGTTTTATCATAAATTTATCCAATGTTTCGTAATACACGAAAAATAATATTGAATTGTGACGAACTTTATGTTGAAAACCATGGCGTTTACAGGTACAAATACTATAATATAGAAGCAAAACTGACAAATAGTGTTTTAAACACGGATAATACGCGTCTTAATATAAAATAATATAAAGGTTGTAAATCATCGTATTTTATTTTAAAAAAAAAAAACACTGGAGTTTACAACGCACTTTGTTTAATAACAAATGAATATTAACGACAAAACAAGAAATATTAAAAAAAAAAATTTTTAGAACGTTTTCGATACGCAATTTATTGTTGGACGAAGTGGCGGTTATACACGACGTTCAAGGGATTGCAAAAATTGAGCCAACATCTCTGCCAATGAAATATCCACGTCGAAGAATATTAAACAAGAAGAAAGATCTATTGTGCCGAGACGAAATGCAGATGTAGAAAAAGGAAAACCAAAGTGCATGGAACGTAAACGAAATAACAATAAATAAGATAAAACAAAAAATAAATGTTTTTCAAACAAAAATGTTTTTTTTTTATTGTTTTTTAGAAAAACAAAATTTCGTGAATACATGACTTTTCATAAGCATGTGCCCGCGTGAACACGCGTAATACCGTAAAGAAATAAACGCGTTGTTATCCTGTCATCATTACTTCCTTCGTATAAACAGAGAATATTTTAGATATAATTATTCGAAATATATACGGAAATAAAAAATACACAAACATAATTAAATTGTATACCTAACCATATTTTGATTCTCGTAAGTGACTGGAGAGGAACAATGCATCACAAAAAAAACCCCTCGTGATGATTTCCATAAAAAATATATATAATATATAACACTTCTAACAAAGAAAAAAAATTGTAATAATATAATAATAATTGTAAATAACAGGCGTTAGACATCTTGATTTTAAATGAACTTCTATCCGCCATTTTTATTTTTATTTTTTTTTTTAATTTCAAGAATATATTATTAACGAAATAATAACATAACGAACGTACGTAAATAATAATGATAATGATAATTGTATCATCAGCCATTTTACTCGAACACTCGTATTGTGTTATTCATTATTACATTAATAACGTTTAAAATCGATTCGAATGAATCGCTTAACGTGCGTAAATCAATATAAAATAATATACACGTAGGTTTCAGAACGTCAAACGCTAAATGACATACGCGTTCGTACGGCTATTATTAGAGTTAATATAACGAACAAAAGTGGAAAAAACTCACAATGTCTTATGCCTCCATATTCAAATTATATTTCCTCAAAAATTCCTGCCCCCCAGTCATGGATTGAAATGTCAAATGCTAGCGAAGTCAGATCATCGTTTCATACTCCACACTACGGATGGGTCATAATTTATTATAGCCGATCACGCGTTTAAGTCCAGTACTCGATAACAGTCAGTCTTGTACCGTACCGACCAACTAGTCAGTAACAATGAATCGTTTATAAAATGTTATTTTTCTATGTTAATAACTGGTTTTTTTTTTTTTTGATCATACGCTGTTAAATTTTCTACTGGATAACGTATAAATATTAATCGTTGAGCTGTAATAGTTTTTATTGAAAATAAATAAATAAAATATACACGGAGTGCGGCGAAATTGTTAACTGTTAACGCTCTCGAGAGAATGTGAGTACTTAAATACAAGTGGGACAGTCACGTTTGATACAGTGATAACAGGCGTATTATGGTTTTTGTGGTAAATTTCCTGTACCGCGTATTACGAGTTTTCTTCGAGTTTTCCGTTGAAATGTGGCAACACTCTCCGCCAATTGAAGTACTCGAGAGAGTGACAGAGAGAGAGGAACGTTTAGATAATTATTTCGGTGCTGGAAAACAGGACCATTACATCCCTGTATTTCTTCGGCAGTAGCTTCGGATTATCGTCGATTGAAGAATTCGATGCGGCCAGAGAAAAACCCGCGATTTTTTCGAAAGAAAAAAAAATGCGATTTTTATTCGATATGGTGTAAATTAATTAGAAATCGACGAGACGAGTGGCCGGCCGCCTCCGCGCGCTTCGAGCAGCAACAAGGCGATTTCCCGTTTGATGAGAAAATCCATTTTCGAAAACAATTCGTATAATATACCGATGCAGATAACGAAATACAATTACGATACGATATGGCCCGGAGGCGAAAACCGAAACGAACAGGACATAAATTGTTTTCCGGTCGGAAACACCGCGCATTATTATTAAACATTAAGGACAGGACAGGACGCAAAAAAAAAATCAGGTGATACCAATACGCGAGACCTGCGTACGGGAATCGACTGCTGCAGGAACGACGAATCCCGTGGGATGGTGAGCGATTTTAAGGGATTCCGGGTGAAAATGAAAACAGAGGGCGGACAAATATCCCATTACGCGTGCGACGCTATACGCATTATTATTATTATTATTATTATTATTATTATTATTATTATTATTATTATTATTATTAAATTAGTATCATCATCATTATCAACTATTCGAAAAATGTCCGCCGATTTTTTTCTGTTCTCCGTTCGAGCATCAAAATTGACTTGTTATAAGAGAATCCACCAAACAACGATTCAGATTGACACTGCAAAATGCACAATAACTATTATATTATATGTACGATGAAAATGTGGATCATCTGCTGAGAAAAAGAAATTACTTAGTTCTACAAAACACCGAATAAAAATGTATAGAAAACTTCCGTTTTTTAATAACTACTTCTTATAATATAGTAATAATTAAATTTCATTTTCACCGCAGTATCCGACACTAGGCGAATGGTAATAAACGGATTGTTTATTATAATTCTATCTCATGAACCATAAATATCCATTTAATACGTAAATTAAATACATATTGAAAATCTCTTTTGGCATCGTTATATTTGATGATATTCTCACGACCGTGTATAATTTATCGTAATAATTTATAAATCATTTTTGAACTCTTATTATAAAGTGGTTGGTTACTTGTATAATATATCCCCATACGGACATAGTTAATAATTTGTACAAATCCGGACGTTATTATATTACCCATAGTCATATTAAATTTATACTCTTAAGCCGGTCACGACTGTTGTTACAATGTCAAAACTCTAAATAACACACGATGTACGCGTGTACACGCGTTATTTGATTCGATTTCGATATATAAACCTGAATACATTCGTACGAGTATATTATATTAATTAACGTACGATGATTAGGGATAGGATTTAAATGCCCTTTAAAAATAAAAATAAATACATTTATTGCGTAAAAATTTCAAAAACACGTCCTACAACGACAACGAAAATGCCCTAATAAATGTGTATGAAAAAAAAAATCAATTTTAAACGATTTTTTTTTTTCAAAAATTAGCGTATGCACGCGCGAACAATTAATCAATTAAATTTCGTTTCAAAAAAAAAAAAAAACGAGCGTGACTCGTGCGTAATGCGATGTGAAATTTATAAATCGGCTGATCGGCAAACAAGCAATGATACAGGTGTGTGAGAAACGTTTTATATTTGTAAACCTGATATTACCCGGTTGAGATTAGTAACATTGATACGAAACCGTACACGTTTATCTTCATATTTCAATTCCGAGTGAATTCTTATTTTTATTTCGTAATATAACTAGAAATATATGTTAAAAATGTTCCGCAAAAAAAAAAAAACAAAAAAACATTCATTATTTAGAAGAATAGCGTGTGTGTGTGTACTTTTGCTCGTAAAACACATTTGTATATCGGAAAACATCGTCGTGAGTCAAGCATTCCAAAAAAAAAAAAAAAATTTATATATGCGAACGCATAGGAATTCGTACTCTAACGATGATCGTACGAAATTACTTATGTAAATATATAGTACCGATAATTTTATCCAATTACACTGATAACAGCATAAACAATACGCAATTTTTTTTTTTTTTTTTACTTATTTATTTATTTTTTTGAAGCAGGTTTAAACGGATAGCACGCAGAGTCGGACGACGCGCATAATAAATATTACACGCGAACGTGAAGTTAATTATAACCGTTTAGCGGTAAAAAGCAATTTATTGAAAGTAACCAACAAATACTCGTTTTATACGCGAGCCGGGCAAACGAATAAATTTCAAACGGTTAACGAACGAACGAACGAACGAACGCGGTATACGCGCGCTTTTATACCGTATGGATAATAAATATCGTGATAAAAAGTACGCGCGTGATTGTTATTATTATTATTATCTCACAATTTTTAACATTAAACTGATTGTAAATAGGCTTTTTCGACATTTCCACGAGAATCCGTGAACATTATTATTATTAAAATTGTTAATGAAATGCTGTAAGTGGTACCTTGTACTCGTCACCGCTACCCTGCACGGAGCGACACTGACGATAACCAGTACGGTGATTTTTTTCGTTATGAAAAAATTTTCAAACATTCACTATCCCTGATTACAATTCCGTAAAAACGATAATAAGATTTCTTTTTGGCCCGTCTTTTAGAAAATAATAATTTAGGCTTCTTTTTTTTTTTTTAACAAAACCCACTATGTGTGCACATTACGATATGCCACAAAATAAGCCGTGGATAGAACGCGCTCTTAATTTGTAGAACAGAAATCGAATCGGTCAGAGCAGGGCGTCTTTTCAAAGTTTTATCGTAAAACTTACGAAATTTTCGCATTATTTAGCGTACGAGTACATACGACTCAACAATTAACGCGTATGTAGTATTTCAAGTATTTGGAAATCGCCTCGGGCGGTAAAAGCGGCGGAGACCACAGCGGATCCCCGGCACGCAGATTTGTCTATAGATTTCTGTTGTTTTTACGCCCATTAAAAACCACGTCGAAATTAACGTTTCAATTGGTATTTCTTAAAATATTAGAGTTTCCCCCGTTTTTTTTCCACTTAGAACTACGTGCGCGACCGCGTATTAAACGCACGTTAAAATAATCGCCGAGCCAAAGTCACAGAATTTTTTTCAGAACGTGATTTTGTTTTCACTCGTAGTGTGCCGCTCACGAGATATTATAAACTGTAACACTACACGGTGCAGATGAAATGACTAAAAAAAAAAAAAATAGTAGGCTGCACATTTACCATATCGCGCGTTGTACTAATACCGCCACGCGAACGGACACAATCGATGACGACACGGCGAACAATAAATTAACAGCATAAACCGCCGAGAATGCCACTATACGAAGAGATTGGCGCGAAATAAGCATTCTTTCACATATTCCGACGACGGTTTGAATCACTTCAGACAATCGCAAGGCGTGTGTAATAATAATGGAGTAATAATATTCTACAGGTTTAACAAAAAAAAAAAAATGTGCGAACTGTAACACGTACAATACTATTAACAATTTTCCTTTATATATATAAATTTCATCTTAATTGTATAGATTAAGTGTGAGCGAAAAAATAATATTTTTGATTACGATTCGGTTTTTAGTGTTTTTTTTTTTTAGTTTTTTCGAGTTCTATTCTGACGCGAAATCAATATTGTATCTTTTAACACAAGAACACGTTGGCACTGCATCTGTTAAGGACACCACGGCCAATCGTCATTGTCTTCTTGTAAGAACATCAGGAATATTTTGAAAAGAACACAACGAACATATTTAAACGTTCGGTAGCGATAACAATAATAAACGAGGCTCAGACGCAAAGTAATCTCAATAACGTGCAAAGTCATTTCAATCTAAATGATAAGACGAGATTCGATATATTTGATTCCGCACGAAAACCGATCGTTTTGAATATTTTTCAATTAATTGATCTCCAGAAATCATGTATGATGGATGTAGAAAGGCCAGAATAAAAAAACAAATACCATGACCGAACTCGTAGTGTACCAATCCATAACGATTAATCAACAAGTATGTATAAATACATATTTTTTTTTTCTTGAACACCCCAATAGTGTGTGGGTGCTCGCCGTGTGGGAAAATTCGATTATTATTTTTCGTTTTATATTCGTGATCCAAACGAAATATAAGTAGGTACACGTACACAGTACAATATATTATATACGCGGTTAAATCCAATATATTTTATTCGGTGCCATAGCTGCAAGCCAATTGTGAATTGAATGTCAAACTGAATATCGTTATTACAACAATATTTATACAATACGATTTAACACGGAAAAAACCCGTAGAAAAATTCAATATATTATGTAGTTGAATATACTGGCAATGGGATATTGTCAAATAAATATTGATTAACAACAAAAAAAATTATCAAGCAGAAAACAATATAACGAATGAATAGAAAATCGAAACATAAATATGTCAATGTAGTTTGTGTTAAATAAAATAATTTAAGTGTATAAAATATTTTAGTATTAAACAAAAAAAATGTAATTACGAATATAAAAAACGCCTGCGCGTAAGAATGAAATTATTAAAAATAATATTTATAAAAATTAAAAATAAACATCGATATTTCGGTGTAAAACAAATCGTAAAGATTGAACTAATAATATCAGTAAAAAATAAAACGATTGTCGGCTGTAAAACGAAAAAATAAATAACAAAATATCTTAAGATGATTACGGAGAAGTTATAAATCAAAGATCATAAAACGATACATTAAAAGAATATAACATAAAACGTAATAATTTTGACCGTAAACGAATGTAATTATTTTATAAATTAATTTTATCCGATTATTCTGCTGTGTTCTACGTATAAAATAATAATAATAATAATAATGAAATAATGTGTTTATAAAACTTTAAAACTATTACATAATTATTTTGTATTAAAAAAAAAAACGAATTTATTATAATTAAAGTCCAGGGTATTGTTCATATCAGTATAATAAATTATTAATTAGTATAATTACGTATATAATTTTGTATAAAACTAAAACATATCTAAATTAAAGCAAATAATTCGTTTGGAATTCACAATGTATATATTATATATATATATGTTATTTTTTTTAATTTAAATGTTAAAAGCGTTAAGAACAATTGAAATTTTTAAAACGTAACTAAATCAAATAAAAATCAACGAAAAATTATTAATATTATTAAACGGAACACATTATTAATGGATCTTTGTTTAAACTGCTTAATTAATAACAAAGAGGTATCATAAAAATGAATAACGTTATTATAAAACGTATCTAATATTAGTTTTCTACGTAGAATAGGACTTATACTAAAAAAATTTAATTTATCAAAAACACAGAAAAAAAAAAATATTATTTTTACTATATAATTTTTTTTTCTTTATGCATATTAATTTGTGTATGCGTTAGTTTGTACATTAAGACATAAAATATCTAAGAATACTCGTATAAAATTGAAATAATATAACATTAGCCGACAGTTGCGATACACAATATCTATTAATTTTTAATTTTTTATATAATATTAAAAAAACTTCATAAATAGTATAGTTCCTTGTATATTCCGATTCATTCTGGACATTATGACAGATTACGAATTAGTATTTCTCGTCGCGCGCAGCGCCGTGATCAGGAACGTAAAATACGAGAGAGGACATATACAATTTATCGTTGGATAACCCCCAAAAGCAATTACTACCCCACTAACATTGATAATATAAAAACACACTCGTATTTTATACTTTTATTATTTTTTCTCCGATAAAAACGTCGTCGTCATATTTTATTACGAAATTTCTCTTCGGTTTCCGAGCTAATTTATTTGTATCGAGAACTCCGTCTGCGTTCTCGTTTCAACGTCCGTGCGGTTTTACTATACCTAACCGCGCATCACCGTCCCCGGTTGATAAACTGAGGGACATCATCATCACGAACCATTAATATTATCAAATGTCAATCGAATAACGTTATTTCAATAATTTTTTTTTTTTTTTTTTTTTGCTGTATTTACATAAATAAGTTATGGGAAAAATCAATCGATTCCCACCCCGGTCGTACGCGTATAATGCGTATTTTCCAAACGCACAAACACAACTTTAACGGTTAAACGCGTTAGTTATCATCGATATATTGTATTGAAAATCACACCGGTACAACAATCGATAAGATGAAATCCGGACGTTGCAGAGACGACGATTGGACGGCGCTTGTTGTAGTCGCACATCGAGAAACAAAATGAAATTAATCCTCCGACAATAATACGATATGACGATGAAGCGGGGACACAAAATAAATATAAATCGTTTTGGACACATCGCGGGCAATTAGCAGCGACCTCTACGACGACGATATTTCATACGTGGCCACGAGACGACGCTCGTTTAAAGATTTACGCACAACCCCGCGCGCCACAATTCTCGGTCGCCCGTCGAACAAAAACACACGCACCGCCGACGCCACAAATGATCTTCGCGCGGACGATTTGCGTTATCGCGATATCCAAACGCCGTTTACAGCGTCGTCCATACCCCGCTGCGACCGGGTAGGCCGGTGGTTAGGTGGTAAACTGCAATTAAAATGTGTCCGACCGCGACGATACGCCCAACCGCGTACGACTACGGTACGACCGAACGGTTTTCGGTCGCGAAAACGCCGCACCGATTTTCAAATACGACGCAGGTGTGGTGAGAGATTCGGACGAAAAACGACGTCGTTAACACAAGCGGTGTACAGAAAACGAAAAAAAAACAAAAAACGGCGGAGCCGGAGGCGAAAAGACGAACGAACGAGCGCGTTTAAGATTTACGATTTGAGACGAGTTCTCCCACCCCCTCATCCGCAGTATAGTGTACGGAAAAGGAAATATGCGCACGAAAATAAAAAAGAAAAAGAATCGACAGTCGCGAAACCCTGCTAGAGGAAATGATCCGAGGGCGCTGCTCTTCGCATACGCGCTGCATCTTCTGCAGAATCTCCGACGGGATTTACCGAACAGTAAACTCCGAAAGCGCGTTCGATCGAACACTAGCCGAGTTATATCCGCGATCCTCTGCCCGTGTGTTGAATTCAATATTTGATTCAATATTTACGCGTTATTTTTTTTACGGTTATCTCGTCATTTGTGCGTCATCGTGTGTTTAGGTACCCCATGTCGTCCACATTAAGGTGCTTACAATATATGATACGGCCTTTCTAACACGACTACTGAATCGTAGGTAAACCGAGAAAAAATTCTACCAAAAATACTTGCAACCGAAATCGGTAACCAACATTTATATATGTGCGTATTCGGGTAACCAACAGAGAAATCGTTGCAGTCGGATCAGAGGCGTCTTCGGTTGATCGACGGCCATTCGGAAAATCGTTATAGCCCGTATATATTGTCAACAGCAGGAAATTCGAGTAAAATAGCAATTTTCTCCTAGTATAATACATACACCCGATTTCCTCGACGTACATTTTACGAACGTGTTAAGACGTTGAAAATTAGTCGACAATATTGTTGGCCGCATTGTGACCGTGCGCAGGTGGGCGAGAATCAATAGTGTATTTTCTCGCGTGAAATATTTTTAACGATTCCCCGCCGTCACTCTTCTCGCCCCTGCACCGGACGGATATTTTTCAAACCGTACCTAAAACGATCGAAGTGAATTACTACGCGAACGGAGGGAAAAAAACCGTGTCCGTGTTTTCCGTAGTTTTTGCGTGATTCGCGCGCGCGTACGAACGCGAAAAGAGTACGAATTTATTTACATAAGTGTTTATACTGTTTCTCGTAAACTTCGTGGACAAAATTCAGTATGTTTTGTCGAAGACTGTAGGACTCTTGCTGATAAAAACGTCCTCGACGAAACGGCAAAGATTTAAAATTTTTTAATCTAATTTCGACCGTAGATCGTATAAAACTATTCGTCGAAATTACTTTCTTTTTTTTTCGTTTTTAAAACGTACGGGAGAAACACACACAACACTGCCCCGGAATAAGACGCGGCTACTTATTACTCGAAGTAAGACGTTGTTTGAATCACCACGCTATATATAAATCATTGAAATATGTTTTTGTTATCATCGGTTAAATATTATTTTGTTTTCGTTACTCGTCACGAATGAAATGAAATTTCAAAAAAAAAAAAAAATGACGCTCGTCGTCATACGCGTCATCTCTATCGAAGTGTAAATGATTTTTAAATTCCCGGTTTTACGTGGTTTTTTTTTTTTTATCAATTCAAAAACTACGCGAATCAAAAAACACATACACACCGGGTGAATATACGTACTCGGCGAACAAAACACGCGCGTTTTTCGTGTTATTAATAAATAAAAACAAAAACTAAAATACAAAATGATATTAGAAATACACGAGGAGATTTGTACAACGTCGTTTGGAATTTCACTTCGAAAACCACATCGCCGCACAGACGCCGCCGATTTTGATAAAAGCGAACGACAAAAATTTCAATCGGATGCCCCCGTCGGAGTGTCTCGGTATTATTATTATTATTATTATTTTTAAATTTACGTGTACACCGTTCGATTCGTTCATAAATAATCCGACATCCGATGACGTCCCGGCGGCGGGGCAGGAGGAATTCTCGCAGTTTATATTTATTTTTTTTCCGCCGCGATCTTTTGTTCATCGCACGACGCGCGCGGCTGCGTACGCATCTCTCCGCCGCCGCCGCCGCGTACGGCAAAGAAAAAAGAAGAAGTAAAAAAAATGAACAGGAAAAAAAAAAAGACAACGTACAAATACTTCGTCGAGTAACCCGATAACTGCAGACTCCATACACAATACAGTTATAAATCTCCGTATGATAAATATACACTCCTTCTCGTCGTCGTCGGCCCATAATATAATATATACATGACCTCACATCTCGAATACACACATACACTCGGTGATATATCCATTTTCGATCGAGTAACAAGAATTGATCATGGAGAACTTTAGCACCAAAATAAAAAAAATACTCCCATGGGAAAAATATGATATACGAATATCGTTTTTTTTTATATATATATATATATATATAAATAGATACATAAAACAGAAATTTCACAGACTCGATTCGGATTTTACAACAAGTGTTTTTTACTCGGTCGCAAAAAAAAAGGGGTATTTTATATATATATAAAAATCGTAACTCGCTTCGTGTCCGTACGCGCGTATCACGCAAGAACTACTGAAAATATATCTATATGTACACATTTGTATTGTAATAATTGTGAGACGATCCACGCAGTCCGTTTTAAGCACAGTTTGACAAAAAAATATTAGCGTATATATATAAAAAAAAAAAATCTGAAATTTCAGAGGAGTCTATTTGTATATCGAAATGTTCATAAAATCAATCAATACACTGCCGACTCGAAGTGGCGATTCGTACAAAAAAAAAATTAATTACTACAACGATGGCAGCGTCATAATTAATAAAATAATATTTCAAAATCGCCAGTAAACAATAATAATAATAATAAATTATTATTATTATAAAGCGACGACGAATCATTACGACTTTCTACACGGCTGACGTTCAAAACGATCGATTGAGCGGATCGACGCTGACAAATAGAATAACGTGTGTCGACAATATTAAAACGCTATTATAATTTAATTCGCTTTCGTAATATTATAATAATATATACGAATTTTTCACTTTGCCTTTTTCTACTAATCTAAGTGTACCGTATGTAACGAGAACAACGTGTAACTTTAACGAGACAAATTATACGCGCACAGTGCGGGGAGTTAAGTAATCATAATACTTACAGGTGGTATACCTCTATTACGCGGTACAAAACTACATATTATTTATTAGCGACTCTGCTATCTTTCACAAGAGTTCGACAAATCATTCCGATAATCATATCGTGACAATATGTACACACACAACTCGCGCGATATTCGAATGCGAGTTGTGTACGCAAAATTAAAAAAAAATTTAAATGTTTTCAAGTGTTATCAGCCGTGGATGTTGAGCACGTGTCGCTTAAGTGAATTACTCAGATAACGTTTTAGAGTACTGTTATTGTATATCTCACTATAAACAATCGCATGAATCATTACGCTCGCATTTAATAAAACGCGCATTCTGAGCGGAGGAGCTTCGGCGTGTAATTAACGCGCTTTTTCGAAGAATTTAAAGTGGTAATAAAAAAAATATTGTGATTTTCAAGATTTTTTTTAGTAACGCGTAGTAACTACGTCGTATACAATCTTCAAACCCTTTAAACTCACAAAAATTAGCCCTTTTATGACAAATGGCTAATAATAAATTAGAAGAAATTTATATATGTACGTGCGAATTTCAAGACTCTAGGGCAATTATATCGCGGTAGAATTTCGTCGTGTGGGGTTTAAAAAAATATTGAAAAAAATTAACGTTTTTCTTCAAAATATTTTTTTAGGTTTTTCAACTACGGCGATATAATTCTCGAACTATTTTGAGAAAAATCGAAAAAAATGTTCGATATAAAGTCAAACTCAACTACTATACGGAGATAAAATTTGACGAAGATGAAAAATGACGAGATCGTTATTGTTTTTAGTCGAGAATTCGTATGGAAAATGCTAAAACCGATAGAATTTATTAAAAAAAAAAAAACCTCCCCCCCCCCATTGAAACAAAAATCAAGACCGCGCTAAAACGGTACTCACGCGAATGGAAAATAATTTTGTTTCACAAACAAATCGTGTATATAATATACGACTTGATATAAATACGATCCGTTCGAAACGTAAATTTCACGAAACGCGTGTACCATTAATTTTATATACCTCCTACTATTATCCGCAGGAGAGTTATTCGTCCGCCGATATATTGTTATTGAGACTGCGCGCAATGAACGAGACCTTATATCGGTTATAACACACATACGCTATTGCCGGAGCCGTCGTAATGTATACGCTTAATACAATATATTATAATTGATCGGTTTTTTATTTTTTGTTTTTTTTATGGCGATTTCATTACGACCGACACTTTGCTCGCGCGTTCATTAGCAATAAAGCTCTCCTCCGTACGGACGTTAATATAATAATTCAGCTCAGCTACGGCGGCGGCGGCGGGAGAGGAGAAATCACGAAACTCATAAAGGACGAGATGACGAGCGCAAATCTTCCGGATGAGGGGAAGAGAGAGAGAGAGTCATAAACTTAAGAATTTCAATTGGTAATCTGGCAGCAATCCTTTCCCCAGATTCTCCTTGTCTATACTAAACTATACACTGCTGCACGTTTGTCGACGATAATCTACATAATATTATAATATATTTGTACGTAATGTACAAAAAGACTCCCCGTCGACTCGAATCGCGCAGCGTATTGCTGCTGCTGCTAACTATTACTCTATAAATATCAAGTCGATATATATTAAAAATCGGTAAAATAAACAAACGTGAAAACGACGTATCTTAAATAAAAATACAATGTTTATTGATTAGGAAAAAAAAACAGAAAAACCGTGTCGAAAAAATATCATCCATTCGTCCGAAACTCATTTCGAATTAGAAACGGTCTGCAATAAACACTAATTTCGACGAATCCGACGAGTTATTATTTATTTATTTTTTTTTTGTAATATTCCAAACGCATTTTATTAATTTAAAAACTAACAGCGTAATAAAATATCAAAATCATTTCGTTTCACTAATAACGTAATAAATATTAGAAAACACTGCAACACACACATAAAGTAATTCTATATTATTAAATTAAAAAAAAAAAATCATACGCCATAATAATAAAACGCGAGTTTTAATAACGACGACGATCGGTTACACAATACGTATATTATTAAACAACCGAATTTAATAAAATCGTATTATTATTATTATTATTATTATTATTATTATTATTATTATTACAATTAGGTTGAACTGAAAATAAATTAGGACTTTCTCTTTAAAACAATCCGAGATGAACTACCTTGGTGCAGCCAGTGGCTGGTTTGATCGCTTGCCAAAGAAAGGAGGCTATTAAAAAAAAAAAAAAATTGTTTTAATTGAAATAATAAATATATGTATATAAGGCTCTACTAAAGATCGCCTTCGCCTTAAACCCGCCAATAACTGCTGCTGCTGCTGCTGCTACTATTATACCGATTAATGAATTTTCGATATTGGTTTACGCGTCGTGCACACTATTCTTGACTGCGCAATATTATGGGAAATGATATGACACCGAGCGAAAAAAAAAATCACTGAATGAATTTGACTTTGCCAGTAGCGAAGGAACATAACAGCGTGTGAACAATCGCCTCTAATGATATTAAAATATGTAAACGTTTTCCCTTCTACCGACCACTTGAAAAATCTCGCCAAACTACACACTCGTTTACGTAATATTAACGGTACGCGGTCGTCTTGTGATATATATATATATAATAAACGGTCTTTTCGTTTAGATAAACGGTCCGCTGAATCGACTGCAGATGATCGCTGGAAGAGGAGGAGACAGCGGGCGAAGAAAACTTGTAGACGGCTCAATCGCGTACTTTTACGTACGTATAGTGATTACACGTCAAAACGGATCCGTTTTCGCTGCGGGACACCCGCAAGTCCGGATTTAAGACTATTTAAGGCACTCGAATTAATGATAGTTTGTTGTTGACGTTTTTTTTTTTTCCAGCATTATTTAAATATTATTAATATTTGTCGGTTGCCGTTTGTAAAGTATTAGGTTACGCCGCTCGTTGTCATATCATTCCGGTTTCTCATGTACAACGGATCATTGATGTCACGAACGATCCTAGACGACAATTATAACCACTTGCAGACGAATTCGATATACGAACGAACATATCAATTTAAATAACAAAAAAAAAAAAAAAAAATTAGTTAAAAATACACCGGAACGCTAATTAAATGAAATATTGCAAATTATCATCTTAAATATTTCGTATCCATGTTGAACGTATATTATATATAGTGTCTCGATATGCGAACGTTCGCTATATAAATTGAAACATTACCACCAACTCCAACTTGAAGTAATCAAACTCAAATCAAAGATCGTCGTGCAAAGGAGACCCACGACGATGCGTTGTCCGATAAACGTTTTCGAAATTTACCAAAAAAAATTATCACGCGAAATAATTTTAGTATTGTAACTCTACACCTGTGAGCAGTAGATTTTTTTTGTCGAAAATAAAATTCAAGTATGCGAAACCAACTTAAGTGGCGGATATTTACAAGTGACGACGTTATTCGACGTTTGTTACCGAGGGATTCTGTCGCAAAAGCAATTACGAACTTCCCGTTAAATAACATTTGTACGCGTGTATAATAAATCATAAATTTTTTTTCCCTTGTAAAATTAAATATGAAACGCACGGTACATTCGTGCCAGTTTTTTTTTCTCAGCGAATAGTATAATTTATTATTAATAGTAATAAATGACGATACGTCTCTTTTTCTTCAAATCTCTTCTACCTCACTCTTCCGAATAATTTTTGTCCCCCTTAAAAAAAATAGAACACCGACTCCGTACTATAAACGATCGGTTTCGTATATAAGTCTTCCTGCGAGGTTACTGAATTACTGTATAGTAAATTAATTGACCAGCATCACCGCATGTCATAACGAGACGGACGGTTTGAGTTCGTGAACATTTCAAAATCTTCAATGCGTTTGGGAGGTTTGACATAATTGGGCAAACGATCAATTAAAATATTTGAACAGAATTTTACTACACGTTTTCATTTTTACAAACATCGGAACTGTCCGTGTGAATACGGACAGTATTTTTTTCATTTAATAATAAATTCTTTGGTTATAAAAAAAAAAAATGTAATATTTCGAGCGGACACCATAACGAATTGAGATGTCTTAGATAGACACATATCAAACGTGATGATTACTAAGTCATTACTGCTAAAAAACGCGAGCATATATTTCAGAAAAAATAAACGTATAGTTTATGATTCCCGATAATACGAGTTGTGCTCGCACTGTGTGACGTGCATTTAAATAGTTTTTACAGGAAGTGAAATATTTTTTTTTCATTTCATAAAAAAACATTTATACCAATGCTCACAATAGGTACACAATTAGACGTATCAATTACTAAAATGTTATATTTAAAAGCGATTAAAACATTAAATAAATATAACATAAACATTTGATTTAAAAAAAATATTATTTTATTATAATATATCCAAGTCATAAAGTTCATTTTTTTTTTTTTTTTGCGAAACGAAATATCACTTCAAGTTATAAAACAATATATAATTTTCGTTTAGTCACTTTTACGAATCTATTAATTAATTACATCATATCACATCATTCACTGGTGTATTATAACGTAATAGTAGTAATCCACATAAGCGTTCTTGGATCGTTTTCGAGTTTAACCACGTTTTCAGTATACAGCATATATATTACAAGTGTAAATAAAATAAAACCGTAAATTAATTAACTAGAATGCGAATAGATTTTAATGAACAGAGTAAACGAAAAAGACGAAAAACGTGTAAATCAAAAAAACAAATAACAGAGAGTTTCGAGAGAGAGAGAGAAAAAAGTATTACACATTTTAAATTTGAATAAATTTAAATAAACCATTAACAAATTTCGAAATCGACTAAAACAATTATATCCGCTTATATCATTTTCGTAGAATAGTATTATCGTATTTTTAATTTTAAAATTATAAAAAGAAATTTCTCAATAAATAAAGAACAACGCGTAAATTACGTATATAAACTATTATTTGCCATTCCTCCTACCACTCCCTCCCATCACACAGACACACCGTTGTGTTATTATTAACAATTATCATATTAAAAAATTAGCATTAGAAACAATCAACAAATTGGTTTTTAAATCGTATATCCAAATATTGAAATATAGAAAACATTTTTACAAAAAAAAAAAAAAAAAAAAAAACGATATACTCGTAGATCTAAATTGAAAGTTATCTCTATGCTTTTTAGTGAAACGAACCATTTAAAAAAAAATGGATCTTTTCGTTTTTACAATACAAACCGAAAACGTTTCAGTTACAGTGGCTTTTCCACTACAAGCGAAACGGTGTCTTTTAACAATTTTCAAACGCATTTTTCCCGAATCGTATAGTTTGGCCTAAGAGAGAGAAAAAATTATATTTTTAATTTTTATAGGAGCTACGATTTTTTTTTTAAAAGAAACAACACACTTCATCGCGGTCCACCACTATTGAGTTCGCTCTTCTGTCCCTCCACCGCCACTCGAGTTCGAGAACTTTTGCGGCGTATACTATTTATTGCTATTGCCGATACTCGGTCCATTGCGGACCATTCGTCAATTGCGGTACACTAGACAATGGATACACACTGTTATATGCATTATGCAACGATGACCGGGAATAAAGTGACTTGGTACCGTGAAAGGACGACCTCTGAAGAGAAGTGAAGAGAGCGGGATAAGATGTATTACAACCGGCATCAGGACGCGTTGATTAAACCGTCGAGGGAGGAGTTCGCAACGACGCAACTGACATCGGCGCATTTGCACCCTCTCGTCGTCATCGTCATCGTTCCGCGCACACCGCAATCTTCTAATGAAAAAGAAGAAAAAAAAATACACCGACCCTTCGGGCTCGTAAACGGAGGGCGAGACCTTTGCGGACGGTTAGCAGCGTATTGCGGTCGTCGCGCAGTACACCTACCTACCTCGTCGTTTCACGAGCCTCCTCTCGTCGACATTTTAATAATTTGATATATTTCAAACGAAGTCCGCTCCGGCGTCGTTTCGTTTTATAATAACAATAATAATTGTCGGCCGAAACGGCGAACAAGACGGTTTTTAATTCGGGAAAAAAAAGTAATGAAAATTTCCGAGAAAAAAAAAAATGCAGACCGGTCTCGTCGTACGAGGGCTAATAAATAATCGTGTACACGCGCGTACAGTGGACGCGAGCGGCACGAGCCGCATAACGACACAGTTATACGTATTAATAAAATGTAATATAATAAAACGACCGTTGAACAATTTACGGCGGAAAAAAATAAATGTCCCCCAGGGGGGAGTTATCGAAAAGTCCTATCTAACAAAATTATATACATATATATATATATATAATTAAGACAAAATGTCGATGCCGGAGAGTTGAAATTTCTCCCTCCGTATTATAAAATGGTAAGGACTAACGAAACGTCAACGATGTAAAAATGCGCGCAAAAAAAAAAATAATATAATAATAATAATAATAATTTTACATCGGTACGTTTTAGACGCAATCGCGATGGTGCGCGTTTGAACTCGTTTTCGATTCCAATCAGTTGGGGCGGTCCACGTCCGTTTTCTGGCACTCATACCGGTCAACACGTATAATGAGTTTCACGTTAGAAAAACGCCGTTTTTAATGCCCCTCAGACTTCGGAGAAACGATTTTTCAAAAAACTGTAACTTTCCAACAGAACGTTTCGCCGATATTATTTGACTTTACCGTAGAATAGATTACATAAATTTAAAATTTACAACAAAAAAAAAACTTCACTCGACACGCCGAGACATATCTCGATGACATGGTCTTAAAAAACAAAAAACCACCACAATCCCTCGACCAATAATAATTATTCCATTGGCGGATCGTCGCCGCGGTTTTTCTCATATTTCTACTAATCGTAGTTCGACTTACTTTAATTACGTACGCGTTACAACGTTTTTTTTTTTTTTTTTTTAGAATGACTCGTCGAATCGATCATATATATAGAAACTCTATTGAGTGTTGAATGTTTACAAGAACGTAATTTAACAGCAAAAAAAAAAAAAAAAAAAACCGGTGTGTATACGAGCGGAGAAAACGCTTAAAGATGTTTAAACGTTTCTATAACGTACTCTCGACTTACAAGATTTTCCTAGATCGAAAATAACCATCGGTCGGCACGGACGTTGGATGGACCGCGAGTAAGAAACCGCTGAATAGAATTGGAGAAATGGAGCGAGAATTATATTGGTAGAACCCGCAAAATAAAAAAGGACCCGGACGGCCTGTGAAGCAAAAGAAAAAAAATAATAATTACATACTATACACACGAAAAAGAAAAAAAAAACCGATGATAGGCTAAATGTACACTACACTGTGGTCAATAGTCGCGACAATTTTATGGATCCCCGTACAAATTACGAACGTTTTGCCACGGCAGTGTACACACACTTATATGAGGTCGTGCACACAAATTCGCCCGGGAACGGCAGCATTATTTGTGAATTGTGTTAGAGTAGCTCGACAATTTTCGATCGTCATTACATACAGTCGTGGAATAACGATCACGTCACGAAGACGAAATCATATACGGACGACGTCACATACACACACGCATTATAACGGGCACTGTTTTTCTCTCGCTTCCACCTTACCCCGATATCAATTGCCCCGCCGTCCGTGATAAATCCCGTTAAATATAATATATTAAATCGTTATTCAACGAGACACTCGAATCCGTTAAGATATTTGCCGAGTTTTTAATGCGATTTGTCTCTCGTCGTCGACCCCTACGTTTTTGCCTGTTTTCTACGTTTTTTTTTTCCCGTCTATTCGGAATTCCGAATTTCCCAATTAAATAGCTTATATAATTTCTATTGAAAGTATTCAAAATAAAACGCCTACGCATTTTTTTTTTTTTTTTGCTTCCGTATACACGTCGTATAATCAATATAAACCGATATAACACCCTGCACGCACGCGCGCTCTATATTATATTAGTTATGACAACAAAACGGGGCGGCGACGCGCGTTTCGGTCGTATACTTTTTATACATAAATATATATGCATACACGCGATTTGTATATAATAAAAAAAAAAACACTGCGACGACACACAATCGTATTTATAATATTATATTATTGCGCAATCGATAGAACGCGAACGGTTTGTTTTACGATTTGAACATAATATTAGAGCAGTACTTTCACGTCGAGAGTATAGGCGCAGCGAACACACGCGCGTTTCACACCTAACACGCGTGTCGCGCTGGATATGCCTACACAGATCACGCCCGTAGTCGTTCGCTATCGTTCTAAATCCTCCTCTCGCCGCACACCGGATCGTCGCGCGACGTATAAAAAAACAACAAAACGAAAAAATTCTTTTTTTTCTATTCTTTTTTAAAGCTCCCAAAACGAATACCGTTTCGACGCGCTCGATTGGAACGACACGACCGGGAACAAAACGGTTTCCCGCCCCTCCCCCCGTGACAGTTGAGGGGGGGGGAGGCCCCCGTCCGAATTATCCGAAGAAAACGGCGTTTTTTTCCGCCGCCCACGCACGATCGCTGCTGGTATATTTCGTCGATTCTCGGTCGATAAATAACTCTGGCGCGGAATAAACCGGCCGTGGGACGCGCGTGTCCTTTAAACGGCGGGCGTGATGCCGCCCCCACCCCCCGTTCATTCGGTCCGCCGAATTTACCGGGGTAAAATGTCGAAAACGGGACGAATGTAATTTCATCGGCTGCACAGCAAAGAAGCAGCGCGCGTTCGAATATAACACAATTACCGATGTAAATATTGCGCCGCCGCTCAACAGGATTAGGGTGGGAAATTGCCCGGTTTCGCGAACGCGGCGCCGGCGGCGGCGTTCCGTCCAACAAATACCACCACCACCCGGGAGGGAGGAGGGAGTTCGCGTACTCGACCGATTATTTTACTGCTGTATTCGATTGGACGTAAATAATATTTGGCCGCGGGCGCAGCGGAACGCGCGCGTCACCGCCGTACCCCAGCAGACACGACGATTACTGCTGAAAACGATTTCGCGTAATCCGATTTTCGGACGTACCCGCCGCCGTTTGAAAACACGGCGTGCAATTTTCCGACTCGTATGGTATATTACCATAAAAATATATATATATATAAATTATTAAAATATAAATGGACGACGCGTAAATTAGTTTGGCCCCCCTTTTTTTTTTTTTTTGACGCGCGCACGCGCAGAGTCCAACGACGACGGAAGGGTTTTTCTTCTCCATTCGCGTATTCCATAAGCAACGCGAAATAACGGACCACTAACGCGCGGCGCATGCAAACGTCAAGTTTTATTTTCGATTCGATATACGAGATTACGTCGGAATCCGATGGATCGTCAGCGGCGTTGTTCGTCCCGTGAAAACGCGTGTTTTTCTTTTTTTCTTTTTTTTTTTGCGAACGCCTCGCGGTGGAAACGGATCGGACGACCGGATTTCCATTCGTCTTCGATATTTTCGTTAATTTTCAATAGCACAGATTATTATTATTATTATTATTGGCCCATACGAGATCGATCGCATTTTACGTTCAGCCGGCTGCTGTTTACGAGTCGAATAGTAATTTTTTTTTTTTCTTTTTTGTCAATAGATCATCCCCGCGCGTTTCATGAATAATAATAATAATAATATAAATATTCTACTCTTAGCGTCCCGTTTCCGTTGACGACTACTCTCCTCTGTTGTTATGCCGTCGAGTATTTAGTGAATACGTTCTATTGTCGTCAATGGAATTCCGTTAATGCGGCAACACACGAGAGAGCCTCCTCGCACGGACGGCGGATTCCTTGCTGACGATCGCCGCCGGCGTATGATGAACGCGGATGGTAAAACGTGAACGCGTCCCAATCTCGAGACCCGTTTATATTTACTATTCGGCGGGCTCTCTCCTATTCGAATTGTCCCCGGCCATTTGTCAATTGTTTTTATTTTCCAACGTCCCTTAACTCGATGTCGCCGAGTGATGAGTGCCAATGGTTTTGCCACACATATTTGTTATTCCGCAACGCTTCGTTCATCGTGTCTTTTATAGTTGACGATTTTTTTTTTATTATTATTATTATTATTTATGATGTTGCGCGCAGAGACGTGACCCCGCCGCTTCGTTAGGCCTCCTGCATTTCGTTTGTTTTTCGCGTTTCCTTGTACGCCGTATCACCAATATTTATCGATACGAGGCAAAAGAATAATAAAAAAAAAAAAAAAAAAAAACATCCAACACGAGCGGAAAAATAATCCCATTCGCCCTCAATCGGGGAAACGACCGTTTTCCTTGTATTCGGGAATTAATTTTAAATTTAAAGTATAAAATAAAAAAAAACCTGTCGTTTCGCATTAAAAACCACACACACACGCATATCTACTAGACCGCGAGTTATTCGAATTGAAAATTCTCCCGTCAAACGACTGCTAAACGCATTTTTTAAAGACGAAACACGTACGTGAAAAATTTTGAACGCGAACAACAAATCGAAAAAAAAAAACTAAAAAACGTTCGGTTGAAAACTGCGGCGAAATTAATTTTAATAAAAATAAGATAAATTAATATATTGTCGTGCCGCGCATTAAAAACCACTCGAAAAAGAAATATATACGTGTACACTAATGAAATAAATGAATAAAACCGCGCGAATCGCCGCCGTATCATCATACGCGTTATTCACGTTTTGCGGCACGCGCTGCTGCTGCGATTTCGACGGCGAAAACAACGGAAATTCGTTTTCTTTTTCGTTTTCTTTTTTTTTTTTAAACACGAAATTCACACGGTCAATCGCGCGCGTAATTAATAGGTTTTTCTTCTTCATTTTTTTAAAACAGACGACCCCGGCGGAGTAAAACTGTCGAATAATTATAATAATAAATAAATAAAATCAAAACTCGTTGGACACTCGCGGGCGGTCTTTGCCAGGCATTTATATTATTAACACACGGCGTTTCGGTCGTGTTCATACAACAACGTACACACACACACACACACACGCATAATTTACTCTTTTTATTTATTTTTCATTTTAGATTGAAAAAATGTAAAAACGTTATAATAATAATAATAATAATACATCGGAGGCGAACGCGTCTTCGTCACTGCGGGAGGGCGCCGAGAGCGCCCCGTGACAAATGGCGACACACGATCACTTCATTGGACGATCTATTTTGTACGTATGAAAAAATACCTACTCAACACAAATATATAAACGAATAAAAAGAAAAAAAAAAAAGAAATATATAATATTTATACACACACACAACCGGAGAACCGTTTCTTTTTTTCTTTTTTTCAATTAACATTCAACTTCACGTTAATTTTTTTTTTTTTTTTTTAAATGATGACTGGTTATTTGTACACTGCAACACGTACGTATTCGCCCGACCAATTAAGCGCAAACGAAAATCGTATACAAATCACGAACGGGGAAAAAAACGACTCGACGAGATGATCGTGCGAATATATCGTTTATGAATATTGTACGGTGAAACGACGCGGCAATAACTCGTTATATATAATATTTTTTTTAACCGATTATCATGAAAATGTACAATGCTCTTCGAGCGATTTTATTATGAACATGACGGGACAACAGTAATTTTTGAACACTCCGTACTGGTAATACGTCTCGTTAAGTAAGCGAGAAAATACGAACGCAATCGATTTGAGCGTAATCCAATTATTTTTTATTCATTTTTTTTGTTGTTTTCATTTTAAGTGCCTATTGGGAAGACGGACAGCAGCTGGACGGCTATCAGCAGGTGTGAAAATAATTTTTTCTCGTTTTTTTTACGCTCTCGACAGTAAATAGCCGAAAATCAAAATTATCTTCACATATACGATCTGTGTTTATACTAAAAAAAAAAAAAAAAAAAAAAATGAAATATTCGAGTTTTTATTGAATTTCAATTCCGTACTCGGCAGTTCTTTTCGCGCGCGGATGACAAATCAACAACGAGTCGTGGATTGTTCTCCTCCAAAAGCGGGACATTAGTGTATCGAGTCAAATTACAGCGATTGTGATTCGTCTTAAATAAATAATAATTTAAGCGTTCAAATAGTAATGTTATTTTTTTATTATTTATTTAACAATTGCAGAAATGTCGACAGTAAAATACGTTACAATAACATTGGCTAATATAGTGTACTTCGTCTTTACTATTTATAAATTAAATTTGTTGAGGTAAGGAGGGGGAGACATACAATTCCGTAGTCCTCTCTCATTGAACGCACCTCTGTTGAAAGTATATTATGCCGAATGCCTTGAATCAGTTATCGTGCGTTGTACCTAAATACAAATCATCCGTCCGATTTCGAGAGAAATAAACGAATTGTAGGTAGGTGGAGGTACACGTCAAATTCGTAAAACGGTTCTATAACCCGTTTCAATACAAAATAAACGAAAATAAACGTTGTTCTACATTATTCAGTAGTTAGATGAATGGAAAATTGATATAACCATGTCTACCCCTATAATAATATTAATTCTTATTTCAATATATTGTATAATTTTTTTTCTCATTCGAAATCGTTTTGATTGACCGTTTCAAAATACACATCACTATGCATACGCTATTAATGCGTATATTAAATAATAATAATTACATTAATTGTATAGGTAAGCAAAATTGAAAACAATTTATTAAATAATAGCTTACACATTGCCATTTGTCTGGAACCGTTAAAACGAACATAATCTTATTGAGTTACGTTTATACATTTAAATATTATTGTGACTTGAAATTATTATATATATATATTATCGAAAAAAAAACTTCTTGTTACCTACTCGTACATAAAAAAAAAAAAGAATAAAATATGATACGTATATAAGATAACAAGTAAGAATTGTATAATTTAAACAGGAAAAAAAATGTAATATAAAATAAAAAATAACAAATAATTTATGGTTTACCTCCACGTATACGGTGATAACGTCGTGGTATACATTTTACGTTTTTATGGTAAATTTATCTATTCGTTTGATCTGTGTCATCGATGCAAACGAACTTTTATTTTACCCGCAAAATACCTCTTACGTTTGAATTGAAAACAACGGGAAACTCTAGTTATTAATGTAAACATACCGAAATGAAAACGTTTGTTTCGATTTCATAGCGTCTAAAAACCCGTTAAAACCGATTGTTTTTACACTAAAAATAAATAAATGTTTAAAAAAGTATTTAAATAAAACGAATTAAAATGTAAACAGACCTATTATTTGATCGAGTATATATATATATAATTCTCTATATATTATCCAAAACGATAAACGCTGATTATAAGCGATTTATTATACACGCAACGTCGTTTTTTACATTGCATACAATATATAAAAACAACAAATGGTCGGCCAAATGCCGCCGAATCGCATGTGTCATTCGTACTACACGCGCACACATACAAATATATACGATTAAGTGGCAATTTTTTTAAGAGGAGAAAAATGACAAAATATTAGTTTTCAAATTACGCGTCTACCGGCGATAAACGACAAGTTTTTCATTACTTTTTTTTTTTTTTTTTTTTCTTACACATACATCACACTCGACCGAGTTAAAATGCTTAAAAATATATTTTATATACATATATAAATAGCTCCGTAGATCATAATGATTACGATATTGTCGTAAACGTATAATATTAATAGCGTATTTTTTCAGCAGCTCTCTTTACACTCGACCGGTTGACAAATAACACGACCGGTATATATATATACCTATATGGTAAAACGGACGTTGCTTTAAAGGTATTCATAGGAAATTAATTTATACCTCGTATAAAATAAACGGACAAGACGTGTATTTTTTTTTCTTTTTTTTTTTTTTGTTATTTCCAATTGACTGTGAAGTGGATTAATAACCGAGCAGTTATCTACGATCTGTTGTGTTGGGCTATATAAAACGCGAACTCGTATAATATCGTGGCTGGTAATTTTTATACACGTACACACTCACGCACGTTGCGCGACGCGTCCGTCCAACAAATAACTGAGGGAAAAAAAAAGAATTTTTTTTTTTTTTTAAGGTATCGGGTTTCGAACGTAGTCGGCGTGGTGTCCGATCTGCGAAGGAAAGAAATGTCCTTGGTTTTACCACGCCAGATTCCTCCGGGGTCCGATTGTCGAAATGATTAAGTGCGATTGCGATGACCCACAAATGCTTAAGTTTTCAGTTAATATTAACTAAAGAAACCGGGAAACGATTGAACTCGTTTAAACGGCGACGCGGCCGAAATTGCGTTTGTAATATTGTTAGATATAATAGCGGGAAATCGCGAACTGCGCACCGACAATTGCCGGACGTTAAATTGTCAATGTCAACAAGTAAAAACAAATGGAAACAAACATAAAAACATTAAAATCAATACTCGTAAATAATAACTGTTATACACACACACACACACACCAAAGTCTAGGAGTATTATGAAAAATAAAAAAAAAATAGATGATAAGAGTTGTGTTCGTTCACTATATCGGTTTCGACAAAAAATCATCGTCAGGTATTGAGTGAAAAAGAAACAGAATAAGAAATAAAAATTATATAGAAAATTATGAATAATACGATAAAAATAGATAGGGTTTAAAAAAAAATTAATAAAAATAAAAAGACAAGAAAAAAATTGTCTACACGGTGAATTAAAATGTTAAAAAAAAAAGAGAACTGTGTCGTGTTATTAATATTATTCAATTTATATATATATTGATATGAAATGTAAAATTCCGTTTGTTATTTAAAATATTTTAAAATTTATTACGTTTATTTTTATAAATATGTGTAATTCTTCAAAAAACTGAATTTTATATTAATAATAAATTCGAAATGTCTAAGTCATTCGGAATAAATTTTTTTAAATTGTATTTCAGAGAAGCGTTTTTATTATATCTGAGGTAAAATTTCTATTCGTTTTATTAATATGAAATGTATTACAACTAGGTACATTTGAATATTTTTAAAATTATCATTAAGAAATCGTTTTTTTTTTTTTATATTTATTGATCATATTAAATAAAAGCAAACGATTAAATGTATAGTAAATAAACAATTTCAATACAACCCCTAAATATTTAATTTTCTTAATGTACTTTTTAATAAATTTTATATTCACACACACATATACATTAATTATACAAATGTATTATTATTATTACAAATAATTGTTCCAGTATTCAGTGCACAATATGCAGTGCTTACCGAATAAAAATTATTACTTGTAATTCGTTTTGAAATATCGTTAACAGCAGTTAAATAATAATGATATACCGGTAAGCCCGTCGATAAGAATAAAAACTTTAATCGTATAAAATCTAAAAGTGTTAAAACTCATATCAATCATTAGCCGCCCAAATGTGTCCTTGAACCGCATACAATTTTTAGAAAGCGATCCAGAACGTTTTCAATTACAATTATTATTCACGCAATATTGTGATCGTTTAAGGGATAAATAATCAATAATAGTATATACACACACTAGATGAACGATAACATGTTTATATACCGTCTCTGTGCTTCACACACTTGATTATAAATTACAATAATACCGACTTCATTCAGTGCGTAATATATTTATATTTAACGAAATTCTACGACCAATTAATACATAATATATTATAATCTATACTGTATATACAGTAAACCGTAATAAAAATTCCAGTTATAAATAATAAATGCGTATAAAAACAGTAAATACGCGACCGAGGAGATATTTTACGATAGACGGTTTTATACATTTGGATGCGATGCGTCGGTACTGAACGAAGTAAAATAAAAAATATATTATAAGAAATAAATCCAATTTAGAAAAGAGAATTTTCTAGACGAGTGGATTTTCATCGTAAAACGAAATGTCAATGAAATTCGACCGATAAAAGAAGAAGACGCACACATCACAATCGCACTGGCAATGTCCTAAAACCAATAACACAATATTTCCCGGGCCAATATCAAAAACACTCCGAATAATAAATATAACTTTAATTCGTCTAATCGAACAAATATTCGAAACGTTGTGAATAATAATAATAATAATAATAATAATAATAATGAGCGTATTGTCTACTTCGTATTGTAATGTATCACGTGAACAAGACGAAGAAGTGTTCCTCATCATTGGAAAATTCGGGATTTTTTTTTTTTTTTACAATTCTATAGTCTTAATATCGTCGAGAACGCAATCAGAAAATCTACTTACACCGAAACGATAATTGTGTGTAACATGTGCGCGCCGAATTTCAATTATTAATTTTACTATTTACAATGATCGCAACAATATTCACTGCAATCCAAAGTACTCGATATTTATTTGTAATATGAGCATACAACAAACCTTAACAAGTAGAAATCAGTATAGGATGTAAGATAGAGATGCTGTTCACCGAAGATTATTAGATGTCCGGTGTGAGGGATATTATATGGAACAACAAGCCAAACGGGGGCGCGCAAGGGAATTATTATTAAACAATCCCTTACATAAAATATTTAGGTTTTTTTTTTTTTAACACTCATCAGACAATCGAGTTGTTTTTTTTTTTTTAACTAATTATCTACCCCTGTCAACCGTCGCTTATTTTGAGTACGGGCAAGAAGGTAATAAAATAATATGACGCGTTGCTGAACAGTTATTAATCGCTGTTATTCTATGGTTTCGTGTGACGGAAAAACGCTAGTTCGGAATGCGTGTGTACGCCATATCGCCCCGTGTTTTTTGCGCGAAACAAAATTAATTTATGTGGCTTATGTTCGACTACTCGCAGCTGCAGTCGGCAAGAGAGAATTCGCCGATTGTCCCGGGCGAAACGTGATCGAACGGCGGATCGAATAAATAAACGATGCGACAGAGAACGAGAGAGGCTCTCTCACGACTGTACGACGGCCGACCCATATAAGTGATTAAGTCGGGTTTAAGTCAGTATTACCGTTACTGGAACGCGCCGGATATATTGTTGCGGATATAATAATAATTATTATTTTTTTACATTATTATTTTTATTATTATTATTATTATTATTATTATTATTATTATTATTATTATGGTACGCGCATGTCGATAAATCAACGGTCCGATGACAGATCAATTAAACAGAAGTAACTGATTGTAATTTAGATCCGCCGCCGACCTGTCTGTCGCGGTGGCGGCAAACACACATGCGATGATAAAACGAAGGGAAAAAAAAAGGGGAAAAAATAATACGCCTTCGTAAAACAAGTTTCCGAGACCTTCAAACGGCGAAGTAGAAAGAAAATAGCGAAAAGAATAACAATCCGAATGGCTATTTTCAAACGTACGAATTCGCAATCATAAATCAGCAACATGTATAATATATATATATATATATACGTAAAGGAGAATATGATCAAAACTATATATTTAAATGCATGATTTGTGATAAGTGATTTAAGGTTTTCGTTTATACGAGGGAAAAAATAATAATATTTTATTTTATTATACAGAATAACGTTAAAAGTTCAACTTGAAAACTTAACAATACTACAATAGCAAAAGTATTGTAAATGTTAGACATTTATTATTATTCCGGTATTAAAACAACAAATAATAATAATAATACCCATACTATTTTATATTTCAATCTATAAAAATGTAAATTGATAATTTTAACATTAATATCAATACATTTGAATGTAAATTGTCTAATTTTAAATCATAAACATTAAACGAAAAATCATTTTTGTGCATATAACTATTAGACATTTCACTCGAATAATAAATACGCAACAGGGTTTTGTAATAATATGTATTAAATATATCGGCTAAATTGAGAACAATTTTAAAATATTTGTTTTTTTTTTTTTTTTTTTTTTTACCTTGGATTTGATTAGTATTCCAAACGTATTGGACATTTTCACAAATCTCATCAATATTCTGTCTATTGAACAGAGAGTACACGTGTGCAATATTTTCAATTCAGTTTACTTTATACTTCTTATTACTACTGTCTATACCGCGGAAGGGGAAAAAACGCGGAACTCCCGATTTCAATTCAAATATAAGTGAATTTAAATATAAAATAGCGATGAGTTTGCTGTGATCACGTAACGCGCTCTTGCAGCATAGTTCATTATCGTTCCGTTTAGCCGTCCTTTGTTTTTTGTTGAGTTCAAACTGATTTGTGTACAACAGTTATCGTCACTGGTTATTATTACGACTAGAAACTTACAGGAGTCTGCGTGTTTGTCAATAATCATTCAAAACATGGCTCAGTGATATAGAGAACGTTGTTTCATAAACACTAGGAATTTAAAAAAAAAAAAAAAAATGTGCTCTCGTATTTCGCACATTTAGCTCTTTTTCACGTATTAGTGCATATTTTATTGTTATATTTGAAATTCTAAGAGTATATTTCATTAAATTAAACACCTATTTTAAAAATTAGTAGTTATTTAATCTTTAAAATTAGCAAAAAATAAATAAAAATAATAATTATTTTTAGCTTTATAAGTTCTAGTTTTATTAATATAAATTTTTAAGAATAAAAATTAACAATTTTTTTATTATTATTGATTTATTAATCCAGTACCTATATAGATACCTAGTGGATATACCGTACATTTAAATGTTTTGGCCTATTTTGAGAACATGTTTTAGTGATCTACATATTTCATCAAGAGCATAAGTAGTGAATTTTTTAAGAAAGCATAATTGCATGCAATATTTTCAAGTTTTTTTTAGGGCACGAAGTGTCCTAGCTCTAATGATTTACCAACAAACAGCGCACGTCCCCGAAACCATTACACATTAATTTTTGTGGAATAAAAATGCGAAACGTTATACTTTGGGAACTAAATAATAACAATATTATGGTTGTAATAAAAACATTTCCCCTTTTTTCCAGTCAATACACATTATTGCTCGTAGTACGACGATATTAAATTTTAGTCGATAACGAAATCGTTTCAATAGAACACTAAGCGCACGATAGTAATTTTCCAAAAGTGGCGTGGAGGACGGTTGTGTATATCGCGCGCGTAAATTTCTTTTATAAGACTAATATTCCATAACGTAACGTTCGAAATAATTGCCATATCCCTTACAAGACGCGCAAAGACGCGCGCTTGCACCGTAAATATAGGGTTGAAAATGATCGAATAACTTTTTTCCTCTTCTTTTTCTAAGGGCACCTCGTTATAACGCGATTAATATCCCCGAAGTGAGGCTAATTGTGGGTTTGGGACGCACGCAATAATAATAATAATAATAAGAGAAAAACATGGATTTTTATAGAGCCGCGGGCCTCGTAGGCATAATAATAATAATAATAATAATAATAATAATAAAATAGAGGCGCTTGGCACATGTTGTTCGCTGGGTGGTGGAAAGGTGGTTTATGTTTTTATGACCTCAATACTGTTATAACATGACGGATAAAATTAAAGTGTATATATAAAAAAAAAAAAAAAAAACGAGAAGAAAAATATTACTCGTAATAACGCAATAAAACGTATACACGAAATTATTTGTGGTTGACGGCGCAGCTGTCGCGCAACTCACGACGAGTCGCCGTTTGAAAAGACTTCAGACGAAATCTATACCCAATAGATTATAAACCCCGACGAAAAAGTCAATAAAAACACGTCGTGTTTATTTCACGCGTTATACGCCCTGCCCCGTACACACTGCTCTGTACGCAGTCGTATAAGAGAACACACGACGAGTCGGCGAAGACAAGCACTTTTAATCAGATAAACGATATTTGTCGGAATTTCTATATTTGTTTCTTCTTTACAAATATACCCCAATGATAAATTGTTAATTTTATTTTTGTTTTTTTTTTTTTTACGACATGCACCTTATACGGGGGAGGGGGCAGAGAAACGAAATATGTTTAAAAAATAAATCCCATTGAAAAAGGAAATAAACCGCTTCAAAATTCTTGTCTGTGTGTATATATATATATATTTATATGTAATTTATATTAAAATATTATAAGCGAATTCAACGTACGTATAAGGTAAAGGCAAGAACATAATATTATAACGCGTATATGGTGAGTATAACTACATATTATAGTTTTGTGTATTTGTATACACATACATATTATATACAGAGTGCTCCATTATTTGCACTACAAACATTATTTTTTCTTTTAATTTTTTTTTTTTTTTTTGTAATATTCACAATAACGATACTGGAACGCCGTCTAATACGCAATGCAGGTACGAACACAAAATTATTCTGTTAAATACACAGAATATATAACACCGTATAATATTATTATTGTATATTTTAATTCGAAAACAATAATCGAGGCTGTTTTGCTCGAATGAGATAATTCGTAAAATAAAATCGCTCATCGTTGTCTACAACCGTTGTATATAGACGAGTTTGAAGTAAATTTAATTTGAAAAGATACATAAATTTCAGTGAAGTCTTAACTTGTTAAGTAACTATTTATTTTGTTTTCTTTAACTTAACGTGTGTTACTTTCGAATTAATTGAGATATTTATACCACACAGGTAACGTCAACAATTATAATATTATATAACATAAAGCAAATAGTACTGAAGACTGTATAAGACACTGGGAGGTTAGGTTATCTCATTTCTATTTGAACGGCTAATTAGAATATTTTAATTTACTAACCGAATTGAGTTACTTTAAAAAAAAAAATGTACTTTCAAAGTTAAAAAAAAACTTAACAGATCTTTATGTATGTTTATATATATATACGTACATATATTTATTTACATTAACTTAATTTAATGAGTTAAAAAAAATTAGTAGACTTGCCCAGCCTTGCATATTCTCTACATCGTATAATTATTAAGTACGCTACTATTCATAATATATAATATATTTTAATTATACTTTAATATACGTCAGCCATGTCAAAATCCACTAACACATAATAAACCTTATCTAATAAATCAAAATAGATAAACTTATAATAAAGGAGCATACGTAATTACATATGTAAAATAACTTGTTAAGTATATAATTTATATTAGAATAAACCTCGACATAATTATTATACAGCTATAATAAAACACTTATAAAGAAGTGTAACTATTCTGGTGCGTGCGAAATACGAACAGCAAAAAAAAATAATAATAAATACGGCTAAAAAAAAAAATATATATATAAGAATGTACTATATAGAAATATATATATATATATATATATTGTGGATTAAAAGTTTTTATCAGATACTGTCATCGGTATTTTATAGTTCAGTCGGCGAAATTTATGGACTGCTACGAGGCGTAAAGGGCGAAAAAAAAATGAAAATATACATTGCAACAAAAAAACAACGGACGGAATTCGTGAGGTTTGCGTCGCTACATTTATTAAAATGGCGAGCGTTTATTTTACAAATATTATGTGGTAGATATATATATATATATATATATATAAAAAAAGGAAACAAATAAAAACCCGAAAAAATAATAAAAACCGAAACAATAATATGCCATTCGACGTGTATTCAAAACGTTAAATTCAAAAATGATTTATTAATTCGGCCAAAATTTCAAACGCGTTCAATACGTACGGAAATTATACAAAATCAACAAAACACACACTATTACAATTTTAATAAACCGCATTCGTCTTCAAACCCAGTTTAACGATCACAATTTCATAAAAATAATTGATAATGAGCATATTTATATATACACAGCGTGTATGTTTCTAATGTTAAATCGAGAAACAACGGCCGCGGTTCGAAAAACGATTGGGAACGATTTGTTTTGTTCGAATGGAAAAGTCGTCGACATATGTGTGGGTTATATAAAAATATATGGAAACGCGTTTCGAGTGAGAAAACGCGTAATGAACGCGCTACATCGTATTCGAGGCAGAGAACTTTTTTTTTTTTTAACTTATTTGAAGTTAAATAATTATGTGTTTCATTTATTTACATAAAAAACGGATTTTTTTTTTCAGCCCCAAAACAAAAAAAACAAGCAGATAACTCTTAAACGTAATAACAGACGCGTATGCCTGTAGTTCAACAGGGATTTTTACAGAATGTGAGGCCAGAGGATCGTCGTTAGCGAAACGCGTAATTAATAATAACGCGAGGAAATATGACGTACGTTAGGCTGGCCCCCCCCCATTCGAAATTTGTAAAAAAAATTATGCAGATATTTAGCAAGGAATTCGCATGAATTTGCAAGACTAATTTTAGAATTTGCACGCTACTCCTTCGTCCGCAATTTCAATTTCAAGGGGGGGGGGCTGGCAAGACGTCACGCCAGCCCCCCCCCATGGTAAATATTAACATTTTTCAAATTTTTTTTTTGCAAATATTTAGCACGCAATTCGCATGAATTTGCAAGACTAATTTGAGAATTTGCACGCCACTCCTTCGTCCGCAATTTCAATTTCAGGGGCTGGCAAGACGTCACGCCAGCCCCCCCCCCATGGTAAATATTAACATTTTTCAAATTTTTTTTTTGCAAATATTTAGCACGCAATTCGCATGAATTTGCAAGACTAATTTGAGAATTTGCACGCCACTCCTTCGTCCGCAATTTCAGTTTCAAGGGGGGGGGCTGGCAAGACGTCACGCCGGTTCTCTCCTTAGTAAATATTAACATTTTTCAAATTTTTTTTTTGCAAATATTTAGCACGCAATTCGCATGAATTTGCAAGACTAATTTGAGAATTTGCACGCCACTCCTTCGTCCGCAATTTCAGTTTCAAGAAAGTGGTAGGCAAGACATCACGCCGGTTCTCTCCTTAGTAAATATTAACATTTTTCAAATTTTTTTTTTTGCAAATATGGTCACCCTAGCTTAGTCCCCTCAAGTTCCCCTTGATTTCCACCTATGGATTTTACCATCATTTTTTTCATTGAAAAATACGTATTTTTCAAAAAAAGTGATCAATCCACAAATACAGCTTAGAAAATAATTATGTACAAAGAATAATATTTAATAAAGATTGACTTACTTTTCTCGTTGTTTTTTAGTTCGATTACCCTATGTTTAAAATGTAGAACTGCCTCGACAATCTTCAAAGGATCAGCCCCAGGTTTTCTACCAACCATATTATTCAATAAAATATAATATTTATTAACACAAAATAATTAAATGAAAAATTAAATTAACTAAATTTAATTGTTCAAATTACACAGTTTAATAAAATCACATTTAATATGGAGATAACACATGGAATTGGATAATATTGATAAAAGAAAGTTTGGAAATTGTTTTCCGGGACAAAGCATTACTATATTATATACCACTAGTTTTAATTTTTAAAAATAATAATTATACTAATGTAAAATTTATAGGTACTTATACAAACTAATCATAGATATCAAACAAACTTATACAAAAGCGAAAAATACATAAGCCGTTACTCGCACGTAGAGAGATTTACTCACACAACACGACTTTTTGTTTTCGGAATGCAAATATGTTTCCTAAACAGAACGATATAGTGCCCGTAGATCGATAAATCTATTTTTACACACTTCCTTATAAGGTACTATGAATTTGGGGAAAGCACAACTACCAGCATGTTAGTAGTTCTCAAATTAAAACTATGTGAAAGAAATTCTCACATACAAGTAGCCAGTAGGCCTCATTAGCGCATCATACTACTAGCGTGATTTTGTTTTCACCGTAACACTTACGAGTTATTTTTATAATAATTTCCTAAAAATGTACTAAATACTAATGTTTATATTTATAATGAAATATACAAATAAAGTAAGGCGCATATTAAATCAATTTCAATCCTTTAACTTTATAGTTATTACCTGCAAGAAATGTCATCAGCTCTCCCGCGAGATTTTTAAAATTTCAGGTGAAAGGGTGGGAAAAATACCGAAATAGTCTTGCAAATTCATGCGAATTGCGTGCTAAATATTTGCAAAAAAAAAATTTGAAAAATGTTAATATTTACTAAGGAGAGAACCAGCGTGACGTCTTGCCTACCACTTTCTTGAAACTGAAATTGCGGACGAAGGAGTAGCGTGCAAATTCTCAAATTAGTCTTGCAAATTCATGCGAATTGCGTGCTAAATATTTGCAAAAAAAAAATTTGAAAAATGTTAATATTTACTAAGGAGAGAACCGGCGTGACGTTTTGCCTACCACTTTCTTGAAACTGAAATTGCGGACGAAGGACTGGCGTGCAAATTCTCAAATTAGTCTTGCAAATTCATGCGAATTGCGTGCTAAATATTTGCAAAAAAAAAATTTGAAAAATGTTAATATTTACCATGGGGGGGGCTGGCGTGACGTCTTGCCAGCCCCTTGAAACTGAAATTGCGGACGAAGGAGTGGCGTGCAAATTCTCAAATTAGTCTTGCAAATTCATGCGAATTGCGTGCTAAATATTTGCAAAAAAAAAATTTGAAAAATGTTAATATTTACCATGGGGGGGGGCTGGCGTGACGTCTTGCCAGCCCCCCCCCCTTGAAATTGAAATTGCGGACGAAGGAGTGGCGTGCAAATTCTCAAATTAGTCTTGCAAATTCATGCGAATTGCGTGCTAAATATTTGCAAAAAAAAAATTTGAAAAATGTTAATATTTACCATGGGGGGGGCTGGCGTGACGTCTTGCCAGCCCCCCCCCCTTGAAATTGAAATTGCGGACGAAGGAGTAGCGTGCAAATTCTAAAATTAGTCTTGCAAATTCATGCGAATTCCTTGCTAAATATCTGCATAATTTTTTTTACAAATTTCGAATGGGGGGGGGCCAGCCTAACGTACGTGGAAATATGGATGATTGTAAACGATAGGAGTTTCTCAGTTAACGGATAGGCACCGGTTTAAGTTTACATTGACTAGGAAGATGCGAGTTGTTTGTCGACGATCTGCAGAGGACGCACTGCTCGAGTCAATACAACAAGACGTGCGTGTTAATCACACACAAGTTAAGGAGAAAAGCGACGAGGCGCAAACATTTTCATTGCGCTCGTTCATCAATCATACGATTTGGCGATCACAAGAAGTCGGATGGATCCCGGAAAACAGACACACCAACGAACACTCGACAACGGGTCTCACTGAAATACCGCTATTGTTGCTGCTACTGCTGCTGCTGATGCTGCTGCTGCTGCGCAGTATAAGGTTTTACGTGTATATTTCTAGAAAAAACAAATCCCAAAACACTTGAATGGAGTCAATTAATGGACTCGACGACGAATATCGAATCGAGATGTTATAATATAAAAACTTTTGTTGTTGTTTTTTGTTTTGTGAAAAATTCACTTTTATTAGCGGTAATATGTGCTAAATCGCGTGTGTTCGACAACGTGTGCATTGAATAAGGAAAACTCGACACGTTTAATACCGTTATAAAAACGTTATAGTTATCCCTATAATATCAATTTTTTAGCGACGTTACGAACCCAGATTTTTTGGGTTCGAACTTATTGAAATTAAAACCAGTGCGAACCGAACATCAAAAACGTTTTAATTTTTAAAATATTTAAAACGACTATTACACAGTACTCGACAGATTTTTCCAATTCCGCCACTGAAAACAGCAATCAGGCAAATCGATAATAAATAATAAAAAAAAAAAAAATTCGTATAGTTTGAAACTCGTTTTACTACTAATACGAATTGAAGGAAAAATTATTATCTATCCAAAATAATAGAAGAACAAACTCAATTTCTATTTATTTAAACATCAATTGCATTTTTTTTCCCCCCGACGAATCGGGTTTAAATTTCGTTTTGCCGGGTCCCCCGACATTCGAACCGAACCGCGAACAACCCGAAAAATCGAACGGTTCGTAACATCGTTGTATAAAATATATTTCTTTTCGTTAAATTATACAAAAAAACAAAAACTCCGTGCACACAAGACGGGGAATTCAAATGGAAATCGTTTTACGTTCAACATGTCATTTAAAATAATAGGCACACACACACTGCAGCATCACCACACTTCACTGAAGAATATAGTATATAATATGTATGAACCCACGCAATTTCCGTTCGCAGAGACGGATTATTATTATTATTCGCGCGACACACGAGGAGGACACAATAATAGGAAAAAAATAAACTGCCCCTTGGAAATGGCTCGTACACACGTTTACTCCAAGTCGTTGTCGATAGATTGCGATCGATTATTATCATCATCATCATCACGGGATGATCCACACACGGCACACGTGAATACTAAACGCGTTTCGTCCGAGAAATCCTCGTTATTATAATATAATATGTAATATATATTTCGTACGCGTAGTAAAACTCTTATAGAAATTCAGCGGACTTATTGCGGTCCGATTTACACACAATATAATACGTATTGCGGAACGTCGGTAGTGTGCGGCTAGGTGGACGCGCGCTATTTTTTACGCGTATGTCGCGACGTCGACGACGTGCGCAAATTTGACGAAATTCCCCGGGTACGTCGACTCGGACAATTTATACCGCGTCTATATAGGCCGTCGTATATATCGCCCCGGCGAAAAACAAATCGAAACGCACATGAAATAACAACAATACCTGCTGTCTCCTCTGTCACGAGACGCAGTGACGATCATCTTCGCGAAAAAAATTAAGATTTTTCTCATTAAATTATTATTGACTAGTCCGCCGCGCGGGGACTATAATTATTACGATTATTTTAATTTAGACATTTGACCAATTATTATTGTCGCGCTCTCGCGAAAAATTCATTTTGCGTGCGACGATATTGAATCACAAAAAAAAAAAAAAAATAATAATAATAAAAATTAGACGATGCATCCGATTTTTCGATAAATGGACCAAAAAGAGATCGTCTAAAAATTGCTCCGCCTTTTCGACATTATAAGGGAAGTCGTCGAACCGTCACATTTTTCGTAACTCCTCTCAAAACTGGCTACGTTCAAATTACAAAACAGGAGTTTATTATTTTTTGTTTACACTAGAAAACACGCAATGATATAATTATATTATTACAGTACGTTGCCTAATTACCGTAATTTAAAAAAAAAACGACATTATTATCACGGAGAAATTACAATTATTAAACCATTCTAAGACACGCTGTATGTTACACAATATTATACATATTCACGTAGAACGAATAAACAATTTGATTAAAAAATATATATATACGTATGTTTAAAGATGAAAACAAAAAAACAAAAGTTATTTAATATTTTGTATTTTCAAAATAGTTCATAACGAAAACTCATATATACTCGTATATATATACGAGTGTTAACAATACTACAACCAAAAATCGATTTCTGTTATAGCTCATAATATGTTGATGGAATTATTTTATATACACGTAAACAATTTCACCGGTAAAGATATTAAAGTAGAAAAAAAAAAAAGAAATAAAAATATCGTTCATTCATAATAAACCAATATTGTTATTGGCCGTGCACATCACAACAGATTGTACGAATTGAAATCGTATTCAAAAACACTTAATTATTATTTTACTAAATACGCGTAAACGTATACAACCGCGTATAATTTATATTACAATCAATAACGTCATACGTACATATCTCAATCACACCGGCGGATACCGATTTTCAATTTCGAAATTATTACACGACGTTTCTGAATAATTGAAAAATATCTATATATATATATATATATACACCGTCCGGTAAATTTTCTCTTAGCATTTTGAATTCAAACTGCCGAAGTCTGTTTGTAAATTTATTTGTTTTATTCGTTTTGTACACATATAATTTTCTCTCTCTCTCTCTCTCTCCTCACGGAAGATTTATCATCATCCACGAAACGAATAGAAACTCCGCCTTCCACGCACAGGCGACCGACGGAATGCGTTGTCGTCTTTCCGAATCGTACATGATTTATACGTTATACAATATAAACACACGTTTTAAGATGATATATATATATATACACACACTATTTTTTTATTTTTTTTTTTTTAATATATTTTATTCTTCACCTACTCCTTCGTCCACTCTATATACATATAAACGCATTGGCGTAATTTCGAGGATAGATTAAAAAAAAATTAAAAGTCGTGTATACGAGTATATATTATATATACACATGCACACAAGCGGCTCGGCAGGATATTTTAATGACTATAAACTAAACGCCGGGTTTGTATATTATGTATTATATATATAAATATATACATATAAGTTGTCGGGACTTGTTTGTGGAAGGTGCTTGGCCCGGCTAATAAATACCATGCTAACGAGACCTGACCAGTGCCGGTTCACCTGGCACCTTGTTATTTACTGTGTGTGTGTGTTTATATTTATATATTTTTTTTTTTTGTTTAACAAGCCATGTTTCAGACTATAATTAAGTTTATTTAGAATGGCGATGATGTTGCCGTCGACCAACTATATAACTCCTCTTGCTCGTCCTGCTGTTGCCGCTATACAAGGGATGTCCGAAACGGAATAATAAAACGAAAATCGTTTAACACAACAACACTCGGTTTCGAAATAATAATAATAATAATATATATATATATATTAGAATAATAATGATGATGATGATGATGACAAGACGGACGGACGCCTTTCGAAATATAATATAGAGATTTAAACGGTGGGCAACAAAGGGCAACACGAACGACGAAAATGTGTGCGTCCGGATGCTGTTTAATCCCGTCGCCTCGTAATCGGTTAATACATAGAAGAAGAAAACAACGAATTTCAAACGAGTAATTTCTATGGCGCCAACAGATATCGAATTGAGTTTCCGAACCACTGAATACCCTGCGGAGCTAGGTCGTATCACAACCCTTTTTCTCCCTCATACACACACACACAAACGCACACGAACGTTCGTAAGTTATCTCACGAATCTTCATACTGGATGACGAGGGAAACGTTTACGAGTATATAGCGGATAATACCGTCAATATAAACAGTCAACAACTGACAGCAGTAAAAAAATAAATAAATATCCTATCTGTCCTCCTCGCAGGCCACCCCGCCGTGTTTGAAATGCGACGACGACAATCGTGCACCACGTGCGTGTATACACACATATGCGCACTAAATGAGGGAAAAAACACAGAAACAACGAAATATTTCCGACAAAACAACAATTGTCGTTCAAACGTACACGAATGAACGATATAGAAACACACGGACGTAAATTCAACGCGTACTATAGTAAAAAAAATGTACAAAATTACGCGTGAAATTTATTTATACAATTCATTGAAGTCGTCTAATATATTAGGATTCGCGCGTGTATATTTATTCCTCGTATACATTATTTTCGGATCTTTTTTTTCTCAATCTCAAACCCTTAAATTTTTATTACGAATTTCTTTTTTTTTTTTTGCTGTATTTGTTAACATTAAGCCTTAACGACTTGAATTTGAAATTTAAATAAACGTAAATGTGTGTGTGTGTGTTAATATATAGAAATCATGCGAATGCAAATAATATAACATGCGAAATTCTATTCTAACATATACTACTTTCGTTTATTTACGAAAAAATAAAAATAATTGTTATAGAACTACAACAACGCACTTATCGTAAGTACGATAATTATATTAATGAGTTTTGTACGCATACTTGTCAATTTAATACCTTATTATAATAATAAATAAGTATTACAATTATAAGTAAATTGTTATATACGTAGATTACGACTAGCGATTATAATAATATGTTTTCCCTAATGATATCATTTCATTCCTGTGCCATCGCTTATTTCGTTGAGTGACGTCTCTTGTCACGTGATTCTTTTTTTCTTACCGGGTCTTATAAACAAAAAAATATATATATTAAATATATTACAAAGTGACGATAGAATATTTTTAACTAAATCGATCCGAATTCAAGCTCCTGTCAATTTGGCAAGTTCTACATCAATATAATTTCATAATGTCAGAAAAGTGAAACTCAATAGTATACAAGAGAGAGTGTCGCAACGGCTGTTCGTAAGTGTAATACTTTCTGAGAAAACGCTTATTCTTTACTTTTCTTGAGCTATGTTGCAAAATAAATGTAAATAGAGAGAGTGTGTGCGTCACTAGAGTTTTCTATAATTTTTTGACTGGTAATTCAGGAAAACAACTGAAAGGAGTGCATCGTTCTAGAGAAAGAATGCAACCTAACCAAGCTTGTTAGATGAGCTACCGTTTAAAATATAAATATATGTATATTATTTTATATTGTGTACGGAGTGACATTATTCGACAAATGTATAACGAATTTAATAGAAAAATGTTAAACCAATTGCGTAATGAACATTGCGTAGTATAAAAACATTCCCGAAATTAAGCGTATTATTTTTGTGATAAAACGCGTTCGCACACATTAAACACATACATAACACTACAAAAAAAAAAAAACAGTAATTTCGTTGTTACGCTGTTAATGCAAAATAAATGTCAAATTTTCTAAAATTACGTTGTTTATAATAATTATTATAATGACGTCTCCTTGTCCAAATACACGTATACAGATACTCGCAATCATTATAATGCGTATAAGTCTACGGTATATATACGTATTATAATATACACAGGTTTTTTTGTAACAAGACAAAATAATAATAAATCATGTGAATAATAATGATTCCGGGAGGTTATTCTAATACCGAAAAGAATGAAGAAATAAAATAAAAAGTATTTTATACGGAGCGTTGACTAATTATGATCTAGTCTATCATTAGGATCGGTAGTCATTAATATACACATTGAGTATATCGTTCTTTTATACAGTTATATTCTCTCTCTCTCTCTCTCTTTCTGAATATTTCTCTCTCACGCTCAGTGAAAAATAATAAGTGTACAACATAATTTTTTTTTATTATTATTATTATTTACTACGCGTAAGGGACTGGAAAAATTGTTTTTTTTTTATATATATATATTATATTATATTTCTGTTCTTCGTTACAACAATATTTCATACGCGCGTTCTCTCATTCAACAAACACCACAATAATAATAATTACCCTAACATTCGGAACCGAACCATAAACAATTGTACCTATACACTCCTCTGTTATTATTATACACGTGTAACACGGTTTTTACATAGCCCGGTTGAAAAACAAAAACAATACGATCGCGCGCGCATTCATATTTTATTTCATTTTACACCGGAGAATATTACTGGTTAGAGGTACATTTAAACAACTCACAGGTGTATTTAAAGTGTTTCTAACGAGTATAAAAAACAAAACAAAAAAAAAACGATACGAATTAAGAAGAGAGCAAGAAGATGTGTAATACGATAAAAAAAAAAAAAAAATAAGAAAAACTATGTTCGGAACGTTCATGTACACGTATGTATAGTTTTATACCGACAATCGTACACGTAATATTGTAATTTGCATTTAAATACCAACCGCCCACTTTTTATTTAAACATTCGTCGTGGTATTTGATAAATACCATTAAAACTACGGTATTTAATTCGAAATATTCGTCTTATCGGTAAACTGTGTATTGTTATTATTATTATTATTATTATCTATTATCTATTATCTATTAATCTATTATCTATTATCTATTATCTATTATCTATTATCTATTATCTATTATCTATTATCTATTATTATTATTATTATTATTATTATTATTATTATTATTATTATTATTATTATTATTATTATTATTATTATTATTATTATTATTATTATTATTATTATTATTATTATTGGAGACCCGAAATATGGATAGCAAACTTTAAAAGTAGAGTTTTTTTTTTTTTAAATAAAATCACATATAAGCAAATGTTGAAAGTAAAAAAAAAAATGTATATATATATACATAAACAAAAGGATTAAATGTATGTAATATATACAGTCCTTTAAATCACATCTCAACTGCGGCGGTAAAAATCGTGTTTTTTTATTTCCGTTACCTTCATATTAAAAAATCGAACGTGTACGGTACGAAAATACGAAAATTTACGCTCTATGCGTAACATTTTACTATATAATATAAACATTATACGTTCGTAAATGATAATTTAAAACACAATCGCCGTTCGTTATATATATATATTATTATTATTATTATTTTAGTTACATTTTTATGTTACTTTCGCGGCGTTTTGATTAATTTGTTTTGCTATGTATTATAAAGAATTCTCAATTTGTTTTCTCCATCGAATTCGCGGTCTTCAAGAGACGAGTTCCGAATTAATAATAATCGTTTCCGCGACGTTTTAACAGGCCGCCCCATTCCGTATACGGCATATTGCGGAGGCCGTCACGTGTTGTTCCTAACACTAACTATGTTACATGTTAACACTAACCATGTACACGTATGTAAGTTTTATACCGACAATCGTACACGTAATATTGTAATTTGCATTTAAATACCAACCGCCCACTTTTTATTTAAACATTCGTCGTGGTATTTGATAAATACCATTAAAACTACGGTATTTAATTCGAAATATTCGTCTTATCGGTAAACTGTGTATTGTTATTATTATTATTATTATTATTATCTATTATCTATTATCTATTTATCTATTATCTATTTGTCTATTTGTCTATTTGTCTATTTGTCTATTTGTCTATTTTGTCTATTTGTCTATTTTGTCTATTTGTCTATTTTGTCTATATGTCTATTTGTCTATTTGTCTATTTGTCTATTTGTCTATTTGTCTATTTGTCTATTTGTCTATTTTGTCTATTTGTCTATTTGTCTATTTTGTCTATTTGTCTATTTTGTCTATTTTGTCTATTTGTCTATTTTGTCTATTTGTCTATTTTGTCTATTTGTCTATTTTGTCTATTTGTCTATTTGTCTATTTTGTCTATTTGTCTATTTGTCTATTTTGTCTATTTGTCTATTTTGTCTATTTTGTCTATTTGTCTATTTTGTCTATTTGTCTATTTGTCTATTTTGTCTATTTGTCTATTTTGTCTATTTGTCTATTTCGTCTATTTGTCTATTTTGTCTATTTGTCTATTTTGTCTATTTGTCTATTTTGTCTATTTGTCTATTTGTCTATTTGTCTATTTGTCTATTTGTCTATTTTGTCTATTTGTCTATTTGTCTATTTGTCTATTTGTCTATTATCTATTATCTATTATTATCTATTATTATTATTATTATTATTATTATTATTATTATTATTATTATTATTAATATTATTATTATTATTATTATTATTATTATTATTATTATTATTATTATTATTATTATTATTATTATTATTATTATTATTATTATTATAATTGGAGACCCGAAATATGGATAGCAAACTTTAAAAGTAGAGTTTTTTTTTTTTAAATAAAATCACATATAAGCAAATGTTGAAAGTAAAAAAAAAAATGTATATATATACATAAACAAAAGGATTAAATGTATGTAATATATACAGTCCTTTAAATCACATCTCAACTGCGGCGGTAAAAATCGTGTTTTTTTATTTCCGTTACCTTCATATTAAAAAATCGAACGTGTACGGTACGAAAATACGAAAATTTACGCTCTATGCGTAACATTTTACTATATAATATAAACATTATACGTTCGTAAATGATAATTTAAAAAACAATCGCCGTTCGTTATATATATATATTATTATTATTATTTTAGTTACATTTTTATGTTACTTTCGCGGCGTTTTGATTAATTTGTTTTGCTATGTATTATAAAGAATTCTCAATTTGTTTTCTCCATCGAATTCGCGGTCTTCAAGAGACGAGTTCCGAATTAATAATAATCGTTTCCGCGACGTTTTAACAGGCCGCCCCACTCCGTATACGGCATATTGCGGAGGCCGTCACGTGTTGTTCCGTTGTAGTCAATCGGTCCGGCAATAGGAAAGAAATAGGAGTGAAACAATAGTTACAACTATGACGTTAAAATATTATAATTTAGTTTATCCCATGTCAATTACATTTTTAATAATATTTAAATCATAGTTATTGTATAGTTAGGGGTTATTAACAATGGTAATAATTGTATAATAGTAAATTAAACGAATAGTTCAATTGAGTTAAGTAGGTACGCGTCTATATTGATAATACTATTAATGTGTTATATTATATAAGTTAAGAAAAATAGTAAAGCGCCAATATAATTATTTACACTAATTCGGATCTATCTTGGTACGAATAGGATCGATCGAACAGCAAACATTGAAATGTCTGCAAACCCCCCCCCCCCATTCATTATATGGCGCATAATAATCGTTTGTAATATTATAAAAAAAATACGAATTGCGTTTAAGAATCGAATTTTATAGATTTTTTTTATTATATTTTTCGTACAGAATATTCAGGGAATGCGTAGAATATATAATCATAAAATATCGATGTTACATTACCAGTAGATTAGGCCTACGATGGAATACCATTTTAAAAAAAAAAACGCGCCACGTGTTTATTATTCAATTACAACATACTGTCTCGTATATGTTGGTCATTTAAAAAACTAAGGTGGTGTAGGAAAAATTTGCACACACACACACACACATATATTAAATACAGTGTTGTAATAAGGATTGGATCATGAAAGGGATCAACATTTTGTCATAAGAACAAATATAAAAAAAAAATTGTCTCGAAGTAAATTTATAATCATTTAAATAAGATAATTAATAGATACAAAAAAAAAAAAAAATTATAGTCGTATTTTACAACTATTATTCTTGGCTTCAAAACGATGCAGAAATAGATATTATTCAAAACGTCGCGTTTTATTTTCCTTTTTTTTCCGAAATAATAATTTTAAAAATATATATTTGTAATATACGAGTGTACGCGATAAAAGAACGGGTAATCGGTTCGATGTACGTTGTTTTTGACATCAAGTTTAATATTAACACAATCTTCTTTTTTATTTCTTTCTTTTTTTTTTTGCACGTGTATGCGTATTCAAGAATTTTGCAGACTATTGCGAAATCAGACCGAAATATTCAAAACCCAATTTTCTTCTGTTAGCCTCTTATTAAATCGAGTGTGAAACAGTGTGAAAAACGAAAATTTTAGACACCTCGGATACGATTAAAAAGAAAACAAAGAGAATTCACAAGTACTTACTATAACACACAGCTCTCAATAAATAACCACTATACTTATTTCTTATCGGATCAATATACATATTATATTTATTTTCTACAGAAAATGTATATACCAGTATGTAGTGCGCAATCGGAATAAATGTTGAAATTAATATTGTAAATCATTAATCAAAACTACGTGCGCGTTAATTTTCACGTATTTTTATTATTTACAGCCCTTCCAGAAATCAGAATGTAAATAATAATAAATTTAAGTTGTTTGTCTAAAAAAAAAAAAAAAAAACGTGTTTAATCTGTTTGAAACGAGACGAACAAGGCAAACAACGATATTTTTACAGCTGGTATTCAAATAAAAAAACACAAAATTATAAATAAAGAAAAAAAAATCGCCCGTCATAATACGATACGGTCGTAGTACATTAAATTGTGATAAAGTGGAAATTATTTTAAAAACGGCTTTTTTTTAACAAATATAAATAAATAATCCGAAACTATATTCTCGGTAAATCACAATTATATAAACAACGAAATTTCGTAATTATATTTCATAACTGTAAAAATAATAAATAACGTGAACGTACCGATACACGAATACTGTGTAAGCTTGAGGGATATTATATTCATAAATACCAAAAACTTGTACGTATATATATATTTTATGATAGTGTAATTCGTATACGCGGATTTTTGAAACTCATCGAATTATTAACTATATTATGTATGCACAGGGTTATTTTTTGTTGATGAAAAAAATCTAATTAATCGATTAATTGATTGATCAAATTAATTGATTGTTTACTTGAACATCGAAACAGAAATGTAAATAAAACATATTGAGATTCATTGTGATTTAAAATTTAAATCACATTACCAATAGTTTTCACAAATTCACAAAACGACAAAAAAAATGTATTGAAATTTGGACAGGACAACGTCTGTCAGGACAGTTGGTTACAACATCTCAGTAGTGATTGCTTTGAGAATTTTCAAAATACTATTGATTCTATGACATATAATGTATACCGTAGAATCAAAGACGTTATGAAAATACATAAATTAAATAATGATTTATTGAAAATGAAAACGTTTAGTCAGTCGTGTGGTCGACAGTATTCCAATGTAGGTATTCGTCATAATGCTACGTGTAACCGTATAGGATTATTTGTACCTGTACAAAATTAAAAGTCATTTGTCGACTAAAATGTAATATTTTTTCCTCATAACAACTGTTTTTTTTTTTAAATAACAACAAAAATCGTATTTGGTCATAAGTTACGACGAAATGTAACCTAAGACACGTAATCTCGTGTGCCTAATCCCGCCTATATATCGTAATAATCGTATATGTATCGTAGTATCAAATCTCTATTGCGTCTTGTCATGAAATTTTGACAGAAATGAGAAAAGAGTTGCTGCCAAATTCGTTCCGCGATTGTTGACCATCCTTGAAACGTTTAAACCACTAATAATCGTATATGTATCGTAGTATCAAATCTCTATTGCGTCTTGTCATGAAATTTTGACAGAAATGAGAAAAGAGTTGCTGCCAAATTCGTTCCGCGATTGTTGACCATCCTTGAAACGTTTAAACCACTCGAAAGTTACGAAACGACTTAATGGATCGTCTCCAAAAGCAGTTTTAATCATCGCGTACGTTTCCGTTGCATTTGTACCAAGTTTGAAACAAAACTTGATGCACAGTCGTTCATTAATTTCGGACAAGTCGAAAACGGCAAACGAAATAAACTGTCTCGACTTGACCACGTGTGATATTAAACTGAGATAAGATTTCGGGTATTCTTCAAAATGTTCCACTAATATGCGTGTTCAATACATCTATTTATAATTCAAAACGTTATCATCGCGTATAGATTAGTCGTTAGAACATTTGTCCTGGTACTTTTTGAACAGACCTCGTAATAATACCTATAACATAGAGGCGTCTGCAGCTTCTTCTCGTTCTTCTCCTCTCTATTCGTTACTAATCTCCTCCAGATTAGTTTGTTGCAGCAGCTCTCCGTGCGCGCGCATCCAAATGCCGTCCCGTTCCCAATGCGGAGGGGCCTTACCTTGTGCACGTCACGTGCCTTATTTCTTTTAAGCCCTCGTATTTTTCCTTATTCACCTATATGTCCTCCATGATTCCAATCATATACACACATATATATATATATATATTCCTCAGCCGTCGATCGTCCACAACTCCCCTTCGATTGTATTACCATTGGATTCGATACATGTGTGTCCCCTTCTTAAGCGCAAAAAGCTGTTGTTTCACCGACATACACAAACATATACGTGTACACACCTATCATCCGTGTATAAATGGCGTATAATAATATTATAATATACGACACGCCGCCGATTCTCGTTAAACAGACGGCCAAAAGAAGACCGCGGCACCGTATACTCGTCGAACAGGCGTATTAGATATTATGCGTTTAGCGTCACCGCGGAGAGAAGACTCGTCGTGGTGTCGATACGATCTGGTCGCGCGCGCGCTATTGCAACAGCCAAGCGCGGCCGATGTCGATCCATGACAATATAGTAGTAGTGATGTCGGTGAAGTTAATGGTAATGCACATTATAAATAATACAAGCGTGTATAGGTGTTAGCTAAGCTATGTCTGTTCGTTTGTATAAACTGCCGATCTGATACATTATTAGCATTTAAATGTGTGTGTGTGTGTACGGGAAATACGAGAACGGACGAATGTAAGATATAATAACCGAAAGAAACGAAATAAAAATACTTTTAATACTCATATGGTGTATTAGAGCGCGGTAATAATATTATATTATTATCACAGAACAGCAAATAATAAACCGCTCGTTTTTTTTTTTTTTTTTTTTTACAAATAATTGAATTTAAAACCTATTAATAAATAAAACAATTTTCACTGATTGCTGCCGTGAAAATGTTGCATATTTTTCTTAAAGAAAACCAAAAACTTAACACGTTCTAATTCAAAACGACCAGCGTTTAACTTTTGCATTTGGCGAAAATATCATTTTTATACGTAAATGTATTAATTGTTATGCAAGTGACTTCTTTTATTTATTTATTTATTTATTCTTTTTTTTTTGTCTACGTAAATATATATATATATATTAAAACGAAATCGTAGTCAAGTGATTGGACAGTACACCAAGGGCAGAACGGAGGCAATTACCCCTCGCCTTCCCGTTCGCGCACGTTCGACAAAAAAAAAAAAACGCCGTCTAATATTTTTCTCGGGCCTGTCGAACGTACGCCACGTCATATATTTCTGTAATATTGTCGAATATTTTAAATCTATTCGGCATCGGTGTATAAAATATATACGTAAATTAAATGACCCATTTGCGAATAAATAAGATCTTATTATTAGAAAAATTGCAAAGAGAAATGATTTGATGAAAGGAATATTGGAATATGGAAAAGAAAAAGTAATAATAATATTCCTGATGCAGCTGTAAACTCTTTAGAACATTACGATAAAAGTATGTTCTCAACAACACACTTATCGTCAGGGATTTTAACAGTTAGTAAAGCTTCAGCAATGAAGCTTTTCGCGGCTCTCATAAGAATAACTACTTGGCTGACGGCGCAACAAGAAAAACGCTCAGCGCTGGTGATGATCGTGAATTACCAACCGAGATCAATATATGCTACATATAGATGAGTAGTTTTTGAAAAAATAATGGGAAAAAAAGGAATTTTATAATTTAAAATATTTCATACACACTTATAGTATAAGTGTTAATTAATGTAATCGGTTGAACACTATAAAACATAATTTTATTTATTTTTTTTTTTTAATTTTACGTGAATGTTTAATATTTCATGAATTAGTTTCTTTTATTAAGAAATATATCATAATAATATATAGTACAATGATTATCAATAACAGTTCTTACTGATCTCGAAAACCGACGGCCTTTAAAACAAACAAAAAATAAGTGTTGACGTTTTTGTACAGCTTATAATAACTAATAAATCGCCCCCCCCCCACCCTCCACCGATCAGAGCTACCGTGTTACATTACATTATACGCAGACGATGTAGACGGAAAACGTCGTAGTAAACGAAAAATCGTTAAACTTTATATAAATTATCTTAGCGTCCCCGCGCAAAAAAGGAGGATTTCAGTAGATCCGTCTCCGAATGTTGTGACGATTGTTCGCAAAGACCGGAGACGGACTGTAACGGCCCGAAAATCGCATTTGTTACGACCCGGGTTGCCGACAATAGTATTAAAAACACGTACACACACACACACACCGATCCATAAACGAACGGGACCGGCCAAGAGCTGCGCGAGTTCAACGCGTGTAAAAATTCCGTGTTTGTTTGATTATCAGATCGGGAAACCGGATAAATTATTTACGTTTGGTTTTCGGTGGATGAATATATATATATATATATATGTATATGTATACACGCGGACACAGCAGAAAGAAAGAAAAAAACGTTAGGTACACACGTATACTTATTGAAAAAAGAAAAAAGTATCCCGAAAAAAACCATAGGATTTTATTAACAACGCCGTGGACAGACGGCGATGAGCGTACTGCGGCCATACGTCATTATATCTCTGTCGGTAATCAGCTAGACACGGGTTGAGTGGAACAACACACACACACACACACACACACAACAAGAGCTGAAGACTGTATTCTGGACAATGGATCTAAAAAAGTTAAACCTATAGGCAATTAAATTTTACGATGAAAGTGGTGTGTCCGATTTTTTTTTTCTCTTCGCCAGCTGCTTATCACCTCACGGAATCGGTTCAACCAGTGTACATTTTTAATAATAATAATAATAATAAAGAACGGCGGAGATTCGAATCGCCGCCGCGGACTATCATATTATATATGCATATATATATATATGTTTTTTTTTTTTGCCTCTCTCGTTTTTCGTTCACGAAATCCTCTAATGGAAAACGTCGAGTTGTAGTACAATATACGTTGTATAATAAACGCAGCCACGCCGATATAAATACTCGCCGTACGAAGATCTTCGCATGATCGACTCTCGTACGAAAACCCCAATAATACCGGGCGGCGCGATCGAAAAACCAGTGCTCTCCCCCGGACACTTTTTAAACGGCGTTGCTGCTCTACGAATGGAGAAGGAAGGAAAAAGACATCATTAAAGGTTTCGTTTGTGCGCACACTGAAACGTCGTCGGATCGACATTGCATTAAAACGAAACCGCGAGCCGCGAGTGTTGTGGATATAATGAATTATAATTACATCTTGTAGATGTAGTTTTGAAATTTTCTCGTTTCCAATATAAATCTAAAAGCGATACGACAAATCGTTATCACTCTATCCTTACCTAATCCGCTGCAATAATGAATTTTGACGTATTCGCGTTTTTCTCGTTTTTAACAAAAAAAAAAAAAAAAAATTTATATTTAATATATTATATGAAGTACCATCATCACAGCAACATTGTCTATCGGAAAATGAATGCGACTGTAATGGTCGGCGTATTTTCACTAGTCGATAGTCAATTCGATCATCATTCAATGACGATTTGTCGAAAAATGTAATGTGGTACAAAAAACAAAGATTGTGACTTAAGATTTTCATGATTTTTTTTTTTTTTTTTAATAACACGCAGATAACTTGTCGTATACAATTTTCAGCCTTTAAAACCGAAAATTATTTTTTTTACGACTTAAAAAGTCTCAACATATAATTGCTATAAATAGCACAAAACTGGAGGAAATATTTCGACGTATTTTTTTTTTTTTTACACGCCTAGACGTAGTACAAAGTTACATGTTCAACGTAAATTTCAAAACTCTAGGACTATTATTATTTTCGAAATACCGGAGAAATACAATAAATGAATTTTGACGAAATCACGTTTTTGTCGTTTTTAACACAATTTTTTCACAGTTCTTGGGAGAGGGAGTCGTGTTTAAAAACTATTGTGAACATATCGGAAGAAAAAACTTCTTTGAGGAGTACCATCCCAGCAACGCACGCTAGCACCGGAAAATGGGTGTAATGAACGAAGAGTGCTCCTTCTAGTCGAAGTTGTATATAGAAAAAATATTGTTATTGTAAAACCAATAGCTTCTCCGTTTAACTCGAAATATTTAAAAACACTGAGATAAGTTCATACAATAGCGCCGAAAATAAGTAATTGTTTAATGATATTAAAAAAAAAAAAATGTCTTTCGTTAAATAAAACAAAATACGAATATGTTTAATAGGTACTACGTAAACACATAAACGAATATTTTTTTTTAACTATTAAACCGATGCGAGATTACTGTTTATAATATGATTATTGCAGTATTCAATTGAATCTCGCATATGAGTAAGCCCGGAGGAAAGTAACAAACTAAACTTCAATTCCGAGTCGCGAAAAAGTAAAAATAAACTTTTCAACATTATTCATTCGCGGCTTATATGGTAAGATGTATACACAACACACAATATATTTAACCTTTTGGCCTACGAATATCCAACTGAGCTACGTGCGTGCCTATATACGTGTGTGCACAGACAGATAATAATCATTCACTTATTATAAATATATTTCACAATCGCATCGGAAAATAATGTCACGATCAACGACGACAGTGCATTATTAAAATGTTAAAAAAAAAAAAACGTTCGCGCGAGAAAATTCTTTAGTCAATTTTTTTATAAAAAAAAAAATATTTCCGTTCCTTCACGCACCGTCGTCATCGTCGTCGATTATCCATCCAACTACTATTATATTGCATATGCAAATATGACATAAAAATAAAAATCGAGGTAAAGATGATGATATTATTATTATTATTATTATACACGAAAAACAACACAATCTATAATATATAATAATGACCGTCGAACGTCTTCCATAACGTCTATTAAATATACACGTCGTTATTAAAGACATCGCTCGCATCGTCGTATACGTTCGTTTGCAGTACCGTTGTACTACGAAGCTTATAATCAATTCTAAATATCGGAGAAAATTATCGGCGGTGAATTCCGTACGCGTTAATTGACCGCTTATGATAAATTCTTACGGGAGATTGCATTTATAATAAAATATCGGCAAGTAAAATAAAAAAGAATGTGGAGGAGACGCGCTCCCAAAACAATATAATAATAATAATATTTTTTTTTTTATATATATATATAATATAGAAAACGTTAAAAACGAGTATAATTATAGATAAATCGTATTTACGTTTATATTAATAATATTGTATAATTATAGGCAATGAATACGCGCGTTTAAAATCAATCGATCGATTCCACCGTATTATACTATTAATAATATTCGTTTTATACGTAACGATTAACGTTTTACAGCGAATTAAAAACCAAACATATAACCGTACGCAAACGAAGGAAAAAAAATACCGTTAACGCGTACGGATATCGTAGTTGCAGACACACACACACACATCAGACGAACGGCTAAATCGATAACGACTCGATTTAGAGATTTTTAACGAAAATTATGCATTTATTTATTTCGCTTAAACGTTATCACACTGAAGTAAAATATTTTAAATAATGAACACCCGGCCGCTCGTCAACAATAATCGGAGAAAAAAAGTGGTACAACGCGTTTACACGTTAACGAATTAAAAAAACGACGTAAAACCGCGATAATTTAAAATAGAAAAAGAACGAAAAATCACAAGCCACAGAGGATAACAGAATAAAAACCGAGGTTCAAGCGTGTATGCGATACGCATATTATGTGGACACGTACACGAATTGCCTCCCGAAAATCGACATTTTTAGTGCCAGAACTAGTGTGCTGAGGCGAACAGGACAAAGCCCTGTAAAAAAAAATTTTTTTCTTTATGAGGAGCCCGTTTTTTAAATGTTAAATAAAAATATTTCTAATATAATAAATACGTTAATCACAATACGCGCGCGTACACAGACGGTTAGAGAATTCGAGAAGAAAATGTTAAGATTTCAAAGTTGTTTTCTTTCACCTATCGTTATTGATACGTTATTTTCACAAATATCGTTTTGGAAGCCTACAAACACTGTTTGTACGGTACGTTCGATTTTTCGACATCTCTGCGACTTTTGGGAACAGAAAACAATATGTAATTAACAAATTACTCGATATCATTTGGTCCTGACTCGACAAGTCGTCAATCAGAAAGGTCGTTGTTTCTGAGCTGTACATAATGAAAAAAAAAATACTTAAAAAAACCTCAACTAGACAAGAACGGCTGTCAAAATGCGTTTCCTTTGCAAACAAACAGCTAACGACGGCGTGTAGTGCAAAATATTACGAATAATTTTTTTTTCAAGTATAAGAGTAATAGGAGGGAGTCGCAATAGTTTCGATCCAATATCATCGAACGTATTATTTTCGTAGTCGCCTACTCACCACCTATTGAAACGGAAAACGTATTTATATTTACGTATTGTTTATTTATTGTATAGTTTTTTTTTTTTAGAAAGATAACCGTGTGTAAAATTGCCCTGCGTTATTTACAAAAACAGAAATAAATACACCAAATACCGCGGTGTACAATCAATATTTGCGTCCACTTGTAATATTGAAAAGGGCGCGTGTTTATTAGGGACGTTGTTCTATACGTGTTTTAAAGGGTACGTTATTTTTAATTAAAGTTAAATAACGTAGGAGCGCCAAAAAAGTGCGATTATCGCACTTAATGGGGACAATCGTGAATTGCTAAAGTATATATGCCTTGCCTCCTCTCTCGGTCGCACTCCGGTTTTCGTTATTTTATTGAACACACAATAATACGCGCGTTACGTCCATTCGTACCCGTTGTAATGTATCGATATCTGATTAATTTTTATTTTATCAGAGAAAAAAAATATATATATATGGATAATAAAGTTTTTTTTTTTTTTTAATGGACACGCGTGGTGTTTCACACAGACATCGATTTAAATCGGTATTTCGCTACAGACAGTTATCGAAAATGATTCGAGCATACAAAAAATAGCGGGAAAAACGCTAGTAATAATTTTAAGAGAAATAAACGGAAAATCTTAAGGTTCGGTAGGCAGTACGACGAACACTTTTCCTTTTTTTTTTATAAGGAAAAAAATCAAAAAGAAATTATTAATAATCAAAATATTTATTAAAACAGTGATGGCGGCACACGACCGATGCACGGACGACCGTATCGAAAAGTGGTCGCCATATAATCCAAACGGACTTCTTGTCTGAAACCCCATCGCCGTTGTCCGTTTAAAAACCACGCGCGTTAATATTTCTCCTTTAAATCAGTCGTACGAGATTGATCAGTTGCAATAAACTTGTTCGCCGTTTAAAATGTTAAACGCTATCGGCGTTTTCAACTTTTAACTAAAGCCTCATATTTACACGAAGATAACGAAAGTTGCCGCCGTCATGAAAGTGAAATGTCACAATCGCACTGTTTCGATATCACACAATCGTGTACAACGTGATCACGTTGACAGTAACCTCTCGCGACAATAAATTCAACATAATCATAATTTTTAAAATTGGTTTATTTTGTCATTGGTTTATATTGTCCGTAAGCGCGCCGCACCATTACAAATTAATATACTAAAATGATAATATTTCAAAGACCCGTGTGTGGTATATATATTGTACCTAAATAATTTTACCGATACGACTGCAATCTACGTAATCTATACGTAAATTTATACGTACTTCCATGGCCGGATTGAGAAGTTTACGTACAATAATAATAATAATAATAATATTTTAAAGACCTACGTCATACCTGCCCGTGCGCACAAAACAGTATATAAATTATAATTATGTATACGTATTAATTAATATAAATTATGTATTTAACGTATTTTATTTGCATAACGTATTTTATATACGCAATATCTCTCGGTTCCCGTCCCGCAACCGTTACCACCGCTACAGTGTATGGGAGGAGGGGAAGGCTTAACAATTGTCAGTTGTCGAAAACGAATATTATTTAAACGTATTATCGTATAAAAGACCGTTTTTTCCGTGCGTTATCGACGAAATAAAAGAATCATACGAGTCAACTGTTAGAGCTAATGATTTTTTTGAGACAACGAATGTGACCGAGAAATGTATATTCAACCATATACGAAAAACATAGTCACAAATACATTATATATATTTGATCATCGATTTCAAAATCCAAAACGAGTTATAATTATAATTGTTAACGGCGCGCTAATCGTCAACGACTCTCGCGTATTGGTACATAGGTTAACGAGTATGTTATATCCTATCATCATTCTTCGTGAAGAAGAAAAAAAAAGTACTGTCTTCAAATTACCGAACGCAATACCGCACACAACAGGTCGCCGCTTATGCTCTTTTATACGCTTATCGCTATATTTTATTTGTATTATTAAAATACCAGGAAGAATGTGAATGGTACGCCTGTTTAAAGCGTTCACCGCCGCCGCTCGACGATTGCCTGAAAAATTGCACGGACTCGTGTCCATAATAATCGATTCGTCCGATATTGAACGTTAACAACGCGCGCGGTTTTCGAACAGACCAATAATATACGCGAGTGTGTTACGCGACGGCGTTGAGCCCCTATAGTCGTCGGGTTTGGTAATAATAATACGCCGCCGATCGGTCGACCAAGGAAATGTCTGGGCGATCGGGCCCGAGATTCGGCCCAGTCCCATACAACAATTATAATATACGAGTACGTAAAATATTGTGAGAGGAGAGCGTTAATGGATTGTGTGCGTTGTCGACGTGGCGCGGCGGCTCCCGAGGCCAAATCGTTTAATCATCCGGAGGGAGAGAAAAATAAAAATATATAACTACTACTCACGTACGTCCCGAACTCGGAAGAAAATAATAATAATAATAATAATAATAATAATAATAATAATAATAATAATAATAGTATTACATAAATAGTGTACGATCGGTTTTGGATGGTTTACGACGGCTGGAGGACCGCACTGTGATGAGGAAACACGTTGTTAGCGGTGGCCGGCCGGATTGTGTCGCGCCACGCATGTGTGTCGTCGTGATCGATGACCGGGCGGTTAATAGACTTCTGTTAATAGGATTTTACGTGCCGGTTACGCTGTATTATTTATCTTATAATAATTATTGCTCGCGCCTCGTTCACCGGTCGACTTGGACAAAAAAAACAAAAATGTATAAAATAATAACCGATACACGAATGACAGAGAATATACGTCGTATAAAACGAGTTACGGCGTTTAGTGGTCTGATACGATCGCTGGTTATAGGTAGAATAAACCGTTTATTAGAATTTGGAAATAAGAGAAAAATCGTATATTATGTTTCGAACGTTAAAAATCCACCTTTTTTATATATATATATATATATTATTACTTATATTATTCGCATTGCGTGTACAATAATTGGAATTGGAAACGCTTTTATCGTTTTTCGATCACTCGATAAACTAAAACGGAGACTGTTCACGTCGAGAACGAGATAATACCGCGAAAGTTTTCACCGGACTGTTCCGAAAATTACACCGGAAAAATAAATATCTCTATACACGATATTGCATATTATGTTATTAGACTTATTTTAACGTTATAGGCTCGTACGCGAATTATGACGAGATACTCAACGGTGTATTGCAATCCAACAGTTTCTTCTTATACGTTTCTATTTGTACGCATCGTGTATTTTACACACGCCTGATAATATTTTGTCAAATCCAATAATAAACACAGAAAAAGCAGTATTCACAGGTACCTAACCATAAAAGAAAAAAAAAAAAGATTCTTTATAAATTTATAAGATATGTACGTCCTCCCATCCCGGACGTATTTGGTCTGAACACAAATTAAAACGTAATACACTCAGCGAAAATTCATTGGACTGTATTCGGTTGTTGTGCCAAACGATAGAGAACTTTTTTTCTCGACATATTAAACATACGAACGTGATTTTTCGACAATTTGGACGTATCACGTCGCGACAAAACGAACTCGTTTTTGCAACGCCACATAATATTACGGCGTATTCGTATGTCGTTTTTTTTTTCGCATAAATATACAAAATACGAATGAAAACGGTACGCAATTATCGAAATGAAATTGAAATTCGTAAGGCTCGTACGACTTTTAAAATATAATTTACTAATTTTATATTACAAGCATAATATACAGAGGAGAAAATAGCGCAGTATACACCAAAACATTTATTTGATTACATCGTGAAATTATAAAAAAAAAAATTACGTCATATTTTTTAGTGGTGACAGTGACGTTTACCCTCAGTTTTTTTAATGCTCCTGCTTACTTCCTACTTCCATTTTAATGAAATTTTTTTTTTTTTAATAATAATAATACTAATCTTTTATCATTTTACATAGACTTTGTATTTAGTTCACGTTAAAAATAAATACTGAAATACGTAAATATTTTTCTTCCCATAACTTTTACGTTTTACGGGTATATATTTTATATTATTATTATAATTATTATTATTTACTATTTACTATTATCATTATTATATTAAATAATACTTAAAAATCATTGATATTTTTCGAAACGTTCATTATTATTAATACTGAATAGCAATTATATAATATACCAAATTCGGATTACCTACCAAAAAAAAAGAAAAACCGTTCCTATTTTTCTCAAAAACAAATACACAGATACTTAAGAATATTAACTGTTTGAAACATATTCCTTTAATTTTATTATTACAATATCTGTTCAAGAACACAAAATACCAGTTGACCAAAAAATGTATACATATTGTAGCGTTTAAAAAAAAAAAGATGATTCTATTTATCAAGTAATACGCGTTTTCAAAGCAAGCATTGACAAACTTAAAGAAAAAAAATACATAAACAATTTTTAAAAAATAGTTGTTTAAGAAAACTGCATTTTTTTTCAGACGTCCGTTTTGAGTGTAAAATAAAACCATTTCGTACGAACGACGTGGAAAACGGTTTCGGAGAGATCGCTTAAACGGTTTTTTTACAATTATTATTATTAATATTATTTACATTAATCGTCTAGAAACAGGTTTCCCCCCAGCTCCCCTAAAAAAGCTTTGAAGCGAAAATTCATTGTTAATTGTTTCGATTAATCAAACATAAGTATAATTATTCGCCGTACATAATAATAACAATAATAATAATAATAATAACGAATGTCCCGAAACCCACGTGAGAAAAACCTCGGACATATACAATTAATACTACGTACACGTACCAAAAAAAAAAAAAAACTTCTACAGTTTGATTGAACGTTTAGTTGCGAGTTTGGAGAATGCCTCACAATATTCGTCTCTGCACTTTATTAACAACAATAATAACGTACGAACATATTTATCAAGACGTGGTGTTATATATTAAAAATTAAAGAAAAACAAAATTGCGAAGCGAAGACACGAGACGTGGGTGCGCGCGCGGACGACCGACTCTTGCGAGGATGACTAGTGCCGACAGTCATAGTATTATTCGAGGCCTACCTCGAACCTACCACCTAACCTATTAGGCCAATCGAGCTGCTGTTGCTATATAAATATACGAATTTCGCACAAACGTTTCACTCTATAGCCGATCGCTCTGCAAAAATATCGCGGAGTCATAATACGAACATAAGTATACGTTCATATGCATTGATATTCGTTCTTGTAGAACATTTTTCATGCTGCACTGTGCGCGCGCAGGATCGTATTAAAAGGGACGCTCGGAGGGACACAATCGCCCCTGGCCACATTATCGGCATTTCGTCTTAATAGATTCTCAAACAATTCTTCTTTGTTATTATTCTCGGATGTGGATATTTTATTGACAGAGGGAGTCGACTCCATTTTCACCACCCACGCCCATTGAACGTCATGTACAATCGCCACTGCTCTGAACTGAACTGAACACGATATTCGAACATTTTGTTTGAACCGTCTAAATTCCGTCGGCGCGATCACATATTTTCAGCACGGTTCAGTGTCGGAAGCACCGACTTAGAACTATAAAATATTATTATTTTTTAAATAAATATTGAGTTAAAATTTGAACCGAAATACTTAAAAATTAAACCACAACGGTTCTCATAAACCGCGTATAAACCGTCACGATTATTATAAACCGAGACATCGAACGGCAAAAATATTACCCGACTATACACGTGTGTGTATATATATTTACTATTATATATACGTATCGTATATTGTAATATTGTTAATTTATTTATTAAGCTGACGGAATAAGAAAAATATTTTTGCTGTAGACTTTGCTACGATTTCGGGAAATCGAACTCGAGACGAGTGGAGATGGTCTAATCTTTTGTTTTCTATAATACGCTATACGAAAATCTTTCCAAAAATTTTGCTTCGTCTCGTTGTTCCCGCGAAAACAATATTATTATACGATACATATACTTCCAAGCCGTACGGATCGAAATACAGACTCATACACAACCGCTGCTCTACTCTTTAATACCCACCTGTGTCCCGCATATAATACGTGAACATTCACGTCTACAGAGGAATTTCGCCGTTCGTTTTTCCGTCTCCGTCGGGCTCCCCTCCCCCCTACGTAGTACACACTCACCACACCAAAGGGGCTTCTTAACACTCATACACCGTTTTATAAAAAGATTCTGAACACACGTACACACGTACGTATCGTTTACATACTTTTATACACACGCGTATCGACGACGGTATATTATTATTATTATTATTGCCGTTCGCATCACGATCGCAGCATCACAAACAAACACCACGTACCGCGCATCGCGCTCTACACACACGCGAGAACAAGACGCGGCGCGGTCTTAACGTCTCAATTATTATAATGCTACTTATAACATGCACGTCGTATAATAATAATAATAATAATAATAATAATAATAATAATAATAATAATATATATACCGTGCGAAACACCGTGCCGTACGCACACGTATTACATTATGCGCGTTGGAAAGGAGACGTCTGCACGACCGTTTAGCCCGGCGCCGGTTTTTGCATATTTATTAGCGAAATAATCGACCGAGCCCACCCAAACGGAGACGATTCCCTGCGAGACGAACGCCGTCGACTTATCGCCGGGTCACGGTGACCGCTTATATGTATATTGCGTACACACTGCACGGCAAACAACAAGAGGACGCGCGTAGACGCAATAGTCGTGGGACGACGGCAGGCAAACTCATCCATATTGTCATTGTTGAGAACACGGTAAGTATGTATTTTAATTTTATAGACATCGACACGCCTCGATCCTGAGCCCCGAAATTCCGTACGAGATGATCAAGAACGCGATCGATCGTGTCCTCGGAGCCCGAAGGCAATGGGATTTTAGGATTCTCTGATTTACCGCCGTATTCGAATTGTGTGATGTTTACGGAACGCGAAAAACGATAATAATCTATAGGAATCCCTGTGGGGTTCAAAGCCTGTGGGGGCACGAGCAGGGGCGTATTTACTTCATCCCCTAGGGGGGGGGGCGAATAGAAAAACGTCCCGTCGAATCTGTTGCCAACTTAGAATTATCGGAAAATTATATGAAAATATAATAAGTTTTAAATAAAAAAATGTTTTATTACATTTTAGTTCGATTAATTTTAGTTGTCAGTAAATATAGGTAAATACACAAGTATCTAGGGGGGGGTCGATCGCCCCTATCGCCCCCCCCCTTGTATACGCCCCTGGGCACGAGTATTATTTTCCATAAGAGTTCGTCGTCGCGCGTGCTCGCGTTCACCTTTAAGAGTCAACTTTTTGTCGTGGTCGAAATGCCGACGACGGAGAAACGGAGAACGACGAGTACTGCGCCGTATGAAAAAAAAAAAACAAAATTTATCGGAACAAAACGCTAGACAACCTTATACAGTAGTCTATAACAGTAACGGCGTACGTGTGTCTCCTTCTATTCGTATAGGGGAAAAGAATCTTCGCGGAGGAAAAAGAACTTCGGGAACGCGTCACACGACCTATAAAATACACGTTTTTGGTTTTGAGCGGAAAAACGTCGCGGCGGCTGTAGGAGAAAAAAAGAGTTGTCCCCGGGCGTTGGAAACAATATTACAAACAAGGAGACGACAAACGAGAAGTAACGTTGTGTGCATTCAATGAAACGTTTTGAATGTATGAAAAGTCATCTCTTGTACGGTCTTATTTGTTTTCTATCGACAATGATTTTCTGTACACGAGAGAGCTCGATGTAAATTTTCACGCCACCGACGAACTCGCACAAAAACAATAAGGGGGGGGGGCGGGGAAACATGAAAAGTTTTTTGCACAGTTGACGAGTGTGAAAAGAAATCCACGCAAACGTGAAGCCTATTCGATTTAGACGACGTGGAAAATAAACGAATTCAAATTGAATACAAATAGAATTCGTCAAACGACGAAATCTATTTCGCATATTATACCGTTACTTCGCATTATTTCGGTATTATTACAATACGCGTGTACAATTTTTTCTTTCTTTCTTTTATCGTGTATATTTTTTTCTGAATAATCCGTATAGTCCAACGACGTGTGATAAATTAAATCGTTTACGCGGAAATACACAAAACAAGATAATGGTAATTGTACCGTGGAAATTATTCGGAAAAACACGAGACAAAATTGTAATTAAAAAGCACGGCGTAGAACGACCGCAATTAAACGATACTCCGCCGTTGTTCTTTTCCACTGCTATTATAGAGTAAAAGTGGTGTAATTTCTGTGGCTAACAAGCCGTAGAATTAGAGTTATCATAAATAACACAACATAATTAATTAAATATTGTACGTATACGCCGCGGCAGCGCGTTGTTTTTAAAAATCCAATTTAAAAAAAAAACTATAATTTTTCATTATCATTACTAGTTCTGCCCCCTTATTAGTGACAATCAAAATGTACTTATGTCTTAAGAATTAAATCAACTGTATATATTTAAGTCAACGATAATGTAAATCGACATTAAATTATTGTTATCTCTCCGATCATACATGTAATGCATTTTATATTACATGTCTGATAAGCAATGATTAGAGAGCAGGTATTGGACTTTGAACTATGTAACAGCAGCAGACATCATTTTTTTTTATTTATATATAATTATTATATAAATAATAAATAAAACAATAATATTATATCTTCAAATAATAATAATAATATATTCCGACGGCATGGGTCAACATAAAAACCAATAATTATTATCATTGTATATTATATAAAACTTAGCCAAATCATTCAGCAGTTATGATTGATACTCGGATTTCAAATCATTTGCATCCATAGGCGTGCGCACGGGTCGTGTACGTTGTGTTTATGCACGGCCTGCAGACCGAAATATTAGTGCTTGTGCCCCTATTAATTAACAATAATTTGTAATGTCTACTCCGTTAAAGTGTAAATAATTTGCAAAAAGAAAAATCTTAACGTGAGCGACACGTTTATTCGTATCTATCCGTATCGAATTCATATGTCATACGATAAATAAAAAAAAAAGTTTACTTTTTCAGTTATTTACCGACTGAACAGTAAATTTTAGCGACTGATACGATCCAATAAGGTCTTTATTACTGCAAACTTCCAAAAAAGGCAAAAAGAAAAAAGGTCTTCAATACCGAATGATTGCTGACTTGTTAAATTACATCCCCCTCCTCTCCACGGGACGGTCCTAATAATAAGAAGAATATCCATAAAGTCACTTTTTTTGTGCCTCCAATGTCCCTTTAATGATTTCTCGCACTACCTTTGCACACGCCTATGTTTGCATCCCTTTTCTAAAATGCTTGACGCGATACTATCCAGCAGACACAGATGTGTTTTAAGTGCATACACGATAACAACGAACTGTTTTTGTGGCACTTTTTTTAACGTTTTTTATTTTAATATCATTTTTAACCTATTTCTAAAAATATCATACATAAGAATTCACACCAAAGATTGAAAAATAAACTTCTTATTTTGTACTATAATACAACATCAGACATCGCAATACAATAACGTACGTATTGATTATAAAAATATAACATTTCTCACGCTATGTGTACTCGCGTATTATATCTTAATGTCACACGTGCCGTCGCGTGGCTATGCTAACCGTTTCAAAATAAAAAATTAATTTTTTCTCATTTGAATCGGTTTTTTATATATAAAAAAAATAAATAAATAAAATTTAAGGCGTTTTATCGAATTTTCTCACGCGATAAATGAATTTTTTTTTCAAACGGCGTTAAAATTCGAGCTCCAGTTATGTAATAACAATTAATAATTATACTGTACGCTGCTCGCTATATACCGTTGCAGTCGTCGGTTTGAACGTGCAGCATCGACCGGATATCATCACATACATTTAAATTTGTCTTTTGAGACGACACCCGACGACGAGAATCCTTTCTACAATACAATACCACGACTAACGACAGCGTGCACGGCACAACGACATCATGCCTGGTGTGAAAAACGACTGTGCTTACAAAACGAACGAGTTGTTTCCTTGTTAGCGGTTAGAAAACATTGATCTTCCTGACAGGGCGTCGTCACACGCCCACGCCGCTGCCAGTGATATGACGTGTGCGTGTGTATATATTATATTTCAAGGCGTCTGTGTCGACCATAGAATGAAGACATAATATTTTGTAACACAAGGGTTATACGTACAAGGTCACAAGGTTCTTATAAACATTTAAGGGGAGAAGAGGGAGGGAGGGAACATGCCAAATTAATATACGAACAGAAAGAAAGTATAGAGACAATTTAACATTAATCCTGTAACGCTGTAAAGCTGGATTCAACGCACTGGATAACAACTCGATCGATATGTTGAAAACCACACGCACCACCATCCATTTATTATTATACACATGTCTAAAAACAACTCGCGGTCGTCAGAAATTTGTGTGCACACTGTGCTTAATCGAAAAAAAAAACCATCTACTTGGATATAAAATATTATATATAAATATATATATGTACTTTGACAGACGAGAGCGAAATAAAATAAAATACCATTAAATTTTCAATAAAGCCCTGCTAATCATCCCCAAATGCTGAAATATACATTTTTATGTAACAGGCGCCTGCACGCGGTGAAAACCGAAAGACTAAAAGAAATCAACGAACATTTTTTTAAAAAGACGTATTCGTTTTTATATATATATATACATACATACAATTATTTTAAATTAATTTTTTTTTAAATAATTATTTGTGTGTGTGTGTGTGGATAATATCGGTTCAAGTGGATCGCTTGATCGGACACAGTTGTTCTGAATTTGAAAACTACGATAAATCATTTTACTTTGGTAAGACAGTTTTGAGCGAAAGTCCGTTTATTATTAACACTCTTTGTAGTGTTTGGAAATTCAAAAAGATTTTACTTTGAAAAAAGAAAGGTCAGCTTGTAATAAATGTTCTGATACGAAAATCGCACGTGTCCAAAAACAGATAACTATTTTATTTATTTTTTCTTTTCAATTTTTATTAATATTTTTTTGGCAGTTATTCGTTTAATGAAACTATTGAGGAAATATAAAAACGTATTTGTTTAAAATATAACACATTATATGTCACATATAACACCCTAATACTTTTTGATAATTTCAAAAAAAAAAAAATCGTATATTACACTTTATTTAAGTATACACGATTTGCTATTGGATAATAATGTACGTATAAAGATCAACAGAAAACTGCTACACGAATAGGTGTTTTCAGAGAAAATAAAATTCACAACAAAACAACTGTACGTCACCGTAATATGTCTGTCACTTCGCTGCTCTCGGAATCCGGAATAGAAGAAAATCGTTCAAATTAAAAGGACGAAGACTTTCATTTTTTTTTTTTTCTTCGATATTTACTATTTATTATTTTGTTGTCATAAATGAATTCCCTCTTAAAACGTAACTATTTGTGTGTTATTTAAAAAAAAAAACTGCAATAATTGTCATTCTATAGCATGCTTATGAAATGTGTATAATATAACACTTTTTCGATAATTTCAAAAATGAGTATATAAATACTAAACAGTATTACCTAACCGTCCCATATTACCCGTTTAATAACATAATGGTTTCCATATTTCCGCGATATAATTGTAATTCGTTAAAACAATAAAAACATTTTTTTTTTTTTTAAATAATGCGCGTAAACGCGAAATTCGAAATCGCACCACGTAACACGTCTTATATTATGAGAGAGTATATAGAAAAAATAAAATCGCCCATCGGCATCCGATTTACGTCCTACGGCAACGACAAAACCCGTAATTTTACTAAGGCGGTTTATTATTATTGTTGTCCCCCGATCCCTGTAACTCATAGACTCCACCATCCGGGGCCCGCACCCATCCAATCTCGTTAAAATCGTGACTAAAGTCTTCACACGCCGTTTACGGCTAAGTGTATGCGAACGTATACGCGTTACGCCAATTCAACGCCGAGACCGAGTGGATAACGTCATTATTCTTAAACGTAACAACACGTATTACTTATTAAACACAATTTGATTTGGAAACGCGCAGAACGGCGAGAAATTAATTTTTAAACACATGACACACCACTGTTGCGCGCACACGACGGGAACGAAATCGTATTTTATTTTTAAAACCGTTTTTTTTCACCCCCCTATAATAACATATACTACTACACAGGAGTAGTGGTTTAAGTAATACGCACTTTTAACGCCATATTGGCCATATTATTCACGCCACGTTTCAAATCTACGCATATATCCAAAACACATATACGTATACGTGACGGCCGATTTTATTAAAAATCAGCAACGGATATCGATCGTATCGCCGCGGCGCGAGGCGAAAATTGCGAATTCTAGCAAAAAAAAAACATTTGACTCGAAGGAAAAAAAAGTAAACGAAATATAAACCATTTAGGATTTGTCAAAAAATCTTCGGTATAAGCTTCTCTTAGTCGTCGACTACGGCCGAACCCACACGAATGTTTTCAACAGACACGAAAATTCGTCTTTAGTCCGCATTTCGTCGACATCAACGATCCGATCACATTTCTTTCATCGGTTATCAACTACATTGAATTCATTTATCCAAGATCTCCTGTGTGCTTTCTTAAATCATTATTCGCCTATATAATCGTGGAAATATAATAACGTGTGTGTGTGTTGTCGATAACTCAAATAAATTTTAAAAATCGGGTGAGTTCCTAATTCAGTTTTATCTTTATTTCTTTTTTTTTTTTTTTTTTTTTTGCAATTCATTACCGTTTTAGAGAATACGTTCAAAAACGTAATTTTTATATTTATATAAATCATTATTTGTGAGAAAAAATTCTTTGTCCGCGTAACCGTCTGATAAATAATATTGCTTTTTTAATGATACCTAAGAGACGCACGCGGCGACTCGTGCGCGTATTTGAATGCTATAATATTATTATTTCCAACGCCGACATTTTGAACAATATAATATGAGAACAAACTACTCTACTACCGATAACCAATTCCCGACGAATGGTTAACGAACCAGTTGTATTGCAATACACAGAGAGAGAGAGAGTTCAGTGGCGGCAACAGTCTACACATACACATATAATATTTATTGTATTAGCTTCAAGCTTCCAGTATTGAATAACGAACTGTATAGCTAAAGGGGAACTACTAATAATAATACGCCCGACAGACAATCGCGGTCGTTAATTTCGGTTATCAGTCAGTTATCATTAAATTTAACATATATTTTATAAATATATATAACATACTCTTCCTCGTATATTTTATAATGGTTTAATTTGAACGATACAGACGCAATACAAAATTGGTACAAACTGATTTCGACCAGTTCGTCTGGCCTCCGGACAGACATCACAAATCTTCAAGCCAGGTGTGTTGTGTATGTGGTGACGATGGTTAATTTATATACTATAGAAATTCAATACCGGTCACATAGATAGAAATATAAATATAAATGACGCGATGGACTCAAAAAATAATACTTGTATTTGAATTCAGTCCGCAAACATAAAACATATTTCGTGTGTAAACAATAATATAAAACACATAATAAAATTATGTGTTTCGTGTGAAGTCGTCATAAAAAGTGATAAAACATAGACAGGTACGCACATAGGTAACGCAGGTGTAAAATATTATTAGAAAACAATAATGACCGTCTGAAATTTTTTAAACATCTCCATCGAAATGTCCACGAAATGTGTTTGTATATGATTATACTAGGATGAATTTGTTTAAAAAAAAAAAAAAAAAAATTCATTCGATTCGTCAAGTACTTTGGACTCGTTTGGAAACAATGTAAAAATATTAAAACTAGTTGAATTCAATGTTCATTTCAATATCATTCACGATCGAGGTTATTCAGTGATTATTTTAAACCTTAATCGACGATTTTAAAAAATTGTACACACATGATTTTTATCATTAAATTAGGACATCAAATTTTCAAAACAAAAAAAACATAATCTACAGCCCGTTTTTTACTTTTTATTTTTTTCAATACATTTTCAATTTTCATTTTCCAATCGTATCGATTATATTATATTAATTAGAAATATTTTAAATTTATCATTCAAATGCGCGATATATGTAGCTACAAATAATAATTTTAATTAAAATGGAATTTAATAAATAAAAAAATTAAAAATTAATATTTTAGTAAAATTTAATAAAAATCCATTCTATACCTACAGCACGTACCATTAATGATTGAAGTTGAAATTCGATTAACTACACACGATTTGAGTGGTTTCTGCAGGCGAATAGTCACTCTTTGACCGCCCAAAACAACGAACTAATTTAGATATTATGTATCAATTTGACAAAAAAAGAAATGACATGCTTAAAAAAGCCAAACAGAGCACAGGTCCTGGATCTCATGATTTTAAATAAGGGATTACACTTGAAAAAAAAATGGAAAAAAAATTTTTTTGTGACCTACGGACAGCAATAAGTCAATCATATTTTCGTCTACAAAAATAAAAAACTTATTTTAAACTTCACTGTTATAATAATAATTTTTTTTTACATATATATAAAATGCCAATCGACGTGAAATTTTTTTTGTCAATCTAAATTGTATAAGAAAAAGAGGAGAAATCAAGCATTATCGTATAGTTTTCAACATTTCTTATTACACTACAAATAAAAACATTTTTAAAATTTAATTAATTAAAAAAACAACACTTTTACACTTCAAATAGAAAATTAAGTGGTAATTTTTAATCGTCAACACGAACGGTAAATATATATATAGTTGTATACACATAATTATTCTATATCAATAGAGAATTTTCGTATTTTCATAGAAATTAATATAAAAGTCTCGTAAATAATTTTGCCCCGGGCCCTTCGCAACGGCCATTTTCAATACGATCGTGATGATGCAAAATATCTTATGATAATCGTACATAAGATTTTCGGCACTATTGTACCAATAATAATAATAATAATAATAACAAAAAAAAAAATAATAATAACAAAAATAATAATAATAACAATAATCATAATAATAATAATAATGTAACCGGATGGAATTCAAAAAATGAACACATTTTTTAATATTATTTTTTTCTCCCCCCGGGACGACGGCTCTTTGTCTTGGAATAATAATAAACACCGTGATAATAATATATATGCAAAACGATTTTTGTTATATTATATACGTTGAATATATAAGAATGTTTCTAGAGATCCAGAGGAGAGTAGGAAAATATAGGCGTGGTTAATATAACCACCAGGCAATTAACATTACACGCATAGGTGTCACTCGTAATTCTTCTCTGGTTAACTGTATGCGTAGATTCTCCGTTTCCACGCTTTAAGAGCCCCCGCAGCTGCTGCCAACTTCTTCTATATATTATATATTATGCCATTACAATGGTATAATAATAATAATAATAATAATAAAAACGTTTGTACACACACACACACACACATTTTTTTTAGCTATTTCACTCCTATGACCAATAACTTGTCTAAAATTTATTTTCATATTAAATATTCAAAATTATATCTGCAAGACCACGTAAACACCTTAAATACGATTTTGTTTTTTTAAATTTAATTTATACACGCTTACAATACAATTATTTTTTAATTTATTATTAATAATAGCGTATTTTGTAACACTACACGGCATAATATGATCAAATTTTTAATTTAAATCGAATATTACACGCAATAATCTATAGACACTTGCATAGACAACAACCTTATTAAAACATATATTTTGCGTATATAAAAAAAAATTATTATTACTAACTACAGTAAGTAATGATAAAATAATAATAATACGTATATTCATATATTAATCGTTACTTTTCTCTAAACGTATTAACATTTGTTATACGTAAAATCGCATTTGAATAATAATTTAATGGCCGATAGTTTTAAATCAATTTGTCCTTATATATAGTTATATATAAATATATTACGTGATTTATTCAGTTACATTTACATTACTATATACCAAATAATCGTATATATTTCTGTTACGTATATATAATAATACAATATGGTATGTATATGAATATATTAAATACGAATTTATTACAAAATGTTAATATTATTAATATGTAGCTATACAGGACCTGCAGTATACGTAAAAGCAAATTAACTTAAACATATTAAAAACGATAAATTCTTGAATATTTTTATCGACATTGTGACATTTTCTTCTATAGTGACACATAAGTTTTCCGTTTATTTAGTCGTGTACACGTAGGAGTTACAAAAACCCATTTATCATAATAACCTAAAAAGTTATATACATACATAGAACGCCGTATGGTTCTGTAGGTGATTTTTATGTTTTTGTAGTTTTTAAATTTAGTTTCCCCGACAAGATTTACAAGGCTGATGGTTAAGACAAGATGGAAAATAACACATATAATCGTAAAGCCAGTCGTAAATTTAAAAAAAAAAAAAAACACAAATAACATTGACGGTCTTATGAATATTTTCTCACTCGCCCATGTGTTAGCCCATCGGGTATAAATTAGTATCGACAAATAAAATAGAGTTATTTATGTACCGCGATAGTCCATTAAAAACGGTGTATATATGTAGATTGTTTCGTAAAACAGCCGACGGACTCTGAATATTGTTACTTAACGCGTTAGAAATTTAAAAATTTTCTTACTCTAAAATTGTTCGAGTTAAAAATAATTTATAGCTGTAAATAAAGAAATAATCATAAAAAATAAAAATAAAACTAGGTGTTAAAATAATCTCTAATAAAAATTAACATATTAAATATACTGTAATAATTTTTTAATGTGTCAAGTATTTAAGTATTTTATTTCGTAAATCGTAACAATATAAAATATATATACGTAACGCATACAATAATAAAATAAAAATTTTAATTTTTTAATCGAACGTTACACGTAGAGATAAACCGTTTCAGGTGTGCCATAAGGGGAATAACATCACAAACACGCGTGTAACCGATTATAGAATAAAATTATGTAAAATATAATCGTATACGAGTACAAAATGAATGAATTTCGACTATTAAATGTCACAAAATGCCGAGCAAATCATATCATCCAATACAAATTGCACACGCCCGAAATCACAACTGAGGTCATAGTAGAGGATAGAATGCAAAAATATGTACAGCAAATATGGTCTTATGAAAACGAATTGACGGCGGGAAATTTTAAATTTTAACTCAGCCGAAATATAACATCTCGTATATTCCCTTCCAAATCAAAAGTGGTAACTATAACGACCGGAATATTTGTTTTAATATCCCATAAATAAATGTTTTAATGAAGTAAACAAAATTCGTAAAACCGAATGAGATCGGCGGTTCATTATAAGGAGCTTAAACTTCAAGAGTTGAAAAAGACTGGATGATATCGTTACGTTTCAATAGGTTTTCTTCGCGTATTAAGAATAGCGTATTTAAATTTTTTTTTTTTTTTTTTTTTTGTAATGAACTTAATTATATCGTATTGATTTTGGTTCAAAACTAATGTATAAATTATGATGAACACGAAACCGTTAAAGAAAAAGTGTACTACGAAGACAAATCGTTACAAATACGCGAGGAGGTCTGAAAAAATTAACCTTTCTCATTCACAGAAGCGCGCGCGAGCGCTCAAATTACGGTGATAAAGACAAAACGTTCATAATCATTCTTTTCCCATTTTATTTATATATGTCTTTTTGCCTCCGCAAAGACGATTATAATAATAAATTTAAGTAATATCCGTAAGCGTAAAAGATTTTATTATTATTATTAAAGAAATGGCCGCCGAGTCCCTCGGTTCTACGAGATATGTCTTTGTTTCATACGTCACCGACACGTTGACCGACCAGTAACAATAATATTATGTAAATACATTTTACAATATTATTTCCGAGACGTCATTATTGCCCGCGCGGTTCGCCCGAGAAACCATTCTAAATTTACGGTACTTTGGAATGCGTCTGTATTAATGTGCGATTAATCATATACGTGTGTATACGAGAAGAAGATATCTCTTATTTAGTCCGCAGAGATTCCTGAAAACTCAATGATGGATGGACGAGCGAGGAGGAATAATAAATAAGAAAGAAAAAAAACGGTACGGCCGCAATGATACTGGACAGATATTGTATTATACAATATAAATGGCCTAAAAAGAGAAAATATCGTTGTAAATACTTCGGAACTCCGAATCGAACGACGAATGATTAAATTAGATACCGCAGTCAATCCGTCAGTCGGTGAATTCGAAGAAGGAGAAAAAACGATTCGAGTACGTTACGCACATCGCGTTTTACTACGTTTCGAGTGTGCACGGCTATTGCAATGCGAGAGCGTATTGGTGAATCGGCCAAATAGCCAATAGGGTCCCCATAACCAATTCGATGCAATAATAACGCGGTATTTAAGTGGCTGCAGACGCGGAGAGAAAATAAAACCGTTTAAAACCGAACCGAAAAACCGTCATGACCACATTAACAGGACGTGCTTTAATATAACTCAAAATAACGTTTTATTAACTCGAAACAAGTGTATATATAAATTAATATTTGCTACTATTTACAGCATATTCGATTCGTTATACGAAAGAAAAACCAACATAGCTCACAGTAATATTATTGGCTAATAATAGGTACCAATTCGATGCAATAATAACGCGGTATTTAAGTGGCTGCAGACGCGGAGAGAAAATAAAACCGTTTAAAACCGAACCGAAAAACCGTCATGACCACATTAACAGGACGTGCTTTAATATAACTCAAAATAACGTTTTATTAACTCGAAACAAGTGTATATATAAATTAATATTTACTACTATTTACAGCATATTCGATTCGTTATACGAAAGAAAAACCAACATAGCTCACAGTAATATTATTGGCTAATAATAGGTACATAGCCACAATAGCGTCGTCTCTGCAGTTATCGAAAAAGTGCAGGCAAAAGATTTATAACCACATACTTGACACTTACATTTAAGTTCGACACGATTTCCATTTTACATAATTTTGATATTTTTGTCATCGTACGGGCACGAATTGCTCGATATTTTGGAGGGGGGGGGAAGGGAAATTGAATTAATTAATTTTTCAGCCCCGTCCGTCTTGGTCGCACCGCTTTTGGCTTTTTTCCCCAAATACTTTTGCGCAACGAATTGTGCGTGCATCTATTTCAACAGGAACGAAAAAAAATCCGTCTACGGCGGCAATGCGCGCGCGACGTGTGAAACAAGAAACGCTGTCGTGTAATACAGTGAAACCTCCAATAGCGGACACCTCCCAATAGCGAACGTTTTTTGGGGAACGGGGACATTTTTACTACTTTTCAATAGGAAAACCTCCGAATAGCGGACTCTCTCTCCGAATAACAGACATTATTTTACTAGGGAATTTTTAAAATAATGGAAATCCCTAATCATTATTTGAAAATAATACGTATTCACATTCGTATGTACTCTCGTAATAATGTAATTACGATAACGAATTCGTTGTGGGACTACAAGATTACGACAAATTCGGTTATCGGTGAAGCGGGTTATGTGTTATGACAAAAGTATGTCAGTTAGTAACGATTTTCGACGCGACGACTACGTTAAAACGAAAGCGGTTGTCGCTTCGCGAAAAAGTCGACATTTTAGATTACCGTAAAAACAACGGAAACGTAGAAATTCGTGCACTCGCAGAAAAGTTTCAAGTTGGAAAAACGCAGATCGCGGATATTGTGTCTAACACGGAAGAAATTTATAAAGCGTGGGTTGAAAATGGAAATGAAGAACGAAAATTAACGAAATTAAGAAAATGTGAAGGCAGTGTAATTGATAAAAAACTTACAAACAGACGAAGCTCACCGATTTCTTCAAACAAAAATAATTTAAAAATACATGTACATAATTTCGATTTTGATTGTAAAAATATACTTTAAATAATAATAATAATAATTTGTAAGAATATAAAAATGTAATAATTTACAATAAATAATAAGTAATAACATTTTGTGCATGTACATTAGGGTGGATCGATTTTCTGAACTTTTTTATTCCTGGCTCCAATAGAGAAAATTTATTGCCTTTTGGGTGCAAAAGAATACCCTTAAAAGGATTTTCAAAAATATCGACTCCGTTAGGTTCCATAATCCAAATGAACTTTTTGTTTATCGATAAAAAAGCTATATTTTCGTTTGTGCGCTGTTTTCTCCCGTAGGTAAATATTCTGTGGCTCAGATCCACTGTTGGCATCACTACAGTACAGATGACTCTTTCATAATTATAATCTCATTGTATCATTCATGATATTCACAGAAAATTTCCGGGTATTACTATTCCTGAATTACTACTATTACTATTACTATTAGTTAATTCAACTGAAATATACAAATTTTCCTCTTTATTCGTCTTTTTACTAAGTGACTCATAACTTTCATACATAGTTTAATTTCACTGAGTAGTCGTGTGAAATTGTAAACGCTATTTCATAAGAATTTCCAAGTGTTAAGAAAGATGCTTGAGGCATCTTTTATAAACTATGGAAGATGACGATTTTCAAATTGATTATGGAACCTGAAGGCAAATTTTGCGGAGGCTCTCTTTTTGCACAGTGTTTTTTTAGGCGAAAAGGCAACAAAATTTGGCTATTGGGTCTTAAAATAGGAAAAAAAATTTTTTTTTGCTAAAATCGATCCACCCTAATGTACATACATAGTACATTATTATACAAATAAATTTCAAAAATGTATCCCCTCTGAATAACGGACACCTCCGAATAACGGACAACATTTTGGTCACCAAGAGTGTCCGCTGCTATTCAGAGGTTTCACTGTATATTATTTTATATACAGACGCAGCGCGCGGCTGTTGGCTGTTGCACGTCCCGGCCGTCGTCGATTCGACTCGCGAATCGAACATGTGCGTTGCGCGGTGCTGCACAACAAAATAATACGACGCGGAACCGTGACCGAACGCGCGCGCATTTCGAACCGCGAAACGCGCAAAGGGACCGCCGTCGCCGCCGCGACGACGCAAAAATCGTCGAGGAAAAAAATTAGTGACGGCACCCCCCGCGCTGCAGCCCCCGGGTGAACGCTTGCGTTTTTGTGCGGGAAAACATCTGTAAACCGTAAACGCAATTTCGGAATTTACGATTTATTATTATTATTATTATAAAAAGATATTTATTTTTTTTTTGTATCGTTTTATACAATCGAACGCGAACGACGTTTCTTTCCGCCGCCGCCGCCGCCGTCTCAGCGGTGTACGGACGCGACGCCTATTGTCGACGAGCAATTTTTATTCGATGATTCTGAGCGTGTCCCTGTCCCTGTCCCCCCCCCCCGGTATTGGTTTTACACTGCAACGACGATGTGGTTTTTTTTTTTTGTTTCCACCCTCCCCTCACGACGTCTGTAATCGAAAATTCTACCCACAACGAATTCTAATCTAAAACGGTCGGTCATATATACACTTTCGAGAAGTGGTTTTTCGATTTTCTCGAAAAACTATCGAATACAATAACAGCTCGTACAAAACGGTAAAAACTCCGCGTAATTCCGCGCGAAAAAAAATTACCGCGCGTAGTAGAGAGTCCCGGAAATTTTCGAAAAAGTTTTTTTTTTTACATTTTCGAGCCGTTCACATTACGTTTTTCACGTTTTCCAGTCGTAAAACAATCGATTTTCGGTGTCAACATTTTAATATCAACGTCTCGTAGTAGTCGTACGTGTAGCGATTATTTTCTCAAAAAAAAAAAAAAAAAAATCCTAACAAAACACAAAAATCATTGAATAATTCAGTTAAGCCGACACATTCAACGCCCGCGCCTCCATGTATGTGCACATGTGCACATACGTATACGTATATTGCATAACATACAATATACATATATATTTATAAACGTTAATTTAGTTTTTATTCTTTATTACTGTTTATTATTATTATTATTATTATTATTATTATTATTATTATTATTATTAGCATATCCTCTTCCTTTTATTCGTCTATTTTAATTTCAATATTTTTGTTTTTACTGTTTAAATTATATTCACATTAGCTGACGGGCTAAATTTCAGTACATACATATGAATTATTTTACATAAATACAATAGTTCGAAGTTTGATATTAATGCAAACTCGAATTGTACGCGATAATTCGTTTTTTTTATTGATATTTTCTTTTTATTTTTACATCTTCTTCTGCTTATGAAATTTTATTTATAGTTAATTAACGAATTATTTACCTTTAAGACACATCTTTCAGCATACCTCTAAGTAGTGATCTTTAATACATACGTTGTATTTGGTGATTACAATCAAATCGTAAGCATGAAAAAAACTCGGATCCTCCAAATTCGTGTTACACACGTTTACAACGATTAATCCTTGTGTAATGCGTGATCGTCATTGTCAATTTAATAGAGAATCGCAATCGTTTGAATTGGGAACTGAATACATATCTATCTACAGCTGGTGTGCAGTACATCTTATCCTTTGAATCTCCCCGTTAAAATTGTCGCTTTAATGATAATGTTCAACAACTTTTTAACTACCAAATACGGTACGACACAGAAGAGACGGCGGTGGATTAATAATATTTTTCTAAGGTTTCGGCTCAAATAAAATGAATAGGCAAAAATCAAATTTTGCCGCTCCTCAGATAATTCTAAACGCCGCAGCCATAAAATGCAAAAAGAACTTAAATACATCCCCCGTTATATATATATATATATATATATATATAACATCATATTAAGTAAAAATACGTAAATATATTTATTTTATAGAAAAAAAAATTACCATCAACATTTATAGGACACGGAATTTAAATAATACGAAATGCAGAGAATTACTTCTTACTAATATTAATCTACGTTCATCACACTTAGGCCATCATTTCGATGGATCCTCGAGAAATCAAATATCAAAATACTTTCATCAAAGATGATGATATACTAAATATGTTCTCTCTCGAATGTTATTAACTTGATACCCACTGATGGATATGACTGTTTAATACTATTCATTATTGTACACAATAATATTTTAACATATTATTATATATAACTTGTGTTTTAACTGGTGAATTTAAAAACATATTTTTTCTAACATAATTAATAGAAATCTTAAAAGAAAAAAAAATGTAAAGATCACTTTTTTAAAAACGTCGACGTTTCGAAAATACCACTCTAGACAGGTGTCTAGCTGGCTTATACCTTGAGCCGGAGCGAACTCAATTTCGACGTATGTTTTTAACGAAATCTACACATACTGTAGTAACATAACGTAGAATAATTTCAATAACGTTTTTACAATTCACATTGTACCGTGCGTTATTTTTCACAAATCCATGATATCATCAACAAAATAACAATACATATTTATCGCCGCATAAATATTTAAATGAATTGTCAATTCTTTTCGACAAAAATGTTTGACGATAACAACTGGCGATTGAATAGTTTGCGCTCATATATAGAGAAACAACACGTTTCAATCGTACTTCCGTCTTGTAAATGATACATCTTACGTATATCGATTGCAAAATTTGCGAAATAGAACACACATTCGAACCAAGATAATGGTCGTGTTTAAAAGAAAAACACCATAGGACGGACGATGGGGACGTGGACTGAGACTACAAACGCCGTTTTATATTAAAAATTTCTGACAAATATATTTAACACGAGTTCACGCGTACAATGCCACAACAGTTTAGAATTAAACGATTCGAAAACATCATGGACCGTCCATTTCCGAGGGCAAATGATAATTTTTCTTTTTTTTTTTTATCGTCGTGTCCGGAAATCACCAAAGACTACGCGTAGAACCGTGGAAAAACGTTTTCTTCGTCCCAATAATAACGCACGGGGGGAATATCAATTGCGACGGAGTTCTTATCGACTGTTTGGCGCCAGACGGCGTTGAAAAAACTTCCTTCACTTTTTTTCCATTTCTCTCGCAAAAACTTATACTCGGAAATTCTCGCCGTCTCGCTAACAACAGCTGACAGACGAGAGAGCCAGGCCAATACCATTGGGAAAAGTTTATATGCCATCTGCAAAACTATTACAGTAACCAGTACAAAACTATTACAGTACGCGGGAAATACATACGCGCGCCGTAATCTTTACGGCTATCGATTTCTTACAACATCACAAGGGCCCGCCGGGAGGGAATACGTTTTAATAAATAAACACGGAGCATTGACTGCTATAATAGACGATTAAGCCGAACGTATAAATGTATAAGAATCAACTACTGCGGTATTGTTTTCGAATTAAATTACAAAGTTAACCGATCGTTTTCCGATAATATTATATTAATATCATACCGGGCAGTACGTATTTTACCAAAAAAAAAAAAAAACACACATTTGCATATCACATGTGTATAAGAACACACGGCACGCACAACGACGCGCGTAAAATATACGACTGGTTTCTGAAACGTCTCAAGTTCACTATCGCGTAAAGTGTACTGAAATGTAACTAAGAAAATATTATTATTATTATGTTTCTAGCGCGTTTTTTGAAACGTTCAAAAGATACGTTTATACGATGGACGAAAACGATGTCAATGTAATTTTTTTATTGAAACTTTAATAGACATTTTATTGTCGTTTTAATTGACAACTACTGCAGGCGGCGATCGAATTTAAAATATAGGTTATGAAATAAAAACAAATATAAACGAGAATACACGGGATTCGAATTAGAAACTAATAATAAATACGAGAATCGAAATCAATTAGAATGGCCGAAGGATTGTTATTCAGAGAGACACACCGAATCAGTCAGTAGTAGTAGCGACATATCCCGTACAATACAACTATATGTATATGATTTAATCATCATTTCGTATTATTATAAATTTTGAAATATATTTATTTTCAAACAACACGTTATTACGATCCGGATATGTTTTCGGGTACATTCTACAGGACATCAAGTTGTTTAAATGTTTAATTTACGACGAACAACGGTAGTCGCGCGTTACGTTCAAAACGAAAATTCGGCCGTACTGGAGGAGAAATTGTATAGAAGAGACAACCACAAACAAAATTAAAACAATAGTTTTCCAGCTCACGGCCAAACCCGGAGTCCAACTTCGAACACGACGCGATTAATCGATTCATTTATTCTATTTTAATTTATACAACAAACAATATTTCCACTCGAGAATTCACCGCAGCGTTAATACGTTAATAACAATTTACCTGAATGTATTTTGTTTTCGTGTGAAAACTGAAGAACAAATGCCAACTCAATATCGAACGATTGTGTGAACACGCTAACAACGAATATAGCGTATTTCTATAATGTTTCAAATGAAATTCATACGCCCTTCGTAATATTCTCTCAACGCGCATAACAGCAGATTGAATTACAAATTTCATCTTACTATTTTATCCAACTCTAATCCCGTGAAAATGGAAAAAAAATATATTTGTCGATATTGTTACGACATATTTGTTTAATGGATCATAATGAATACATTACTTTTTTTAAGTACGCATACTTAAAAAAAATAATTGAAAATGCAAATGCGACTCGTGCGTCAAACGAATATTAAACCGTTATTTATATTCTTACGAAAAAAAAAATTGATTATTTTAGCTCGTCGTGATATGTTAGAAAACATATCAAACCAATTTTTGTTCTTTCCGTCGGTGGGAGTGGTGATCGAACCGCAGCATTAACGAGCTCTCCATTATACACACACGCTAATGCAGCGCACCAGCCGTTTTTCATAAATATCTGCTTAAAAAATATTACCCGCGTTTATGTGGTTACGCCTAGTCACGGGGAGAGAGACTGTGTTGTGGTTAAAACAATATACTCATATTATTTATATTTGACTATAATTGTCTTTTTAAGGATATACGTGCGTGTAAGCCGAAAAAATCAAGACGGGAAATCGAGCAAACGCACATTTTTATTAAAATAAAAAAATCAATTTACCGATTCGGATTTGAAAGTCTGTATTGCTTGCTTTTCCGATGACGTGCGATTTTTAATTAAACTCCGAAGCAAACTGTGGAATGTATATTGGTTTTTGCGACGTGTTTAATTTATTTTAATAACAACAACAACGACGACGAAATGTCGTTTAAATAATTATTTATTTTTTTTTTTACTTTTTGCTGCGACCGACCGTTACGCGTGGCGCAACACGATATCCGCGTCTGAAAACATAAAATCTAAAATGGCATTTTAACTCGGCCCCCCCCCCCCATCTAATGGTTGTTCTTACACATTTCATAACCGATATATTTTCGTCCAGTCGATATAATAATATGTAAATATCGAAACAATTACTCTTTAGTCGTAAAAAAAAACAAAAAATCGTTTACCGGTCGTCGTTGTTATTGGCGATAAAAACTAACTCTTGGAATATTTATCGTTTTTTCAATAAGTGTAAAATTATTATTTTTATGCGGAGACTATCGCGAATACGTCATAAATTACGTGTTGCGTGCGTATGATTAAACGAGTTATAAATACAAATTCGAGACATATATATATATATATAAAACAACGCGACTTACGTTATTTTTAAACACGCGCGCGCGATCGATGCTGCAGATGTGTAATATTCACCGTGGTACCAAAAAAAATTCCAAACGCAATATATTAGACGATATTGTTTTAGTACAGTGTACACTACAGTACAATACAGTATACAGTTTGAATCGATACATTAATCTAACACGCGTCAAGATCGAGAGATATTGTAAAAGATCCCCCCGCCGCGGTGGAAATGGATGATGAGGCGCGGCGACGTGAGTCGGTCGAAAAAAAAAAATTTTCAAGAAACCGATCGAGACGCATTAATTAAAGACAATTTTAATTAAATATCGTTTATCAGACACGACGGATCACACGAATTTATCGATCCTTTTTATGTTTTACGCCAATTCACGTTACACTTCTTTTTTTTTATATATATATATATATTCTAGCCCAGCTGGACGTCGAGCGAATATTGTTTTCACCTCGGGGAGGATTCCCTTTGTTTGCTTTTTTTATTTTCTACACACACGTGTATGTACAGCCAACTTAATTATAATTAGACCTCCGCTGACCCGATTATAATTGAATGAATGATGAAAGCAAAAACAATAAGAAAACACATAGGCTCATACACACATACGCGTCATATATCTTGTATTAGACAGACACCTGTTGTACTTTATAATAGTAATAATAATAATAATAATAATTTTAGGCACTGATTCGCAATGTAACATTGACTTTCATTCGAACAGTACGTAAATTCCATTCAAAACGTACGTTTTATATAATAAAACGCATAGATAGCCTAGTTTATTCGCTAAAACTCCGCGTTTTCTTCTTCTCCTCCTTTTTTCACTTTGTCGTCAATTTATTACGAAAACGTGCCCGAGAATTCTTATTTACACCGGTACGCGGGACAGCAGACGGTAGTACGTGGAGCATTAAAAAGAAAATGGAAAAAAAAAAACAGCCGCCCACGACTTCCATTAACGTCACATCGTTTGTCACAAATTTAGTACCCAACCTACATCGCCGCCACAACAGCCACCGCCCTACACGAAACCCGCGGAACTCTATTAAAAACGTATTTTGGCTTCGGTGAACCCTCTCTCCATACAATATAATAGCTATTATACGTAACCCGCACCGGCATACAAATAGCCGATTTAAACGTTATTTTCTCCTCTATATAAGTCTCTTGGATAATATATATATAAATTTAGAGAGAAAGAAAGAGAATTTTCGTTTTTACTACATTATTTTCCCTCCCTCTTCCAAACAATCTAACGCGCTATATATATATATATATATACGAGTAATACGACGTTCGTGTCTGAAATAAAATAAACTTAAACAGAACTTATATTTCTTATTTTTTTTTTTTTTTTTTTACTTTGTTAAAGAGAGAAAAAAATAAAGAACGTATACCAAAGTAATCGCGATTTAAAAATTAAAAACGCGCCGAGGTCTATTCTTTTGAGAAGCCTTTAAAAAAAAAAAAAAGCACTATACTATACGAGAAAACTTTCTTATCATCTCTATACGAAACGACCGTCGTTATTACCACTACGCGTATATTATATAAAAAAAGAAAAAAAAACGTCGAAAACAGAATATTATAAAAATACAAACTCTATAGACACTAACACCGGCGTATTTTTGAGTCGGACAATACATATTCACACACACACATTTCAATGTATATCGTAATTTGTTGTTATTCGTAATAAAATATAAAAAAAAAAACAATATTCTCCCCAATCGCCGAAGAGGCGGCGCTTAGGATACTCTTTAAATTTCTGTTCGACAGTACCTAATGATGATGTATCGACGATTTTTGTTAACCGTGACCCCTCGTCGCGTGACGATATTACACACAATCCGTTTTATCCAAGCGTAAAACACAAGAAAAAAAAAACACGATACACAGAAATTGATTAACAAATAATGATTTTACTATTTCTTTTTAATAAGAATATTATTCTTACGTCATAATCGTGTGCAAGTATAGGCCAACAATCAGTCGAATGCGTAATATTACATTAAACAACCAAAATATTTCGCGACGTGAAAAATTACCGCTGTAGTGATATAACGAACGCAGGTTTTTCGGTCTCGGACCGAACCGAACTCAAGAAACTTTCATTGGAAACCCGGACCGCGCCAAACTATTCAATTTAATAATATATCGACGAACCCGTTACTACAATGTTTGTAACCGATTCACCGCGCTGGGTATCGAAAAGAAAACAACAAAACAGTCTATTTTTCGGATCCTACTGCGGATACAAAACGAATATCCGATAAATATTACTAAACGTTAAATTGACTGCTGTTTTTTTTTTTTTTTTTTCTTTTGTTTCCCGTCTGTATTTCAGTTTTCTACGCGGTCCCACACATTCCGACCGAATTGCGTTCGGTTCGAATATTTATCCCCGATTACGAGAGTTCGGAAATCGGAACAGTTCGTAACGTGACTAAAAAAAAAAAAAAAAAAAATTTGAAACTAAAAAAAAAAAAATCGATTTCGGATATAATCGCGGAAAAAGAACGAAAAAATATTGACCGCGGCGTACGATTACTCATTATTCTCTCGTGTCTCGTTCGCTGTTATCTCGACTTATTCGTTCCACACGTGTCTACGGCCTTATATGAATACGCGCGAAATGCTCGATTCCCGAAGAAATCGCGCAGATTTATTTTTCCTCCTCTCCGGTCCCCGCCGCTACCCGCGTCGTATACGGTGGTAAATAATAGATTGCACTCGCGTCACAGACGACAACCAAAAAAAAAAAAAAAAAACCGCCGCGCACCACAGTGCACACAGATAATAGAAAGAAGAAAAAAAAATAAATAAATTCGACTGTTTGTAATTTTTTTTCCGCCCTCGTTGAAACACGCTTTTCCGCGGTGTGTACGTCGTACGCGCGGCGACATGAAAGGATCCGCCGTCGCCGGTGTGGTTGTCGGTTCGTGAGCTGGTCGTCTTTTGAAACGTTTATTAAATCGAAACACCCCCGCGGGGTCTTTATATATATAATTATATTATACGCGTAATATAACGCTGCGGCGGCCCCGGTGTACCACGACGATATATAGAAAACACAAGTCGTCGTCGTCGTCTTCTCTTCAATTGTCGGGGCGGTGGTATTCTCCTCTCGTCATTAGATGAAGAAAAACCGCGCAACCCCCTTTGAGAAACACGAGACGCCGGAGTGTCGTCGTCGGAGAGTCTGGTGCGCAAAATCCGGCGATGGCAAAAGAAACGTCAACGTGTGCGCGCAATGCGCGTCCGATCCGACCCCTTGCTCGTTCATCTCGACTGTACAACAACGATAATACAACGAGACGACGGTGACGAACGACGATTTCATTATAGACAAAAAATATACACAAGAATTCGACGCGAATTATTAGGAAGTCGGGTATTTGGAGAAAAAGAGCGCAGCTGCGCGATTGATTATTGTATTAAATCTCGAGACTCGCTAATATAAACGTGCCGCCGCCGGCGGCACTGCAGTGGCATCACAGACGCGTGTCTTAACGGGGTAGGCGGCGGCACAGCTGCCTCCCCGGCAACACTTTCGTCGGTTTGTGAGACGACCCCCTATATGAAATCTCGACGGCAGACTCGGACACTGAAATCTTTTTTTTTAACGTTTTTTTTTTTTTTTTAGTAAAATCTAAAATCGAAATCTAACGCGCCCCCACCCTCCTGTTGTAGGAAATCTTTCTTTGTCCAACGACAACGAAATTAACGAAATGGGACAACTCCGTAGAAGCTAATTAATTTTCGATCTGTCGCGGCGGCGGTGGCTGGTTGACTGGTGAAAAACACAATTTTTCCCCCGATATCCGTTTGAAAATACGTGCACGGTGTGAATCAATCGACATCGTATAATACGAGCGTCAAATAACGAAAAATTAAATAAATAAAGTAATTCGCCGCGATAGATATACGTAATTTTTTTTGTTTTCTTTACACTTTTGATATTATCAATATAAAATTCAAAATCATTGCGGCGTACGATAAAAAGAGAAAAAACCAATAATTGGCGTAATATAATCTTTTAAAAACGTTGCATATATTATTATCCCGTGCGTGTATAATTTAATTTGGTATTGCACAATTTTCACGAATCAAAACATTTAAACAAAAAAAAAAGTATCGTACGACTGTCATTGTGTATTGAATTTACACAGTCTTAAAACGAAAAATTAATCTTTTTACGATTTGATTACTACAAAAACTGTTGTGAATTCTATAAATTGCTCAAAATTGAAAACAACTTTTTTTTTTTAAATTGTTGTAATTGTATAGTATAAAGTCACGTGTTCATTGAACATTTCAAGACTTTCGAGGATAACTGTTTTCGGATTTACGAAGAAATACTTTTCACGAAATTTTTCAGTAGTTTTTTGTTTGACGAGCGCTTTTGAGAAAATTTAAAAGTGACCTCTCTAAATTATCAAATGAATAAAATTTGCACGGTACCAAAAAAAAAAAAGCGTACAAAGATCGAAGCGAACTGGTAAAATTTTTGATTATATATATATATAAAACTAAAAAAAAACCACGCGTCATTGTAAAAACAATATATTCCTCGTTCCGCTAAAAGAATAAAAAAAAAGGAGGATATTAACGTAAAAGAAATATAAATTAATACTCGGTGTGAACGATAAATGTGTGTATATATAAATTAATATAATATGTGAACATACAGTCGAGCCAAAGAGTATTATGAAATAAATAAGAGTTACTGTATTAAATGTATTTATCCGTTTAAAATATTTACAGGAAACCTACACAAACCTACTCTATTACTCTACTTTTTTGTAAACTCGCAAATCGTATTCCATCGAATAAATATAATTATAATCACGGACATAATATCGCTTTTAAAAATAAATATATAATTTAAATACAAATCAATACTGCATGGAAAAACGTTTTAAAAAAAACCCCCCTTAAACAAATAATTAACGTAATCAATTATTATTATAGCGTGAAATATCATTAAAATATAATAATTATTATTATCAGAAAAATCCGCTAAAATATTAAAATCGCATTAAATACTATAATAATAACAATTTAATTAAACAAATAAAACAATACTATAAATATATACTTTAAATTATTAATAAATAAATAGTAATACTTGTATTTCATTTATAGAGGGAGTTACAGTCTACGAATAATATTGTCATTGTTAAGTCAAATTCAGAATTCGTGCCGATTAAAGTCAGTGGCGCCGAATGTCCAAAATAATATGTATGGCGAAATGGATCTAATGACCAACCACCCACCCACACTACAGCCATATATATATATATACATTTTTTACATATCAAAAATGAATACAAGTGGATAAGCATAAAAAAACGTTCACGTACCATTTTCATTTTTTCCCCAAAAAAATCGAGAAAACTCTTTAAAAGGACCCATCACTTTTCAATGGATTCTGTACAGGAGATTTTTATGAAATTTCGAAAAATTGATATAATATCATAGACTGATTGCATCGATACCATATGTTCGTCCGTGGTAAAAATAACAATATCATCTCTTATACCACTTATCAAATTATTACCATTAATTATAATAATATATTCAGAAGCACCTACCCCCCTAAACAAATTGCATATGTGCGGGGCGGCCGTCATTGATTAAAGTCAACAGATTTAAGATTTGTAATTTGTATATTACTAATCAACTGCATTTTATTTATTAAAACATACGTACTGATGAACGTTGAAAAAAAATTATTTTTACATACTTTCGGAATCGGACTATTATTGTAATAACACCGCCTCCTATTCAATTCGTACATTTTTTTTTTTTTTCAAAAAACTGCGTTAATAATAATAATACACAGCTACACCGTCTCATGAATATAATCATGAGCTCTCATAAACCGAAAGTAGTGTTTTTTAGACACGTAATAATTATTTGGTGTAAATATTATTTTTAATATTTTTGTTGCGCATATTATTTCGTTTCTAATTAAAAGCGTTTTTCGGCCGATGATAGTACACACACACACACAGTTATTCCGACACGAGGGATAATAGATCAAAAACATATTAAGCCGGTAAAACAGGTGGGCGTATACACACTGCATACATACGACGATGGTCCGACACATAAATTAATTTAAAGCGTACAAAAAGAAAAAAAATGTTAATTACGATAATTATCTTTCTTCGCAAACTCCTTGTTATTATTATTATTATTATTATTATACACGAGAATAATATGGAGGTTAAAGGCATTTTATAAACACACACACACACACAAAAACAGCGAATACGAGCTGATGCAGATATCGGTTTTAAAAATAAGACTGTTAAAAGAGAAGAAGAAAAAATATATATGTAAAGAAACGAGAAACGACTCGGATAAATTATAAGCCGTTAATCAGTAGGTATAATACCCTGTGCTTTGATGCAGCAGCAACAGCATCATCATCATGTAGAAGAATAGCGCAGCGATAGTGTTGTACACTGTGCTACAGACAATCATCTAACTTAACCACCTTGTAAATTATATGCACATTATTATCATAATATATAAGACGGGATTTATTATTATTATATTCTTCCGACCGATGTGCGACGCCCGTTTCGTACGAATAATATGATGGAGAAGTCAATGGACCCGTTGTACAATAATATTATCATATAATATTTATAGAATAAACACTAAACCTATGGGTTACTTACTATTACAATGTATAATATTTTGTAGTTGGCGTTCGTATGTATAAATACATAGGATTTATTATTCGCAGCCGACGGTGCGTGAAACGGCACGTTTTCGTACGGATTTTAAAATAATATAATTATGTTTGCCGTACAAACGTCATTCTTACGATATAGCCTCACTGGAGATTTTGACAGAAAAAAAACTACTAGATCATTCTCGTTAAAACACCGTCCCAAGAGTTGTATAGTAGTAGAAGACAAAAAAAAAAATACACATTCTCGAAAATAACGAATAAATTCTCAGGTCCTGACAAAATCCCATCGAAATCAATGCCATTTGTAATAATTAACCCCCGATATCTGATTGACGGACATGTTGTTGCCTTCGTAATCCAGTGGGCTTTAAATACCTCTCTCAACAGCGGACTGCAGAGGAATTCATCTTTATCGTTTGACGATAAACTGTTGCGATAATTATACGTAAAAAAACATTACATAATACAATGTAATATATATATATATATATATATATAAATTACACAATACTACTACTGTACAGTGCCAAATTAATGTTCAAACAACGAATTAAAATTAAAATATATTTAAACAACGAAGCAGAATCATTAATTTTTAGACGCAGAACAAGAGCATTTTTCTCTAATGCTAACAAATAAATTTGAAAACTTTCGAACGTATGTTTGCCCTGGAAGTATTTCTAGTGTTGTATTATTCAAATTGACTTCAAAACCGGCTTTATTTAATTCGATTTATCGTGTGTACGATTCCCTTGCAATAAAAAGTTTCGTGCCAACGTGTATTTTCTATACATGAAAGATTTTAAAAACTCATCTCATGGATTCTCAATTAATCAATTAACCTACATCTGTTTTGTACGTGCATTTTCATAATATTAAAAATTATTGACAAGCTTGAGTGTTTTCGAATCAAAAAAAATTTGTTTACAAATAAAATAACGTAATTTTTATTAAAATATACGTAATATAAATGTATTGCAATGATAATTTTTTTTTTTTTTTTTAATATAATTTAACGACCAGTTGTAAAGGTTAGATAAATAAATCACCTAAATATGTTTATATAGAGGTCATTGTCTTTCTCTTTAATCTCATAGGTCTATAACAAATTTACAAAAAAAAAGTATCACACATTGTTAGAAATTATACACAGACGCACAAATTCCCCGGTGATTCAACTGGGTCTAAAACATAATATCTTTAACAATATATTATTATCATACGAACTGAGGAGAAAACATTGAAACACATTATTTACCCGGAGATAGGCTCAAACCAACACTGCCGATAGATAGCGGACACCTTTCAATAACGGACATTTCTTTTAGCCCCGTAGGTGTCCGTAATTCAAAATTTTCACTGTATATATCGAATAAAGTTGTTTATAGAAAATATGAGTGCATTGTGGAGACCGCTTTCAACAATTATTATTAGTCAAGGCGTTAAGCTCTTTATTATACGTTTCATTAAACAGAAACTTTCTCTATACGCGAACTCCCACTGAGACGGATGCTCATATTATATCGACGCTGTGTTTGTTTTTTCTACATTACATACGCCATTTATTATTTAAACACAAAAACGCCTAACAAAAAGAAATATATATATATAATATATGAACAAAAAAAAAACAAATCGAAAATTCAGATAATTCGTATTTGCTTTGTAAATTACCGTCATAATATCATAATTATTGACGCACTCATTCTTTAACAAGTTCCAATTTAAAAAGCAAATTATGAACGACATAAGATTTATCGGATACTTGATTAGATACATATATAATACGTACACAGCTAAATTGTTATAAAAACAAAAATAAAAAATTAATATTTTAGTCGTCATTTATACTTCAGAAAAAAATTCTATTTTATATTATGATGTAGACAGGATTACGATCCAGAGGCGGTTTCTTTTATACCTGTGTCAACATTTCAACGGTATTTCATTAATTTCTTTACTAAAAATAGAAAATACACTTCACAATCTCTATGTAAATGTGTATGTCTAACAGAATTGGAACAGCACACATACCATTCTTTACCGAACTTTCTTCTTAACAACTGAAATAGGTTTTAAGAACAAAAAAGTAAAAGAACTTCAGCAAACCATCAAATAAAGTATTTTCACTACGAATACACTTATAAAATACACTATGTTTTTGGAAAATTGTGAATGCCAATATAATTGTTTTAAATTTAAGGAAAAAAGGATTACTCTCAATCCACTGTAAATTTGTTTTATTTTCATGATTTATATATATATATATATAATTATATATTATCATTAATATTACTATAGCTATTTACTATTTTCTATTTTCTTTTGATATTTACTATTTCCTATTGTTATTGCTATTGCTAATGCTAATAGAAGGAGTGCTCAGATAATCTCAACATACATTCTGAATATTTTTTTCATATATTTATTACTTCATATTCGATATGTTTTTCGATTTCCCAGTGGGTATTTTCCTGTATAACTAAAAATAAATCAAAGAATGCAAGAAATACCTGACAAAATTGTCGACATATTCGTTATGGACATGGACAATTTTGTATTTTTTTTTTTTTAATAGCACAAAATGTAATACAAACTTTGACATATACAATAATAATTATTATAATAATCTGCTAGTGTCACTCAAAACATTTTTTCTATTACTATGATTTATCATTGTTATCAAATTTCAAATAACCATACATACCAAACTAAAATCTCTGTCCAATTGTTCTACTTGATCCAGCATTCATAACATCTACAACTCGCTACATTTTTTTATTTATTTTATATTACAATCATATTTATATGACTTATGGAGACCAACAATATTAAGAAATGCTATATTTTATTTATTTCTATAAAATATTTCAAATATTTATTAATATTCCAATACAAATTGTACTTGTAAGAGAACATTCTCAAAATCTAGTATACTCAAAACTAATCTGCACCACACAGTAAGCCAAGAACAGTTAAATAAGCTTGTACAGTTGTTTTATAAGATGATCTTAAAGGCCGGAAAAACAAAAAAAAAATAATAATATAGCATAGAAATGTATGTTATTTGAAAAAAAAATTTTAAATATTCAAGATAAAATTGAGATTCTACAATTTTTAGTTCAGAAAAATATAAAGACAACACATTATTTTAGTCTTATCTTTAAATACTGTAATTTATATGATTAAATATATTATAAATAGCCGCACTATATTTTTATAAAATGTAATAATAAATTATTAAAACATCATATAGGTGAATTGCACCATAGGAAATGTAACAAAAATATTAATTTGTTAAGAATTCTGGATATACTGTGATTACTTTACAAGATACGTTTTCAAATCAATAATGAAAAGATTTTGATTACACTTAACAACAGAGAACATACTATGAAGTGTTGTCAATTAATTAATTTTGCACACATTGAAAGAAACATTGATGCCTGGGAATGCACACTTTTTATTAACTGCAGTCAAGAAATAAATAACTCATTATATTACATGACCCATTTTTTTTTCTTTTCGATGAAAACCAATTTTTTTTTAAATAACACTAACCTGTAAGATGGTTGCCAGTAAATTCGAAATCGTCATCTTGATCCCAATGTTTCAACGACAAGTTACTTAGCGGAGTTGCATTGGCAAATTCCAAATTCGCAAAATGCCAATCCAAAATTTGACGATCTTTTGTTGATAAATACACATCACTAAAAATAAAATATGATTTTTAATTCTGTTTTTACCAATATACTAGATAATAAGTTACAAACAACGCATCAAATAGTCCAAATCACAAGACACAAAAATGTGTATACAAATTTAAAAAAGAAAACAATAATTTACGACATAAATAATCACATAATATATAATTCAAGTTTAAAAAAGCTTCTTCAACCCAAAATCCTACATGCACTATTGTACATAAATCACAGTGAGACATTCATATAAGTACCCGAATAATTCATTTTAATTACATAAAAAGAAATACTTTAAATTTATAAAAATGTACTAAAATTAATAAAACAAAATACATAATTTTATTCTAATGTTTACCTTGGTGGAGAAGCTTCCATCTCTTTCATTTTTCCTTCAATTTCATTCTTTTGCTCAATTAATTCATCCCATTGCTACAAAAAAAAAAAATGTGTATATTATACAATTTTATAATATAATACCATATTACCATATATAACATATATTTTACGCCTACATAGGGTAATCAATCTTTCCAAAACAGAAATACAGCTCATAAAAAAAAATCAGATTTGTAAAATAGATTACCCTCATTACAGATTGGGTAACAAAATATGACATGAACAACTTTTTATGAAATAGCAGCTAAATAATTATATCATATAATTGATATTAGGTTGTTTATCCATTTAAAATCCATATATAAAACATCCAAGCAGTTTTTCCCCCTTATAAAACTTAATGTTTAAAATACTGCACATTCCTTCAATATAAAAAATATAAAAATAAATAGATAATAATATAAACTCTACTAGTTACCATAAAGTATCTAAAACTTACTTTGATATTAAGAGCTATTTCTCTTGTAGCCGAGCGGTATGCAAAATCTAAACCCATTTCATTATTCTTATCTTCAGCATACTCTTTTTTTTGTGCAGCTAAATCTTTTATAGTTTCTTGCACATACAGTAACTATTAAAAAGTATATTAATTTAAAATATAAAAACGTATATATATATATATATATAATTATTATATAATTATAAAATGCACCTTTGTATGATTGGTTTTAAGTTCTTCTTGTAAAGCTATATAATTTTTCATATATTGAATCAACTTCTCTTTAACATGTTTCTCTTGTAATCTATGATATGTAAAATGTATAAAATAATATTACAATACAATATTTATTTATAGTTATAATGATCAATAGTTATTTTAACTATAAATAAGCATATAAAAACATGTGTAGTTTATTTACAAAATAAGAAAGGAATTACTGGCATGCCTAATAATTTCTTAAAAAAAAAATTTAAACAGCTCTTCTTTGTACTAACGATTAAAGCTTGAGATTCTTCAATTTCAATCATTAAATTAAAAGTAATAATTACAATTTAGGTTTGAAGAAGTTTTAGAATCAATATTAAATCCAGTATAAATAATCAATAACAATAATATCAATAATCAATAATCTATATTTAACAAATTGTATTTTGTCTTAATTCATAAATGATTAAAAACAAAACGAGTTAATTTTTCCTTAATCTTCCTCTACATTAGCTAATTGACGTATCAGTTGTCATTGCCAATATCATAGTAGGCAAATAAAAGCACTGATTGATAATTTTGCACATATTATGTCAAATACTAATATCGTTATAGTTTACATCACAATAATATATAACACAATGAATACAAACTTTATGACCCATTCCAATGCGTGCCCTAGTGAAACCGGCTTTCCATTACAATAGTTGAAATCCAAATGATGAGATAAATAACTAGTTGCTTCCAAAAGACGATTAAATTCTTTTTCGACCATTTCATCTTTTTCTTTGGGAACTTGCTACAATACAAAATAATTGTATTAAAATCAGATATATTGAACAGAGAAAACTTCACACTTACAGTGGATACCAATGCATTTAATTTTCCAGGTTCATACAATGGACATTTTTGACGTATACGATGAAGTTCCATGTTGATTTGCTTAGATAGTACTGTAACTGGATTACCACCAAGACCAGTAACTACCATTGCACCCAAATCAGCAACATAACTGTTCTTACGAAAAGTAGCAATACGTCCACCAACTCTATCCTAAAATAAATAACCGTTTATAAATTAGTATTTATTAAAATTTGATGTTATAATATTATAGTACCCTTGCTTCTAAGACCACTACTTCCATGCCAAATTGTTGCATTTGTTGAGCAGCAGCTAGTCCAGCAATACCCGCACCAATAACAATGGCTTTTCCCACTTTCTTCGTAGGCAAAGGCTACAAAATAAAATATTTTATTAATCAACATAGATTAATATACACACAATTACATATTATAGATAACGATGCACTTACTTTTAATCTCTTAAATACCCCAAAGTTTATAAAGCCATGGCGCTCCAAGTATGCGTAAATTCTTCGAATAAGAACTTTGTCGGTGTTAAATGGCGATTCAATTCCAGGCATAGCAGATTCAAGTAATAATTGTTGTTTTGGATTATCTAACCATTGTTGCAACTAAAAATAAAATAAAATATACATCATATTTCATAAAATGTTGCTGTATAATAGGTAAACAATAACAATTAATATATGTATATTGTATATATACCAATCGATTACGGATGTGTAAAAACACTTTCTGAGTTTGAGTTGGTCCATGAGCCACATCCGAAAAGCAATAAGCTTCGTCCGAAGTCATTTTATCAAAAGGTAGACGACTGTGAAATGCTGCTCCTTCCAAACCTAAGACATTAATATAATCATAATTTATTTCATAATAAAATAGAATTTTTTAAATTCGTTGTAAATGACATCGGATTTAAAAGGTTTTTTTGTTTTTAATATATCTATTCAAATCAAGAAAATCGAATACAAAATCAAAAGGAAAAATGCAAACTGTAGAAAATACAATGAGCGATAAAAAGTATTCTGGATTACGATTAATGTGGAACCATTGTATTAATTTTGATGTAGAATACTATGTATACAACAGAATACTTTACTAAAACAACAACAAATACATATTGTTTTGTTATAAACTGATTTTACCGGTCGGATCATCCTGTTCGGAGTCCAATTCGTTATCGTTCTCTTGCATTACGTTATCGTCGAACACATTATTGTCGGGTGTACTGCTGTCGGTCGCGTTAGCAGAAGTGTCGTCTTCATTGGGCGCTGCACCTGAATTCAACTGACAAAGAACATCGATTAACGAAATAACGCTCCGCGGTAAACACCACACGATTTTTACTTACACGAATCCGTTTCCGGCGATTGATTAACGCGCTCATGATCAATTGGATTCGCAGTTACGGCAATGGCAATATAATCACACCGTTGTAACTTCTGAACAGCAGCAAAACAACAGTAAGACACAATTAAAAATATCCGAAAATAATATTGCGCAAAACGTGACGGAAAAACGTTTTACTATAAATAGTAGCACGCCACTTGAAAACGAATTACCAGTAGAAATCCGTCGAATAAACGTGCACGGGGAATACAACGAATAAATGAGTTTAAGGCGATTAAATTCAAATAAACCGGAACGTCTCCGACAATACAAACATCTGCGGCGGGCGATCGAATTTGCCGCTCATCGTGATAAAAATCAAAAATATGCCGGGAATTTCGAGAAACCGTTGCGATCCGACGGTACGCGTTCCGTTCCGTCCCCCGGTCCAGCCGTCGTTTGAATCATAATTTTCGAAAACGTGTCTACAAATTAAATTATAGTTCCCAGAGAAATCAATTGCCTGTCCTTTTTTGATTCTCTCTTTTTTTTTTTTCTTTTTAATTCTTGGTTTCCCTCCTTCAATCGGACGTGTAAATTATTAATTTTTCGCTCCGACAAAACGAAACGGTTTTTCAGAACGTTTCACAATTTGCTTTGGTTAAAAAAAAAACTTTACACTTATTCCGCGTAAAATCGTGCACGCTTGTTTGTGAACAAAAAATCGTACAAATATTTAATTTCCAAAAAGCTTTTTACGTTTGACGAATTTTTTTCAAAAAAAATATAAATCACTGTTTTGTTATCTCGATTGTAATCAAAAACGTGTTTTAAACATTTCAAAAAATATCCAATTGATTCTTGATAAATAATCTGTCGAATGGCCGGACGTTTTGGTACACGCAGACGCGGCCAGCTGCTGTTCGTTGAAAAAACTTTCGGAAGTCGAGTGCCCCTCACTACTTACAAGCAACTATAGGTACGTAAAATAGTGTAATAAAAAAACTAAGTGTTATTACTACTGATTTTAAACAATTTTTCTTTTTGTTTTTAGAATTTTGATGATACATCAAGGTTTACAAATTGTTATTCGTTTATAACCAGTGTAATCGTAAGTGTAATTATGTGTTTTCATATTTTACAATATTGCTTTTTCAGTGTTAGTGTCGTATCGCCGTATCGATTTTATCTCCGACCGTGTAGTCGTTGTAACTTTGAATTTTACAATGGTGTCTCAATAATTCAACCACATACCAGATCAGAGCGCACTAACAGTATTGAGAAATTTTCTAAACGATATTATATATATATATATATTTTTTTTTTGCTATAATTCCGAACAGGTTATCACTGATTTTAAATAAATGCATTGCAATTGTTTGTTTACTAACAAACTCAATTTATTAATGTTGTCTATTGACTATTTTTAATCAATTCCATTAATTGTTACTTAGTTAATTCTAAAAATATAAATAAAATCTACTATCCCCATTATTATATTATATATATATATAATGTTTTTTTTAATTTTCAGGCAATCCCTTCAAATGCCCATTTATCACGACGAAGTAGAAATAGAAGATTTTGAGTATGATGAAGACAATGAAATATATTATTTTCCGTGTCCGTGCGGAGATCGTTTCGAAATAACAAAAGTATTGCGAAAAATTCCATTGTTATTCAGAAAATTTAATTTCTATAATTTTATTTTAGGAAGAATTAGATTCTGGAGAAACTGATGCTACGTGCCCCAGTTGTTCTCTGGTCGTAAAAGTTATTTATGATATTGTAAGTATATATATTTATTTGTATATACCGTACAGTATATTCGTATAAAATAAAATTAATAAAATCTATAGTATTAAAAGTGTGAAAAATTTAAAAAAAAAAACAGTGAAATATAAGACTAAAAAAAAAAATCACTTTGTACGGTTTGAGAAATACAATATTTCAATATATTATAATATGAATGATATCGCATATTACCTCATCCGTTTAAAATATACAGGAAACAGAATTTTTTTTTTTATGAAATTATTTAAGCCTGTGTTTGGTATCAGTGTTTTCTGTGCCAAGAAACAAAATGAAAGATGATTCAAAATAGGAACCAATTAATCATATAAATAAGTCTAGGAGTGCAAAAGTAGTTATTCTTAGCAAGTTGGTTGTTTTATAATTTTCAAAATATCTAATAGCTTTGTGAGTTTAATAATCACCTAATCGGGTCCACTACACTTTTTTAGTTAGGATAACAAGTTAGGTTATTTATGCTTTTGAATATTTTTTCAATAAAAATCTGTCCTAATGTTACACATTTTTTGTGATATACTCCATATTGACTTCGGACAAAATCGATACAATTTTAAGTGAGAATGAAATTTAATGTTCATAATTAATACGAGGTATATTAAACCTGTTTTAGTTTATATTTCCACTATATTGTTGTATATGTGATATTAACTAATAATAAAACTCTGTGTAAAGTTTATGATTCCCACAATTTTATTGTGATAAGATAATAACACCGAAGCGATTAAACATAATTGAGGATTTACAATTATTTATTTTAATAGATCATGAAAATGTACTCCTCCTTTTATACAATGATATTCAGTTTTTTTTCTCTATCGAGTAACGTATTTAAAATGAATGTTAAAACAAATATATAAATGTGTATTAAATTTAACTCACAAAGCCAATAAGGAATTTTTAAGATTTTTCACAAAATGGGATGGTGTGGAATAAGGTGTAAGTTGAGATGTATAAGGCAATTAACTTGTCAACCTGAACAGAATGTAGATTTTAAAAAATTAATTTATATGCATTGCAATAAGAAGAAATAAAAATATTTTACTATTAAATTTATTAAATATATCTCATATGTTCAAAATGTACATAATAATATTTTCATTACCCAATGTTATAATAATTAAATATTGATTTAGATTATTTATTACATTATATTGAAAATACTGATTTTCTTTTAAAGTAGATAAATGTTATTTATGTCAAATAATTTGTTAATTCAATTTATTGTTTTGATGATTTAATGTTGTTTTCACTATAGAAGAAAATCACTGATTAAGATCATAAAAAATTACTAATTACATTTTTATAATGTGTTTACAGGAATCTTTACCGCACAAACAAAAATTAACAACAAAGACTAAAACCTTAGAAAAGTGTTAGGTTAATGGCTGGTGCATCAAGAGGAAAAAGAGGTGGTCGTGGAGGAGGTGCTGGTGGTAGCCGTCCGCACATACCTATTGGTCCTGAGAAAATAGAACCTGATGATCCACTTGATTTTAAAGCACCAGAACTTTTTCCACCTTTAAGAGCAGCCGTCACTGAAATTGAAGAAGATAGTGAAGATGACGATTTAATAGCTTATGAAAAAAGTTTGGCAAAACATTTCAATAATGCTGCATCATTCATCTCTAAAGAAGAGTCCACAAGCCCTTGGTCATATCTGAAAACTATCGATAATCATAATTATTTTCCACCATCGTTGTTACCAAAAAAAAGAAGAAGTACTTTGAACGAAAAACCATTAAATGATAAACAATGGATGGATAGATTAAAAATTGAAATCTCCAATCACGATTACTTGTCATTACAAGAAGTTGTGTCTGCTAAAAGTAATAAAATTGATGATTTTCTTTGTCCTGTTAACAAAAAGAAACCAAAGATTGATAATAATCATACTACATCACAGTTGATTAACGAAAGCATTGTCAAAGAACTTGATGAAGATGATATTGATGTTGAGGACACTGAAGACACAAAAAAGAAGGAAGATGAAGAAAAAGATGATCGTCCTAAAGATATTGATGAAGAATTTGAAAGTGATATGGACGATGAATTAGATGATGGGACAGATTACAATAAAAATTATTTTGATAATGGCGAAGGATATCTCGATGATGAAGATGATGATTTGGATGATAATGATGCAGTTTACTAATTGTATTCTGTTGTAAATAATTTTTCAAGCGCACATTTTACTGTTCAACTTTTTTTATTATTATTATTATGTTATTAACTATCTCAACATGACTAAAATAAATAAATGTTTACTACCATTATTTCTTTGTAAAAAAAAATGTTTTCCATTTGATCAGACTAAATAAAACTGCTCTTGTATTAAAAGTCATTCATAAATGTGTTGTTTCAAACATGTAAAATATTTATATGATCTACACTTATATATATTTATATATAATTAAAACCACATTTCCTAGTATCAGCAAATGTAAATAAATTAATTCTATAATTACATAATTAATAATAATTTCAAAATTAAACAATTTATTATAATATGACATATGTTTACCAATAGTACTAAGTGAATATAATGTATAACTTTTTTTTTTCAAAAACCAATTAAAATGTTTGTCTTATAATATTCTCGATATAATGAACTTACAATATATTAAAATATATATGTCTTCCAATAACGAAAACATCGAAATCTATTTATTAAGAACATAAACCCTACATATTTAAAAACGCGACAAATGTAAAAACGAATAAAAAACTCAATCAGACCAAATACTATACAAAAAAAAAATGAAAAATATTTGAAAATAGTTGTGGTAAGATACTATAATACCAACAATATTACTGACTTCGTGTTGGATTTCAATAACTACTAATTAAAATGTCAGCATTTGACTTCTGCCAATTGACCTTTCTGTTTTTTATAAGTCTAAATTTTGTTTTCAAATTCAGTTTTAACTTTTTGAAATTCAAACAAGGCTTAGTCCTTCATATTATGTAAATACAAATGTTATTTATTTAACCTGATAGCAGTTTATGATTTTATATATGTATGTATGTATATAGTATTTATTAAATCCTAAAAAAGGATAAATTAATCAAAAATAAATACATGACTGAATAGTACAATATAAACATTATATTAATTTTAAATGGCATGTTTAAAACGTAATAGATAAAAACAAATTATGAATTAAACTTACGAAATCAGAAATAATTATAAGCAATAATAAAATATTACAATAAATGTACTTAGTACTTACTAATTAATATTAATTCATTCAACAGGATGTAATGGACTTTTGAAAGTCACCATACCTATTATTACATTAATATAGAGTCCAGTTGGGATAATAATTCTTTTTCAATAGTCATTGTCGTTGTAAGAGTTAACACTATCAAAACGTTCTCGCGACAAACAATTACTTTAAAAAACCAGGTCTTTACGTACGCGTTTAAGTTTCGAAAACCTCTATGTATGCTCACAGCTTACTACCAGGACGACTAATAGGGCGAGTAGTAATTTGTGTAACACGTGCGTATATAGAGTCGCGGAATTGTGTTTAGAGTAGAGATATTTAGTGTCCAGTGACGGCAAGTTGGCCCTTATAATGATATCGAGAGGCCTCTTATTGCATTCATTGACTAAAAGAAATATTGAACAAGATATACATATATGGGATTTAAAAAAAAATTTTTATTATTATTATTGTCTATTTATTAAAATAATTCGTAATAAAATTATTGAATGCTATTAAATGTAGGTGTTATTTATTTTTTTTTTAATACAAATTGTGGTCATTTTATTTTATATTATCCGCAATGGTTAAAATTTACGAACGTGCGTTGAATATATTATAATTCGCCGCAATTGTTTACGCGGAGAAATATTATCATTTAATTTCAAAATAAACATTTTCGTCGTGTGCCGTTTCTGGGATCAACACGTGCACGCGGTTAATCGCGATTTTCGCCATCGGTTTACACACGTTTATGGTTAAAAATACGTCCGCAACAGAATTGTTGTGTCGCGACGCAAAAAAACTCACGGCCGACGTATAGTGTATGTGTGTGTATATGGAACGCGCCGAAAATATTTGTGTGTGCGCTGTTACACACACACACACACACACACACATATTTTCTGCTGTACAACGCAGGTTTTTACTTATAATAGTGTGAACGCGGCTGAAATAAATATTTTTCCGGGATCAATACGTGCGTCATTAATCGCGGTGATTTTTGGCGTGTCGCGCGTTATGCGTGTCGCGTTGGAAATGAATTTGAACAAGGATAACGTTATTCGTTTAATACGGGAATACGAAAAACAGAGAGTCCTGTGGGACTGCAAAAACAAATGGCGTTTTAATAAAAATCGAAAACACGATGCTTGGGACGAAATTGCAAGACGCATGAACGTTAACGTGGAGGACGCAAGGCGGAAAATGTCAAGCCTTCTGGGTTCGTTTAGAAGGGAAAAAGCTAAAGGACGGAAGAAGCTGGGAACCGGTAACGGTAATATAGTATGACATTCGTCGATTCCAACTAAATCCGTATATTATTTCGTGCGCACATTTGTGATTATTTAGATGCGAAAGAGGTGTACAAATCCGATTGGTTCGCATTTAAAAGTTTTGCATTCCTCGTGGATAAAGACGAGCCGAGGGAAACGCCGAGCTCAGAAGAAATAAATGTAAGTAATAAACTATAGTTTTCGCAATTGTAAATTTGTATATTTGAGCATACATACCTGGTACATTTTTTCACGTACTTATTTTCGTTGCCATTTTTTTTTTTTTGTATTAGTTATTTTAAAAAATAATATTTAATTGTTTTATTTTTTTACTTTTAAGAAATTATAATACTATATTTATACCAAAAAAAAAAAATTGTTTTTTGTCATTTTTGTGTTTTTAATTTTCTGTGGTTATCTAACTGATATATATCAGAATATAATATATCAGAATCTTTCTCTAAGCATCCAATATCAACATATAAAAAGTTGTAATTTGCATCTACTAGAGCAAATAACACTGTAATAAAAAAGTTTTTGTAGTTGTAGTATTCAAGTCCACTATTAATGGGTGCTTGAAATGTTATGTGTTTTCCATCCATGAAACCAACACAATTTGGAAAATTCCAAAGTGTCTCAAAACTTTTTTGCAACAGTCAACCATTTTTCAGATGTCTTGGGCATCTGAAAACAGATTATTGTCCAATTATTATTATTATTTTTTTTTTTTTTTTTATATATATATATATTATATTTTACATTATGAAACAAACTCATAATCATAAAAATCATTTTTAAAGTTAATCAACAACAAAAAAAAAAAAAGAAAAAAACCAAATAATAACATCGAAATGATAATGATAAAAATAATAGAGATAAATAATTGATATTGCTATCCAATTTTGTTAATATCGGCGGTTTATCCTTATTCTAGGACGAAATTGATGAATATAATGTAACAAGTCTATCTAGTGGAAAAATTGATATTAAACCAAACTTAGACTGTAGTGATACTACTCCAGTGACCTCCTGCAGTACAACAAAATTATCTGATAACCTAACAAGTACTCAAGACACATCCAAAAAATTTGTTAAACTCGCCACTCCTAGAAAAAAAAGACCAGAGTTTAGAGAATGTGAAAAGGGAGAAACCCGAATTAAAAAAACCGTTGACTTCTTGCAACAGCCGATACCAAAAGAAGACTCGACACATACATTTGGAAAATATATGGCAAAAAAACTTAATCAATTTAATGCTACTAAAAAAGCAATTTTGATACATAAAATAAATCAGTTGATTTATGATGTCGAAATGGAGGAACTGAGTGCGAAAACTGCGGTGTCTCATTGCGGACCAGCTCTATCGTCTTCATCACTGTCTTCGTCTACACCATCTATATCTTCTGCACCTGGGTTTTTTAATTGTACGAATTAAAAAATATATACACGTGTATGTGTATAATTATGAAAGCCGCGCATTTTTTATTTTCCATTATAACCAATGCATTAGATCACAATGAAACAAATTATAATTCAACTGTTATTTATATATTTATTTTTTAAGATTATTTTTGAAAAACTAATTCATTTTATAAACCGAAAACGCGAAAAAAACACGTCCACACCAGAATGATGTTGCGGCACGAAGAACCCACGGCCGACGGATGGTGTGTGTGTGTGTGTGTGTGGAATGCGCCGGAAATATTTGTGCGCGCTGTTATGCGGCGAACACGTTCACACACATATTTTCTGCCGCACAAACAAATTTGTGCCGAATATGGCGTACAACGTAAATTTTTAACAATGTGTACGCGGCTTTATAGATACAGGCATCGCGTGGTTTACAGAGTCGTAAGGTATTTTGAGTGGTATTCAAATACTTTTTTTTATGGTATTGAATACTAATTCGTTTGAAATACTTTTCTACTCAATGTTACATTATTTAATTAAATTATTATTATTATTTCGTATGATGGCGTCCGTGAGCGGCATCGGAAACACTTAAAGAAAAAAAAAAGAAAATATAACTTGTATACGATTGCGATGTGTTCGACAGTGATAGAATTAAAAAAATAAACAAACATATAAATAAATAACAAATACACAGACAGAGCGTGATGACCCCTTACTGTACGACAAATATTTATTTTTTTTTTCGGGGGTCACGCTTGTAAGGGAATCTCTGATCTGTACGTTTCTTTTCTTTTATTTTTTAGCCATGTACCTAAACCGTCTATTAACATTTTTATTTTTATTTTTCCCATTAAACGTTCACTATAGGCTCAAATTTAAAATTTTTAATTAGCCGTAACAAAAATTCACTTAATACTTACACAACGGTAATAATTGATATACCATTTTAGCGGTTTATAAATGTTTAATTGTTTTACGCGTATTATAATATGATAATTATTAAATATAAAACAGATCAATAACTGCGTGCGACATATTTAGCGACATTTCTATAGCAATGGCATTAATGTTATGCGCTACATCATATTTACATTTGCCAAAATAAATAAGACTTTTTCAACGAAAAAATATGTTTCACATACCTATATTCATAATTTTTCGAATTACTAATATACCGCGGAGGGCCTGTAATCAGTCGTAAAAGTAATATTCTGATGTGACTGTACTATACTGAATGTTTGGATGGTCCCCAGATTTGAATTCCATAAGACCACACGGGTCTTAAAATTTATTTGTAAATTAATAGCTATGTTTTCGAGTTAAGTTCAGATTTTAATAACGGACGAAGTTTATGGAGTCTTACATTGGCCGTTTGTTTTCTAGGTTTCTAAACGATGTTTCCAATTGAGGTGTTTATTTAATGTTAAACCTACGTATTTTATTGTTAATTTCAATATTGGGACAGTGATATGTATAAATATATATATATATTTTTTTTTTAAACGAACGTAATACGAGCAAATTTGTCTCCATTTATTTGTACCACGGTTCAGTTTTGAAAGTGTGCTCTTGAAGATTTTTGAGAAACAGTACCTATATATTAATGACGGGGGATTGGTGGTGTTTGTGGATGAGATAGGTATAGTATAAGCACCGTATTTGAACTGATGTGGGCATTATCAGAGGTAAAAAATATTATATAAATCACGAGGATGTCATTTTTCATTTTTTTTTAAACGATATATCTAGATATTTATTTAATACATAAACGTGTTGGGGAATTTCGAAAGAAACAGTTCTCAATATATTGTAGGCACGCGTTTTAAATTATTTTTAAAATACCCGTAGCGATGTTTTTTTGCTTTATTTATTCTTTCCGAATAACGTACAATAAATAATTGTCTCGCACTACGATAATGCGTGGTAACGGGGGGGGGTGGAAAAAAACGAACGCCTTTTATATCGCTTCGTTGCAATTCTTCGACGAGAATCGAACTTGCCATTTTCAACATCCGCAAGTATTATACGGATCAAAAACGTTCTGTAATTGCCATCTTTTTTCCTCCTATTATTTAACTGTATATTATCTTATAATGCGCGTATTAATATTCGTCCAGTGTGTTTGATATTTCCACCTCTGTGCGGCGTACGTACAAAAATCACACGAATACGGAAATACCGGGTAAAAGTGCTTATAGCCCGTTGGCGCGTTACGCGATCGGTATTCGTGTACACGGGGATCGTATTGAAGACGAGTTTGTTCAATGCGATTGAAAAACAAACGAAACGTTATTTCGATACAGTTTATCATCATATCAGGATATTGTGTTCGACACGCTCTTAATCAATAGGATAACATATACAATGTACGCAATAATCGTTAATTATAAGCGCGCTCTCTTCGCCAGACGTTTTCGAACGAAACTGAACAATATAATTTGTTCGTATCGGTGAATATTTATTCATATCGTGTGCGCGTGTACGAGATAAAAAAAATACTGCACACACGTATTATTATTATTATATAAACCGAAACGTTTATTGATATTAAAAACACATTATCAATATTATTTCGTATAATATATCCGCGGTGTACGGTGGAGACTACGGCGCGTACAAATTACGAATTGTTGCGCGCGCACGCGATTACCGACGACTGTTGCAATTATGTTATTAAATACAGATACGGGAATAAAGAGGCGATTATAATTATTTCTTTATCGTTGAAAATTACCGCAATAATTATGTGTTATAATATTGCCTATATGCACCATTAATTGTCGTTTCTATCGTATTCTGATAACAACTGTGGAGATAAGATAAAAGAAAGGGCGAAGAAATAAAAAAATAAATAGTTACAACGTGTGCCCGTATGGGAGATTTGTAGCCGAACGCGCGCGCCGCACGTACAACATCGCAATGCCGTGTGAAAATTCTCGAGAAGTCGCAGTAAAAAAAAAGAAAAGAAAGGAATTTTTCTGACGTGCCACCGTCCGTTGTTCGCGCTGAACGCGAAGGGCGTCTCGTGACGTTTGCAACGGAAACGTCAAAGGACGTCGCGTGCGCGCGCGCGCTCGTCTTGTAAAATAATCTCGGCCGTCGTTACGTTTTCCACAGGTAACACTACTCACGAGCAATATTAGTAATAATAATAATAATAATAAAGAAAGAGTGTACCGTCGGTTTTTTTTCGTTTGATCCTCGTACTCGATAAACTGTTTTTCTACGATAGTGTATAATACGGCAAATACGTACGGGGAAATAAAGCGTATTTATGCAACGGCCGCGGTCGTTTCAATGGTCATAACAAATGGACGAACGGATAAGCATACGCGGTAATTCGAAACCGTTGAGAAAATATGGCAGCATAAGTAACAATACAAACTTTGTCCGCAACGAACGTTGTGTCAAACATGCGGTCACCGAGACGGACACATTGCAAGGACTCGCACTCAAGTACGGCGTGACGGTAAATATAATAATAATAATAATAATAATAATAATCGTCCATTGTGTTTCTGGCTTACGAGCCCGTGCCTTAGGTGATACTATCATTCACTACTGTTTGGGTCTCGTTTCAGACGGAACAGATACGAAATGCCAATCGATTGTTCACAAATGACAGTTTGTTCTTGAGGGAACATTTGTACATACCTACATGCGATACAAATGCGACTGGAACAAGCAGCTTGCCGAATAGTAAACGATCAATACAGCCGATCGACGAGCACAATATCGATGACTGTAACAATTTCCTGAATAAAATAGATAATAAAATTGCCAGCGCCAGAGCTCAAGTCATCGATAGTCAAGACAGAAGCGAGTGAGTAAGGCCTCGAGATAACTCGCCTATCTATCTGTATTTATTCGTTATCTATTGTCGCTACCTACTCTGTACTCTGTGCGTATAATTTACGAAAATTCAGGATTTACCTCTTTATTTGATTTTCTAAAATCATTTTCATTTTAAATCATCGTTTATACGAACTGTTCACGCGATATTCAAGTTTAAATATATTTCAATTATGAAAAAATAATATATGTATGTATATAAAAAAATGTTTTTTTTTTTTTTTTTAAACGTTTTCATAGATATTTAAGGTTTTTAAGATTTATAAGGCCTTTTATAAATTTTTATTTACAATTCAAGATACAAACATTTTTTGTGTTAATGATTAAAAAGCACTGAACTTCCTATTTGGAACGTAAAATAACTTTTTTTATTAATTAAATGTTAAAAAATTTGTAAAGAGGAAAATAAAAAATTTTGAAAACTACAATAGAGCTTAATTTTGTCTTTTTGCAATACAATTTAGATTTGAAATAATAAAACTAAATCATGTGTTGGTTGACATTTTACAAAAAAAAAAAAATATAGTGTCTTTATAGCTTAATAAAAGGTTTTCGTTTTTATAGTCATAATAATATGATTGACCCATTGCTGTCCAAAAGTCAAAGCACAGGCGACAAAAAAAGGAATAAATTTTAAAGTATTTCCATTTTTGTCAATCGTGAACCCTTGCTTAAATTCAGAGGCGCCAGGACCTGGGCCGTATTTGCTACCTCCTAAAGACAGCCCTACTCAGACATATAGAATCATTAATTTCATAAACTCTCTCATTAGGGACATAATCATCGCAGTTCACTTTCGACTGGCTATACTATAATTATTACAATATTATATTTTATAAATAACAAATAAGGACAATGTCTATAAATAATTTTCTTATATAGTTTCATCAAAAGCAATTATTCAATTATTTATAATAATTTGTAAATAGCATTTTTCAATTATTTTGTTTAGTTTTAATTAATGGTAAAAAAATTCAATATCAATAAATCTTTTAATTATATTGGATTGAATTTCTTTTTACTATTTAAACGCGATAAATTTTATTAATAAAATTGATTTATATATATATATATACATCAAACATATTATAATTTGAAAACCTTACGATCGTTGATATAGTTATGTTTTATTTTTTATAAAGGTATTGTCCCGAAGAACAGGTTTTATTTACACGCCAACGATTATCAACTCGCAGAATACAGGGTCCTTCACTAAACACAGCTGATGACATACCGATAGTTGTGACCCAAAACAAAAAATTAATGAGCTCGCGGCAACGACTAGAACAAGAAGAAGAAGAAATGTTTAAACTGTGATAAATGATAATATAATGTAGCTAACCAATATTATTTTTAAATATATATTTTTTTTTATAGTGTGAATATCTTGAAATACTTGTGTTAAAAATATTGACTTAAAAGCGATTTATGTAAATTGTATACTTAAACAAATTACTATTAGAAATGATTCGCTGTCATAAGTAAGTTTTTGTGGTTGTGTTAATTTCTATGTTCAAAATATATTTATATTAATCTCTATTTTACGTATCAAATACCATCGGTATTTAGTTCCGTTCATGAACTAAGATGTGTAATTATCTTAGTTTGTGATGCCGTCGTTTTAATGTTATAATGTCGAATATTTTTTTATCAGTACCTATGTTTTCTGTTAATTTTTGATATGTTAAATGTGTTTGTAACATAATGATGTTGAATATTTTTAAATAATTTTAGATTTTCAACAGATTCTCTTGTACGTCTTGTATGATTTATTATTAAATAATAAAAATGAAAAATTTCATCAAAATTTATATTTTAGTTTGAAATAATAATAATGTAATTTTTCATTTCTGGTTAATAATTTTGACAATATTTTACTAGTTTATTACCATTTAAGTTTGTTTTCCTTTATTTACATTAAGTGTACACTCATGTAATTTATGATTTAATTATACCAGAGTTAAGATTGAAGTTATTATATTTATACATATTACGTACACAACTATTAAAGTAATAATTCTATTTTGATTATGTGAGACATGTAATAATTATAACTGTTGCATTATAAATAATATATTATTATTGTTCCATTTTCAAATGGATATCTAAGCAAATAATTATAAACATAAGAAATAATTTTAAATACATATTGTTACAATTTAAATAACTATTTCAATCAAAATGCATTATTCTTTATTAACATAAGTCATTAAAAAAAAAAAAAATTGTGATTATTCTCATGTAACTATTATTTAATGTCATTATAGCATTTATAGTGAATACTAATTATTGAATAATTTTTCTTTGTAATCGTTAAAACTATGGAATTATTATGAAAGATATCCCACATAGATCTATACAAATAATATGAATACCACACCTTTAAAATGAAATTACTACTTTAATTAGTAAACACTCCAGAAACACACTGTATATAAATATTAAATAGCAATTAAGTGACTAACAATGATTAAGTGGTAAATTGCTTATTGTTGAATACATAATTAAATGGACAATGATATAATGGTGTCTTGTCGGTCGATGACATTTGCCTTGCTTCATTCACCGATAGTGTACTAACAATATTCGCGTTGAAACATTGTTGAATTATCATTAATTCAAGAGCAAATGGCATTCAACAAACAATTTTTAGTAAAGCTCAGTTTGTTTATTTATTGTTAAACATTACTTTGAAAATGTTAAAATTAAAAAATTTGATTAGAATAATATCTCATTATTTAAAAAATAAATACCACGTTAATTCTATTAATTTAAATAATTTAAATGAGCCGTTTTGCGATCCAAGACTTGATCTGAGGTATTGATAATACATGTTCTTTGAGTTCTTGTAATTTTGGACGATCTTCCAACAAGTCACTTTTTACCATAGAATTCATGTAGTCCAATAGAGCCACAAAATATATATCAGCCCACGACAACTATATATGTTTATAAATAATAATCGAATTACAAATAATAGACTACGGTTAAAATTAATAAAAAAAAAAAAGTTATTTATAACATGAAATAATCACGTATAATATTATATAACATCTACATTAATATTCTTTTAAAATTAATCTTTATTTTTACCATATAATAGATGTACCATCAAAACCAAACTGTATGTACGTACATAAAATTAAATAAATAAATATTACATACTTTTCCATTTACAAAGAAACCGTTATTTTCACGTACTATGTTTTCGAATACTGTTATGTAATACGGAACCATTTCGTTTACTAAAGGGCTAAATTTTTGGGATTTCGATTCTTCTACTGGATCATGCGCGTACGATGTCATAGCTGTAAAAATTGTGTTTATTATTTAAATAAAATTATTGTTAATTAATTAACCTATTAGGCTGTATATTATTAACATATTCATAAATCGAAATGGGTCGAAAAATAATTTCACGTTTACCTAACCGTAAATCGTTAATATTGTCCACAGTAATATCGATCAATAAAGATTCCCATTCGTCATTGCCAACTAAACCAGCTTTTTTGGCTAAATATCGAGAAATAGCGATAGATTGATTTACTATATTGCCGTTCATTTCCAACACTGGGAGTTTACCAAATGGCGTATCTGAAATCAATGTGAATATTATATAATATGTAATAATTTATTATTCTATCAAAACACTTGTTACCTAACCTAACCCTGTTTTTAATCAACAATAACCGATTAAACGTTTAACTTTCACTTAATGGGTAATACGTAATATTTCAGCTTGACGATTTACGCTAGAAAATTACATTTTATAGGGCAGTACAGTTGCATTTAAACACACATTTCGGGCTCATTCTGAAATTGTTTAATGTGCACGCGTGCCGAGACACAACTCGCATTATTATTTTAAATACATTTTTTTTTTTTTTTAAATCAACCGATTTTTTAATGTATGCATACATGCATGTACGTACAACTAACATGGGGCTTATGGGCGTCCAGGCAAATGACTGGCGGTGTCCTCCCTTTGCTTTTCAATACTTACTGTGAAAAATACCCTTATCAATATCATCTTATTTATGGTTTCAGGTTTATGATGTTCGCTGTGCTTACTCATTGTGTACAATTTCGGAGCAAAAACAAATAAATTACAATTTGGGGCTTGAATGGTCAGGAAAATCAGTTGTGCAATGCGCACGCATTTTGGTTACTCTCTAGAAACATATGGGATTTGAAATATTTTAACGACACAAAGGAGCCGTGGACAGTATTAAAAAGTTTTAATAGCACAGAATTACATAAATGCCTAAACACAGAAAGCACAATATTAATGTACTATCTTAAACCGCAATTGATATCAATCCACCTTGAACACGATAAGGGATGATCGAAACGTTGTTTGTCGCCACTGATAAGTGGAGACCACAAATTAAAGATATAGGATGCCGGACGAAAACGGAAAAAGAGAATCACAATGGGGTGCTTTTGACGTGTCAAAGCTACTAATAGCGTCATTCAGCGCTAGTTATAAAATCAGTAGGTAATCGCTAATGATATTCTTAATCATTGCTAAACGGATTAGCTTTAGTGGCAGTTTTTTAAAATAAGCGCGGTAAATAATTTGGTATGAGAGCGCTGGTGCTCTTAATACAACAGCTGACTGCCCAAACACTTTTGGGTTACAAATGTTTCAATATTTTGTAAGATGAGACGCATCGTTCCGCATCCAGTCCCCGTATATGTTCCATATTCTATGATCCAATCTATCTTAATTCGTGTTCGACACTACAATTTATTGATTATTACGCTTAGTTTTACGTGATGTCTAATAATATCCAAGAAGTAATTTATAATAATAATAATAATAATAATAAAAAAAAAGTTCAGCATGCCGAACGGTGGGTGCTTTGGCGTTTTAGTTTTAAACATAAACGGAGTGTGCCAAAGCAAACCCAAATATAACACGAAAAAAAAAGTAATCAAGTGTTGAATAATACCTACTTAAAATATTTTAATATTAGTGTATTTTATATACCGTCTTATGGAAGAAAATTAAAAACTAAAAAAAAAAGAAGAAATAGCTACAAAAAAAAAAAGACCGGGCAAGCTCTCAAATGTAAAATTCTAGATCCGCCTATGATGTGGAAATGTATGAAATTGAATATGACGGCATCAAAATCGTAAAGACGACGTCAGAATAGTAGTTGATAATATTACACTCTATTCAGTTCACGCTAAGTGAACAGCAGATAGCCATGATTCCTCAATCGGTTATTAGCTGCTCTGTCATTGGTCATTATTGTGATTACCGATCGACACACGAATCGAAATTTTGACGGAACCTCTGTCTTGAAACCAATTTTCGTCCACAAACCCAGTAAAATCTTAATTCGAGTATAGAGTATAATTAACTTAAACAACTGTTGTAATACGTACACGACGTAACTTTGGTCACCGTTTCTCTATTTTTGTGACACGTACACGTGTCACCAGAAGGACGTTTATATTTTATTTTCAGTTTTTAATATGACCGTTAACGTTTTTATTATATTGTTTTCTTTTGATATTATAAACAAATGGTAATCGGAATCTCTTGTTCATCAAAATTAATTATAATAGGCTACTTTTGCTAATTTCCGTGAACCAAACGGTGATATATGGTGCCTAATATATTCGGTCAATGATGTTATTAAATAAATATGATATAATTCACTAGTATATCAAACTAACAAACACATAACTTTGACGAGATGAAAAAGTAATAAATATGCTCTTAAATATTTATAGTAGACCCAACAAGAACACCATGATATGACAATAACGTAATATATTAGACTATATTCGGGATTCAATTCAATGAAGTACCTACATTAGGTACATTGAACAGTGTTTTGTCATTATAAATTCACATTTTATTAGGTATTGTTATAAAAAAGGAAACTCATTTCTAATGATTATAATATATATGTATATATATATGATTTTAATGTTTAACGGTCATTAATTACAATTTTCAAATCGCATAAATGTATACATTTCTCAAACATAAGTTTACTTATATTTTGATAAAATTATAATGCAATTTCTTTTTACGTTATTATTTATTTAAATTTTTATTAGGATAATAATAATATACACTGTTGTATCTTATACAAACATAAACTTAGGTACATCAGGCTTTTGGATGTATTTAGATAGAAAAATAAATATAAGGCCATAAATATGTTTTTTTCTTTAAACGCATACTTTATTCACGTAGTAATCGTACATACGGAAAACAAGGAGTGTGTCAGATATATGATATGTAACGACCTTAACACAAACCCACATAATATCATTATAGAGGGAGAAAACAGTGTGGCCATTCTCACCAATATATAACACTTCACCAGTTAAAAAAAAATTACAAATAAAATATTAAATTATAAATACATTAGATTCTTAGTTACTATAATATTATCAACATGCGTACAGTAGGGTTTTACAATAAAATGAATACAATATGAAATATAACATGCACAAATTAATATAACAATATTACGAAAAGATTATATAAACAAAACAATATGTATACATAAATTAAACTTATCAGATATTAATCGTTATATTTATTTGGTTGTATAATAGTTCTCTTTGGTCTTTGAGATATAAGGTTACTTTTAACTTTTGTGGATTGTTGTTCATTATCATTAATGTTAGGGGTTTTTACAGAAATGGGGTTATCATTATTTAAGCTAGAACTAAGAATTGATTAATTTGTGTTTAATTCTTTATTTTTTATTATTTGATCCACATGACGTTTCCAAATAACATTCTCATCAGTAGTGACTTGATAGTTTCTAGTACCTAATATTTTTGTTATAGTAGCTAATTTCCATTTGGTAATTGGGAATCTATAATCTCTTACCAACACTTTTTCATTTAATTTAAAGGCAGCATCCCTTTTCCCACTATTTTTAATTTGTTTAGTTTGTACAATATCATCATTATATGGTTTTAATAGATCAAAAATATATCTAACAGATTTACCTAATAACATTTTAGTAGGAGTTTCGTTTGTAGTTGTGTGAGGAGTGTTCCTATATTGAAACAAAAATTTATTTAATTCAGTAGTTAAATCAGTTTTAAGATTATTATTTGTAACTTTTTAACAAAATTTTTAATTATTTTAACAGCACTTTCTGCAGCGCCATTGCTTTCCGGGTGGTAAAATGCACCGACTAAATGCATTATACTATAGTTTTTTAAAAATGAATGAAATACTTCATTTTCAAAACATTTAGCACCATCTGATGTTATTGATTTAGGTAAACCAAATCTGGAAAAAACTTCAGTTAATTTATTTATTACTGTGGTAGTATTTAACGAATTCACTTTAAAGCACTCGATCCATTTAGATGTTGCATCTACCAAAACAAAAAAAACTTGACCAAATATTGGACCTAAAAAATCAATGTGGATTCTTGTCCATGGTTTGGTTGGCCAATCAAAAGGTTTAAGTATAACTTTTGGTGGATTTGCCCTATTCACACAACATGCTTCACATTTACCAGTTAGTTGTTCTATTTCCCTATCTAACAAAGGCCACCAAAAATAGGCTCTAGCAAGGCTTTTCATTTTAGTTGTACCTTGGTGTGATTCATGTAGCTGATTTAATAGTGTTTCTGAACTTAGAAGGTATTATTACCCTATAACCCCACATTAATATATTTTGTTCTATAGTTAATTCATCCTTTCTTCTAAAATAAGGTAATATATTTAAATCTGTATTAGAATTTCTTGGCCATGAATTATTTGATATATAGTCAATAACTTTTGAAATAATAGGATCAGACCTAGTTCCCTTTTTAATTTTAACCCAGTCTAGAATTAAATTAGATTCCTCATTCACTAAATTTAAATAATTAATATTTGATTCAACATCTACTTCTTTACTTTGTATAGATAATCTAGATAAATAATCAGCTGGATTATTATTAGTAGGTACCCATTTAATATTGAAGTTATAAGCAGTTAAAATATATGCCCAACGTTGTAATCTATTTGCTGCAATAGTAGGTATGCCCCTTTTTGGATTCATAATGTTGGCTAATGGTTTATTATCCGTTACTAATGTAAAATGTTTTCCCAAAAGAAAATCATTGAATTTTTTAACGCCAAAAATAATTGCTAAACCTTCTCTTTCTAATTGAGGATATTTTTTCTCAGCTTTAGTCAACAAATGTGATGCAAATGCAATAGGTCTTTCCTTATTATTATTATAAACATGAGATAAAATAGCATCAACTGCTTTTCCAGATGCATCGACCGTTAATTTCAATGGTAACTTAGAGTCAAAATTAGCTAATACCCTATTAGACATTAGTAAATTTTTAGTCTTATTGAAAACTTGATCGCATTTGTTTGACCAAATAAAATTTTCTTTTTTTCTAGTTAACTTATATAATGGCTCTAGAAGTTCAGCTGAAATAGGTATAAATTTAATGTAATAAGTAACCATATCTAAGAAACTTTTTAATTCGGATACAGTGTTAGGTACAGGAAAATTTTGTATAGCTTTTATGTGTTTATCTGTACTATGAATACCATTTTTGTCAAGAATATGACCTAAATATTCAATAGAGTTCTTAAGAAATTTACATTTTTCTACTTTAACTTTTAAACCAGAATTTTGAAGTTTATTTAAAACTGTTTCTAATCTTTGATTATGTTCTAACCTAGTTTTGCCAGATATGGATATATCATCCTGGAATACCGTTACACCATCTAAATCACCAATAGTTTGTTCTAATATTCGCTGAAATGTACTAGCCGCACAATTAATACCATAAGGTAACCTAGTATAAGAGTATAACCCTAAATGTGTATTTATTACGACTAATTTTCTGGATTCTTCAGATAAAATCAACTGTGCATAAGCATTTTTAAGATCAATTTTGCTAAAATAAACACCATTACTATGCTTTGCAAATAAATGATCAATCTTTGGTAAAGGATGTTGAGTTCCTTGTAAAACAGGGTTTAATGTTACACTAAAATCACCACATAGTCTTACAGTATTATCTGGTTTCAGTACTGGAACAATGGGTGTTGCCCACTTTGAATGTTCAACAGGAAATAAAACCCCCATGCTAACTAATCTATTTACTTCAACTTCTACTTTACTTTTTAGAGCAAATGGTACAAATCTAGGCTTAAAAAATTTTGGTGTGCAATCTTTATCAACAAACAGAGTAACTTCACATTTTGAAAAAGTTCCTAACCCTTTCTCAAAGACCTTGGAGTACTTTTGACATAACAATTTGATATCCTTAGGTTGATCATTATTATAAAACAAATTAAAATAATTGACATCTTGTTTTAACGATAATTTTAGTATTTTAAAGTCTTTTCTCCCAATTAAGGGAGGACCTCCGCCTTTAATAACATATAGAGCAATTTGGCCTTTATTTGAATTACAATTACAATTTAAATGAAGTTTGCCTACTGGTTTAAATTGTTTTCCGACATAATCTTTTAATAAAATATCACTTTTATATAATTTAATGGAACTGAAATTTTGTAAATAGCAATCTTCATTTATGAGAGAATAGTGGCTTCCAGTATCAATTTGAAATTTAATGTTTATATTATTTAATAAAATATTTATTTCTAAAGGTTCTATTGTCTCATTGTCTAATTCCGAAATTAATTTAAAATTATCTGATACACCTAAAATAACATTATCTTTGTCAGAGTCATTGCCACTATTTTCTGCATAATGCGTATTAAAAGTTTTCTTTTTTTTTGATTAAATTTATTATTTTTATTTCTACACATAGGAGCTAAATGTCCTATTACATGGCAAATATTACACGAATAGTCTTTGTACTTACATTCAACTGACTTATGATTTTGTCGACCACATACTCGACATTTTTGTTTATCTCTTTCGCTGTTTTGATTGTTTCTGCCGTTGTTTGAACCGTGTTGATTGCTTGTCCGCTTAGTGAATTTCCTTTGATTGTATTTGTTTTCTTTGACAAAATTGACTTCATTTGGTTCTTGATTATTCTTGATAGCATTTTTGTTCGCCATTTCCTTGGCAAGAGCAATGTCCACGAGTTTGGCCATTGTACTATTTTTTTCTGTGGCATTTTCTTCAAAAAGTCGTTCTTTGAATTGGTTTTCTAGTCCAAGAGTAAATATGTCTCTTAGAACTATATTCAGTTCACTACCAAAACCACAAGGTATTGATAACGTTCGGACTCTGGCAGCCCATTCTGCTACAGATTCCATTGGATTCTTTTCGGCTCTATAAAATTCATATCTAGCCGCAAAATATGATTTAACCGGAGTAAAATGTTTATCTAATAATGTGATTAGATCAATAAACGGTTTTTCTTCGACAGTTTCTGGCACACATAAACTCTCGAGTAGACACAATGTCTCGTCACTCAGCGCAGTTATCAAAATGGCTTTCTTTTTTAGATCACTTGCAATATCACCGGCAATAAAACTATTGGTTAACTTTAATTTGAAAGTTTTCCACTCACCAGATCGATGATCAAAAGACACATGGTTGAGTCCAATATAAGACGCCACATGGTTACCGGATTCGGTTTCATCCGCAGACTTGTTGGACTTGTTTTTATTCATCTTCGTCGCCAATTTGTTGTATCTTATACAAACATAAACTTAGGTACATCAGGCTTTTGGATGTATTTAGATAGAAAAATAAATATAAGGCCATAAATATGTTTTTTTCTTTAAACGCACACTTTATTCACGTAGTAATCGTACATACGGAAAACAAGGAGTGTGTCAGATATATGATATGTAACGACCTAAACACAAACCCACATAATATCATTATAGAGGGAGAAAACAGTGTGGCCATTCTCACCAATATATAACATACACAATTATTGTAATAATATATTGGATAATTAGATTTTTATACCATTCAACGAAAATTATTGTATTATGAAAACGTATGTCAAAAAAAAGGAAAAGGAAAACCCCCTCCCCCGTATAAATCATATAATTATTATTTAACTAAATAATTAGTATATATAAATTTAAGTTTTGTTATATAAAACGAAATAATATTTTCAGTTAAAAAAAAATGCAACACGTTATATTACAATATTATTGTATTAAATTTCTATTATCTGGCTTATTAGGTAAAATAAATAAAAAGTATGTTATTTTATATTTTCGTAACGATGGTACTCGATAAATATATATTTTTCCCTTTCAATCGACGTTAAATCATTTTGGTAGACCACTTTAGAGTTTGCGTTCCACGAGTACATTACTCGAACATAATAGTCGACTATTTTTGACTGCAATATCGATTATAAAGTTACCATATCACGTAACGACGTAGACGGAAAAAATGACGTAAGAATATATATTTTTGATACAAATATTTAATTCCTTCGAAAATTCCAATATCGTTAACAAGCATTACAATACATTTATTATATTTTTTTTTCAGATTATACAAAAGATTGATCCTTGGAATCGCGTTAATCGTGCAATGGGTTGCTCCGAACGAATACGGGATCGTGAGGCTTCAGCCCCCAGACGTCGTTAAACACGTAAGAAACGTAATACTTATGCGATAATGCATTTATTAAATCACATTTTAGTGTAATGGAACAAATTATTATTATTAACTATTACTATTTAAATTCGTTATTTATTACTTATATCCGTTGTCTTTTTTTCCCCCTCCAGTACAATTCTCAGACTTCATTGAACTCGGCGATCACTCCGCCACAATTGGTGAGCACCACACCGACCGCGAACACGCGTCACGCGTCAACCGACACGGTGGTTACATTCCCGAGTGTCAAAGAATCCGTTCGCAATACGGAAAATCCGTGCACCAAGCCCACCGGCAACAAAAATCTAACGACGGTCAAGAATACATCCGAGAAGGGCGATGTCGGGAGCATTGCCGATTCGACCATCGAGCAGCAGACGACTGAGAAGTTGATCACACGGAACGAATATTTAGGTATCGCCATTATATTTCATACAAAATGTCGTAGTGGAAGAGTTGCGATTAGAGTCAGCCGGGAGTCTGTGATCCGATGACAAACTAGTTTCGTTAATGGACACGGAACGCTCGATAACGTGAAGTGAAGTTAGACGCACAGGAAAGCGGGTTCGAAAACGATCTGAGGGATTTATAAGTAGAATAATCTATTGTGATAAATGGCGCAATAGACGTCGGCTGAGTCGTGTCGATGACAAAAACTCCCAGAGAGATATAATCCTCGCATTGAAAGTTAATATTATTTTAATGTAATAAAAATTGTTCCGATATACGGCTACTTGCTGAGAAGCGTTTGCAGTAAAATCATTTACGACACATCATCTATGCTCTTGGGGATGTTTATTGGAATGATAGTCATTGAGTATATTAATTCAATTATGTTGACCATGTTCAGTAATGTAATGCAAATGTCCTATTGTTAGTTCGGGTCCGAAACGTTTTCATCGTGAATCGGCAGATACCAAGTGGTGGGATACGAAACGATTCGTCACCACGCCGCAAGGCCACCACTAATTCGCCGCCAATCAATTTAGCCGGCATTCATTCGCCATTACACAGTTCGATCGGCAACGAATTAGCCGCTGATCTTTTGCCTGCTAAACCGTTTGACCGCCGCCGACCTTATGGCCGCTACCGTTCAGCTGCTGCCACTGATTCGTCGCCGGATAGTTTAACAGCCGCCACCGATTTGCCGCTAACTATCACCGATTCGCCACCAGACCATTTGATCGACAACAATCGTTTGGCCGCTGATCTATTGCCAGCTAAACCGTTTCACCGCCGCCGACCTTATGGCCGTTACCGTTCAGCTGCCATTGATTCGCCGTCAGACAAAGTGGCCGGTTCACATTGACCATCAAGCAGTTTGGCCGCCGATCATTTGCCACCTAAACCGTTTCACCGCTGCCGACCTTATGGTCGTTACTGTTCAGCTGCTGCCACTGATTCGTCGCCGGATAGTTTAGCAGCCGCCACCGATTTGCCGCTAACTATCACCGATTCGCAACCAGACCGTTTGGTCGACGACAATCGTTTGGCCGCTGATCTATTGCTAGCTAAACCGTTTCACCGCCGCCGACCTTATGGCCGTTACCGTTCAGCTGCCATTGATTCGCCGTCAGACAAAGTGGCCGGTTCACATTGACCATCAAGCAGTTTGGCCGCCGATCATTTGCCACCTAAACCGTTTCACCGCTGCCGACCTTATGGTCGTTACTGTTCAGCTGCCATTGTTTCGCCGTCAGAAAATTTGGCCGCTTCAAATTTACCACCATGCAGTTTGGCTGCTAGAGATTCACCGCTAAACCATGTGGCCGACACCCTTTAGCTGCCGATCATTTACTAGCTAAACAGTAGCTTACGACTGACCATATAGCCACAATCGTACGAGTATATAGCCGCCAGCGTATAGCAAAGTTTTGGGCTAATATTTATGTATTATTTAAATAATCTAAATATAAATTATTTTTTGTATATCAGCTTAAAGTGTTCGTAGTATGTCTTGTATGCGTATAAAATGGACGATTGTTGCAATTCATTGAAACAACAATTTTTTTATTACATATTGCTCCCATCGGTTTTAGAAATGAGAGAATTGACTAATGCATTAATAATTTTAATGAATTATACCGAGCTGTTATTATGAAAATCCTGCAATTTCCCTCAAACTTGCTTTGACACGACTTTAAGTTTTCAAACAATTACAGGAATGGACACAGCAAGTTAAATTTGAAGTAGGTACCTATCTGCGGTATGAATCGCTAAAGCAATGTAATTGATAATAGTGGCAATTAGTCATAAATTAATCCACCGCAGTATAGAGTTCTCCATCACTGTTTACTATTGAAAAAAGAAATTCACCGACCTGCAGGAACGTCACACTTGACATTTAGCCAATTTATGAAATTCATCAAATTTACAATATGATGTTTATGAAAAGTGTAGAAAACAAAATGTTATTGTATTTATCTAAAACGTAATAAAAATACAGACCGACCAGATAACGACGGAATATGCTTTATACTATGTTCGATCTGTCAACGTCTTTGTTTTCATGATATGTGAAAGTCTCAAACACCTTCCTAAAAAACAAAATTAAAATAGAATTGAAAATAATAATTTTCACCTAAAATATGTATAAAGTTCCAGGATTTTTCGAAAAAAGGAAGGAAAAAAGTTTTTGTTTATATAACTTGAAAAGTCCTTTTGTTTTAATCGTGTCTAATATGTTAGAAAACACGTACATTAGACATAAAATAATTCTTAATAGCAAATTTCAATAGAATTAAGAAAAAGAAAGAAAAGAAGAAACAGTCTTTAAGGAAAACAGGAGGAGATACCTACTAAAATATAGAAGACGGTATCTACAAAATGGTATTGGAAATGAAGTAACATCATCTTAATAATACAGTATATAATGCAGTTGTCGACCACAAATAATCTATCCGATAATATCATGTCACAAATAATCAATGTGCAGTTATTGAAACAAAGTAAATAGATAGGTACTGTATTTTCTTAATATTGAAGAGTCGGTACATTTTTTTTCGTCGTTTATTTATCATTTGTTGGGTTTTTAAATTCACGAATACCTTGTGCACGTACATCATTATAAATAAATTAATTAATTAATAAATAAATAAATATATATATACGTCTATTAATAAAATATCTTCAATCGATTATGTTATTAAGGTATTTAAATTCACAGAGCTTGTGTATTGGAATACGCCAACAAGGATTAAAATATATATATATATATACGAATTGATACTAAAATATATGCATGAAAATAATATTATTTTAAATTTGATAACGATGATAAATTATCGGAATTCGAAAAACAACTCAAAACGAAGCTACTTTTATCGACAAATCGTTGAAAAATACAATAAATAATATATAGAACTTAATATATTTTATGCAAATGATATTAGCAAAATATCTACACGAAAACTACTATTGAATCTGCGGCCGAATGATTTGCCGAGAAATAGGTATCGACGGAAAGGAAAAAAAAATGTATAAAAAGGATATTATTGAAAAATGTTAGCTACCTCACATTAATCAATTAAAATAATTTGTATATACAAACCGTTAGAAATTAATAAAAGTGGTTTTGTATTTTTATCGAATATTTCACTATTACTATATGTAGTATTATTCGATTTATTACGATGACTTACTGGGTTTGAATGATGTCCAATTTTTGTGTTCGATACGTATGTCTTCAAAATCGATGTTAATATACGACAACAGAAATCTGTTGGGTTCCGCCAGAGCAGTCAAATTAAAGTACGTTAATTTATAAGCCATTTTGGAAAAATAAAAATCTCGTCTAACGAAATACAATAATTATTTTATTGAGAGTAAAATTGTGTACGTTGATTATTAAATATCAGTGGGAACGTATAAAATACAAATGTCGATTCACTCGCGCAATACATTCACCAATTATACGCAAAATTTCTAAAATATTTTGTCGATAATTTTATTATATTGATAAACGCTATAACATAAACATTGTGGAAATATACACTCATTATCGACGTGCAACGCATATAATAAAATAATAATTATCAAGTTATTTACAATTTCGCATAAATATGATTCAGGACTAATTGTATACATTCTTCCATAGGCGGCACTTGGTAGAATTTAATGGGGGTGCAAAAACTTTTATACTTCAGAGACCCGCAGGAGGCTTCGCCTCCCACACCCTCCTTAAAATATGTAACAAACATATTATCAATATAACGAAAACATAAAAATACTAATGTTTTTAATCACAATTAAAAATGACATATATTGTTATCGAATCATTTACATCAATACAATTAAATAAATCTAATTTAGGCAAAAATAATTATAATTAACAACATGGTAATTTTCTGGGACAGTATTACTATAATGTTAAGCGGCGACCTCTTATTGATGCTTCTACATTAAATTTATCAATAATCTGATCAAAGTCAATAGAATATTCTTTGTGTACATATAATACTGCTAAACTACTTAATCTTTCTTGGCTCATAGTGACTCTCAAGTATGTTTTTAACCTCTTTAAAGCAGAGAAACTGCGTTCACACGATGCTGTATTTGTTGGTATCGTTAAATATATACTCAAAATATTTGTGTAATTTGGAAATCCAATCTGTATGTCTTTAGATTTAACATAATTAATCTTATTTATAATTGATTTGCAATCTTGGTTTAGAAATAGTCTATTTAATATTTTGATTTCACTTAATAAATCATTCGATTCTACTTTATATATATTACATACTTCTTGTATTGATTCGTCGCAAGGATCTTTATTGAATAATACATCACTCATAGAATTCAACAAATGTAAATCATTTTCTTTGAATTTACTATTCATGCACATCATTACTGTGTCTAAAATACTAAAAAATACATTTATTCGATAGTGATCTTCAACCGACTGTATTAATTGTTTTTGGCCGCCACCTAATTTTAATGGCACAGATACTTTTCGTGGTACTTTAGCCTCACTTAAAACCATTATTTTCTGAAATAATAGTAGCTTTCGTCCATACTTTCTGAAAATTGACTTCTGTTCTAAATTCTTCAAAACTATTTACAGTTTCTTTAACCATTTGACTAACTAATCCATAATTTAATGTTGGAGATTGTAAATATTTGGATAGGATATTTGTTTTTAATAATACTTCTTCTAATAAAATAAGAGAAAATACAAATTCAAATGTTTGTATGCATTTCAATAGAGCAGCAGCGTCAGATCCAGATTCTGTATCATTATTTGCTATTTCAGCCAAAGTATCAATTACAGCAGTTAAATTATGAAAAACTGATCTTAAGGCTTCATAACGGCAACTCTAGCGTGTATCACATAACGCCTTAAGTGTTTTAAGACCCCCGTCAGAACTTAACATTTGTTCGAAAATAGCAAACCTTTTAGAAGATGCTCCAATAAAATTATATAATGTACGTAAAGTACCAAACATATTTCGGACACAAGGTATTTGTTTAGCTAAATCTACTAAGCATAAATTTAAAACATGAGCATTACAATGTAAATAAATTGCCAAATTATTTTCTGCTCTTATTCTTGCTTGTACACTTTTATAGGCCCCACGCATTGATGCAGCGCCATCATAACATTGTCCCCTGATGTTTTCAATTTTGAGACCTTTAAGCTTCAATACCTCTTTAAGTAATTCAACAAGAGATTCCCCATCAGTTGATTTAGTACGATAAAGTCCTAAAAAAACTTCTTTTGGCTCTAAATTATTTACATACCTAATAAATATAGAAACTTGCTCATGTCGACTTAAATCTTGTGTTTCATCTATAATAATACTAAATATTCCAGCAGACTGAATTTCCGATATAATTGATTTTAAAACATAATCACTCATATGAGTCAAGAACATATTTAAATATGAATGATGTACATAATTAAATGATTTTTCCTTTTCTAAATAATACCTCTGAATTAAATGGTTGTCTTTTGCTCGGAGAGTTAATAATTCATGGAAGTTACCTTTATTTAATGATTCGGAATCTTCTTCATGTCCCCTGATAGCTATACCTTGTTTTGCACAATAAAGTAAAGTTTCCAAAATATTTTTCAAATAATTGCGATTATCAGATACTACTGTACTATGATGTTTGTCAATTAACCCAATTATGTTTTCAGAACTTGATGCTGATTGCTTATACCCATTTACTTTAGCAAACGCTTCTTTATGCGAATTGCTTTTTTGATGGATAGAAAATCGTTCAATAGCTTTTCCCCATTTCTTAAATCCACATGAAATAAATGCAGTTTCCATACCAACTGTAGGAAAAGCTCGACAATAAAAGCAAAAAGCTGAATCCAATTCTACACTATATTCTAACCATTCATATAATTTATACCATTCGTGCCTAAATGATCTACCAAAATTACGAGGAAATTTAATATTTACTGGTTGATATGGACCCATTTGCATAGTTAAACATATATATGCTTGTTTTTCTCCTTTTGCTGGGTCACGTTCAAATATATTTAATTTATCATCAGACAAGGTTATTGGAATTGAATTAGAATTATTTTGTGGAATATTATTTACTGTACCAATTTCTGTAGGGAAAAATAAACATTTTAAATGATACACTAAGAGTAAATACTAATTACGATTAGTATTGTATTAATATTATTATTTAACATTAACTATATATCCAATAAACTTGATGAATAAAATGTGTTAAACCATAAGATATTATAAAAGGTATTCATGCAAAACTTTAATATCACAATTACATATTAATAAATAATAACAATATATTAATTAGCATTACTTACATATTAATCTTCACATTTAGGTTTATTTTGTTTAATACCAAAACACATAAATATAAGAATAAATAAATTGTCTTAAACTCTTAGTTACACAAAGTTAGCTTTATAACATCTAAAACATTCAATTTACATTAATATATATTATTATATATGTAAATAAATGATATTAATACAAGTAAATATACTAAATACATATAAGATAGAACTTTTGTTAGTAGTTGGGACACCTTTAAGATGTTTGGTTTTATTGAAATACTATTTTATCAAACAATAAAACAAATAACATATCTAATTTAATTGTTAAAAAATATACCTAATCATTAAAAATAATAATTAAAATACACAAAATAGTTAAAACATAAAAGTAGTTTACATTATGGCATGAATGTATTATATAGTATAAAAATATTAAAACAATAACTACACAAAAGACAAAATACAAATTACAAACATTACAATACACGGCTAAATATTAATCATAAACATTAATGTTTGGAACATAAAATGGCAGTCGGTGTTATTATGGAAAATACATAGACCATATTAGCCATATTAGTATATTACCTTCAGGCATCACATTTTTTTCCTCAGTTGATGGCTCAGGATCTATATAAAAAATATTTATTAATGTTTCATGTTTTTATCATTTTTTTAACAGTATGTATAAAATAAAGATTAATTGTAATAAAAATGTACACAAATTGAGGCACATAAGTAAAATCTAAAGTAAAATTAATTAAAAATGTAATGAAATATTCTCAAATAAGTATATGAACTTATTATTTATCATATTATAATGAAAATTAAACATAATTTATTGAAATGTAGGATCTTAATTATAAATGTGTAATAATAGGTACCAAACAATAATATATTACTTACCATTGCCAATTTTTGGAATCTTCTGAAAGAAATTGGTTATACAAGTTTTTCTTTTTTCACTCATTCTTAATGGATTTTAAATTAAAAACAAGTTACTTTAAGAATTAAATTGTATTGACGTTCGATGTTGAGTAGTAAACGTGCACAATTCACTAATGGGCACGATTTAAGATATCTTAAATCGTGATAATATTTCGCGCTAAATTATTAACCGTATCAGCCGTACATAGGTCATAGAGCATATTATCATGGCAAATAAATATACTCGTATTATCTATAAACCTTGAATTGATATTGATTATACCGGAAATTAAAAATGATAAAATTTTAAGAAATAAAATAAAAATTGGTAAAGATAATAGTAAACTATAAAATAATAATTTTAATATTAAATGTTATTTTTGACAACACGCTATGGAAATTCGAAATGCATTTATTATACATTTTGTATTTTTAGTGCTCTAAATTCTAAAATACACTATTATAATTATATATTATAAGATTTTATTAAATATTTTTGTTTGTAGTCTGTGGGGGCAAAATGATACTTCTGCCCCCTCAAAATAATTCTCGTGGGTGCAACTGCACACTCATGCCCCCCCCCCCAAATGTCGCCACTGCATTCTTCAAACATATGTTTATTTATATTTTGATAAAATTATAATGCAATTTGTTTTTATGTTATTATTTATTTAAATTTTTATTACAATATTAATAATATACACAATTATTGTAATAATGTATTGGATAATTATATTTTTATATCATTCAACGTAAAATATTCTTTAATGAAAACGTATGTAAAAAAAAAGTAAAAAAAAAACCACCTCCCCCGTATAAATCATATAATTATTATTTAACTAAAAAATTAATATATATAAATTTAATTTTTGTTACATAAAACGAAATAATAGTTTCAGTTAAAAAAAAAATGCAACACGTTATAATACAATATTATTGTATTAAATTTCTATTATCTGGCTTATTAGGTAAAATAAATAAAAAGTATGTTATTTTATATTTTCGTAAATATGGTACTCGATAAATATTTATTTTTCCCTTTCAATCGACGTTAAATCATTTATGTAGGCCACTTTAGAGTTTGCGTTCCACGAGTACATTACTCGAACATAATAGTCGACTATTTTTGACTGCAATATCGATTATAAAGTTACCATATCACGTAACGACGTAGACGGAAAAAATGACGTAAGAATATATATTTTTGATACAAATATTTAATTCCTTCGTAAATCCCAATATCGATAACAAGCATTACAATACATTTATTATATTTTTTTTTCAGATTATACAAAAGATTGATCCTTGGAGTCGCGTTAATCGTGCAATGGGTTGCTCCGAACGAATACGGAATCATGAGGCTTCAGCCCACAGACGTCGTGAAACATGTCAGAAACGTAATACTTATGCGATAATGCATTTATAAAATCACATTTTAGTGCAAACGAACAGATTATTATTATTATTATTATTATTACTATTTAAATCCGTTATTTATTACTTATATCCGTTGTCTCTTTTCCCCCTCCAGTACAATTCTCAGACTTCATTGAGCTCGGCGATCACTCCGCCACAATTCGTGAGCACCACACCGACCGCGAACACGCGTCACGCGTCAACCGACACGGTGGTTACATTTAAGTTCCCGAGTGCCAATGAATCCGTTCGCAATACGGAAAATCCGTGCACCAAGCCCACCGGCAACAAAAATCTAACGACGGTCAAGAATACGTCCGAGAAGGGCGATGTCGGGAGCATTGCCGATTCGACCATCGAGCAGCAGACGACTGAGAAGTTGATCACGCTGAATGAATATTTAGGTATCGCCATTATATTTCATATAAAATGTAGTAGAGAAAGAGTTGCGATTAGAGTCAGCCGGGAGTCTGTGATCCGACGACAAACTAGTTTCGTTAATGGACACGGAACGCTCGATAACGTGAAGGAAAGTTAGACGCGCAGGAAAGCGGGATCGAAAACGATCTGAGGGATTTATAAGTAGAATACACTATTGTGATAAATGGCGCAATAGACGTCGGCTGAGTCGTGTCGATGACAAAAACTCCCAGAGAGATGTAATCCTCGCATTGGAAGTTAATATTATTTTAATGTAATAAAAATTGTTCCGATATACGGCTACTTGCTGAGAAGCGTTCGCAGTAAAATCATTTATGACACATCTCTATGCTCTTGGGGATGTTTATTTTTTGGAATGATAGTCATTGACAATATTAATTCAATTATGTTGACGATGTTCAGTAATGTAATGGAAATGTCCTATTGTTAGTTGGGGTCCAAAACGTTTTCATCGTGAATCGGCAGATACCAAGCGGTGGGATACGAAACGATTCGTCACGACGCCGCAAGGCCACCACTAATTCGCCGCCAATCAGTTTGGCCGGCATTCATTCGCCATTACACAGTTCGATCGGCAACGCGTTAGCGGCTGATCTTTTGCCTGCTAAACCGTTTGACCGCCGCCGACCTTATGGCCGCTATCGTTCAGCTGCCGCCACTGATTCGTCGCTGGATAGTTTAGCAGCCGCCACCGATTTGCCGCTAACTATCACCGATTCGCCACCGGACCGTTTGGTCGACGACAATCGTTTGGCCGCTGATCTATTGCCAGCTAAACCGCTTCACCGCCGCCGACCTTATGGCCGTTACCGTTCAGCTGCCATTGATTCGCCGTCAGACAATGTGGCCGCTTCACATCGACCATCAAACAGTTTGGCCGCTACCGATTCACCGCTAAACCATGTGGCCGACAACCGTTTAGCCGCCGATCATTTGCCAGCTAAACCGTTTCATCGCCGCCGACCTTATGGCCGCTACCGTTCAGTTGCCGCCACTGATTCGTCGCCGGATAGTTTAGCAGTCGCCACCGATTTGCCGCTAACTATCACCGATTCGCCACCAGACCGTTTGGTCGACGACAATCGTTTGGCCGCTGATCTATTGCCAGCTAAATCGTTTCACCGCCGCCGACCTTATGGCCGTTACCGTTCAGCTTAATAATAAAGTATATAATGCAGTTGTCGACAACAAATAATCTATCCGATAATATTATGTCACAAATAATCAATGTGCAGTTATTGAAACAAAGTAAATAGATATGTACTGTAGTTTCTTAATATTGAAGAGTCGGTACATTTTTTTTCGTCGTTTGTTTATCATTTATCATTTTTTGGATTTTTAAATTCACAAATACCTTCTGCACGTACATCATTATATATATATATACGTCTATTAATAAAATATTTTTAATCAATTACATTATTAAGGTATTTAAATTCACAGAGCTTGTTTATTGAAATACGCCAACAAGGATTGAAATATATATATATATTATACGTATATAATATACGAATTGATACTAAAATATATGCATTGTTTTGCACCGCCTGTGCTTGTACGCTGGTTCCGGACAGTATTTGTAATGTACAAGATATTATATTTTTAATTAAACACACTTAAAAAATTTTTTTGTTTAATTCGCTATTTTATTATATGAAAAATCGACACATCTTTGTACATGTGAATTCGCATCGCGACTGACTATAATTACTTATACGACGAGGCCGCCGATATCTTTCCCATATAAGCGCTAATGAGTTCCAATCGCCATACAGAAAGATAACGGCCGACCAAATACAATATATTCGCGTGCCCGTACATGCATGAAAACAATATTATTTTAAATTTGAAAACGATGATAAATCATCGGAATTTGAAGAACAACTCAGAACAATACTAGTTTTATCGACTAATAGTTGAAAAATACAATAAACAAAAGTATTAATCAATTTTATATAGAACTTAATATTGTTTATGCAAATGATATTAATAAAATATCTTCACGAAAACTACAGTTGAATAATTCGGCCGAATAATTTGCCGAGAAATAGGTATCGACTGAATGAAAGAAGAAATGTATAAAAAGGATATTATTGTCAAACCGTTCTCCCGCTCTCAGCTTTAAATTAAACGAAGATTATTTTATTTTACTTTCAAAGTATTTACTGTTTTAATTTCTTAAGTTAAGACTATATTTTTGAATTTAGATTATTATCCAAGTTAAAAAGATAAAAACTTATATACTACTACTAAATACGGTTGTTCTATAATTTAACTATTATTATAGGTTTTAAAGAAACAATGTCTAGTAGTCATTTAGTGTAAGGCTCTTTTAAACTTTAGCTACTCACATTAATTGATTAAAATAATTTGTATATACAAACCATTAGAAATAAATAAAAGGGGTTTTGTGTATTTAACGATTATTTCACTATTACTATATGTAGTATTATTCGATTTATAACGATGACTTACTGGGTTTGATTGATGGCCAACTTTTGTGTTCGATACGTATGTCTTCAAAATCGATGTTCATATACGACAAGAGAAATCTGATGGGTTCCGCCAGAGCGGTCAAATTAAAGTATGTTAATTTATAAGCCATTTTGGAAAAATAAAAATCTCGTTACGAAATACAATATTTATTTTACTGCGAGTAAAATAGTGTACGTTCATTTAATATTAGTGGGAACGTATAAAATACAAATGTCGATTCACTCGCGCAATACATTCACCAATTATACGCAAAAAAATTCTAAAATATTTTTTCGATAATCGTATTATATAGATAAACGCTATAACATAAACATTGTGGCAAATTACACTCATTAACGATGTACAACGCATATAATATAATAATAATTGTCAAGTTATTTACAATTTCGGATAAATATGATCCAGGATTATATGATATTATACGTTATGACTATAGGGTACTCTACTATATATCTATTTGATTTTCTCACTCTAGTTCGATGCGTGTGTTAACTTATTCTGTGCTACTGGGCGTTGGCGTTATAAATAATTGAATGACTGTTTAAGACGAATAAGCAAGTTTCTAGATAGATCGGAAGATAACACGAAAAAAACTAACAATATGCATTATACAATTATAACACGTATATAATATTATTATTATATTAGTTCATATCTCCGAATACGTATCGGAAATATTTATTTCTTTACAATATATTATTGTTATATTATTATATAAATGTATTATATAATAATATAATATAATAAATCTATTATATGCGATGAGTGATGATTTTAATTTTGAGGTAAAAGTGAGATAAATCGTACAATTTTACGTTTTTCCTATTCAACTCTGTGTATTGTAATATCAATAGCCATTCGTGTTTTTATTAAAAAAAAAAACTCTAAATAAAAATTAATTTTTACACATAAATTGCCAGGTAAATTGATATTTTATTAGTAAAATAATAAGGCGTCATATGCCACACAATACTATGTTGTCGATATAACATAATTTATAAATTAAAACTTAGAATAAGACCGTTTGTAAGTTCGATTCACAAAAAATAAAAATAGGATCGAAAGCTAATTTAAAATTGATTGGAAATGCATTAAATTAGTAAAAACTAAAAAATATAAAAATGAAAAATATTAAATATACCTATATATAAGATTGACGAAAGGTTTATACGTTTTAAATATTGGTATTTGTCTTCTTGGTTTTCACTTGTATGCCTATAAATATTTAATATGTTATAAAATATAAAACATATTTTATGTTAATATTCTTACAAAAAATTTCGTTTCAATACATCTTGTAAATTCTATATAGAATACCTGTAGAAAACAAATATATATATATATATATATAATTTTTTTTTTACTGTATTAAAGACGTGGATGTTAATTAAGTTCAACGATTTTTTTTTATTACATATAATATAATATACGAGTATAAACATAATAGCAGATATACATATAAAAACAAAGAAATACGAAGGCCGACGCGCTTTTCAGTGTTTTAAAACAGCATTATTATCAGAGCTGAAAGCAATATAATATTGTTATTTTAATACGTTTGACGTGTATGTAAAATGATATCATATCGAGATCTAGAACTTAGTACAGGACCGAACCGGATCAAAATTTTTTTAAGTAAACCGATCAAAAATAAATGTTTATTAACTTTAATAATCGGATCGGATCGCTGTATGATTTACAATACTATAAAGATCGAAAAATAATAACGGGTCGTAGTCTGAACCGTACAGAGTTCAATAATTTACAAGCAATCATCACGGCCAACCATAGGAATGACGAGAAAATACAATGACGAGACGATAATTATTATTTGAAAGCGAACGAAATAAACAGCAATACTATAGAAGGTTTAGTGGAACCTTCAAACAACATTTTAACTGAAAAAGAGATAAATATAAAAAAAAAAAAACAATCGACACATTCACTTGATATCTAACCGTCGGTTATATAGTTCAAGTATTATAAATTTTCCTACACTTCATTGCAGTGACGTGACGAAGTGGTCTTTTTTTAATCCGCGGCTCCATTTCAAAATTTAAGATGGGCGAGTCAGACATGAAAATATAAAATGTTAACAATGCGAACCCAAAAATGAATAATAGTGTTCTTTAAACCATCATTTTATTACTTTTACTTTATTCTTTTATGATCTATAATTTCATCAAATTAATCTTTTATATGCGCATAAATTACGTATATATATATATATATATTTTAAATATATGATGTTTCATAAAAATGCGCATTAAATACCGAAAAATCAAATAAAAGTGACAATCTAGAATAATTATAAAACAGTAAAATTATATAATTTATTTTATATTATAATATTATAATTATTATAATTATTATTAATTATTATAATATTATATATTATATATTGTATTATAATATTACAATATTTGTATATTGTGGGGGGAAAATATATAGATAAAATATCAATACAGGTATAAGACTTGTTAGCGATGTCGCGACGATAATTCTAAAACCAACCGCATATGCCATTTATGCACTATTTATTGACGGCAGTGTTTTTACTGTTATTTCCCACGTCTGAAAGCGGAATAAAATTGTGAGATTTTGAAAAGTCGGATTTTAAATATGAAAACTGATTTGAATTTGTCGACTTGTCTCTAGGGGTCAGTCGAGAAATTTTTCTTTAGTATTCAAGATTGAAATACTATAATTAAGCGAATTTTTTATGATAAATAACATGGCTAAATAATAATAATAATAATAATACAACGACCCGATCGACCTTTGTAATGGACAAATCAATGAATTTCCAGACAGTTTTTGGAATTGAAATCCGACTTTTCAAAGTTCCACGGTTTTATCCCGTTTTTACTCATCGACTTCTACGTCATAAAGTATACCGTCCTTATATGTATTTAAAATAAATTTACGAAACGCCGCTTTAAAACACAAAAAATTATACATGCAGTTTCATATATTTTAATATTATGACGAAGAACGTGAAATTGATCTTTTTTATAGATATTAATATTAGCTATTATTCATATATTTCCTTTGCCAACCTCAAGTTTTCATTTTTCGTTATCTTGAGTTTATATAATATTTGTATCAAAACACTCGCAACACAAATCGCAAAAGTAAGATAAAAATATATTTATTCAATTTTCAAAAAGCGATTGAGTACATTAAAAACAAACGTTGCAGGCATTTCATTATAATTATATTTTTATAATTTAATATAATTATTATATTGTTATTAATTTTCACATATAAAGGTATTGAAAAAACAAAATTATGAACAAGACCATTTTACATTTTAGTTACAGGACGTTTTTCAAGCCACGATTTAATTTGAGGTATTTCTGATACTTGTTTTTTGAGTGCTTGTAATTTTGGACGGCCCTCTAATAAGTCAGTTGATGCCATAAAGTTTAACAAGTCCAATGTAGATACGAAAAATAAATCAGCCCAAGATAACTGAAATTACAAAGTAATAATATATTACTGGCATGGTCTCTGTATGCTTAATTCGATTAAATTCTACTAATTCGAACTATTTTATAAAAAAAATTTTTCTGATATATTATTGGCGGGATTAAACTATATATATATATATATATATTAATAATATTACTATTATTATAGCATTACCTTGCCGTTTACGAAATATCCATTATTTTCAGCAACAATTTTCTCAAATTTGTCCATATAATAAGGAACAGTTTCTTTTATCAACGGACCAAATTTTTCTGCTTTAGATTCTTCACTTGAATAAAATACGACTGTTCCCATTGCTTTAAAAATAATATAAAAATTTGAACGATTTAATTATTATTCGTTAACAATAATATTCGTTGTATAGGTATGCTTTTTGTATATTCACCTAATCGTAAATCCACTATATTATCAACGGCGATATCAATCAACAGAGATTCCCAATCATCGTCGCCAGCTAATTTAGCTTTTTTAGATAAATACCGAGTGATTGCAACAGATTGATTCAATGGTTTACCATCGATTTCCAACACTGGCACTTTACCAAACGGCATAGCTATAAAATAATAAATAAAAATATTATTATACTTGAGTCATTTTATAACGATTTATAATACATATATAAGTAAGTAATTTTATATGTGCTTAATAGCCATTATAAAGAAGCGTTAACTACATACATACGCAATATGCTCTCAAACATTTATTTGAAAAATTTTCTGTAGAAAAATTAAAAGTAAATATTTTTGATTAGTAAAAAATTATATAATGAATAAAAGTTTTCTATGTTTAATATAATTTCGCAAAAAAAAAAATAATATATATATATATATATATATATTTGTAGTAAATTGTATTTATTATTATTATTTTTTTTTCACGCGTTTATACGCACCTACAAATATTATATTATATTTATACAACAGAGATCAATTGACTTTATTAAAACTTGTTGTGGGAAAAAATATAAATAAATTATTAATATAATCGCTGATACTGTTAATAATAATTTATATAAGAACCATTCCGCGCAAATATATTTCCTTGTATAATAATCACAAAAATAACGATTAAATGATTGTAGGTATTAATGTAAATTTTTGTTGTTAAAAACTTACTTGGTTTGATCGATGGCCATTGTTCGCGTTCAAAACGAACATCTTCGAAATCAATGTTCAAGTAAGACAAGAGAAATCGGATCGGTTCGGCGAGTGCGGTGATGTTGAAATACGTGAGTTTATACGTCGACATTTTCACAGAGATTATTCGCTAATTAAAAAGGAAAAATTAAATTAAATTCGTTTATAAATTGGTTTACGAAATGTTACATATACCGCCGACATATCGAATGTTTAAGTCATGTAGTATAACGGTGTGTAAGTACTCGATAGTAACGTGTATAGGTAAAAAGAAATATTCGACGATCGAATAGAGAATGTATTATATAAATAATTATTACCTATACGTAGCAGTAGTGGAGTGTTTACAATCGGGCTAACCATCGACGACTGACCTCCAGCTTGGAAAATGAGTAACGATAGCATTCATTTGGTATTCATATGATGGTATTGCAAAATAAAAAAAAATAAAAAACGTATCCATTTCGTATTCTTATTAAATTCCTACTACCTACTAATTCGTAGGAACAGCGTATTATTATTTTTTGTTTCTAGTGCTTAAATAACAATTATTATAATGGTATAGAAGAGCAGAGAGGGAAATCGCGTGCGTTTGTTCGTTTTCGCTGTGCCGACGGTAATAACATATTATTATTACATGTAGGTATAGATTATTCGACAACACGCATTACCACCTGCTACTTATCATGCAACAGAAAACTACTCGGTGTCCATGACATCATCACACGAATACATCGACGATGACGCGCGCTGCCGAGGTTATTCATAATTGGATCTCTGAGATCGCGAAAAATCGAGACTTGATTACGAGCATTCGACGAGGAAAACGTTCAACAGTGATTTTCAAAATAAATGTATTTACATTATATGATTTTTATAGTATACGCATTGTGCTCCGCGACAGTGCTTACCTCCTTATTACGTCATCTATCCATATAGCAGGAGGGTATTTGCAATATCAATATCTTCAGGGAATGGTTACCATCAAAAATTATTATTATTATCGGTGTGACGGAATGGTTTTGTACATTTTAATAGTCGTTTATGGTTTTTAAATACATTATACATAGAGCCAATAGCGTACCCAGGATTTTAATACTGTGGATATGCTTCGCTTACGAGAGGCCGCTGTTTAGAAGCTACATCCAACTATATACCTATTACAGATGCTCGCAATTCACCTTATTTTTATCACATTTTCATACCAACATTCAACATAAGTTATAACTATTTAAACTGTTTTTTTAAGTAAAATTTAAAACTTACTTACAAACTTTAGATATTATTAATTAATTGTTATTTTTATTTGTTACATTAAAATGTATTTTAAATTAACAAATTTACCTGGAATATTTAAATAATTTTGAGTATATTAGATTTTAAGAAGGGATTATATTTTATACATTATTATTATTATTATTTAATATTATTTTGTTATTGATTATTGTGGCATTGTACATATTTTTTTCAAATAAAAATATGTTACGTAATTTGACATTTTGACGGGCCACATTTTACCGAAAAAAAAATCTGTGGGTCAACTGACCTCCCATAGAGCGCACTGGGGGTTTGAGCGTATGTCTATGGGAATTTTAGCCTTTAAATAATGACCGTTTCCCACAAGAAATTATTGAAATCAGTAACAATTAACTAAAAAGCACTGAAATGTGTAGAAAAACCGTTTTTAAACGGTTATCGAACGATTGAGAACGAACGTTCAATTGATCGTATTTTTTTCCAACGTTACAGTATTTAGCAGAAACGGTTTTGAAAATAGCTACGGTAAAACAGGGTAAAAGAAAGGAATTGCCTAAAAAAGAAAAAAAAATTACTAGGCATTAATAATAAATATATGTTGTATGTGAAGAATAAAAATTCTGGTTATTTAATAAAATATTTAGAGTATTTTGGCTTACGCTATCCGGGAATAGAAATATTACTATAACTAAATTAATTTTATTTGATTTATTTATTATATATTTTCATTTTATTGGCAATATTTTTTATATATATTTTAATATACCAAAATAAACGATATGGCAACGTTGCGCGTAAATTCGTTCTCAATCGTATTTGTTTTGAGAGTCAGCGGTAAGGCCAAAAAGGTAAAACGTTCTCAATATTGTACATTATCGTTCTGAATAAATCGTCGACGTTTAAACAAGATAACGAAATTGATCTATCCCCGGTATAACAGTATAATACCTACATTCGCTGAAAATGGAATCAAAATTTTATTGTACACGTCTTCTTTATTAAGAAGGGAGGGACCGTTTATCATCACCGTTTTTTTTTTTTTGTTTTTTTTTAGTCAAATACTACTCATACTAATTCCAATAAATATTTCGCAACGTGTTTATTTCGTTAATTATTATTCAGAAAAAAATATTCGAATTCTTCGCAACACGTACTCGAATAGCATTTAGACTTTGCAGTCCATTGGTTTCGAACCGCTATCTATAAGCAACTACTACTTTCTTTTTCTACATCTGCATTTCGTTTTAATAGTTTCTCAAATAATTCTTCTTTGTTATTATATTTCGATGTAGATATTTCATGGACAGAGGATATCGACTCCACTTGCGGCCTCACTTGAACATGATTTATAACCGCCAGTGCTCTGAACTGAACATAGTACTCAAACCTTATTTTTAGCCTATTATATTACAATCAATGAAAATTACTGAATTGTAATAATAATAATAATAATAATTGTGCATAACTCCGATTGGAATTAATTTGTTATTTACGATCCATATTAATATATATATATATATTATATATAAATAATATTCATATCATTCACTGGAAATGAGTAGAATAAATTCTAAATTGATTTATCCATTTTGTACACCGCTATGTGCTGGGTTGCACGCAAATTAAGCGATTAACTTGTTATCAGTCTTATAAAATTAAAAATCGTACTGTAAAATCATGGTTCTGGACATAGAGGTTACTCAACGACAGGTAGAAAATAATCCGGCAGTTGATATATTAGACAACTTCAATGAAAACCAGCTGGCCGATACACTGAGAAATACAAACAGAGCGATGATGTATAGTCTATATTTCATATATAGTATATTCCATATACTATTTTTACAAATATTTTGGCGCAGTTTTTTCAAATACATATTAATTATATAATTTATGATAATTATTCAAAATATTAACGAAATTAATTTGTTTATTCGTGTATGATGTCTGTGCTCCGTGAACAGTTTACATTTTACATATCTGATAAGTCTGCAAAACATTTCTAATTGGAAATATTAAATTTATTAATCTATAAAATTATTATAAATTTAAATATGGCGGTGTCCAATAAATGTTGTGCATCCCGGTTTGTCGACAAAACTTAGCCACCAAATCTGGTGTCGCACAAAATTTGGGAAACAAAATATATTGGTATAAAGCCAAATAGGTTTTCTGGAGTCTGTGCCAATCGTTTTAACCCAAAATGGTATCACATCTACTCGGGGATATCTGGTGAAGGTCGTAATCAACATTCGGCAGGGAATAAATAGGAATTTGCTGGCTTTTAAATGTGCCTGATAAAATCAACACTGTTTTTTCTACATTACTTGGTTAAGAAAATTTCAATTTTTTCTTTTAGATAAATAATTCATTCCCGTTGAGTAACCTTGGGGATATCTTAAATCAGGGATGGCAAATAAGTGGCACGCGTGAGATTTTCGATGGCACTCGATGTTTGTGATATTGTTGATATTTTTTTTACATTATTTCAATTTTTACATAATTTTCTACATTATAATCATTAATTTTTCATTCATATTTTGTATTTGTATTTTGCTGCGTTAATAAAAATAATTATGGCACGGCTGAAAATTTTTTTTTTAATTATGTCATAAATTGGCACGTTGAAAAAATCCTATTTGCCATCCCTGTCTTAAATCGTGTGTAAAATAATTGGATACAGATATATACGATTATCGGACTGATAAGTTGTAGACCCGATTTCGGTTCTTTAAAATTTACAGCACTGTTCACTCTGCGGGCTGTTTTGTTCCCTTATCATTTCATTATCACAAAATGTCATCAATTTATTATTTTTGTAAAGTTATTGCTTTAATAACGATTCACGTGTTACGCCCGATGATAAGCGAAAACGTTGCCCGAGTGACAAATGGCGGCCGCGCTTCTGAGATAATGTCGAGGCGGTCGTATATAAAAATATGTATATTATCGCCGTGAGTAACCGCGGTTCTCCAATGATCCTTCGTCAATAACCAACCGTGATAACCGTAAATAAAATAAACCGTGGTAACCGTTTACACACTAACCGCGTTTAACCTCAAAAACGTTCGTGATTTCAAAATATAACAATGATAATAATAATGATTGATGTATCCAGCGTGTGTGTTTTTCATTTTTGCTCTCATTTTTTTATTCGCAGTGATTTACACGAATTGTGCTGCAGTGTTTTGTCGGGATAATAAGTGACAAAAGTAATTTGACCGTATACGAATTCGTAATAATGGAAGACGTTTCTGAAGTTTTGAACAAGAAAGCGGCTTCGGACGAAGCGGCGCAACAGAGTGTGTCCGTGTCCAAGGCGTTGGATCCCGAAATTGATTTGGGCACATTACTCAGTTTTGATTCAAACGATTTCGATACTAAACAATTGAGGTAAAACATTAGTTGACTGTTGTGAACGGGCGAGTTTGAATGTCGCGTGTGAATGTGGCGCTCTAACAACCGATTTTCTTGCAAATAAGAAAGACTTTATTATATGTTTAGGTAAAAAAAAACATTGATAAAATAGAAATTACATTTTAAAAGGTTTTTTTTTTTTATGTCGTTTTATCATGCAAACAACACGTTTTCATTGATAAATAAAATATTTTTCATTTGGCTGAATAAAATCGGTATCGTCAGCCGAGTCGTAGACATTATCTATCTCTCTTCCGATTCTATAATTCGTGCAGTTTTGTGAACAAAATTATGACGATTTAGACTACGAAGAAAAACTACGTCGTTATAGTAGCGTGTGAGCGTGATGCCTAAGTTATTTGCCACTTTTCAATTTGACCTTCAATATAAAGCCAAAAAGTAGATAAAATTATAATTTTTCATTTTATTAACGTTAGTGTATACATCGACGAAAGGTATTTATATTTTTATATAAATTACGCAAAAAACCAGCCAGTGGTATCCCCGAACGCATGAAAATGTGAGGGCGACGCTCACATCACGGCCATTGATTATAATTTAATTAATTTTGAAATTTGGTACTTTAATTCTGTACCAATCATAGTCTTACATTTTTCTCTGTATTTTTCATTTAGTCTTCCAAAAAATATGTAATAAGTATTTTTGTTTAATATCTACCTTTTTTCTTTTTGTGTTTTGGTATATCTACCAACTTCATCCGTCCCTCCCTCAAATATAATTACATTAATGAGTGCATAATGTTTATGTTAAATTGAGTTATCAGCCAACTTGTGTATTCCACATTATATGGCTTATATTTTAAAATTTCTTAACAAATTAAAAAATTCAATCAAAATTTAACTTTAACACGCTGAGGCTGAGTACTATATATTATATATTATAATATATGTTATTTTGCTGTTAACAGATCAGATCAAGAGGCGTATTTAACATCTGAAACCAGGAATAATGTCCAGTTGTTGATTAACAAATTATTTGAATTACCTATGAAAAATGAAGATGGATACATGTATGTCGATTTACCGGAACCCAGATACAATTTACCTCGTGAAAAACCATTACCGAAGGCCAAACCGCTTACTAAATGGCAGAAATTTGCTATTGAAAAAGGAATCACAAAAAAACCAAAACCAAAAGCAACTTGGGACGAGATTTTACAGGTATATTTCATTTTGGATTTTAATTTTTTAAAATTGAATTGAATATTCCTCAATACATGATCATATGAAATATATTGTTAAAATTTAAGGCATCATCAAATATAACAAAATAGTTATTTTGTAAAATATTTTCTTATGAATAATTTTTGATAAAGATAATAATAAAAAAAAAAAAAATGGAACTTGGGAGTTACTATTCATAATTTTAGAAGTCTGAATATCGTAATCCTAAATCAGTATAAGTATGATTATGTTATTCGAAAAGATAATTTATTATTTTGCAGTGTTGTATATAAGAAATTTTATGAATCTTATATCATTAAAAATGTAAAATACTCTAAAAAAAAGATAATAATAAATAAAATATTATGTAAATACATGTTGTTAATATTTAAATTTTTTTAAAAATATATTATAATGTATAAATATTTTGACATATATGTACCTAGGCAAACTCGAGGTGGGGGGGGAGGTATTTTTATACACTTTAGGTAATTTAGTTTAACACGGTGAGGATTTTAAGTCATTCGATTGGTGACGAAAACTGGTAGTAGTTTGTAGTCCGGAGTGTTATTGGATGAAGTAGATAAATTTCTAAATTATCTTTAGTGCATAATTATAAGTGTTTAAAATTATTTTAGTTATTTTTAATTTAAATGCATTTACATTTAATTTGTATGTGTTAGAAATGGATACCAGCTTATGGTTACAAAAAAGCTGTCGCAGAAAAAGAAAAAGACTGGTTATTGGAAGTGCCTGGCAATGCTGCAGATCCAAATATTGACTTATTTGCTCAAAAGCGTGAAGCGAAAAAAGAGCGTGTGGCTAAAAATGAATACCAACGATTACGTAATGTCGCTGCTTCACGTAAGGTAAAAGTCCCTGCTGTTGGTTTACCACCTTTAGAAGGAACATTACATTCGAATCAGGTATATATATATTTTTACAAATTCTATAATTTTTTTTTTTTATATATAATTTTATTGTTAATTTCTATTGATTTGATTATTTGTACAGTTGAAAACGGCTGTTGATGTAGCCAAAATTTCAACAGCATCTGTTGGTAAATTCCAGCCAAAAATAAGTAAAGAGGTTATATCAGTTAAAAAGAATATACCCGGATTGAAAAAAGAAAAAGTTCCAGCTAAGGTAATATTAAAGTCGTTCTATGTGTAGTTTTAAATTTTGTAAAAAATGTATTTCCCTAAGGTTTTTATGTAAATACATCAATAAATAATAATTAAATAATTGTAACACTTGTATTGTACCACTAGCGAAAAATAACATATTATGGTCATATCCCAATTGTCAATTATTTTACCATTATATTTATATGAAATACTAAATGTCTGAATGAACAAAAAAATTGTGTATTAAAGTTCAAATAAATTACAATTACAAAAAAAAAAAATATATATATATATACATACGTACATGGGTGATATATATTATGTAATATAATATGGATAGAATAATAAATTCAAAATACTTTTATAAACATTGAATCGCTAATGATGTGACTGTAACGATTCGCTTTTGCTGGCTGAACTATAATAGTAGTAAACTATTTTGCTGATGCAATATTAAAATAAAAAATAATTTTCCATATTAAGTATTATGATATTGGGTTTTTTTTATTTGATTTAATTTTGTTAAAATTAAAATGTAATATTTTGAATCAAAAACGAAACTAAATCTTCAAAAAATAAAACTAATTGTTTATTATTAAAAGTTGTTTTAAATTTAAGTTGTTAAGTGTGCGATTGTGTATAAACTTCTACCATTATTGACAATATGTATTATTTGTGTTATATAATATGTATATTATATACGTATTACGTAATTATATATTTTTAGAGTATGAAAGAAGAAAGAACAAGCAGTCTTCAAATATTAGAGTCGATTAACAACAAAAAGCCTAAATTCAATTTAGAAAAAGCTGCCAATAAAGCTATTCACGCTGAAGAGATGCAGTAAGTTTGACATATATGTGTAATAATTATAAATGCATTTTATGAATATAATTAATGTTTTTGTTGTATTTATTAGGAGATTCAGAGAGAAAAAAGAAGGAACTGATAGAAAGAAAGGAAGACGGTCACATAACAAGGGATCATTTAAAAGACCTACTGCAAATACTGGCAAACGTTTGGGAAAACAAAAGGGTGGACGTAAACGTAGATAATTACAAAAAATAAAAAATTTTTAATTAATGTGTGCTTTGAAAGAAGTTATTAATTAAATACAAGTAATTTTAATACTCTTGTAATATTTGTTTTTCATATAATAAATATGATATTTATGTTCTAAAATATTTGTAATTATTAATTATAATTAAAATATAATTGTTTACAAAAAAAAAAAAAAAACAAACTAAACAAATTTAGTTTTCTACTAAAGTAGTATTTAATTTAATTGCTTTGATCAATACTGTTGAATATGGATAGAAAAATGAATTAGTATTAGCTTTTCTTGCTTTTAGTTTGTTTAGTTAATTTTATAAACATATCAATAGAATACCATATTTTCATTCGTTGTCTCTATCTGTGACTTTACTGCTCATTTATCATTTACTGATTTTACAAAGTGTTTACATTTTTTTGCTAAAACCGAAAAGTTTCCATTAATATTTATATCCTTTTGTCAATGTTGCTGAGTTGTTGAGATTTAAAAAGCCTGTAAAATTATCATCTGTTCCACTGACAACTAGTGCTGTCTAACAGTATTAACTTTGAACTTATTATTAAGTAAAACTCAGTTGGGTAATGAATTCAGAACAGTGTTGAGGAGGAGGAGGTGAGAATGAAAAACCATATTTTTGTGCATATGAAAACATTGTTACTAATCACACCGGGTAAATGTGCTAAATATGATTTTTTTATAACTGTACAAAATGCCCCGGTTACAAAAAAAAAATTAAAATTGAACTATTTTTTAGCATTATCGTGACGTGTATATACGTAGTACATGAATTTCTATCGAACTCACAACATATAATTGAACAGCATATAAATAACGTGTAAATTTAAATTATTATCGATCAAACTATCATAACATATAAAATATTTACACCTTTGTGAAGGGTAATAATAGTAAAACACGAGAAAATCTTAATTTTATAAAATAATAATGTATTTACAGTGTTTTTATTATTATTATTATAATAAAAAATTTTTATTTGAATTTTAATCTGTAGATTTAAGTTTTACAAATTGATCAGACAAAAATAAAAAAGTTGTGCATTTATTCGTGTTAATTACACGTTTTTTCAGTTATTTATGATAAAAAATATTTTTAACGGCTTAAAATTTTCATAACTGATGCACAGTTATAATATGCATAATCATATACAAAATTGTGATAAACGACAAAAAAAAAGTTCTTCCTATTTGTTTTTTTTAGAGTTTCGTGATTATTTCTTAAATTTGTGTGGTACAGTTTTTTTCAATAGTTCGTTGGAAAGCCTAGATGTCAGTATGTCCCACTACTGTTGTTTTATTGAAAATAAATAATATAAATGTTAATATTAATAATAAAAATAAATTCATATATAGATATTTTAAATATCTATAATAGATTTTATAACTCCAAATATAACTACTCTTACAATAATTTTTCAATACATATTTTAAATTATTGTAATATCTATCAACATTTTTATGTCTTAATATAAGACTTTTTTTCCCATTGTCATTTCTATAGTTTTTAGGACATTTTAAAATTCTTTTTTTTTTCTAGATGATAAACATCCTATATGTAGCTTTGACAATTATTATTAGAAATTATACTATATTGTATATACATATATACAAATCAATTTTTCGATTATTCGTCGCCAACAGATAATATATATATAATGTTATTAATAATTAATACTGTTTTTATTAATATTTATTTTATTCCATTAAAAATAAATAAATAAACTTACATTATTATTATTATAATAATACACGTATATAATATATTTTTTTCTTTATAGATGTCTGCAGCCGTAAATGATATAAAATAAAGTCGATAATAATTTTTTTTTTATGTATAAAACTATAAAATATAAAATTCCGAATGACATTTGAAACGTTTAACCGTTTAAAATATTGTAAAATTCCTACGCCGGTGTAAGTATCTAAATCAATACGATACACGAACACATATATATATATATATAATATTAATTTATAAACACTGCACTTACAGTACATACACACACAATATAATATAAATAATAATAGTAATAATAATAATATAAATTACAAATAATAATTATGACTAGATTTTGTATTATGACAAGAATCAATAATTTCTATTACAAATGAATATAGTATATATACTACATAAAATACATTATACGTATTATTATTGTTTACGGCGATACATTGTACATATAATATACGTAATTTTCACGACTATATCGAAACAATGCAGTATGTTTTATTTTATAATAATAATAAATAATAAATAATAATAATAATAAATCTCTTTTACAACGCGTTATATTTTATATTGTTTTGAGACACCTTATAATAACGCTCGAAACTGACGGATTTTCTAATTTTTATTATATTATTTATAACATACTCGTTAATATATATGTATATAAAAACCATACACCGCGGTGGATCAATAAACCGTTTGTTTCGTGACAATAACGTATTATAGTAATGCGTGACATATTATTGTGTACGGCAACAGCGGCGGCAGAGGAACTAAAAAAGTGTCGGGTAAAATCGCATCGGAAAGGTTTTTATTTTTTCGTTTTATACGGGATCAACGCGAGTAATTTGCATGTAAACTGTAACGGCGAATAAGCGTTTACGGAGGGGAAATAATCGTCGTATAACACGCCAGAGAATTTATATGTTGTATCGAATATTTATTTATTTTTTTTTTGGAATTTTATTAACGAAAAAAAGTGTTATTAGAACGGGTAGTGGAGTTTAAAAAAAAAAAAAAAAGGGGGGGGGGGAAAAGTACAATCGGCGTTACGTATAAATAAACGATAGAAATATCAAAAAAAAGTAAGAGAAAAATCAAAAAAAAACGCCGTGTAAAAAAAAAAAAAAAGTAGGCTAACAACGGAGGAGAGAGATTCGAAGAGAGACATACGCAGTTAATATAATATCGCCGACGCGCGCCGTTTGTTTCGACGGGACGAACGATAGGCGCGCGCGGGGGCAGTGTGTGTGTGTGCGTTTTTTTTTTTTTATGCCGGAAAACTCTCGACGAATAACGTGGAAAAAAAATAATAAAATAATTACGCGATAACGTTAAAAAAAAAAAAAAAAATGGAAAGAAATCGCTGTGCGTTAGACGGTTGGAGAGAAAAACGCGTAAGACCGAAAGAGATTCAGCCGCCACCGTCGAATAACACGCGCGCGCGAACGAGAGATGAGGGCAAAAAAAAAAAAAAAACGACAGAACTCGCGGGTGTTCTGTTTTTTTTTTTTGTAATTTTCTGATCGTCTCCTCCGCCGTGCGTTTCTCTTTTTCAACCGGGATGACTGACGTTGTAGACGACCGCGAACGCGGTGCAAACGGCGTACACGCCGAGCGCGAACCACCAGATGAGCTGTTCGTGGAGTTTTTGCTCGAAGTTCTTCAGCACCAGCAGGCCGATGGTGAGACCGGCCAGCGCTCCGGCGATGTGCGCGACGTAGCTGACGGGCGGAGCGCTCGACGACGGTTGTTCGAACGCGTACCGACAGTAAACGGCGAAACCGACGTCCACGCTGGCTGGACACGGCGCGCATGAAACAACAAAACGAAATCGATATAATATAAAAAAAAAACGACGTATTTATTCATTTCGTCCGTTATAAACACATTTGTCTACGGGAACGATTGCTATTCGGGGATACCGATAATATTTTTCAATTGGAAATATTGCGCGGCGTCCGTGAAAATTTCAATGTCTTGAGAACTACTCATTTAGGGGGCGGGAGGGAGATGGGGCTTTGCTCCATTATTACGTTTCTAATCGAATCTGTTGAACGCGTAATGCGAGCACGAAAAAATCTTTATTATTTTGGGGGGCCGTTGATTTGAAAGACGGTAATTTTATTGTTTTCGTTATTGATTCGATAAAATCCAGTAAAAAGATTCTTGACCGTGCCGTTTTCTCAGCCAGCCAGCCATTACGAAAAATTAAAACGGGTGTACTAAAATATTTTTTTTTCAAAAAAAAAAGAAAAAAATAAATAAAAAGTAAGAAGAGCTACTCCGTCTGTATCCCCCGATTAAAGCACTGTTTAGATACCCACGTCACACTGTACATACGCACACGTCGTACACTAATATTATTGAACGTGTTAAATAACAATTTAAGTTTAACGAAATAATATAATTAATAGAGTAATAGATTAACAAAAAAAAAAAAAAATGAACGACGTAATGTATTATTAACGCGGGCCTATATAATATACAATTGAATAGTAACGAGTTGGGTAAATAAAGCTGGTTACGTTTATAAATGGTCTCCAAAAATATTGCTCCGCCAAAATTTATTGTTTTCAAAAATAAAATTAAAAAATGATACGCGAGAGAAAAAAAATGAATAAGAGTCGGAAATTTTAATATTTTTCCAACACGGTTTAATTAACGTATTTTAATTTATATAAAATATAATTTTAGATCCTGAGCGTAACGTGGAATCTATTGGTTTTACAAAGCCAATGCGTTTTTGCTTTTTATGCCCGTGCCCAAAAATTCTATCACAAGTAACGCTTTATTTAAACTATAAATAATAATTTTCAACCTTTTTACGTAAAATCGTATTTTTTCGTTTCAATACGTTTTTTCTTCCTTTCGTTTATGCCGTAAGAATATGCCCGTAATAAGATTAATTTGTATATATATTAATAAAAACGAGGTCGATTAGCCTGGACGGGAGCCCATTTTGTCCAGACCGTAGTTCCGTTATATGTGACGGAAAACAGCTGTGGAGAATGTTATGGGGAAAAAAAAAATCAAATCTATTAAAGTTTATATTTTATTTTAAATTCGTTTTACGTATTTATTTATCTGAATAAATTGCCTAAGCATTACGAAACTGGCGTATACAACAAACCTAATTTATTACTAATCTTCTATTGAACTTTTTTTTTTTTATACCATGTAAAAACATTAATAATTGATTTATAAAAGTATATTTGTCAGCAATTCATATACAAAGCCGTTATTGTCTCTATAATCATTCTCACACAATTACATTCGCGTTCGTCACAATTGTGTTTAGATAAAACATGTCGAAAAATTTACTTTCGGCCGGTAAAATTCAATTAATCGGTAGAAATTTAAAGGAAAAACGTCGGAGTTGACAACAACGCTAGGGAAAATAAGTTGAGTTAATATTAAACTTAGATAATAAATTTTATCTTATTTACTTGTTAATGCTAAGTCTCGATTATTATTATTATTATTATTATCATCATATTTACGTATTTATAAAAATTAAAAAAAAAGCGAAGTAAATCAAATTAAAAAGTTTAAAGATGCGTTCACTAGCTAAGCGGCTTGTATGATATTTCAATGTACATAATATTATAACATACAGCTTCTTCGCTGTTATTTTGCAATTGAATTCACGTTTTTTCATATACCGATTGGCGGCCGGACGGATGACACAAGGGTGTAGATAGAATAGTATTTTATAAACATGCTTGTTTTATAATTTACGCAGTCGCGCAGAACATATACGATTTCAAAGTACGCCAAAACATTATAGAAACATTTTAATAATAAATGTACGTAATCTAAATCTTGAGTAATATATACTACTCGTATATTCGCAAATTACCCACACACACACATATAATAATTTACCAAACCGCGTTAAGTCAATTTTGACTTATTAACTCGTTAATACCCCGCCTCTTATTGCACAATCTCGGTATGTCTAAATTGCATAGCATTAATTAATGTGCATTAAATAAATAATAATAAATGGATAATAACAGTAGCAGTAATATCTATCGTTCATTAAAATAAATAATCCAACAATGGATGCCATATGGATTACATTTTAGATTACATAAGCGTTTCTCAACCTTTTTACTGTGACGATCGTCTTTTTTAATTTTTCAGTGATCCCTAAATTATTCTATATGCTCGCATAGATTATTAACAATGAATAATATTTAGCGACCATAAATAATTAGTTGGTGACCATCAACGTGGTCCTGACGACCCTCAGGTTGAGAAACACTGGATTACATAATATTACAAATATATTATTATACGTATAGGAATGAGGGTATACTCACCGATGAACAGTATGCCGAGTAGTCGAAATACACCGAATTCCATATTATTGTAATTCTAAAAATATTAATTGATTAATGTACAATTTCGTAAGTGTATAATATATATATATTATAATTTCGGTATTCAATCATTCATGCGGTCTCATATGAATACAAATGAAAGCGAATAGCTGTTACACGTGTTGCGTTCGTTTTGAATTTATCACAAATTATCGTGATTGATAAACCAATTCGAGTGCGAAATATGAAAATTTCTTTAGAAGAACAATCATTTTGTGAATTTGAAATTTTATAAACGTTTCAAGTGATGGCTAGCAGCACGCTAGATGTTAATGAGGGTGGGGGGAGGGAGGGAAGGAGGAAAAATCGTAATACAGTCTCGCATACAGTCTGATTCGTTTTTGCTTTAGTGTGTCTACATACAAATACGTATTCCGGTTTTTGAAACAGACGGAAATAAGAATATTGATTTTTCTCGACCATAATTAGAGAACCATGGAATTGAAGGAACGAGACCATTAAGAAGACCATGCCGGAGATGGATATAAAATGTACGAGAGAGACTATGATGGAAATCACGCAGTCTCGAGAGATAGACCGGAACACATCATACGACGACAGAGAAAGACGGAAAGGTTTAGTTTTAGCAGCTAAAACCCTAAATGGCTTGTAGGCTTTTTAAAAAAAATAAGTGTAACCAGCTATGCATTTATACATAACTGTACTCAACTATACTAGTCGCGCGTTTTAAATTATTATATTACATACTATTGTTTCTATAACATATCTAATAACGTGGTAAATCGTCGTAAATTGATTAATATTTTAATCATCGTTATCCATAATGTTTGATGTAAAATTAATAAAAATTAATTGAACTGTATTATTATTGTCATTGGAATTACGTGATGATTTATAATGAAAAGTTAAAAAAAAAAAAAATACAAGCTAATATCGTATTTCAGACTACAGTGAAATATGTCTGAAACGCGCGACTCTTTGTGATTAACACAACAACGAACAAAGTATTATTAAAATAATATGTACTACACACGTTTTCATTTTATATAATATATATAGAAGAGTACGCGTACGGAGTTTAAATTTGGAACCGACAAAAACGTTCAGTTTTAAGTAAAGATTTCCGTTCTATCGAAACGGCTGGTAGACTGTGTATACGCATTTAAATTTATATTATAATAATTATTATTATTATCACCACTACTAAACAGAATTCGTCGCAATGCTTGCAGTGTATCAATCTGTACAATATAGATATATGTACATTATATTAAAATTAATATCGAGTTTATTCTTACCAGCATGACGTTAGCTAAATGAGCAGCTAACAGCGCGTATACTCCGCCCGATGCTCCGACGAGATACACGTTACTATCGAAAACCGATGTACCCAAGGAACCTGAAACAAAAATCGTTGGAGATATTTTCAGACAAACGCAAACATTTTTTTTTTTTTTAAAAAGAGTCGTTTTTATAATATTAGTCTAATTACAATTCGTATATCCATATATATATATATACGGTTGTACAACACGAAGCTCTTCAAGTCTTACAAATTGTATAACGTTATGATACGCTGTTCACGACTTACCCGCTAGTACACCGGCCATGTACACGACCCCTATTCGGAGCGAACCGTGCACCATTTCTAACGGAAGACCCACGAGCAGTTGAACGGTCAAATTGAATATCAGATGAACCCAACTATAGATAGACAGAGACACATAATATGAATTAATATGTTTGCTTGTCGTTCTAGCCTGTACGTTATAATTTATATATATATAAAAAAAAAATCAGTCAATAACGTTGAAAATAAAAATACGTCCGATAAATACGTACCCGACGTGCAAAAACATGTACAACATAAATCTCCACAATTGTTGTCGTTTGTCCGGCCTGTATATGAACATGCTGTCCATCGGTACGGGAGCGGCGACCGAAGCCCACATGTCACCGGGCGGGACGGGAGGTGAGCCCAAAGTCAAGGAGTAGTAGTACAGATATGTTCCCAACTAAAATAACATCGGACATTCGTTCGTTAAATACAATACGTGTAGGGGTTATAAAATATGCGTACAACAGAGTAGTTAGGTGACTTTTGTTGTGTGGCCAAGGCCGGTGAAGGAGACGAGGTTTTATAATTCGGATTTTAAAATTCGTTTTAGATTGATGTATTAGATAAAGCAAAAAAAAAAAAAAGAAAAAGAAACGACCACGGAAAACATTGACGATTGATAATTGAAAGTCAATATTGGTGTTACAGCAGAGAAAACGTTTGGACAGTTGTCCGAGAACAGTTTTCGAACGATAACAAAATTATAACCCCCTTAGAAAATCACTAAATATAAGACTGACATTGAAATTCGAAGAGTTTAACCGTGAGTTCGAAATCATAGAGCTGCATAATTCAGTAGTCATATGAAATGTCAACGAAATATAATAATATTTTCTCCGGCCAAATGTAGGTTTAACAGGAATTGCTTGTATAAGATTGGTAAATTTTAATGGAAATCTAATTTTAGTGCGATCACTTCAATAAACCAAATCGCTTCTCATAATAATAATAATAATTCTACAAAAAATATTATAGAGCGAGTAGTAATTATTGTATAAGAAATAGACAGGGCGGTTTAAAAGGAGAAAAATTCGGACTAGATATTATAGGTCATGCCATATGCATATAGAGAAGAACGATCAAACACCTAATTGTATAGATTTCAATTCGGCAAACTCAAAAGAAAATTAATTTCTAAGTAAATCGAAGAAAGCTCGGGTTGAACAACCAAAATTAGGTAACTGTTTCATTTAGAATTTTAAGCTTGAACCGTAATTTATTTTTGGAGAATCGTATTTTAAAACGTTTTATTAAATAAGAGAGAATTACATATTTCATGGGTTAAGTATAATAGGCATCATTCCTTGTTAAATAATAATTGGCTTAAATTATAGTTAAAAAAAAAAGAAGAAAAATTTATATTCTTGTAATATCACGTATTAGCAATTTATTTATACATTTTTTGTTAAATCAACGATGTGAATGATATTCAATTTCTATTATTTAACCAAAATTAAAGAAAAAAAAAACGGAAAGCATTTATCGAACATTGTATTATAATGTATATCTAATAATATTTTAACCTTTAAAATTGACCTAAATATTTTAACTTTAAGTGTGTACAGAGTGTCTCACGGACAAATGCAATAATTTTTTTTTTATACGAGTATAATAATAATTACAATTACTTATAGTTGTAATTATTGTATTTTTTTATTTTTACAACTAAAAATAGAACAGTTTACATTTGTTAAAAGATAGCCCATATTATAAATCTTTTAAAGAACAAAGGAGTTGGTGTTATAAATTTTTGTTAAAGATTTATCCGTTGATTTATACATTATTTTATGGAAACATCAATTTTTTCGGCAAAACGATTCGGATCGGCCGGATTTTATTCTGCCACTAATGAAGGAAATTGAAGTTTTCTTAAACTTCTATAAACATTTTTGAAATCGACGATTAATGTTCAATACGAATTTCAAACGCTAAAATTAAATTAAAAAAAAAAGAAGTATATTCGTTTGTTAGATCTTCGTCGGACACACTGTATATAGTTACCGACTTTGGAAGCAAAATGTTCTATGAATTTTTACAAATGAATTTTGTTTTTATAGACTATTGAAAATATTATTTTTAATTACGAATGTTTTTCTCGATTTCTATATAAAGAAAATTGTATAATTAATAATTAAAAATACGTATATATTGAATTTTTCATTTCATAATATCACTTTTTTTTTTACTCAAATAATATTATCGTTTTTAAATAGTAAACGCAAAGCCGCAATCGGATACATATTTATACGATTAATTAATAAACTATATGAGAGGCTATTTATTGTTTTGAGGAATATTTCTTAATGAAATAACTATTTTTATGGTCGAGTGAAATAAATAATAATTTATATTACTTAAATGTATTGTAAACGTTTATTATTCATAATGGAAAATATGTGGAATTAAATTGATTTATTATACGTGCGGTATGTGGTTAGGATCACAACGCAGGTTAGGTAACCTGTACGCACGATTACCGCTACTATTATGTTATTCGTAATATTCATTAATCATTTTATATATAACTACTACATATTATAGAAATTAATTAAAACAATTTATAAAATCGTTTATGCACTGCAGTGGAGAAAAAAGTCTTCCGTGCAAAAAAAAAAAACTTTAATATTATACGTATTAAGAAAATGTATAATTTAAACTTCTATTATAAAATCTATTATGTACCGTTTTATTATATATATATATATATAATACAGGAAATGGCGTTCATAAGGAAGTGAGATGTTAACTCTCTAAACGTTTTTAAATTTAGTTGTTTTTATCGCGCCAAGTTTCTCCGAAGGCGTTTTAAAGGGTTATATAAGTTTTGTCCGTCGCGAGTCTTCGCCCGACGTTCACTCGACAAATCGCTCAATTAACGCAATACGCGCACACAATAATTATCATTTCTATGTGTACACTGCAATAGCGTTGAAAAACGAAGAATTATTCCCGTAAACACTTCGTGGTTTACACGCGTAATATAATTCGGGAATGGTTTTTTTTTTTTATCGTTATATTTATTGCTTATATTTGGTTTTAAAACGTTCGTTCGGAGTGTACAGAATTCGTAGAACTACAGCAATCGTCACTGCTCTGCGATCCTGCAGACAGAACGGGTACGCATTGGAGATGTGGGGACGTAGCGCGAATGAACGAGCGGTATTTATAAGGTGAACGGATAGGAGAAACCGTATCCTTAAGCGTATATTATTTTTATTGTTAAAACGAGATAGAAACGAGTAGAGCGAAAATTCATTTTAAACGTAAAAACAGCGGAGGAGAACGACCACGGGATGGACACCGCGGGGTCGTGCACGGGAAACCGGAGGAAGGAGTTCTACTATACAGATATACCGAGTTACGAAAAAATGACGAGGAAAGAAAAACGACGCGGTTGTAGCGACGAGGCAAACGAAATGTTATCGACAAATTTTCGCGTGCGAATAAAATCGACAATACAATATATTACGTTCTATAAGGAGTTCTTTTTTCTTTTTTTTTTTTCAACTATCGTGTTGTCGAACGCCCGGTGTTATTTTAAAACTAACATCGCGCTTGTGATTTATAAATAATCAGGTGGTTCACTAGTTCTCTGTTTTTTGGGACAAATCCCAGACAGAATCTTATGGAAAGAGCACGTGCTCCCTTTTGATTTACAGGCGTTTCGATTTCCGGTATTACGTTTCTCGCAGCCGCCACCGCCACCGCGCTTACACCATATTACAGTAATTTTACGACACACACACACAAATAGACAGTTGTAATGTTCACATTACAAATAATACTACGGATTTTACATTATATTATTATTATTATTGTTATTATTATTGTTATTATTATTATTATTGTTATTATTATTGTTATTATTATTGTTATTATTATTATTATTTTATATACAAGTACACACGCCGGTTTACATTCTAAGCGGATAAACACCGAAAATAGTATTACATATATAAAAAAAATATATATATATATAATATACGCCGTATTAAATTTTTCTCGACATTTGTTATTGGTTTTTTTATACAAACACTCACACGTGTGATACATTAAACAGTAAACATAATATATGTTTCGGGAAAATAACAAAGATTAAATACGCGCGTTATATTAAAAATAAAAATATACATCATATCGTATATTTATATAATCCGTTATTACACAATGTGTTATTGAAACGATGAACAATTCGATTGTCTGCAATGATGAAGTTATCGAATGTATTATTATAATAAAAGTTATTGGAGCTCGAAATCTTATAGACACCGGCGTATTGAATATGTTTTCATACAATATGGATTAAGGCCCACCCTAATCGCTTGGAAGACTATATAGACGATTAAGCGCATTCAGTCGTTCGTTTTTCTCACACACGATTTACCAAACTATATATACATGTATATTTATATATAGGTATGATCCCGTTCGAATTTTTTACTTGTCAGAAAGCAATAATAATATGTCTAATAGTGATTCCTGCGGTAACGGAGAAAATATTGTTCTCTATACTATATTACTATGTCTAACCATTTCACACCACAGGAAGAAATGTCAAAAAAAATTATTCGTTAGCGCTAAAGGAATCGCCAGAAACGGGCTGTAAATTTCTTGCGTTCTACAGAACGAAGAAGGGAGAAACGTGTATTATACTCGGAGTATAGTTTTTTACTAAAAAAAAAAAAATATATATATATATGTGACTTTGTACTGTATTAACGAAAACTTTGTTTTAAAAATTTTCAACTTCTAACAATTTCGTTTTGAAATTCATAAAAAAAAAAAACTCTAAAATATTTATCCACGTACACGATTCACTTAAGCGACGTCCCGCTGCTCGTTACTTTTTTTTTTTATATTTATCTACTTCGGCAGCATCGCATGACATTCCGACTACCGTCTATTTATTCCGTGTATTATTTGCCACGCGTGTCACAACGATACGCTTTTAAAACGCATTTTTCGAAAACGGTCCGGCACGAAATTCGGAATACATTTATAGAAATATTACGGACTACACCTCCCCCCCCCCTTAGCCCAGCCTCAGTTGGTCCCTTATTGCTGCTGTAGCAACAGCAGCAGCAGCAGCGTATACACACGCACACACGACATCGCTCGCAAGCTGCTTCGACGGCGCGCGCCGTTGAAAGGAATTAATCATTCGAAAACATCCGAAGGGGATTACGGCTTTATTTTTTTTCCTTCTTTCCGGAAAGGTAGAGGAGAGACAGCTGTAAGAGACGCGGTAAAATGGTTTTCTGAAAATAGGAAATAGCCGCGCCACGGCCCCGCTCGTTTAGCCCTCCTCGCCCCCGAGGGTAATATAATTCAACTCGCCCGTTTGACATCTGTTACAATTTCTTTTTCCTTCTTTTACCCAGTATTACACACTTTTGCTTTCTGCTTACGCGCACTATCCATGTACAATAATATAATATTGCCACGTGCCACATGTCGTGTCTAGCTGCAGCGCGTATAATAATAATAATAATAATAATAATAATAATAATAATATTAATAATAATATTGCGCAATACGCGCGCGCGTTGTGTACACCGGCAATAATCGTTAACGAAGGCTTATTATTATTATTATTATTATTATTATTTTGTACAGTGGTGGTTAACTTGGAAAAAAAATTGGCTGTTGCTGAAAAGGATTTCCCGAGGAACATCCTAAGTCCGGGACACTATCGTTGATTTCTTCACAAATCGATATGCAAACTATTTATAATTTTTCTTTAGAAAATTTATACGAGTGCACATTAGCATTGTCTGTTCTCTCACTCATACGTCTCTCTTTTTATTCTTCTACGTATCAACCATATATTTACATTTTTTTTTTTCATAAAATATTCTTTACAGGCTCAAATTTAAAATTTTTAAAATTCTGAATTAGGTATAACAAGAATTCATTTAATACTTACACAATAGTTATATAATCGATACGCTTTTAGGGTTTTAAAAATGTTAATTTCTTTTATGCGTATTATGTGACAACTATTAAGTGTAAAACGGATCAATAACACAGCATATAACATATTTAGCAACATTTCTAGCAATGGCATTGGTGTTACGCACTGGATCATGTTTGCACTTGCTAAGACGTTTTGAAAGAAAGAAATATTATTATTATTATTACTAAAAAAAATATTACATTTTTATACATTATAAACACTTGGACTATACTGCGATTTGTTCCGTTACGTTTTTTTTTTTTTTTTTATTTTTGTCGCATATTAATTTTACTAATAAGTCGAGTAATAATAGTTTCTTCATAATCATTCACGTTGACCATCCGGAATCTATCACTCACCCCATTTTATAGGTGTTGATGCCAAAGCAACGCTCGAAGTATTGGATATCCGCCACTGATGTTATACTGTATAGTCTTGTTGTTTTCATACTCGCGTGTGTGTAGGTGACAAAAACGTAAGGAAAAAACATTTGCGCAAATCGTAAACAAATTAAAAAAAAAATTGGAGAAGAAAAGCGTTTTTTTTTCATCTTGGTAAATATTTTAAGTGAGAGTTTAGAAAAATTAGCGAAACAGACTTTTACGTCATTCGAAATTTTCGAATTTTTTTTTCAATTCGGAATTCGGAGCTTTCGGACTTGGTAATAATAATAAATAAATACAAGAATAAATTAATGATTGATCTACAGTTACACGACTTATCGCCTATAATACGGACTACAACGAATATTTCGTAAACACCGTGGTCGGACAAATAACGGCATATTTAGGCGATATAAAGAATAAATGTGTATGCACTAGGAAATGATTTTAGTTTATTTAGATTTTTCCCCCATAGTATAATTTTAGATATATTTTTATTATTTATATTTCCAAAGTATATTTTTCCGCGTACAAACGATTGGTTTTTTTTTTATTTTATATCCTCGCAAAACGCGTATTTTTCTTTTATTATATTTCGTTTACACATAACGCATTATTGAAATAATTCGAGTTCTTTTTTATTATTATTTTTTTTTTTTTTGTAAATATATTTTATTATAACAAACGAATAAACATAAGTTTATATTATGTTAAATAATAATAAAATATTACACATATTATTATCGTTATTGTCACCGTATTTTGTTCTTACCTCGAAAATTGTAATTAGTAGTATAAAGAGTGGCGGCGGGCAACATCGATAATTGTCCGCATAATATTTCCGATCCCTTTCGTCCGTCAAGAACTCTTCTGCCACAAGACGCACCATTCTAAATAATAAATAAATAAGAAATTTATATATTATATAATATACGATTCGATTTTGACGAGAATAAACCGACAGTAAAACGGGCAAAAATCACAGATCGTCTGTAATCGCGCGTCTGATAACGCGCACTGCTGCCGGGTCATCGGCGCAACTGTGACATGGATTTAATATTAATAAAAAAAAAGTAATAACAATATTAAAAAAGAAAAAATGGAAACAAATTAATTTCTGGGATAATATAATTATGATTTGTGGGTTATCGCGCACGATCTAGTAAACGTTGGACTCGAGGAATTCATTTCGTTTAATAACAGTAGTCGGGGGAGTATTAAGGTCAACTGATGTTAATGTAATAATTAACGTATTATATATATATATATATATATATATATAGTCTTCGTGTTTAATTATAATAATAATATACTTAATATAATAATATATAATAAAATACCGTTAAATTTCGGAATAGATTTTTTTTTCACGAAACTTGAAACGAATATTTTACTAAAATAATAATTCGTCAAACAATATTATATTTCGTTACACGTCATATGTCACAAGGATGGGCAAAAAAATTTTTATTGCTGTTTTTTAACTCGCAATATATATATATATATATTATATATCAATAATTAGGTTAATAGCGTATTTTATTTATTTATTTTTTTACCGAGTTCAAATAGTTCAAACTGAACGTTCGAATATATCAATTAAGTTAACAATAAATACTATATTGGCTATTATGAGTTTATCTCTTTTTCTCTCTTCAATCGTCCTTTCGATTATTTTCGTTTTACGGGGAAAAAAACAACTAATTATATTAATTTTCGTTAAACTTCTAGTATAATATTATTGTTCTACACTTTACTTTGAGTTCGTTTCTCGGATGAATTAAATTTGGCTATGGAAATTCAAAATTAAACTGATCCGATTCGAATGAGAAGAATAAAAACGTTAAAACAAAAACTACAATATTAAACTAAGTTAACGATAGTTTATTTACTCGTTAGTGCGGCCAGTCGTTTCTCGGATACCGCGGCGTATCACGATTACACAAGCAAATAATACAATCGTAGGAAAATAATAATTATACTTTACATAATGTGATGTGTACAAAAATCTAAAGTCTATGCTAATCGTCAACAATTCGTATATAAAGATAATAAAAAAATATTAATGTGATAGGCAACGTATAGAGACGGGTAATAAATAATAATAATAATAATAATAATAATAATTTCGACATAACAGCGCAGCAGGCAGACGCCGCGGTTTGATGAGTTCGCAGTTCATTCGAGACAAATTAAAAATTTACTTATCCCCCGTCCAAACAATTTGGCACGTAATTAGATAAAAATAATTTTTGTCTAAAATCAGTAGAACTTATGTAATATTTTAAAATATATTTCAATATTCTTAATTAAACTCATTATATGTATTTATAACGTTTTAGGCGAATTTCCGTCACTGCAATTTCTGGTTAAATGTCATTTTATATTTAACATTCATTCGGATAATTTTTAAAAAATACCCACACGAAATTGTAGTCATAATAATTCCAGTTAAACAATAACGGATGAGGGGAGGGTTTTGTTTTTTCTTCTAATACTTACATGCGCGATATGCGCGCCTATTTAGGAAAATACGCGGACGGCTGACTTGAGTAAAAAAAAGAGTCCACGAATTTTCAAGTAATTTTTATATATATAAAAAAAAAAACAATTTTTTTTTTTGAGCGAGAGAGCTTTTGACTCCCAAATATTACTATCCTGTAGTTTAAAGGAGCATATCATATCATCGGAGTACATCCGCACGAATTCATTTACCGATAAATCGCACTGGCTGTAAGATTATACATTTTTTTTTTCTATTTCATTATTATGACCATTATAACTCGACTGTCCGGTACTATTTTGCGCGTTAAATTCTCGATCGAAACAACGACGCCGTGGTATTTATAAACCGTCTTTAAATCGCTTTTTACAACAGCAAGTAATAATGTGAACACGCAATATTTACGGATTTATTTCAATAAAATACGATCAATATCCAAATGTACATATTATGTCACAAACGAGTTATGTTTACCGGCGGAGAACGCATTACAACAATTACACACATATATATATATATAATGATTCACTTTATATAGTATATTACTCACTTTTGGTACAACGTCGGTTCTTTATATACAATATGAAAATCGTTTTCGCTGTGCACTTCTTTGTCCCTGTGATGAACGGCACATTTAAAACTTCGTCTCCTTTTGCCGGACATCTGAAACGAAGTTCAATGTAAATATCGTGAATTGTTTGTGAGCAAATCACATCCAACGTACTAAACGAGAACGTACCGTTTCTCTATTTAACGTTGTTTAATTTTTGACAAAAAACAAAAATACATTTACGAGTTTATAGAAATGAGTAAGTCAACGGTACATGACGCGGCGTGTACGATTTCAGTGGTCTACTGTGTTACGGAGAAGAAACTCGAACCCGTTACAGGACTTCTCTCGTGTACTATAACAACAATAATAATTTCAACGAGAAAGCCGTACGTATGATCGACATTTCTTCCGCAATTCAACAACAAGTACCGTAAATCCGTGAATTTTATTTGTCACCAGAACTCCAACACGAATTTTACGCGCGTTCTTGAATGACGAAACGACATTTAAATGTACGTTTTATTTTTCACCTTTTGATTTCATTTTTACGCTATCGACTGTGTATTAAGAATTCCATTGCGGTACGCACGCGCCCGACGACGTGCCGGACCGGACGGACACCGGGAAACGACGAGACGGTTTCGGCACGGCTGTATAATGGTACAGTGTGTACTGTGTACCACGGGCGGACCGCGGGTTGCATATGAAATGAGCTGAAGGGCCTGAAGTGTTGCGCCAAAAACAGACAGAGGAGGGAAAGGAAAAATGTCGTGTATTTTTATATTATTTTTACGGGACGCTTATTATTCTCGGGGGTTCCTTAGATGGAATTACGCGACCGGTTTATGGAAATAAATCGTCGGTACGTCCGCGCCCGGCATCCGATTGAAATTTAAAACAATTTAATACGGTTTATATACGGTTTTAGTATTTACGAGAGTGAGAGAGAGAGAGGCACGGAGCGCACGAGACCGAAAACAAAAGTCTAGAAAAATATATTACGAGAATAGGTACGTCATACGCGTCACTATTCGAAATATAAATAATAAAAAAAAAAAAAAATACTATGGAAATGCGTGTAATACTCTTAAAACACTTTTGAAATTACGGGAAAAATATAAAACGCGAATTTCGAACACATATATGTACAGACATGATGTATAAAACGATTTTTAATTTTATATTCGATATTAATAAATGTTTGCGGTTTGTTTGTTTTTTGTTTTTCAAAACAAATTTCACACTCGATAATAAATATAGATAAAAAGACTAATTTAATTTAAAAGTTTTCAGTTGGTTACGTATATAAAAATAATACTGAAAAATTTAATTTAAAAAATATACGTATATACATATCATTGATACATATTTCTTGTAATTTATGCACATTCTTTAACTAAAATTTAATTTCTCAATATTTCTATATATATAAACGCGTAGTTCAAATGCGTATTTCAATTATTGAAATCACCCTGCCCATCCCTGCATAAAATACCGAAATAAATGTTGTCGAAATATAAGAAAAAAATCAATCGCACATCCAAAATTATTATTATTATTATTATTATTATTATTATTATTATTATTATTATTATTATTATTATTATTATTACTTGTATTGTTATTATATAATATAACGGTATCAGATACGGTTTTGTTTCATACGAATGGAATTATTTCCTCTATACGAGCGTATATATATAATATATATATATATTAGAGTGTTTTATTCGAAATGTCCGTTAGAAAGTCTCACATCGTTATATAGGTTTAATATTATGAATTAATTCCGGTTAATTAAAACTTACGATTTATGCGTGTAACATAGCGTATACAGGCGGTAGACCGTACACGTATGTGTATAATATATAGAGACGTGCGAAAGTAAAATTCACACTTGTGTTTTACAAATTATTTCCAAGTGTATTAACACGCCGTGTGTATTAAATCAAACTCTCGTCGGCGAGACGAAAATAAATGAAAAAAAAAACACATACACACACATAAATATCGTCCGTAAATATAATATAGTATATGTGAGAAGTGGAGACACGTATATATCTTATATCGTATATATTATTCGTATTATTAAGGAACGTCGATTATTGCCACTCCTCGAGTACTATACGCGCGCGTGCACTATATTTATATATTATATAGGTGCGTGTAAAATAATAACTCCGACATGGTAATAAATTTATTAAACGTTCTCACGGGGCACTTGCAGCGACGTTAATTAGTCTTATTAAAGACATCAGTTCTAATAATATACGATATTTTATATAGAATAATAACAGCGTAAAAAAAAATTCATAATTAAATCGTCAAAAATTTATTTAGTTTTCGATATAAATATATTATAATACACAAACAATAACCGTTATTCGTAGCGTAACGTTCGTGAGTTATAAATCTGAAATACCGTTGCGCGACGCGTTAATAGAGGACGCTCTTCCTTATGATTTTCATCAAAATAATTGGCTTGGATGCGTGTTTACGCGCGAAATATATTTGCTATATTTGTCGAATATTTAATAATTCTTAAAAAGTTATAAACATTAAAAACATATATATATATATATATATACTCGTATATATAATTTTTGTCAATTTTTCTCATAACTTCTTAAGAATTGAAGATATTAAAACAAAAAAATAGCTCTGCTCTACGGCGTGTTATGGACAATATCGTAATTTATTTTGTTTGAAAATGTGTGGTGTCTTAATGTACGAGTATGGCGTTCCTATGTTCTTCCCTACCTCTGTCCACCGGTCCTCCTCTCTAGTGAAACGATTTTATCGTAAAAAACATTTCAATTTTCTAAACATTTTCTGTATTTTCGCGGTACGCCTAACACGGCGCCTTCTCTCGGGCGTTGTACGGTTTTGTTTGCCTGTGTCCTCTTAACACTAGTTTCCCGGTGCGCCCCTAAAAAAATCCTAAAATAATTTTTTACATTTTTCATATATTATATATAAAAAAAAAATATACATTCCCAATAATATTGTTTTCAATGCAATAAAATAGTGTTTGCATTTATCCCAAACACATCGTCTAACGTTAAAATATATATAGAGAGAAATAACTTTAAGTGAACTGCCCGTCAATCGCGGGTCGCCTATATGACACAGTGTAAACGATCAGACGTGGTTGTTACAAAGTCTCAAAATACTGTAGTGTAATATTATATTTTAAGCAATCGTTATTATATATACATCACAATCATTTGGTATAACTTAATAAATTGTTTTATCAGTAAAATTATTTTCACGTGTTATAGCACTATTTCGGTTGAAAATTGTACGTATATTTATGTAAAAGTTTGTATTGCGTATAATAAATTTATATAACATGTTTTTTATTTTTTATTTTCTTAATACATTCCTTAAGGATAAATTGCAAGAAAACGGAAAAAAACAGAAAAAAAAATGATAGATCACTTTGATTTTTGCGAAATCGAGTTTCGGTTTTTTTCTGTTATAAAAAAAAAATTACGCGAAAACTCATAGGAAATGTATACCGGAAAATTTTAATAAATTCGGATATTTTTTTCCCGATGTTTAAGCTTAACGTTTGTGTGTATATAGTGAAACGATTAAATGACGTAAATGATTATTTTTATAAGATCTAGTCGAGAGAATTAATTAAATAATAAGCAATTTTGTCACTATACAATATATTCTAGATATATCTTTTTCACGCGCTCTAAAAACATAACCAGTACGGATTTGGCTGAAGTAAAAAAAAAAAAGCTATAAAAAATGCTTTTTTTTTTTGTTTCCAAAACACGAGTCGAGTAGATAAACGATGTACGCGTTAAAAAAATAAATATTTTTACACTTAATATTAGTTACGTGTATTATTATATTTTTGATTTTAATAAACTTTTTTTTTTTTTTTTAAAAAATAAACGCGGTGTTCAGTTGATATTGTAATGTATGTGTGAGTCAAAAATTATTTATCGCAACTTGTACCGACTTGCGCGTATTTCATAATCGAGCGCGTTACGATAGTGTCAGATTCTACGCCACGAGTCATGAACGAACTCATCAAAACATGCAGATAGGAGAATGAACGTCACAAAGAATACGGGATAATTTTCAAGAAAAAGATTGCGAAATTTATAATACATGTGTATACACACATATATATAAATCGTTCAAAAGTTCAATTATCTGTTCTGCTGCAAGTAGGGCCGCCGTAGGGAATGAGAATTTTGAAAATATTGCGCGCAACGTTGAAAAGCGATTAATAAAACTCTTTTTTTTTAATTCAACGTTTACAAGAGATTTAGTAGTGTACGTTTAACCTCGTAAATAATAAATATTTACGAGCGCTAATCCAATAATACGCGATCCGTATTGTCGTCGTTCCTTATAAAACTTTAGAACGTTAATATATATATATATATTGTTATGTTGTCAACGCGCCGGATTATTAATTATTTCCGAGCTGATGTCTTGCGACTCACAAAAAAAAAAAAAAATAATAATAAACAAATAGGCGCACTAACATACGAAATTTGTCACTGAAAATAACGATAATGCGACAATTCGTTGTGCGCGATCAGTAGAGAAAAGTCCGCCGTTTACGTTTTTGAAAATCAATGAATTTTATCCGGGGAAAAGTGTAATTTCTTTTTTTCCGTTTACCGACGGACGTTCGGGGGACGGTTCGTATCGCCTTGCCAACGGGCACGGTGAGTGAAAGCGGCCGTCATTTCCAAAACGTCGTGTTTCCCATAACACAACAAATGAAATTCCGACCATCGCACTTGATGTGTAGAGTTTATTTTCGATATTATAACGATGGACACATGCGCACATTTGCGTCTTCTAATCGCTGAAGCGCTCGATCGGCGATATTTTGAAACGAAATAATAAATGTACCAAAAAAAAAAATAAATAAATAAATAAATACGGCGATGGGAAAAACTATCACGAATTATCGTCGGTTAGAAAAACGAAATTTCTAATTACCGTTTTTCTTTTCTTTTTTTTTTTTTTTTTTTTACAAAGCATCCCACCATCTCATAACAACAGTCTCACAGTTTGTCTCGCGCGTTTTACCAACTGCCACGCACCGTAGACGGTCGGCAGTGTCACGGACGGTCATATTCCGTGTAATTGTTAAAAACGCTAAAAAGTCACTCCGGCGAGCAAACAGTGTACACGTATATAATATTTATTTTTTTATTTTTTTTCGTCGTCGTTCTCGTACATTCGTCTTCGTATTATTATTATTATTATAATTATTATTATTCACTCGAACGATTACGAACGATCGGCTAATGACGCAATATTATCCCTTCTATTATTATCCTATGTACAGATGGACGGGCAGAAGCGCGTTAATAATTAGTGGAGTATTTTCCTCGCAGCCGTCATCGATTTGTCACACACACACACACACAGTGGATTTATACATTATATTATTATTAATGCGCGTATTACACGAAATAACCGAATAATAATAATAATAATAATAAAAAAAAAATATATATATATATATATATGTTCCGAAAAGTAATGCGCGTGCAGTAATGGTATAGACACATCACAGACGAGAGTGCAGGGGGAGAGAGAGAGAGAGAGATGACAAGGAAAATAAACGGTTTTAGTCGCGGTTTGCCATCTTATATTGGAAAACAAAAAAAATTATATTATAGCGTTGATTTTACTCGTGTTTTTTTCACGGCCGAAGATTTTTTTTTTTTTTTTTTTATTACGAAAAAAGAAAAAAGTGTACGTTTCGTATCGCGCGCGTCGTTGTTAAATCATTTATTTTTACACGTCCGTAACACAATTGTTATTTTCGGAGCAAATGTCTGAATGAGCGACGGGATCGTCTAGTACGGAAATAGCCAAAAGTGGTATATGGGAAATGCGGTGACGACGTGTATGACATATTTCGAATCGCTGTGCGCGAAACAATCGGACGATATACACATATATTTATACATGCGTGTGTTTAGTTCTTTTTTTTTTTTTTTTTAAAAAAAAATTCGAGCACAAATTTAAAAATACGATTTACCGCTGACGCGTGTAAAATAATTTCGATTATTCCGGAAAAAAATAGGAAAGAATTTATCAAAAAAAAAAAAAAAAACACCTGTGTGGTATTTCAAATTGAATAAACCATTTATTTGCCAGAAAATAATTGATTTTTCGAAACCAAACGCGTACACACAATAAATGTTATTCATAATTTTGTTTTATTGTTATTATTTCTACACCTCGCGATTAATAATATTATTATATTCGTCGATAAAAAAAAAAAAAAAGAAAAACGTCGGGGACTGATTATTATTATTACGACGCCGCGGTATTCCGGCGGCAAGCGCGGAGACGACGGAATCGTACAGAATTAATCGTAAAAAAAAAAAAAAATATATATATTATATAAGTGTGTAAAACGAGACGGCGGCGAGTTGGGGGAAAAATGAAAAAGTGCCTGAAATGTCGACGTATAGACTGCACACAATACGCGTACGCGCGTAAAACGAACCGCGGAAACGTCTCGAATAAAAACGTCTTCCCCCGGCGTCTGACGCGCGGGCGCCATTTTATACACCGAGTAACCGATGACGGTGAACAACCGGGACGGGCCGTCGCCGTCGTTTTATTATTGATTTTCACTTTTTTCACCACGACCGCGAATCTCGTGCACACACACACGGAAAGTTTCTCGTTGGAAACAACAACAATAATATACGACGTTTCGGTTCCAACAGTCCGTGCTCTTTTTCCGTTGCAAAACTTTTTTTTTTTTTGATCAAAATTCGTTTTTATTAGACGAGTAGAGGTCCCGTGAGATCAGGTCGTTTAAAACACACGTTTCGCGGATAAAAAAAAAAATGTTTCTTTACATTGTAATTGCGTCCAATCCCCGCGTACATTATTCTCTTTCCGCCGACTTCCGCACAATAACGACTAATAACGTAGAGTCTAAATAAGTTTAGAAAAGAAAAAAAAAACGATTTCGACGTTATACGTGCCTCGCATCAGACGTTACAGTTTTTCGTACGCACAAACGGAGCACAAATGTAACGTCTTGCAGAGAATGCCTTCGAAACATAGAACTGAAATTCAATATCGATCAAGAAATAAATGTATTGTATTGGGAAATATTAGAAAAAGAAAAACGTTATTACAGTATTGTCATAATGTAGGGAATGTGTTTAATCGCGGAAAATAACGAAAATGAAAAAAAATATATAATAATAAATTATACACATTAATGTATTGTGTCGCGCGCGGTTTCGAAATGTCTTTTATTTTTTTTTTTTTTATGTTTCGTCAGTTGTTTTATATATATATATATAATATAAAATATTTTATACGCCCTTTGTGTCGGCCGCTCCTCGCGTTAATAAATATACGCGATCGTTATTTTACGCGTTAAACGGGAAACGTCGTAAGTTTTCATTAAAAAAACAAACAAATAATAATAATAATAATAATAAACGAACGAAATTCCGATTATATTCCGTCACTTAAACACGGTTTGTTTTTAACTGAGAATAATCGTACGTTCTATGGAAAACGGGTAAATAATAGCAATATACATATCGGTTTTTGCATTATTTAAAATAAACCGAAATGACAATGTCGCGAATCGGAGAATTGTCAAGTGATAATTATTATTTTCGTATATTTTTTTTCCGCCGAAATTCTCAATCCTCTTTCGGGTGTAACTGCGCAGCAGCAAGTGATTAAACGTAATATTTTCGCCTAAAATTAAAAAGTCGCGTTTTATTTTTTTTTTTCACAATCATATTTCTTGTCCGGTGTAAACTTAAAAAAAAAACCAAACAAATCGTTCGTAATATTTTAGATTCAATAACATATTTAAATAAAACAATTTCCGATTTTCACGTATATAAGGAAAGAGAAGCGTATTATATATTATTATTATTACAGAGCAAAATTTATCCGACCCCCCCCCTCACTCCCACGTACGCGTCGAATATCAATAAATTGTCGTTATAACCACCGCGGTGGTTATATTTTTTCTTTTTTCATTGCGGCCAAATCGTTAAATAAAAAAAAAAAAAAGAAAAATAACATTTAATCGACAATTCCGACGAGATTTCGGGGGTAACCAAGGAAATCGCAATGCGTTTGGAAATCTCTGACAACCGATGAATCTTAGGTTTGGTACATTCGATGTGTCTTTCGGATAACAATAATAATAATAATAATAATAATAATAATAATAATAATAATAATAATAACAATAATAATAATAATAATAATCGTTATGCATAGCCCACGAAGACGCTCCCACGAAACTATTCGATACGAATTGATTTATTAAATTATGTGCTGTCGTTTATGATGTATAAGGAATGCACGCACTCATTTCTATATAATAATATAATTTTTTTAATATAATAATTTTACTGGCGTATTTCTTTATTTCCTCCCCTTACCTCCCCACCCCCCGCAATCGAAAAAGAAAAGAAACTTTTGTTTCCTCGACAACGAATACCGCGTCGTATCGATTTTACGGCAAAAATAATACGTGTTTTTGTAAAACGTAAATTGTGTGTTGCGACCCACAACAATACGAGTATGTTGTTCCCCCAAACGACAGTTTTTTTTTTTTTTTTAAATAGTTCACGTATTTCAACGAACGAATAACGCGCGAATTTTACGGGATTATAATATAAAACGAGACAGAGCTGGATCGTTATTGTACGAAACAAAAAAACAAAAATTAAAATAATTATAATAATAATAATAATAATATAATTAATCGTATAGTGTCGGATAACGAAAATATTATACATTGATATTTCTATACACACACACACACACACGACTATCCGCAATAAACGCGGCTTGTGGCAGTCCGTGTGATTATATATTTTTTGTAGAAAAAAATTTTTTTTGAGATTCTAAACGGAACGAGAAATATATCGGTTTTACAACGATGCGTCCTTTTTTTCCTTTAATTTCTGTATCCGAAAATTCTACTAGAAAGAGTGCTTTGATTCTACGTGTATTTTTTCGATTGAAAATTATATCTAATTGTTGTTTCGAAGTGGTCGTTTTCTCCGAATTCCTCAATACTTTTCTTAAGCGTTTGGAAAAAAAAACTACCGAAGAAAAATGACATGAAACAAGTGAAATTCGTCAAAATCGTTATTTCTCCGATAACCAATGGACCGCCGAATTGACTTTTGGAATTTTCGCCGAATCCCGGACTGTATTATAACGGGACAAATTTTTCGAATAATTTCTTTTAATTTTTGGCTATTACGAATGTAAATTTTGAAGTATTTAATATTCCACGGAAGAGGTAATTTTCGGTTTTAAGGCTTACAAACTACGTCAGACGTTCATTACTTGAACTGTATTGAACAAAAAAAAAAATCTTGAAAACCGTGTCGATTTCCTATTAAATCCATTTCAAATTTTTCGATAAAGTGCGTGTAATACATTCCCGATAAGCTGCGCTCAGAATATCGTTTAATCGAACGCGACGGTTGATGATCCGCGTCGATCGATTCCAGGACTTGCAGCGATGAAAAAAAAAAAAAAAATCTAAAATCTTTATCCACTGTAATTCATCCACTGAATCCACTCATCCACAACACCCCGACTTTTTTCCTAAAAAAAAGTATATTTATTATCGTATTCCAACGTCGGCGTACACACCGCGGTCTGCAGAAACGATTAAAACAATGAAAGTTCACACACATACATGTATATATAATATATATACATGTGTGTGTGTGTGTGTGAACTTTCATTATATATAAATAATATAATATTATATAGTAACAGTAATGGAAATAAAACCGTATAAATTACTCGCCGATAAAATCGCCGCGGAATAATTTTTCTAAACACATATCCACCCAACACTTTTTTCTATGTAATAACCGCGCGCGTATTCATTCGAATAATAATAATAATAATAATTTCATTCTTTACCCCGCGTGTATCGAAATCTACCCCGCTCGAGATTCATTGTTATTATTATTATTATTATTATTTCTCGTCTCGCGTATGATATTATTATCCAGAATATTTTATACGGTCCCGTACGTTATTCGTTTATAGAAAATATAAATCATAATGCCGTGTGTGTTCGGGTCCGAGGCGGCTCCTCTGCGGGAGGTGCACATGCAGATCATACGGGCTGTGGCGGTGGAGCGCCCGGAATCGTCCGCGTGTACTTTTTTTCTTTTTTTTTTTTTTTTTTTTTTAATACACGGTGCATACACGGCGCGCGCGCGCAGGGACTCCGCTGATGCTGCACCTTAGTAGAGCTATCTATCTCGTCTATCCGTATAATACGTGACGACGATGACGCCCACGCGATCCGCGGACGAATACGTATTGTGTGTGCGCGCCGTCCTACGTCGTCTGCGTCGCTGCCCACCATCACCGTCACCACCACCACCGCCGCAGCCGCCGCCGCCGATTTTCTTTTTTTTTATTATTATTATTATTATTAAATTACAACGACTAGCGCCGGGTACTTTTTTCGATTCGCGTGCGTCTCTCGCGCCCGCCCCGCGATTCCGAAGGCGTATTTCTCACGGTGTTCTCCTCCGCAAGATGACCACTAAATAATATTTGAAATACACGCGCATACCGTTATATTTTATAATAATAATAATAATAATAATAATAATAATAACAATAATAATAATTAATAATATTATTATTATTATTATTATTACTATTATGTGATATCAGTCGAGCGGCGGATCTAGAAATTTTTTTTCGGTGGGTGTAAGAGTTTTTCATAACAATCTTGTAAGCGTAGAAAATATATTTAGGATTTCGAAACAAATAGTACTACTGGAATAATTTTTACAATATTGTAAATTATATTTTTATTATCGACGTCTCGTTATTGATAAATCGTATTATTATTATTATTTAATACAGCTAAAAATATATATATAACTGCTGCTAGGACGTCAACTGCCACAGCTGTTCCACACGTTCTTTATTCGCATACCGTAATAAGTCACATATTTGCCGGCAGAAATCGTATGAAAAATAAAACAAGATAAACTCTTCTAAAATGACAATTCACGACGTACTCGATTTACTCGACTGTATAGACTGTGAATATTGTTAAAATGAGATAAAGAACTCGCGAACTAATAAAAATCGAATCGATTTAATTTTAGATGTTATAATAATTTGTAATCCATACATAAAGCGTATACGTTTTTTTTTTGTTTTTTTTTTTAATTTTTTTCGTATACCTCGAAAAAATACGTGGCAAACGAGTTTAGAATGACTCCGCCATCCGTGCCGATTTTATCAATACAGTTCTCTATCTTTTCGTCGTACGTTTCGAATAAAATTAATCGACGCACGATAAAATACGATATTTGTAAAATTGGTTATTTTGCTAAAGCTCTTTTTCCCCGCGCGCAATCCTACCCGTCACTATGATGTGCTCAACTCGCTTGTACCATTCTCCGTTGTTTTACCGCTGCGGTAACAACAGTTTTGTACTGTTCTTCTGTATATAGTTTAAATATTCCATAATATAAACTGGCTGAATCACCGTGAAAACGTTAAGTTTTTAATGGAATCAATATCCTTGCCAATAACGAACTTCTACATTTGTTCACAGAATTTGTTCAACGCATGCAGGGTTATAAACGATTTGAAGAAAATAATTTATTCTGTATATATTAATATTTATAATGAACACAGGACAACTACGAATCTTTATTTTTTTTTTTTTTTTTTTTTTTTTTGCGTGACCGCGGTATGAAACGCATTAAGAAGAAGAAAAAAATAAGATTCAATCAACGAATCGGACAACCAATCAAAGAAACCAATATGTATACACGTTGCCCGCGGTAACCGACAATGAAGAATCTTAAAAGTCAGGTTTTTAGTTTTTTCTAACATTATATTTGCTATTTCAAGAGGATTGGAAGCGAGTTCTCTTTTCTTTACCTTGCACGCATCGCGAATCACAATAAAATAAACGTTACGTGCATCTTCTCGACCTGACCGATCGGCCAAACGATGCGACAAAGATTAGCAGCAAAACAGATTTGAATTCATGACGAACTGAAATCTGTTTTCATAATCTTTATTATCGCGTCGTCTCACTGGGGGGCCGATTGGCGCGTTGGGAGTACGAAACGTTTATTTTACTATGAATCGCGTGGCGTGTGTGTGTGTGTGTGCAAAAAACACGAAATGAGAAAATACTCACTTCGAATCCCCCCCCCCCGTAAGGATATGCTTGTCTACGTCGTAGTAGATACCTGTATAGTGGCGAATCGTAAACCGAAAACTTCTCAAACTTAATTTTTTTTTTTTACTCGTCACAAATGCCCGAAACTCGCGCGTGTTACGATACATTTAAATATTTTTTTTTTTTTTATAACATAAAATTATATATTTTTGTGTGTGTACACACACGCGTACGATCATCTGAAGAGTCCCTCCCGAGATACGCCCGCGCGTGTATTACTCATCGTTACACGGCCACGGTCGTCGTCGTCGTCGTCGTCGTCCGCGAGTCTCGCCGCCGCGATTCTCCCGTTACGCGCGCGCACTATTTATTGCACGTGTACACACAGAATTATTACAATATTCGAATCGACGATGAGATCGCGTTAAATTCAATCGCAAAATAGTTTACAATTTTATTTTTATACCCGTTCGCGTGTACTACACTGAGTACGGTAAAAGAAATTTTCTACGGAATTTTCATCCGTAAAAAAAAGTACTTTCTCGAAATAAAACAAGCGTTTCGCGTTCGTTCTTATACGTACATTAGCGTTATTATTGTAACGACAAAAAAAAAAAAAAAAAAATCTCAATTGCTTTACGCGCCCTAATAACTAAACATATTTTATATATTATTTAAAAACGGAACGAGTTGCGAGGGATAACATAATATTAAATTTAAATCCCTTTTCTTTACCACGCCAATAAAAAATATCGACGAATTTCAATATTCGTATAAACAATTAATAATACATATATATATATATATATATATATATGTAACTTGGTTTTTTCATAAGCCAGTGCAGTTGTTTTTTTTAACATCCCTACTACCAGTGGCGTATTTTCAATGTTTTTTGGTAGGGAGAGAGAGAAAATTGAAACTAATTTTTATTTTTATTTTTTTTTATCTATTTTATATTCGAGCGTATTATTAAGTCCTGTAATTCGTAAATTTTGTTTTCTCTTGGTTATGGAAAGCAAAGAATCGAAAATGGACCAACTCCCGTTAATACACCACTGTCATTACGAGTCAATAAAGGGTTTAAGTTGTATAGAAAAAAAATGATCACCTAATTATTTTTTATATAATAAAATATAAGATAATTATATTATATTTATAATGTATAACTTAAATTTCATATGGATACAATTTAATTCGAATTTGATATTTTGTAAAAAGTTAACGTAAAGTTAACTCGTTAATTTTTTTTAAAAGTAATTTTTCAAGTTAAAAGTTAATTTGAAAAAAAATAACGCGTCCATTAACTTAATTGAAATTGATGAACAATATGAAACTATTATTGTTGATGTTTCGGTACGTTCAGAAAAGTATTTCAGTTTCGAATACAAATACTAAAAAAAAAAAAAATATTTAAAATATTTAATGTCATTTGTATTCTAAAAGTATTCGAATACTTAACTTGTCTGCGTTTCCGTTATTGTTTGACAAATCATACAGTCATTCCAGTTATTTTTAATACGTATATAAATAATAATAAAATATATTATTAAAAGTATTTTACGCAAAAAATGTTTATATACAAGTATACACATGATTTATATAATTTGTATTAAAATTTAATAATAATGATAATAAAAAATTAATAATAAGAATAAAAATTATCCATAATAAAATTAGAGACTATAATATCGTTTAGATAATATAACACTATAGCGTACTGTAAGAAATGTATTAAAAAAAAAAAAAAAATAATAATAATAATTCTTATTTCTTAAATTAATAACGAGGAAATATGAAGTATTATTATTACTCGGACAAACCGAGCAATATAGTAACAATATTATTTAATACCTACCTATCTATCAACGTAATAATAATAATAATATTATTATTATTACGCGTTAATTATATCAATCAAATCGACTTTAAGAAAACCCTTATTATTCCGATAGATTAAATTGGGTATATTAATTTTATTAAACGAGCGTATATAACGTTATAAGAGAGTAAAACGAAAGGAAAAAAAATACCAAATGATTTTAATTTTATTTTTTATGTTCTAATACGCCCGTCTTATAGACCACCGACCAAGCCAAACAACATATATGTATGTAACAATATTATACGTGGGTCGCAGAAGCTGCAGCATCTCAAAAAGAAAGAAAAAAAACCACACACACACATACGCGCGCGCGCACCGCAGTCAGCTGAAGTGTATAATCGATCATCTCGTTTGGGGACCCCTTTGGTGGTGGTTACTCGATAATGCGACCGGGTATATATCCCGTCGTAAACGTCAATAATTGGGTTTTCTCGCGCGACGTCTTCATCCACTTACTTCACATTATCCTGTAACAAATCGATTAATAATTTTTCGTTGTTACCTACGTATGAATACGTAAATACGCAGTGGTGTAACGACGATAAGAGAAAAAAATCAAATATTTAATTATAAAAAATAAAAATTTCCCTCGTTTATTCGCTCCACGTATATTATTACGTCCATTTTTCTTCACGTGTAGACGGGGACCTATTGAAATATATTATTGAGTTTAGACAGATAAAAACGATTTTTTAACAATTACAGTAATTATTATTACCTGTTTTGTATTAGTGATCTGTATATTCACCGCTAAAAGTTCTATAATCCCCTCCCAAAACACAAAAAAAATTTGCTCTTGTTGTGTAAAACGTTTGAATTGTATTTCGTTGATTGTGAAAGTAATAGCGAATTTCTGTAGTGCGTGTTATAATATTATCGCTATAATTATATGAATTTCAGAATTTCGAGCATTTTGATCTTGTTTTTAATTGATTGTAAAAAAACGCGATAAAATCCTGTACAAGTAATTTCCGATAGTCTTTTTCTTAAACCGAGTCAAGTATTTTATTATTATTATTTTGTTTTAAAAATCTACTCTTCATAAAAACCGTATACTGCAATAAAAATGTATCCGAAAGAAGTTTTACTACAACAATCGTCGAGTTGACTACTTTGTTTTATAATATTATCGGAGTATTTCATTGGAAATGACTTATAAAATATATTTTTCGAAAGTTTTTCCACTTACAGAAAAAAATTCGTATCTATACCACTGGGGGATGGGAGTATAGTAATATAATCGTAATTAATTATAATAATTGACGATTCGATTTTTTTTAAATTTTTCACAATATAACCAATACATAGTTTTCATCTTGTTATGAAGTCGTATAGCGACATAACAATTTTTAAAGCTGATATAATAATAAATATCGCCGTTGTATAATACACTACGTTTTATCTATAGTTTTTTAACAGTACTGCGTGCATAGATATACGTCCGATAAATAACATGTCCCTTCTCCTCCTAAACTCAGTGGCACGATATTAAGGTTAAATCGTGGAGAAGAGGGAGATCAATATTTTTTCATAAGAACAAGTATAAAGAAAAACTTTTTTTTTCGAGTAAATTTAAAGAAGACAATCGGTAGATACGGAAGAAATGTTATAGTTCATATTTCAGATTTGTTTTAAAACCGTTTCGTCGAGTAAATCCTCGACGATACGTATCGGCGACATTTTTACGAACTGTCAGCGCCGCCGACTTAATAGTGTAGAATTCAGGCACTCTATTCAAGAACCGTTCCACTTTCTCGCGATATCCGCCGTCCATTGGTATACAAACGCACGGCTCGTTTTTCTTCGGCCAAATTTTGTTTATAGCGCTACATGATTTCGATCATCCGATCGTGAGAATGGAACTTAAACGTAAATGAAGTCTCTCGCACAGACTCGCAAAGCGGTGCAACACTCTATTGTATTCGTTGCACGAGAAATGATTTTTTTTGTTTATAAAATGTTGTTATAAACGATATTATAAAGAGGTCGCTTACATCATACCGGTTTTATAATACAAATTGTAAAACCAACGCTTATACGTATGTATCGGCCAAAATACAGTGTTCTGGATACGAATGTGAATTCAAATGGAATTCGAAGTGCGAGTTAAAGAACGCGTCGTAGCTGTTGGTAGTTGGGGGAGAAAAGAGGAGAAGAACGGACGGCGAAGTGTTTGGCAATCGCGGACGGGAGGAAATAGGGGGATATTCTCTCTCGGGAAATCATGGCCGGTGTGTTGCACAATTATTATAACCGCGAATTCAATCGTCAAAGGATTAGTGCTTTGACATTGATATTGCATTGTATATTGAATTACCGATTTCGTTTTGTTTTTCGGTTTCGCGGGGTCGCTGGAAGCAAAAGTGTACCGTATGAGCGCGCCTCTATTATACATACTACTACATACTGCTACCGAGACGTGAACAAACGCGAGATGAGGTGGGCGCATTCGCAATTGTTATGTGCGTTGTAAAACCACCCCGGGGGCGACGACGACAAGTCGGACAGTAATGAGAATGAAAACGTAAGGAATAAAAAACGGAAAAAAAAAAAAAACGTTTAGTTAACGTTTTGACAATACGTTTCGACGCGAGTACGTTATATTATAAGAGGGGCGAAATAATATTAAAAAAAAAAAGAAAAAAAATCGTGAAATAACGTCGTTGAAACGTGCGTTTCTTCGCCACCACCACACATCGCGCTCGATAAACCGCTATTATTATTCGTTTATATATACGATTATTACAGCGTGTGTGTGTGTGCCGGTTATCAGTGTATTAATAATAGTATAGTAATATTTCTTATATAAAACATAATCTAATCGTAGTCGTACATATGTATCAACCTCGATTGTAATTTTAAATATATTTACCCGCCACGTATATATTATACATAATATGTGTTATAAATATAATATGTGCGGCGAAATAAATATTTCGATTGAAAAAACGCGCGAAATTTTATTGAATTTTCACAATCGAATTCAATCGCGCGTGTTGGAAGTCAAATGTTTTTACCGTTTGTTCTACACGTACGCAATAACAATAATAATAATAATAATCTACGAATATCCGTGTTTTTTTTTTATTAAATTTATATTCCGGAATCCAGCGGATATTTTATGAAAAAGAAAAAAAAATACACGGTTTACAAGAGAGAGAGAGAGAAAGAGAGTAGAAATATCCGCGTTATTATAATGACACGCACACAGTTATACTGAATTGAGTATAAAAATTCGACGAAATATACGTTGTTTTTCTCTCCGTTGTCCGCACCGGGTTTGTTTCGAAACACCGTGACTTACGCCGCGATTCACATTATTCGAAAAGTCCAAGCGATTCATAGGCATTCGACCACAACAGCGCTTTTCGGTCGTTCGTTTCCTGAAGTTTTCTTCGCAGTAAGTATAGAAATTAAGAAAAAGAAAAAACGAGAGATGAAAAAGAAATGATTGAAAACGATATTAGGTATTTATTTTGTATTTATACGAGGAAAGTGTGGATATTTTTATAAATCAAAACGCCTTATCGCGCGCGCGCGCGCGCGGTACTCGTGAAATCCCGTGCGAATCGCATTTACTTACATACGTTACTCCGCTATTTGCGGATATTTCTAAAACGGTTTCTTTTGCACCGAAACGACAATGACGAAAAACTTTTTCATTTGGTACCGCCGCCACAACGGAAAAACGATACTTTTGAAGAAAAAAAACGCGATTGCTCTTATCAAAAACCGTAAAGAATTTTCGGGGGGGGGTTTTTAATTTTCTTTTCATACAATATTGTTTATCGACCGTTTTGTAAGCAAATTAACACGTTTTCCTACAGTTAACAACCGTTGTAATAATAATCACGAAATTCGACGTTCGAGGAACTTACCGTGTTTGCCGAAAAGCATATTGCACGCAGCATTAGCGGACATTCCGTGTACGACAGTGATCGCGGGACAATAAGAATTTTTCGAAAAAATCATAATTCAACGTAATAGAGAAAAAAAAATCGTTTTTTTTTTTTTTTTTGAATAAAAATCGTAAGTGTGAAAACGGTAACAAAAAAAATCCGTAATATCGTATAATAATAATAATAAAAAAAACAATTCCGAAACGATTTCGATTTTCACAATGTGCGCAGCGGAAATATTCGAAAACGACGACGACGACGGTTACGCTGCGTTCGGTACACTGACGGCGCGGGCCAACGACTGGACGCACCGAAGGGGCCGCGACGTCGAGAAACAAATCGGTCCGCCTTTTCACCAACCCCAAACCCGCACGGTGTGTCCGGCGCGGCGCTACCACCGCTGCCCCCCGCCACCCACCAACCGGCAATTCGGCGCCGCGCCGTCGATCGCAGCGAAACTAGCGGCGTGGGCCGACACGGAACGTCATCGTGGTCGTCGTCGTCATCTTCGACGCCGGCGCGCGCGGGTTAACGTCACTATTAGGCAATTCTCCACTGGCGCGCCCGATGGAAAGGGGGAAAAGTCGGAATTACAATTTTTATTGTCCGACAGTCGCAATGAATTTCCATAGGATTTCACTTTTTGTTTTTTTTTCATTTCCCAATTTTAAATTTCTTCTTTTTTTTTCCCCCCGATTTATTGTGCGGCATCAGAGTTCGGGTGTCTAAGACTGTTAATAAGGAAATTAACGTCCTTCGCAGTCGGATTAAACTCGACCTGAAACTCCCGCGGACCTGCTCCGCGCACTCACCGACTATTCATCTTCATCAAATTATATTTTATACCAACAATCGCGATGAATTATAATTTTAAACTCGTCATTTATTTATTTAACACGCATACAAATTGATAATCACGTTAAAATGTACTCCAGCTAATTTCGCGCATAATTCATTTCGAATGACATTCGGTTTGCGAGCCCATAAAAAATTGACTTTTTTTTTTTTGTTTAATTTTAATATACGTTTTGTTTATATTTGCAAGAACCGCGGTCTTTATATTATAACACGCAGAATAATAATAATACCGTTTTATACTTACTCGCTATTTTGTTTTTTTTAAACATATAAACGCGGTCAAATAGAGGAATTAAAAAAAAAGAAAACAAAAAAGTTTACATACTATAACGCATTGATGGGTGTGGTCCACGAGAAGGTACAAATGGGAGCCACGTTTTCTTTCTAAAAACATATTTACAACAGTTACACACACCGTGTACGCGCGTTAATACACGGCCGAGGAAAATCGCGCGGTTTGGCTTTCGCTGTTAATATGTAAATAAAGACGACTTTTCGTATTGAATTTATCACGTGAAAATTATTGTCCAACCGTTTGTTTACTGTGTTTGAAATCAATTCGTACGACTACTCGTCGTCGTCGTCGGTCGTTTCGAACAATTTCGTTAGTTTTTTCGATAATTTCCGATGTGCTATAAAACGACCCGGACGTTCGTCATCGCGCGTCTACCTCTTCCCGTCCATCACTAAACTTTTTTACTACGCCACTCACCGTCTCATCGTACACATTAGATTAGGCGAACGGTTTAAACAGTTCGCGTCGGAGACTTTCTTTTTTTTTTCTGTAATTTACCAAAAGAAATTTCGAATTATCGACACGTCGCGCGATCCGAAATTCCGGGCAATATCGTCGTGTAATTCAAACAACGCGCGACACGCACGCAAATGGAAAATGACGATTAAATGCCATTATTAGTCATTTAAATAAGTCGGATAAAAAATTATATCATATTTACTGTAGAAACGTTTATAGTTTATAATCGTTGCATTACAAACGTTCTGATTTTATCTTCGAAAACTTATTGGGCCAGTAATGCCGTTTTTAAATTACACCGCATATTATTATTCGTGTACGACGTGCGTATATTCAGCGCGTAACGCATTATAATAATTATAATATGATCATAGTGTGTACCATATATTATACTTGAAATGACGTTCACTACGATTTTTATAATAATTAGTACACACACGTATGCACGTTAAGAATAATGAGTATGCGTGTACAGGAGAGGATTTGCGTATCTAATTAGGTAATTCAGTTTTTTTCTTTCCCCCCCCCCCCGTTTACGGTACCTGCATATTACGCACAACAACCTATAGTGCCTATATACATATATTTTAAATTAATTACTACAATATTTGTACCGACGTAAGTATATTTTCCACCACAACCGACGCAACGCTCTCCGCGTATTTATTCACTCTAATTTGTAATAATTATTATACGCGTACGTAAAAAAAAAACAAAAAAAGAACAATCGTCTTTAGAGGATAACGACGGATTTTTTTTTAACGTTATTTTAATTTTATCTTAAAAATCGATTCGAATTAACTTTATTTTCAAAAAAGAAAACTAGACCGCAGACGACAAACCGCGCTTTTATCAAACGTTAAGCTCGACACGCAAGCGAAACAAACCGTTTGTAGTGCAACGCCCGCGTGAGAACCTAACCCGCTGTAGTTAAATAATTCTCGCGAAAATACGGAAAATAGTTTTTTTTAAATATTACAATGACGGGGGGGGGGGGGAAAGTGGTGAAAATTGTATTTGTAAAGCGTGACTTTAGACACTGAGCGGAACGAGTCATTTTTCGATTTTCTCAAAAGCGTCAAAAAAAAAAAAAAAAAAAATTAAAAGAAATTCAAAAAACTACCGAAAATTACGGTAAAAGAAAAAAAAATGCGATTTCGTCGAAATCGATTATCGTTAAATTTCTTCGTAATTTTATAATTAACGCGGTCATAAAAACTTGAAATATTCACCAAATACGTTACTTCATATAAAATTTTCAAAAATTTATTATTATTTAATTTCGCGCTATTTTTTTTTTTTTAGAAATTCCAAGGTAATTTAATTCACGTGTCACACGCGCATTACTTCGATTATATCAAAAAAATAATCGTATTACGATTTTTACTGTAATAACGGCGGTTCCATTATGATTTCAACCACGGTTATTTATGGCACATTAAATTGCGCTTTCTACGTTTAGGTATTTAAACAACTCGAACTTTTTGATTCCAAGGCGAAATATCTTGAAGACACAAATAGGAATTTGTGTCTTGAAAATATTTTGCATCTCGTGTGTTTCTAAACAGTATAATCAAAATACGTACACGTAATATCGCACAACCGATTTCCCCGGCCGTTTAAACGCCCAATCGTCTATTCTGTTCCGAAGTCGTACACGTATATTAATGTGTTCGTTATTGGTAAAATATAGCGTTTACCATAGAAAAATAAATCTTAAATCGCCACCGTTTTATAAATAATTTAATAATATTAATACAAATCGTCGTGTAAAATACATTATTCAGACAATAATAAGCGAAAAAACGCAGTGGTCCAAAAAAAAAAAGAAAAAAAGAATTTTGGAAAAAATTATTTTAATGATAATTTTTACTTTATTGTAACATAAAAAAAGTATTATACATTGAGCAATTTAATATTAAACTTTATTTGCATACAGTGTGCGGTGTATTAATAATAATTAAAATATTGTGTAACAATCAAATGTTTTTGCTCTATTTCCTCATACTCCATAAGTTCTTCTCGTCATTATTTTCTTCGTCGATATCGCCTTCGTTAAATACATAAACAATTTTTCTTCGGCGCATATGTGGTTAATTCTAACTCCATTATATTCAATGAATTCTAAAGAAAGTTTGATTAATATAAAACCGGGCAAATGAAAATTATCAAATCCTGTTTAAACGAGTTTATAGATTTATGTTTTAAATACAATACGGCGCTAACGCACGCGACTTTGGTTTAAAAAAAAAAAAAACTACGATACAGAGTTTGAAATTTAAAAAGAAACGATTCAATGTGAATTAACAAGTTCATAAAATATATTTCTAGGCGAATAAAAATGTAAATTTCAGTTTAATTCGCGTAATACGTCCCCTTATCCGAATAGGTTCGTCAACGATGCCAAAATCGTCGATACAATGTTAAACTTCGTCGGGAAGAAACGTATATAGTTTTATGAGCACGAACGTTACACAAGAGCGATAATTTCGCAATCGTTGAGCATTGCGTCGAGCTTCTTCTCCGTCGGATTAATAACCACCGGACGTCGTATTCGGACTGACGTCGTAGGACGACGTGTATTTTTTTTTTTTGTAAAAAAATAATTTTAATTTTCAGTACATTTTCCGGCTTCTACTTTCTCTCTCTCTCTCTCTCTTGCCACCGACCACTGCGAAACGTTTTTTTCCCCCGTCGAGAAACTCTGCCCGGCGACTGTCGCCTAAAAAAGAGAATTTCCGGAAAAACGAACGCCGCGTCGACGTATTCACCACAACGCGCGTGTCGCGCTGTTATTATACCGTTTATTTTCCATATATACGGATAAACGAATAATAACAATAATAATAATAATAATAATAAAAAAAAAATTATATTACGTCCTGCGCGGCGTACACGTAACGGGCGCTCGAGGTCAATTTGCATTCCTCGGTGGTACCGCGTGCGTGCGGCGCGGGGACGCGCGAATGAATGAATAACCAACCGGCGTCGTACGTTCACGTGCGGCGCGATGAGTCAATGGAAATCGTATTTACTACAATGCGCCAGCGCTAGTCTCGTACGGAATCGAACGCGTTTAAATATTTTTGTCGGACCGCCGCGGATGTGTGTGTGTGATTCATCCGCGTGTGGCGTCCAGTCATCGTCCTACGCGCGCACACGTGTCTCGGTAACATAATTTTCCCTTTTTATTTTTCTATTCGACGACGACGAGTGAGAGGAAGAAGAGGAGAAGAAAAAAAAATTCGATTTCGTATATATGGTATAAAAAAAATAACGCGTTACACAATATCGAGTTTAATGGGTCAGTAGTATAATCGAACGCGTTTTTTTCTTCTTCTTCCTCTTCTTCTTCCTCTTCCCCGCCGCGCTATTCGTTTTTCATAACACGTTACGTGCGTTGTATTTCACGAGCCCCCGCGGTTCACTATGTTGTCAACGAACTAAATGAACAAATGATAATAACGTTAAAAGAACAAGTGACTCGCGCGAAAGACACGTCGTTTAAGCGAATTACTCGGTTACGGATTTCCGAGTGTGTTGTTACGAGTTCCCAGAGTAACGGGAAAAAAAAACGATTATAATAAGATGAGCTCATCTGTGCAAATACACACTGTTGACAAATGTGAAACGGTTATAAAAACGTATTGCGACTTAACGGTTTTCCAGAGTCTATTTATTTATTTATTTTTTCAATACGGTTAGGTTGTAACAAACGTCTACACGACCGCTTTTGATTTTCTAAACGAAAATTCGCTCGTTTAAGAATTAAATACGTTAAAAATCTACAAGCGTTTTAAATAGCCCAAAATTAAAAGAATTTTTTTTTTTTCTTGAAAAATTCGTCTTGTTAATATAGTCCAGAGTTACATATTTGGTAAACGCTTCAACGCTTGCTGGGACCGTTGGTTTTGAACAAACGTAATTTTCCACAAATTATTCACAACGCGATACACTTTTTAGTACAATTATTGGGTACAGGCGTAAAAAGAAAAATCATTTCATTTAAAATCGAAACATTCATCGCTCCGCTCAGTATCTAAAATTATAAATTAATATTTGTAAATAATAATAATACTTTATTTATGCACATAAATCCTCTCCGATATTTTTCTTCTCATTTTTTACATTTTTTTTTTTTTTTTTTAAATTTGTGTTTATATATACTGCTTAGAGAAAATTTTAGAAATAAACAACCGAAACATCGAATACTACTGAACACTGAACGTGTCACAATTGCTCGAACTTCGATGACTGAATTGATATGTCGGTGAAAACCAAATACGATTTCAAAACAAATTTTGTTAACTTGGTATGGAGAAGATAAAAGAAAACACCAAAAAACGTTTGACTTTTATTCATATATTTTGTTGATTTCTTACTCAGCATGGAACACGTATGTTTTATTTTATGTTTTCTTTGAATATCACACGTACCGTGTGGACTCGGAATAATTTACAATTAATATAATAATTTACATTTGGAAAATTGTAGTAAAATTTATTTCGACGCGTACATCATAATATAATTCGAGTGTTTTTTGAACTTTTTTACAAAGAGTATTATGATAAATAATGAAAAAAATATATTTATATGTATAGGAGTGGTTGAATTAAATTTTTTTTATTATATTACTACGGGTTTTGACAAAAAGTCAGATTTTAAGCGAAACAGAAAAATACACAACGGAATAAAAACTAAAAATGAACAAATTATGCGCAGAGAAAATTTAATAAATATTACAATAAAAAGGCACGAGGTTAAAGAAAAAATAAAAAATGTACAGCTAGTGAATTTAATTTTAAAACGAATACAACGCGTTGTCAATATTATTTAATATAGTATATATTGATGTAAAATATCAATTTTAAGATCTGTTCGGTATTTTTGAAATATCTTAATCAGTTTTTCGTGTTTGATTTTTTTATATACATATTCTAAAACTAAATCCATTATATCGTGTACTTATATAATTTATATGTTATTAACAATTACATTACATTGTGTAATGTTATGAATACAAATACGATTATTTTCTAAAACACGTTGCGCAAAATTTGAATTCGAATTGTATTATATATTCACATAATATACTCGTACGTATTATAAGTTTATATTATTAATTATCATCATCATCATCATCATCAACATCGAAGTAATTGCGGTAACGATTTTCATCGTTTTCGTATAATATTTAATCGATTATTATAATGAACGCCGTGTGTTTATATTAGCATATCATCGACATAATATCGTAATAATATTTTAACAGCATTCTAAATGTTATATATAATTGCTATTGGATTTATCTTCTATTAAAATGTCGTTAAATATTATAATGTTTGTCGTCACCACTGTCTTTTTTATTATATATATATATATATATATATTAATAAACGAGAACATATAATAATATAAAAGATAAAAAAAAATCACAATTTCTAATGGAAACTAAAATGTTTTAACTGGGCGTCCGTGTCTTATCTTCGCGTATAATTCACCATGTAAGTATAATAGTATAGACATATATATATATATACAAATTATTGACATTTAAAGTGTGTATGTCTTATATAATTATTATTGATGGAAAGTTTACGATTAGAATAATAATAATAATAATAATTTGTTTTTCAAGAAACTGAACGCGAGAAATAATATTATTATTTCAATGATTTTCTACAGTCTACTTTTTTTTTTTTGACGAATGTACCATAGTTATATACAATACAATAATAATGTTGTAATAAATAGTACCTACTCTTTAATATATATATATATATATATATTATATATATGTATTTTGTTTTTTTTTGTATTAAAAGTATTGGTGCGGTATATATACATTTATATATATGTATAGGGTTAAATTTATGTAAATCAAACCTACGCACATTACGATAAAAAAAAATTAAAAATTTAAGTAAAGTCACGTTTGAATATACATTTCATTACACTCGTAATTTCTACGTCGATTTTGTATAAGACGTACGATGTGAATACAATCAAACCGAAGATTATTATGAAAAATAAAGAAATACGTAAGAGTAGTTGTATTAAGTCTCGTTAATTTACAAATAAATTTTTATTTTTTCATAAACGAATTTATTATTTACCAGTATTTAATTTGTGGGCTTTAATTTTTTATCTTTCCATATCTTTCGCATATCCTTTTTTTTATTCTTTTGTTTTTCATACATTCTTTGTTTTTGTTTTTACTCATTTTATTATATTTATATATTAACATATTATTATTGTATAGTATGACGCGAACGGCACAAATTGTATACAAGACTATAAAAAAATCTATAACTGCAATTGCACAGATTTTTAACGAAAATCTCCAACACAAATTATTTTATTTATATCAATACGTAACCACCGCGTGCAATGTTATTTTACATAGAATCAAGAGGAAAAGGTTATCAAATAAAACGCGTATAAATTATCGATATTTTTCGAAAATCAAATCTATTTATATATAATATATTTACGAAGAAAAATATTAATCTACAAATAGATATGGATCAATGTGATTGTACCGCTGTAGTTATAATAATTAAACTAGTTTATTCGCGTATATATTATAATGTGCTAAAAAAGTTAATTAAATATTTGAAAACTTAATGTGGCTCGCTTGTTTGCCTACTGATCACGTACGAATGTTCGATCATTATTTTATTATAATAATAATATATACAAAAATATAATATTATTTTAATTAGATATTTCCTAACACAATATCATAATATATGACCCTAGCGAAATTATTATATTAAACTATTCGACTATACGAGTATGTGTTATTGCGTATACAGAGTGATTTTTATCATTAGCCAAATACTGCCTAAGGAAATATAAATAATTTTTACACGTATAATTGCATTTTACGTAAAGGATTTCCGCATATTCCATTCAATATTATTATTTTTTATATTGTCACTCTTCAACTCGTTTATTATTTCCCATAACTGTGTTATTCGACTTTAATTTTTAAACTGCTCTCTACGATTTCACAAAAATTATAGTAGTACTTGAAAATTTACCCCCTCGAAAACGATTTATCAGAATATTTTTAAGTCGGTAGTTCGTTGTCTCATTATCTAATCGAAATTAGGACAAGTTTAAATAAAACCGCTATTTTAAAATAATTTGACGTAAAAAAACGTCAAATATAAATTCATTATTTTAATACACGAAACGGACATTAATTGAACTACGTATAAAAACGACTTCTATGCGATATTAATTGTTATTTATAAACGGAAAATTGAAAACATAAATGGAAAAGAATTCTCATTTATTTGTAGTTCTGCGTGTAGAAAAAGATGAAATATAGGTTATCATTTAAATAGCCAAAGGCAACATTTGTTTGAGGTACAAGGACGCATCATTTTGAAAATTCAATCTAAACATATTGCTCCCGAAACGATTTAATAACCATATGAAAGCACCGGTATAAAATTTATTTAAAATCTCAGTGGCTCATTATAAAAAAATATATATATATATATATATATATTATCTTTCTGTACACAAAGAATTGGGAATATATCGATTACGCATTTGGTTTAAAAAAAAACATATTTGAAATCTCGAATACCTAATATAGACTCGATTAACTATTCAAATAGATGTAATGTGTACCTACTCATATACATTTAAATAGATACTTGATCACGTTCCGCGATTGCTCAAATAATCGTTTCTTAAACACATATTATGTTTGTATTGTTACTGCTTTGTAATATAATATATTTCAGTGAATTTTTTTTTTCTTTTTTTTTTACGAATTTTCATTAGGCGGCAACATACAAGTAAATACTTTCTCAAAAAGGAATGGTCAATGATAATAATCAATCTCGTTATTTTAATTCCTCGTGTTGAAAATAATTTCAATGTCTGTATATTAAACGCGATAACAGCTAAAAACTTATATAATGTTATATTACTTTAAAGGAATAGGAATTTCGAAAGAGCTGATATAAATAATACGGTATTTGAAATCAATGTCCTTTTCATTACAACCTCTAAATATTGTCCACAAATTTCAATTAATAAATAATAATGTTGCGACTATTATTATTTCGTGTTGTATTTTTTAATATCGATAACACATATATAATTTAAAAAAACTTCTTTCGAAAAATATGTTTCGTACAGATCGAAATCGACTGGGCTACACGATTTTTTTTTAACTGAGCGACATTTGTGTCGCCTAGTTTTTTTGTTGACAAAAAAAAAATGCACCGATATACCATTTTCAATCTACATATGAATATAAATCTATATGAATATCTATAATTCTATATGAATTATAATACATGTATTTCACCTGAAGAGACTCGAATAGCACTCGTGAAGTTTTTATTCCCATTAAAACGAGTAAGCACGACTTTGTCAATCTCCGTTTTTATTACTGAGTTTATTAACCCTGTACGTGTGTACGTATACGTATATACCGATTACAATATTCACACAAATTCACGCGATTATATTTACTATTCTGTACACAAAGATGTATACGTGTACAGTTAACGGTTTGTGTACATTGTTTGAAATTTTAAAAATATCGCATAATTATCCGCAATATGATATTTGGCTCGGACCATGTAAATCAAACATTTCCATATAGATATTTATTAAATTTATGTACATTTAATTAGTTCTAATGCCTATAAACGGTGTCACTCTTCACCAGTGCAATAAATGTCTAACCGACGGTATTCTTATGTACATATATATGGTTAAATAGGAAGTTACAGTAATGGTATACAATATTATAGTGTTATAAAACAATGTACAATAAATAATAATACGCGCGTGTCAAATCAGAAAGACGTTTTTATGCGTTGTTTTTTTATTTTTTTTAGAGCCAATGACCGATTAAATACGTTCAGTACCAAGTTCAAAAAAAAAAAATATATATATATATATTTTAAAAACACAATGTACATTTACACGAGAATTAATTGATCGCCAAGAAAATCGTATTGTTCTCCAATTCACTTGTATGCAATATAATATTCGTTTTGTAGGTGCCTACGATTCATTAATACCTATTCATATTCGTTATTATTTATAATAAAGTCTCAGAAATCGTTAATTTTGTACTCGAATTTAAAATATACGAATTCCAGTTCGATTACCATCATATATAGCCGGTTCATAAGTATTACAACTATTATATTATTTTAAATAATATATATTTTATTTTTTTAAATCAAATTTACAGTTAAAATTAATGAAAACATTGAGTGTATAAACTGAGTAATTGTCAACAAACTATTACTTAAACTTAATTTTTATTTAAAATTTCCTCGTTTAAATTTATTATATACGTTAATTGTCTTTTGTAAAATAATGTTTTACTGCATGATGAAATCAGAAAAAAAACCGTGTTTTTCGTGAAATTTGGTCCTATCGATCAAAATATAAAAATTGATTGCAACCGAGAGCCAATATATATTTTATGTATATCCAATATTAGTATAATAAAATGTGCCACTTAACTCGTTATTATAAAGACACAGTACGTGTTTATCTCTCACATCAGGGCCGGTCCGAGATATTATAGTGCCCCGTGTACATTTTTATAAAGCGCTCTTATAAAAAATATTCAGTATGTTAAATACTATTTGTTTTATGTATGTTTAAAACTACTTATATTTATAAAATTCCAGATAAAATAATTATTTGAACAAGATATTATCAATTAATGCATGTATTATTATTTCTTGATGTGCATAGTTATATTTTGCTTGATTTTAAATCAGCGTATATATGTATCGCTTCATTAACATCCAATTTAGAAACAAATATCATTTTCAACGGTGATCAATTTTTTAAGTTTTAGTCTAACCAGAGATTTGATTGGCGAATAGCTATTTTCATAAAAAAAAAAGAAAAAAGGAATGTCTGATTTTCTCTGATCGCTTAAGGCTCCACCGACAACCGCCCGGTTCACTTGTATCTGACTCATATATTGCAATGGTACCACAAGGTAAATTAATTGAACAAATGAAATAATAATAATATTAATAATAATAATAACTATTGAAATGAATTCAGTTAATATAAAATTCAAGGCAGACCGTTGAATGAGTAAAAAATGTTAAATTAACTTATTAAATCGTTAATGTTCAACCTTGAATTTATTATGAATTTATCTATATTTATACCCAATTATTATAAAGTGGTAGGCGGTGGCTGTAATATACGAGTAACATACGTGAAGATGCGAGTACATTGATCTTCCGACGACTATTATCTCTCGCTTCTTTCCTCGATAGACCTATTGAGTATTATTTTAAACAATTAAAAATCGTTAATACGATTATGTCGATTATCCTCACCTTATAAATAGTTTCAAAGTAAAATTAATAAAACGCGGCTTTAATATTTCACGCACTGTTAATATAGTAAACTGTCGTGAAACGTTAAATTTAATTACGTATTATATTAAATATGTATTGATTTGTTGTTTATTATTATTATTATTATTAACTGAATGATTTTTATAGTAATCGAATTAAATCGATAAACGCGTGTAAGAATGTTCGTTTCGTTTAGGTCGTTTTCGCACATCATCAAAACAACATAAATAACCTCAATAAGAATAAAAATACACGTTACATATTTATTGATCACTATTATTTATAAAAACGGCTGATTTTCGATACATTATTGTTTTTGCATTTTCGTTCCTCGCAATATTTATTTATTCGTTTTTAAATAATAATTTTTTTTTATTTTTTCTGTAGATTTCGATAGTTTTTAATCTATATACGTAATCGTACAAAAACAAAATCAATTTATTATACGGTTTATCGTTTTGGATTTTTGATTATATTATTATTATTATTATTCGAGAATTGAATCAATCATTAATTTTTTTCTAATTAGAAATCGACCACCATTTATATATAACTATTTTATTCTATTTTATGTTTTCGAATTACAATGTCGAGTCGTTAAAATCCGGAACTCTAATAATTACAATGCAACACGGGGCGTTTATCAATAGTCTATACTATTATTCCGAACGTTTTCTATTGCGTTCGAATTGCGTATTATATAATACCTATTGGACGACCATCCGTACTCAATCCACTCGATGTCACATACAATTCTAAGTATATAACGTAAAAAAAACAAAAAATAATAGTTTAAAACGACCTCAAAAACCACGAATCGCGGATAGGGGGGAATCGACGTCGAGTACGATATGGACGTTAAAATAAATCAATATATACACGCGATAATATTACAGCAGACCCGGCGTGCGATCTGCCGTAGGACTATGACATACGCGCGCGCAGCATTAACGAAGCCCCACTACACGAGACCGGTGTGGATTTTTTTTTTTGTTTTTTTTCTAGAATATTTCCCGAAGAAATCGATGAAGGAGGAGGCATCACACGCGAACACGCAACTCGCAACGAGACGCGCACGTCCTTAAATTTTCGGTTTTCTACGCGAATTCAATAATAATAATAATAATAATAATAATAATAATAATAGTAATAATTATATATAATAATAATGTCCGAACATTGCGGGTTTTGACGTTAAATCGCGCGCAGACGACGAGGAAAACCGACTAACCGACTGTGAAAATTCAAAAAAAAAAAAACTCTTATCATACCGCGTATTCGAAGAGAACGCGTTTGCGTGGTACAAAGGCTTGTTGTATAAGACACGGTGATTGCAGTTTTCTTCTATTTTTTTTTTGGCTCGAGTTCGTAGCGTTGCCTCTTCGAAATTCCGGGGCGATGAATATTTTTTATTTACAATAAATAAATGTATCGTTACGCGGTTAATAGGAAAAAATTGGCAAAATTATTCGGCGCGTATAACGCGAAAATGTAAATCGATGACAGTGTTGTCGGTGGCGTGGAACGCGGTGCAGGAGGTTTTTATCCCCCCGCTCCCCTAAACTATATAATAGTTAAAAAATTTTTTTTTTACTATTTTAAAACGTCGAAATTTTATATCGTTAATCGCGTGAAAGAAATGGCGAATTTCGACGGTGCATATTATATTATATGTAGGTAACGACAATAATATTCTAATAAGTATAAATAATAATAATAATAATAATAATAATCAAATTCATTGGTTCTCGTTTTTAAATTTGATTGTTGAAAAAATTCTGCACGAGAAAATTCGTTAGTTTCTTAAATCGCGGGGAAATATAATTATGATATAAACTTGAAAAAAATCTACTCTTCGTCGTAATTCGTAGGATTCTTTCATTAATCGAGTTCGTGAATAATACTTATCAGAAGTGTAAAATACACGTTTGCCGCTCGTATCGCTATGCTTGTACATTCTATGAAACGCTAAACTGTAATATTTTAATCATTAAAAATATAAAACATATATAAGTAAAACCGTTTCAGGGCAAGACTTATCTCGTAAATAAGTTCGGGGGACGCTTTTATTATTATTTTAATTTTTTTTACTCAAATACCTCAAGTCCGCCGTGAAATTATTTCTCATTCTAACCGTTTTACACGTGAATGATAATCGTCGATTACGGCTGCTATGGTTTAAGCGGTTTGTTTTATTTTTCAAATATTATTTTAGTATTTATAATATCGTGATAATTGCAGAAATGATACGTAACGCGCACATTTTTATCAGAATACGATATTTTTTCCGTTGGATATTACTACAATGAATTTACTTCACGATTTAAACCAGCTGTGTTGAAAGGACGGCAATTTTATTTTACACGTTTCGCCATAATTGCGTATTTTCAAACACAATTTTTGTTTGTATACTGTTTAAAAAAAAAAAATCACTTTGTAGAGCCGATAAGAACACCGTTTTCACGTAATTTTCAGCGTAATTTCTTTTAATAATTTGTAATTATCGCCTTCAGATATCGCGCACGTACAAAATGATATTACGCATATTATCAGTTCGTGCATTTCTATGTTATTCTCTCTTTCCACATAAGAAAACGTGTTAAGTATAGTATAAAACCGTTTCGTAAAATTATAGTAAAGTTTAATGGCGCACGTTTTTCCATATTTTGGGCGCGCAAGCGTATTTGGCATACAGTTGGAATTTGTTGAAGTTATTAGCGCATATTATTTCTTACACAAATTCGGAAAAATCCTATTTGAAGAGGGTAAGTAAAAAAAAAAAAAATTAGACAAATATATGCTTGAATTCTTTCCGATCTACTTTTCCGAATTAACAGCAGCTGATTAACGATAACGCTAAATAACGAATTCAATTCTAATTCGTTATTTGTGGACTGTATTTTATTTTTTATAAAGCGCATATATATATATATATTTACCTATGAACGGTAATGCTCGATTTTACATTACCGCGATATCACGAGACTTTTCACACCAGACGAATGCGACGACGAAAGAAGAAAAACGCCGTTCGTCCGGAACATCCCATCTCGACGATATACGATAAACAGCAAAACGATAAAAATTGACGACAGTAAAACGTAATAAACGACGACCATACGCCGAACACGTTGACAAAATCTTAGTGTTTTTTTTCTTCTTTAATTTCTATTACGGTATGGATTTTTAGAAACGAAAATATAACTTTCAAAAGTAATGGAATGGATATTTTTTTTTTGTTATTTCGAAATTTTCTTATAATTTTTTTGTTTTTAATGCCGCTGGTTTCAAAGGCACAGTTAGAGATTTTTAGCGCATATGACTTACGAGTCCTCGTGAGCGTATCACGTACGTGCCAGACGTCAATCGTGGTTAGCACTTTTGAAAATATTCTTAAGACGCAATCCAGACGACATTTAACATACCGGGGTATTCAAAAGTACTTATAATAATATTATACAGGATTCAAATACAAGAGTAAATAATTATATTTACTTTTTTTTTTTTGCGTAATATTTTACAAATACTCTCACACACAATTTCTCTCCCTCCCTTTACACAATATTTATTTATGCGCGCGCATTTTTGTATTTCAATCACGTGCATATCCTAATCTTCTAATTTTTGGTATTTCAGACATACATTTTTTTGTACCGTTCCATTGCGTCTTTACGGGATCCACTGGACTAGAAGACTGGCGGTGCGTCTACATCATTTTTATGACTATTATTGAAACTTTGTATAAAACATAAAAAAAATTGTTATAATCATACTTTTATTTTTTATTATTAAAAAAAAAAAAAAATACAATTATTATGATTACATATTATATACGTTTTTAATTGGCTTTGAACTAAACAGATTGGATAAGATCTAATTACAATCGTCTGGAATGATTTTGAAAATAAAATAATTATAATAAGAGAGCGGAGAAAATAATTGCTATATATTTCCTAGCTTCGTTGTATACGCTCACATATTGTGCCGAGAAATTATTTAATGATTTTCGAAAGAAGATGGAATAATCAAGTGAAGAGTAATTTCCTAGTTTAAAAGAAAAAAATTATTTAAGCCATTTTCACTGTTGTAGGCACAATAGCTATCATCGTTTTATATTTCAATTATTCGTTTAATTATACGTATTTTTTTTTTTTATACCGGGTTTTAATAATAATAAATCTCCTTTTATAGTACACGCACATAATAATAATAATAATAATAATAATAATAATAATATATACTATATATATATCACGTGTAATAGTATCCGTGACGATTCCGTGGGAAATACAGTATACGTTTCTATATTAATACGCAGTGCATATTATACGAAATTAAAGAATTCAAACAAAATTAGTGTAACCTAGAACTAATGACGTACAACACGATATTGCGGATAATATGTAATGGTATTATGACGTGGACGGCGGGGAAAAAAATCGTTTTCGTTCATATTGTTTTTACGAATAAAGACAGAAGTCGAATCGTCAACACACGAACAATAGTTTAAATTCGAATCGCTAAATTAGTACACGTAAAATAATTATTATACTGATCGTGGGTATAGAAACGTTTCAAACGAAATTATAGACGTTGTTTTTCCAAACGTTTTGATTAATTAATTCGAGTTTTTGAACAAGAACCATATAATATATTGTGATAATATATGAGCGTTGATTTTAGATTCTGGGCGAAACGAACAGTGGTTTCACAACGATACCACGCCTTTAGGCGTATTAAGTTATTGTAAAATGTTTAAAATTACTTGAAGTTTATTTTGGATTTGTTCGTAGCGTTGAAATAAAAAAAAAAAAAACAAAAATTTACGAACGGCACCACAACGTTACACATCAGACAACTGCGAAATGTCGATATTTCAAATGTTTATTGAATTTTCCCCGTTGTTCTAATATATGGAGTATGGCATAAGTTTATTTTTTCATACGGCGCAAAGCGTACAAAAATTGTTATATTGACTTATTTTTTCTTATATGCCTTTAATCAAGTGAACTCGGTCGTTTTTCTATTTTTCCATAATTTCTCAATCGTTCATTAACGACGTACGTGTTTATATCACGTACGTAAAATCGTCTGTATTCCACGAGAGCCAATTTCAATTACATTTGGACGTTCATTTCGATTCACAAGTCACGACGACATAATATACATATGTTATTTATTCGTATTTAACACTTTAAATTTTAATGTTAGACAACCGTTCGTGAACATTAAATTAATATATTCAAATTATTTATATAAACATAAGCGATTCGTTAAATATATTTTAAAAAAAATATATATATATATATAAATTGTAGATAAATTTTAAAATTTAAATGGTATTTCGATTGATAAATCACTAGAAACTATTCTGCAGTCATTGAAAATCTGAATAGAATATACGAACGCTATGTTTTATTGCAAAACATTCGTAATAATAACTCATTGAATAATATATATATATATATATATTTACACGTATATTTTCTAACCGAGGTTAACAATGCATGCATAGGGTTATCAGAATTTTTTTTTTTCATATGAAGGTACGAGAAAATGATTTAATGGTCATAAAATTACGTCTGTTTCCACTAATTTAGTGTTTGAAATTCTCGTTAACATACACACACTGAACATAAAAATATTAAACACAATATTGTGTGGTTACACGCGACTTTATATTATTATTATTATTATTATTATACCGCATAATATACGTTCCGTGTCGTTCATCATAATAAAATATGTCGAGTATTTTAAACGAAATGTGTGTGGAAAATTTTTTATTGAATAATATTGTATAACACGATTTTTTTTCTTTTCTATCATAACGAAGGAGAACATTAAAAATTTGAATGGAATTAAAACACGCGCATTATCGTTTGTTTTTGTTTTTTTAATATACATAAGTAGTTAATATATTTTATATTTTTTAAAGATATCAGTTATTTCGTAGCTTTACGACTTTACTATTAAATAATAAATATTATGTATATTAATATTAAATTATAATGTTCGAATTTCGTAAATATGCGGTTTCAACTTTTCTTCTTCTTTTTTTTTTTTGTTAGGCAAGTACGAAATACGTTTCGTAAGGTGATGGATACATTTTTTTGTTGTTGATCAATACATTTATTTAATAGTAATATAAAGGACGTGTGAATTGTTCTACGTTAATATAACAAACGGATTTTTTACTTTTCCCTAGAACGAATTCGACATTATTCTATAACAACGTAAAACACTTGGATTATCCACATTGTTTTGTGACTTTCATCTCACCCTCGAATGAAAACAAGGGACTACCTCAATGGAAAATGTTTTGTGCCCATAAATATGAAGAGTCTGGGACAAAAAACGCTGGTGGCGCTAATAAATAGATAAACGAACTTCTATATAATGCTTCGAACAAAGAATAGTAAAGATTAGTTAAATGCATATGGCGGAGAATATATATCGAAGGAGAAAAATGTTTATAAACGGGGGAGGTGGAAATCGATAATATTTTTATAAGTGTTTTGTAGCGAAATTCTGGTTATTATTATTATTATTATTATTATTTTTTTTTTTTTTTGTGGAGGTAACCTTCGTCTACACAGCAAAATTAAGTATACATATTCTATATAAGTATGTTATTATATATAATTACGTGCAAATATAATAAATAAAATACATTACGAAATTCCTTTCGCCGCCTGCAGTTAAAAGAAAAAAAAAACACCTGTCCACCATTAATCGGTCCGATGTCGAATTTATAAAGAACAAAAATATGTGTGTGTGTGTGTGTGTGTGTATGTCCGGTCCAGAACATATTATACTTGGCTACATATTATAAGCGTATGATTGTAGATCGCGGACGTTACATGCATACATATAAAAAAGCTTAACGTTTTAAACGTGTAATTTACATGTGTATCGCGTGCACTCGGCCAGTTTATCGTTATTATTAAATACGGTTCGTGAAAATGAAATAAAAAAAAGAAAAATTTGAATAAAATATTCGCTCGAGAGTATATTCTTTTATATGCGAGATTTTCAAAAAGCAAAAAAATAAAATAAAAACGTAATATATAACAGCGTTAAACAATAATAAGTAGATGGTAAAAACGAATTACTTTATATATAATATAACGCGTATTTAAAATATTTTGTTTTTACGTTTTCGGAGCTTGTCTTCGGTATTCGTGCTCTGTGACTGTCACGGTCCATTCCGCTGCGACGTTTAATACACTGTCACTGCGCGTATAAAGAGGACTCTTCGCTACGCTATGATTTTCATCGGAACAATTTCTACACGCGGGTTTGAACTCCACAGTCGTAATTTACACACGAAGAAATTACAATATTATACCCATAAAATAACGTGGCCGCGGTTTTTTTTTTCAAGTGCTTTTCATAATACTATTTTTTTTTTTTTTATTATTTATTCAAAAATAAATCTCGTAACTTTTTAAGAATTAAAGATATTTAAAAAAAAAAAACAAACAGCCTTGTGTTGAACGTATCGAAATATAGTAATCGCAATTTATTTTGTGTATAAAAATTAGCACTGTCTTAAATACGACTGCAGTGGCCTTCTCTCCCCCCCCCCCCGTAAAACGACTGTTTTATTGCGCATTTAGATTTTCAAACATTTTCTGTATTTTCACGGTACACACTTAACACGGCGCGTTTTGTTGGGCGTCGTACGGTCTCTATCGCTCGTCCAGCTTAAAACCAAGTTTGTAGATATCTCACGCAGTTTTGTATTTCGACTGTAATCAAGATCTTTGTCGGTGCATAAATCGGTGAATACGAATGAAAGAAAAAATGTGTACGAATATGTCGACAAAGCTAACATTTTCGTATAGTATACGTATTAAATTTTCTATTGCTTATATAACTAAAGGGGGAAATGCTGAAATATCTGATACTTCGCGTGTTTCTCGGACAGATCTGCGAAATAACACTAGACACTCCTATACGGCGATATTATTGATACCGCGCTTATTACAGAGTCTGTTCGAGAGCGAGTATTCCGGCGTCCGCGCTTTTCACCATTATCGTATTATTATGTATTCGACGATTACACACAACGTGCGGAATATATTTTCTATATTTCCATCAAAATATATATATATATAAACGAATTTATTATATAATGAAATCCGGCGGTCGAGGCAGGTGCGTTTACACGCGGCGAGGGATGCCGAGCGTACGGGGATAAGTCCAGGTGATGATGCAGAGACCATGGTCGCGGTCTGCTACAGTTATTATTATTACTATCATCAGTCTCCCCTCCCCCGCACTCATATTTTATTATATATTATATTTTGTATATAATCGAAAACGCGGTTATTACCGCGGTGGCTACTACAACCACCTTTACGTAGATATACCGCGTACATGTGGTGGTAGTATTATATATTTATATATATATATGTGTGTGTGTAACGGCGAAAGGGGTGACGTTTGCAGAGGCGAAGAGGAGAAGGAGGAGGTCGAAACCGGTCTATTATTATTATTATTATTATTATTATTATTATTATTATTATTATTATTATTATTATTATTACGCACGTTAATCTGTATATATCTGGCACGTGGGCCACACAAACAAACACGAATTCCGCCACCTGCTGCTGCTGCTGCCGCTGTGAGACTCGGGTATAGTGTGTATACGATATTTAAGCAGAACGGTTTTTTTTCGTTTTATTCTTTTTTTCAGGCGACACGGCTGCTGCGCAGCACCGGTTGATAATATGTTATGTGGTTTGTTATTGTCGATTCGACGCTTATTTTAATAATAACAGTAATAATAATAATAATAATAATAATAATAATAATAATAATAAAGAATAATAATAAAAAATTACCCGATTAACGTTGAAAAAAAAAATATTTTTACTTAACTCGGTCGAAAAAAGTTTTATTTTCTATTTAGGACTCAAATCATAATGTCATTTGATAAAACACGACAAAATGTTTGTCAAGTGTACTATGTAAGAATTTCAGAAAGGCGTTTATATAATATTGATTCCGCTACGGCTCTATAATGTTGGTCGTACACGTATATGTCGATCCCGTTATTAATTTCAAGTTAAATAATTATCGAATAAATGTGTTACGGCAATTCTGTCGTTCCTTTTACTCGAGTTTTTCATATTTTTTTGTTGATAATTTTCGATTTTAAAATAAGTTTAAACACTGTAACATTATTTATGGAATTATAATAAAAGAACTTCTCGATAAACGTGAAAATCTCAACGCTTTGGATACAGCGCTAAGAACGTGTCCAAAGAAGAAAAAATTAAAAAATACTATAATTTTTAAAAAAATATAAATAGTACAATAAAATATAAAAAAATATATGTAAAAAAATTTTTTTTTTCCAAGCGAAATTGTATTTTTTTATAATTAAAAAAAAAAGATATATATATATATATTAATATTTATAACACGTAGTACATAATGCGGTTTGCACGCAGTAATTTTAGATTCCGAACGAAGCGTTTTGACGTGATAAAAGTCTTTATAAATGTATACAATTAAATTAGCGAAGTAACGCGAAAATAAATTTGTCGATAATACAAGGGCAAATAAATATATATATATATATACTAACTGTTCCGACAGACATTGTCCTGTCCGAATTTCAATCAATTTTTTTTTATCGTTTTGTGAATTTGTGAAAACTATTAGAAATGTGATTAATGATTATATACGTACATATATTATGTTTTAAACTCAATAACAATGTGAATGGTTACCATGGTCACTGTTTAACGCCTAGAATCCCAAAATGTCCCGTGTTAGCTATCACCCTCGTTGGTAGCTATACAGGGTCCAATTATAAATCTAAACCATCTAGGGGCCCATTTAAACGCACGCGAAAAATTTCATTAAAATTTGATTTGAGAGGAGGAATACGAGGGGCTATAGCCCGGAGGCCACCTAAGAAATAAGGGTCCCAAAACATGTTGGGGCTATCGTTCATTTTTACGAACGTATAATATAATATACATATTGTATTGAGATTATGTATTCTACGATAATGTCTTTAACTATAATTGTGAAGCCGAACGTTAATTTTCAAAGTTGGCTCCTAATAAAAATTGACTGAGATCAGCGCAGATTGAAGAACAGGTCGAATGCGTTACCCCCAATATTATATTATCAAACGAATATTATAACAATACATTAAGTAATAATATACATATATTATTGTAATCGATTGAAAATGACACGTGTAAACAATTCGCGCAATGGATGACGTTTCGGCGGACACTTTTGCATTGAGCAAAGCAAGAAGAAATTGCTTACACGAACTATTATTAATTATTTATTTAAACATTATTATAATCGAATGTTATTGTTTATGTGACGTGCTATTAATTTCTGACGCGAAAATATATTTTATCAAAAGAATAATAATATCAAGTACAAATATATATTTTCTATGCGTTTGTAATATTAACTCGACGCCCTCTCTCTCTCTCTCTCTCTCTGTCTAAACTCTCTTTCTTTTGCAGTTGTTTCACTAAATACGTACGCATACGTATATATATATACGCACAAGAATTTTTTTTTTTTGTAAAATTAGGCTCATCCCCCTCCATCCCCAGATTGGGTCCACTTTTTTCATTAATCCCTTAACGTCGACACATTAAAAATGTAGCGAGGATAAGGAGGAGGAGCACGCTAAGAGCACATGGCCGCCGCCCTTGTGATTTTTTTTCACCAAATCCAAATGTTCTCTACACTGGCAAATGGGAAAAACATTGTGTCGTTAATAAACGATGTGGCGCGCGGCGCCACTGACCACCCCGCCGCCTGCACTTCGTGACTGTAGACATTGCAAACACGGTGTATGTCGGTGCGGCGCACGTGCAGTGGCGGCGGCCGTTGCAGGCAGACGGACGCACACGCGACAAATCGGTCGTGCCCGCCGCGTAACACAAATATAATATTACCCCCCGGCAGGGGTTGTACGACGTAGTGTAATATTTGTCGGAGAACGCGTTGTCGTAGGCGTGTGTGTGTATAAATATACGTACAAGTACGGGATAATACGGGACGGACATTATGCGTGTCGCGTACCTACTCCGAACGGAAACGGGTGTCGTCGCCACCGCCGGTGACAAAGCAATAGAGACGCCGGTGTATCACGTGCTACCGCCGTCACCACTACATACATAATATTATCGTAATACACACACGCGCGCGCGCGTCGGTGTCGAGTTCCTCCCGGATATCCGTCGTTTCTGGAGGATACCAGAAACTGCTGCAGGAAGTCGCTAACAATCGATCCGTCTGTGTGTGTGTGTGTGTGTGTGTATTACGAATGGTGTTGTTATTATTTTCGTGGTCGGCGGGCCGAAGGGAGGCCAACGCGTATTGGGACGGGCGCGGGAACGCAGCAGTCACGCAGTAGGGTCACAATTGTAGGGGGTGGTCCACGGTCTGTTCCCCCCCCCCAAGATCTAATCTCAAAAAATCTATTTATTTACTAATCACTTTAGGTTATTTATTTCTGGTTCGGACAGGGGGTCGCCCATTCGGAGGTACTCACTCATTTAAAAAATTACATAACAAAATAATTAAATAAAATGCGATTGAGTATTTAATAAATAATACGGCGTCTGATACATCGTAATATAATATTATACGTTTAACGCGTATTTATTTCAAAATTATATCATCTTCTTCTTCTTCTTCTTCTTGTTCTCTCCCCCCCCCCTCGCCTCTAACCAAATTATTTGAGGTCGGCCACATTTGTCCTAAACCTCCACTTGACGCGATCACTCACGTCTTCCACGCACAAACCATCGGTCCTCATATCACACTCTCAATCGCGTTCAACCACTTCTTCTTCGGTCTTCCTCTTCCTCTTCATTCTTCAACATTCATTTCTTATAACCGTTCTTGCCGCTTCCGAGTTGTCTCACATAACGCGACCAAACCACCTGAGTCTATTTCTCTCTCGTCTTCTCCACGATCGACGACACTCATATGCTTTCTCTCACGCATTCATCTCTCATCCTATCCTATCTTGTCACCCCAATCATCCATTTGACCATTCACGTCTCTGTTACACTCGTTCTCTGCTCTATTTTCTTGTACGCCGTTCAACACTCCAAAACCGTACTACACAGTTGGTCGCACTACACTCATATAGAACTTACTCATTAGTCTCATGTGAAATTCTCTTATCGTACAGAACATCGGATGCTTCTCTTCACTCTATTCACCCGCACTTTTAATTCTACGTTTCACATATACACGTCAAAACCCTCCTTTCTATTGTACAAAATTATATAATTCAAAAAGATACTTTAGCAAATCGTAACTATAGGTATAAGGAATTCGAATAGTCAAATCGAAATTTCAAGGTGGGGGCAGGCAATAGGTTTTCAATGGGCAAATGTTTTTCCCTGACCGTGTCATCGTAACTACACACGATATTTTTGTTGAACATGTAAAGTACGAAGTGTAGACATATATATATATATATGCATAATTACATACTCTTAAAAAAAGTTCAGAAAACAAAGGCGGTTTATTTTAGCATAGCATAATGTCAGACTACATTAACGAGACGTTTACAATATTGGATAAGATGGACTTTTTACTCGGTATAATATTGTTGGCTTGTTACGTTTCGAAAATATTTATATACTAAATGGGGGAAAATAATGTGATCAAAATAAATGATGAAAATTTATCGTAGAATCGTTATTATGACGGCGCACGACGAACGCGAATCGATCGAATGGATCATCGAATCAACTACATAAATGTATACTTGGACCATTCGACGAATCGTCCGAAATCACACGCGAGTTTTTCGAAGACTAAAATAAAAATTCGTGGATACTATTAATGTCTGTGCCATAATTATATCGTGATACGTGTACAAAATAACTAATAGTCTTAACAAATATATAAATAATTTTTTTTTTTTTTTTAATTGCGCGCGGGCGAATTCAGCTAGTTGTTTTATAAATCGATCGATTTAATCGAAAAGAAAAAAAACGTATTCTGGAGGGAACGCGTCACCAATGTCTCTATCTATTAGCTGTAATAGGTAACACACGTTGTACGTATAGGGTTACCGGATTGAATTCACCAGAATCCGAGACGTTTGTTTTCGTTTGCGTTTTACGGATGGCATTATCAAAAAAAAAAATAGTGTAATACGAATAAATGTACAAATTGGGTATTACGATTTTAATTGTCCGAAAGGAAACGGTTAGTTAAAAGCATGAGCTGACACACGTACGACGACACTAATGTGAATGTTACATAAAATACAGCAATCGACTCGTTTGACATAGGATAAAAAATAAACCATTAAACATCAGTATTTTAATGTTTATCGAAAATTTATAATAAATATTATTATTATTATTATTGTTACTCGGGTGGGAATTAAGATAATAAATATTTCGTTTTCGAGCTAAGAAAATCTAAAAATAAAGTATGACCTAATAATTGAGAATTCATTAATCGCCGTGTTATTATTATTATAAATATTTTTTTCCTCGTATACTTTATTCGTTTATTTTATTTTAGATTGCGAATGGAGTGGGCTAAGAAACTAGTGGTTATTTACAATGTTAGTGTTTATTTATCTTTTTTTTTTTTTCCTGCGCAACTCTTCCCCGATAGAAACGTTTCTTCGGACGTTAACGTGTTTAATATTTGAAGAAAATAAGAAATCCGGTAAGCGAATTCTCTCTAGTCGCGGTACCCGCACGTAAAGAGTTTAATTTATCCGATTTTCCTATTAACGCGTCACAGAAAATCAACGTGAAAACAATCAATCACTATAGTAATTTCGAAAATTGTCATTCTAGAATTTTGAAATTTCCAATGAATATGCGTATCGCCGTCGTACGATTGACGAAAATACAATATTCAAATATAATAATATTAATTTATAAATCATTATTAGACATTACCCGCGGCCGGGTGTGGTCGTCGCCGTTTGTTCTCAAAATCGAATTTAAAACGCGAGAGAGAAAAACGCAGAGAAATTATTATTATTATTATAATAATAATACAAAAAGGGTCTGAGCGCGTTTCCTGTCGTCTACGTAATATTATAATGTACACGCGCGTCAGCCCTCGTTAGCCTTTCTTTCGTTCCGTTTTGTCTCCTCTCCACCTCGTCTTCTCTGGTGGTACAACACACCGCGCCTACACTACTTGATAGGCAACGGTTACCCCTCCTCACTCATATTATTATTATTATTCAACGTTCTCCCGGCGTTCAGCTGTGTGTCACGTTCGTTGTCGATTTTACGCGATTTCTATAAAACGAATTCCGTCGTACGCCGTACGATTTCATTTGGCGGAAACACGCGGCCGACAGGAAGCCACCGTCAAACGTCGCGCGCAAACCCTTGGTCGCACGCGCCGACAACGGGCTATTCGATTGTTAATCGTTTTGTTTTTAATTCCCATCAGAAGGGTCCCCCCCCCCCGGGCCGAGTGCACTCCTTTCCGGGGGTTTTTTTCCCCCATCGTTTCGCGTTCGAAACAATTGGAGAGGCTGCGTGTTCACGTAAATCTTTACGACACGTCTCATTTACATAAATATACACATTTCCATTTTGAAGAATAGTTTTCATCGTCAAATCCCCAGCTATAATTCAATCATCGTTCTCCTTCACTATTAGCATTTTGAAAATTACTTTCTTTTTTTTCGTTCAAACGGTTTCACGATTCACGATCGCGTTCAAGCTCCGATATTAATTTTCAAGCGATCAACGGCGATGCGACGAGGCGCTGATGATTCTTCTAAGGCGGACACAGAAATCAACATGGTTTTTTTTTTACATTCATAAAAATTTTCGAAAATAAATAAACTCACCGTGTTGTAATTCCAGTGGCCCAGCCCGGGCTTGATAATATGTGGAATAAGCAATAAAAACAAAATAACGATATGAAGTTAATAGTAATAATATTATAACGGTCGTTTTTTCTTCACTTCGCCTACATAAGATTCATTCGGTAATAAGACTCATTTTGTGTTGGCCCCGAAGTGATATAGTTTCATAAATGGCGTCCGCTGTGTATTATATTATAAATATATATTTATATATATATATATATATGTATCTCTGTAATAACGATATCTTATATTAATTATACGTGTAAAATTTCGAGTTTGAAAAGCGATGCAAAAGCGGGTTTATAAACGTATATAATAAATTATGTAGAGAATTTCACTCTGTGACGTAAACGTTGTAAACATAACAATATAATATATATATACATATATAATAATGGATTAAAATTTCCGAGTGCTGCGCGCAGCGAAGAAAGACGAAATCTGACACATTACAAGAGTTTTAACAAGAATATTACGATAATATACTATAAATTATAGTACGTGTTATTCTATAAATTAATTTGAAATCACGTAAGCGGCGTAATAACAGATGTATTATAGTAAATTATATTAAAGATTTTAGTGAATAACCCCCGTGAATTGAATTCGCTCTATTATTTCGCGTTTACAAGGTTGTGCAGTTTATAAAGTACGTAATATTATATATATAAGGAACGTGACATTTTTCTCGTATATAAATTGTGTAAGCGTATATGATATGCTTATTTAATTTGTTTTTGGCTAAAACGATTATAAAACATGTGCGTATCTTAGGGTGCTTTCATAAAAAAAAAAAGAACTTATCATTTCTTATTTTCGGTGTTATTTTTTTTTTTGTTGTTGTTTTGAAACGAGGAGAAGGGCGATGATTTCTTATTGTTTCATACTTTTTGAGTACTCTCAAAATAGCGTAATTACAGAGAAGTTTAACTTCCATATTATAATTTCGTCCTTCTCCCCCTCATAAAAGAAAAAAAATGTAATTGATTTCTGTATGTTCTCGGTTTTAAAAGTGTATTAGACATTTGTTGACAAATTTTTTTTAAAATATTTTTATATTTTTCTACGATAGAAATAAATATTGTTGAAAACTTCATAATAATTTTTAAACATTTGGTAAATTGGTAAATAATTCCTAAACATTTATTTTCGTACCTATAATCCACAGTATAGGTATTACATGTGCGCGAATATATTTTGAATCGAAATAAATGTCGGGTGTAATTATTTATACGAGTATATTTAATCAATAACACTATGTATAATAAATAGTGCTCGATCTGTTAAACAATTTTTGCTAAAATGAGACGAGTTATAGTGTGGCACGTTACAAAAAACGTTTAACATCGACGGGCTGGTGATAATTTAACAGAGACGTGTCAACAAACATAAATCGCGTTTGTAAAACATATTGTTTAAAATAAACTTTTAGCAGCACGATAGAATATTTTCATCGTTATTTAAGTATATTTTATATTATTAGAATTTAAATATATTAATTTTTTGATTTTTTTTTTTTTTTTTAATATTGCACATTTGTGTTTTTATATTTTGTACTGCGACAAAAGAGACAGTGAACATCGGGTGATCGCGCCGTTTTTCCTGAAGTATATGACGTTTAGGCTTCCCCCTAAGATTTTGATTCTAACTGCGACCATATACCTACGCGGCTATTCGTATATGTTTTTATGTACCCGTTAATTGTGTTTTATTTTTTCATCAAAGTGTATGAAAAAACATGATTCGGTCAAACAATATTGTAAATTTTATAGTTCTTACAACATTGGCGTAGTAATTTAGACAATGTTGTAAAAACGGCGTTCCGACTGGGTCGACTATAAACTAAAGACAAACAAAATACACTCATCGTGTATTTCAGGGGTTGGTAAAATTTTGTACCAAAGCGGACCATTTTTTTTTTTTTTTACTTTTCATTAAAATAGTCATTATTAAAAATAAGGTTTTAACATAATCAAAATAATAATAATTTTATTAATATCAAAAATCATAATACGATTTTTAATGTTCGATTGTCCTTATTTACTGTTTCTGAACAAAATTTAAAATAAAAATATTATTATACGAACGATTGAATAAACAAAATTATTATTTTAAACAAAAAAAAAAAAAAATTGTAATAGGATTGAATAAAAACCAATTTGGGCGTTTGTGCCCAAATTGCATTTCGGAATATCAATCAAACGAATTGCGTTCAATACGATAATATTCGTAATGTACACATTATCTCACACATATTTCCTTTAAATCGGAAAGTGGATTTTTAAAACTATTTCATGTACGAACAACGCGATAAATCACTTGGAGTAAAGAAAAACTCCTCCTCGATCTGCCAACATCAGCGTCACAGTGACACACGTAATTCGAAAAGTGTCTCTACGAGACAGTATACGCGCGTGTATTCCTATAAATATTTCTCCCGACGCGTAATATGGCACACACTTTTGTGTATGACACTATCAACGGACTTTTTTCAATAATTTTCGCGTTAAAATTATTGACACCGATTATTATTATTATACGTCTCGTGGCTGGGCGTGATTTCAACAATTTCTCCGACACCGCGGTGAACGTTACCATTACACGGCGTCATGAACGCAGTTGTCGCCATATTTTCACATTCCTATGCCGAAAGAATTCAGTAGCCACGAGACGTATCCCCGCGTATCTGCACGCGGCGTAGAATAATTTTTATTTTTATATTTAACTTTTCATAAATTTTAAACAATAAATATATTTTTACAAATAACCGAACTTGCAAAAAAAAAAAATAAAATATATATATGTGTGTATTTAGTTATATTATACGAATCAAATATACGTACGTATAGTTTTAATCGATGTACAAAACAATAATTATTGACTTCAATGGCAACACGACGAATATCATCTGTTCCGACGAATAGAACGGCCACAAAACCGATAGTGTCCGGTATTCAGAGGTGTCACTGTTGGCAACTCGTCACGATGGAAATAAACGCCGTATTGCGTTAAAAAAAAAAAAGAAGAATTTATACAGGATTTATATATACCAGACCTAACCTATACCGTAGTAACGAGATCTACCGCGTGTGACGGAGGGCACGCGCGCGAGTTCTCCTCCGTGTTTTTCACCGTTGTCGTTTTAAAACAAGTACACGCGCGCGCTACGCCACAATATTATTATTATTATTACTATTATTATTATTATTATTATTATTATTATTATTATTATTATTATTACTATTATTATTGTTATATTGCTTTTGTGTACAATAAAATATTCTCTCGGCGGTTACGTTTTTTTTTTTTTTTTTGTAAAATTTTTTTTAATCGCCGTCTTCCTGCTGCCTACGTATTATATTATATATTTTTAATACGATATTTTTCTTCTTCAAATCATCACATATTCACACTGGCTTCACGTACTGATGAATATGTGTTGTAACAGCTTCAAAAACGAGAGTATTCATCAAGTCGTTAACGTGCAGCGCGGTGCGTGTATATACGCGTAACAAGGGAAACGGACACACAGAGAGAGAGAGTGAGAAACCGTTACGCCACCGAAGATACCACTCTATATTTAATAACGAGTACGTACACGGGCGTTATTTTTAAATATTATATTTTATTCCGGACGTTAATAATTCGTGTTTATACGAAGAATTTTTTTTTTTATAATACATATATGTCGCATTCGAGATGGGTTTATTCGTAGATTAATGACGATTGTATAACACTGGTGCGCAGCTTTAAAAAAAAATCCACTTAAAATACTCACAGAAATATTACTTTTTTTTATTGTCAAAACGAACCGTATGCATAGTGTTTTAATTCAATTGAACAAAAGTGGTGATTGTGTGTATTTAACGCGACGCGTTCACTACTCCTGTATAGAGTTTAGTTCATAATGCCTTATATTATTATTATTAATAATAATAATAATAATAATACGCTTTATATAATTTTATATCGTTTCGAATAAATCACGCACAATACCTCACGCAGTTATTTAAATATTTAAAATCCTAATTATAATCCAGCGATTCAATCGAGCCGCGCTCAATTTCTTCGTAAAATCCAAGAAGCTCTTTAAAAAAAAAAAAAAGTAACCATCCGCGGGGTGTTGTGAATGGCGTTCAAATTAATTACATTAGATAAAGATTTTAGTGTTTTGTTAGTACTATGAATTTGAAACAGCGATGATAAATCATTGCGTGCGATAAAAACGATATTCTGAACGGAACTCATCGGTGCAATATGCATTTTGTCGAAAAATTTGAAATGGTTATAAAAAGAAATTGTGACTTAACGAATTTCAATTTTTTTTTTTTTTAATACAGTCGAAGTAACAATCGTCTGATATTCTTTTAAACTTTTAAGCCTTTAAACCGAAAATTACCTCTTTCACGGATATTAAATACCTCGAAATCTACAATTCCTATAAATAGCCAAATATAAATAATTTTTTTGGAAAAAAATTGTCTCGTTAATACAGTCCAAAGTTATGTGTTTGGTAAGAATGTCATGTTTCTATAATAGAAATATAGAAATAACGATAATCGATTTTGACGAATTTTACTGTTTTAAGTAGTTTTTCGGTAGTTTTTCTGACGCTTTACAAAATTATCGAGAAAATCGAAAAATGACCATTTTAAAGTATCGACTAGATACGGAATTCGCTACCGCAAAAAATAGTGTTATGCTTAAAAATCGAAGCGCTCCTTCTGGTCGAATTCTTGAGTACAGACAAACAGTAAACAGAAAAATCAAACACATCATTGTAAAACCAATACATTCCTCACGCCACCCGGAACGAATAATATTATTATTCACGTGAACTACGACGGAAAATGATAAAAAAAAAATAAATAATAAAACTACATAGCATTTTTACTGTTAATATATTTTTATTTAAAAAAAAAACAAAATAATAATTTTTTCTTGCGTAGTACATTAAACGCGATGCCGCTTAATTGAATATTTATGGTGACCATAAGCGTTGCGCTCGTATTCGAGTGTACCAAACACCGATACGCATACGGAGCGCGTTATACTTTTATAAGTAATATTTTTCGTATTATCTATCTCCCGGTCGTTTTTTCCCCCTCTATCCGAAACATTATATACGTGATACGAATAACACATTTAATATATTATTATTATGTGCACACAAAATACATATATTATACTACATCTGCCGCAGTGGAAAAAGCAAATTCGAAAAAAGAAAGAAAAATAGACGAGTCCGTTTTCTCTCTGTAATAATGCTGCTGTCAGCTGTATTTTAATCGAGAAATTTCATATTTGAAAATAAACGTGACCAAAACGAAAACAATGACTGCAGTTCGAAGATATCAAACTCATTATACACCCGTACAACTAAAGAATACAATATTATTCAAAAATCCAAAAAGTCACACAACTCTGCATTCATGAAAAGCTAAATCACATATAACAATAATAATAATGATAATAATAATAATAATGATAATAATAATAATAATAATAATAATAATAATAATAATAATAATAATAATAATAATAATAATAATAATAATAATAATAATAATAATAATAATAATTAATCTATCGTTGAATAAGTATTATTCTATAGCCGAACAGACACTCACGAAGAAACACAATCTGTTAACTATAGTAGTATAATTTTAACATCGAAATTGGAAAAAATTCGTTAAAACATTCGCGTATGAGGAACGTGTAGCTCTAAAAATAGCTAATATATTATTATTTATACGCATATAACAGATTGATTAGATGAGACGTATCGATTTTAAAATTGTAATAGTAATGGTTTTAATTTGTCGCAAAAATAAAGATTTTTCTTTTTAAATTTTTTATCTTACTATACCGTATATAAATACGGTATATATTTATATACTGTCGGCTTTTGCACTTACAACCTTTAAAAAAAAGCTAAAGTTGATACATTTTACATTTTTTTTTAAACTTCTCAGACGATGCTTTCTTAGTTGGAAATGTTAATAGCACATGAATCTAAATAACTAATTTTAATTTTGCAATTCTTTTTGTTGCATATTATTCGAGTTTTTTTTTACTTTACATTTTTCAATTTTCGACATTTTTAGGCCATTTCTCTACAATTTTGAAAATTCTTAATGACGAAGAATAGCTGCAAATCAGTGTTTTTCCGATGATTTCAGTTCTGAATATTCGGCTCATTTCAAATTTCCCCTATATAGAAATTTTTCTAAACATAAATACATATTTCCTATCCGATAATCGTCGTTCATTTAATTTTGACAACATTAAACATGCTTTAATTGTACAATGCAATAATTTTGAGCAATTTGTGTTTTATAAATCAAAAAGAGAAAAAAATTATAAATATATACATATTTTTTTAATTTTTATTAATTTTAAACCATTAATTGTAATAATTGTTAAGGTAATTTTTGCACGATCATTTTTTCTCTTTTTTTTTATCATTTTAAGTGATATTTCCATTTTTAAAATCATTTTATGATCTTATGCAACTTTCGAGCACTAGATAATATGGAACGTGCAGTTGAATCTGCCTAAGTTAAAATTAGAAAAATTACAGAGAAAACAATAATGTTTTATATAATTGATGTATTATCGTTTCCCCCCCCCCCAACATTATTCTCGTGCAGTCATAAAGAAATCGCTCTATAATACAATATAATCGAGAAGAATTTTGTATATAATTTTATATATATTTTTAATATAAGAATTTTTCGTATTAGCGGTAAGCGCCAAAAAGTCTAGTTGCGGCTGTATCGTCTTTAATATATGATAAATAATAAAGCGGAATAAAACCGCTTACATGCGCTTTACTATTACACTGTACAAAGTCATAGTAACAACAGGATTTTGTAGAGACAAAAACACTTTACCGAAATCCCGGCACTAGAAAAACAGAGAGTTTATAACCGTCGTAGATTAGAAATGACATATTAAACGTACATTTTATACGTGTGTGTGTGTGTGTGTAATACTCTCGCATATAAATCATATTAAACGTATTAAGCGTATGCCATGAGAATAGAGAACAATGGCGTTTTTTGTATGTGTGTGTGTGTGTGTATAAAACGTATATTATATGACAATATTATCTCGGTTAGGTACGACTCGAGATAATGCATCTACATATATGGAGTGCGTTGAATACGAAATAAACGGTTCAAAAATATTTAAAAAAAAAATAAATAAAAATATTCATACATTTATCAGATTATATATATATATATATATATAAAGTTATAAACAAATTGCTTTTATGGAAATAGATTTCGGAATAATTATAATTTTCGACACGCGCGTGTAATATAGCGTAGGTACATATTAATCTTATTGCGAAATCTGTTAAATCGGAAGAGAAAATTTTTTTTCTCTCTTTGTAAACGTATATTACGAAAATTACTATATTATTATTATTATTTTTTTTTTTACGATTTAACGTTAAACGATTTCACGATACGGATTTTGTAATAACAAAAAAAAAAAAAATGTGCTGCGTGGATATCGCTTAAGTGAATTACTCTTAAGGATAAGAGTAATTATTCGGATAAGGATTATAAAAGTTTTTTTTGTATTACTATATATCTACTTACGTCCGTTATAGACTTAGAGATGTACTCTTCCGTTAAAAAAAAAAATCAAGATAATCGGATGAGTAGTTCCAGAGAACACGCGTGACAAAGATTTCTATTTTCACATTTTTGAGATGGGAAAAGTCGAAAATCGACTTCATGAATGGACCTAATGTGCCTAATGCATTGTTTTAATGATCTAAAACCATCTTCACATTACATATATATATATGGGTAAAAGAACAAGATAAAACGATTCTGAGTAGAGCTTCGATGTGACATTATTTTTTTTTTTTTAAGAAGATTTTTTTTGAGATAAATCAAAAAAATGAGTTCTCTAAAGTACCAACTAGGTGCAGTTTTCTACTGGAAACCGAGTACGACTGTAAAGATCGGAGCTTTCTCTCGGGTAGAATTTTTGGATTAAAAAGAAATAATAAAAAAGAAATCGTTATCGAACCAATGAATTCCTCGCTTCGCTCAGAATCAGAAAGAAAATAAAATAAACACCTATAGAATGTATTTATTTTTTTTTTTTTTATACAGAATTCGAACGAATGGAACACTCAATCTCATTAACGCTTTTATCGAAAATACTACACGATTATGATGAAAAACACGCCAATATACGAAACGACAAATCGTATTGTACAGACTCGGACTTATTATAACCCCACGCGTGAGTAATAGGTATTGCGAGTACAACGGTAATAATAGAACAAGTACGTATAATGTTAGTGTATGAAATTTCGTTAATTGGTGTATAAAAATACAACCTAAACGTTTTATCAAATAACGATGGTGCCGAAATACTCATACGGAATTAAACGTGTTAAATATATTGCTGCTGGATTGAGCAATGGACTTGTTGCAGACGTAATTTTAATAAATTATAAAAATTCCTGTCACCTTTGTTGTCGAGCGCACTGGAGAAACCAAATGAACTACACCGCGGACGTTCATCTACGTTATTTCGCGCAAAACGTTCGTGTACCAACGCGCGCGCGTCCGTTCAAAAATTAAAACGTTTGTGGCGGCGAAACGGAGTTGACCTGTCCAGCTCGCGCGTTGTGGCGCGCGCGTATTTGTTTTCATTGAAGCCAACGGACGACCCATCAGAGGAAACGCAGGAGGGTGAAACAATTTATAGGACGTATGACGTTCGCGTAGACGGTGTGCGGATTTTGGCGCACGAGAGAATGAATGTCGAGCCAAGACGTTCAAAATTATGAAGGGAAGTTGTGAACAGATTGTTTCTTGGATCCCGATACAATGAGTGTTAAAAGGTTTGGTTGGAGGGCGGGAGCATGAGGTGGTCGTAGGCGGCACCAGAAGAGGACGTTTCAATCGTTCTTTGATGATTTAATAGCATACCGTTACCGCGTATACCCAACAACCGGTACTTTTGTAAAAATGTCGTATTCATAAATAGACGAGATGACGGGGTGGCCGGAGAGAAGGTACTGCTGGAGAAGAAGCCCTCCTGGTCGGTTGCATTAAAGAACAAAAAAAAGGAAAAAGGATTTGGAAGGAGTGAATAAGACCTTCGTCGATATTTCACAGGAGTCTCCGCGGAGGAGTGTTGAATGCCGACCGACGAGAATCTCAAACAAACCGTTTGGTATACCCGATAAGCGATTGAACGGCGGGTACCGCGCACTAGCATATATAATATCACTCGTACACGGCAAAGTGCATAACTCTGCACAACGTAAAACTCCCACAAGCGCGTACGTACCTAACCGTCATCTTTCCTATATGTTATAAACACTTATCCCACCGCCGACGACCAATAAATTGCGCTTGCCTCTCCTACTCGCCTCATCCCACCCGTTCATTGTAACACTTTCGTGCTGTACGTGATCATGTATAATGCGGTGTTGCAGGACCATTGACGAGACGATGCGGCGACGTGTGTACTGTGCGCACGAGTGCGCGAAACGCCAACGACGGACGTATTATAACGGCCGTCTATCGACGTAGGTACCTCCTATATACGTGTACAAGTACACATTTATTATTATTATTATTATTATTATTATTATTATTATTATTATTATGTGTACGCGAGTATTGTGAGCGCGGTACAGCTCTCCCGCGGAGCGCTAAACGTGTGAAGAGACCGGCTGCGGCTGTGGCTGAGGCTGCGGCGGCCCGTGTTTATTTTATATACGACTTTTAATATATATATATATATATACACATTTTTTTTTTTTTTTTTACTCGGAATCATAAATACATCGTAATCACACAATACACCTCGGCGCGGCGCGTTACGTGCCTGTGCTCGGATGCCACGGATTAGTTCGATTTCGATTTCTATGTATTATTATTATTATTATTATTATTATATTACCTTGGAGGGTTCGAAAAATTCTTCGCGCCGCCGTTGACCGGAGCGACGGTACACGACGACGAGAACGAGGAGGAGAATAATAAGAACGAGAGAGAGAGGAAAAAAAAAATAAAAAAAATATATATCGCGTCGATTCCGACGGGGTAAAAGGTAATTTGGAAAACTCGCGGGCGACTGGACGGACGAATGCGCGCCTATGAAACCTCCCCCGTTATACGAGTCACGTACATGCGACGAGATCAAAGGGACGTCGTTCAACGACGACCGATGCGTGCTGCCGCAGGAGAGAGTTCACACGCCGGTGGCGCGACCAGACATTTTCTAAAGGTACGTTTATTTAATAAACGTAATGCGTAATAATATAACGAATACGGAGATAATAAGAAATTAACAAAAAAAAAACTATATATATATATATATATACGTTTTTACTCGACGCGTAATCGATTGGTTTTTTTTCTCGAAAAAAAAATTAAACCAACATTTAATCGGTGTATTTGAAAAGATTCGCCGTGCGATTTATACAGATTTTAACGAATTCCATTTAAATTCCAAATTAGTATTTAAACTATTTAAAACGAATCGATAGGATTACGAGTAAAGTCGAAACTGTCAATAATAATTAATTATTAACTCGTAAAAATATAACACGTAACAATTATATATACATTTTGCAAATAATTCACCACTCCTGCAGGGCATTATCAACAAAAATCTGCAAAATTTGAATTTAAATGTTACATACGTCTGGGTATTTTATAATAGGTACACGAATAATAATCAAAATTGCGCGGTAGTATACGGAATACTGTATTCAAAATATTTTTTATGTGTTCTAAACGCTTTTGTAAAAATACTTTTTTCGAAAATATTCCGAATACTTTTTAAAGATTAACCGATAATACGTTAAATCTTTGTCATTGCTATGGGGGAAAAATTACTTTCCACCATACGAATTGAACAAACTCTATTCTATTTATTTTTAAACGTTTTTTCTTTTTTGTCTCCATAAATTCAATTCAAATTCCGTTTTCCAATATTCGATTTTCGTATCAAAGTGTTTTGTGTTTTTATTGGGTTCGAATGATTCCAATTATGAGTTCGATTTTTAAACCGAACCGTGCGCGATTGGTAATTGTAATAATTTTCAAAACGTTTGGAAACGAATCGCGGAATCGTATATTTATTTCCAATATTATTTGCACTGTTATTAGGCGGACGTTATCGACACACTATATCGTCATCCATATAGGTAAGTTTCCACGATTCAACATTTATTTTGTTTTCACTCGATCAAATTCGCGGATAACGGGAGAATGAAATCGAAAAAAAGTTCTTCGTTAAACGCACAAAACGTTTCCGTTAACACTTTGAAGTCCAGTGATAGGGTTTACGGGAAAACAGATGTTCAATAATTGTTGGAAAAACGAATCCGTGCGCCGTAAAATAGTGTGCAATGCCGCACGGGCCTCCAAATACGTAACATTATTACGAATCTAATAGTATCATATTAGATTACTTTCGAATCGGCCTAATTATAATATTTTCATATCCATAATCAATATTCAGAATGTCCGCGATGGGACTCATACAAATTCCAGGACAATAAAAGACGAGTTTACGAAACAAATTTAAAAAAAAAAAATGTCATCAAAAAACATTTAAGTTGAAGTCAGTGTGCTTTATAATTTGTATTTGTCTGAGCGTTTCTATAGCAATTTAAAAATTGGTTAGGTTTAAAGAAAATTACCGCGGTGTAGTTTGGTCCAACTAGAAACGCAGCTCTACAGCTGTAAAAAGAGCGCAATAATGCTAGGTGCGGAACAGCTACATCAACAATAAACCGAAAGTATATCTCATATGTGTGCCCGCTTCTCCACACCCTTAACCCCAAAACGACAAAAGTGGGCCGAACACGTATGGAAAATTAAAAAAAAGTAAATGTGAAGATTGAAAACAGTTGTCCGCGGTAAACGGTACGTATATGATAGTAAAGCATAGAACAAGGACGTACAAAAGCCGTCGATGGACCAGCAAGAAATGGAAGGATACCGTATGGATAGAGATAGACGGAGACGCTCGGCAAGCTGCTAAAAGACATTGTAAAACGTTTAAAGAACAAGTCACTAGGTATCGCGTATTATGAAATATTTGTTCGTCGTCGTCGACCGTATAATAATAATGATAATGATGATGATGATGATAATAATAATAATAATAAAGAAAGGAAAAGAAAAATTCGCATTTCATTTGATAAAAATAACGTTTCTCGTCTCGCGTATATAAGTACGTTTCCTGGGCGTGATAAACACGAATACTGTAACCGTATTGCACGCAATGACACTGTACATCTTTCATACGTTATTCGATATTTTATGTGTCGTCGACGGTGAGGAACAAAATGGAATTCGCTTATTACGTTCGTTTTAACGTTATTTTTAGTGCATTTGTTTCTCCGGGGTTGGGAAATTCGTCGTCCCTGTGCGAGCATAACACGACAGTGTTTAAGTAGCGACATATGTTAACAGAACGCGCCGCGATATCGAGTGGACGACAACGGATCGGATTACCGGACCACGTGCCTGCGTCGTATTATTACTAGTATAGCCAGGTGTTTAAATATCAATGCGCTTATATAAATTATTATTATTATTCGAATCCAATAACCGATATGTTTCACGGGATTATTCGTCGACGCGCTTTTGTATTTTATATATATATTATTTTTTTTTTTTTTGAAAAAAAAATGTTTCATTTATTTTTAACAGACCAAACAGATCGTAGTCGACACAGATTTAACAATATTGTAGAATACACGATTCGATATACACTATAAATTAGTCTTATTTTTTTTTTTTTTTTTTGCATTTTATCTCGTCATTATTTTATAAATTTTTTTTGTTAATCGGAGAAAACAATCCGTTATTTTCCCAAGTCGTAAACACATTTTTTTTTTTAAACGTACGCGATAAATAAATGGACATTGTGTTTCCAAGTGGTCGACTACGATTAACGAACATGAATATAATAAAAATACGTTCCGCAACGTTAATACCGATTGTTATCAATAATAACGTAATTAATAACAAACGATTTCGTGGATTTTTTTGTTTTTAATTTAAAAGGGTAGCGGAGTGTTGTGAATGCGACGCTTAAGTGAATTGCTTGGATAAAGATTTTAGAGTGTATTGCGTTATCACTATAAATTTGAAAATAACGTTAAGTCATTGCATTCGATAAAATGATTCTGAGCGGAGCTTCGGTGTAATATTTTGAGTATACATACCAAAAACTAATTCTTTTCACGAATCAAATACCTCAAAAACCTATAATTAATATTAATAGTCCGAAATTAAAAGAGAGTTTTTTTTTTTATGAATATTTCAAGTTTCTATACCCATTTGTTCCAAAATTACCAAAAAAATAACAACGAAATCGCGTTTTTACGTAATATTTTGATGATTTTTGAGTTATATTTTTTGGCACTTTTATAAAAAAAAAATCGAAAAATGACCTCTCTAAAGTACTAACTAAATGCAATTCGCTACCGGAAAGAAACGGTGATAGTAATGACCGAAACATTTCGTCTGAATTTTTGGATACAGACATTAAAACACGTATATTATTTTCGATTTTACCAAGAAATACAAAAATATTTACCATCGACAAGTATAAGATACGGAATTACACAACGAATGTATATACAGTGTGTAAACGGTAATTGAAAACACTCGATATCTTTGCGGAGAATCATGCTATTTGAATTTTCTTTTTTTAGTTAATTGTTATACTTAATTATACATATTTGTATGCCATTTAAACTTTTTTCTTTTGGTTGGGTATGCGCATGCACAATATCACTTATTCTTCTTAAATGGTAAACCCTCTGCCCCCAATTGACCACTGATTATTTTTGTCCGTATTTTTATAATGGTTTAATCAATTTTCTAAGTACATCATTAGCTGAGTTATGAATGTTTCAATTTATTTGAAATTTTTCTCGAGAATTTGTAATACTTTTGCCGTTACATGGATATTTTTTAATTAGAGAGGTTGGTTCAAACACTTTACTGTTTATTCTATGTTCCACAGTTGTTTTTAATTAGCGTTTACACACTGTAAATATTTTGGAAAAACAAATAAATTATAATTCTAACGACTATCTTCAACCCAATAGACTTACAATCTAAACGAAATAAGTGAAAAAAAAAAACAACGCGGATTTTGATATTATAAGTTCACATCAATGTCGCATCAAGAGTAAGATGCTATACAGGCAAAAGAAACTGTGCCAACACCCGAGATATTTGATTTTTTAAATGTTCAAAAATTGAAATATTTATCGTGATATATCAGCCGTTTCATGGCGCAAATAACACTGAAGTGACCACTGAAGACCACTGCACTACTTGACACGCCGAATTTTCAAACAAAATAAATTACAATGACGCAGAATTGATTTTTAATTGTTTAATTCTTAAGAAGATATAAGGTTTCAAAAATAAAAAATTGTAAAAATTGTACTTTCAAAATGCTTATAATACTTTTTTAAGGATAAAAGATATTTAAAGTTTGTGACTATGTTATCTTATAGGTATAATATTTCGTAGTTGTCTATAGCCTTCGGAGTTCTTTCCCGCGTGAAGCAATTATTTTGATTATAATCATGAGAGTCTTAATAGTGATTTAATCGACAAATGATGCCGATATGGCCTCCGTGGAAATGAGAATCTGAATCTATTGTTTTGTGACCGCAGTAAATATTATATTTTGTTATTAAAAATTTCTCCGTTTCAATGTCAATAAACCTATGTTTACGTTGCAGTGACGTTTACGGCGGTTGTGACGCAGTAAATAAATCGAGTAGATAGTAAACTATTTACATATTTTTATGTGATTTAAAAAAGAAATTCGATTTCTTTTCTTTCTTTTTTTTTTTAATGGGCGTTTCTGAAGTTGTACAGAATTTTGTTTAAACACAACACTATGCATAATTACAAATATATATATATATATTGTTTTTGTTTAAGACACACACACAATGACGACCAAATATTTATTCACAAAAATCATGTACTAAAGAGAAAGGAACTTTTAAAAATATGTTTTCGACGTATATTGCAGAAAATATGCGTAGAATACTTAATTATTTATAATAACACGTAAGAAAAGCGATACTATATGAGATATTTTGCAGGTATAAGGCCCAGGAAAACTTTTTCTATAGGAGGGGCTCGAGATTTTAAACTTCATATAATTATAGCAATATTGTTATAATGTGTACTGATATTTGTTATTATTTTTACAATCGAGGAAACACGATTTTAACGTTTTAAATAACAATAAATTGGGGGGGGGGAAGACTTTAACGAGGTGGAAACATATACAATAGTGTGTGAATTGAATTATAAAAAAAAAATACTACGGGTTGTTATCAATATTATTTAATGTACATTTATCAATATAAAATCATTATTTTTTAAATCCTGAATGTATTAGTTTTACAATGATGTGTTTATGTCAGTGTCCAAAAATTCTACCAGAAGGAGTGCTTCTGGTCTTTACAGTCATGTCTGGTTTCTAATAGAAAATTACATTTAGTTAGTGCACTTTCTCTAACGACCTCTCTAGGTCATTTTTCGATTATCTCGAAATCGTCTAAAAAAAAAAAAAAAAAAGAATTCAAAAACTATGGAGAAACTACGGTAAAAACGCAATTCCATCAAAATCGATTATCGTTATTTTTTTGTAGTCTTGAAACTACCGGTGTCACATAGAGACTAATACAGTGTTCACCAAATATGTAACTATATGTTAGAGGAATAATAAATGTGTTCAAAAAGTTTCATTCGATTGTTGGCTGTTAATAACAATATTATGGATAATTGTATATGTAAATCCAATCTATACATGCGCTGTATTATTATGAATAATACAAACAATATTACACCCGAAGCTCCAATGATCAGAGTGGTTTTTATCGCGAATCGCTTTCAAATGTGTATAACGGTACGTTGCCTTTTAAGTAAAAAAAAAAAAAAAAAAAAAAAACGTTTATTTCGCGTAGGAAACAGTTAAAATAGTTTATATAGACGCACGTTATTTATAGGTATAAAGAATAAAATCGATATTTGAAAAGCATACCGAGAAAACACCGGTCGCAGAGAAGTTCGGCGGGGCCGGGGAGTGTTTTGAAAAATTCGCGCTCTACGCGGGCATCTGCTGCAGCTGACCGCCCCCGCCGATCTAGAAATCACGAGACGCGTCTCGCGCACAGTAAGCAGATGGTATTATTATTATTATTATTTATTATTTTTTGACGAGGGAGAGAAAACAAAAATCGAACTCCTTCACACGTACAATATAACAACAATAATTCCGAATGACGTGTTCTGAATAATACCCACCGCCGTCTGTATATAAAAACGTTGTAGTAGTGAAACAAACGCGTCTGGTGAAAGAGCACAGACGACAACGACTCGCGGAAGTTAATACGCTCGTATTATACGAAAAACGTCCGTTGACGATTGGATTTCGCGACGTTCGTACGACGGAATTGACCGGAACTCGATGAGAACGATGGCGATTTAACACTCTCCGTTCGTCCGAGTGAAATATCGGCAAAAAAATAAAGAAAAAACGCGCAATTAATTGTATAGTTTATGTGGTTTGTTGTAATTCTCATATTACATTATAATCATACATCTGAGTGAGACGACGATCATATTCGTGTATGGTGATTATTAATTGACAAAGAGATGCTTTTTGTCTAACATTTTTACACGAAGCAAGGCGATGAAATTTTAAATTCTCGATTTTTGAACGGTGGGGGGGACCTTATAACAGTGTAATAAACATACAATATTTACTGTTATAATCGCCCACTCTTAATCCCGGCCTGAATGAAATGTCTAAAATATCAACTGGACACAGTTCTGTTACCGGATTTCAATTATTATAAGAGCACGTAACTATCGGAACATTCGTTTCTGTATACGGAAAAAAAAATCATGCTCGTCGTAGTAAAACCGATAAAAAAAAGCCTTCGATAACGGGAATAAGTTGATTTTTTTTTTTAATTCGCGTAGAAATCGTAGAAAAACCAATTTTAACGAATTCCGATCGTAATACGTCAATATATAATGTACGTAAGAATATATCTACGCGAGCCGTACGGAAACCGTATAAAAGTGTATAAGAGAATACAATTTATCGCGGTCAAATCGGATTTTTTTTTTGCTTAGATTGTGTTGACTATACTGTTCGTAGGCTCCGTTTAGCTAACTAAATAAAATCGTTACGTAAAAAAAGGCCTGTGCACTTTATCGCGAAAAGTTGAAAAAAAATCCAAAACCGAACGTTTATGGGAACTCTTTGGACGAAAAATGTGAATGAAATGTTTTTTTTTTTTTTTTTTAATGTTTTAACTCTCTGTTACGCGATAAATCGCGGTATGCAAAAAATTTCTGTTTTTACCATTAACGACGCGTTACGTCGTATACGCCTAATCACTTCATTTTATTTAGTATTTAATTTATAAATAAAAAAAATACGAATTTTTATTGACAGACTAATGAAATGTCTCTTTTTCGAAACATCGACGTCCCAAAGCTCTGGTTCTAACGGTTTTGCCGTTTTTCGAAGCACCTCTGAACTCATCCCAAAGTTATTTTAATTCAATCTGTTCCGTCGGGTTGTGTTCGATTGGTACGTGGGCGGAATTCAAGAGAGGAATGTGGTTGTCGTAATGTCAACGGAAAAAAAATCTGATATAGAAACAAAGTATCATTTTCCTTTCGCTCCGAAAACCGAAGTATTTTATCGCTGGACATGAAACGTTGCATTTAAATTTATTTTAAATAAATTATTTATTAACACGTTTCCAATAGCTATAACACGTCTTATCAATTAAAACATTTTCAGGCAATAATTTCTAAACAATCGTTTTTTTTAATTCTTAAAAATTAAGAAAAGAAAAAAATTGTTATTTTCAAACAAATGTTTATTATGCCCTTAACCATAATAAATATTCATGAAATATATAATACTTGTGTATATGTTCATCGGCTCCAGTCGAGCAATTTTCCTTTGTAAGTTTATTCAGTGTCCAAGTCGAGCAAAAATTATCCGATACATTAGTCGAGCCACTCTTTTCTTTCGAAAAAAAAAATCAATCTTTCTTAAATAATATCTATTTAATTCCAATGTGAATTTAAAAAAATAATTCATAATACGCTTTTATTAATTTTTTTTTTTTTTTTAGTTATTGGTGCATAATTATGTAATAAATATATAAAAGGTGGCGAGTCGCGGGTGTTGTGAATGTCGCTTAAGTGAATTATACTTGGACAACGTTTTAGAGTTTTTTTTTATCACATATCAAATTTGATTAGCTACGGCGATAAAATCATTGGATTCGCTAAAACGAATCTGAGGCGTATTAATGCCTCGGTGTATTAGTGAACTTTGTCAAACATTTTAATGCAGTAATAAAAAAAAATTGTGATTTTTTTTTGTTGATAAAGTTGAAGTACCTATGAAGTCGTATAAAATGGTGAGTCGTTAAAACCAAAAACGATTATTTCATTAAAACCCGAAGAATAACACAACGTCTAATAATAATTATTAAAAATAGTTTAAAATTCTGATGACATTTTTTGTAGAAATTGTTTAAGCATTTCGGTGTGAATTACGAGAAACATTATTTTGGTAATTTTTTTTCCGCCGCGTTTACAAAAACTATCGAAGAAATATTTCGATTTTTTTGTTTTTTTTTTTTAATCGTTTTGAATTAAGCAAAAGAAAAACTATACTAAATAAGAAAATCGTAAAAATGCGTTTCGAATAAAGTATCCCGAGTATTTGGATACGATTTGTTATACCGGAATGTAACGCGCATGATGAGATAATCCGAGCATTCTATTCAAAATTCGTAGACTGAAAAATGAAAATAATTAAACGTTGCGAAAATGTACTGAACAACTCAAAGAGGAGTGTTTTTTTTTTATGGACCTAACAGACACTGCCAATTTTTTCACAAAACACATTTCGTGTAAAATTTTTTTGAAAGTGCCGTTCTACGCGGATGAGCAGCTCACCGACTACTGTGAAAAGAAAAAAAAACTATTAAAATATACTGGGGTTTTTCAAACACTCATAGTATCAAAACGACATATTGTCCACATTTTCAACATGATTTAATCTAAATCATAAATTCTTAATCTAGGGCTAAAGATATTGAGAATAAATAGTACGGTAATGATTTCAATATCAGTTTGAAACAGTATACCGATATGTACCGGTTATACCGAAATACCGGTAAGTATCGAAAAAGCAATAACTTGATTGAGACAAGAATTCGTGTAGACATAATTTGTTTAGCGGACTAAAAAAAAAAGCCCACGTCGTAATAAAATCATAAAATCTTCTATCTATATAATCGCGTTTTACGTTATATCGTAAAGATCCGGGTTTTACGCTATACCGCCGATTGACACAACAATTTCAAAATACCAGTATACCGAAGAAAACCGTCTCGGCACTAGTTTAATCTGGAATTCGATAGTGGAATTTTTTTTAAAAAAAAAAAAAAAATTACTCTACGCATATTTTTCACGCTGGTTTTTAATAATACATACTAATTTTTTACTCGCTTTGTTACACTTAAAAAAAAAAATCATTCTAAATTACTATTGTATCCAACACACGTATAAATGCCGTAAATAAGCAGTTTCGTTCGAATCCGTGACAAGTCTCAAATTAACTTCTATCAGGAAAATCGCCGTTCCCCCTCACACACACACACACAGGGGCGTATTTACTTCATCCCTTAGGGGGGGGCGAATAGAAAAAAGGGCCCGTCGTTACCAACTTAGAATTATCGAAAAATTATATAAAAATAATAAGTTTTAAATAAAAAAATGTTTTATGACATTTTAGTTTTAGTTCGATTAATTTTAGTTGTCAGTAGATATAGGTACATACACAAGTATCTAGGGGGGGGGGCGATCGCCCCATCGCCCCCCCTCCCTTGTATACGCCCCTGCACACACATAAAACTGATCCGAAGACGCCCTTGGTGTCTCTTGTTATTCTTGATATCTACGCGTACAGAGCGATTGATTTATTAAAACTCTATCGTCACCGTTGGACGCTTACAGTTTGGAATAAAAAGGAGTAGAAAAAAAAAAAAACCGGGGCGATTCGCTTTTCTATTCGTTTTTCGTTTCCATAACGAGAGCGCAGCGGCAAGAGCGGATTTTTAATATTTACGAATCGTCGTCGCATTATAAAACGCGCGTTGTTTACGACGTGAAAATAACAATAATAATAATAATAATAAAACCGTTTTTTTTTTCCTTTTCCACTCCGTCAATGTTGTTGTTGGTCGTTTACCGACCGAAAACTACCAACACGATGTATACCTACCGCGCGCGCGGGCGGGCGCATGAGAACGCGTTCGGAAATGCCGCGGCGGCGGGCCGTGTATAATTATTTTAACTAGAGGAAGAAATGAATTATTTTTTTCGGAATAATATTCAAAGAGAAGGTGATTCTTTTTTTTTTTTACTGGTTATTTTTTTTGTTCTTTATATATATTTATTTTTTTTTTTATCCCTCTCCGGTAACGAAACAACCGCGGCGTTCATTTTCCAGTGTCACAACTATGACAAATCGTGTGGATGATTATTATTAACCGAAAATACCTGCTAAGGCCAAGTTCCTTGACTTCATCAATTACACTTTTGTTGTACGCCGCCCATAAAGAAAATGACCGGGTGAGGTTACGAGCAGACGATTTAACATCGGCGAATTCGGACGTTCGTATTATTATTATTATTATTATTATTATTATTATTATTATTATTATAACACGTCGCATTATTCCATAGGACACGCTTAGACTGTTTATTGATTCATTCGATTTGCGAAAATCCGTCCAATACACAATATTAATTATTGATCAATTATCACCTTAAATAGTATTTTTATGGCAATTATTATCGTCATCGTCATCGAGACTGAGCGAATCAATGATTTTTTTTTTAACGTAAATTGTATAAATTAAATTCCTTTAATCGAGTTGAAATTTAAAGTCGATTAAAAATACATTATTTGAAGTTAAAAACTGCGTTTACAATATAAGTTTACTTAACGTAAATTAATTTTTTTTTTAATTTTTAATCTCTTGATTTATACGAATTATCGTCTGTTGTTAAGTATATTTTTCAATAATTTTTATTTAGGGTTGTTCGCCTGCACTTGCATTCGTGTCGAATGTCTATTCAGATATTATGCTAATAAACAACAAACCTCCGGCGCAATGAAAATTCAAAATTATACTAATCGCTCAAAACGTAAACGTAAATTTAACGGTAATGCGAGGTAAAAATAAGTCGAGTTAAAAAACAATTAATATTTTATCACGAAAAGTCCGTGGAGTTAAATTAATATTTAAAATATGTTAACTTAATAACTCGTTAAAGCTTGATTATCATTAGATAAATTAGCTGACAATTATTGAAAATGATTTTCGTTTCCAAACTAAAATTATGTTGTTATTGTTTTTCCTTTAATATTTCAAATTGAATTATTGTACACCTGAAAAATATGACACTAATAAATAAATAATTCTTCAAAACTGTACAAACATTTTACAAAATCATAAAAATGTTATTATAATACAATTATAGTAAACGATCGCTCGTAGAAATTATAAAAAAAAAAAAAAATCCTTCAATAATTTCATTATTTAGTTTTCTTGTTCAATTCGTTCATGCGTTGTACCACTTCGAACTTTGGTTTGTAAAAATATTTGATTTAGTCAATGTCCTTTCATACGAAAGAACATTACTCTGCAAACATCATTTTCACTGCCTTACATAATGCCGTCGTCAATTGTTTTCTTCTTTTTATTTTAACAATTTAATTGTTTAATTTACTAAATGACCAGTGCATCCATAATGAAATGATTTCCACCGTTGAAATTTCAACCGGAAAATTTCAACTCTAATTTAATGCATCGTTAAATGTTCGCTCTTCTCCGAAAATATAATAAAAATTTAAAAGCACGATGAGATTGCCACCATTATTTCGTTATTCTTCTGGTCCTTTTGGCTTCTTTTGCCAATAATAAAATGTACACATATCGCTAATATGTCTACTATATTAATTGTTAACACATGACCATTTTATTACGATCTACAAATATCCTATATGTATATAAAAAGTTACTTGTTTTTTTTTTTTTTTACTTATACTGTTTTCAAAGTCTTGAGTTGAAAATTAAAGTGTCATTATTGTTTTATATATATATATATATATATATATACGTTTATTTATCGAAATTTCGCTCGTGCTTTTTGTTTATTATTGATAATTATCAATAATTTTATGCATGAATAAATAAGAGAATAATGTGATTAATTTGTATAATTTACAAAAAAATTATTTGTACTTAAATATTGCATACCAACACAGTGATCAATGGTAAATATACTATTACTACTACTTCATTACGCTCCATGTGGACAGTAAATATATATTTATCATTATAGAAATTCTCCCACACACACACACACACGTGTACTCTACTACTGTATCGAACGATACGTTTCAAAAATCCGAATTAATAAAATTTTTCTCACTTAACATAAATCACAGAACTGGGATCGATAGATTCGCAAAAGATTTTACGAATTTCAATAATTATTGTTATTAACGACGGTTTTAGCGAAAAATTTATGAAATAAAAATAAACAAATGTATAGACGTCGCGGAATTTCTAATATAATTTATGTGTAAATGACGGCCGACGGAAATTTCTGACGGAACAGAATACGTCGGTAGGTATATTTTAATCCCACGCAATTATTTTATTTATTTATTTATTTTTTTCATTCAAACGTTTATTATAATATATTATTTATTATTATAAGACCGCAGTGGTAAACGCAACGTAATAATATTGTTTTATTATTGCCCTTATTATTATTTTATTTTTTTTTTTTAATAGTGTTTTCTATTGTTATTTTTTGTTTTTAATAAGACGTTCTTCGCTGTCAGCACTCGTGTGTGTGTTGGAATGAAAATACACTTTAAAATCGTATTAAAAACAATAATAACAACGGTACGTCAATGACCCTATTAGAATGATATTATTATTCTCGAGAATTACATTCCGATGTTTTATTAACACGACGACATTAACCGACTTTCCATTTCCCGAGTGACGTATACGAGAACTTCAGCCGCGCAATCGTACGATCATGAAAATTACGCGTCGAGAAACGTATTGTTTTTTTTTTCCGCTCTCATTATGCACACTGCTATTATTAGCAAGAAAAAAAAATAAAAAATAATAAATTAAAAAGAAGCGCATAACGCGTATTACACAGTATTGCATATTTTAAAATCTTCGCGTGTTCTTCGAACGGCTCCCGTATTTGAATTCTGTTTATTGAAATCGATATCGCTTCAAAAAATTATTCTCCGCGTGCAAACGTATCGCGCATATAATAATAATAATAATAATAATAATAATAATACGAAAATATGGAAAATAAATTATAGTCGAAGCTCGTATGTATATTATTATTATTAATTTTTTAGATTCTGTAATTTTGACTTTTTACAAAACTGTGTGTGTGCGTTGTTTTTTATGTCTGTACTCAAAAATTTTACCAGAAGTAGTAGTCGAATCTTTACAGTCACAGTTTATTGCAAATTGAATCTTTCGATTATTTCAAAAGTGCTTAAAAATATAATACAAAAACTATCGAAAAATTACGTAAAAACGCGATTTTGTCCGCGAAATCGATTATCGTTATTTTCAAATTAATGAGTGTAGAAACTAGAAATATTTATCGAATATGTAACTTTATTTTATATTAAGAAAAAAGAAAATTTCAAAAATTTTTTTTTAATTTCGGACTATTTATAATAATTATAGGTTTTGAGGTATTTAATTCATAGAAATATCGTTATGTGCCCAAAATATTACAGTGAACTGCAAAGCTCTGTTCGGATTCGTTTTGTCGCAATTGTTTATCTCATTACTTTCATATGTATAGTGATAACGCAACACACTTGAAAATCTTTATCCAAATAATTTCACTAAAGCGACACATTCACAACATCTCGCGGCTCGTTACCCGTTCTATTTTTTTATCAAAAAAATATATGCAAACTAATTTTCTCGTGTCATTTATATACGATTCTGACATCTCGAATCGTCATCGGATTCGAGTAGAAATTAAATAAAAAAATTAATCTTTGATAACGAAGTTCTTCAGTAATGTTTGTGTACTGCAAACGTCCAGGGTTAAATTGCATTTCAGAATCGTATAATAATTTAAACGCTCGAAAAGTTTCAACGGAAAATTTCTTCATTTAATTTTATAAAGTATATATATATATATATATATACAGTGGTTATTTAATTGCGGATAAGACGTCGAAAAATAATTAAATAATTATTCTTTGCTGCCAGAGCGTAAAATGAAGTACTCCATTCAAAATAAGTATTTTCATTTTGTATCAAATCAAAATATACTGTTACGAAATGAATAGAAATTATTTCAGAAAATATATACGGTTAAAAGGAGAGACTGGCTATGATTGTTATTAATATTATTATGTCAAAACTAAAATAATTAATAATAGAACAAATATACAGTAAAAAATAACCTACTTCTGTAAATTCCATTCATGCAAATACACGTAGAATAAGCATTAACATTTTTAGAAAAAAAAAAATCTGCAATTACTCATATAATAAAAATTGTATATTTTAAAAACATTCATATAACAATGATAATTTATTATTAAATTGTTGAATTACGCTCTTGAATATATTGTTAAAAATTTGTTTATAGCTCTGTTCAATATATATTATAACATTTTACTTTGTGTAAGTTCTTACACAAACTTAATACTTTTTATTGAAGTTTTAACACTGAGTGTTATGTTTCTTAAAAATTTTATGTAATGTATAAATATGTTACATTGATCGCATGAAAAATATAAAATAAAATGATAACATATATATAATTAAAAACAAAATGAGTAATATCGTTAAATTTGCGTTTTCGATATACACCTTACTGACGATAATGACTTTTAGACGAAACCGATGGTGATGCGTGTCCTAATCGTTCTTAAACTGCAAGCTGTTTTTTTCTTGCAAAACACATTATTATTATTATTATTATTATTATTATTATTATTATTATTATTATTATGTTGTTTCCAATTCATAATAATTACTTCGTACAATATACAGGCGTGGATTCCATACAATCGAATAAAACACTGTTTTTTTTTCAATTTTTTTATGTATGTAACTAATTGTTAAATTTAAAAAATCCGAAAACCCATGCCGTGTTCTTCGGTTTACTTTAAAAATTACGTAAAGCAAAACGTTATATGCTCACAAAATATGATGGACAACCGCCGTTCTTTTCTCAAATCAAATAATATGTTTTCGTACGGATTTTCGTCGAATTTATGCACGACTTAAATAATAGTTTTCGATTTTTAGACGCAGCCAAATCACGAATTACAATTTCCTTAATGACAACAATATTTATTTATGTTGTTATTTTTTCGTTTATTACACGCGATGATGACTTTTAGTTGAAGTGGGTAATAAATAAACAAATTTAATACAACGACTTTGCCATATTTCTTTGTTTTTTGTACTCTTTTGCTAGATTAATTTATATATACAAATTTACTAAATAATATATTTTAAATATTATAACCGAATACTTCTCGTATATACATTTTCCGACATGATATAACCAATTATTTTCTGTTTCGGCTTCAATAATAATAATCAATGATCGATACCATTATAACGACGGGATATTTTGCCGTGAAAACGTCGTTAACAACAGCGATTTCTGCACTAGTGTTGATTTTTCATTTATTTATTTTAAATGCCAATTTTTAAACATATTGTACCGATATTTTCTAGTAATTATGCGCAAAATAATAACTCAGCAGATTTGAATGGTTCTCCAGCTAACTGTTATATATTAATAACATATAGATTACGCCAGGGGCGTATTTACTTCATCCTCTAGGGGAGGGGCGAGTAGAAAAACGGCCCGTCGAATCTGTTGTCAACTTAGAATTATCGAAAAATTATATGAAAATAATAAGTTTTAAATAAAAAAATGTTTTATTACATTTTAGTTTTAGTTCGATTAATTTTAGTTGTCAGTAGATATAGGTACATACACAAGTATCTAGGGGGGGCTATCGCCCCTATCGCCCCCCCCTTGTATACGCCCCTGGATTACGCGTTGTTCCACAAGATGCGTTTTTATAACGTAATGTAAAATAATAAACGGACGTGATTTTGGAATAAAAAACAAACAAAATTATTACATTTAAGTGTAAATATAAATGTATGTATCGTCAATTACGTTGAAAAAGAGTAGAAAATTAAAAAAAAAAAAAAAAAACAAAGATATGAAGAAATATTATTTAATTTATTTCTTTTATAATTTTATTTAAGAACAACGCAATACTATATTATCGTATGATAAACTCTATAGTTACATTATAAAATATAAGTTTTTTTTAAGAAAATTCGTGAGACCACTTTAAATCTCGACTATTACATTAGTATGTGTACTAAAAAAAAAAAAAAAAACCAAAAACACTATCGAGTGACACGACTAAATATAGTTTTTTCTTTAACTAGGTAAAGAATTATTACGCGTAACGCACATTATGTACTTATACAAGTCGATGTTAGAACGACGAAACACATTATACTTTAATAAAATAGTCGTAAAAAAAAAATTCAAACGCCACTCCTTTTCACCCTATGACAGAAATAGCGAACGTGTTAATTCACAATGAATTGCTCAGACCGATTAAACACGGATACGGAAAATTATTCAGAAATAGAAGTAATTGAATTTCGAGAAATAAATTTGTTGCGTCTTTGAATAATTCGGAAACGATTATCGTGTGAAATCGACTGTAACGATAAATCTGACAAGTCAAAAGTACAAAACGTGTACGATTTAGGCGGTTGTATAAGTGATAAATAGCAAAGAATTTATTTTATATATACCTTTCGCTGCTTTGACGATATTGTGTCATTCGATTTTAATTCTGGTAAAAGTCTACAGAATTGTCAAAATACGTCTTTTAGTAATTTTTTTAAGGATTTATGAAGGAAAAAGTCATTGTCTAGTAAAATTAATGACGAATTCGAAGCTGTTATATCAGGAATCTTCATTGCATCACTGTAGGTCGACCGCGGTACACGTCGGGAGTACGAAACGTTTATTTTATTACGATTTGTGCGTGTGTGTGCGAAGAAATAAAATGCTCGTTTCTCTAATTACCGTTTTAACCGTCTTTTTTTCACACGCGCCGGCCAAAACATATTTTTTTACATTTTGACATACAAAAATGTTCGCATGGCCCGATGGCGATAAGACGAGTTGTGAGTGCGAAATTCAAAAAGAAATAATTTTGTATTTTAGTTTTCTCTCTTAGACGCGCACGCCGTAACCGTGTGGAAGAGAGAGAGAGAGAGAGAGAGAGAGAGAGTGTGAGCGAGTAAGTGAATGACGGACAGGAGGAAAACTACTGCACCTGGCTGCTCCTGTTCGCCGACCGTGGCGGCAGCAAAACAAAGGAGGTGGCGCTGGCGGCGGCTGCAGCGCGAACACGACGTGACCAGACGGACAGCCGACGGCTGCGGTAGACCGAAAACGGGCCCCGCGCCGTCACAATACGCGTGCGTTAATGAGTTGTGAGCGCGCGCGCGAATGGCTTCTTCGCCGTTCTCGGCTGCGGCTGCGGCTGAGCCGAGTGAATTGTTTGCGGTAATTATCAACACCTGTTGTTGTTCGGGTCCCTCCTGCGTATAACCGAAGACGCGGCAGCGGTTCGGCGACCGTCACGTCGTTACCGCTCTAAGCTAAAAAAAATGCCCCGAGTTTAGTGGACGGGATGCCCTAGGGCGACACCAGTGGCGTAATTAGGATTATTTTGTATACGGATGAGGGGATGGGGAGTGATACGGATATTTGTAAGCGAATAATAAGAAGAAAAAAAATTAACACTTTTTTTTTTTTTATTAGCTTCTAGTAAAAACTAAAATTAACACTTAAACGCGGTAAATTTACGTTATATTTATTATACAAATTACATTGTAAAAATCTTTTAGGCAATTTACTAATAATATCGTATTATTTTTAAGTCAATTTCGTAAGTCTACGCATAAAAGTAAACCGTGAGAAAATATTACACTAGAACCCAATATCAGTTATATCAATATTATTGAAACGTCTATAATATCGTATACCTGTACACATTTTTCATTAAATGTTTAGAAGGATACGCGGTAAATCGTAGAAAGATTCGCTAGTATTACGTTATATGAGCATTTTCAAAAAGAAATTGATTCATAAATTTATCTATCGACATATTAGAAAATATCTTACATCAGTAGAGATGTTAAAAAAAATTATATTTACGATCAGATACCCGATCTCAAGACCTCAAGATCTCAAGTAAAATATTTTTGAATAATTGGACGTGGACGATATACAGCTTTTCTTCGCTAAAAATCGCGAAAAGATCATTTTAAGAACGAAAATGTTTTAAAATATTTTGTTAGATATCACGAGATGATCCGATCATTATTTCTGTTCCGAATTTGTACGCAGAAAATAAAAATTACCATAATTATAAAATCAACACCTTCCTCGCTCCGTTCAGTGAATGAAAAAAAAATAAAATTTCTCATAACGTTTGACTTATGTATATATATATATTCGTGTTCGGCTCGTTACTTTTTCTCAAATGTCAAACGGTTTTTTGATTCATTCACACTCTCTGAAACAATCGTGGCCCGGTCACACCGCATTGTATAAAATATTTTATATATAAATTTTTTTTTTGTTTTTTTTTTTTATATACAACTTACGAGTTCACTACCGTTTTGTTCATCACAATTATTTATTCCGGCCAATTTCGGTTTTTTACCAGTTATATCAAAGAGAAGTAAGTTCTAAGTATATTACACAAGTACCACGCATAAATGTTAAAAATAAATGAATTTGAAAAAAAATATATGTAATGGGTCGTATTAAAGAATTTAAGTATTTAATTATTTAATTATTTATTTCAGTATTTGTAATTAAATCAAAATAAATCGCTTATAAAACTTATATATTTTTACACGGCGTTATTATATACAGTGATTACATATATCATATATGTACGTGCACGCTAATAGTAACCATATAGGCAAGAGTGGCGCAATTTACAGGGCTGTGTGCGCACACACTCCCATCACAGCCCTCTTGCGATTTAATCAATCCGGAATGCCTGGAAGGTTTTTATGTACTCGGAATTTTAAAAAAAGTGTTGGATTTTTCTTCTCTTTTTTTTAACATACTATTTCACATTAATCCACACAAGTAGTCTAAACAGCTGTCACCAGCTTCGAAAGGTTCCTCAAACGAATTATCGAAACGCAATCACAGAATACACGCAATGTTAGTGAACGGACAACACTGAATGAAATTTGTTTTATTTAATTTCAAAATCGAATATCAGTTTTATCCGTAAGTTTTCGCTTGCAGTAATACGAGTAACAGCGATTCGATTACCAGTGTTCGCGCGGAAATTCGAATTTTAAGTCGAAAAACCGTGGACAACACAACGTTATTTTAATTCCCGTTTCGCCGTTTAACTCAGGGGTTCTCAAACTTTTGAGTTTACCCTTTTACACTAGTGCTAATAGGTCACGTTTCCCTCCTCCTCTATTAGATTGTAGTGTAAATATAGTGTACAGGGTGACTGGTGATAGAGCGTATAAACTCCAAAGGCTCGTTATTGTACACCGCTGCAAATGCTACAAAAAAGTTCCTTTTCACCATGGACCGATTCTCAAGTACGATAAGGTAGAAATTTCAGTTTTTTATGTCGTTGTTGTAAACGCAATTTTTCTCCTTTAAATGCAGGCCATATATCCTCCGAACCATTGGTCTTATAGGCTATAGCGAATTTGATAATTCCATTGACAAGCATAAGGCGATTTTCTTCAAGAAAACCTACCTAACGCCTCCCAGTCTGAGAACCCTTGGTCTAGCTGAACCGTCTCAACGCGGCCCCACACGACCGACGTAGAGCACTCGTCGATCCGGGTTTAATCCATCGGTAAAATCGTGTTTCGTAGTCGGGCCGCATTATACAACATTCCGATCGAATGCAGACGACAAATTCGACAAATTTCCTCCGTTTACATTATGCTTTTAAAAAGAAGAAACGAATTATAATATGTTATTATATATTGGGACGAGGAGACGGAAGAACGGACGATGAATCTCCTCTAAATCGTAAACGATTCGCGGCAAATTCGCGTTGTCAATACGCGCGAACAAAAAAATATTTCTATTGTCGCGGCGTTTAAGAAAACATCGATATTCTAATTCCTTCGTTAAATATTCAACATAATAGATATTGTGTTGTGTGTGTGTTCACTACGAGAAGAAGAAGAAAAAAAAAACTATACGGATTTTGCGGAATGTGTAATGCCTGCTCGGCATCTATATGGCGGCGGTATATATTACACGATACACAAAGATTTTAATGTCGTCGTGGTGTTTTTGCATTTTCTCTCTGACGTCAAAATGAAATAAACTATCCGCGGCAATACGTGTATTCAAACGATTTGTATACCACAATGGAAGAAAACGTTTATAACAATGACGACGACACCGGTTGTCCGGGCGACAAACCGGATTTAATTGGATTATTATTGAAACCTCTATTAATAATTGCCTGTACTAATTTTTAATTTGGTTATTGTGACGTTTATTTTTATGGAATAAATATTCGATTTATTATAACGAGACTATTTCAACAGTATCCGACAATTTTTTTTTTTTTTTATAGTAGTAGTAGTAATTTTATAGTTATCTCTATCATCTCAGTAATTTTAGTACAGTACGAATAGTATTATATGTTTCTAAACAATTTAAATGAGGAATTTCGAAAGAGAAAAAAAACGCTTCGCAAACAATAATAATAATAATGATTATGTACAATATTACATAGAATGTTACGAAATTAGGCAAGTATTTTATTTTTAATAATATTAGTAGAATTTTACAAAGCAATAAATGCGTGCACAAGAAATGTAAAAAAAATTATTATTTTTTAAATTTTGCCCATAGCGATTATCGCGGTTATTATAATAATATGACCGAGTAGTTTTGCTAGTGCCTTGAAAATCGTCGTAAACGATTTACACCGCATATTTTATAACATTAATTAAACGGTATATAATAATAATAATAATAATACTATTTTATCGTATACCGTACATCATATAACAGTGTGTTCTTCGGAAATAAGATTCTTCGAAAGCGTACTGATGATTTTTATTTTATTTTTTCTAAATATTTCACATATATATATATATATATATATATATGTACATATATTTTAACCGTTTCAAACCGCATAATTTATTATTCATCCACGCTATTATATATATTTTTTTTTCTTTTTTTTTTCTAATAATTTATTTCCTTTACCGAGTATATATCTTACTATACATGTATAAGTATTATATTATAAACGCACCGGGGTACCGGCTATTACCCATATAAAATATCTGCAACAGTTCGGCTAACAATTTGTTTAGTGACTTTCTATTATTCGCGTTTTTTGTTGTCGTATGCTAACGTTCCGTGGCTTATTTCGGTCGATTATATTTCGCATATACGCGCGATTTTTGACAAGGGATTTATCCTTTGGTAATTTTCTTTCTTTTTTTTTTCGTTCCCGTTTATGTAAAAAAAAAAACCCCCCGTACGATATGCGAGAGACGTTTTGTGTGCGTTATTTTATTTATATCGATCGCCGTGTCCGTTTTTTTTTCTATATATATTTTTACGTTTAAAACGAAATATCGTTTTTCGATTTTCGATTACCGAAACTTCGAACCAGAATAATAGTCTACTTATAGCCTTGTAGACCTTCAATAAAGAAGTTTGTTTAAAAATAAGTATTATAAAAAGTAGCTGAAAAAAAACATGTTTAAAATATTTGAAAAGGACATTTCAAAGAACGTTTTAAACGGATTTTTTTCAATCCTGTTACTGGCTCCAAAAGTGCACGCAGAAAAAATTATCGTACAGACGAAACGTATAAAACGATTTATAGAATAAACTGCGAAAAATTTCCATTTTTTTTTTTCAATACAATACGTATATATAGTTTGAATTAATGAACTTCATAGAAAAATAACAAAATACCGTTTTCCTTGCCAGTGACAACAGTTAACGTTAATTTTCCGTCGAAATCTCCTTCTTGCTCTTCTGTTGACTTCTTAACGTTTCTAATGTTCCGTTTATTTCATACGGTTTTTCTAAATTCGTGTTTCTTTTCCTCCTCTTTCGCGGTTTTTCATTTCTACGTTTCGAGCGAGATATTTCACTGGATGACCTTCTTTTCAAATGTCCAATATGCGGCCTATGTCCTTATAGTTTCCTTAAGTGCTGCACGCGTTAGTCCTAGTTTCGCACGCGCGCCCTACTGCTGCTAACGGTAACGAATGCGAAGTTTTTCTTTCATTTTTTTTTTTTTGTGATAAATTTAAAAATTTGTTCGTGGCAAAGTAATATTGGATTTGCCGCACATAATATTATTATCGTCGATATCGGCTCCGGGATATTTAAAATCGTCCATTTTCACAACGAAATATAAGATTCTATAGAACACCTCGAGTTCTGACAACGTTTAAATGACACATCAGCGTCTGAACACTAAATTTTAAATACATGTATTTATTTTCGTTGAAATATTATTTGAAAAATATTTTTACGTACATTGTGTCCACGTATACACCCAGCGCGTATAATTCCGTTTGAAAATACTTCGAACACATTTTTTTATTTATTTTTTCACAAACGTGTAGACATTTTTTATCTTTTATAGACACTATTGTGATATTGGCCTTCAAAACGCTTACGACGGAGAGGGAGCGGGTGGAAAGAAGACGATCTTTTCATTGTACGGTGTTTAACAACGGCGGAAATATCAATTCGTTTTTCAAAGGGACCAAATATTTTTGGTGCAAAAACAATTTTTTTTTTTTTTTTTTAAAAAAACTGCAACTATTTCGACGAGACAACAATGTAATTTTGCGTCCTGCTGGACAGACACGCCAACCCCCCGCCGAAAGAGTTTCTATAGAAAATACAGTTCGTTTAGTGACCAGGTATATTATAATATACACCGCAGAAGCACCGTTAAACCAACAGGGATTTCGTGTCATTTTAGTCCTTTTTAAACGCGGTCCATTTATATAATAATGCTCGAATTGCAGGAGCAGGACTGAGGGAGGAGTCAACATCTTCTTAAATATATTTCAACGTCCGTCTTCTGTTTTTTTTTTTCTTGGAAAACGGAATGTTAGCTGGTGAACAACTCATTTTCGCGCATTTGTGCGTTTATCGCCCAAGCGAAACAAGTCGTTTTTACGCACAACGCTATCGTAAGAAGTCACATCGATTTTACGTTTTTTAACCTGTGAAAAAAATATACAATCACGTATAAACGAGAAGTATTCCGACTATAGTGCGTGCATTGTGTTAAATCCATCCTGTTCGATAATTCGCGTCAGGCCAACGCGTGTTTTAATTGAGTTGTGCATGGAAATAAAACGAACCGTCTAAAATATTAGTTGGTGAACAAATTATTTTTGGTCGCATAATTTATGTTATGGTATCGGTTGTGGGCTGCAAAATTTTCTACGAGTTTACAAGACATTTCGGTCATTTGGAACGCAGATTTACAATACATTTTCACACGTCCCTCTACTAAGCTTTTCCCGATTCAAGCAAATAAATTTTTATTTTTATACGACGTTGAGTATATTTTGTTATATAAATTCTTAAACAAACTCTTCCCGAGTAAAATTCTCGATAATAAACGACTATGATCCGGCCATAAATATTATACCGAGCATGATCCGTAAAAATGCGCGAGCGTAAATTCATTTGGATGAGAATTTTCATTCAATTTTATAGGTCGAATTCGGCCCAAGAGTCGAGAGTTTATGTAAACATTGAAAAAACATTATTATTTTAATAATAAAGCTGTAGCCGAGAGCCGTATAGACCGTAGATGTCACTTAAGTGAATTATGACGTTGACAGAGATTTTAGTTTTATTTGAATATAACTATGCATTTGAAAGCAAAATAAATAATTATATTGGAAAAACGATTCTTAGCTTCGGTGTAATTATCGCAGTCAGTTTTATAAGTTTTTTCTCTAAATTTTTTTTTTCGCTAATACAATAAAACGATATATGTACATAATATTTAATAAAAATCATCTCAAAACCCTAGGATCATTATTTTCGAAATTACGAATATACTTTACGTGAATTTAACGAAATCGCGGTTTTACTGTTTGTTTTATTTTTTTGTGACTCGTTAAAAAAATCTATTGGAAAAATGAACGCTCTAAGTAGGCATCAACTAGGCGAAATTCGCTACCGGATTTTTATCAAGCACGACGTTAACAATCGAAACACTGTTTCTAGACGAAAAGAGACGTAAAACAGAAATAAATAAAACTGAAATAAACATGCCGTTTATATAAATAAATAACCATTACGGCTTCGTCGCTTCGCTCAGTGTCTAAAATTATCAATTATTATAATATATTTGCCTAATAAATGTTTTACTTTCATGTCATTTTATCAAAGCCAGGGAATTTTAAGAATTATTTGCCACGATAAAAATTTTCATTGTTATTTCATAAAAAATTTTAGCTGTTGGACAATTTCCAGATTAAAATATAACGTCAGAGATAATTAGAACAATATGTCGCGATAAACTGTAATTTGTACGCTGTAATTATATTAGTATAATATATTGTTATGTTCATATATTTAGTGTATTGTTTTTCACTGTTTTCAAGAGAAAATTAATAAATATAAACAAACACTATTTGTGAGTTGAAATTGATTCAATGACTCGTTGAGTAATGGCTTATGAAATACCGAACCAATAAAAGAGTTTAGTAAAATTAATAAAAAAAAGAAAAGAAAAATAACTTTAAATTGTATTATCAGCAGGAAACGAAATAACCGACATACCTAAATATAAAGGGGGGTGAAAGAGAAATATTTTGATTAATTTAAAAGTCCTAAGCCTGTAAAAACGCGAATGATAAATGTTTCTTTAAAAGTTTAACACAACTGCGGTAATGAAAAAAAAGTCCATACAATTAGTATGAATTCGCATAAATGACTTTAAGTTTGAGATATTTCACATAAAATATTGAAACCGCCCGGAAGCGCGATATTAAAGAAAATCAATTTCGAAATTATTCTAATATAAAAAACAAAACATTAATGCGATGTTATAATAACAGTACGGTTGTAAGTTTATAAATTATATGTAATAAAAAACGTTTTGATTCAATTTTGCCGGATTCTTAAGATTAATATAATAAATAATTTAATCGACAAAACAGTAATATTAGATTTATCATTAATTTCAACTAGATATAATATTTTTCGTTCGTTTCTATCGCTGTTATGGGCCGTACATTTTTATATTCTATATGGTCTCCTTCAACATTTAAAGAAATATTCCTTCTCTTTTCGGAGTTTATATTTTATTTCGAACATAATGTGAAACACAAACGGAGAATTTCTGAAACCATTTATTTTTGATCAAATTTTCAAATTATTTAAAATACGCTTTTATTATTACGTCAAAAAACCTACAGTGATATGTAAAAATAAATAACATAATATTACGTATCCAGATATTTAAATATCTGTAGTATATCGTCTTTTAGGAATTATGTAATATGAAGTAGCATTAACTCAACTCACTCTACTCGGTAGGGATTATCGCCATACACGTTAATTAATTTGGTAATAATATTATATTCCAGTGTTCATATTCAGTGTGCATTATATATATACTTTAATAACAGCAAATATATTGAATTCGATTTCTTTTCAAACGTGTTTATTTTTCATTTTTTTATACGTTATAATAGAACATTATTAAATTATTTGAATATAGTTCGGCCTAATCCTCTTAAAAAGGATTCGAAGAAATTCATTCGCGGTGAACGAGATTTTACAATATATTATATAATTCATTGGAATTTAAAGCCAATCCGATAGAAAATTTCCAGGATCGTAGCAAAAATCCGTCAATTTGTCATGCAGCTAGCTCAGCACGCCTGTATAATAAGTGTATTATTAAATTCAAAGGGTTTTGTGTAAATTTTAATATTCATAGAGAATATGAAAACCCTCTCTTATTACTGAACGAGTCACTATTCATACATTTAATTAACGCGAATAATCATATAACCGATTATCCCGTGTAAAGCGTGTAAAAGGAATTTTACATTTTCGTTACCAATATTTATTCAATTAATAACAAGAGCCAAAAGTTTAGCGCCATACGCTTTTTCATCGTTAATTACGTTTCGAGTTTTTTCCATTTCGTTTTACTCTTCTACCTCGAAGCGAGTAATTCGTATATTATACGCGGAAATACGTACTATCGACGAATTCCATTTAAAAAAAAAGCAATTTAATCCACAACGTCGTATAGAGTAAAAAAATAAAAAATAATAGTAATTTTTTTGTATGATTTAATTACTATATAGAAAAAACTCGGGCAGCACAAGTAGTGTTTAATAATCAAGATTAGAGGAGGGGGAAACGTTTTTTCATCGATAAAACAAACAATCGTTTTCGTCGTCGTATTGACGTGAAAATCGATTGTTACTTTAAATGTTTTTAAAACTTTTTTTCTCTTCTTCTTGGATTAGCAAATGAAAATACTATGTCGGTCGTAGTGAGCGTCCAATTAACGCGTGAACGTGATTGGATTCGTGCAGTGATTTACGCGTTTCACGGGAAATTAGAAACGTTACATTCGAAAAATAAAACCAATCGGAACAAAAACAGATGATAAACATATAAATATAAGAAAGTTTAATGAAACTCGCTTTTACAATTTTTTTTTTTTTTTTTTAATCTATTACGTTTTGAAGATTAATATATTTTTTTTAATTTTAATTACGAATAAAAAAAATAAACGATTCGTCCTAAATATATTCGTTAAAATGTACGGTTATTAAATCGTTTAAAATAAACGTTGTTTTCCGCAGAATTACTAAAGAACTATAGAAAAAAAAAATGTAAAACTAGGGTATTATATAATCGAAGTATTATAATAATTTTTTAAAGAGTGTCTTACCCATATCAAGGCCTCGTACACATAAATATTATAATTATACTGTATAACGGGACAAAATGGTGATGTTTAATATAATGGAATGAATATTCCTTTTACTCTGATGAAATATTCAGAAACTGTATAATATATATATATATATAACGGTGTCCGAAACGAAGAGTTTAAAATATGTTATTTTAACGTGCTACCAGCTATACCGTACCTATATTGCATTTACGAATACTGTAATCGAGCTGAGATCACCTGTTAGTTGACCGAAATCGATTAAATTCCACGAGAATGTACCCGCGTTTTACTCTATAAATATATATGTGTGTGTTTAAACGTTTCTTAATCGTAAAAAAAAAATGTTTTCTAAAAATTTTATTTTTTTTTTTATGTCATACGTGTTTTTTTTTTTTTTTTTTTGTAGCATTAAAATACCGATATCCGCGATATAGTGTTCTGTATGTGATATAGCGTAAAATACCATCTGTTCAGTGTTTCAAGAGGTTATTTCGATAAAAAGCGATTGAATGTCGCGCGAAATGCTATATGGTTAAAAATATTAAAACAGTAACGAGTTCGTATAATAAACAATATAGTGTCTGTATATTATGATATACGGAGTTATTGGGGAAATCGATGGAAAATAGCTATGCCTGTAGATCGACACCAAAGGGCTACGACGGTGGTATATACAGTGAGTGGAAAAAAAGAGTTTACACACGCGTGTAGACGACTGATTTTGTCGATTTTTATAATCCGAAATAAACCAATTGAAAATTAAAAACGCCACGCGATTGAATGTATAGTCGTGTCGGCCGGTATTTTTACAGAAATCCCAACGCAAAAAAAAAAAACTATGAAATCCGCCAGGCACGTAGGTTAGGTTACCTAGTGTACCAATATCTGTATAATAAAATGCGTTTCTGCGACGTAATGTTATTTGAAATTCGGCGCCAATTTCGAATTGGTCATTCAAATACGTTTCAACGCGTTTTACCGCGTTTCGCGAAGTCGGTTTTTTTTTTTATCTAAAAACGGTTATTTTCATTTCATTCTGTTCAGTCACAGGCACTCATATCGTCATTCCCGTTTCTACGTTTTAGAAATTAGCCAAGAGCCGTGCGATGATGATGTATCGATCAACGAGACGGTGGAAAATTGTCGAGCGATCATAAGATTATAGTGGCGGGTATAACGAGTAATTAATTAACTGTTGACGGGCGAAATACGGTTGATCGCCGTGCGACCACTCCATTTAATGCGAGTACGAATGCGGAATAAATAAAAAACAATAAAAACGGATAACTAAATTACTAACTGGGCGGTATAAAATAAAAAAAAGATTCGTCCGCTAATCGGGGTTCGGCGGTAGTTTCGGAATGAATCGGCGGCGGCGGTGGTGATCGAGAAAAATAATAGCAGCGGCCGGTCGGTCGGCTCGAGAACCTCCTCCTTTTTCGAAATCGGTGAAAACTATCGAATTTCGGTTCGAAAAAAAAAAACGAGGAAAAACGAAGAGGAAACCGACGATAATATCGAACGTGAAACGGCGGAGAAAATAATTTTTTTTTTTTTTCTGTTATTTTGTACGCGCCTGTTCGGAATATATGTTCCACCCGAGTAGGGTGGCGAGTGCGTTCGACGCGGTGGTCAAACCGGCGGCCGCGCGAAAACGACAAAAAACGAACGCGTGCGCTCGTACACGATAATTTCGGCGTGTTTTCGCTCTCTCTCTCGCGCGCGCGCGCGCGGCGCACGGGCGATAAATAAAGAATAAAAATAAACGACCGTCGACTTGAATTACCGAAAAAAAAAAATTATATATTTTCGTGCGTGAAAACTAACCGCCGGCGCGCGGTGGTTTTATATATGATTTTTTTTTTTTTTTTCGTTTTCATATACGATACGGATACAGCGTAGCGCGCGGTGTGTTTACTTAAGCGGGCCCGTGGGCACTCTCCGCGGATTGGGTGGTCCGACGACGACGAAAAAATCCACCGACTCGCCGCCACACGACGGGGTCGCACGGTTAGGTTAACCCCGCGGAGGAGAGCGGTCCGGCGGCTGCGAGAGCTGCGTTTGACGCGCGCGCGCGCGCGTGTGTGTAGCGCCGCCGTCACCGCGGTAAGAGGAAAAAAAACCGCTGGTAAAAAAAGAACGGAGGAGAATAAAATAAATAATAATAATAATAAAAAAAAAAAAAAACAGCGCCGTAAATATATAGTTTTAAGAATAAAATAAAGTAATAATATAAGAGGGAACACGTTTTTTCTTTCCTTCTTCTTTTCTCCGGCGCACAGAAGATTATATAGCCTTGTTAGCGCCAATGTTGCTGGCGGTCGGACCGACGAGACGACGACGTGATTTAATAAAAAAAAAACAACGAGAAAAAATACCCCCCCCCCCCCGGCCCGGCGTTCGATTTTTGTGTTCGCTGTTGTTGTTGCGTCCGTCGCTGTTCGCCGAGCGAAAACGCGCCAATCACCGTAGTAGTCGCGTGATTACGGTCGTGGCGGTGCGCACTCTCCGGGGGTCTCAAAGGAGAAAAAAATACGATTTCTTTTTAATTTTATTTCCGTATTTACGTTATTGCCCGTTATAAAATGTATAATCCTTACTAATATTATAAAGGCGAAAGTTTGTTTGGATGGATGTATGGATGTTTGTTCCTCTTTCACGCAAAAACTACTAAACGGATTTTAATGAAACTTTACAGTAATGTAGCTTATAGATCAGAATAACACATAGGCTATAATTTATAAAGATATTGTGTGAATTGTCCAAAATATAACGATGAATGGATGAAACGGATGGATGTATGGATGTTTGTTCCTCTTTCACGCAAAAACTACTAAACGGATTTTAATGAAACTTTACAGTAATGTAGCTTATAGATCAGAATAACACATAGGCTATAATTTATAAAGATATTGTGTGAATTGTCCAAAATATAACGATAAATGTCATTTAAGTCTGAAAAAATTCTGCAATCTGCGAGCTATTCAGGCGTGTGCTGCAAAAACAGTTAGTGCTACATGTATATAATGTATGGTGAAAATATTTATCTTAAATAGTCCTACAAAAAATTCTGCGACACCATATATATCTATCTTTTATGAGTAAGCCATTATTGTCAAAATAGTGAACCATAAATACAATAAAAATTGATAATTTATTTCTAATGCACATTTGGTAGTAATAAATGGATCCTTATCAAAATATTTTAATAGTTACGACGATGACAAACCGAACGCGCGATACTATGGTATCTATGGTAATAATAATACAACGAAAGCTTGATTTTGTTTTTCAATCAGCAAATTACAATTATTTTTTATAAAAATATCGTAGAAAAAGTACCTCCTAAGAAATAATTATGCCGCGAAAGCGTAAGTCTAATCTTTCCCAAAGCTCTAATAAAGCTCGATCTATGAAAGTAGCTAGACTTAACGAGACGTTTCCACAAGCCGAACTGCGAAGGCTTGAACAGGCGGAGCGTGAGGTAGCTCACAGAGCTGCTCAGACACCAGAGCAGTCCCAGGATCGGCGTCGACAGCACGCTGAGTATCTAGCATCTCGACGGGCTGCCGAGACACCAGAACAGTCCCAAGCTCGACGTCAACAGAACGCTGAATATCTGGCATCTCAACGAGCTGATGAGACACCAGAACAGTCTCAAAACCGCCTTCGACAGCATGCTGAGTATCTAGCATCTCAACGGGCTGCTGAGACACCTGAACAGTCCCAAGCTCGACGTCAACACCACGCTGAATATCTGGCATCTCAACGGGCTGCTGAGACACCTGAACAGTCCCACGCTCGGCTTCTTCAGCAGGCAACTTACATAGCGTCACAAAGAGCTACAGAAACCGTTGAAGAAGCTGAATCTCGCAGACGCGCTGTTGCTGAAAGGGCACAACAGCGACGTCTAATATTCAGAAGAAACACGTGGGGGGTATTCGACAAAGCTGCATTTGAGTACGACGAGACACTTGATTACGGAAGAAGCTGCTCAGCCACCATCTACTACATTAACCAGTTTTTTTGAGACATGCCAAAACGATGATTTCGCACAAACATTGCTATATTCTGAAATGCCAAAATATTATACCTGGAATCAATCCTCAAGGAGATTTATACGACGGAAACAAGGAAAACCAGTTCCAGGATATACAGATGTATATTCCACCGATGCGATTGGTCGGATTTATTCAGTACATCCAAGCAATGATGAATGTTTTTACTTACGACTGCTATTAGTCAATGTACGTGGCCCAACATCATTCCAACAATTACGAACTGTTGATGGTGAATTGTGTGGATCCTACAGAGAAGCCTGTCAACGTTTGCAATTGCTTGAAAATGACGCTCATTGGGATCAAACTCTCAATGATGCTGTAATATCATCACACGCTCATCAAATACGAACATTGTTTTCTATAATCATATCTACATGCTTCCCATCAAACCCAATTGATTTGTGGATCAAGTACAAAGATTATATGTGTGATGATATTTTGTATCAAATACAGAATAGAATGGGAAATCCAAATATACAAATCAGTGAAGAAATTTACAATGAAGCATTGATTTCAATTGAGGACATGTGCTTGATAATGTCAAACAAACTATTAATTCAATTAGGCCTGACCGCGCCCAATCGTCCAATGCATGACGCTTTTAACCAAGAGTTGCATCGAGAAAGACTGTATGATCTCAACGCTTTGAAAGAATTAATTCAAACAAATCTTCCACTGTTAAATGAACAACAGAAGTATGTATTTGAAACTCTTATGAAAGTAACAAATGATGAAACTGGAGGTATTTACTTCTTAGATGCACCTGGTGGTACAGGAAAAACTTTTTTGATTTCATTAATATTAGCAACAATTCGCTCACAAAATAAAATTGCACTTGCACTCGCTTCGTCGGGAATCGCAGCAACTTTGCTTGAAGGTGGTCGAACAGCCCATTCAGCACTAAAATTGCCATTAAATATGCAAAGCAATGAAACTCCAACCTGCAACGTTTCGAAGAACTCTGCAATGGCAAAGGTTTTGCAGCAATGTAAATTGATTGTTTGGGATGAATGCACGATGGCACATAAAAATCTTTGGAGGCTTTGGACAGAACCTTAAAAGATCTACGGAGCAATAATAACCGATTTGGTGGTGCAATGATTTTATTAGCAGGAGATTTTCGTCAAACATTGCCGGTGATTCCACGATCAACGCCAGCTGATGAACTCAATGCATGTCTAAAGTCCTCCAGTTTGTGGAAACATGTCAAAGTACTTCATTTAAGCAAGAATATGCGTGTCGAGTTGCAAAATGACCAATCTGGAAACATATTCTCTAAACAACTCATTGACATTGGTAATGGCAAATTTCCTATAGACATGTTGACTGGCTGCATTAACTTTCCTCAAAGTTTTTGTCAGTTAACTCGATCAAAAGATGAACTTATTCAGAAGGTGTTTCCAGATGTTTCTCAAAATTACAGAAACCATGATTGGTTGAGCGAACGAGCTATACTGGCTGCAAAAACATAGATGTAAATGAATTAAATTTCAAAATTCAAGAACAAATTACAGGCGAATTGAGGATATATAAATCAGTTGATTCGGCTACTAATCAATATGATGTAGTCAACTATCCACCGGAATTTTTAAACTCGCTGGATTTGCCAGGATTGCCACCTCACAATCTTCAATTAAAGGTTGGATCAGTGGTTATAATGTTGCGAAATATCAACCAACCGCGTCTTTGCAACGGTACACGGTTAGCGATATACAAATTACTAAACAATGTGATAGAAGCAACTATACTCAAAGGAAAGTATAAAGGAGAAGATGTTCTCATACCGCGCATCCCAATGATTCAGACTGATGTGCCATTTGAGTTTAAACGACTACAGTTTCCAGTGCGTCTTGCTTTTGCTATGACTATAAACAAGTCCCAGGGCAATCATTAAGTGTTTGTGGTATTAATCTAGAAAACCCATGTTTCTCACATGGTCAATTGTATGTTGCCTGTTCCCGTGTTGGAAAACCATCAGATTTGTTTATCTATGCGCCAGGTAATCACACAAAAAACACCGTATACCCCAACGCACTACAATGATAATAATAATAATTATGATTCACATGATTAACAATAAAGCGATTACTTACTTTTAAATCATTATATATGTTTTTATTCACAACGCCCTATCACCAGGTTGACGGTTCTGTTCAGGAGAATATTTTTAAAATACGTAGGCACAAAAACTGCCACATTACAAATCTTTTTGACAGGACGAAGTCTGTCGGGTCAGCTATTTTAGGCGGAATTAAAAATATATATTTTTTATATAATAGTTATAGGTAATGTAAATTACTAGACCCCCGAGAAAAAATTTGATAATACGCTACTGGCTGGGTTAGAGGCGAGGGAGAAGAAGAGCATGTGTATTGAATTAAAATTTTAAAGTTTAATAAATGATGCAAGTTCGTTCAAAACTGTACACGGGCGAAGCCGGGTAATTCAGCTGTAATAAAAAATACAAATCTTTGGCACGGGCAACGCCGGGCAGGACAGCTACGTTATTGCCCGTTATAAAATGTATAATAATAATAATAAAAAAAAAAAATACACACTAAACCAGTACTTAATCGATCGAAGTGGACAGGATATTTTCTAAACGAATTGACGAGTATTGGTAGTAAATAGATGAAGGGCATGAAAACTCGACGCCGGACCGGAGCCCACGGGATTCGTATCATACGCCGTTGGCGCCGATCACAGTGTTTTGATGGAAATATAACGTGTTCCCCGGTTTCCTTACATAACGGATCGATTCTACGACTGGTGCGTGTGTACCGGTGGTGGATTCGTCGAATAACGTATCTGTAGTTGGACTGACGCTGAGCGCGTATGGGGTAGCACTCTAATGCGCGATCGTTAACAGCGCAAAAGGCGAAACGGTTACTCCTGAACGAGATATCGAGGAAAACCAAAATACGACGACGGGTCGGCAGGGGGTGCCGACGTAGAATCGGCGGCGCGTGTGTAACCGTTTGCATAAAGATTGAACGATGGGATGAAGGCTGTGAGGCGCGTCCGTAGAGTGTGAACCGAGTGTAAGACGTAAACCGATGTAGAAGATTGCAGGAGAGAAATAATACAGGACAGAGAAAGACGGAAGGAAGGCTGTTAATAACGGCGGGGACGACGGTTTTTCGACAGTTGTCGAGGCAAGAAAAAGAAGTAGTTATAATATGATAATACTGATTGCGATTCGTCGGAAATTAAAATTCAATTGTCCGTAACAGACAATTTTATTCGACGGCGTTATTGTTCAATACTATTAATTAACACATTCTACGTGCCTATTTCGAAACGTCAATGAGATTTCTGATACAAACGGAACAGAAATCAATTGGATACAAAAATACACGATTTGACGAAATAAATAATAAAAACACTATTAATTCACGAGTACGCGCAGACATGTATGTTTACGGCGTTTATGTGACTTTAGATTCTGAGCGGAGCGAAATACGTATTGGTTTTACATAGCCGTGTGCAGGGGCGGACTGGCCTGGCGGGACACCGGGACAAATCCCGGTGGCCCGTTACAATAATAGATTAAATGGCCTGATAATATTTTAGAAATTAAAAATATAGTGTACGAAAAAACATAAAAATATATTAAAATAGTGCATAAATAAGTATTACCTTATCATCTCGTGTGATTTTAAGTATTATATTAATCGATAATATTATAATATTATTATGAACTGAACGAGAGTATTCTCGATAAGCTATTATTAGCTCTATAAGCTATATTTCGTTTAAAAAATTTATACGATGTACTGTCTATATTCTGTATCTATGTACGAAAAAAAAACGAATGACTGATGAATTTTTAAACGATGACCCAATTTATGATGCGAAACAAAAGTATACTGTTGAAGTTCATAATCAGGTGATGGATAGAATAGTTGAAAGTATGAATTCAAGATTTGTGAACAATAGTCCATTATACATGGATTTATCGCTTCTATCCCCAGTCAATTTCAATAGTTTTAAACATGGTTTACCAAAAACAGCCTTGAAAGCTCTCTCCAAAAATTTAATCCGATTTGCAATTAATGATAATTTGGAAGAATTCCATCGAAAATTAACAGAAGAATTAGTAAGTTTTGGCAATAGTTGGGATAACTTAAAAAAATCAGTTGAAGACGAATATGATTTTGAAAATTTCAATTCAGAAGATGAAAACCAAGAAACTGAAGAAACTGCCGGATTAAATATGACCTGTAAAACATGCAAAAATTGTGCTTGTTGCTGTTTAAAGTTATTAGTCAAATACAATTTGTATAGTAATGCGTATACAAATTTATCTTTGGCTTATAATTATCTTTTAACTCTACCGGTAACACAAGTAGCATGTGAGAGGTCATTTTCAACACTAAAATTCATAAAAAATCGATTATGAAATACTCTAACTAATGAGAATTTGGAAGCGTTTATGTTGATGTCCGTGGAAAAGCGAACATTAGCTTCTATAGATGACGATATTTTAATAGACAGAATCGGGGAAACTAGCGAAGTTATGAAAAAAAACCTAATTATGTAAAACAGGAATTACTTTAAAAGTTAATTTTAATATATAAGTATTGTATTAAAATGTGTACATTGTAACTATAAAAAAATATCTTATATATTATATGTAATTTTTTATATCTATATAAAATTTTGAAAATATTTTTTAAATAATAAAGATTTTTAATCATTAATTTTTTTTTTATACTTATTACCAAATCGTTGGTTCCCTGTTTATTTTTGGCCTGGCAAAAAAAAATTCCCGGCCTGAAATATAAACCCAGTCCGCCCCTGGCCGTGTGTGTGTTTTTTTTTATTTATGTCTATACCCGAAAATTCCACTAGAAAGAGTGCTCCGACCTTTACAGTCATACCGATTTTCGGTACACAGCGGATTACGTTTAGTGTGCACTTAAGAGAGAAGTCATTTTTCAATTTTCTCAAAAACGCTTTGAAATAACAAAACTCAAAGCCTACGGAAAATTACATAAAAACGGCGTGAACACGTGATTTCGTCAAAATCGATAATTTTTATAATTATTCGTAATTTTGAAACTTACGATTAAAAATACTTGAAGTAATCGCCACCAAATGTATAATTTCATATTATATTAGGGAAAACAGATGTTAGAAAAAAATTTCTTTTAAATTCTGAACTACTTATAGAATGTAGTAGAGACTTCGAAGTGTTTAATTTATGAAAAAATGTAATTTTTGGTTTTAAGGCTTACACATTTAATACAATATATCAGACGTGCGTCACACCAACCGTATAACAAAGAAATCTTAAAAATCGCGTTTTACAATTTCGACATTTTCTACGAAGCGTATTTAATTTTTTTTTTTTTATTTTTTTTTTTGGAAAATTTAATTAATTCGAAATTAATGTTCCTGGAGCCTCGACGCATTTATCAGGTACGTGACTTCGAACTAACTTAACGAGAACAATTTTCGAGAATGTTTAACCGCCCAGGTTCACTGTAAGAGATTATAATTCAAAACGAAGTACTGTAAGGTCGAGAACGTAATTGTGTGTACGAATTACGAACTGTAATTTATTAACGTGACATCGAATCCCCGTACACCGAAGAATCGTTAAACCGACAACGCAATGATTTATTTTAATAATCGCTGTCAAATTTATAGTAATTACAACAAAAATCTTTATCCGAGTATTTCACAATATATATATATACGTTCAAAACATCCCGCAGCGGCCCGTTACTTTTTTTCTCCTTTTTTTTTTTTTTTCATATCAGGCGCCATTTACACATTTCCTCCCGTAATCATACTCCGTATTATCGATTAGAAAAAAAAAAAAAAAAAAAAAACGTAACAATTGTTTCGACGTACGCGGAAAAGTCCGACACTTACGTCATATTTGAAAATTGAGTTTTACACACACACATTTTTCGTTTTCCTATTACGGTTATTGTGAAATCCAGATTCGCGTAATTAAATTATCGGCATAGTACCGTTGTTTTGCAAAAACGAAACGGGAAAAAAAAAAAAATTAATCGAATTTCGAGGACGCGCGCCGCGGTCGGTCGGTCGGTCGGTCGCGGTGTTTCACGCGTAAAACACGCGCGAACGGACCGAAACGGTAAACGATTCCTCCGCGCCGAAGAAAACGGCGTTTTACACGCGAGCGGGATATTTTATCGTGAAAATATATTATGTTCGCCACGTTTTTCACTCTTTTTTTTATTTTCAAACGTACAAAAAGCCACACGACGAGTGAACGACGCCGCCGCCGTGTATTGCGCGTGCATAATACGCGGTCAGGGCGCGCAGTGTCGGCGGGGGAGGCGATTTTTGACGTATGACTCGTATCGAAACTAAGTGTTATTTTGTGTTCGGTCCCTCCGTCGTACCTTTGTCAACTGCACATCGTCCTCGGCGACGTCCACGACGTTTAAAGGTCCCCACCTCCACCTCGCGTCACCATCACATCGTATCGCGTCTGTTATTCTCCAACAATCTCATTATGTTCTCGTCCCGATCCGTTTTGTACAAACACTTTATTATAATACGAGTGTATATATATATACGGCACGAAAAAAAAACCGGTTTTCGATACGTTAAAAAACAAAAAAATACGAACGACGCACCGATAAAAATAATAACGTCGGGCGGGTACGCGCAGTGTGGATTGGTATAACCGCGCGGGATTTCGTGGTGAATCGTCAAAAACGATACGCGCGGCCGGTTTGTTTTTAAACAACGGCACACCGGTGTGAAATATAAAAAGAACGACGCGCGCGTAACGTGCATGCGCGTCGTGCCAGTCATTATTGTCGTTCGTTCCACTGTCCCGTTCAGAGAACGAAAAACGTTTTACGCGGTAACGAAAAAAAAAAACGGTAAATGTTTTTCTTTTCGTTTTGTAGTACACATCCCCCCCGTGTATGCGGTCCGGAAAACAACTCTTTGTCACTCTACCCCAGGCGCTGTTCTAACGGCCGGTTTACGCTTGTCGAATTAGCCACGTCCCCGTGAACCGCGAATCAGCGTAACTTTGATCCGAGCACCGATGACAGCACCGTTTACACTACATTTAAATGTCTGTCCGAGTCATTTTCATCAGTAGTCGAAATGGATCCGGAATCGGCAGCCGCAGTGTTATAAGTCCGCGGAGTCCTAGCTCAACAGCGTGCAAACCAAATTGTTTCTAATCGTAAAAAGAAAAGAATAATACGGGTTTGCGAGATTGGAAGATTGTCAGGCGAAATATTTTGGGCGCGTCAAATACGTTGTTAACGGAGCTCCGAGTGGAAGACAGACCACTACCAGGTTTCATGAACTATACGAGGATGAGCGATGGTCATGTTAATATTTTACTAAAAAAAAAAATTGGAAACCCGTATTCAAAAACAGAACACGTTTTTTCGAGAAGCAATACCAGCTAAGACAACGCTGGAAATCGCATTAAGATTTCTTGCTACTGGAGAGTCGTATTCATCTTTGCTTCATCAGCCTTTGCTTCGTTTAACAAATTAATCTTAACAAATATTATCGTTATTATTGAAATAGTATACAAGTGAATTTCATTACAATTCGATCGACAATTGAACGTCTTTTCTATAAATATTGAGAAAAACGAGTCCTGTTAGTCTCTTGTTTGACCAGTGACTTTTTTTCCAGTGATATTTCTTACGTATGCCTTTAAACGCGTCGAAGTCGAAAAGGAACGTTCCGGACTTTCGCAGCAACAGGCGCAAGATGAGTGACCAACATTTTTCAAAAATAATAAATTGGAGCAGTGGGTCTCAAACTCAAATCGTCAATATATTTATACGTCAAAGGTTCTCGGGCAAAATAACTTTTTTTGTTTTTTACTCATTTAAGTACTGAATCTAAAATAAACAAAATAAATTAAGGCGAGACGTACTTTTTATTATTGGTTACAATTATTACAAAGATGTACAGAATATTGATTTTATTGTTTAATAATAATTTATTTTTGTTTTCGAACTGCGCTTGATATTTGACATCTCTTATTTTGTATCGGGCCGTCTGTATTTGCACAAGAATTTCGGGATGCCAAATGTAGAACATATTACAATTTTGATTGCGGCTTTTAGATTTATTTGACTTTATAAGTGAAAACAATTGTTCACATACACACGTACTATATATTATATCGTATAATAAAGATTTGTTTTTAGTTTTTATGAATATGAATTAAATTAAAATTAATATTATTTCTCGTAGTGCGTTATCGATATTTTTTATTATATACGATTACAGACTTTATTTTTAGAAGAATAAGGAATGAGATTAAAAATGACGAGATTTTTTTTTTTTTAGGGTAGAGTAGGAGGGATAAATCGCAACAGAATGTATTTAACTATTGGGCAGTAAGAAAAAATTCTTGACTAGTGACTATACTATATTATGATAATATACACACAGATTTACTCGCAAATTACTCGTATAAGGCCGCTCTGAGATTTTTTTCAGGACTTAACAAAATACGAAATGAGTAAATTGATACTGTGAAATTTTCCAAATTAAAAAAAATATATATATTTATAATATTATTATATGATAATGGTATGCGTGAAAGAAAATATTGAAAAGAGATTAAGTTAAAAATTAAAAAAAAAAAACCTTCACGGAAAATGAACTGATTTTTTTTTTTGTAAACCAAATTTCATCATACCAATATTGGTATTAAATCATAATATTACACCAATGAATATTTAAACAATAAATACTTTTAATTGAAATCAATTATTTATTTAATAGAACAAAATATTAGTAGAATATATTATATTTATATCCAAATTAGATTTATTCAGTTATTTATTTATTTTTTTTTTTTTTGTAATTTTATGCTATCTGCAATTTTCAATCTAATTAGTTTGCGATAATTTCCATGTCACTCTAACATTGGCCTTTTTTGTGTACTATAATCGTCGAGGTCTTCCTCCGTGGTTTTTTTCCATCAACAATTCCTTCCAAGATTAGTCCTAGTAATCTTCCGTGTCTGGGAATATGTCCTACCCATTCATTTCGCCATTTCTATATATATATTTCCACGATGATATTCTTTCCAAAACTCGTTCTAAAACTTTTTCATTAATAATGAATCCTGTATAAGTCCAGCTTTTGCGTCTTTCTGTAGCATCACATTTCGAGTGTTTCTATTCTTCCTTAGCAATGGTCCACATTTCATATTTCTACTACATAACTCTCCAGACGTACGTTTTTAATTAGTATACTTATTGACGTTAAGATTAATATTGAGGTAAAAAGATTTTTTTCATTAAATGTCATCTTATCCCGGCATATTCCCATTATTATTTCTATTTATTGCATCTTTCGTTCGTGTTTTGTATTTATTTTTTTGCTACAGACTAGGGTTTCCGTCTCCACAGCTTTCATTTTCCTTTTCCATCATCTCTTCCGTCGCGTCTAAAATATTACTCAAATCCTCTTCACTCTTAACGCATACGAATTTGTATAAATATACAAATTGAAATACGTTAATGAAATCTAACGTTATATTTGCGGAGTTTTCTATATAATAGTTTCCTGGACGAGACAAAATTATCCCATGCTGATCCCTTCCCTAGCTGGACGACTTTATTTATTTATATAAACGTGATATAAACCTATGCACTATTACAATATTATATTACTTGTAATTATATAATATTTACGCATGTTTGTAACCTGTTGAGAACCCGATGTACATCGTTTATTATAATATCATATTATGTAACGATTAATTTCTAATCATTATATACATATATAATAACGATTATCATTAATAATATTATACTAATTGTTACTAAATATCGATAATTATTATTAAACTACAGTTATTAGCAATAATCGCCTATATAATACGTAATTTAGAAATACAGGCACGTTCCAATATCCGCGATCACGTGCTGCAGACATTATTATAGTTATAAAGTTATGATCAAGGCCGAATTATGGATGTATGGACTAAAAATAGGTCGTTGGTTTTATTTTTTCAAACCCAGACTTTATTGATTCTGAATTTTCCCAAAATTGAAATGACTTAGAGACTCTATCATGAATGGCCAACAAACTACAGTATTTAACGGAAAACGGTCGTTCGAAACTTCCTCGGAGATTGAAAAGTGTTTACGGTTCTAATATATGTTACTATTAATTAACCACATCGAATATTGGAATGCGAAGTAATCAAAATATTAGATTTTGCGAGCATGTTTTCCATGATTTTTTATTTACCGAAGCATAAAAAAAAATGTTTTTAACCATTTGGTATAATTCGTAATATATATATATATAAATGTAAATAAATACAGTTTTTTTTTTTTTTTGATTTGATTCAATTTAATTTTACGATATCATTTTTAATGACAAAACGAATTTATTCGATCGATATTTTTTTCTATTTTGCATTCAATAAACGATTTAAATAAGCAAAAATATTTAATATTACAAATAATAGTTGATTTTTTTTTTTATGGTATCAATTTATGTTATGTACATTTTTGCTATTAAGCATTGAAAAAAAAAGTTATTAATTATTTTGAAAATAGGGTTTTCATACTTTATTTATATAATAATTTATACGTTTTATATAATTATTTAAATATTTTATAATAAAAAAATTCCAGTCACTAATTTTATAGTTTTATAGACCTAGTTGTATAGGTTAATGCTGATGTTGACGTTCATTTAAAGCCGAGCATACACATTTTTTTTTTAACTTTTAATATTTGTGTACTTACATTACTAGTGGAGTAAATTTATATAGAAATTTATGTGGAAAATATATTGCTACCAGACATTCTTTCGCGGTGGCTACTCGTTTTGCACGGCAATTTTAAAATTAACTTTTAATTATTAATAACAAAATTAATCGATTTTTGAAAATCTGATAATACGCGACAATGGAAAATTGTTCGTAACGTTCCGTTTTATTATAATCGAATACAAAACCCGGCAGTACATTTTGTTTTGTATAATTCAATATACCGTCGACAAACCGGACTACTTTCGAAATCACGTTTCACGATATCATTCGATATTATATTAGATTACAATTTCGTACGATATATTATATAGTATACATTCCTTACGTTTAATGTTCTCTGTTGTTAGATTTCAACTTTATATATATATATATATATATTTTTAAATATTTAACGTTCAATTTCGAGAATAGAATCAAATTAATTATTACGTTATTAAAAAAATCTACGATAGACCTTACATATATATATATGTATATACAGTTCAGACGTTCGATATTGCATTGAAATTTCAAATTGTATTCATTTTCAATCGTAAAAACACAGAGAGTTGTTTAGATGTTCAAAAATTTAAGCAAAAATCGATCGTACAATTCAAACATTGTCTAACGTATGCGAAATATTAAAATAAACAACGAGTGTATCGCGTGATTATTTTTAGGTTTATAAGTTGCTTTATAAGAAAAAAAATCTATAAACACAGAATTTTTTTTCAAAAAAAAAAAAAGGAAAAAAAAATTATTATTAAACGCCCTCAAATACTACATATTGTTGACCGAACATTGATGATGATTCGTGAACTATCGGATGTGTGTGTGTGTCATTGAGTATACTATTAGACAGGCTTTCGTCGGTGAACAAATAAGTGTAAAAAATGGATCAGAACTCGTGTTAAATTTTTTTTGTTTTTCTACGTAAACACCGAGATGAGACATTTCGGCTCGTGACCAATACATTTGTAAAACGTGTAAAAACACCTATTATTGTTACACACCGTTGAGGAGAGGGGGAGCCGTGCAAATTGACGGAGCTCGCGGCGCGTTATAAAAACGTTGTTGCCCTGCCCTGACCGATATAACGCGGAGTGAAAAGCCGGTAAGTATTAATGTACTTTGTAATCGAAGCAAAAGAAAAAAAAGAGAGAAAGAAGCCGTTTTTTTTTGTTATAACGACGACCAATAACATGTGTGTGTACGTACGTTTATGCGCACACAAAAGCCGCGCGCGTACCGATAAATAATGCTGTTGTTGTGTACGCGTTACCTGTTGGTCCAGAAGGAATTTCGAGATTTTCTCGTATACGCGCGCGCGCGCGCGCCCGCGTTTTATATAAGAAAATACACGTCAGCTGCAGTTCGGGTTTCCGGTCAAATTGGCAGCTACTCTACTCCACTACCGTCGAGGGAGGGAGAGGAGGATTTTTATAATTCAATTTTATACCAAACACACATAATACAGTCTTCGTCGGAGGCGGCGTTTCTTTTCTTTACAAAATAATAATAATAATAATAATAATAAAAATCCGACATTTCGGCGGCGGCGGCGGCGCTTATTATTAAGGATTTCGGACAACGCGCGTTCGTTCACAATGGTAAATAACAACAATAATAATAATAATAATATACGGGAACTCTTGTGTGCGGCGCGGCGGCACACATCAGCGACGGGACCAGTTTTTCTGCTACTTAAGCAGCAGCCATATTATTGTCGATTATTATTATTATTATTATTATTTATTATTATTATTATTATTATTTGTTCGTCGTCGTCATCGTTATATAAAAACGCTTTACCTTGGTGGCGAGGCATACGGAAAATTGTATTATTATTATTATATATATATATAAATACACACGGTTCGGTTCGTTCGCCCATAACGCGTATATTTATGTATATAAAATATAATATTCACCGGTAACACACAAATCATAACACTCGGCGGCGGCGGGCCACCCCAATTTACTAAAGAAAAAAAAAATATATAAAATAAATACACCGCCGCAGTCGCCGCCACCCTTCTTCATATTATTATTATTATTATTATTATTATTATTATTATTATTATTATTATTATTATTATTATTATTATTATTATTAATCATTACCGCCCGTGCACAAATACACACGAATTCGGTGATATAATACTACTCGGTGTGTAGTATTTATAAATACAGTCGTCATTTTTACTTCTTTTTCTCTCTCAGTCTTTCTTTCCTCGTTGAAATCTATCGTGTGGGGACCATACCACGACGACGACGACGACGACGTAGTTTATTTTATTTATTTATTTTTTTTAAGTTCATTCGATTTTGGCGCAAACCGACCGAAAACTGTTTAATAACAATAATAATAATATTAATTAGCGTTTATACGCTTTTCGCCCGCGGTATGACAGGTGTTAATGTGTGAAATGTAAATATAATCAAATTACACGTGTATTGCCCGGGGATTGGATTGTTCTGTTTTATATATATATATAAATTTTTTTTTTAAATCTTTACACACTATATCTATTATATGTACGTACGTAATGATATTTTATTATCCGGTTTCTCGCAAATTTCAAATTTAACCCGTTTAACCCCTTTAAAATTACGTTAGAGACTACGTTAAGGGGATAGAATTTTCGAAAATCCCTCCTTACAGCACGTAAGACTACGTATACTGTATGTATGCCAAATTTAAGCCCGACCCCTTCAATGGTTCGAGCTGTACGTGTCGAATCAATCAGTCACGTGTCCCTTACATATATATTTACACATATTTTTACTGCTACTGTAGATAATTTAGCTCCCTTGACTTATCTGTACATTCTCTAAAGTCTAGAATCTAAACTATTATTTCCGATATTACGCTTCTTGTTCTAATAAATTTCAAAATACCCTCTCGCTCTACTCGTTCACAAACAAAAATTCAATATTCTTTATTCCATTAGTGTGAATACAGTGAAACCTCCCATAACGAACGTAAATCCGATTCCTAATAATAATAATAATAATAATACTGTTTTTGCCTTTGACGCAGTGTGTTTACGTTGTTGCAGTGAGTAAACATATACGGTTAAATACGTTTGAGCTCGAGTAACGTTTTGAATTCACTTTTCAGACTCCGGTCAGAGGAAGATGAATTGGTTTAGTCGATGAAATAAGAGAAAAATTACTAATTACTATAAAATTTTATTAAATAAAACTAATGAAAGGATACGTGTAATTGGTGAACTATACACACTACCCATTAATTACTTGTTATTAACTAACGACAAGTAGTCACTAACTAAGCATTATTGTAGTCAGTGGTTCTAACTACACGCTACTTATAATAATGTATAAGCGTTCATAACAACGTTTTCGACACACTACACTGCGGTTAAGAGGAACTAAGAGGACGTATGGCCGATGATTTTTAATAGTAAAAATGTGTTTACACGGAAAAAAGTGCTCTTCGGAGTAATTTTAAAGATAAAACACCTATTTACAAAAAAAAAAAAAAAAAAAAATGGCAGAAGACAACGTTTTTATGGTAATTATATATTTCGAGATATATAATTTATAAAAGAGGTATTATTTTAACTCTAAAAAACCTAATACAATGTCGCGGACATTACTTTAGACTTTTTTAAATATTTAAAAAAAAAAACTTCAAAATAATTAGTAACACTTTGTTTTTTTTTTTATATTTTATATAATTATTTCTATTTTTTCGAACAAATGATAATTGAAATTTTTAGCTAAACCCGGTTTCATTGTAAGAAATTATATTAAAATGATATACTTATACGTACTATTTATACGGTTAATCGTAAATTATGTATTCGATACTCCCCACACACTATTAATAATAATAATAATAATATAACATTACACCGAAGCTCCACTCAGAATCGCGATTATATCGAACCCAACGCAATTCATCGCATGTCGCTTTCAAATTCATATATTATATAGGTAGTAATAACAAAACTCTAAAATACTTATCCAAGTGATTCGCGCTTAAGCGATATCGTCACAACACCACGCACGCGGTTCGATACCTCCTCGACACTACGGTATAGGTTAATTTTTACATTTTTCTTAAAATTTTATAAAAATTGCGTATTCAGAAAAAAAAATCACTCGATTTTCGCGTACCGAAATAAATTAATTAAACGCATTCCGACACGGACGGGATTTATTTAGATTACTCGTACTCGCTATCGTATCATCATCATTATTATTATTATTATTATTATTATTATTATTATTATTCACTATTATTAGTGTGTATACGCGTGTTATGTAAACACTGTACGCAGACCTCCCGCGTAATAACTGAATATTGTAATACACTACTAATGTGAACGAATACTCCGTCGGCACGTAATATACCGCGCGCGTGTATAACGAGCACGCTGCGTATATTATTCCGTTTGTTTTTCTATATACTAAAAAAAAGGAAAATAAATAAATATATTAAAAAAAAAAATCGTGTGCACAGGTATGCGAAGCGCGCGCGTGAGGCCCCGGAGAACACAGTGCAAACGCGAGGTTATTATTTTTTATTTTTTATTACTGTATAGTGCCAGGAGAGGCGAATTTCATTTGGCCGAAATTCCACAAAAGACTCGTGTAACTTCTCATTGGCAATTCAATATTTTGAAAATACTTCGCGAAAAGTAAGTTTTGAAATTACTTTTCTTTTTTTTTTATTTTATTTTACTAATTTTCGATAATACGATTAACGAATATACAACGTAATTATATTATTATTTGATCAAATATATAAACGGTCGTCGATATGTATTTGAAGGGGGAAGGGGGGTTTAATATTTATTTTTTTAAATTCTCTTTTTACAAATTTTAACACAAAAACTATTAAGTACATCGATCATTATTAGTTATAAAATACAACACGTTTATAGTGAAATAATTTGCAATCAAACACTACACTCGATTATTTGAGTGAGGGTGGGTTCGAACATCAAACGCAACAAGATTATCGATACAAAACAATATTGATGTTGTTTTTTTAAACGTATCTACTATTGCTTTTAGTTGCTATACTCATTTTTTTTTTCTGAAATCATTTTTACATCTAAATAATATGTTTTTTTTTATGTAAGCACTATTTAAAATATGCTTTACATAATATTTGGAATACCATCTGCTGAGCTAACTGCGTAAAACATACTAGTACTGAAAAGCCAACGGATTTGTGTAAGAATTAACCAGTAGTCGAACACTGGTGTCAAAACTGACCCGAGAATGTCAAACGCCTCCGGGGATAGTGGTTAAAACGGGAAATCGTCACCCTGCCTATTACTTTAGTTCGAGTTAGCCTTTTCAGTTTAAATTCCTCTCCCCGGAGAATTATTCGATTAAAATTCGATTTCCGATAAATATGTTTGAAATGTTTTCCGAAAATTATTTTGGCGTCTACAACGCCGCAAAAGTGGTAACGATGGACGACGACGATCTTGTATTACGGTCAATGATTAGTCGTATGGACATCTCGTCTGACATACCACTTTGCCTTGGAAAGGGCTCCTGTCCAGTCGAAGAGCAGTCGGCTGGCGATTTCCTACTAACCCGCGGTCCATCGAACCGGATCGTTGGAATGATTGTCAGAAATGAATGACACTACACAATAATAATATATTCAGTGAACGAAAGTAAAACAGCTGTGTGTGTGTGTGTGTGTGTGTTAAAATTATACGTGCAATTAGATCAGATTAGATAAATACGAGGAGGACTGGTTTATTGAATCGCATTTAATCTGTTGCCGGGATGTAAATCATATTGCTCGTCGATAATCGGTAATTGTAAAATGACAAACATTTCTCGATACTTATACCGCACTTCACAGTTTATACGGCCCGATGTATCTCGGGCATCGTATAGAATGCTCGTAACGTAAATGCCTTCTTTCTCTTCTTCTTCTTTTTTTTAAACGTGATCACGAGTATCGATACTCGTTTTAAATTCTGTTTGTGCCTCTTCCTCCCCCTAATTACACATTTTTAAATACTCCTCTGAATGTATCTGTTTAGAGAGATCATTTTTTTTTTTTTGGTATGAATAACTTTGCTCCGCGTTCTCAAAACGTTAGCCGTATACTTTCTCACGTTAGTAAACACCACTATTGATGAGTTTCATTACCATTGTAACACACATTACGCACGCGTGTAATAAATACGTTAAATTTTTTTAAACGCTTATTGAACAGCGCCCGTTTTGAAGGAACCGCGTTGAATTAATTGCCTCTATAGTTTTTTTTTTTTTCTAGAAACCTCGTTCGACATTAAAACCATACGAATGACCGCCCACGACCGAGGCATATAATATTTTAAACATATACGCGCGTACGGAGTAATATACAGCCGAGGATTCTGTGGGAACGAACGTTGTGTGTGTGTGTCGCGCGCGCACGCATGTGTGGCGTGGTAAAATAGGCGGTATAGACCCGGTGTATATACGTTATAAATTACAATATTAGTGTGTCAACTGTCAATGGAACGTTTAAGGAGAACACACACAAGGTATTCAAATTAATTAAATCGACATAATAATAATATAACGTGTACGATATAGTAGTATATAACAGTAAAAAAAAAAAAACCTCGTCTCGAATATTATTATTATTATTATTATTTGACCGCGCAGCGGACGCCTCGGACGACTGTCTTGTACAGATCTCTCACTCTCTCTCTCTTGCAGTGTACGTCTTTGATTGTCTGTCCGTGTCCGTCTCTCCGCGCTGCGTCTCCGTCTATACGTACCTATAAGTGGGCGCCCGAGACTCGATCGGTTAAGTGGCGGTCAATAAAATAAACACGCGGAGACGACGGATAAAAAGTGTACGTGTCGTGGTGGTGTGTGGTGTCGTCATTATAACGCGATATTCTCCGACAGATAAGATAGGGAAAATAAGAAATAAGAAGAATGTAATATTATAACAGAGGTTCTCAAACTCTTTATATACGTACTTGTCACTTCTGACAATTTTTCAATTTTGAGTGGGGGGGACCCATCTAGATGATTTTTTTTTTTTTTGTTTTTGTACAAAATTGGGAAATCGGGAGGAGTATAAATAATTTTAATAAATACAATATTTATTATTGTTATACAATAAGTCCATGGTTTCGATCCGCTGTTTATAAGCAACTACTTCTTTCTTTTTCTACATCTGCATTCCGTCTTAATAGATTCTCAAATAATTCTTCTTGGTTATTATTTTTTGATGCGGATATTTTATTAGCAGGTGGAGTTTATTTTAATTTATATATATATACAGAGTGCGCACAATATAAATTATACGCGATTGGTACATATAATTATTTATTAAAATGTATTGATTATATAGATATGATAATACAAACTGTATAGATGTATGAAATAACGATTATGTAGAATGTAGTAGACGCAGTAAATGTTTCAATTCGTAGCGAAAGTTCAGATATTTTTGTTTTTAGCTTATTATCAGAGATACTAATATAATAGGAAATTTGATTTACGTACACAGTATATACTACTGGTTTCTTCGTATGACCTTTAAACATATGTACTGTTAAAGATCTTCATTGATTGATATAATGAAAAACTCTAAAACATTGTAAAAAAAATAAAACTACTGAACACAAGTATATTGATTTGTGCCTACACAAAAATTATAATAATTACGTAGAAAAAAAAGTAACGAGCTGCGGAATGTTGTGTATGTCGCTACGTAATTGTTTCGATAGAGATTTTAGTGTATTGCGTTATCGTTATGAATTTGAAAACAATGATAAGTCATTGAATTGTATAAAACGATTCTGAACGGAGCTTCGGTGTAATATATAACAAAAACTATTCCTTCTTATGAATTAAATACCTCAAAACCTATAATTGCTATAAATAGTCCGAAATGAAAAGACATTTTTCGAAATTTGGTTTTTTCGTTAATAATATTATATAAAGTTTGAATATTTCGAGATTCCGTACCCACTAGTTTCGATATTACAGAGAAATAATCGATTTTGACCGAAATCTCATTTTTATCATTTGAATGTCATTTTTTGATAGTTTTTTAATTATATTTTTAGGCGCTTTTGAGAAAGTCTATAAATGACCTTTCTAAAATATCAACTGGATACAATTTACTATCGGAAATAAAGTGTGACTGCGTAAAGATAGGAACGCTGCTTTTGATAGAATTTCGAAGTACAGACATAATAATAATAATAATAATAAAAAAACACTTTATTGTAAAATCAATACATTCATCGCTTCGATCAGAACCTAACACTAATAATTTATAATTTAACATTAGTTGTTGCTATTTGTTTTCTTTTGTGTTGTAAGGAAATTGCTTATAATTTACTGAGACCTAATCAACAATAAGGATTGAGAGCCCATTAATTTTTCTTTGCCAAATGCCCCAAAAACTCCGGTTGTGGCATTGGTTAAAATTCGTTTTTATAATATCGAATTGCCGTCAAACTAAATTAATAATACAATTCTTTTTCAGTTTGTGCGGACATGAGTTTTTCGCGATCCATCCAAACCCACAGTTTGTTAACGTCTGCATTACAATATTATTGGCGGCGGTTGCGATGCACGACAACGACGGCCGCGTGGAAACTATTAATTCGACGTTTTAATGTCTCGGCGTCGCAACGTTTTTTTCTCCTCTTATTTTTATATAATATATTATTATTATTATTGCCAATTCCTATCTCTCGTGCATACCGCCACCGCCGTTTTTACGATCGCGGAATTTTTTTTTTTTTTTCCGTGTTTTTTTATCCGACAGACATTGTAAATCAACAGGTAAGGGTATGGGGGCCAATATTAAATGAGGACCTTTGAGAACGGTCGTATAAATTGAAACGTCAGTGGCGTCGCGTCAAGTATTTTACGCGAGAGTGATATACAATACTACGCGTATCTGTACACAGATGAGAGTTGCAGAGGTTATACGTGGGTGCGCGACAATAGGACCAAACCTGCTGCGTTCGATACGGTTTTTTTTTTTTTAAACAAGATTTAAAACACTATGAAAAGACGAAGAAGAAGAAGGAAAAAACGTTTCGTTATTTAATTTTAATTTATTTTTTTATGGTTCTGCGTTCACCGTATCGAATGATCTGTATAAACATCGCTTGAGAACCTCCGCATAACACCGTTGAAGAGCTGTGAACTGTTTTCAATTTCAAACGTACGTGCTTTGTGTCCACGTACACGTATAATTTGCCCCAATTAAATATTTATATATTATGCGTAAAAAAAAAAAACACACTTTTACACTTCGTCATATTACTGTACACAGTGTACGTATCGTATAAAATCGGAAAAAAAAAATTAATACCAATTACCTGCTGCACCAGTGGCGTGTTCGAGGTGGGCTTTAAGGGTTATTTAAACGCTTCTCCCCCCCCCCTTTGAATTTTAATATTTTATCGATTACCGTTTTCTAATAAGTTATTGATATTATAATATCTACCGAAATTATTGTTTTTCAATGTCACAATAATGGTTCTTCACGCGTACATCATTACTATACAATGAGTATAACAACGTTCTTATAATAATGAAACACGAAAATTAAATACGATATTTAAATATATATTTCGTTTCATACATTTTTGGGAACACAAACTTCGAACATACATTGTTTTACGAACACTGTAATAATATTAAATAATAATAATTTCATACGATGTACGTTATTAATTCGAATACAAATATAATTATTAATAACGTCCTACGTTTTCGTATACAATTTGTGGTAAAAAAAAAAAAAAAAAATCTTTTTTTTCCGCCATCAAAATATTTTATAACGTGTATTCTATTTTTACGTTTCCATTTATTATCCGTGCGTTTTATAATAATTTATATTCCAAGTGAACCGAAATAATATTGTTGATTAATTTTTTTTCTCGAACAGAAAAAACACGTTATTATAGTTCTAATGCGGCATGTCTTGTATTAAAAATTGTGCTTCGCATTACAAAATCTCCCTGATTTCACGTAAAACAAAAAAAAAAAATACGAGAAAATGTGAAATTGACTTTTATATAATACGCTTTGGGCGCAAAATAGAAAATTTATAACTTTATTTACCATCAAAAATCAAAATAAACATAATATAAAATAGGAATCGTTCAGGACTATTAATATGTGTGTGTGCGGTGGGTTTACACGCTACAACTCATTGTACGTTTTATTCGAATACGTTAAACGGACAATAAAACGTACGTTTCATAGTATGTCTGCACGTTCGGTTTATTACTCAATTTCACATCTCAGCTTCAACTGTGTTTATCGTCGGTTCTTTTTAGTAATTTTTTTTTCATTATTTTGACGATACGGAAGGACCACTTGCGGCTTTTACCGTAATTCCCCTAGTAAGGGTGCATCGGCTACAAGGATGGAGGGCCGAAAGCTAATCAGATGAAAATGGTCGCGGAAATTGCTGTTAAGTGTTTTTTTACTTACCATAGACAAGGGAAGAAACATTTGCGCAGTTCAATGAACACATCGAGAAACACACAGAAACACTGTCGTAGATTAGACATGTTCGCGAAAACCAAAATTTAGAAAACACCACTTGAACCAAATTATATTAATTATAATACTATTGATATATGTGTATGTGTCTTTAGGAGACAACTAAACGAACGACGGATGAAAAGTTGTACAATGCATCAAACCTATGCAGTGTATATACTTAATATTGACTTATCGCTCAATATTTCACGGAAATTGAATCCGCGCCCATCAGTCTTCCGATCTAACCTTCGATTTCATTCGGATTCGTAAGACGTACGATTTACTGTCTCTACACGCTTCATTTTACTTGATGCGATTTGTCGTATCCCATCAAACGCGCAATAAGTCGTAGCGTGTACACCTAACAGCTTTATTTATATTATTTTTATATATGCCTATTCTGTTATTTACAATATAAATAAAATATAATTTTAAAAATTCAAAATAATATATTTTATCGCTGGAGAATCGGTTATATTCGCTTGGTACAAAAACCTATTGTACAAGGTACGTAAACAATTTCCACTGTACAAATCATAAATAGACAAACCGTTCTTTTCTAGTAAACTAAACATATTGTGTATCGAAAAATATGAGATCTTAGGCTTAGTTTAGTAGATCTTAGGTTGGTGATGATTTGACTCATTTCAGTACACTCGTAAAGGAAACTCGTTACTGTTGCTGTGTACATACAGGAAATTATATAAATTATAGTTTTATTGTTTCATAATATTAACCAGTGACATTGGCACAATTAGAACACCTCAACGTGAATTTCATATTTTTATAATTGCAATTCTTTTATGTTGTAATAAAAATTATAATATTTCGGCCACTAATTAAAATCTACTTTAGAAATAATCTATTCTCGAATCATCTTAATCTCAACAATTATTGAAGTCGAGGTACTAGAGAAATTTTTTTTTAAACATCGTATAATGTCATAGGTTTAATTTTATTGTTATAATTCCTAAAATATTTACTAGGCTTTTGAGATCGAAGACATTTATGATTTAATATCGTATTTCTGTTTGAACTTTTAGTTTGTACGATATATATCGTCTTTATTATTTTTCGCCGTTTATAATATAGTGTGCTTAACTCACTATTAAAATATTTATAGCTAAAAGACTATAATGCTCATCCTCTTTAAATAATTTAGGCCTAGGTTTGCCAATGACTTATATTATCTATAACGAGTATATAAACTCGACAAATTTTCGATTGGGAATTTATTTTTGAAAAAAAAAGATAGTTTAAACTAATGGGATAAATTAGAAATACACTAATTAATTTAGAATTCGGAATAGCTCTTGAAGTTGAACGTTACATAAATGCTTATTTCGATAAATTATTGTCAATTATAATTATTACAAATAGATTTCACCATGCCTGATTTACTTTGTGATTTTAATCGCATACGTGTTTACTGATACACCTAGTTAATATATTTAGTAGTTAAATAATTTATATGTCACAATGTAACACATGTACAAGTATACTATATGATAGAACGATTCTCTTATAACTATAAAAGGGGTATTTTTTGTTCTATTTCACAAAAAGATTGTTTGAAAAAAAGGCTTTGCCGGTGATAAATCAGTTTTATTTTTTTATCGCCCCATCCCTCTTCATTTAATATACAACATTCAGAATAGTTGTGAAATTATGTGTGTAAGTTAAAATTCAAAGACATTCCGGTCGTTTAGTTATAAGTTTAACTCTTTATTATCGTGATATTTCGTTCTACAAAGTTTTTTTAATATATCGATAAAAGTTTTCATGGAAAACAAGACACTTTTAACACTATACTTATTTACAATATTTTAATATGTTTTTACAACTTTTAAACGATTCACTACATTATTTCTTGACCTTTTCGTAATAAAAACGATCCTGTCTCGTACAATAAGCGTCTGTTATTTGATAAAACTTTGATATTAAATCGTTCAAAGCAATTTCAATAGTTTTGTTAGACCATCAACATCATTATATACTACCGGCCGTCTAGTCACCAAAAGTTCTGATTTTGCAGGACAGCCCTTATTTTTATTTTTATTTTCAAACCTCTCCCCTTCGTCTCGAAATTTCAAGAAAATTTACGATATTTCAATTAACTAAACATAAGTGCAGGTATTCTGTTATTTTGTTTGTGTTAATATTATTTTTAATTTTTAGCTTTTTCTAATTATTTTACCACGGTCATACGTTCGAGGTTTTCGTCCCAACGTATCCACCTCAACCTTACCACTATGCACACGATTACAAAAATTCAATATCGATTTGTCTTATATTGTTACGAACGAGTCGAAAACGTACGTAAAATTTTAATCGAAAAAAATGGAACGACTCGAAAGTAACTTTTTAAAATACGTATTTTCTGTTTTGCGAAAAAGCAATGCTTGAAGAAGGTAATAATATTATGGTGCCCAGAAATGTACGTCGACAAATGTCACGAGATAACATGCCAACTGCAGAACAATATTAAAAACGTACCACATTTTTTGACATTTATTGGACACCATTTTATTGTTCAACCAAACGAAAGGTTTTCTAAATATAATCGTATAATGTCCACTTAACAATGGTTTATTCTAAAAAAAATACTACAAATTCAAAACACCCGAAAGATTGTACACTTAAACCGCTTTATTGCCAAATTTCGCTTAGATTAAAATATGGAAAATTCTGTGGCAAAATGTAACTGACGTACGAAAGTCAACAACTGCCCTCACAAAATATTTTTTGTGTACGCACCTGAATTTAGGTGTTTCACGGAAATATTATGACAAATGCAAATGAACTTTTGATCTTCTCAACATGTTTAAATTGCTTTTGTTTTTCCTTATTATTTATTAGAAACCCGTGGCTACAGATTATTGCTTCGTATTGATATAACAAGTGTTCTCATTGATTATAGCGAGAAGAATGGTAGAATTTTAAATTTTAAAAATTAATGACGCCTAACATATAATAATTAAAACGCTAAAATCGTTCTAAACGTATATTTTGTACTAACGAGTAGCTCTAACCAATATGGGCAATTTTTAATTAAAATGGGCAGTTGTATATTACATATTTGGACGGTACTTAAAAATTGAAAATATGTTTTCATTATTTGTATTTTATTGTATAAAAAAAAAAAAAATTATGCATCATTATTTTATATACATATATAATTAATAATTATGCTATACTTGTGTCGTTAATTTCCTAAATACCGTTTGTTAGGCAAAATTATTTTCATCCGTTTGCACAAAAATATTTCGTGTAGTTCTGAAAATTCCTTTGCATGAGCACTGAAGAATTCGTGTATCAAATTCGGCGTACTTATTCGAATAAACGGTTACAAAAAGCATTGAGAATGTTTAGAAGAAGAGCATTCTAATTTCCAATCGTTTTTAGTTGACAGTTTATTCATTTTTTCAAATACTGCTGTCTAACTGAATTTTACATCGTTTATTTCAACATTTATTGTAAAATATTTTTATTTTTCTATACAAAATACGATTTGTGCATCACACGCGTATTTCTTTTTCCACTAAAAATCGATAATTTTCATTCGAGAAAAAGAAGTATTTTTTTGGAAGGAAGGGGAGGGCGTAAATACCAGTACTCAGAATACGAATATTTTTTTCTACTATACGCTTGTATTCCAATGCTTTTTGGGTTATTCCTATTATTATTATTATTATTATATTTCTTTTAAAAAGAATATTGTAATTTCGTGTCTTCGTCATATAATTGAGAATTCGAATTTAAAACACTTTCCCGATAGTTTTTTATAAATAAAAAAAAAAACGGAAACCGAAATGGAAAACTCTAACGAGATCGCCGGCGATTAAGTCGTCGTCGATGAACAAATTCAATTTTAACACGCTTTAAAAAAATTAAATAAAAATTCTCCACTTCCAATTCGTGCGAGGACGGATATAATAATAATATTATTTATTCGGTTTCTCTCTTCGCCGCCCCCGAGAGAGGAAGAGAGAGAGAGTGAGAGACACACGTTTCTCGGCACGTTTGTACGAGGGAGATCGGTAGCGCGGTGCCGTTCGCTTTAATTCTCTTATGATTTATTCTCGCCGCGTCACAATACGTCCCTCTACTTACGGCCGCCACCGCCGCCGAGCGTATTCCTATATTTTATTCTCGATAAAAACGCGTCACGTAAATCCGCCCTGGGAGGATGGCCGGCTCCCGAAACCGTGAAAAGACGGGAATATAATGAGAGAAAGGAAAAAAAAAAAAGTAATAATAAATAAATAAATAAAACCAGTCGTATTGTCCACAGACCACCACCGCCGCAGACTAATATTGTATCGCGTCTGAATCAGAGACGTATCCGCCGATATAATATAATAATAACGACGACTACACGTCGAGGCCGCCCGATGTTTCTCACCGGGGCCCCAAATACGTTAAACACGACGACGACGACACCGCAACGCAGAAGTTATTATTATTATTATTATTATTATTATTATTATTATTATTATTATTATTATTATTATTATTACGTATAATTATTAGCCTACGTCGGTGTGGCGCCGAGTTTTATAAATTTAATTGGAGTGACGTTAAATTATTTATTTAACCACCCACCCATAGACGGTTGAATTTGGTTGAATTTTTAAGGGGAGGGGCTACAATCAGGAGCGAATTGGGAACTAAGCAAAAAAAAAAAAAAAAAATCATTTATTATATTATGATTATAATAAAGTTTTGATTTTAGGGAGGCAACGTTGAGCTAATACAGTAAATATACACTACTCACTAATTTACTATTCACTCTCAATACTTTATGACTCCCAGCCCATCCACCCACCTATCACTCAAAAGAAAAAGTGAAGACATCCGCTTTACTTGGCATATGTACTCTCGGCGCCACTGTATCCGTGTACCGATGTATCCGCATGCAGTACAGATACTTTGATTTTTATTTTACATAATATATCCAAAAAAATTAAAATTTTTGACGATCATATTATTACATAAACACGGTCACAGTATTTTACAGGATTTCGAAAGTCACACGATTTGCGCGGTTTTGATTAAAATATTATTGAAAATGGAAAATTATAACTTGAAAATGATTTCATAGCGTGTCATTTTCGCATGTAATAGTAATAACAGTTTTTACAATCAATACCTGAAAATTTATTATTAATAATAATAATAATAATAATAACCGCTAATATTTGATAAAATATAATATCTTCCACTATAAAATAATAATAATAATAATAATAATAATAATAATAAGCACGCAATAACCAATATCAATATATTTTAACGTGAATTTTCAACATAAATTAGCATAAAATCCATCTTATCGTGTAATGCATAACAAAACGAACGACATTGTCGTCATTATCAAAAAATATTCGTATCCGTGTGGTGTATAAGAATTTTAAAAACTTACGATATTCACAAAATCTTGAAACGTTATGGCCGATGTGTTTGATTGTCGAGCTCGTTCAATGAAGATTTCGCGTTTCTCCTGGGAAATTGATCTCACGAAATCCGACGAATTCAACACCATCAGGAAATCGTTCCACGGGATCTCTCCAAATCCTTCCGGATCATACTGTCAATAACATACGAATAACTTGAGTTATGTATTATTATTATTATTATTATTATTATTATTATTATTATAGATAAGATGTTGAAAATTCAAAAGTACCAAAAAAGAAGCTTTAATGACCTAAAATACTTTTTATGGGTATTACAGTAATTTAAAATACACATTGAAAAATCATTGTATGGTATATATGTATATATATACACATTTAGATTGAGTTACAAAATTAAAAAAATAAACATTGAAATTTTTAAATTTAAAAAAGATCGTTTCGAATTATTTACGACCAGACCGTCTAGGCCCCAGACGCCGAATCATTAATTCACTACTGACGATATTCTTTTTTGCAATTGTACGTCAATTTAATCTTGTTTATCGGATTTATTCAATATAGTTTATAAAATTTAAAAATGATTTTATGTAATATTGAATGAGCGTATACATCGACGTAGCATGTAGTTAGCATGACACGTGAGCGAGCACCTATTCGTAGTAAATCTAATCATAACAAAACTCCTCCAATAATAACACAATTATTATTAAAATGTAAACATTTTTTTTTTTTTTTTAAACAAAAATGTTAGGCCTAAAATGACGTACTATTCATAAAAATTACATATAATAATGAAGAAACGAAATAAAAATATTTAAAAAAAAATGCCATTAAGAAAAAAAATGCATTTTTTTGTTTCAACTGAAAATATCAAAAAATGCGAAACCAAATGAATATATTCTGAATCAGAAAGGCGTGAAACGAGTTTTTACCTAAAAAAAACGTTGCAGTATAGGATTGAAAGGAAAAAAAAATGCGTAAGTTATCAAAATCGTATCTGTAATTATTTCCGACAGAGACAATGTTCACTACACACAATATTCAAACATACTGTAGTGTGTCGACAAGTAAACTCGCGAGTATCTACGCACATTTAAACAGGAGAGTAATTATTGAGAGGTTCAGTTTAAAAAGTTGAAAAACACTCCTTCCCGAAAAAAAGAAATGTTTGTTACAGAAAAAAACCAAAAGGGATTTTAAAACGCCACTTGGATAAAATGAATTTTCGTATATTAGCGTATACCAACATGATATACATTATTATAATGCATAGGTTAAATATGTATCAAACTGTATAGGTATTCTTTGTATTACTTTATGAACAAATCAGTTATCGGTGACAGATATAAGAATTAAATATCAGTCGACCGAATTCATGAAGACGGTAACGAAATTCCCATTTTAATAAAATTATTAGTCTATATATTTTATATAAATAAAGTTAAAGACGATCTTTGGAGGATTAAAACAATGAATGAAATTATAGTTCTATAAAAGGTATTCTTTTTTAAAATGATTCTGTAAATACTAGTGTAAACCTGCAGCATGGCCGCATGCGATATATGAATTTTGTTTCCAATAAAAGCAAATAAAATAGTCTAAATAAACAGTACTGATGGTAGTACTTACTTTATCAAATAGGCATCTCCATTTCTGTAAAAACAAAAAAAAATTCGTTATATTTTTTTGCTATACCGCCGATAATAATAATTTATTATATATCATTTATAATTTACATATTATATACGTATATATATAAACTACGTAATGCATAATATACGTACATCATTCAGTATGAACTCTCTGAACGGACAACGTTTTACTGACGGTGTACTCGTCGATTCGATTCCTGAACCGGGCGAATCAAATGTCGCCAAAGGCGCTAACGGACTGTGATCGTAGAGATCCGACGACGGGTTAATCACGGAAACCATGAGCTCGAAATACCTTCGGCCAACTCTCATCGCAATTCTCCTTCAAATTTATAGCTATATACATTAAATATACAAACAAAAAATTAATTCACAAAATATTATACCGTTAAGAAATGTATATTAATATACATTTAAAGAAACTCTAAACTAATATAGACACACCTATTAAAAAATGCGTGAAAAAATGTACGTGTTTTTTAACAAATAATAAATTTATAATAATTTTAAAATTTTCTTCGTTATTTGAATACGATCCGTTTGTCACATTTCTCTTTTTTTTTTATACCATTTTCGAATCCATATTATTGTGTGTGTGTACTACAATGCATAAATGGATGAAGTGGCCGGTCCTACCACAAGAGAAAGAGGAAGAGCAGGAGAATGAGAAGAAGAAGGAGAATTGAAGATTAATCCCTGGTAATAAGTTAGATGTCAACGGAATAGGTAAAAACCCTCTATACTCCTCATTGTCATCCTCCTGCTCATCATATTCCTCCTCCTTTTCCTGTAGTAGAACCTACTATTAATTCTACTTTCATAATTTAAGGAATTTTCACTAGGCGATATTAAAATAAAAAATGTAAATTATTCTTTGCCTCTTTTCGACAGTACATATATACACATATATACTGGAATATGCGTGAAAAAAGGGAACTTGAAGATGTTTATCCCTCCGGAAACTAGTGTAAAATCTTCAAAATTCTTAAAAATTACGTTGGGTCTTAAAATTTAGAGGAGGAAGAGGGGTCATATTTAATTAGTCCTCGTCAAATGTTTATTATTAGATCTTCGAAATATAGGTACTTGTGGCTACAAATTTTTATCAAAATTTCAAAAAAAAATCATCATCTGGTTAAAATATATTTCTGAGTTAACATTTAGGTTAGACAGTACTATTAACATGTAGGTTAGGTTAGGTTCTATAGAATAATCTAAAATACCGGATCAAATTATACACTAAATATATGTATATTAGACAGTTTTAATAAATAATAATACACCGAAGCCATGCTCAGAATCGTTTTTATCAAAGGCCAATGATTTATCGCACTTGTTTTCAAATTTATAATAGATAATAACAAAACTCTAAAAAATGTTAACAAAGTACTTTAATTACTTAAATACTTTAATTAAATTAAATTTAAGTACTTTATAACAGCCGCGGCTCGTTACAATTTTTCTGCAAATTTTTTAAACGAAAATATTTATTTATTTTTCTTGCATAGTATTATTGTTCAAAACCATTTTTTTTAAATTATATTACGCACAAAAAAAAATCACTGAAAAATTGAACGATAAATTTCCTATTAAATTTAAAAGTGTATAACTACAAATTTGCGCTTTTATTTTGGTATAATACGTTCGTCATTGTATATGCTTTATATTATATGAATTCATGAAAAAATATGAATACTAGTCTATTATAATCAAACAGATCAAAGCGCATATATTTAAATGTTTTACGAATTATTTAATTATATGGTCAATGGATTTAGAGGTTTAAATCGAATAAACTATATTATTTTGAGTACTTTATATTTGTAGTACTCGATTTAAAATTTTTGAAAAAGATAGATAATTCTACAGTACGCATTCAATCGTGCAAACGGAACAAATATTTCTGAGTTTTGACACACTATTGTCGAGTTTGAATTGCGACGATTATTCAAAAACGTTTCTTTGATTTATATCGTACATTTTTATAGACGAGAGGGAGATAATACGTAATAAGTAGGAACATGTTAATTCTAACGATTATTATACTTAATATAAAAGATACGTTGTAAATCGAATAAAAAATGTATTAAAAATCTGAATATTCGGGGAATCTATCTAACGCTATCTGCCGGTAAATTATTTAACTACGAGTATATTCGGCTGCCTACGTATTGTATTTTCAGGTATTTTTTTTTTTTTTGAACATTTACTTTAACGATTAGTATTCTTTAATAGTTTCACGTTGGATAATATTTTAATATCAATAAAATTTGATTAAATATATATATATATATATATATATATATATATATTTAGAATCATAATTAAGATAAAGCGAATTTTATAAACAACAAGCGCGTCAAATAAAAATACAGTAAAATATTTGAAAAAAAATGCGAAATTTTATTGAATTATTTTGTGTCTCAGTAAATGAATAGATACTGCAGTTACGAGATTTATTTTATTTAAAGTCTAACGTACTTAATTGTATTTTTTATATTAGATTTCGACGTAATTTTAAATAAAAAAAAAAAAATTATTACCCCCCAACTTTTCTACGCTTACACTATTAACTAAACATTAAACGACAATGTATTATTAAGCATTCGTTAAATATTCGCGCCGTTTAAATTATAATAAACTTTTTCGGCGATCGAATAAAAACTCGGAAATATCGATTTCTTTTAAAAATAATTGAAAAAAAAGAACGACAAACAAATATTTTTAAACACAACAGTCGGCTGAGAAAATAAGTGTTTCGCGATGGTGTTAAATAAATCACACTGTATAAGTATAAATTATTCAACACTGTAACGATATACCTACTGCTATGTATAATAATTAAACAAAAAACTTTAAAATAATAAGATTCAAGTGATAACTAACAAAAAAAAAATAAATAAAAAATATTCAATAATAAAGTAAAGAGAACAAAAAGTATATGAAAAAAAAAATAAAACTATAAATTAATATTCTTAAATAATAAATTTGTGTGTGTGTGTATATATATATATATAACCAATGAGTATTATGTAAAATAAAAATTTTGTATTATTATGTTTATTCACTACCGGTTTCGACAAAAAGTTATCAGATATTAAGAAAAAAGAAAAATACAACAGAGGATAAAAATAAAAGTGAACTATATACATAAAGAATATTATGAATAATATAATGAAAAGATACGGAGTTAAAAAAGCAATTATATTATAATACACTCTTAAAGAAAAGTAAAAATTTAAAACAGCAAAAAAAATTGTATATAATGAGAACTTTATAACATATTTTTAATATCATCCAATATATCATATTGATATAAAATGTTATTTTTAAAATATATTTGCATATTTATAAACATTTTTAATTCATTGTGTTTAAATTCTTTATAAACATGTTGTGCTAACAAGACAGGATTGATATAAATATTAAATTGTAAAGGTAAAATTTCTAAGTAATTATCTACGTTCAAAGTAATTAAATGATTATTATCTAAAACATGTTTTGCAAAATTTAAATTTGGATAAATTTTTTCTAATTTTACTTCAGAAATGTGTTCTTTTTGTCTTGTATTCCAAAAAAAAAAAAATATTCTTTAAACATCACGGAAACGTTTCAGAAATTTACTACAGATGAAATGTTATTTTAAATGCGTTTAATACCTGACCAACGTATTGGTATTATTTTTTTTTCTTTTGAACAGAAAAACGTATATTTAATCGATAAAATGTATGGAAAGTGACCTAAGCACTGGAACACGGTAACGAAATAGTGTTATTAAACGGATTTAAAAAAAAAAATAGACTTTAAAATTTTAATAGTATTTTTTTGTTTTAAATTCAAACATATAATATATATTTTTGAATATTAAAACATTTTACAACACCGGAATTTATACATCGTAACTATATAATATGTAGGTTAAATATGCCTGTGGCAGTATAACCTATACACAATAACGCGATAGAGAAAGTGTTCATATTATGCTATTGTTCCGATGAAATATATCATTATTTTATTTATATATATATATATATATATATATATATAATTAACTACGCGACGTGTTAAAAAAACCAACGAAATCTCAACTTACAGTAATTTATTTATACACAATACAGTGCGTGTTCAACAATATAGGTAACACGAGATATTTTTTTATTCATAATCTTGAATCTGATTAGATTTTATTTTTCGTTGCATAAAATAATAGAAAATTTAATTTAAAAAAAAATCTAAATTCTAACTCTTTTAATTTACACAAAACAAATTTTTGAAGAACGACAACCCTCATCACCTTTTTTTCGAATTCGTATACTATTTTTTCGAAAGTCTTTACAATAACGACTGACTACAGAACGTCTCTTCAAAAAAAAATCTAATCACGTCAAACAGGGCCGCAATTACACATTTTTCCAGGGATGGCAAATCCTAATATTGCCGCCCCTCCTCCCTTCCACTCTTCAACAGTAGCAATTAACGAAAAAACATTAATCCTATTTCTAATTAGCTAATGAAAAATCCTGAAAAATTGAGGACCGCGGAGTGATTCGCCATCTAAACGTCCACATCAGCACACGTTTGTTCTCTATACGTATTAAAATCTTGTATATATTCTACGCATTGTAAAGCTTGTTCCTATATAACTAAATAACGTAATTGTAAAAACAAAATCATTAATTTTGTAAATAAAAGATTAATGAAAAAGATAGAAATAGGTGCGTTTACAATTTTTCTTTTTTTTTTTTTTTAGTTTCGTATTTAATTAATTAACTAAAGTAGTATTTATACAGTAAAACATTATATTATGTTGTACTCACTATACTACACAGCTGTGTTCGCAGACACGCAAAATCGCGTGGTGACGCTTAAAATAAATAGACAATGTTAAAGAAAAAATTCGAATTGAATAAATCGAACACGAAATCAATCGGTCAATTTTTAATACGGAAAAAAACTATATAAGCCAAAATTGTTAAAAAAAAAATAATAATAAAAACAATCTCATTCAGATTCGAACTCAAAAAAAAAGGGGATTGCAATTCAAAAAATAAAATTGTAGCGAGCCGTGAGGTGTTGTAAATGTCGCTTAAGTGAATTACCAGGATAAAGATTTTTAGAGTTCACTCTAAATCACTATAAATTCGAAAGCGATGATAAATCGTTGCACTCGATAAAACGATTCTGAACAGAGCTTTGGTGTAATATTTTGGTTAAATATACAACAAAAACTAACCGTTTAATGCAGTAAATACCTATAATTGCTATAAATAGTCTAAATTAAAAAACAAATTGTTTTCCCTAATACAATATAAAGTTGCATATTTTATGAATATTTCAAGTTTCTATACCCGTTAGTTTCGAAATTATGAAAATATAACGATAATCGATTTCGACGAAACCCCGTTGTTTTTATGCCATTTTTCACTAGTTTCTGAGTTATATTTTTAAATGCTTTTGAGAAAATCGAAAAATGACCTCCGTAACGTATCAAGTAGATGCGATTTCCTATCGGAAACAAATTGCGATTGCGTAAAGATCGGAGCACACTCCTTCTGGTAGAATTTTCAATACAGACATAATAAAAAAAACGTACACACACATACACGTCATTGTGAAACCAATACACTCGTCGTACCACTCAGAGTCTAAAATGAGAATTTCGAATAATTTTTTCCTATTAGAAAATAGTTATATTTATGCAGTACGTAAAGAAGAAAAAAACGTTTAAAGGCATTGGCCAGCTTTATTGCTGTGTCGTTTAACGCACACTATTACATGTATAATCAAAAAAAAAAATAAAAATATTTTGTTACGTAAATTACACGTCTGTTTATTATACATGATCGGCCGAGGGATAATCATTTGTTACAACGGAATGACATTGACGGTCTAAAAATATTTATATATATTATACGGTATATATATATATATATACTACCAGGGCTTGACCCTTATTCCACGCAACGATATAAAAATGTAAAAAAAAAAATTATACAAATAAAATTCTTTATTTTTTAGTGATCAACCGCGTATGAAAACGAACTGGGTCAAGTCACCCATCACCGTCGTCGCCCACGTTCCTTTTCTTCATTCAAAAATAAAAACAGTTTACGAGTCATCGTTGACCAGTAAAAAACGATGGTAATTATTAAATAAAACCGAGTCGAGGCCGGAATACGTTTACACGCGTATACGAGTGCGTGAGCCAATTTAGTCGAACAAAATAACAGCTAAAGAACGAAACGGGCGCCTATTTCTCTATCTCTCTCTCTCTCTCTCTCTCTCTTCGTTTTGTCGTTGCTGCGCGAACGAGTTATTTATTTATCTGTTTCCGGAATTATCCGTTCAATTTCGGTATACGTTTTCTTTTTATTTCTATTATTATTATTATTATTATTGCTATACTGCGCGTGTGCCGCGCACTAGCCGGTTTATGTAAAAGAAAAAGCGAAATCGGGTAACCAGAAAAAAAAAGTGTTTTAAACCGCCGCCTTTCCGCGGTCAACCAGCGATGACCGTTTTTTTTTTTTTTACTACGATTCCTACGTCCTCCGGACACGATAATTATAATAAATTAAACTGTGACCGCGCGGTGTTCGTCACAGGAAATAAACAACTCAGCTGTTCATTATAATGTGTGTGTGTGTTACGCACGGGGTAAGTCTACACCTGTGACCGCGAACGATGACAATGCGTGTATATTAGAAATATTTTTAAAAAAAAAAAATAATCTGAAAGTTTTTTTTTTTTTGTATAAACGCGTCACAGAAACTTTAAATTATTATTATTGTAGCATTCGGATTTTCAGCCGAATGCCTTTTTTTTTCGTTAAGTGATAGAAAGACAATATATTATTGTACATATAAAACTGTGTTTCGTGATGTGTAGGCACAATTCGAGTTCTTAATTCGACTGTCAAACAACGTGTAAAAACTAAAATTGAAATAATATTTTCAGTTCGAGTGGTAATAAAACTTGTCCGATCGTTTTTGTAACTGATCTATTTTTTTTCTTATTTTTCGAGAACCCGCCCGCATCGAGATAATAACATAAAATGCCACTATTAACGGTAACTCTTCTAAACTATTGTAATTCACAACTCCGGAAGTGGCTATTAAATATTGTTTCATTATTTATTTTTTTTTTATAAATAATTATTTATATTATTCAGGGACTCTGAAAGCGCGGGGCCCGGTGCCCGTACTCCGCCCTTAAGCCGGCCCTGTTATCGCTTATATCGATAATAATGTGAAATATATTTTCAACCGATGGATTGATTTTTTACTATAAAGTTTGTGCGAATAGATCATCAGTAATTTTTAGCATACAAATGATTTTTTAATTTTTAATATCATTTTTGCTTTTTTCAAATTTTTAATGTTTTTTTTTTCTTTTTGCATTACTTCGAAATCCGAACCCTAATTTCGTTACATCGAGAACACAATACATCAACGTTGAACAGTTACCCGTAACCGAGTTGGCGGGGTTATTTATAAAAAAAATATATTGCATTACTTACGATACGATTTTTATTTTACCGGCTGCTACAAGCATGCACCTGCACGCCATCACAACAAATATTGAAGATATTTCTCACAAAGTCTTCGAATATTTTTGTATCCTATTTATAACTATTAAAGAAGTCCAAGGGCATAATATTATAGGTACATCATATAGGTCGCGGTAAACATACGTATACAGTTTTCGACAAACGTCGAGTATTCAATGTATTTCAGATTTTCAAGTCAAGGTATAAAAAACGTAATGAGTTTCTTGTAAAACACAATTACACTCAATAGAGGGATATTTACTCGTAGGGAAATAAATGTAGTACAATTGGTTATGAAATATAAAAATGCGCCGCCGTTGCAACGCGTCGACTTAAAACGTTGGAGTGTTTTTTTTTTCTTTTGCACGAGTATACGCTCTACAAATAATTATATGTTGTCTCGCGTTAGACGAAAATCGAATTATACACACCATACCATTCGCCCGTGTATATATGAACTTAGAATAAAATAAAAAGTAAATTTAAATATGCATAAACACGTCATACGTAATGTATATATATATATATGCATCGATTCAATTGCGAAGGGCTTTTTTTACCAATGCGCGTTGGGGTTAAAACGCGAACGTCTGCGCACCACATCACGCTCGCAGATTGCAGTGATGGCTAAAAGGCATCCCGTCACTATAAATAAGGGTGGCTGCAGGAGATGAGTCACACTCGGACGTGTTCTTCTGGCACCCTCGTTCGTCCGCGAAGAACGGCGTACACGGCGCTCGCCACTGCTGCGCGTTCAAGAACGCTGGCGATTTTTTTTCCTCCCTTTCTTTATTCTTTCGTCTGCCACCAAATCGTACGCGCGCTCTTACGGGATTCGCAAGAGGAAAAAACAACACAAAAAAAGAAAAATTATTTCGTTTTTGTCGCATTTAAACAGAATACCGCGCGTTTCGAGATGTTTCTAAACGTTTCTAATACACGTCACCGCGGAAATAGTATTACACACATCTTCTTCTTCTTCTTCTTCTTCTTCTTCTTCAGCTTTTATAGGCCATTATGGCCCGTCACTGCTCCACACAGCCTCCTCCATTCCTCTCTATTATTTGCTGATTCTAATATGCGCATAATATACGTATAATAATTACACTACTTGTACCAAGGCGGCTGGGCCTTAACAATGTAATAATTACTTAATTAATCGCCGTTGAGGTCAATACATTTTTGAAGCCTACGAACTAGTTGGAAGGTATAATACGACGAGGATTATACAAAAGCTAGTCCGCAGGCTTCAAAAATGCATCGACCTCAACGGCGATTAAGTTGGATAGAGAAATAATGACATGTTCTGATACGAAAATGTAAATTTCATTTAAATACATCTGTTTTTTTTTTATTATTCTTATTACGTGTTGTAATCTTAATTTTCGAACGTCCCTTCCCATACACTTGTACTTCATTTTTGTAATGAAATTATTTACTTTATTGTACACAACATTTTTAATAAATTATTATTGACCAATAATTGTGTAGAAATTCATTTCACTTTGCCTACAGTGCGATTTCTACGTACCGTCGATATTTGCACGTAATAACTTTGAATTTTGGAAATATTATTAAGAATAAAAATATATATTGTAGAAAAAAAAACTCAATTATAAGAACTCACAAATGGTTGATAATATTGTAATTATTTTGTAAATTAATTTCATTCTACGTGTTCATTCATAATTGTCTTCTTAAATTGAAGCACGCTATAAAGTCTATATAATACGTAGGATGATAATTTTATTCAAATGACAATTCTGGCGGTCTTTTCATCAATTCTTGAATCTGATATTTAATAATTAACTCTTAAATTCGTCATCGACCAGTGACAACTTATATGGATAAAATAATATAAAATATTATAATTTGAGAATTACTTTTCAAATTTAATTTTAACACAATAGCGTATAGTGTTTATTAATTATTTCTTATGTAAACACACCACGTATCCACTTTTCATTATTATTAAAAATGCTCTTGTAGCAGCACCAGGCCATTTACATCACAACTTCATTCATTCAATGTGGACAATATTACGTTAAATCGATTTTTTTATTATTATTATTATTATTATTATTGACAATATAATAAATATCGTACAATCGTGTAAATAGTATTTAAATAGAATATTAAAGTATATATTTCGCGTCTATAAATGTAGTTTTTCAAAATACAAGTATATACGCATTAATGATATTGCACTGACAATACAGTAAATGTACCTACATAAATATAATAATCACAATCTAAGCTAATAATATATTACCAGTTTTGAAATTTATATACATTTATAATACAATATTTTTCTGCCTTGACTGTAATATAATGTTTTTCCGTCATATTAATATAATATATATATATATATATGTATATACACACATAAGTAATAAATAGCACTTTGTCGTTTTCACATAAAAAAAACACGACATGTAGGTAGGTACAAAGGAGAAAAGCCCGTTTTATTTTTTTTCTCTTAACGAAACGTTATTTAACTAATGGATTAACATTGAAAACTGTCAAATACGATTTAAGGCGAATGAAAAAAAAAACAAATAATAATAATAATAAAAAAGAAACGGATGTTCAAACAGAAAAGAAGGGTTCCGGTATTATAGTCACGTTGAAAAACACGACGTAAAAATATAATATATTACGAGACGTGTAACAGCAAATCGTATTATATAATATAATATTATTATATTCTTTAGAATAATACCCCTGCAGCAGACAGTAAGCTCGAATTGCGATCTACTTTGGCTGCGAGGGTCGGACGAAATATATTCTAAAGTGTCCAATCTTCTCCTGTGTATGAGTATATAATAAATATACAATGTATACAGTGATATTCCAATCGATTTTTTCGAGAGCATACTACAAGTTGACGAGTGTTTAAATATATATTTTTTTTTTTTTTCAGTGAATTTGATACGATAAAAAATTAGAATTAAAATTTAATATATATATATTTTTTTTATTTCTTTCGAAAATCATGAAAGTTGAGTTTAAATACTAAACAAAATGTGTTGTCAATTTATTTAAATACAAATTGACAAGACGTTTTGTTTAGTAATTTATCAGCTCCTTTATCGTCTGAATCTTTAGGTGAGCTTATTAATGACAATGTCATTGCAATACGCAACGGTCTTCTGTGGGGGGAGGTGGAGAAATAGACCTTCATCACAAAAATTGATCAAGGTTAAAACCAATATTTATATTTCGTCCATCTTTGCGAAATCGCTACAGTGTATACGCAGTGTATGTCCGCGGATTAATTTTTCTTTTTTTCTTTTTCATAAAAGCTCGAGATCCGTATAAAAAGTATATGTGTGGATATATATATATATATCCTATGGGATATATGCGTCATTGACACCAACAAATTGTCCGTAATAGGGGAAAACGAACAATGCCTGACGTCCATGACTATAATAATAAACGGACTATAAAACAGCGCGTCGACTGTCGCACATATTACGCTATTATATTTGGGGAACAGCAACAGCTGCGGCCAGTGTTGGATGACGATGGGAAAATTTAGAATTACCGAAAGACGAAAAAAAAAAGATATCGTATCGATTAAACGCTACAAAAATAGAATATACAAGAATGAAAATTGCATTTTTTTTTTTTGCTACTACGTAAGCCTTTTATATATATATATTTGCATAAAACACGACTCGTTCAAACACAACATTTCGATCGGTTAAACTACGAGGTTAGTTTAGTTAAGGTTAGATTCGATTAGGTGAAGTTTGCCCTGAGTGTTGCTTAACGGCTTACTGGGCAAGAGAAGTATTACCGATAACATAAAACAAAACAAAAAAATAATAATATTAGATAAGGAGAGAACAGTAGCTATTCACCACAACGGACGTCGCTTAAGTGATAATTACTTATAGATAAAAATGTTAACGTTTTGATATTACTATTACGCTCAGTGAAAATGCATTAAAATAAAAATAGAGTTATTTAAGTGACCATTCTTTTCAGATTTTCAACAAAACAAAAGAAAACATTTTTTTTTTTTTATGTAACTTAATCATAAATTTCTCCTTTAAAAAAAGAATTATTATTTTATTATGTATTTAATATTTACATTTACATATATCTATATATAATCGCATTATCATATGGCGTACTCGTATTTCGGAATCTTTATTCAAAAACTTTAAAAATGTCGATAAATTGGTTAAAAGCGACGCGTTTCCATTACTTGACCTTTATTTATTTTATACTAATGGGCTTTTTCCCCCAAAAATGTTTTTCGGTGACCATTTTTAAAAGCTTACACAATATCGAATGTCGTTTATACCCCTCCTTCTACCGAAAAAAAAACCGTTAATATTAAAGCTTTTATTGTTAAAACGATCGCAGAAAATTCAACATAAGCTCATTAGATGCGTCGCGTGTGTACTTTGTGTTATTCTTTGCTATATCAGTTACAAAAACAAAACCTGATATATACTCGTTATATATAAATTTTTTATTAAAATTTCGATAAACAAAAAAACAATAATTAACGCGCTACGAAGACAGATGAAGATTTGATTCCGACACCGATACTGTATCGGTGGTATATTTGTGTGGTTACGAAATTTTCGAATCCACTTGTGGTCACTCGATTTCTATTTTATTTTTTTATTTTACTCGTACCACTTGCGGTCATAAGAACCTATTGGAGATTGCCAATAGGAAATATACAAAACTGCGACAACCATTCTCATTACCCTTCACATTCCTACTTACTTTTCGAGGCTTAGGACTGGTAATATTTACTAGCATGTTAATCTGTCGTCTTTTTTTCTTTTTTTTTTTGAGAAATGACTGAAATATTATATACAGACATATTAATAAAGTTACGCGTTGCTGATGAAATTAGAAATACATCATATTTATATATAATGACTATAATATATATAAACTATTCTAATTTTTGATTATGAGACAATTAAACATTTTTGTAAATTATCGTCGTCTCTGAATGTTTGTAATGTTTTCATGATTCTTTTGTAATATAACATTTTTTTAAAGAATTATTCCCACTTCCGTATAAAAAAACATCGTTCGATTACACAACAAACGATCAGTTTCTGATTTTAGTCATTTATTTAACTCTAAATATATTGATCGAGGCCTACTCAATTGCGTTTATTAAGTTCACCTATTTTTTGACCTTCAACAAATAGTTCATATTTGTCCTGTTCCTTTATTTTTTATTATTACGATTCCGTGTTTCTTTTGGCGCATTACAGTTGTTCAGCGCCGTTCATCAACAACAAAATGGTCAAAAAATATTTCTAATTTATCTTTATTATGATCGAGATTCATAACTATGAACCAACCATCGTCAATAGCGGAAAACTCGTTATTAACTATAGTATAAATAATAGGTATTTATTTTTTTTATTTTTTTTTTTTGAATTTCCGCGATACACAGTTAAAAAATAATCAAGTATGGATACACAAAAAGAAAGAAAAAAGTCGTAATACCAAAGATTTGTACCGTTTCCAGTTCAATGGTTTTGATATACCGTTTGTCACTGTATATTTTATTTATTATTATTTTTTGTTTTTTATGTTAACTTAGTAAATGAAAACCATCACAGGTGAATTCACACACAACAAAACCAGAAGCTCCTCGCAGCAACTATCACACGTAATGTACTATATTTAAGGTGATCTGTACCAGATTAACAAAAGTATAACATCTATAAAGAGCGTCGTGTGACCCCGCACATTTCGTGTTTCATATTATCACGTAGCTTATATAAAATATCAACGTATTTTATATGTAAAAAAAAAAAAAAAACGCAATATCGTATACCAGAAATAGTGACTACTTTAATTTTATTTTTTCCCCTTTTACATTTTTCAATGCGTTGACCCAGGGGACGCGTGGTTTTAATAGACTCACTATATCGGTCTCGCTCTAATAAACACACAATAATGCACGTCACGTTAATGTCCTGCACTTTGCGACGACAAAAATATTTAAATTTAATCGCTCGGAGTCTGTGAACGGAAATTTTCTATGAAAACACAAAAATTCTGTTAGTCCAACGGTGCCGCAATTCCCAACACCGCGGGCAGTGGTGCAACGCCCCGAGAAAAACGCCTCGATCTACATTTTGGCGCTTCGTCGTACTTCTTAGCACACCAAGTACTACGTTTGTAATAACACCTGATTTGAACGAAAAACATTATTTTTTTAAAGTCGAAAATACGTACAGAGTGTACCTTAATAGAATATATCAATTGATTAGATAATAACCTAACACTGTTGTAAAATGTAATATGTCGTTTTGATTGTTTTTTTAAACACTTCGTTACAAACTTTATTACTTAATTACGAATTCGAGAGAAATTCTTTTTTAACACTTTATTACGAATATAAAGGTTCGTTTTGAGAATTTTAATTAATATCGGACAATATCGTTTAAAATCAAATAGCATGTCCAATGCGTACACACGGCTAGATTTCGATCGTTGTTATAAACGTCCGTTATTTAGACGTGTCCTGTGGGGAAGAGCGATATGGACAATCCGCCCCCAACCACGAACTCGCCGACTACTATGAAAAAAAAAAAATGCTATTAAAATATACCAAATTTTCTAACTCTCGTAGTATCAAAACGACACTTCGATATGGTCCACGATTCTAACGCGATGATCTTATCGTAAATGTTTAATCTGGAATTTAATAGTAAAAAATGTTTTTAAAATACTCTAGGCATATCTTTCATTTTATGCGTACATTTTTTTTAATAAAATATACTTTTTTTTATTTGTTACTCCCAAATAAAAAAAAAATCATTAAAAATAATTACTTGTGTCCAATACACGTAATACCACAAATAAGCAGTTTTATCAGAATTGTGACAAGTCTCAAATTCTAACGCATTGTACTTCCATAAAAAAATTTTCCGCCCTCCTCCCCAATAAAACTGACTTAAAGACACCGCCGGTCCGTTAAAGGAGGTTTTTTATATGTGTAAACAAAACAAACGCGGTGCATGAGGCCGTAGCCAGCGAAAATGTTTCGAAGGACGGCGGGGCAGAGAGCGTATAAATATGTTTTTTGACGAACAAGTTTTAAAAAACGTAAATGCGCTCAATGTTTGTGAAACTATTAAATTGTTATTTAAATAGAGTATATGGCGTTTTTATTGAAACCTAGGTAACTACATCATTTTACATTTCTACTCTCTGATTACATATAATTTATTATAAAATTAATGTACACGTTAAACATGTGTCCTTTATTTGTTTAAGGGGAAATTTTTTTTGTTAAATTTTGAGGAGCGCCGGCCTAAAGAATAAGTTTAGTAAAATTTCGAAGTCGATCAGATCTAATCGACAGGGATGTTTTTTTACACATTTTTTTTTTCGTAATTTTTTGAAACTAAAACGAGTTTGTGTTTATATAAGACAAAACAATATGTTACAAAAAATGTCACGACAGCTACACGTGTACAAATGTCAAACGCGATAGAAATTTAAAATGAATTAAATTTTATTTTAAGAAAAAATTTCGCTCAACCCCGCGCCCCCTTCCCCTTTCAAACTGACTACGGTTTTGGTTTACCGTCAGCTAGCTAGCAGTAGCGGAGAGCAGCTCTGATGTGATGCTGAAAACGGTATTATGTTGTGAACGATAACGGCGCGGACACGCGCCGCGCGCCAGTCCTCTCTTAACTCGCCGAGGTCCGACGGCGCACCACCACAACGCGGCCACTGATAGCGGACAGGCACACACACACACACGCGCGCGTGCGCGCGCACGCGGCAATCGACTCGTCGTCACAACACACGCACAAACCGTGTACGAACGTGAACGGCGCGCGTTCAAAACTGCAGCGCGCGCGCGTCCAGACAAGAGTCTGTTGTCGTGAAATCGCCCGGCGGGACCGGCGTTAGTGGCGGGGGAGGGGAAACGCGACAAAACGAGACGAGCAAAGGTCAATAACGCGGCGTTATTGTAGTCGTCATGCGAGGGACGCCGCACGCAGCACGGACACGTGGGGGACGTGAAACCGCGTGGCGCGGACGTGAAGTTGCGTTTAGACACGGCTGTGCGATTGAGACCTGAGATTTAGGCGAATAGGTGATTTTTTTTTTTTTTTTTTTTTTTTTAGGCGACCTACCGAGCCTCCGTTTTTCAAAGGCCTCGTTTTGATTCATTATCGTATTCGTTACTACTATAGCTATCGCCGTGAAATTCGTTACCCGTAAAAAATGCCATCATCACCTATACGGGAATTGAAATTTCGAGCTTCTATACAAAAACTCGGTGTAAGAATGTTATAAACACAAAGATTACTGAATTATTATATTTTGCGCGTTTCGTCTACACTTATCCGTTTTAACTTACATTGGAGTTTTTATTCGCTTATTTCATAAAATGCCTATGAAAAAAAAAAAAAAATGAATATAATTACAATAAACTTTTTATTCGCTCGGCTAAAGTAACGTGTCGACCGATGTTTGACGAATAACAGACGATTCATCGACTTTTTTAACGTTCTTTCTTACTCTCTTTTTCTTCTTTTTAGCTCGGCTCCCACATTGGCCGCAGCGCGATGCCAAATAGTTTATAACCGTCCACAATAATTAGGCGCTGTCAAATGCAAAATAAGAATTTTTCGAACTGGTACTTCCAACGATTCAACCGAACAAACTCTTCAGCTTTATTCAGGGTAGTCTATAACAGTAACGCACCCAGGATTTTTTCAAGGAGGGGGTCTAAAAAACTACATTATGAAAAACAAAACTTTTAATAGATAATAAAAATAGATTATATATTATAATAATATAATATAATCAATAAATTGTTAACACCTGGTGTTATCTATATCGTATGCGAAATTTTAACAGAAAAATATGAAAGTTGTATCAGAATTTGGATTTTCATCTATAAATGTAATACTATTGCACTAGTCAAGGGGGGGGTCCGGACCCGGAGTCCATCCCCTTGGGTGCGCCACTGGTCTATAATTTATAGACTGATGGCAGAGCGAAACACGTTTTTTTTTGTAGAATCGGACGCTTGTAGATTTCAGTTGCGTGCGTCCTGAAATTTGTGCATGGATTTTTTACAAAATCGTCGTTTTCGTCTCGTCAAAGTAATATCATTTGCTAACGGAAATAGTAGGTACACTTGTACCCATAAATTAGAACACTATTTCTACCCGAAAATTTTTTTTTACAAGTAAAAAAAACGTCATTGTAAAACTAAACTTGATGGGTGGTTCATTAGCACACGTTATTTGCTTCTTTACGTTTTTTTTTTTTTTTTAAGTTCACTGTTATAGACCTACAATGTCGTCGTATTAGGACATAACGTTTTTATATGGCGTACACGGCATTATAGAAAATGCTCAAAAATCGAATAACACGGAAAGCCACTGCGGTCGTACATTATTATTAACGCGCCGATTCTTACACAAAATAAATTACAACGTTATCCGTACAATAACGTGGAGTTTTTTTAAATATTTTTAATTCTTAAAAAGTTATGATTTTAAAATATATATGGCAAAAATTGTATTTTTAAAATGATCATTGCTTTTTAAGAATTAAAGATATTTAAAAAAAAAAAAAAAAGAATGGCTATAGGCAATATTGTAATTTATCTCGTGTCTAAAGTATGACTATAGAACCTTCGGAGTGTTCTTTCCCGCGCGAAACAAATGTTTTAATGTGAATCATATGTAAAATATATCGTTTTTACGTAGCTAATTATATATATATAACTGTAAATAAAAAGTGTAAATAACTTTTCGTTGTTTTATAAGTAAAAATAACAATTATTTTATGTTACAAAAATTATACATTATTTATGTAAATTTGTAATATAAACATCATATTTATATTGATCACTGTTGAAATTAGCATTCAGGTATAATTATTTAACTATTATTGTCACCGTGTTTTTATAATTACGTATTATGAGAAAGGTCTCGTAGATTCTTCATCGTTTTTCTGGAAGATGCATTTAACTTATTTTATAATAAAAAGACATATCCACATATCGCATAATATAAATAATAAAAACATTTTAACTCCCCCTTCCTACATTCACCCCTGAGCACACTTCTGTATATAATATCGTGTTTTAAGTTTACCACTACAATAATACGTATAGGGTGAATATATATTTAGAAATTTAAAAACGAGACTTTAATTTTAACCCTACACTTCCCCATCCCTTCACTCCTTGCAACACTGAAATATTTTTACAAAAAGAAAAAAATATATACATATAATATTTTAAAATGTTATGGAAATTTCGTCGTGTTTTACAATTTTTATATATTTTACGTAAATATAGGTTACAACTTTTGCAGTCTTAGTTCGATTATAAAGTTCAAATTTCCGTGATTCTTCTTGAACATCTATTCATTACTCAATTTTTAATATTTCTCTGAGGATCTTACGCAGACGTTGAGACGTTTAATAATAATAATAATAATAATAATAATAATGATAATAATGTGATCAAAAAACAATTATGAAACTACATAGAAGGTGTATGTGAAATTTTCCAAATAATAATCAATCTAATGATTCTTTTTTTTTTACAAATAAATAACTGTATTTAACCTGTCCGCAAAACGTTATTATACGAAAAATGTTATTTTAGATTCTGAATCCTGAGCGAAACGGAAATACTATATTGCAATAATTTTACAATGACGTTTGTCTTTGACGATTTGATTTTAACATTTAAAACAGTCTCTACGAGTATAAATAAATCCGGTGCAATTATTCAATACGAATCTGAAGAAAGATTTGTTTTTCTAATATTATATTATATATGAGTACGTAGGTAGATACTGTAGCGATTCTACGCGTGCGTTAAAACATTATGTATATTAGAATACTTGAGAAAATGTACAGATAATGATTTAATAATATAATTTAAACGTGCAGTTTTATTGCATCTCGTCGTGATCTCAAATTATTTCGCTGGCGTCGTATTTCTGCTAGTGTAATATCTAAGTTAGGTCGGTAATAATGACAGCGAAAAAATTCGAATGAAATTTTTTTTTTCTTTTACTAAATCTTTAAAAAATATAAAATTTTACAAAACCGAAACGTGTGGGAAATAATAGTAATAGTAATAATAATAGTAATTCGTGAATACCGCGTTATACCATTTAATTAAACATTATAACAATTTCTTTTTCCTTAGAAAAAAAAATCGAATTTACCTGCACATAATGTCAACGAAATCGGTAAGTTTACGTGCATAATTAATACATAATAATTATTAATAATACCATAAATATTAATTATAATTATTATAAATTAATATTTTTATTAATCGATTTTCAATTATAAATATTTAATAAGAATTTATTATATTTCGTAATAAAGTCGGTGAATTTTATAAAAAAATATAACGTAATTATTGTATAAAGTTTGTTTATTTCAATTAAATAATTTATTTGAAATTTTATTTGTATATATATATATACAACTATAGTTTTTAATTTTGTAATATATAGTAATTGGTTTTATTTAATTTAGATTTTTTTTTTTTTAGGTTAATAAAAATCGTATTTAATTTATTAATAATTAATATTACTATAATTATTATTTTCATATTATTTTATTTTTTAAATTAGTATTATATTAATTACTTCTTTTTTTTTAATAATAATAATATTATTATTATTTTACCGTCTGGTGAACATTTGTTAAAACAGAGCTATCCAAAATCAATTTGGTATATTTTCGGAAACGAATTTTGCGAACGATTTAGTTATTACGGTCTCAAAGGTACGTTAAAAATTATATATTATTAACTTTTAAATTTTTGATTCCTTTTTTTTTCTTAGTGCATTTTTAATTTTTGTTTCAGCTATTCTGGTTTTGTTTTTCACGACAATTCAAAAATACGATCACGACACTTCCACGATTATATATCACATGTTTTTGGTGTGTACATACCTAGCACCGTTGTTCGGAGCCATCGTCGCGGATTCATACTGGGGGAAATATAAGTGAGTATACATTCATCACCCACGTGACATCTTCTATGTTCACGTCATTTTTTTTTTTTAAACAAGTACTTCTTATTAATAATATAAACACGCAGTTAATAAACCACGTTCAACAATAAAATATATGTATAAAAAAATATTAAATTTACTGTATATTTTTACATTTTACAATAACTATTGTAGGTTCCTACGTATATAGATAAGTACGTATGAAAATTTTATCTATCTGTTTTTTTTTTTTTATATATATATAAAAGTTGAACAACAATTCAACAGTTATTTTTTTTCCTTTTTAATATTGACACTCGTTAATTTCGTGTGATTAATCCGGTTTTTATTATGTTTGACATGGATATTCGTTTGTTGAGTACTACTTATAATTTTCGAAAAAATTCAATAATAATTTATTTATTGAAGAAAAGCAAAAAAATAAACCGATCGGATAATAAAACTCATCGTATCTAATTAATATAATATATTTACGCAAATTTCTAATTTTTTTATTAGAAATAAAAAAAACGGGTGTATTAATAAAAATGCAAAGTACGCGATACATTGAAATAATAAATAAATAAATAACTTCATTCGTAGTCATTCATAAATAAATATTTTCATATTATGAAAATATCTCTTGCTGCTGTTATCCGCGTATTACTCGTATTCTCTCGGTTATGCTCGAAATACTAACTCCTACGAAAATCAATCACACAAGTTTTGGTTTCGTTTAACAACATACCGCGATGTAGTTAATTTTTTTTTCCAATTCACTGGAAAAATGCAATTTAGTGTAATTTTCTAAAATAGAATTCAAGAGAAACTATTTAAGTTGTTAACCCCAAAACTGCAGAAAACGGTACTCTCGAACTCGTATTCAACTTCGATATACAGCCTATTACTTCAGCTGATAACGGTAAATATATTATATTATATTTAATAAACTGCAGATATGTATTAAAACTGATTCGCAGATAATCAATATTATTATGTTACTTGATGGTTCAATATTAAATTTATTTTATTTAAAAAATAAATTGGCTATTACCTATGGGTACGGTAAAGAAAAAAAAATTTAAATAAAATTTCGCCACACCGACATACATCAACTAGTCAGTCAATATGTGCAGCATAAATAATTAAAGCACAGCTCGCGCTGAAAATATTTACTCCCTGTGCATCCTCAAAACACTATCGAGTGCTTCCAACATTTTCGAAAAATATGATTTTGTGTATTTTATATAAGTTTATTCAACTTAATAAACAACCATTTTTTTATTATTTTTTTTCTAAGTTTTTTCGATAATACATCCATCACGTTCATATATAATTTTAACCTATATTTGTTTTTTTTTAATTTCTAGAACTATATATATTTTGTCCGTTGTACACGTAATCGGTAATATCATGGTCGCTGTTGCATCGTATATCACTTCCGTCAATATACATTTTCTGAGGTATGTAATTATGAGCACAATATATTTATACGAACACTTCTTTTTTTTTTTAATTAAATAATTTATTTCATTTTTGTATTTAATGGTTTTTTTTTTCATTCTTTTGAGAATTATAATATTCTTGTACGCGTAAATCGTTGATTTCAAATTTCAATTGGCTTAAATTCTATAATTTAAAATTTACAAATACAATAAAAGTAAGACGGGTGTATGGAAAACTAGTATATACGTATGCATCATAATTGTATTTATAAAACATATACATTATTTAAAACATTTTCTACTATTTTTTTAACATCGTGTTTATATTTAGGCGCAAAATGAAATTTTAAATCAATGAATTACAGGAATATACAAGAACAATATTCTCAAAAAATAAAATAAAAATAAAAAACACAATATTAAAATGAAAAAAAAAAGTTTAATATAAATTAATAATTAATTAATGGTTAATGTATTTAAAAATATATTTTTTTTATAAATATAATTTTTATGCAAAAATATTTATTGCTCTTCTATTGCCCGTCTAGGTTTTTACTTTTAATCCAAAATGTATATTTTAGTATTTCAGTATCCTAACATTTTTTCTCTCTAAAATTTATTTTATATCTATATATTTATATCTATATATTTATATATATAATTTATTTACTTGTAAATTAAATATTTATCTATTTTCTTAACTGTATATGATTAATATCTCTGCATAACCTAACCATGATGAGTTCACTTATGGATAATATAATTTATTCCTAAACTATACGTATCACTTCTATGACTTTTTTACAGGACGTTTACAATAATCGGCCTATTGTTAACGGCATTCGGTGCCGGTGGCATAAAACCGTGTGTCTCGTCTTTTGGTGGCGACCAATTTGTTTTGCCTGATCAAGAAGATCAACTACGAAATTTTTTTTCCATATTTTATTTTTCCATAAATGCCGGGTCACTGTTATCGACGTTCATTACGCCAGAACTGAGGAAATCGGTACAGTGTTTCGACCAAGACTCTTGTTTTCCATTAGCATTTGGAGTGCCCGCTGTCTTAATGTTGATCTCGATAGGTATGTCGTTCAACTACAGAAATAGTCGGTTACATCACGTTTGGTTTAATAAACAAATTTCTAATCACTATACGAATTAGCTTTTTATTTCTTTGGGGAAATCGATAATATTACACTATAATATTTTTGTTCTATGTTTTTACAGTATTTTTTGTAAACGGCAAACGTTTATATAACATCAAGAAACCTGTGTCGAGTGTCGTAATAACTTCAGTTAGATGCATTTTTGTAAGAGCATTTATTAAAATATATAAACAATTTTTCTCATAATTGAACGTATATATTAAATATATCGGGGAATTATATATAAATGAATGTTTATAAATACAATAATGACGAATTTTCTATTCACCGATATAGCAAGCATTAAAGAACAAAATAACAGCTCGTTCGAACGAAATGAAAAGGAAAGATTGGTTGGAATATGCCGACGACAAATACAGCAAACATGAAATACACGATTTGAGGTCGGCTTTAGACGTTATGTATTTGTTTATTCCATTACCGGTGTTCTACACGCTTTTCGATCAACAAGTAATTAATAAATTCCATTAATATTACAATTTAACAAAGTAAATTCATTGAACCGAACTATATAGAAATACAATTTTATTCTCGCGTAACAAGGTATATATTAGATTTTTAATGTTTTAGAAACCAATTTTCAAATGAAATTATATAATTATACGTATACTGTATGTATAATCACGACTCCATATATAAAGATTACGATAATATTCTCATTTGTAAAATTTATAATAATATTGTCTTTTATAAAAATGAAAAAAAAGACAATCGTCTATTACAGGGTTCGCGGTGGATATTGCAAGGAATATTAATGAACGGAAAGATAGATTTTTTAAATTGGACTCTGAAACCTGATCAAATACATTTAATTAACCCACTGTTCATATTAATTTTCATTCCATTATTCAATACTGTAGTGTACCCAATTTTGTACAAAATTGGTGTAAATTCACCTTTACAAAAAATAACTATTGGTGGAATATTTGCCGCATTATCTTTCGTATGTGCTGCTGCGGTGCAATACACGATAAACGTGAGTATTTGTAATGTCATATTACAGTATAAATATTTTAATAGTAGTAATAATTATATTTAAAATTTATATCCATAGTGCATTATAATTATTTCATTCGATATTAAATAATAATAATAATAATAATACTGTTTTAAATTTCGAGTGAAGCGATGACGAATTGATATTGGTTAAAATTTTCTTGAAAATGTATTTGTTTAATTTTATCTGTAAACAATTTTTCGTGTAGATTGAGTGCTTGCATGTTTTTAGAAAATCTTACCGAATTTGATATGTTTTTCCATTTCTCTAATAATTTTCTTAAGTATCATCGAAGCAACAATTCGACAAGTGTAGAAAAAAAGTAAAAAATAAAAATAATCGGCAAAAGTTTTGACATTTTGGTTTTGGATGCGGATATTTATGTTGTATTTTTAAAAAGATGTAAATATAATGTACAATCTCAGAGTATATAACGTATCATATATTAATAATGCCATTGAAAATCGTTTTTCGAATACAACGATTTTATCGCATTGCTTTCAAATTCAAGATAATAATAATAAAATTCTCAAATTTCTGCCAATAAATGTGCTGTTTGCACCAATTCACAGCATCTGAATTTAACTGGATTTTGTTCGTGATAAGTAACGAACAAGCAAACAATCAACATTCAAATACTGCGAACAAACTTAGGGTTTTTTAAATATATAATATAATATAATTTATAAAAGAAATAAATTTATTTTATTTAAACGTTTAATATATTATATATAATTACAGAATAGTGATTTAAATCTCTCGTCAAACGAGTTCCATTTAAAAATATTCAATGATATTGATTGCAAAGTCGACATATCTGCGGATTCAATGATCGGAAACATTAGTGTTGAGCCCTTCGACGTACACGATATACATTATAGGCCAGTACTGAATCCAACCGATGTTTTGTTTATAAATACGGATCCTACGTGTCAATTAAAATCGAGTACGTTGAAAAAACAAGTATCGGTTTCTAAACGAAAGGTTAGAATGCGGTGACGACTTTTTCAAATATAAATGCCTTTAACAGAATATATTTCTTTGATTTAAGTTGCATTTTTATTATATAACGTATACGAGCGACAAAGGAATCGAATTAAAACATTTGAATAAGCTAAAAAAATCGAGAAGCGGAAATCCGCATGTCAGGTATAGCACCTCGAATTTTTAACAAAAAAATCAATAAAATTTCACAATAATACTTTATATATATATATATATATAAAAAAAAAATGTTTTTACCACCAAAACACGCGCGTTTATTTTAATACGTATTAATTATTGCGTTCTATTTAAGGATATTACACGATGACAATTTCTTCGTGAAAAATGTTACATTACGTGACGTAAACCATAATAAATTATCCGAAATAAACGTCGGTCTGTTGTCAGACCAAAATCGAAAATATGAATTACCCGTCGGAACGTAAGTTTACGTTTTATGCGTTAAAATAATTTACCAACGTGTACATATTCGAACTTTTCAGTTACAAAGTGTATATAGACGGAGAATACACAACGAAGGTGGATTTTCTTCCTGCGAGTGTTAATAACCTGTGGTTACACCGTAATCATAATCACACTGTAACTGATTCGTATTAATTTATTCACATTTATATATATTATATACGTTTACCCGTTTTAGATAGCCAAGTTAATTACTTTGGAAAAAGGTTTGTATATACATATTCTGTGGCAAGTCCCTCAAATTCTATTAATCACAATAGCCGAAATTATGTTTGTGATAACATTATTGGAATTCTCCTTTACACAAGTAAAACATACAATGAATTAATCAAAATCTACATTATTTATATACATTACATTTATCTATAGGCCATATATTAGAATTAATTTTTAAATTAATAATTCATTATACATACTCACTTAATGTGAATATTTAGTATATTTTCGTATAAAATAATTTCCAGGCCCCATTGAGTATGAAGTCATTTGTTTCGGCAGCTAATTTGCTTACACAAGCAATTGGAAATATACTAATAGTGATATTATCGAAGATTAGAATATTTGAAAACCAAGTACGTACGTCAATATTATTATTATTATTATAATGAAACAAAATTTTCTATATAACATCGCGCGTGTTTTATCGTGTTTCAGAGTCACGAATACTTGTTTTATGCGATTTTAATGGTTTTCTCTATGGTAATATTTACGATAATGGGCGCCAAGTATAAATATAAATATTTAACAGACAATGAAACTAAATATTAGACCAAAATATTAAAAATCACGCCAAGGCATCATAATTAATTGTTATTAAATAATATTATATTGTAATAATTAATTAAAAACTTATTCAGAGTTTATGGATTTTATTCGTTACTATCAACAAATTCAAAAGGTTTTTGTCTATAAATAATTGTTATACACAGCGTGCACTGTTGTTATCAACGTTCGTATTTCCAGAGGTTAAAAAAAATGATTTGGAAAACAAAGTCGATCAACGAAATTATTGTTTCAGGCATAATTTTGTTTATCATATTTTCTTTAATAGTATTATACAGAGCGATAGAAAACAAATAGAAGTCACATTTTCTTTTTAATTAAGAAATTTCCGTATTCTAAGATTATACGTACAAAAATATTATTGGAACCCGATTAATTGGTATATTTTATTCAAGAAAAATTTTAATGAGATTTTCGATGGTATTTTCAAATATTCTGAAGTTGATGGTTGGATGGTTTAAACTAGAAAAATCCCATTTTTTATCTTAGAAAAATAAACACACAAAAATTGAAATTTCTACCATATGCTTGAGAATTGGTCCATGCTGTCAAGACGAAAGTTTTTGCTGTGTTTTAACCCCCGACGTTTATACACTTTAACATCGATCACTCCATACTACATATATAATAATAACATATATATATATATATAACATAGCAACGCGATAATATACTTATTTACCATAGTTAACATATATATATATATTTAGATTCGTAGCGAAAAGTTCCGTCGCAGCGAATAACACAATATTATATTATTGTATCGCGTTCTATTATTGTGTGAGAGACACATTGGTGTATTAATAAATCGCAGAAACTTAAATTAAAAAACAAATGACGATGAGAACACCGATGCGAACACCGACGTGGTTGTGTCGCGTCGCTCTGCGAGTGATCTGCACGGCGGTAATTCTGTTGCCCAGCGTAGCGGCTGCAGCGGCGACGTCGCCCGCACCGGACGACGGCGAATCGCCCGGATCGGTAATGGCCATGGTCTCGGATTCTCGGCCGATCAGCGTCATCGGTGGCGGTCGACGTGAACCGCCGGCAGCGATTTCACCGCTACCGTTGTTAAAGTTTTCGGACTTACGCGACGTGACGAGGTCGCCTCGTCGTCAGACGGTCACGCAGACGACGTCGTTTCGTCCGAAGCAGATACCGATCGTACGGATGGACGTGTCGAAGAACCGAAAACCTAATTACAAAACGCAAAACAAGCGGAACCGAAACGGGAAAAAGAAGATCGTTTTGAAGAATAAGGTGCGCTATATAACATAGGCTCGCTATCATATAATAATAATAATAATAATAATAATAATATATTAATGGATAAAAATCCATTTTATTATTAGTATTACTTAGTAGTATGTTCCCGGCGTCGTTAAACAGACATTTTTCTTTTATATTTATATATACGTATACAAAGAGAGAGAGACAAAATCCGTTTGTCCCCGATGAAACAAGTACGCATTATTATTGTCAGGGACAAACTGGCCAGGGTGTGGCTTTAAGTTTTTTTTAAAGAGTGGATATCATTTATTCACAATTATAATGAAATTAAAATACTACACATAATTATCTAGTGTTATATACGAGTATATGAAATAAATGTATATTATTATATATTGCAATTATAATGTATTATGGGTGTGTCGTCGTGATGTTTTGCACGTTTTCCGCACGATTTTATTTATATATTTTTTTTGCATTTCGCGCGTAAACTTTTAATTTTGACGCGTAAACGCTTGTGTTTTACGTTTTACATTTACATGATAATATGTATAGCAAGCGTACTTAAGAGCTTATGTAAAATTCTGAGACTTCGGCTGGTCCGATTAGTATGAAAATATTTTGTAATGTCACCCCTAAGAGGTTTCTCAGTTCCGTTTAACCGCAACGAAAACCGTTTACGAATTATCTTTTCACTGCAGGTAATCGTCAGACTTGAAAGTACTCCGAAAACGATTAACTCGCAGCCGTGGTCAGCGCCGCCGTCAACATCAACGATGCGGGTGCAGGAGATTGTGCAGCGATGTACCATCACTTACGGCAGATTATCAGACGTTTTCGTTGGAACGTTAAAGTCATTTGCGTTTCAGTTGGCTGTGTCAGTAGTTTTTGCGTTGTTGTTAGTCGTGGTCATGGCTATATACCGCTGCTGGACGCTGCGGACAAGACGTCCCAAACCGTTCCACGTGTTTCCCTGACCGCCGGCCAATTGCATTTCGAAAAAGTCGTTTCTTTTTCTTCTTACGAAATCGGTTCCCTCCCCCTTTTGGATATTACGCTTACGCACTATTTTGACGTTAATATTGTTTTCTACATTTTTTTTCCTATAGTTTGTACAAACTGAAAATATTCAATAAATGGTTTTTCGTGTCATACAATCGCATCGTTTTTATTATGTATATATATATATATTCAGTAACGTCCATAGGGCAAGGAGTCGGGCACCTTTGAACGGACACAGATCCGCCGTGCCCGTAACATTAAAGGCAGCTCCGACCAGAACGTCCGACTCCGTGACGTCCATCGTACACTCTCCCGGACATTAGCAGTCCGACGAACAGCTGGGTCAAGAGCATCACCACGGATCGGAGAACGACCACTGCTGATCCACACATTTGTCACTGCAGAACACCGGTGTACTATTGGAGATCCCAAAAATCATAACAATGTTAATAGTCGAATAGCAGACGTTTATGACGATTATACAATTATTGTAAAAAAAATTTTCTGTATAAAATTATATTTCGCCTCGAAATATTTATAAAATTTCTAAAAGAAAACCACTCACCTATGGAAAAACTATTGAAACATAAATTGAAGAAAAACAAAACGTTTTTAAAACTGTGGCGAGCACCGAGTGTTGTGTGTATATCGGTCTGAGTGAAACGTTCGCACAGAGTACATTTAAAACCGATTGTGAACCGCGCTAGTAAGTTATTTTAATTTGACCTAACGTAGAGCAATATGGTTTGACTCGATTTTATCATAGCGATTTAATTCCCTGATATAAAAATCAAAAAGCATATCGAATAAAGTTTATATGCCTATTGTATTTCGTAATACGATTTGCTACCGAAAAGTGTGATCGAAACTTAAAAATCTGACCGTTATACTTATTCGTGCGTTTTAATTTAAAGAAACGTTTAAGTTTTAATTATGGCCGTTTCGCATTAAAATAAATTAAATATCTCACTGATCGTCAACAAAAACGTTCTGAATTTTACACGCGATACAATAACTTATATCTATCTATTATTAGCAAAAAACAGATGGTTAACAAAACCTAAAGTGTATATCATATTGTATGTCAGAAAATTTTTAGACACTATAATTTCGATCGCTTCGGGGACCGTAAAATTTGATCACGGTATTGTCGATCAAGATTTATTACGACTTACTCAAACATGGTTTTCTTTTGTTTTGTTTTTTTACGATACGTTTACCAACAACTGGTTATTACAAGTTTTTTGAAGTCCTGTGTACAAAATTGTAGCTAGTGCTTTAGCGCCCTATCAGGAACGTAGCGACTGAATAATTTTGCGTCCTTTCAGTTCCAACGCGCAGAATTATAAGATAATAATTATATATATATATATATATTTAATTCGAATACATTATCATTGAAAATAATCAAAAGCAATATTTTTATATTAATCCCTTAAAATTTTACTCACGAGTCGCACCCACCTCACTACTCTAGGTACCGTAGCCACTGTTTTTCTCTTATACATCATATTATTATTTATTCATATTCTGTCCGCAATAATCATTATTTTTATATTTATTTGTATATAAATAGGTACATAGCAACGCGATATTATACTTATTTACCGCAGTAAACATACATATATATATTTAGATTCATAGCGAAAAGTTCCGTCGCAGCGAATAACACAATATTACTCGTATATTATTGTATCGCGTTCTGTTTTTGTGCGAGAGACACATTGGTGTATTAATAAATCGCAGAAACTTAAATTAAAAAAGAAATGACGATGAGAACACCAACGCGGTTGTGTCACGTCGCTCTGCAAGTGATCTGCACGGCGGTAATTCTGTTGCCCAGCGTAGCGGCTGCAGCGGCGGCGTCGCCCACACCGGACAACAGTGAATGGCCCGGATCGGTAATGACCATGGTCTCGGATTCTCGGCCGATCAGCGTCATCGGTGGCGGTCGACGTGAACCGCCGGCAGCGATTTCACCGCTACCGTTGTTAAAGTTTTCGGACTTACGCGACGTGACGAGGTCGCCTCGTCGTCAGACGGTCACGCAGACGACGTCGTTTCGTCCGAAGCAGATACCGATCGTACGGATGGACGTGTCGAAGAACCGAAAACCTAATTACAAAACGCAAAACAAGCGGAACCGAAACGGGAAAAAGAAGATCGTTTTGAAGAATAAGGTGCGCTATATAACATAGGCTCGCTATCATATAATTATAATAATAATAATATATTAATGGATAAAAATCCAGTTTATTATTAGTATTACTTAGTATTATGTTCCCGGCGTCGTTAAACAGACATTTTTCTTTTATATTTATATTTACGTATACAAAGAGAGAGAGAGAGACAAAATCCGTTTGTCCCCGATGAAACAAGTACGCTTTATTATTGTCAGGAACGGACTGGTCAGGGTTTGGCTAGTGCGCTGTGCTCACCGGACCGTGGAAAAATTGTAAATTTTACACACTGTTCACTTAGGAGGGAGCGTAGGTTTTTAGTGCGTACAACTGTGATCCAACGTGGGCCCCTCTACCATGATTATTCTATTACGATTAAACTTTATATACGACTTATTAATTATTATGGTTACAAGCTGCCTTTAAAGTTGTTTGCTATTTTTTTCACTTTCGTAAATTCTTAACCTGTCGCCGCGATCATCGTGCTTTGAGCGGGATAATTTAGAAATAATTATGTTGACATCCATTGAACGAGATGTTTTTGAAGACATAATATTCAAATGCGCTCGACTACGTAAAAAGTAATTTGGATTTGATTAAAAAATACGAGTGATATATTGTACGATCTATGTATATTTGTGTATATTTCTAACATATTAGTAACTATTTAATAATTACTTATTTCAACAGAAAAAAAATTAAATGTTAACATAAATTTTATTTTATTCGTGGACTTATTACTTTTTGGTTTTGCACTGATTAATTTTTTTTCCTAAATACGGGATATCATTTATTTACAATTATAACATTACACATAATTATCTATTGTTATATATGCGTGTATAAATTTAAAATATATATTGCAATTATAATGTATTATAACCCCTATAATACATTATAATTGCAATATATATTTTAAATTCGTGATATTGGTGTTTTCGTGATATTTTGCGCGTTTTCGCCACGATTTTATTTATTAATTTTTTTTGCGTTTTGCGCGTAAACTTTTAATTTTGACGCGTACAGGCGTGTGTTTTACGTTTTTCATTTACATGTATAGCAAGCGTACTTAAGAGCTTATGTAAAATTCTGAGACTTCGGCTGGTCCGATTAGTATGAAAATATTTTGTAATGTCACCATAGGCGCAATTTGGGGGGGACTTGGGGGGGCTAAGCCCCCCCAATGATGAATTTAGCCCCCTCAAATATTTCTAAATAAATTCACTATGTTAAAGTAAAAAAAAAATTAGTGATGACAGTCTGTCATTGACAGATGAAACCACAAAAAAAAAATATATAAGTTATTTATAGAACATTGTTGGGTTTTACGGGTATTCGAAGGAAGTGTTTATTATGAACCCTGTCTTCCGTCGATCATTATCGCAATCGGCATCAAAGCTTTTGCCGTTTATTGTTATTTTCACAAATTAATTTTAGATATTAAAATATATCCTAATTTGTATAAACTTTTATCTGTGTCTCTCGTTATACCAATTTCTTCTAGTACATGCGAAAGATCTTTCTCAGCCATGAAGAGGATAAAGAATTGGTTACGTACGTTGATGTCTCAGGACCGATTTTCGAGTTCTTCTTTAATTTATATTGAAAAAGACATTCCTAAAGAACTTAATACGGAAGATATTTTAAATAAATTTGCCCTTTCAAATCACCGCATACAATTATAAGTATTATTACATAATAATGTATATTTTACTATAAGTACTTTTATAAATAAATTAAATATTTTTGAAATTAAGTGTATTTATTAAAAATTACCAGGTTCAAAATATATGAAGAAACATACGATTTTTTTTATAATAATGTATAAAAATATGTTTTAATAGGAAGTTGTGATTAGAGGTTTTAACTGGTTTTTTTTTTGTTGGAAATTTTAGCCCCCTCAAATTTAAAACCCAAATTGCGCCTATGAATGTCACCCCTATGAGGTTTCTCAGTTCCGTTTAACCGCAACGAAAACCGTTTACGAATTATCTTTTCACTGCAGGTAATCGTCAGACTTGAAAGTACTCCGAAAACGATTAACTCGCAGCCGTGGTCAGCGCCGCCGTCAACATCAACGATGCGGGTGCAGGAGATTGTGCAGCGATGCGCCATCACTTACGGCAGATTATCAGACGTTTTCGTTGGAACATTAAAGTCATTTGCATTTCAGTTGGCCGTGTCAGTAGTTTTTGCGTTGTTGTTAGTCGTGGTCATGGCTATATACCGCTGCTGGACGCTGCGGACAAGACGTCCCAAACCGTTCCACGTGTTTCCCTGACCGCCGGCCAATCGCATTTCGAAAATGTCGTTTCTTTTTCTTCTTACGAAATCGGTTCCCTCCCCCCTTTTAGATATAACGCTTACGCACTATTATTACGTTATTATTGTTTTCTACATTTTTTTTCCTATAGTTTGTACAAACTGAAAATGTTCAATAAATGGTATTTCGTGTCATACAATCGAGTCGTTTTTATTATATTATATATATTCAGTAACGTCCATAGGGCAAGGAGTCGGCTAGATAAATTGCAGCTAGATAAATTTTCTGCATCATTTGGTTGGTTCTTCAACTATATTTAAAATTATTAAGTACGTTATAATATTAACTATCAAGTCAACAGTAATGCGAAAGAAAAAATAAATCAAGTACGAAATTTGTCATGCGACTATGAGATAGTATTCTTGAACTACAAATTGAAAAATGTCAAAACGCTTCCGTCACCAACAGTGGCGGCGCGTGAACAATTTTATAGGGTAGACAACAAGACAACCAAAGATATGGTGTTATATAACATTTATTTAAAAACTAGATCATCATAAAAAAAGTAAATTACATAAAATAATATCAATAATATCTGACATATTAAGTTTTAAATGTATATCACTTCATTAAGAAAAAATAATAAACATTAAACACGTGCCATTAATCATTAATCACTGTTGGAATGCAATTAAATTATAAAAATATTACGTTGAGACATGTCTCTTCCATACATATAATTTTGGTAATACCCCACTACCGTTCCCCGTTTATCATATCATACGCCCGTCATCAATAGTGAGACACAATTCAATATGTCTCGACCGATTTGACGGCGACGACGTAGCGATTACGGTATAGATAAGATATAAATAAAATTATACTTATTAATAATATATATTTAGTCACACTCGTTACTCACACAGACACACTATAGAAACGAATCAGTGTAAATAACATTTTATTTATAAAATTATGAAGAAATAAAAGACTTATATAATATATTAGCATATAATAAACAACTCATTTTTAAAATTAGAATATTTGATATTTTTGGGTAGACAATGTTTCATTGTCTACCCTAACGCGCCGCCACTGGTCACCAAGCCATATAAAATGATTCAGCAGGCCATCTGAATAATTCCCATTTCCAGACCGCCCACTCCGTTCCTGCTCACCAGTGTACATGTATTGTCAAATAATATGACTTCGTAAATTTGGATATGTTTCCGTGTCCATATATACTCAAAATGAAAATTGAAAATTATTTAAAAAAAAAAAAAAACGTTATAGTGTTAAATGCCCTAACTTCGTTCACGGGCTTCACAAAACCCCTGCTCTAGAGTTTAATAAATGGCAATATACCGCCCTGCATATATATATATATATATATAATATATTATATAAATAATAATGTACGGTGCGAGTTCTTCCCCCCTACAATATTACACTAACTCGTTTTGTTTCACAACACCAAGATTCAAATTTTTTCTTACGTTTAAATCGGTTGTGCGCAATACTTTTCAGGGTTGTGGAATTGCTCAACAAGTTATCCGTGCGGTTTATGCGCCATTCGACTGTACTGAATTTCACGAATTCTCTATACATAATAAAAATCTTCATCCGTTTTATAGGCTTTCAATGTATTATAAATTAAAAGTATTTTGATTTTTAATCCTTTATCCTTGTGTTATACGTGTTTTGAATTTTCTCAGTAACCTAATAATTTTTGACCATACGTATTTTGAATTATTATTATTTTTTTTTCGAAAAAATAAACCGTAACTAACGGAAAAGTAAAGTTAAGTAAAGGAAGTAAATGAAAGTTTGTGAATAAGAAAATTACGATAAATTCAATCGAAAACTTTTAATGGTTTATAACCACTATTTAACTAGTGGTTGTATTTTGTTAACTTTTTCAAAGCCAGTTATTGTATTAATGTTAATTTTAGCATCATTGTAAATAGATTTTAAAACGTATATTTTTTTCTTATCCTTAATCGACGAAGAGAAGAAAAATTCCGTTCTGTTGTCATTAAATTGACGGGTCAAAACTAAAGAGTATTTGAAATAAATTCTAAACGAGCGTGAAAGTCTTGGAATTGCATCTCTTAAAAGCTTCTAAAGACATCTTTGGAATTTTTTTTTTCATTTGCTCAATAAATATTCCATAATTGGAAGCTCCTTTTCAAAATATTTTTTTACCAAGTCTTCTGACAAATTCAAATTTGCAGCTACCTATTAATTTGCGTTATTGTGTTGTAACATTGTCAATTTTATTATTATAAATACAATGTTATATAAAGATTTCTTTATTATGAATAGGTAGTAGGAGGTAAAACTATGTATAAACCGGAATATCCCAACTTCATTACCAAATTATCTTTCTATATACATAGGTAGTAGTAACATAAATGAGAATTATAAAACGATAATAGTAAAAAAATTAACCAGAACTCCCTCTTGGTTCCATGCCTGATTGTATTCATCAATTTTATGGATTGAAGAAATATATCCTCGTATATCAGAAAAAATTGACAATTTTTTTTTATGATTGGTTGCAACATAAAGTTGTGACTACTCATTGTGACAGCTGTTTTTTTTCAGCAAATTTTGAATTATAGTTAACTTAACTTAAGAAAGTCTTAACTTCTTGAATATTTTGTAGAGAAGGAAACTTTAGTATAGCTTCAACTATTTCACTTGGTATATGAAATCTTTCCGTATTTATGCGGTAACCTAGAAAAATAACACTATTTCTGAAAAACTTACACTTCTCTTTTTTTACAGTTAAAACAGCTTTGTTCGATTTTTTTATAACACTCATTTACTTTCAAATGATTTTCCCCAGACACAACTATATCGTCACATAAATGTATTAAATGCAATAATGTAAATATATAAATCTATAATATAAAATTAATTTTGCACCGCCTTTGGCAGATTATCAATCAGGCTTCGTACCTAAGAAATCAACAATTGATCAAATACATATGATTTCACAAATAGTGAAGAAGAGAATTTAAAAAGAAACATGTAACAGGTACCTATTGATTATTATTAGCGGACTTAGACAACTAAATGACTACAGAGAAACATTTTGGCAAATAATAACTAAACTTGGAATCCCAACAAAACTGGTTAAATACTATAGTATAAAGGAATACTATATAGTATACCTCCTCAAAATATAAAATTGAATTCAACTCCAAAATGTCAGAGGAATTTTCAGTAGAAATGGGTTTAATAAGACAAGGAGATGCACTGTTCCCACCTTTTTTAACGTTGCCCAAAGGCCAAGAGTCAGTAGTGAGAGAGGTACAAACTGAGGCTAATTAGATTTAAAAGTCGCTGAAGATCGTCAAAAACAATGGCAGCATATGATTAATAATCGAAAATAATAGAAGACAAACATTTAAAAAACTAATAAATAAAAACAGAACCATTAGTCTATAGGCCAACGAGCAAACGACCAAATATTTAACTGTATCTCGAAAAAAACATGCGAAATTCCTCAGCAATTGGAAATTTAACCTTCGAAAGTATATTAAATACCTAGGAGTAGGTAGACATTAATTAAGAAGCCACGAGTATATCAATCGGAGAATAACAGCAGAAAATAGATGCTATTTTGCATTAGTGTCATTGTTCAAGTCAAAATTGTCAAGAACAAAAATAAGATTATATAAAGTATAAGTAGTAAACCTATAGTGCTATACGCGTGTGGATCATGGGCATCAATAGTCGTACTGATAAAGGTATTGATAGTATTTGAAAAGAAAATCGTATGCAAGACGATCGATGGTTCCAAAAAAAAAAAAAAAAATGAGAAAGATAATACTCATGAACAAATATTAAATACAGAACTAAGAAAATGTTTAATGAACCGAATATGAGTTCTCAAAGATGAAGGATAAGCTGGGTCGGGCTTGTGTGGCGAGCAAAAGGTCAAATTAACAAATACGATAAGTAGGTAATAATATGGAAGCCAAACAAAAAAACCAAGGGTAACCGAGACTACAGTAGAATGGCCGAATCAGAGAAGACCTCCAACTACTGGGAATAAAGAATGGAAAACAACTAACTTTGGGCAAGGAAACATGAAAACATAATAGAAGCAACAATAGTCTTACAAGGAATGAGATGAAAACAGAAATTAATAGATTAAATATTAGAAATAAGAATAGTATTATATAAAGAATAAATATACTATTGTGAACAACTAATTCTGTTTTTTGTAAATCTCTGTTAAACACGAAGAACTATTTCACAAATACATATTTGGTATAATTTTATGTTGCTTACATTAACCAGCCATAATTAATTAAATACGATTATAAAATACTACTTACACAACGGAATTTTGTTCTTTATTAAAGTATTTTAAATATCCTTTATTTATATAATTTGTACATTAAGAGTTTGCTTACTTTGAATACAACTATAATTTTGAATTTTACCAAAAAACGAATTTATCACAGTACTTATTGCAAAATCGTCCAGAAAATTGACAACAATTTTATAAACATTGAAGATCATGTAAACAATAGTATTAACTCGAAAATCTTTAGAAAGTACATAAAATAAAATAATACAAAGAAATTAATAAATAAATAAATATCCATATCTGACCACAAACCATTCACCGTAAACATTGGACTATAATGGGCAAATGTCCAAGAATTTCGACTTAATTTTTTTACTGATGTACTCTAAAACTTTATAAATCCTAGATGGGTTCTTAAACTTAAGGGTAAGAAGGGGTTGGTCTAAAAATATATACTTGCTAGGCCACCACTGTAAAATGTAATTAAAAAGATAAATCATAAATAACTAAAATTGTACTTATATTACCCCAGAATTATGACTTTATGAGAATTAGATTTCCCAATTAAAATTGCTCAAACTGGTTCAAACTAAAAACACTTTCTTTTACACTGAAAACTATTGAAAATGTTTTGATGGGATCAAAAGAAAACAAAATAGTTTTTAGACATGATAAATGTTCTGTTTTGATAACAGTACACAACAATTATCTATTCAAATACATATTTTTTAACATTATCTAATAACCTAAAATAAATACAAGTGATCAAAAGATTTGTCCAAAACATTCATATTAAATTAATTACAATATGTACAATTAATTAAAAAAGAACAAATATAGTATAAACAAGCAAATATTTATGTCATATTTAAAAACATATGACATACATATATATATATATATATAGTCAGGTAAGAACACTCAAATTAACAATATCAACAATGTGGAAACAATAATAATAATAATAATAATAATAATATTAAGAGAATTACATTAAAAAAAAATCTTATAAAAACACTTTTTCTTTTACAGAATTGCACGTTTGCTAACATTAATGTCTGTGAAGTTGACAAATAACATGAAAAAACAGTTTATAAGAAAATACAACCCACATAAAAATAAAAACATTAAAAAATCTAAGGAGAAAATATTTATCTTAAACAAATAAAACAAAAACTTAAACTTTTGAAATATTTCGTTTACAAAACTAACATATTGACTAGGTTTAGAATCATTGGCCACACGACAATTTATGACTTTTACGACTTTCTTTTAAAATGGTCAAAAGTAAAAATTTCATTTATAATATTAAAGAAGTTATTATTTTGCATTATTTAATTATATATTTTTTTTATTTCTTCTACAAATATAAAATCCCAAACACTATAATAAATAGCTATGTGTAATGGAAAAACGAACAAGTTAAAATGAGGAACGAAAATCACGTTATTGTAACAACACTTTTAACATTTTTTTGAAAGGATAAATTTACTTAACGTTTTTTTTTCAATATAGAAATATAATTCTTGGAAATGATAAAAATATATATTTATATACAAGTCAGTGGACAAAACATGATATACAAATATACTATTATTAAAATTTGTACGCAATTACACACATATCATTAAATAAATATTTAATTAAGAATACCGACATCATTACCCTACATTATGTTTATAATTTATTTGCCTAGTTCATCAAAGCATAGGTAATGTTGAAGTTGTTCTCATTGGTCTGAATGAGACATGTTTTGATGGGTTTCTTCTTTGATATCGCCAACCGAAGCGTTGATCATTTTGTTGTCTTTTAATGAGATCAACTGCAACACTTGTTCGCCGTTTTGCCCGGTGATGGCTACCAACTGATGTGGTACACTAATGGTTTCTACTTCACCATTTGACGAATCCATCCCACCACCGGGCTCTGACTTAGGCATGTGCATAACTGGCGTGACAACCTAAAAATAATAACCATTCTAATTATTAAAACACGTCATCTTGACATATTTGAATGAACTATTGTCACACCTGTATGCTACCATCACTAATTTGTTGTACTACAGTTTGGTATAATGATGTATTCACAGGAACTGTAATCATACTTGATACTGAAAACACAACACTGTACAAGTTAAGAAAAAAACAAAAATAATAATGAAAACACATAATAAAATATTTATACTTCTTAATATTAAAATATTCATTCATTTATAATTTTTTTTTTTATTAATTAATAATGTATATTTTCTTTTCTTTTTTTAATATCAAAATTATTTACTCTATATTTTTAAACAGGTATGTAAAAATATTTACCTTGTCCATCATCACCAGTTATAATTATTTGGCCTTCTTGATTCAACGTGGCCTCAGGTACATTGTTTAATATATCTACAGTTACACCATCTTGATTTTGACCTTCACCAATCGTGTGAACAGAATGAACTGTATGGCCATTAGCTCCTTGAGTAGCATTTATCTGTGTACATAAATATTTGTAATATCAACTAAACCTAATAGTAAAATGAAACAATTTTTAATTTATCAAAACAGTGCTTACAACTCCTTGAACATGGGCCTGAGTTCCATCAGGTAACGTAATAATTGGGTTATTGGGATCAACATGAAATATAGACATCGACCCATCTACATTACTGATGGAATGAAGAAATGCTGGAGAATACTGCACCTATCGAACATTTTTATTTTATACATATTCAATTTAGAACAAAATTTAATTCAATTTAGATCCATTCCATCCAGAACGTACCTGGGTGAGTTGCTGTTGTTCCTGTGCATCTGGTGAATTCCTAGCTTCAATACTAGTTGCTTTTGGATTGAATTTGAGCACAGAAGTAACAACTGATTGACTCGCAACATTGTTAACAATTGTTTTTGCTTCATCTTCTTCATTAAATGTAGGCAATAAATCTTCTCGCCCATGATATTTATAACAGTTTATAACTATCTGGCGCAACGCTCGAGTCCAAGAAATCTAATAATAAAATGATTAATTCATTGAATATTTTAAGATACTAGTATCAATTATTAAAATAATAAAATTTATCGCTATTTATGGGTGGCTAGACAGGGATTAAATAAGTGAATATGAGTTTATAAAAGACTGCCTTGTGATATACAATATGGCAATTCCAACTACTAAAAATTATACGAAGTATGAGATTGTTCACTATTAAGTTAATTATTATTCTATTTATCAATGAATGTTTGAATGTTTAATAAAAGTGTTGTGTTATATTCAACAGTAATAACAACTCACTTTTTGTTTCTCGTCTTCACATCGAGCATCCATTCTAACATTGGCCCATGGTAATTCTTTGGGCCACCAAGGTGGCCTGGTGGTTTCTCTGCCCCAACCAGGCTTCCCTCTACCTAATAAATAAAATAAAAACAATTATAATTATTATGTGAATTTAAATTTCATATTTTTCAACTTGTAAATATATGTGTATATATATATATATATATATATATATATATATATACACAATGGTACATTTTATTATAAATTATTATTCTTAATAAATAATATTCATAATGAAACTCCTTCAATTACAGTATTAAGTGCTTAAAATATAAGCAATTTCTATGCTGCAAGAAATTCATAGTAATCTATAGTGAAAATTGTATCGAGTACATATTCATAAAATTTATGACTATATAATATATGCTTAATGCTTATTAATTTGAAGAAATCTCAAGATACCACACACATTATTTTTTCGTTTGCCCAAAATAAAATTTTATATAAAATTGCCAAGAAAAGTTTATGCTCATTGTTGCACATTATAGTCTACTCCAATCCATAAAAATGAAAATTATAGAAAATGTAAAATATATGCTATAAAAACTGTTTAACATCAAAAGAACACTAATCATCAATATGGAACCAAATATTCATAAAAATAAAAAATCACAACTCTGTCCCACATGAAATAGTAAATAGCTGAATAACTTTTTTCAAAACACAAAAATTTGTTTCACAAAAGCCATTTTAAAAATATAAAATAGCATTATATTTAAAGAATTAATAATATTTTTACTATTAAAGATCTTTTATAAAGACTTGCTATCCTACAAGTTAAGTAATCGTCTATATAAAATCAACATTTGATTTCTTAACTATAACTATATAAAGCATTATTGGCTATTTTTTGGAGGGGGTTTAATTATAACTAAGGCACGGATTATTACGTTACTTTTGAAAATTTCAATTTAATAAAAAACTTGATAGTCTCTGTTCGACTACGTGACTTAAGTAGCTTTAGTACTAAACTTAGTCCTAGTAGACTTTGACATAGTAGAAAACCATCTATCTAATGTTGAGTCCTCAAAGATTTCATCAGACGAGACTGGATTTGACGAATCAAAAATTTTTATAGACATTCCAAACATGAAATATGATTATTTTTAATTTTCCAGAATCTGATGGCAATACCTCAGACAATGAAAAATCTTTAATCAAATCATCCATCTTTGATCTGACTACGACTATCGGTTTGTGTAAAACTTGATCAACACTAAAAGTCAATACATTTAAATTAGGTTTTTATAATTGTGTTACTTATCACTGTGATTGTAACTCGAATACAAGTAATTGTTCTAGACGTGACGATATTTTGCTATCAGTAAATATTAAATACTTATCTCACGCATTAACTGCACCAGCTAATCCAGTAAAACATATATTTGTCATTGTTTAAATAAATCTTAAATGTATTTTAATATGAAATGTTTATTTTCTATCTCATACAGATATTTCAATTTATAATATACATTTTGACATTATCAATAATTTAATATTAAATTTTCCAAACATAAAAAATATAATTATGGTTGGTGATTATAATTTCCTTAAATTTCAATAGCCCTTCCTAGTTACATAATATATAAAATATAAGTAAAACCGAGTCAAAGTCTTTTAATCGAAATTATCTTTTTTAATTCCAATTCAATTATATTGTAAACAGTAACAGTTCAAATTATTGACCCAACTTTTCCTAATTTAAATTTCATACAGTGAAACCTGTATATAACAGACAGTCATGGGACCAAACTAATTGTCCGTTATAAACAGACTTTAGTGTTTTAAAAATCAAACTAATCTACAAACAAATCTATTTAATGAAAAATGAAAATTGTGTATGTATATTATACTATGAGTATATTATTATTATATTACATATTATATCCTTCATCATTATTTTATACATATTATCATACATATATGTACATTATAAATTTAATTTTAATATTCCTTATGTACAACTCTAACTGCAAACCAATAGAAACTGAATAAAATCATTTTTACTTAGAATTACTTATGGTTATCTTTTATACGTATTGCAATTTATTTCTAGATAAAGTATATCTGTTAAATTGTATCTCAACTTCATAAATTTAATAGATACTCACAATAATTAATGTTATAGTAATTGGCCGTAATTCATACTTTCATGTGTACCTAATTGCGCTCCATACTGACGCTGTATCATAGTTTGTACATACATACATATGACATTACATTTGGATTTGAACTAAGATTTTTGTCCGTTATGAAATCACCGGGGTAAAATATTAGTGTTGATGTCCGTAATAGACAGGTCAAAATACATTAGAATACATATCTTTTTGCTGGAACTTGGTCGATTTTTCCGTTATATAAAGGTATCCATTAAGTCAGGTTTCACTGTATTTTGATTAATTTACTTCTTTCTCATAATAATTACCATCTAGAATTCTAGACTTACTCATTTCTATTTTAGATTGTCCTAATTTCATAAGTTGTTTATCTTTCTTCGTTCACACTCATATTAACAAGACTAAAATACTTATTTCATTTAAGCCTTTAAATAACTAGTTACACACATAATATCCCCGATATAATATAATAATAAAAACTGCAAGCAATCAAGAGAAATTAATCAATCGTCACTAATTTCTTATTCATTCTACAACTTATTTTAACTACCTTTTTTTAGTAATTCATTGTTATAATATATATATATTCTATTGTCATCATCATCATCATTATCATTATTATTATTATGTGTGATTGTTAATACAAATATTGATTTATGATTGTTAATACAAATCAAATATATACAATTAAACCTCACCCAATTAAATATTTATATATAATAAAATATAATAAATAAAATTGTAATATATGCTGCAAAAACTGTAAAATGTCAAAATATGCATTACATTTTTTTTTCACAATGTAACATGAAACATATTTTATCAATCATCATACAAATCCGAGCCCCAATTATAATTTATAACTCATGGTGTGGCACTGACTGAACTAAAATCTAAAATAAAATAAATCTTACCTGTGGAATACTTTAACATTAAAGGTATAAACGCTCTTAATTGAGCTTGAGTCATTTTTTCAACAGGAGTAGGAATCCCATCTAGAATAAGTGGTGGTAACTCATACAGAGTTGGATCATCTGGAATAGGTGGTGGTGCATGTTGTGCTAATGCGGTGTCCAGTTGGTCCATAATAGTAGTACGCAAATTTTTTACCTTCCCACATAAATTAATTATTGTAATAAATTGAAATACACCAAATTTGTATTTTGTAATATGTACTTACAACATCTTCTAAAGGTTTTGCACCAAAACACTTAAAACCAGTGGTTTCCTTTCCAGGTGTTGCTACTAAGACAATTGCTTGTTGACCAACTCTTGTAGCAAATTCATCAATGGTAACCTAAAGAAAAATACAATTTGAATCATATATAATACAATTCTATTTGTTGTAATAATAATTAATATCTCACCTTAAGTTTGCGTAGTAACCGATTGTGCTGTCGTTTACGAATGGATGGGTTTGTCTCAAATGAATGTGGCCTTTTTCGTTTTTTTGATGACACGATTGCAGCAGCAGCAGCCATTCCAACAGGTCCTGATCGAGACAAACCATAACAAAGACCCCTATTGTTCGACGATCCGCTATTGCATTTTTCTACCAGCCAAACACAAACACACACACACAAAAAAAGAAAAACAAAAAAAAAAAATAGTGCAAAACAAAATAAAGACAAAACATGCATAAAAATAAATCGTTTTTTGGTTGTACCTACATATTTTACAACGATTGTTATAAAAAATAATATAAAATTACAAAGAAAAAAAACCAAAAACAAAAAAAAATTTAACATTTTTAGGTAGTGGTACTATAATATAATTACACCAATTTTTTTAATGCAATATGCTATCTACACGAAAAATGTTATTTTACTCTATTTCAATTATTGTCAAATTCTAATTCTCTACGTTCATCTCTTGGCTTTAAATTGTTGATCTCCTAGATATAAATGACGTAAAATTATGCTTGCCTCAAAGTAAGGATTCATAATCTATTTTCACTTTTAATCCTTTTCCATCCATTTTCAATGTTTCAATATTTTTCAAATTGATCAACACAATCAAGATTGCACTTTAATCTTACACATCATGTTGATTTTACCAAATGTTACTTAGTATCAGTCACCATGACCATCCAAACCCAAAACTATATGAATTGTCCAATTTTGGCGTACATTTGGATTTTCCAAAGACCGGTTATGTAAAAACTGTATCTGTTATATAAAGATTACCACGTTTATGAATGTTTTTAAAACATTCTTTAAATTTACCATACTTTGTTATTAGAATTTTTTTCATAACATTTTTGTTTTGGTAATACATCTCTTTGATTTAAAATATTTTACACACGATCTACTATTATAAAAATAATTTATCTATATAATTTAAGTATTCATTTTTAAAACTAAAAAGAAAAAAGAATACCAATAAAATTATTATACTAATAGATAACATTTTTTATGTAGATAGCAATTATACCACTACCCAATTTTAAAAATGAATAAAATAATATTTAATAGGTTTCTACTTAAATGTTTTAGTTATGTTCATAATTTTAGAGAAAAAATATACTGTCGTGTTAAAAAAAGCCGTGAATAAAAATTAAAAAAAAAAACTAGTGCAAATTATTAAAACACAAATATTAACATAGTATAGCTGCTAACCTGCTGCAGCTAACTGTGCGGTCACATCATCTCCCATTGCTGCAGACATCAAATCACTTTGACTTTGATTAGAATCTCCATCACAATCATCGGATGATAAACATCCATCATCATCCAGATCACTGTCTCCAGTCATGTTAATGTCATTTCCACTACGATCCATCATTGTAACAGTTTGATTTATAATAAAATACCTAGGTATTTAATGCTATAAATATTAATTGAAAAACGTATAACAAATAACAATGTATTTTGACATCTTACACGTTAAATACGTTTCAATCGAAAAACTTGAGAATTGTAACAGTTTTAGTTTTCGGCTGAATTCGACGTCTGAATGAAATCTAAATTCAATAATCTGAAACACACAAATATGTATACCTACATTATATTATCTATTAATATAAGCAAGTCATATATATATATATATAAGCCATAATTAAAACACATAAACACATTACTTAGGGTAATAATGGTCCAGTGTGATATCTACAACAATAATATCTACCAAAAAAATCTCCATATTTATTTGATTTTTCACTATATAATATACTAATTTAATAAATTTGTATTATTTTTAATTTCAAATTTCATTGAACAACAATTTATTATCCAGAAGATGTATTCGGTTTATCATATAAATCAGTGTGAAGTGTTTCTTTCAAAATATGAGGAATTGCTCAGTTAATTCTTTTTGTACGGGTATACGTAACTATTATTTTTATTCGGGTAATATATTTTTTAATAATTCAATAAACAAACATTTCTTTTAGATCAAATTTTAAAATAAGATTTTTTTTTATAATAGGGTTCTATCTTATTATTCCAATTTTTACAATTGTTTAAAAATAAATTTTAATATTAATATCAAAATTTAGTAATGGTAAAAATTAATTTTAAAAGGCAAATATCAATAATACTACAATAAATAACATATTGGACCATTCTGTTTGGTTTTAGGAATTATTCATAAACACAACAAATACTCAATTACTATTTATATATTCATACAATTTTTTTCCATATATAAATTACTATGCTAATACATTAAATTAGCAACACAACATTTTCTATTGTTTTACATTTAGGAATTGTGGAAAGGTCTCGTAATACCTATTATGGATGTATAAATTATCTCGATAAGTATAAGGCGAGTATTAATAGAAATTGTAAGAAGAAACGAAAGAAAAGAACAACTCTGAGTCATACTCCTTATTGGACTTCATGGAATAAAATAAAAACAATTGACATAATGACAAAAAATGAGAATAGATTAGGAGTGCTAATATTTGATTAATTTTACTGCTTTTAAAATTGGGATATCTATTGCACTACAAAAGACAATACACATATTAATAATTAATAAACAGGATAAACACAAATAGGTAAAAATACTTTTAAAAAGCTCAGAGACAAAATAAATATTATATACATTATACTTCGAAAACATCTTTTATAATTGAAATATAATGGATTTTACCTAGTATTCTTCATATGAATATAATATTCTGTACAAACTTAGGTACATACAAGTATAAAATATTACAGGAAAGTTAAAATAAAAATCGTATGTGACAACGAATTAATAGGAATTCGAGCTAAATACACAATATTACATTAATCTGAAATGAAAAAAATTCTAATTACATTTTTTTTTTTTTTATGTACCATACACAGGCCATTAAGACCTTTTGTACGCTTCCACCAAACCCCCCTCTCAATCTAGATCCGTCTAATTGTCCATTTATATCGACTAATTGATTTCTGAGACGTTCTTCCTAACTGTGTCAAGCCATCATTGACGAGGTCTTCCGACTCAGTCGCTTTTGTCATTGGGGTATTCTGACGTTTTGTACAAGACTTTTCATCAGTCCGCCAAACACAATCGGTCCCATTCCGCGATCGTTTTTATTATGAATAATTTGATATTTGTCTTGTTGTACGACCTCCTGTTTCTTTAAAATGATCGTTTTTTCGTCTCTTATATTTCGAATTTCAAATTAGATGCACACGTCAAGTTAACGGTTTTTCTTTTGTGACTTTTTTACAACAGACTAGAGGAGTCCGAGCGTTTTTTTTCGCATCAAACTCTTAAGCTCATTGTTTCCAGTACTCATAATATTCTCGGCCGAGACTCATTACGATTAATATCGTTTTTTTAGATCGACCGATTATTTTGATCGAAATGGTTTATACAAGGAGAGAAAAAAATAAAAAAAAAAAAACGTCACCAGACCTACGGGGGGGGGGGGTGCTGGATGTAGATTTGTTGTCTTATTAGGAATGGTGATTCGTCCGTCCCGACCCGCACGAAACTCGGAAAGCCTACTTTAAATACCCAATGTACTGCGCGTGTTCCAGTGTAGAACGAACAAGAATACCGGAAAAAATTATTGAGCAATATGACGGCTGAAAATCTCTTAACGTACGTCGAATTCATTGATTCGCCCACTGTATAACCGCGAAACGTCACGTAATTTCATTAATAATTTATTAGTTTCGTGCGCGTATTCTGGTGCCGTCGTCGACACACGGGTATACGCGCCTAACGCGATAGTATTCCTATTGAACACGTGGTTATATTTTAGTAGGGACAACGACGGGACGCGCGCTGAAAACAATATATTATACGTACAAACAACAACAATTACCATATGTACTATACGAGTTTGTGATAAGACACACAAAAAAAAAAAATTTGTTTTCCCAATAGCAACCGCCACACCGCGCGCCTCATCTCGCTCACTCGCACACACAAAAACCGAAAAGTCCGAAATTCGTTAAGTGGCAGGGAGAATATTTATTCATTTCTAACACGTATTATATACGAGAGCAGCGTCGTAGTCTTAGTGAATTTGGGAAAAAAAAAAAAAATAGGCGCACCGACGTCAACAGCACTACAGTACACGGCGGTGGCCCTACTGAGACGATCGACGACACGCAGTAAAAACAAAACAAAACGTGACCACCACCGGCAGCAAGTGGTGATGTGCTCTCGCCTGGCGCAACTCCTAAGGCGCGCAACTACACAACACGGCGGCGGCGTAGAAGGCGTACGGGACAGCCGCAGTCGCGCGCGCGTGTGTGTGTGTGGTCGTGCCATCCGCGTCAATTAGACACACGCGTTAAAACGCGCGCGCGAGCGAGCGAGCCCGTCACCGCAGCCGTGTAAAACGATATTATTTTTACCGTTGAAAATAACGAAATACCGAAAGACAATCGTCGTCAAAGGCAGCCGTACGCACGCGATATTTCCCCCCCGACGGTAGTGGTGGTGATAATAGTAATAATAATAATAAAAATAGTACGGCTGCGTACGCACCTGCGTGACGAGAGAACAACAACAGCGGCGGCAGCGGCAGCGGCGGCAGCAACAGCAGCAGCGGCGGCGGCGGCGGTAGCGGCAGCGGCGACGACGGTGACGGTGATGACGACGACCGCTGCTGCTGCAGCAACAGCAACAGTACCCGTGACGGCGGAAGCCATCGCCCGTACGCGGTGGCGTCGTCGTGAAATCGCTAAAAACCGGAAAACACGATCAACAAATAACGAAGAACGATCCGAACACGAAAACGTCTTGGGCTACACGGTCGGACGCGTTCGACGGTACGCAGTGCGGCGGTTCGACGATATTTTTCTCGGGGAAGCAAATATGAAAAAAAAAAAAAAAAAAAATTCGTTTCGGTACGTAAACGCGCGCACGAAAAACCACACGGCCGTACGTCGTACGTTATGTGTATAAAATATTATACACACGACGACGACGACGCCGCGGTACACGAAACGCTCTCGTTGTCGTCGTCGTCGGGGACGCGGGCGGCGCGTTATTATCGATCGGCCCCGGCCACCCAGCCGATCGATGCCGTCGCCATTTTGTTGTGTGCGTACACACACACACACACCGACCGCGTTCTGTCGTCGTTACGACGCGTTTTGTGACGGCGGTCGTCGTCCGTGTGTCTCTTATATCAATTTATTATACGAATATATTTTCTTGATTTTAGAAAAAAAATTTTATCTCTCCGTTATTACACACACACACACATACGTTATACACGTGTAATATCATTATTACTACACGCAGCCAAATGATTTCTATTATTATATTACGTATTATGTATGTAAAACATGTAAACGTACTGTGTTTTGTATACAAATTAATACCGTATAATGCGCGTATATCGCATTATTTTAGTATGACATTATGGACATGGAGACGCAGCGGCCGATAAACAGCAACATATTTTATAATTCGTCGTCGTAGTCCGTAGTCGTTGTGGCCACAGCGACGGCGGCGGCGGCGGCGGCTATCGTCGTCGTCGTCGTCGTCGTAAACACGCGTCTGCGCACTGACCCGTTCCCGTCACTTTGCGTTACTTCGCCGCCCCGGCGACACGTAGCATCGCCCCTACAGAGACCGCGCCGTACACTCGTCGCGAAAAACTCGCGTAGTCCGTCTACACTCGGAATCGCCGAAAGTCGCGCGCGCATACACACACACCTCGTCCCGCGCGGATCCGTTTTCCGTTTTTCCGTCCGTTCGCGTGTTCGAGCGCGCGTCGTCAGTCGGCCGTGCGATCCCGTACGTTTCGGTGGTTACTAATTTCGCGCGCGTTCGCCGTTGGCTCGGCCCGACCGCGTCCCTCCGCCACCGCCAAGACGTCGTAGGTGCGCATGCGGCCCGCCATCTACCGGTTTCGGGTAAACCGATTTTTGTTTTTTTTTTTTTTATCTCCGCCAATTTTCGAATTCTCGTAAATAAAACCGCAGTTTTCGTTATTTATTATTATTATTTTTTTTTTTGTATATAATAATAAATCGTCGTTCCCGCCATGCGGCTGACGGAACTCGTGGCCGCCAATGCGCGTTATCTAATAACCGTGCTCGTTTTTATCAATAATCGTCGATGTCGATCGTTATTTTTTTTGTCGTATCAGATTTATTACTTTTCATTAAGGGGATCGATAGCGGACATTTTCTCTCTTTGTCTCGCACAAATATAACAAAACACGGTAAGACAGCCGTTGCTTATTACCAGGGTACCGATCGATCTATTGGTGCGATAAAAAATTCTTCGTGATCAGCTTTCTCGTATTCAAAGTTTTTTTTTTTTACATAAATCCTGCCGAAAGTAATTGAATAAATTTTAACCGAAAAATTATTGATAATACTCAATTTTTGGTAAAATAAAAAAATGTTAAAAGTCAGAGAGTCGATTAACGGTAGAATTTACGTTGAACTCGGATCTATTCTCAGAATTCTTATTGCATCATTAGGTTGGTCGGTACATTGGAAATAGGAAACGTTAATTCGACGACGTTTCGTGTGTGCCAGACAAAGAGAAAATACTCGCTTTGAATCCATTTAAGTATTTTATACGCACGATTTGCCAGTTGGGATTGATAACGAATAAATTAACTGTAATTGGCACAATGAATGACGTTTCAATTATAATTAATATTATCGATTATATATATTATAGCTGAATTTTTTTCAGTTTTATGGCTAAACTGAACAGTTACGAGAGAGATGTTATTAATTATAATACTCGTGTACGAATAATGATTGTGGTGGAGATATGGAATGGTAGACGGCCCGTTTAAGAAACATGGCCACCATTGGAATTCTTAAACCCACAGTATTTTTCCCATACAACCATGTGTCTCACAAATTTCAAAACCCTATTTAACTCCTTTAAGGGTAGAATTTTCAAAAATCCTATTCTTAGCTGATGCCTACTTCATAATAGTTATCTGTATGCTAGATTTCAACCTAATCCGTCCAGTGATTCGAGCTGTGCATTGTTAGACCAATGAGTCACGTTTCCCTTTTATATATATATAAGATTATTATGGATAAAAATCAAATAGATCGGCAACATATTACATAATTATATTTCAAAAACATTGCATAATACTATTTTTTACTATGTATACTATCATATTCTTATGTTATGGCATTTTAATATTAAATCAATTGCCTACTGTGACATTTATTTTGTATAATTCGAGTTTGAAATTTAGAATATCCAGACGGTGGACATAATACTACACGGTTAACAATACAAGTTAGTCGAGACGATTAATTTTTATAAATCACAGATCATTTTTTTTTTTTTTAATTTACATTTCAAACTATCAATGCAACTTGTGGTGACTCTCGGGTACTTCGTCTTCATCATCGTCATATTCGTCCGTATCCTCGTCATCGTCTTCATTGGAATGCGAATATTCACTGTTGGGATTGTTGTGTTTAGATTTTAATACTTCTGTGTTTAAAATCAAAAAAAAATTAGGAAATTTTGATTAATGAATTAAAGATGATTTATTTACTTTTCCGACAGAATTTCCCAAACCATCCTTGTTGACATCGACAAGTCTTATTCGCCGTACAATAACCATGGCGACACGGTCTCTTACAATTATTATACTGTTTTATGGGTTGGCCGATTTCACAATGATCCCCTTGGAAACCAAAAACGCATCGACATTTGTTCACTCCTTTACATTTTCCACCATTTAAACACGGTATAATACACTTAGCTAAAAAACCAATATTTACGTTTATGTATATATATATATATAAACAAAACAGTATTTAAACAAACAAAAAATACATACAATATTCGCATCGCAAACCATAGAACCCCTTAGGACATTGACATGTATCTTTTTGTATACATTTTCCGCCGTTTAAACATTTTTCTGCGCAAATACCTGTAAATCAGATAGATATGTAATCTACACACTTTTACTTTTTACAGGCTTTGTTTAATTGAAAAAAAATGAAAACAATGATGTGGCAAAAAAACGCGTTTCCCAGAATGATTTGTCTAAGAGGTTTACACGGTGCTAGCAAAAATTTAGATGGTCTCATTAGAGTCAATCATGCGGGAGAACTTGGAGCCGATCGCATATATGCCGGACAGATGGCAGTATTAGGTGTTTTTATAAAATCAGTTGTTATTATTGTACTAGATACTTATTGTTTTGTTTTCTTTATAGGAAACAGCAGTGTTGGTCCCAAGATAAAACATATGTGGGAACAAGAAAAAATACATAGATCTAAGTTTGAACAACTTATTAACCGACATAGAGTAAGACCGTCATTTCTGTTTCCCTTATGGCACTGTGCAGGTTATGTTCTTGGAGCTGGTAAATATTTTTTTTAAAGAAAAGAAAAATTTAATCGAAATATTATATTTATAGGTACAGCGCTTATGGGTCCTAAAGCTGCTATGGCTTGCACTGTTGCTGTGGAAACGGTCATTATAGACCATTACAATGATCAACTACGAGACATGATGAATAACCCAGAATCTGACAAAGAGCTTCTGGAAACCGTTAAAAAGTTTAGGGATGAAGAACAAGAACATCATGACTGTGGTATCGATTACGGAGCTGAACAAGCACCATTTTACAATGCATTAACACATGTTGTCAAAACTGGGTGCAAAGTTGCCATAGAGGTGGCAAAAAGAATTTAAAGTTATCGACTACAAAAAGTATTATGGGGCATAGTTAAATGTTAAAATTATTTTTTTAATAAATATAAATTCATTTCAATTAAATAAATTTATTAATAAATATAAACATTCTTTTAAAAGCTTTTACCTCCTTCACAGTGTGGTCCTTGAAAACCTAATGGACACCGACAAACACCCGGCGCAACGCATGTCCCGTTATTCATACACTGTGGATAACACAAAGCCGTTTTACAGTATTGTCCCATGTACCCTTCAGGACACTGACATATTTTCTCTGCATTACACCAACCATTGTTTTCGCATTTTTTATCACATTCCAAATCTGGACCTAGGGAAAGAATTATAATAATTTGTTATACGTTCAATAAATCAAAATTACCCAGCAAGTTTAATATTTCCCAAAACCTTTTAGCCATTATTGAAAAGACCAGCAAATTATTATTTAGCTGATCATTTTCATAATAATGAAATGTACACTACTTTATTATTAAAAATAATTTGTAAATTATTCGTCACGTTATAACTTAAAATAATGTAATAATGTGTTAATATTTCTTGCACGTGAACAAAACACCAGATTAATGTTAAAAGAGCGTCCGCATATGAAAGCAAATTTGCCCTAACCCTCAACATTAATTCTGTTAAACAATTTGTCATTGTGAAAGTTTCTTTGAAACAAATTAAAATTAAATGTTAACAGATGAATATTTTTAATTAAAGAAAAATATTTTATCGCAATTACCTAGACCTCGATGGATTTCTGTGGGTGCCTTTGTAGACATTTATGCCAATTACACTAAATTATGGTCTACACATACTAATTATCCAGGAAACTACCTGTTTTGACCTGTTTACGCATATGTTATTCGTTTATTTTTAAACTACTACTGCAGCTAAAACAATATGTTGTCTAACAATAATGCCGGTTAACTATTTAGTATAGGTAAATTTCATTACTATTATTATCAGACATAGTTATTGATTAATTACATTATATTAATGAAGGCAAAGCATTGTTTCTTACTTGTACTTTTACTTGTACCTCTAACCATACACTCTTTTCTGAGTTTCACTTTCAACGGTGTGTCAGGTAGAGCACGTCCTTTCCTGTTTTGTATCAACAGACGTATACTGAAACTGGCTATACCTGAATTGTTACCTGAACAAGGCAACAATATACTAAACACTGAAAGAAAGAAACAATACTATATTAAGATTAAAAACACAATTCACTTTGGTATATCTGTTACACGCAAACAAAAATAGAAATTTGATATTTCAACACAGTCATGTAGGCTATAGATACATTTAAAGTTAAAAACAGTAATGTAACAAAGTCATAAAACCAAAATAAGATTTTACTTCGTTTTATAGATATAAGTACAGTATAGGCGTAGTATTAATATTTAGTTAGAGACTTGGAATAATGTACTGCCGTCTGTATCATATTTGTAAATGTATATTTCAAATTCCTTACCCTGTGTTTTTTCTATACAAATATTTGTAAATCGTAAACAAAAGAATAGAAAATACCGAATGAAAAATTGTATTTGTTATATAATATATATATATATTAGAATAACGTACAAAAACCATAATTAAAATAATAAATATTCGAGAAAGAAAAACTCAGCAGAACAAATGTATTCTAGTTCTTAACAAGTCTGTTTGAAAATAAAAATAATTTAATATTCCGCATAAATTGCAGTTGTTACTTTTGACCACGGCCAACCAGTGGCGTATTTTTAAATTTTTTGTGGAGCCGGTCTAAAAAATAGGTAAGTTTATAATATTATAAAAAATACATATGAGATGAATTAATAATTATATTATTCTATTATTATTATAAATACAAATTAAGATTATTTTTATAATATAAAAGGTCATCAATAACTATTTTCGTAATATTTAACTAACATCTTTATCGTCGTCGGACGGCGAGGACGTGACCAAAAATAACCAAAAATTAAACCCAATTTATTTATACAAACATTAAAAAACACATAATATAAGTTGAAATTGTTATTGCGATTTATGTTAATCGTTTACTTCTATGTGTCATTTAATAGCCATCGAAATTGTAGATTTATAAATTATTCATTATCTAAAGTCATAATAGTTTGAAAGGATCAAATTTTATATTACATGCAATACGTAGTTAATTGGAAGTGAATACTATAAACACTCATAAGATTTCTTGATGTGCAATTTATCGAGAATCCACTGTTTGGAGATAAAACTATAGTAATATTGAGTAAAGACGTAGGTAGGTAATAGTTACACCAACAAGTCTTTTTTTAATTTGAATATATTGTATAGTTACGCACCTATTCAAATGTAGTATACTGGTACGCTATTTTTATATTGAGTTATTAAGTTAAAATAGTTACAAAGTATATTATAATAATTAATTTAAAAAAAATTCATGCATGCAAATATCGAGGTGTGTGTGCATGATGCAATGTACTTTTTCTCTTACTAATACCTAATATATTACGTTAATTATTAATTTTTTAGTATTTTGAACTATTGCCAAATAGTTTATATTAAACTATACATACTGACTCGACATAAGATAACCTAATATAATATAACCTTCCTTGGGGGGTACCTGTATGGGTACAATTTTTTTAATAATATTTTTTTTTATCAGTACAATAACATATTATTATACGAGCATTGCATATTATACACTATAATTGTTAGTGGATTCAATTTTCATGACTTCGCATTATTTTTAATATTACGTATTATATTTCAAATCGGATCGCGTAATAAATTATTATTAAGTGAAATATTATGTGTTGGTATTTGAATACCTGTTGGATAATATAAGTAACATTTATTATCTCTAAATTACTTTTGGATATAATATGAAATTATTAATATTCGTTATATAGCAATAATATTGCTAAACGTTTAAACATTATTGTTGTGTACGGATTAGGATTAAAAATTATATTTGTTCAAAGTAGATACCTTACTCAACATGTTACCGTGTAGTTTATACTCCAAGCGGTAGTATATAGACAAAGTACATTATATCAAAATATCTCGTGAGTGTTAATATCCAGTTTTATATATAATTTATTGCTGTAAATAAATAGGCAGGTACTTATATATCGTATCCATGTGCTTTGACAATCGGTAGTAGTAACTAGCTGTTCTATTTTTATTTTATATACCTAGTTCAATAAAAATTGTACAACTATATAAAAGTAGTTTATGTTCACTAAGAGGAGTGTGCCTATATATATATTTATAATATGCATAGTAATAATAATAATATTATTATTATTATTATTTGAGGTCTTAGATTAGACTTTTTTTTTTTAATGGTCCACATAAAATAGTCAAAAATTAGAAATATCACACTAATACGTTATTATTTCTAAAATAAATTTTTCTTTATAATAGTCAAAATTATTTTTTACCTTTCGGTCTCTTCGGTATTTTCCCTTTGGTCTTTACAGTGACCGTGGGTGGTTCAAGTATGTTCTTGTCGTCCGATTGTAGTATATCGAACGTGTAATAATATTTCTTATTTCCAGACATCCATGTGAAATTTACATAACCCACCTGTATAGGTACGTGTAAATTATGTTAGTGTCTATATATATTGTGCCTTAATTAAATAAATCGAAAACAAGTAAAAAAAAAAAAAACACTTACTTCCGATGGAATTACCGGTAAATACTGTTCAAAATTTTTATCTAAAATGTATGGCGTGACTTTACCTTCCATAATAGCATATATTGGCATTTTAAGTCCTGAAAAAATAATAATATATAAATTAGAGAAGCATATAATGTAAACCTTAATTTAAAAATATTTTAAAAACTATCCATTACTATATATATATATATAATCACAAATATTATTCTTTATTATTTATTTAAAATATATTAGTAATTAATAATAAATGTTGAGTTAAATTCGGCATTGTAAGCCCGTGGGGTTAACTTTACTATTACAATAATTAAAATATGTTTATTATTTTAAATATATATATGTATAAACAAATAAGTTTATATATTATTATATACTCCAGTATATTTATATTGTATTAAATTATTTATATAATATAAATATATAAAATATTCCAGACTTCGCAATACAATTTAAATTCAAAACACTGTTTAGATATCTATCTATAAAATATCAATATTCAAATATAACTAAAACATTGCTATTGCAATGAAAGAATGTCAAAATATGTTTCTATCATTAACGAACAGGAATTAAAAACAAGCGAGTGTGACATCCCTCACTCGGCGCATTATTAGACTTTCAATCGTCAGCGGGCATTCACTAAATTTATAGTTCGACTGAAATATATTTATATAATATTCCAAATTATTTTAAAACGAGAAAAAAATTTTTTAAAAAAAATCCGCGATATTTATGCAATAGACGCTACAGAAACAGAAATTCTATTAAATCAACGCGGTGAAAAAAATATAATCAACATTTTTGGAAAAGTTGAAGTCGACAAAATCAATTGTTCCGTGCTTGGCTAATCGAATTTGTCGTTTAAGGCTACTGCTTCTGCTTCCTTGTTACTATTGCATCTGACGAAAGAACGTTTAGCAAATTAAAACCAAACTTGGCTAATAGGTATATCGTATATATTCCGAATACTTTTTAAAGCTCCATCATATTTTTAATAGTACCCATATAAAAATAATAACTATTATTACTTAAATACAGTTATTTCAGAAAAATGTATGAGTAGTAACTAGCAGGTAACTAGGTATTTAAGACATCACCAATTATTTTACCAATAATCTTGCTAGGTATGTTTGGTATTTGAAACCCGCAGCCTTCTCCAATTAATATTTAATAATCAAGTATATTTGATTACACTATATGTTATTATAATTGTGTTATATTTTATAGCCAATATTGGTATTATTACTTTACAATTATATATAATTTCAAAAAATTATTAAACTTCTCCCCTCTCTAAATACATATTGATAACTGTTTACATTCGATAAATAATATATTTATAATTACTATACTTGATATTAGTAATACTGAAAACTAGTAAAAGAAAAAAGAAAAGTATTCCAAAAGTATTTGGAATACTTTTTGCGTACTATTCAATATACTTATAGGGAATACTGTGGTCATTAAGTACCTATTCAAATACACATTCTGAATAATTTTTACGAAGCATTCGAAATATGTATTCCTAATGCATTCAAAAAATATTTAATCCGTGTTTGATTAAAATTAATAAAATGACATACTTTTGTATGTGGTACTATTGGTATACTAGGTTAGTACTTTATCCTATGATGATACATCCAAGAATAATAATAATAATAATAATAATTATAATTATAATTATAAGTAAATAAAATGGTTTATACCCGTGGTAATTTGTATGGAAAATGTAGTTTATCTATAAAATATAATATTATTATAATGTGGGCAAAGGCACTATACAAATATCATATATATATATATGGTGTAGGTAAATAGAATTTATGTTATAGGTAGGAAGTAATTTGTAGTTGTTGAATTTAAATTTGTTTAATCGAATTAAATAAGTATTTAAAGTTAGGTAATTATAAAAATTGAAATATATCAGTTAACAAAGTGAAATTAACTCAAATTACATATACATATATATATATATATATATAAATATATATAAGATGTACAAATATTAAATATAAATTTATAGAAATACGCATTTTTCAACGGCTATTATATAAAACCTAATATTATTGTTATCGTCTTTATATATAAATAATCATTCTAAGCGTATTACAGCGTATATACGTTTCTATCGGATATGTTCAGATACACATATGACGCATTTGATCTTCGGCAATGAAAATTCAAAATTAAACTAATTGAGACAAATGTAGAAAAAAAAAAAAACAAATAACACTAATGGTTGACGTTAATGTGAGGACAAATTAAGAACTTAAATTTAACTACATATATAGTAATATTAAACCGAAAGTAAAATATTATTAACTTTTTTTTACTTATATTAACTCGTCAATGTCTTGCAGCCTATTACAAATACGTGTGCTTAATTACAATTAAAGCGCGTATAACTCGTTACTGAACATTTAGAGGCAAGTCAACTGCTGTAATTTTACTACATTTGTTAAATGATATATTATAGTAACGTTTAGGTACCAGTCCCGTCTATTAAATATATATATATATATAAATGTCGTAGCCACTTAGTGAAATCCGTTCTTTTCATGAAAAGTTGACACACCGCAATATAGAATAATTTTCATTTATTTAATTTAAAATTAACTAATTTTATTTAGTTATCGATATCGATATAGTTCTATAGAAAAATGTGTAATCTATAATATTGTTAATATACGAGTATATAATGTTTTAATAATAATTATTGTTGTTGAAAATTTTGGGCGGGCCCGGGGCCACCCCCTGGATCCTAACGCCTGTATTTAATAATAATAATAATAATAAATGTTAACGGGCGCTCACCACTGTACATTTTCACTTGTTGTTCGTCGATCCACAGGGAGAGATTGTCTTTTTTCGTCTGTTGCTGTTGTTGTTTGTGTTTGAGCGTGCACACGACGATGGCCGTGGCGCACAGCGGCAGCACGTACCACGCCGCGGCCGGTAAACGCGCCATGTGCGACAGCCACGTGAGCGTTTCGCCTAAGCGCCCGGCGTACTTATGGATGGTGGTCGTACACTATAAACGCGACGCATACATAATATTATTATAAAATGTTTAAATTACGCGTACCTATCGCTTATTATTATTATTATTATAATAATAAAAAGAAGAAGAAGAAGAAACGATACGATGCGGATGAACGAGGTACACGCACGAGCTGAGGATGATAAATAAAAGATCATCGGCCGCGTTACCTGCAGCTGCGCGGTAACAAGGCGGTTACTACTGACGCTGATGCGGGGACGCGCGATTTTTTTTTTTTACTTTTTTTCCTCTCTAATACGTGGTCGTACGCGCGCACGATCAGTGGTGGTCCGGAGTGTTTATTTTATTATTTGTACATAATAATGAATAAAAGCCCAGTTTACGAAAGGGACGTCGCGTCGCGAGTCGGGTGCGTTCCGTGGAATACAATATTATAATTGGCACGCCGCGATAACTGTCGACAAAAAAAAAAAAAAAAAAATTATATAAAAAACGGGCGTTCGTTATACGTATTTTTTTTTTATTATTATTATTTTGTCAGAGTTCTGTCGGCACACGCCGGTCGGGACGACGCGTGAAAAATATAATCCCGTCCGGTACAGACCGTCTGTAACTGTGACGGGGTAGTGTACGCTTCGAGACGAACGCGCCGTGGCGGTGCACTGCGGTCAGTGGGCGGCAGCGGCGGCGGCGGCGATCGCGCGCGTTTATATATTTTATATTTGGAGTGGTGCCGAGAACCGTCCGAGCACCAACTGGTTTTCTCGCCTAACCTAACCCAACTGACCGGACGAACGCACGGGTGCACGCCCGACGATACGTCTGCTGCTGCTGCTGCTGCTGCTGTTCGACCTGTACCGCGATGACGTTCGGCGCACATGCTGCCGCCTGTCGTCGTCCACCAGACCAGCCGGACCTGTTCGTCGTCGTGCGTACGTTATATTTAATATGTGTTCCAGAGCGTCCGTTGCTTCGGCCCTACTCTTTTTCTCACACACACACACACAGTCGCGTGTCTGCGAGCGTACACCCACACGGCCGCCGCGATGATACACATAATATAATACACGACGCGTGTTTTATTGCCGTCTCCACGGTTGATTATCGAGCGTAATACGTATACAGAGTGCATCAAAAAGGAATTGTCCGTTTCATTTATTAAAAAAATCGTTCGTTAAACACATACGTTTTATGCTAATACTCGTATATGTTTAGATTCAACACTAATCCACGGCTTTCGCCATTTTTACCTATTAATTGTATAATAAATAAATGTATTCTTCAATTTTTATATGTTTTTTTATTTCATTTCTATATTTTTTAACTCTTCCGTTCTGCAAACGGATTTGAATTCGTCGTGAATTCTATTATAGATCTTTCACTTTTTTTTCATTCTTTTAACCCGAGACCATTAGCAATTGAGTATTCGAATTTCTTTTTCTTTTTTTTTTTCTTTTTAGTTTAATTAATTTTGGAGGATTTTATGAGAGAAAAAGAAATTAGAAATGCGGGAAAGTCGATCTCAATAGCAGACTTCACGACGAATTCAAACCCGTTTTCGAATTTCTTTTCGCGCCATTAGATCGATATCAGTAGTAAGTATACGTATAGATTATAAGTAGGGAAAACGTATATTTTACTGCGTTTCATGTGTGGAAGACAAAATACTCCGCATATAATCCACTTAATGTACGTAAAACGACGCGCAAAGTCAAACATTTTATTTCTTTAAAACGTAAAACGCTGTACAACGTGACTCATACATAGTTTACGGCTGAAATCAGCTTGGCGTGTTAAAAATATACATGGACATTCGTTAGGCTGCTATAAACATTATATGTATACAATAAATAATGAAATCTGAATTCTTACGAAATAGATTTATAACTGCAGTTGGCTACAGATGATTTTCTAACCAAATATGTTTCTCATGACTCGCACCTATGTTTTTTATAACGTATAGTTTTTAACAAATAATTATTATAATAATGGTATTTTACTTCTATAGATTATATCTCTGTCATAGGCGTGCGCAGACTCGTGTTTCAGGGGCAGCATGAGATCAATCCGGCCCATATTCCAATTTTTCCATTAAACCTGGCCCATTATTTCACCTAGGTACTTTATTTTAGGTATCAAAAATTGTATAGGTTAGTCGTTGTCAGGAAATAGTTGTTTTCAGTAAGATGAACTTTTATTATATTTATAAAATAAAGACAAACAAATAATAATATTATTTAAAAAATATTACTTAAAATTTGAAAATTATATATACACACACACACTTATATTTGTAATTTAAAGAGTTTGCATTTTCAACTTGTGTAGGCACATCATATTTTGTGGTAGTATCATAATTTTATTCTACTGAAATAAAATGTACAAAGGCCCGTAATTCAATAAATGGCGGCCCCTGCAGCACGAAAAAGTGGTCCGGGGGCAGCATATGCTGCCCCTCTGCTGCCCCCGCAGCCTATGATCTCTGTATATCTCTATACTAAATATTTTAATACACAAAGGGAAAAATATAATTTTTGTTTGCGGCCGATATATACGTAAAAACTACTGAACCAATATATTGTGATGGAAATTTCACACAAATGTTTTTCTTATGATTTTCTAAGTTTATATATACAACAGTCGCACGTGTATTTTCTCTAATGAACAACATTCAGGGACAAAATCAGAAAATAAACTCGACGTTAAAACCAGTAAAAGCTTTATAAACAAGTCTTGTGAATAATTCTATATGACAAAATATTGGAAAACATTATTTTTGTTTGTTGAACAAGTCCATGGATTAGCCAAATATTTGACGAAATCCAAAAAATGCAGCGAACTTGAACACTGATAATGCCGATTGCTGATCAACATTATATGAATTTAATTTTAAATCCTACACTTATATAATGTAATAAATAAATAATAATTCCTAATTTTGAATTACTTGTACATGATATATAATTCACCAATTATAAAAAAATGTAATTATTATTTATTTCAATATAATTAGTGAAGAAAAGTGGTATTCCTACTAAAAAAAAGTCCATTTTTGTACACTTATTAAAATCATTTAGACTATTTTATTTTGTCATCTTTAATTTCAAACGCACGCGCTCAACTTTTTCAATCGGAAACCTCCCATTTCGATTATGAACGTTTTTTTCGTATTTTCTAACAAATTTTAACATTGAAATTAAAAATTGCTCGGGTTATACATAATACAGTCGTTTGTAAATTTGAAAACATATCATCGCGATTATTTTAAAATTTCAATAATATACACTCGGTCGATTTCGTGTTTAGGAGACAATGATTGAAAAGAATTTCTTCTTTTCAAATTTATTGTTAAATATTGATGGACACAATATAATTTATATAGATCGCAATTGTAAAAAGAAAATTGTATTTTTATTTCATAAATTCAAATGACATAAAAATTATTTTAATAAGTGTAACGATAAGTTACGTTTGTTATAACTTATAAGCAGCAAAAAAAAAAAAAAAAGAATTTAATTATAATGAATCTGAGCACGTGCAGAGTGTTTCCGATTCAATAGCTATTATACACACTGCGAATGTATGTGCAATAGATTTTTTTTTCAATATAAAGAACGTAGATAAGATATTATTAAATATATAAATGCATAATACATATACAAACAATGCTTATATAATAATAAAAATAAAATGTGAAGAAAAAAAAAAATCGGAAAAGAGAACACGTTTAACAGGTTAGGTTAAGGTTCTAACAGGACAGCTCCATATTTGGCTCATAAAAACAGGTTTACGATTTTTACTCAGAGATAAAAATGTTATATTGTGTTTCGTGCTATTATATATATATATATATATATATACACAGGTATTTTTTATGTACCGTGTTTGTGGCGACACTATTGAACTTTTTTCCGATTTTTTTTCACAGAGTTGTTCCAGATGCTTCACCGAGATAGTATCCCCACGTTGCTCATTTTTTATCTGAGGAGGGTAAAGAAGGGGATGTATTTTATTTAAATTTTACGGTTTTTTTGTTTTCATAATTAATTACATTTTCGTTTAAAACTGAACAATGGCGAAGCCGCGTAATTCAATTAATTACATATTATATAATATACAACACGGATATTATTGTATATAATATTAATATAATTTAGACCAGCGATCGCCAATTTTTCGGACCTCGCCGTCTACTACTGCACTATAAATTCATATGATTTATAAAATTCCGCGGACCACTGCATAATACCAAATTTTAAAAAAAGAGGTAGTGAATATTTCGTAGATGTCGCTTGCGACGTGCCTCCTCTGCCGCGCTCTCAGCTTTTCGAAAAGATGGTCGATATTTATATACCTATTCCTCTCCAGTTTTAAGAAACAGTCGGCTGACTATTTCCTACTACACTAACCGGTCTTTTAAATCGGGTCATCGAAACGAAATGAATAAAATTTTCTAATTTAACAGATCCTAGAAATTATAATCCGCGCTTGTCTCTCCACACAGTACCAAACACAATCTGTACAACGACGAATGGTTTATTTAAACAAATTAAATATACAAACAATATATACATATATGTACACTGTCACGTGAGTAGTCCGATGTTAATTGGTCTCTTTCCACAGGTAAAGCGGAATACGAGTCTTAGCGACTGATTGTTTAATTAATAGGATAAAATATATAACGGTAGTAGGTACTATTAGTGGGGGTTTTCACTTATAATTACACGTTTAAATTAACACCTACGTAAAAATATAAATTTAAAATTAATAAATTAATTATTATTGTTAAAAGACTATAGATGTTTCTGCTAGCTCCGTCAGACTCGACATTTCTGGTCGATAATAAAAATATGCTTATACTATAATATGGTCTCGTGTTCACGCCACTGTGTTTTTCCTCGTGTGCTATTCAGACATTCAGTTTAAGACCGTGCGCACATTGGACACGAATTTGTATCGTATGAAAACATACGAACACTGGTCGTACGAATTGATTGTGCACACTGAATACGTTTTTATCCGTAAAATAGTCAGTGTTCCGGTGATATCGCATTCGTGACGTTAGAACGCGATGAATAATTTGTATCTTCAGGATAATTCTCTTCTAATTCGGAAACGGCTGCGTCGTTGTCGTCGTCACTATCGTAGAACTGAATGGGTGCGAGAAATATATTTAAAAAAAAAAATGAATTCGATGAATTTCATCATATTACGGAAGACTTATATGTCATTACCACATACTGTTTCATGGTTATTTATGCATGAAGAAAGAAACTTTTGAATATATTCTAAACAGTATACGACCTAACCTGTCAATCGTGTGCGCGTTTACTATATTTATTATTTTTATTATAAATAATATTGTTTCGCGTATTTCAATGAAATAAAATAAACGCGATGATGATTCATCTTTCCTCGTTGTACACTCGTTTACGCGTTTATTTTACACTTTTCACTATTTTTTTTTAACTCTTACTGGTTTACTCATATTTACACGTTTCCTCAATTGACCGAGTTTACCGTCAGCTAAGCCTTAAACGCTCGATCACGACCGATGATCAGCGCATACTATATTTGCTGATCGTCCAGCCTTATACATGATGTTCAAAGGGGTGGGTGATGTGAAAACGGTGCATAACCATAACATAATTGCACCAACTTACAAGTCGACATTTAACTGACAATTGTATTGTAAACGTACACTGTTTCGTGGGCCTATTGTGAACAGTACTATGGTGTTTGTATCAAAAGTAACATTTTCATGGTATATTAAATGGGTTTAGCAAATATTTTAGTTTTAAAATTAATATTTTTGTTTCATGACTTTAATCGTTTATTCCAAAAAAATATCTTATAATAGGTATGACTTAAGCAAATAAAATTATTTTAATTTCTTCAATTACATACCGTAAGCGTTTAACTTCTTCAAACCGTTTTAAAGTGTTTACATAACATGAATGCATTTTAATTTCAAAACAGTTTAGCTTTTAACCATTTTAACGCCATCATATGAACGTAGTATTTGACATTTTTACTAAACTTCGAAAAGTCAGGACATATAAAACAATTCTAGATATCAACACGTGGTAAAACACTACTTTGAGGACTCGATAGTAGCAACTATCGAATCTATTTGTTTTTCGAGAACCATTGAGTGCACTATCTGGTTTCATTTAGTTTGTGATATAACGCTATCAGTCGATAGCAATCGGACTGGAAATTTGTATCCGGATACAGATTTTAAAATCGCCTAGGATATTGGGAATAACTGTAATTCACTTGTTAAAGAACAATAATTTTTTTTAATGACATTATGTTGACTTCTATAATTCTCCAATAAATGCTACATTAAAAATACATTGCATTACTTTTGCCATTTAATTAGGTATTTCAACAAAACCTAATAATTTATTAAAAATACAAAATTATATTATAGATTAATACTGCATATGTGTAAAATAGGTCTTAACTTAAAATAACAATCTGTGTTTAAAAATAATAAATTAAATATGAAGTAAATTGTAAGGTACTGTAAATTTTGTTAAAAATCTATACCTAAGTTATACATTATATACTATAAATTTGTGCATTAGTTTATTTAAAATGTGAGATACTAAAATTTAAAGTGTCATTGTTGAATATATCTATAAGGCAAAATAGGCATGTCACATTATTCTATTGTTTTCAAATAAAGATAATATTGATTGACATTGAAAAAAAAGTATATTAAGCTTAACTAAAGTCTATTTGTATCAATGGAATGCATGCTTTACATAAATATGAATATTAAAAAAAAAATGTTCATATAAATATAATAACGAGGAGTATTCTATAAAGGGCAGTGAAAGGGTGAATATTTGATTAAAATATATATATATTCCTTAATATATTGTTCGTATTAAAAACTGAATTGAAATTTATAAAAATAAATGTATATTTTTCATTTTCTAGAAATATTGTCATGAGATTATTCAAATGATTCACACTTTATATGATGCGTTTGCAGATAGGCTTCATTTTAGATGTTGAGATCGAAAAAATAATAATAAAGAAATCTGTCACTGTTAATGAGTAATATCGATTACAAAATAATAATACATACTAAACATATAAAATTATTAGAATCTATATATAACAACAAATATTCAAAAAGGTATTAAATGAAGCACAGGAATATAGCGTGGCATATTTAAATTAACAGAATTAATCACAACAACAACAAACCATTCAATGAATGACTGTGGTAAAGAATAAAATAAAAAGTTGTCATGTAAATGATGTTTCTGGTATGTACACAAAATTCAGAATTAGAATATATTTATAAATGTATTAATTATTTTAATACATCGAAAATAATATTATTTATATTTTCAAACTGAAATAAATTATTTTTAAAGTCTATTGTTTTTTTGAAAATAAATGTTTTATCACAGACAGGGAAATACTAATGATATTAATAGACATGTTACAAAAATACAACCAGTAGTTACAACAAAAGACAGCAGTAGCCAGCAACTTAACAAATATAGTATTTTCAAGTGTTAAATAGATAAGAATAATAATACTGATATAAAAAGCTTTGGTTTTTAGGACAGGAAAAGATTGGTTGTAAAATGCATAAAAATACTTTATGTAAAACCTAAGCAAATGAGTAAATATAATATAAATATTTGTTCAGAATTATACATAGGTGGCGGCGGAGGACGAACCAGTGACAGCTTGAAGTGGAGACTGTGGTTGAGTTTGAGGTTGCTGTTGTCGATTTTTTTTAGCTGTGCCATACTGACCAATAAAAGATCCGTCCTCAGTAAACTGAGCTGTATAATTTTTAAAAAATAATGAGATTTTTACAAATATTACATTTACTTAAATGGTTATGTACTCACACGTTTAGACAAGTGTGGCGAAACCGGCCGAAGTGGTTTCGCCTTGTCTTTTTTTACCATACAAGCCAATGAAAGAGCCGTCTTCATTCATTCCTTCTACACGTGAAATGGAAGAAAAAACAAAATAACTAACATGCAGGAAGTTCAAAAACACGCTAAATATACAAATATGTGCAATGTGATGAATATAATTTTTTACATTAACATAAAAATAAAATAACAATTTAACATTTGTAAAATCATAGATTTGAATATATATATATATATATATATATATATATATATATACATACATAGAACAATATATCTTATTTTTATAGATTATCAAATAATACCAGGGAATATATATATATATATTTTTTTAAATGAAAACTTTAAATATGGCAAACAAAACTACCAAATATGATTTAAATATTTTAAATAACACATTACATGCACATATATGAAACACTAAATATAAATTGTAAACTATGTGAAAAGAAATAGTTATAAACATGGTTTTTTTTTTCAGTGCAAAAATCAAATAAGAAAACAAACAGTAATAGGAAATTTAGTGTACAAAACAAACAATGATATAATGTAAACCAAATGTGATTAGGTATTATTCACCTGTGTCTCCTTCACCGTACTCTGCCATTGAGTCCTCATCGCTTTCTGGAGATTGTTTTTCACTTCCTAATCTTTTGGCACCAAGTCTAATAAAAAAAAAAAAAATAAATATATTTGTTTAAATATTATTTATGAATAACTAGGAACATACGGTTGTGAATATTCATGGAAATGAGGTTCATCAGGATAATCATGCCTGCCACGGGCGGCTTCTGATTCGTGTACAACATATTTCCCACCTCTATTACGTTTTACAACACATACTATAATTAACAATATGATAAGGAATAACAAAGCCAATAACATTGCAATAAACCATCCTGATGTAGCCATATTTTCACTTCGTCGAATTATTGGATCTAAAATAACAAACACATAATTTGATAAATGAATTAGCCTTTTAAAGGTATTAAAATATGATAACCAAATTTAAGTGAAGTAATGAGTAGGCAATTTAATCATATTCATATTATCTTAATTATGTTTTTTTAATTATCTTACAAGTCTCACAAACCACACATATAATAAAAGTATAAATAAAATGTAGTTAACATTATTATATAATTTAAAAATGTATATTATTATTACACATTATAAAAGAATGCATATTATGGTAAGAGTAAAAATTATTATAACAAATATAATTGATTTAAATACATGTAAAATAAAAAATATTTTTACATTTTCAGTTAAGTTTAAAAATTACCTGTGCTCGATGCTTCAATTTCAACAACATCAGATTCTCTCATAGTGTCACCATCTACAGCAACTACAACAAATTCATACAATTCTCCTGGTTTCAAACCTTTTACATCAATCTCATTATCTTCAAGTTCAGGTTTTGTTTTTTCATACAAATTATCACCTTTGAGCCTAAAAATTAAAATTAAATTACAAAAAATGATGAACAATAATTTATAGAAAATATACACAAAATTATTATGAATATATATTTACTTGTATTTTACAAAGAAATGTGATCCAGGATTACCATCAAGTTTGGGTTTCCATGAAATACGAACTGTATCAAAAACATTATTATTAGCTATATGTTCATAAGTGAATGTTGGAATATCTAATTCAGTTCCTTCTGGTAAAGGAGGTTTTGTTTGCTGCTCAATAAAAAACCTATTGAAGAAAAACGATTACAAATCTAATATATAAAAACCTTTTTCATAAATATATGTATACATACGGTTCACCAACACCAGCCTTAGTAGTGGCTTTAATATAGATACGATAATTAGTCGCTGGTTTTAATGAAGCTAATTTAGCAATAGTCTGATTTGAATTTGTAATAGTTGGACGTTGAGTCTTTTCACCAACTCCTTCTTGAGTCATAGATTCATACGAAATTTCATAGCCAGTTATTATTCCATTTGGTTGTTCTGGTGGTTGCCAACTTAATAAAATTGCGGATGATCCCCATTGTTCTGTTTCAACTCCATGAACCGGTCCTGGGACTAAATACATACAAATTGTGTTATTATAATTAATACTAGTATTAAATATTATATTGTTTTTAATCATAAAAATTAAACTTTATGTACATGAAATTTTATATTAATTAACTAATTACAATTTTTATTTCAGTCATATATTTTGAACCAAATTTTAACGTAATAAAATGAAAATAAATATGAAATCCAATTAAATTTACCTCCTTCAGGAGTCACAACAGTTATTGGTTGACTATGGGGTCCATTAAAACGACTGTTATATGCAAGAATACGCACAAAATGTTTAGAATTAGGTAAAAATTTATTGATTTCTGCTGTTATTGTATCCGAACTAACTTGTTCTTCAATCATATTATTTTCTCCACTCTTCTCAGTCCAAAACTGAATCTAAATTAATTATTATATTAATATAATATACTATCTAAAACAATTTTCAATATATTTACTTTATAGCCTTTAAAATTTCCTCTAACAGATTCAGGCGAAACAGGTTCCCAATACAATATTGCACTCCTACTTCCAGTAACATTTACTAATGTCAAATTTTGAGGTATATCGATAGGAACTGTAAAAACATTTTATTAATAATTTAAATAAAATAGAATAATTATTTTCAATTTACCATCTTCCCCAGAATATCCAATAACTTCTTTTTGAGGAACATTAGATTCCCCTTTTTCATTAGATGCAACTACTTTTACTTTGTAACGTTGATAGGTTGGTTGATTGCTGATTAGTAATTCTTTTTTATTATAATCCGTAATTTCTTCAGAATTCCAAACTTGGCCAGGTATATCTTGTTTCCAATAAACTCGATATCTTAAGCCCGGAGCATTATGTTCAATTTTTGGCATTGGCTATAATAGAATATTATATTTAATATTACTTAAAATTAATTGAAAAAAATAAAATATTACTCACTGTCCAGCTAATAACAAGATTAGATGGCTCATCGCCTGCAGCCTCTACATTTTCTGGATTTTTATAAGGTACGTCTGGTTGTGTGGTGCAAACACTTGAATGTAAAGATGGAGTTGACCTACCAATTTTGTTCATTGCAATCACTCGGAACGTGAAATTTGCCCAAGGCGTCATTGGTACAATATATGTTTGATCAGATGCAGGTACATCACTTGAAGCAACTGACCAAGTATCAGGAGCAAAGCTAGTATTGTATTCAATAATATATCGCAGAATAGGTGCACGATTATCTCCTTTTGGTTGCCATTTTACAGCTGCATCTTTTTTATTACAAGTGATACCCAATAATTGGGGTGAATTCGGTTTATCCTAAAATAAAGATTAATAAATGTTTAGTTCATTAAAAATTGATGTTTACATACTTGAACAGTAAGTGTGGCACTCTCCGTTGCTTGATCCAATTCTGTTCTAGCTAAACATGTGTAAATTCCTGAATCTAATTCATTAGTCTTAGTAATGGTCATGGAATAATCTTTAGTTTTGACAAAACGTGGTTGGGCATCACCAAAATGTATGGGTTCGTCATTAGCCAACCAATCAATTTTAAGATGCAATGACCGATCAGCCGTTGCTGTACAATGAAATGTTGCCATTGATCCCGCAACAACTTCATAATCTTCTGGTTTAACAGTGATTTTTGTATGTTCTGTAGACAAAGTTACAAGTAAAATCATTAATATTTAAAACTACAATCTATAAACACAATTAAATTATTTACCTTTTACAGTAAGTGTTCCAGATGCATTAGCAACTCCATAATTATTTGTAGCAATGCATGTGTAATTTCCAGCATCAGTAAAACCAACTTCACTAAAATTAATTCAACATGTATATACATCAATACTTTCTGTTTAGTTTAACATTTTTATTTTAACACTGTTATGTAGTTAAAAAAAATATGAATTCTTCATAAATTTGATAAAACTAACCTTATTTGTAAATCCCCACTATCCAATGTTGAATAACGACCACCAGTCAATTCAATATTGTTTTTTGTCCACTTTACATGAGGTTTTGGTACTCCAAAATTTTTACATCCAATAGTAACAGCACGTCCATCAACAGTCTCAACATTATGAGGAGGCTCAGTAATTTCAGGAGCCAAAGCTATATGCATAATAACCATTAATACCATTAAACATTACAATATTCATTTATAACATACCCAATACATTAACATAAACATCTTTGTAAACATATCCAAGGCTATTGGTAGCATTACAACCATAATTTCCAGTATCATTTTTAGTCAATGGTGTAATTGTAATGGAATTTGAAGTAACGAAACGCCTAGAATTAGGTGATGCTTCACTTAATGGTCGACCGTTATGAATCCATTTAATTGTAGGTTCTGGATTACCACTTGCTTCACATTTAATAACAGCTGTTTCACCTTCAGCTCCCTCCACAATTTTTGGAGTAACAGTGAAGAATGGTACGGCTGTAAATTGTATTATATTTAATACATTTGTAATAAATGTATAACAATAAATTATACCCATGACATCAAGTTCAATGTTGTACGATTGCGGCGAACCTACACCATTGCTAACTTCACACGTGTACTTTCCTTTATCTTCAAATTTCACTTTGCGAATGAGCAAACTTTTACCATAATTTCCTTGAGTTACTCGTTCATTAGGCTGTATATGCATTCCATCTTTAAACCAAACAGTTTCAGGTAATGGACTGTAAATTGAAAATAAAAAATTAATTTCATATACTAAAATACAATAATAGCAATATATAATTGTATACAATATTACTTACGTTCCACCATATATACAAAACAATTCTACTTTTTTGTCTAATAGGGCAACTTCATTTCTTCGAGATACGTATTGTTGAGTTGGAGGATATTTGTTCTGTAATGCTGTTCCTGCAGTTTGAATAACATTCAAATTCACAGGATTACCTAATTTATATTCGCTTCTAAAAATTGTATTAATATATAAAAAAACATATAATAATTGTTTTATACTTTGACATAAATGTTTAAAATGTATTTATTACCTAAATAATGATGTAGCAGCACAAGAGTATGTAAAGCCATCACTAGCATCATATCGTGTCACATTAGAAAACCAAAGATTACCTTCAGGATCTAAAGTCATTCTAGTGTTGTTAATACTTTTTATGCCACCATCTGTATTCTAATAATTTATAAACAATTATATCAGTTCAAATTATATAAAACATTTAAAATATTTACCTGTATTAGCCAATAAACATTTGGTTTAGGCCACCCAGTTGGGGGATGACAAACAAGTTTAAATGGTTCACCTTCTTGAGCTTCAATATAAGCTTCAGGTTCATCTTTAAATGAATTCAATTCAGCCTTAACAACCATCACAGATTTAGAAGTAGCTGTACCCCAAGCATTTTCAGCAAAACATTGATACTGACCTAAAGAAAAAAATAGTTTAAATTATTTTTAAAAAAGATTAATAATAATTTTAAAAACAATCATACCAAGATCTTCATCTCTAGGTTTCGTAACAGTTAACGAACCACGGCCTGGCTGTTGAGATATTCTGTCATCATATGCTTGCCAATCAAAGTTCTTTCCATTTTTCATCCATCGATATCTTTTATAAAAAAATATTGAGTTATTCAAAAACAAATTGTACATTTTTTAAATTAAATTAAAAAATTTACTTTGGTGCAGGTTCTCCTTCTGCTTCACAATCAATTATGAAAGGTTTATCATTTTCGTTTTGATGTGTAGCCACTTGAAATAGCAGTTCATCTACAGGTTCTTTCACTATTTTTGGTGGAGATTGAACTAGAATAAATAAAAATATTATTTTAATGTAATAATAATAATAATAATAATAATAATAATAATAATAACAAATATGATCAGATTTACAGGTATGTAAGCCCTGGGGCTACAAAAGAATGGAGGAGCCCTTTTTAAATGAAATTTACAGTTGAATAATTTTTTTCTTTCAGGACTCAATAATTTATTGCAAGAAATAAATAATAAAATGACAAATAGAATATAGTACAAAATGATAAAATAATTCTAAGAATTCTGTAGCTCGCAGTTTACTGGAAGTTTAATTATAATTTTTTTTATATCGATATGCTAATTCCTATTATCTGGTATGAGATGAAAATATATACTTTATTCAATTTTCAAAGCAGCAGTTTATAAAATATTTTGTTATTTGCTTAATTAATATTTGGTTATTTTAAACATATAATTTTGTATAGTATTTGGTATCATTAAAAAATTATATTATTGGTTATAGAAGCCACTCTCTTGTGGAAGCCCTGAGGCTAAAGCCCCAGTTGCCTCCTCTAAATCCAACAATGGTAATAAATAAATGAATAAAATATAACAAATAAATACGTCTAATATTATCCTGTCAAACTTTTACAATAATATATAAATTAGAGATAAATAAATTTTAGATCATGATACTATTTTAAAATTAAATTAAACACAAATTTGAAAAATTCCGGTATCAAAATATTATATAAATTATGTAATTACAGACTCATCATAACTAATATGTGACATTAGGAATTACAAATTTTATGAACTATATTTAATTATCAAATGAAAAATACCCTAATCACAATAGGTATAATATACTATTAATAGCAAACAGACAACTACATTCTTATTTTCAGTGATAAGTACAAATTTAGCTAAACAGTAAATTCATTGAACATATAATTTAATTATTTTAATTTGAATTAAATGTTTATAGTATATATTTGACAGATATTTTTAGGATTTCAAAATTGTATTACTTGATCTGAATATCGATAATTATCCTGAAAATGTGAGCATAACTTTTCTAAGTTATACTGGTAATTTTTGTTTAGCTAAAATAACATAATAATTTTATATCGTGATGTAAAGTAAGTATACTTACTTATAGATGTAGTAGTTACAAGAAAACAAAATAATAATAAAGCTGAATACTGCAAATGTTGTGTAGGTTTATACATGTTGATGTAGTTGTATTCCAAATATACTGGCCAAAAGCTAAAAACAAATTAAATATATCCAACATAATAATACAAGATAAATAAATAATATTCTCGGAAATAATTACATAATTTTAATAGTCAATTATTGATAATTTTATTTACAAATTTACTGATATACTAATAGTTAAAGGTTATCTATGTCAAAAGTTAATTGACTTTATAAAGCAGTTAGAATTATTCCAAGTATTACAAATTATTGTTATTTGTAATACATGTAAACATAAAATGTAGGTGCAGAGTACTTCACAATGAAAATTAACCTTTTTCAAATTTAATTGTATTATTTAAAATTTGAGATAAATCTTTTTAAAGATAAAAATAAATTATGAGTCATGACAAAAGTGACTAATAAAATTCAATATGTGCCGCCAACTTGACAAGAATCAAAAGTAAATTTTATGTATTTAAGAAAAAAACAAATTATAAAGTAATATTATGTTGGTCTACAGACATAACAATTATGAATTAATACTAATATCTATAAAGTACCTAATATCAAAAGATTGATCATTTGAAATTGATAGTTTTAATTAACCAAGAACACTATACAATTCTTTATAATTTAAAATGCATTCAAAGAGTAATAATACAATAAAATAGACTATTTATTATTTTTACATTCAATAAGAACTAGTAGATGGTATTTATTTTTAATTAAATTAAAAGTTAAAACACAAAGGAAAATAATCTCCTTAAAATTTTAGTTATACTATACATTTATTAATTGTTATTTTATTATTTTCTATGAATTATAATCACAGAATGTCCATAGAATATTTTCTATTTATATTAATTATATTAAAATACATATTATACTCTTTACACAGGTACAATAAATATTTAAATTTAAAATAATTGGTTTCATTTCTATTATGAATTACAATAGGTAATTTATTGTATAAAATAAATATGAAAATTATCTTATCATTTATTATTTAATATTACCTAATATATCGGACAAAAACTAAAAGTAAATATAGTGTCAATAATTATCTACAAGTAGTTATTAACAAAAAATTAAAAATAGGTACAATGATCATATAAACATATATAATCAAATATTAACTAAACAATTTAACAGTTCTCCTTTTTTTTCACAAAAATTAAATTGACTTATTATTGACAACTTATTGTTGTTTATAATTAATATTTATTAGGTTATAAATTGGATATTACTATTATATTATTGAATATTTTATATAAATATAAAACATTCATATAAATATATACAGAGGAAATTGTTTTCATTTAGGAGTGTTTTTATTTCACAAAATAATGTAGATATCATTTAATTTTTTTCCTTTGTATATAAATGTTTTAAAATTATTTTAAAACTTAAATGAAAACATATATTTTTGATATGTCATCTTTATCAAATTAGTTCTTAAATTAATATTGGTAGTTGAAAAATAGTCCAACACAAAACTCAAAATAGTGATTTTAATAAAATGTTATGTTTGTAATTACTAATCACATCTTATTTCATATGAGATAATAATTTATTAAATGTACCTAAAATGTATAGAAAAAATAGTATTTATAACACTTTTTTCTGAAATTGTAGATATCAATTAGTATTTAGCAACTGGCAAACATACTTTAACTGAATAAAAAGTTGTTCAAGCTTATTTTCTAAAACCATATTAGCAATACTGTTTGTTACTGGAGTGGACTGTAAGCTTTAATTAAAAAATATTTCTATTCAAGTATTACATCACTTATGGGTGATATACCACAAAAAAATATTAGGTGATGGTTATGAATACAATAAAAAGGAAACTGTGACCTATTTTCTTATGGCACTACTGCATATATATATATATATATATATATATATATATATATATAAATATACACACACACAATTAAGATCAAAACAAATATATTTTACTAAAATGTCTCATTTAATATCGGTATATGTAGAATATAGAAATTAATGGTAAATTACTTTTAGACTGTCAAAAAATGTAATATGTCTATAGGATATATAAATTAAAATTATATTTATAATTTCCCTTTTCGATTTTCAAAAGTTAATAATAATATAAAAACTCACAAATATGTTACCTAATCTTTTATATTTCTGGAAATAGGTAACATTATTCTATATCTTATTTAGATAATATTTTATCTTGAACTTTTAACATATAACTCTGAACATTTGGTATAATAAAAATAGGTACCTATTATTAATAGATGTATGGAAACACTTAGGAAAATACCAAACAATCTAAATGGAAAATAGAAAAATAATAGAACACTTTAATATCAGAGTGAATAAAATATTTAAAAATATATTATCTAGATACAGAGTCACAAATCTTTTTTATAATATGGAAATAATTGTTTATTAATCAAAACTAGATGTATTGAGACCAAGAAAAATATCAATTTTTGGCAAATTAAGGAAAAAATAATATTTTAGAAACATCTCAAGTATTTATAATATGAGACATTAATATCGAAACAATAATTGATACTGGATCCATACCTATTATAATAATGCTGAACTAAATACTGCATAGTGTGTATTACTCAATATAAATTGTATTAAACGTATTTCGTAGAAAAAATATTTACCTCATAAAATAACAGAGACAACAACGAAAAACGTTTGAAACAAAATACATAAGTGTAAATGTAAGTACATCCTAGTAACGACAGTGAATCCAATGGAATGGACGAACTACAACAACCAACTACATCATTATCATGATATGTCTACAGTACAGATGGACCTCCGCTCCACATTGGCTTTTAAGCTTTTGTGACGATGCAATTTAATAGTCAATTACAGTTGAAGTATACGTAATCTCCAGCAACTCATAAATATTATAAATGAATGACCCCTACCCCTATGACATTTTAAATCAATCTAACAATAGGCGCGCATTGTGTGATGATGTAAAAATGGATTGAGTCCCAAGGGAAAACTACGTTAAGCCCGAATCTAGTCGATTTGGTCACGTACATTATGACTGCACTATGTTTATGTTGCGTGCGACTTAAAACGATCCGCGTGTATGAAAAAAAAAAAAAAAACCATTTTACAATCTAGCTACCGCGTCAATAGTTAACGCCTAGGTTTATGGGAAAACATGGAACGCTATTACACAGAGTCCAGTGACCATACACTTACTTATATTACGGCTAAATTCTATGACTAAGTTGAGACATCGAGTTAAACATAATCAGATTTAAATTTATAAGAACATCAATTTAAATTACATAATAGACTTTGCTACGGAGAAAAAAAAAAGGAAAAACCGATAAAACACGACTATGGGTACACAACTCCTGCTGTCGCCTGCGGCCGTCACTACTGCAAAGACAGTTACACCCACAAATAAACAAAACACAAAATTTTCATGGAATACAAAAACATGCCATGGATGGAATAAAAATGACGTTAACCAGTCATTCTAATAATTTACGCTAACCGCGGTAACAACCCACACTGTTGTATCACACTATCACGTATTATATCTATTAATATTTAATTGTTATTTGTTGTTATAGAACCGGACACAATTCACAGACATAATTCAGCAGCGTTGTTCACTTTTCGCTATTCCGGTATTCTTCAACTATATAAAGAAGTAAAGTTTTGTCAACGTGTTTATCGCCTGTTCAATTAGATACTTTCAATTTTAACTAACGTTAAATTAGTTAAATTCATTCTGTGATCGTATAAATTATGCATTTAAATGTGGTTGAATGTATAATACACCAATACTTTGTGTCATGTTATTATTTTTGAAAAATTAAGTTTAGTTTTAAGAGAAAAAAAACCGAAATTCGACCATCTGCAAAAATAACTAATTAGCAGCGGAAAATTATTGAAGTAAATATTATTTTAACCGATTCAATAACTTCTAAGTTGTAGTTTATGTAGTAAAAATGTAGTATGCCGGTGTACATACTTATTTATTAAAAGTTGAAATAAATTTCGGTATTTAATTGTAATAACTTATTAATTATCGCTTATATGAGATACGTATTTGGTATTTAGAGGATTCAAACTATATTATGTTTACTATTTTTTTCCTAACTTGTACTGTATTCTTTTTATTAGTATGCTTACTATAACTATTATTGGAAATTATTGTTTTTATATTGAAATTTTTTAAATGTACAATCTATTAATATACACTGTTATAAACTAATTTTAACACAATTTTTTTAGGTAGACTATAATGGAGACCACCATTTTAGAAGATTTAAGAAATTTAGGAAAATCCATTTCTGCCAAAGAATTTAAAATATTTATTGAAGAGGGAGCGAAATCTATAAAATATACTCAACTAATCGAATGGATAACAAAGGAGATTCAGACACTATCGGGATTAGAAGAACATGTTAATGCTATAAGTTCAGAAGCAGATTCTAGTTCTTTTTTATTGGAAGTTAGTAGTTTCTTGAAAGAATCTGGTTGTTCTTATAACAATCTTATGACGGGTAATGTTGAAGAACGTTTAAATTCAAGTGAAAACAAGTTACTATTAATAGATTACTTGATTGGTGAATTACAAGCGTCAAGAATAATAAATGCAAATTCAACTAATAAGAAATCTAACATGCAAGTAACATTAATTGAAAGCAATACTTCAAAATATCTTAAAGACATTTTAATGACTTTAAAAATTCCTAATCCACCACAAAGTATTAACACTTCTTCTTTATTTAATAAAGTAATTATAAAAATACAAGACCTGCTAAAAATTATTCCACCTTCATTAATTGGAAAGTCGTTAGTTTTGAATTCATATAGTAACGAACAGTGGAAATATATTAGTAACATTATTGACCTTCTAAATGAAGAATTTAATGTAAGACGTTCAATGTTGTTAACAAGACTTGATGTAACAGTTCAGTCATTTAAATGGCCTGACAGATTAAAGAATAAAAAACAACAATTGGATGACATTTATCAAACCAAATTGAGTTTAATAAACAAGTTACCTAATTTTTCTACATCTGATTTTCTGGCTGCTAGAGAAGATTTGGCAATTATTGAAAAAACTTCTAGCACGTTAGCTGTCCAAAATACAAATTCATCAGTTAATAAAGTTATAATTGGTACAGTACCCGATAGAGGAGGAAGACCAAATGAACAACAAGCACCGCCTCCAGAAATGCCTAGTTGGCAGCAAAGAACCCAATCACAAGGTGTTAGAGGTGGCCAATCAAATAGAGGAGGTCAGTTTAATAGAGGAGGTCGAGGTGGAATCCAACAAAACAGAGACAATCAATCATACCAAGGTCCCAATACTTGTGGTAATCAAGTTAAATCTAACGTTTATCAGATGACCGATGGATTTCAATCAATCAGCGTCAATAATGAAAATAGAATTTCATACCAAAATAATAGGCGAGGACGTGTGCAAGGAGGATGGAACAGTAATAATCAGTCAAGGGATTTCCAAGGTGGTAATTCTGAATATGACAATAGATTTCAAAGTATGTCAAATGAAAGGCCATGGAACCAAGATGCTCAACAGTTTTATGGAAATAACCAAGGTCAATATTATGGTGGTAATAGAGAGCATTATCATAGTGATTCAATGAACCCAAATAGACAGGGAGAGTATTCAAAAAGAGGTAGAGGTCACAGTGGGCACACTTATTATAATCAAAGAAGAAACTATTAAAGTTACTAATTTAAATTCACTATTTTATTTGCCTAATAATATATTATATATATTGTATCATACAAAATTTGTAATTTGCCTTTTTATTTAAAACAAAATATCAGGACAATTCATTATACAAATAAATTGATAATTCAGAAATTTATTTGCTTAAGATTTTTCTTCTTTAATATAAAATACTAAATTTTAGTTTTAATTTTGAAATAATTAATATTGAGTTATGACTTAAAGTGAAGATATTTTAGATTTATAGTGATGTGCTTTAATTTTACATTATTTTTAAGTTATAAAAAATTTCTTGGTAGTTTAAATTGTTTACGTATCCTTCTTTTCTGTTTTCATTCATATAAACTTTATATTAAATTATTTCAATATGTCAAGCGTACTTATGTTAGTACTAAGTATTTAAATTTGTATTAATGATTTCATCAATAAATTCTTACTAATATTTGAAATGCAATACATTGTGTGTGTATTAGGTACTTTTAATTACAAATTTTACACATTGTTGAATATTTATATGCGTTCATTATATTTTATAAATGGTACTATGTTGTCCAATTGTCAAAAATGACTGGAAAAATAAATGCAGGAAAAATAGATTCACAATAATATATATACAATTTTTTATAAATATATATGGAAATATATTTTCTTGTTTTAGGTTGTAGTAGTTTTTTAACAGTTTTTATTTCTTTATTTCTTCAAATAATTATCAAAAAAATATATATATATACAGTGCTGGACACAATGAAGTATGCACTTAGAATATTTTCACAATTGCGTAAATAACTCGCTAATCCTAACAAATACAATAAAATTAATTTCAACAAAAAAATAGTTCCTATGTCTACTTTTAATTATCGACTGAAAATTTCAAAAACACTCAAAATTCTTAGATAATATATATATTTTCATATTTACCTTGGATAAAATAAAGTATGCACGAGTATTTATTTAAAAGTAATAATAAATTACACATGTAATTTCTATTTGTACCCATATAGTAGACTATTCATGTCATGACTGGAAATAATACGGTAAACTCTAGTCTAGATTATCCATGAATTAGGATGGCATGGCAATTGCAGATAAGCAAATTCTGAGGTTAATCTACCTATAATTACTGAATTAGACACAAATTGATACGAAAATGCTTTTGAACACGGAAAATATTCACGGAGCTGTTGGTCGATACTTGCACACAATTGATGGATAAAAGTGATGATGAAACATTAGTTATCGATTGGCAAACATCTATAATTAACGTAAAATCCGCATAGCACAACCCAATTCGTGAGAAAGTGATGAAAGTTATAAATGATTTATATAATTCAATTAATTAATAGAAATAATTTGTTGTAATCTGGCCGCGGATAATGGAGAGTTTAATATAACATTTGACGTGTTTGATAGAAATTTTGATTGACGGCATGTTTGACAAACAGATTTTGATAGTGCACGGTTATGTTTGTCAAACAAAATCACAGTTATTGCCTTGACACGACGGAGACTGGAGACTTAACTATGTTAAGTGAGCCAAACGACAATATTTTGGACAAAGAATTTATGTTGCATTTTATCTCCGTTTATCGTGATTTTCCGATGCTATGGAGAATAAAATCGAAAGATTATATGGATAAAAATACAGAAGCGTGGCAATAAAAAAAAAAATGACCGTTTCATTGAAAATGTGTCGTCAGAACATTACCGAGAAAGAAGTAAAAAAAAAAAAATTAATATACTACGAACTCGTTTTAAGCGGAAAAATAATAAAATAAAATTAAATATAATAAGATATTGATATAAAAATATTTTCTAGTATTATTTTATAAATACGAGTAGGTATATACTACATAATATATATATATATATATTCATAAATAAAAGAATATTCAAGGTCGGATTGGAATAAAATTTACATAATATACCTCGGGAATTGGAACTTGGAAGATTTTTCGAAAATTTTTGAAATGACTTTAAAAATATTAAAATTATTTTTTAATAGATTTAAAATATATCAATATTAAGCTTACATCAAGATAAAAAATTTAATACCAAACTCGATGAGCTACGATCATTTGTTTTTGTGAAACGTGAAGTTAAAAGTTCACTAAAATCCAATGTTAAGTAATGCGCGTTTAAATAAGTTGCCATTCAGCGGTGATGGAGGTGACGGTATTCGACACGGCTCGTTTTCTATTCCGTTATGAACGTATAGCGAGACCGCGCTCCAGTAGTTGTTATCTATCTCAGTGGTCGTCAGACGACCTGTCTATTTATCATAGAAAGAAGAGATCACGAGGATCTTATCTTCTAAGGCCGTGGATGGAAACAATAACGAATAACGTATCAAACACAAGGTTGATATTATAATATCTGTTATTTGTCGTTTATATGGGTATTTTAATATTGAATCGTGTATAATGCATGGCAAACCGGTGTATATATTTAAACCTGTATACAGATATTGAAGATTTATTATAATATTTAATATCGATGGTAAATCGCAATTGTTACTGTTTTGTTGTAAGAAACGAACTTGTCGAGTATAAATTGTCAATTAATAAGTAATATTTTCACGCGTCCAGGATTTCAAAGTCTCGAATAATGTCTGATAATCAAACAACTCTACTCTTCAATAGAAATTCCGTAAGTGTTGTTTATAATAATAATAATTATTATTATTATTATTATTTGTTTTTTTTTTTTTATAATAGGCTGGTGATGTCGACGATTCAGAGCTCGTCGACAGTTATGATAGACAATATGAAAAAGTGAAGAAGAAGGCAAAAGCGAAACTACCACCTATCGATTCAATTTCTGAACTAAGTTTAAATGATAAGGTATTGTTAAATATTAATACCAAAAAGAGATTATCTCTACACAACAATTATTTCTACTCAACCTCTTTTTGAATACTTTTCTTGTCTATGTCTTTATTGAATTACTTTGATAATGCTCTCTATTACCACCATAATATTGTCCTTGGTTATTTTCATAAAACTGCTGAGCATCTTGGTTCCACGGCCTTTCATTTGATGTACATTGATAATAAATTTAAAACAATTTCACTTATTTTCAAGGAGAAATCAAATTTCATGTAAATAATGTCTCTAATGATCGAGTATATATTAATCTGTAATAATAGACTCAATGATTGAGAGCATATACATTTCTTATAAAGATTATTTCTATACAATTTTTAATTGTAACCTGTAGGTATTGTGTTTATTTTAACATATTACAACACTATATGTATATAATGTCAATACAATGAACCATTAATATTTATAGTGCATGAATATAGAAAAACTTATGTGTTATATGCAATATAGTTAAGTAGTATAGTTACCTTAAATAATAAAGTTTTTGTTTATAGTAGATTATTTTATAAACAAAACTGTATGACATTTATCTTATTAAATTATCTATAATTTATATAATTTTAAAATTGAACAAGGGACACTTTGTTTTAATTACTATTAACTACTTCATGTTTGCTAATTTTTAGGAAACCAGTGAAAATAATGTAAAAGACAAGCAAAAAAAAAATGTAAGTTTTATTCATATATAATCTAGTTTTTAGTTTACTTATTTCTGTTTAATAAATATATCTATTTTTAGATAAATACTAGTCGAAATGATCAAGCTGATACCAATAAAAATTATGAGGTATGATATATTCAAATTTTATTTTCTTCTAAATTCATTAATAAAAAGTATTTAGAAATAATATTCCTTTTTTATTTCATTTAAATCAAATCTGTCCAACAAATTGATCTACCACTATAATCATTTTATATCTTGTCAATAATTTATTTTATTTTCTTATTATTTTAAAATTAGTTATTAATATAAAATTTAGTTACAAATTCCTCATAATAAATGTATACATAATGATTTCAATATTGGATATTTATTTTGTTCATCTCAACCAAATTAATATAATATTGGATTGTAATTTAAAGTAAATACACTATAAAATCCAAAAATCATACACTTTATATTACATATTTCGACAACTAAGTTGTCATCTTCAGCGCAGACCAATTACTACTGACTACTAGAAGATACTTAGATACTTCTAAATGCTAAAGATGACAACTTTGTTGTCAAAATACTTATACACAATAAAAGTGTACAATTTTTGTGATTTTTGAGATTATAATATATAGTATAAAACAGTCACAAGTTCTCAATCATATTTTAGTTCGTAATTTAAAATTATTTATTTTTATCTAAGAACCACATTCTTATAATTTTCTTATTGTTTTTAATATACTAAAAATAAAAATCTCTTAAAGTGTTTTCTGTGCTCAATTGCTAATTAATTTAATAAACTTTTAAATGGAATATTTTTTTTTCATTTTTTAAGGATATGCAAGTCCTTTTTCCACCACCACCACCACCACCAGATAGCATAAAAAATTTACCTAAAACTGAAAGGGAGGCTCTAACATCAATGCTTATGTCATACTATATGAGTGGATTTCATACAGGTTAGTTTATTAATATATTCAAAAATTTTAATTTAATAATTTATAATTATATATATTTTTACACATACAATAAATTAATTTTAATAAAATATTTTATTTTTTTATACTATTTACAAATTAATTGTCCTATATTTTATGTATTTATTAATATTTAAATTTAGTTATTCACCAAAAACATATTTATTAGAAATACTATGATAATTATTTACAAAATTAAAACGCTTTATAAAATTAAATTTTTAAATAAAAATATAGAAAAATAAAGAATTTATTGCTCATTTATTAAATTTTAAAAAGTAAGAAATTTATGAAAAAAAAAAACTAAAACTAATTATAAATATGATATTATATTGTATATAAAATTCTTTAAATTGTGTATAATTTCAAAATTTACGATTAAGCTTTATAAAACAGTTTGTTTGTGAAAATGTATTTAAAAGTTTTGGAGTATATATTGACAGTAAATATGAATAGTTTTTATAAATTTCAGTTATTAACTATATTAAAAATAAAGTAGAAAATATTAAATTTATTTATATCTACACAAACACAATAGGCAAAATTAAACTCATAATAATTTGTTTCTGTATGGTTTAAATTAATAATAAATATATACAATTTCAGAAAAAGTATTTTTTTTTTAGTAATCTTAATATGTCTGTATGAATGTATTTAAATACTAAAATGTTTAGCGTACAGTACAACAAGATTTAATTTTCAGATATGTTAATTATTTTTATATATTTCAGGATATTATCTTGGAATAAAACAAAACAATGTCAAGGACTGAAGATGATTATTAGTCTTAAAGATTAAAAAAAAAAAAACTAAAAATTAATAACTGATTTCTATGCATATAAATTGTATTGCCTATTTAGTATAATATAAATGATAATTATCAGTGATTTTATATTAAAATATAAAACCACAAATAAATAATTTTCTTGAATTTTTATCCTATCAGCTATTGTACAATTTTGATATTCAAACCAACTGTATTGTAGGTAATAAAACAAACAATGTAAATCTTTTAACAATTTAATAATCTATACACTCCAGTGTTCTTATATATATATATATAATAAATTATGTATAATAGCAGTTCTTATGCATTTTGTAGAGTAAAGTGTTTATTTTTATTATTTTAAAACTATATATTTATTTAATTAATTTAATTGTCAAACTGTGATTTCATAATTATGTCTTTACGATGCTTTCATAATCAGCAAAGTACTGTGAAATTATGTTTTATTTAATAACAATATGTTATTACTTATTAAATACCAGTTTATCAAGCGGTTATTTTAAACGTTACATTGTCGGCAGTGAAGGTTTTATTGCAGTAGCAGACCAGAAAGCCCGTTTCATAGAAAAGTATCAATAGATGGCAAGACATTTATATGATCATGTCAGCAAAGATATGTTTTTATACTTAAAAAAAAATAAGACGACACATTGTGGCTCTCTTCAACTGCAGCCCCCTTGATTCAACCTTGGCCATATAATTGTAGAATATATTATAATACAAAATTATGAATTAATACTATAAATATTAAATATTATACAAAAAAATAAAAGGATTATATTATTATTTATTATACATATCTTAAGTTATGGCAATTACCAAACAAAAAATGTAAAATGGAGGTATGTTATTGACATTATAATATAAAATATAATTATATTTATATTATAGTGTGTACAGGAAATGTACTACTTTTTTTTACTTAATGGTCAATAAATAAAAAAAACATTTTTCTTTTCTAATATGCATACTTAAAACTGATCTATAACAAAATGAGTATATTTAAAAATATTTTTTTTTTATTAAATAATAATGTTATATATAAATTGCTTTCTACAATGTGTCTAAGATTGTTTTCGATACAATTCTTTACATAAAATATTTTCTATTGTCTATAAAAAAAATTTCTAGTACCCAAATAATGAACAAAGAAATATTTACAAAAATTATAGACAAAACAAACATAATTTAACTTTGTCTTAACTAAAAAAAAATGTATATATATATTTTTTTTTTTATTAATATGCTTATACATATTTATTAGTTATTACTTATGCAAAATCTCAATATTATATCGATATTAATAAATAACATAATTGTTATTTAAACCAACATTTAAGAAACCCATGATAGTACAGTATTGATTTAGTGAATGTAATACTTTTTTAACATTTATTCAAAATTGATAAAACAAAAATAAAATTAATCCTGTCAACTTTATTATTCAATATCATCCACATTTGAAAAATAAATCTATTTAATACCTAAAAATGATACTGAAAGTATACATGTACGATAAAGTTTAAATTATAATACACTTTTTATTTTTGTCTAAATCATATTTTCAGAAACATTGTACTTATAAAAGTTTCAATTGTTGTTTTTATTTTCATTTTCATAATCAAACACTACAACACTCAGTATATAGATGCTATTAATAAATTAATTCAAACAAATTTTTTGTTAGTAGCTAGTAGCCTTAGGTATTTGGTTTTAGTGAGACATTACGTACAATAACCACAATAAAATAATAAAATAATGATTATTGATGAAACAATGTTTCATATTGTCTAACACATATTAAATCATTTTAAAATTAATTGCATTATCATTGTAATGTATTTATTCAAAATATATTTTGTTCAAAATGAATCGGATTATTTCAGTTTTGAGCGTTTCAAATCAATGAAATTTAAATTTCATTTGATAAAAGCAGTCTGTAGGATCTGTACAACTTATAAAATCTGACTGGACAATCCTTAATAGTTAACAAATGTTTTGAGTCTACCAAATATCTAAAATATTTTTACATTTTTATACTTTATTTTTATTTCTATTATCAACTGAATAATGCACCAGAGACAAAAATACTAAAGAACTCAGCGACCTTGGATTTGATCAATAGAACTAATAAAATCTTAAATAGTTATATTGATTTTTATTTGTTATTTAGTATCTTATTGAAGACTCATTAAGGTAGACAATTATTATATTTAAAAAATGTTTAATTATGCTATTGTATATGCTATAGGAAATAATAAAAATTTTTATCTCTATTCTTAAAACTAAATTTTAATATGGTTCAAAAACATTTTAAAATGGTTTTATAATAATTGTCAAGTGTCCGGTGTCCAAATTCATTTTCATATACGAAAACAACACACAAAGCACTAATAGTTTACTTATTTGAGGTTATTTAATATAGACTACATATAGGTACATATATGTAGGACATATACACCTGTATTATAGTACATATAGGACTACATATTATTTTATTTTTTAAAATAATTTCTTCAAAATCATAAAACGACGGTACGATAATAATTCGTTTTTTCTTTTGCCGTGTTTCTATATTCCATTTCTATTTCAAGAATTCAATCTTAATTTCTTTTGGTTTTTATCTTTTTTTGGTATCATAAGTCATAACTAATTAACCTTAAATAAGTATAATCGGCAGCGCTTTCTGTATATTCGAGTAATATTGGAACTAAATCGTAAACAAACGAAAAACGTTTATTTATAGTGAGCCGGCATTCGGAGAGTGGGAATAATTGTACCTTATCTTGTACTGTATGTAATTATGAATTGTTAAACATTAAAATCACTACCAATACAAATGTACAATTGGAATGCATTAGTAATTTTCAAGTTTCTTTAAATTTGTTATTATTCTCCGTTCACTTTTTAGATATTTTTAACAATGTCATTTTGTTTACGAAGAATTTTACGAGTAAATACATTAATTTATTAAATTTTTTTTATCCTGTTATTGTATTATAATGTATTACATTAATAAAATTATAATAGTTTTTAACAATTATTATAAATATCATTATTTTACTTATAGCTTGAAGCCAATCGATTTTGTAAATTCAACTACAGTAATGCGTCAGGTAAACCAAGCCAACGTGTAGAGTTACCTAAACGAAGGAAATCAGTATTCAGCAAAGATGGTCCAGTTACATGGAAAAGTGTAGGAATTACTGGTATATTGGGAGCTGGCATGATTGCATACTTATTATACCTTAAAGAAAAACAAGAAGAAAGTAAATTAAGTCTTAAATCAGTAAAGATTTATTTGTATAAATAACTGGAATGCATTATTTGAAATTCAGTTACAACAAATTTATAGTATCATAAAAAATAAAAATAATTTAAAAAATATTATTTATTTTAATATAAATATTAAGTAATAACACTTTTTTTTATTTGGTAATAACTCCATTTTTACTGACCCTCTGTTTTACTATTTAACTCACAATATGAAGAGTTTTCTTTTTTTTACAATTCATGTCCTTCATTATCTGGATAATATAATTTAAGAAAAGGCGTCCTCTACTGTTTCTCTTTTCCAATATTTTTTCAATTATTCTACTTAAGGAACTGTTGTGCCAAAGATAATAATTCTAATAATTCTACTCTTTTTTTCAAAACTTAGTAAGCTTCTAGTTTTTCTAGCTTTTTGGATGACTTCATTAGTTATCTGTTGTACATGTAATGCAAGTATACTATTCTATCTTTTTTATTGTTTCAATTCCATATAATACTTCAAACATAAGTTTAGAGAATATAATAATATTGTCATAGTTATATAACTTGTATAGTTTTCAGTGAAAGCTTGTGGACAATTGAATGTGCATTACCTAAATTTACTAAGAAATATTAATAGAAATTTAAATTAATTTTAGAACAATAAATCAAAATTTGAAAGTATAGAATAAACAGTATTGTATAATGTAAAAAATCTTAGACAATCTTTATATTTTTGTTTGTAAAATTACTAATTAGTATATAAACTTTATTGGATAAGGTCCCTTATTATATTATTTAAAATAATAAGGACAACTGTCATAATTTTTCAACAATTATTGTACTCCATAATACAGTATAGAAACATTACACGTAGTTTGCATTCCATTTATACTAATCTAAACACATTCAGATTATTCAATGTTAGTGTGTTAGTTGTTAATTATTTTTGTCTTCATGTATTTTAAACAATTTTATAATTATATTCTAAAATAGCAGCTATTAATACAAAGAATAAGTAATTTATACATATATTTAAATAAAATAAAACACATTTTATTTTTTAAATTAAAAAATATATATGAGTAAATAAGGATACATATATGCATGCATTATTATTTAAAGAAGAATGTGTATTTTAGCGTAAATAAAATAGAAGTGTTCATTGTACATTATTTTCTAAAATGACATTGATAATATAGTTTAAAAATTACTATATAATTTCAGAACAAAGAAGAGAAAGAAAACGCCAGTTAGGTAAAGCAAAAATTGGAGGTTCATTTGAATTAATTGATGCATCTAATAACATTGTAAAAAGTGAACAATTTTTGGGCAAATGGATGCTGATTTATTTTGGATTTAGTCATTGTCCTGATATATGCCCGGATGAATTAGAAAAAATGGCATTAGTGATAGACAAACTCGGTAGATTAACATAAAATTTTACCTCGAAAGTAATTTAATTAATATTTATAATTATTATTTTTTTTAAGAAAACGAAGACTTAAATACTGGCATTCAAGGTATTTTCATCACAGTAGATCCAGAAAGAGATACTCCTAAAGTAGTGGATAAGTATATAAAGGAATTTTCTTCAAAATTTATTGGTTTGAGTGGTACTTCAGATCAAATCCAGCAAGTGTGTAAAAGATATAGGGTTTATTATAGCCCTGGAAAAAAGGACATTGACAATGATTATATTGTGAGTTTTATTAATATTTAAATATTGATTATATTAATATTTTTATTTTTTATTAGGTTGATCATACAATCATCATGTATTTGGTTAATCCAGAAGGTGAATTTATTGATTATTTTGGACAGAATAAAACAGCCTCTGAAATAGTTGAACATATTCTGTTACACATGTTTAAATTCAATCAAGAAAAAAGCTCGCTGTTTGGAAGTTCTTTAGAAAAACTTAATTTGTTCAGTGGAAAAAAAAATATTACATCATAAATTTTTATTTACATGTAATAAATATTTTTCTTGTTTAGAAAAACTTTTGTCGTTGTTATAATATTTATATGTTAATACACTTTAACACTTTATCAAGGAATAACAACCTATTTTGTAATTTTATACCTCTTTTTTTTTCAATCTTTAGATTGGTAATTAATAACTTTGATATTACTTCACACTTTCTTATCCATCACAGCTACTTTTAGTTCTTTATAAGTAGATTTCCAAATATAAGGATGATACGTTTTATTATTAATTATAAATTTTAGTATTTATAATCAATTGTCTTAGAAATAAAGTTCTTAATTTACTCTTTCCTGCTTTTCCCAATATCTTTCCTTTTATTATTGTCGTTATCCGTGTATTATACATATTATCCAATCCATTTTTTTCCTCTTTTCTCTAATTGTTTTGCGCCCGTTCATCTTTAAGTATACTTTTTCATTTTTTAATTTTCTTCTTTATCCAAGGAATTTTTATTGTTCTTCTCTAGGACCACGTTTCAAAGGCTTCAATCATTTTCCTTTTCACTTTGAGTATAATTCGAATTTCTACACCATCAGTACTATACTCCATAAATCTTAATAAGAGTGCTTTTTTGTGTATGCTCTTAATGTCCCCCTCATCGTTTCGTGTGTTATTTTATTTTACTTCTCAAATACATGTATAACAACGAACCGTTTTCAGTATTGTCATATTCGAATTCAATGCTTGTTTACTCAGTATTTTATTATATATTTTATAATTTGTAATAATGTATAAGTTGGAATTATGCCGCGTTTTGAACACAAAAAATAACGCGCGCGTACTATGGGTTTCTCAAAAACAAAAATTCCACAATTTTTCCTCCATGACAACCTGGAATGAGAAGTACAAATGTTTACATCTTGCCAGACCACGCCTCAAAAGGTCATTGATTATTTTCATTTTGATTTTGATATTTTATTTGGTAGGAAAAAAATGTATTAGTGCATTTTAGTTGTTGCTGTCGTTGTTTTATCCGTTTCGCGTATATTTATTAAACGCAAAGTGTACAATTCCAAGTGGAAGTAACGGGGAATGAAATAGGTGTCGTATCGACGTTTGTAATACTGTTTTACATTATTGACCATCGGTTTTTAACTAATCGCCGTGGTGTATAATAATTGAAATTTCGTTTTTTTTTTTTTCATTGCAGCAATACGATTATAAAGGTAAATTGTTGATTGTTTATTATTTAATAAACGACTCGCGTATACTTCTGAATTATTACCCCAGCAATCGCATTTTTCATTCGCATTAAACGTTTCGCCATTTAAACATTAATTATTAAACTTGCAGCTGCCGCTAGTTGTTTACGATATTTTTTCGTCCAAGTTAAAAAAGGATTCCACTAAACGATTACGTGTTGGCCATTAATACTAATTATCGAGATTTTTCTCTACGCGCTTGGTTTAAGAATATTTTTGCGGCGCACACAATAATTTAAACTGTATGTCAATAATCTAGCAATGATTTACTGAAGTTGGGTAGGTAATAATATTGGTGTCCATAGTGTTGTCTGTTTTAAACAATATTCGAAGATAGGCAAATTAAAACGAAAATTTTAAAGTCTCAAAAATCCAGAAAGGCTGAAGTGCATACACCTTTTTTTATTCATAAAAAAAAATGCCCATGTACTCGCATTAAAATTAGGTACCCTATTCAATTAATGTTGATTTTTATTTTTATTATTATTCAGATTCTATTAATGATTTATTGAAATTAAAAATATATGTATTATTGTTGTTAAAAACGATTTTAATTTTTGAAATGATAAATTGCATAATTGTATAGACTGAAATCGCAGGGATGAAGGGGAAAAAAGAACACGAATCGGAAGCGCCAGACAATGTGTGTCGCGATTTCATGCGCAATGTGTGCAATAGAGGCAAAGCTTGCAAATTTTTTCATCCTCCAGTTGAAGAGGATAAGCGCAAATATGTGTTTTGCCATGATTTTCAAAATGGCAAGTGTAGTCGCCATGACTGCCGGTTTATACATTGTTCTCGTGAGGATGAGGAATATTATAATCGAACTGGACGCATGGCACCAGAGGTATTGAGAACGATAGACATGAGTGGCCCCGCGCCCGCTTCTGATGACGTACCTATTTGTAAAGATTATTTGAAAGGCAATTGCCATCGCAGCCAAGCTCATTGTAAATTCCGACATGTAGATCAGCCACTTGATGTACCCGTTAGAGGCCCAAATGGTCCTTTCAACTCGCCCCAGCCAACGATGCCACCTAACTTCGGTAATGAGTTGTTCCGCAGGCGCTATGATTTTGATGAAGAGCCCGATCCTAAGCGTAGGCGCTACGATTTTGACAACAGAATGCCGCTAGCGCGCCCATTTCCCAATCGCGATATGGATTTTTCTGCACCGCCTGGGCCTGCGCATCAACAGCCATATTGGTTGTTGCAAGATGAGGTGGAAATGTTGCGTAAGCGTGTGGCAGAATTGAAAAAGCGCAATGAGGAACTGCAAGCGACTAATGAATTCTTATTGGAGCAAAACGCACAGCTGCGCATAAATGAACAAGCGCCCCTGCGCAGCACCCAGCAGATGGTGAGCGCTATACGCACCGTGACCACAGTCCCAGTCAGCTTGGCGGCGGTGGCTGCGGCCGGCACACCCGTGTCCATAGCTACCGTCTCCATGGCTCCGATTCAGATACCACCTGTTGTATCTGGATCCGGCCCGCCGCCCCTGCCGCAGCCGACTAACTCGCAGCCTTTGGTATCTTATCCTATTGGCAGATCTACATCGGCCCAACACTATATCCAACCGTAGGTATGTTCCTACAATTAAGTTTTTTTATTTTTCATTCTCACAAATCTCGATTTGCTTATTTTACGTTTACATGACACCATTAGCATTTTTAAACTTCTGTCATACATATTTTGTCTGTTACTGCTAGTTTCATTAATTGAAACCTATAACCTTTTTTGTGCAAAAGTTGAACATTTTATTTTTATGTGCGGCTAATTGAGGACATCTATTTCATCTTGGCAGGGGCGTGGGCATGGCAGTCGATAACTGCCTAGATGAAATGGACCAATTTTTCTTATAATGTTTAACTTTAACTCAAATATTGAAATTAAAATGTTTGTGTTTGTATTGTTTCAGTTTATGAACAGTGAAAATGGGAACGTTGCTAATAGAGATTTAACATTAACAAAACAAAGAATGTACAATTTATATTTCAACAGTAGAATGTAGGAAATCAATTTTTTTTTCGTTAGCATGAAAGCCATAATATATATTATTATAAAAATTCAATCGATCGTGTGATGTGTAAATTTAATAAAAATAAGTTAATCATTCATACTATAATTTAATTTTGGTCAAATGTTTCATATATGTTAATTATGTGATTTGGATTATCAATTTTTCTCCTCAGTATTCTTAAGCAAATATTATGTTAAATATATGATACATCATCTCTTAATTGCCATTAATGTGTACAAATTAGACTTTCATAGTAATTAATTTAAGTACTACGATTAATTTCTTGATTTGTGTTTATATCTGCATAAATATATAATAAATATATAGTTTGTCTGAATCACATAATGTTTCACGAAAATCATAATTTGTTATGGTAAATTGTCTTATGTAAATAAAATATCAAGTAGAAAACAAAACTTGTTGTAATCAGCTAATGTATGTTTCTATTTTTCACCCAATTGCTTCATAATTATTGTTTTTACTTTTTTTTTTATTTTCAATTTTGATTTAGACCATTAATGTATTTATCTATATGATTTTTATTTATTTTTTTTCATAATATGTACTTTTATTGAATTAATATACATTCTGAATGGATACATTGAATTATTTCTAACATTCTTGTTGATTGATTAAAATGCTGTTTGCGACTTTTTTTGGATGTGATTAATTTTTAGTGTATGGTCAAATTTGTGAAAACTTGGAAGTAATATCTAATCGGCTATTATACCTTAACCAAAACAAATTTTTTTTTTATATAATCTTTTTTAACCGTATAAAACAATATTTTATTTATATAAAATTATGTTTCTATGGTAACATTTTTGTCAATATTTAAATTCGTATGTATGTTTGTATTTAATTGGTAAAAATGTTTATTATTGATGTTATTAATCAAATTTAATGGTGTATAATTATACCATACAATATAATATATAATTTTAGCCATTTTCAAACCAAAATAAATATATAAGTAATTTATGTTTTTCAAAAATATTATTCTTTGTGCATAGACAGAAAGAATATCAATTTATTTATTTAAAAGTCCAGGACAGAATAATTAGCATGTACTACAATATATAAGAATTTCAACCTTTAGTTTTTTATTTTTATATAAAAAAAGGAAGTTTCTTCTATTTAGTAGAACTTAAGGATATTTTTGCAAAAAATATATTAGTGATTAAATAAAATTTGATGTTTTCAAAGTAATATTTTACAAGTCCTAGACATTTAGACTTGCATTTAACTTCTCATATAATTAACAAAAGGACATTTTTTTTATTTATATTAAATATAAATACATTATAGGTGACTCAAAAAAAAAAAACGTAAAATGTATGTGTAGCAGAGTATCGAGTCCAATGAATTAATTATTTAATTAAACTATCAATAATAATTATACAAATAAAAGTAACGATTTCACATACAAATCTATTGACAATTGTTTATATTTTGTATAATTGTATTGTTACAGCATATTAGCATATTAAAAATAAAAATGTTTTTAAACTTTCAATAATAATTGTCAATAAACATTTAGTGGTTTTAAATTTTATTTTATTATGTTATTTTATTCATAAATGAATGGATTATTAAAGATATTTTTTGCTTTTGCGCACAAAATAGAAATGGTGAAATTATATAAATCTCATAGCAATAGTATGCACACAATAAATATCATTCATAGTAGTAGTATTATTATTATCTATTAATTAAGGTCAAATAAATACAAAAAATAAAATAACGCTAACAAGTAATTATCATATAACAACAATATAGGCATTTTAAATGCTACTACTAACTTCCACTGGAAATGCAAACAAAGGTACAACAAAAATGGAGGATGTCTTAATTACACAATTTTTTCAAGAGCATCATTTAAACATATAGAAGGGTTGAATAAAAGTAAATCCTTCATGGAGAAACATACAGTCTAATTAGAAACTTGCATTCAATTATTATTTTTCTTTGTTCAGTGCTTGAATGAATTCTTCTAGTTTCTCTTGAATTTGTTTGACTTTATCTGCAAAAAAAAAAAATATATATGTATCATATACATATACATAAATAACTTTAAAACTATACAAAACTTACTGAGTTCTTCGACTAGAGTAACACGACGACCAGTTAACAGTTTGCATTTCATATCATGACTTTGGCTGTATTCATCTAAAACATCTTTTATTTCTTGATGCAGACGTCTCACTGACACAACAGAAAAAGAACAAATGTAAAATATATAATGTTAATGTTTATGTTAAACAATACCTTCTCGATTGGTAATTTGCTGTCTTAAAACATTGGCGGTCACTTTGATCATACGTGTTATTCTCCAAAACATTTCAATCTCATAATATTCATTCTACACAGACAGTTTTCAAAGTTTATTATAATATTAAAGTACTCTATTTTTAATGTTTTTCATATATTAAAACGATTTATTACGATTAATATATTAAATATTTATAATTTAAACAAATTCCGTACTTGCAAACCGTTTGATCCTTGATAATGATAAAACTGTTTTTTTATATTTTGTGCATTTTCCAAAGCTTGTTTAAAATAATGACGACGGTACACTAAATACCACGTTTGCCATATATCATCAAGTTCATAAGGTGTTCCATTTCTTTGCTTCAAATTGTTACTAATTGTGATCTGTTCGTCTTTACTCAATAAATTACTATGATTCTAAACACAATAATTATAAGTGATTACAATTCAATTACATATATGTATATGAATGACCAAATTTAATTACGGGATTCGAGTATAATAAATTTTCTAGTTCATATTTGATGTTGTTTCTTTTAGTTTGTTCGGTTGTAGAACTTTGCCAATAAAACCATTTCTCATAATTTGAAGGACCAGTCATTTCTTTTAGAGAATCTTCAGCCAACTAGACAAAAAAAAAGATCCTTTCTCATAAATGAAATTTCTAAATACTAAATGAAAACAATTACTTTTAAATTTTGTTCTAAGCTATTGATAAGAAATTGTGCAGCTTCATCCCAATTATGTTTTTCTTTTATACACCTGTCTTCTAATGTATTTAATTGAATCATTCTCAACATTTCTAATGCCTAACATAAACATTATAAAATGTATATATAATTTACATATTAATAATTGTAACAAAAAATAAAATGAATAATAGTAGTTCACACCTTATCTTCCCAAGAATGCCTTGCTAAGGCTTCATCAATAACAGCCATTTTTAAAGTGTCTAAAATTTCATCGGATGCTTGAAGTTTTTGGTTTTCTTTAAACATCGTTTTGAACATATCTTTTAACACAATCCAACCAATATTTATGGATTTTCTAGGTAACTGCTCCTCTGCCCATTGCTTCAATTTAATATCAACCATTGTATTGAAGCTTGCTAAAAAGAATTTCAAATTTTGGGAAAAATTAAATAAATAGTACAATTCGAAATAAAGCATTTGTTTTTTGGCAAAATATTTTGCAATAAACATTATTATTACCCGTACTGTTTGTTTGATTCACAGAATAGCCTGCGGGCAAGTAAACATTTTCAAATATATAGTGAGATATGCCTGTCCATAGTTCAGCACTAAGTTTCTCTTCCCAATCTTTCACGGACACTAGACTAAGATTAACCACCTCATTTAAAATTTCTCCACGTGCTTTTTCGAAGAGCTCGTCTCTATCTAATTCTAAATATCTATAAAAAAGATAAGTGTTAAAACAAATTTATATTTTTTAAAAAAAATCTTTTTATTGTTTTTTTGTCAAAAATATCCACTATTTTATAAAAAAATATTTTAAATATTTTAAAAAAAGAATAATATTTTAATCCATAAAAAAAGCTTTAACAAATTCTAAAAAAAAAACATGTTTCAAATAAAAAATATCAAACAAATAATATCTAGTTATTACAAAAACCTTGGAAAATTATTCTTCCACTCAGTTTCCAAATTGTATCTGGTCGCTTTAAAAGAGTCTGCTTGTTGTTCGACAGTTTCCCGTACCATTTTCCAAAAACAATCTGCAACAGCCATACTCAAGTTGCGCGTTGTCAATTGTGAAGAAATACCAATAGCCTCTCTATGTAACATTTATACACACACACTCATATATATATATATATATATATATATATATATATATATTGGAACACAAAATATAGTAATAAGTAATAATCAATTGTTTAAAATATTTGTATCATACCTAAATAATTTTGAATTCCTAAAAAACTTTTCTTCATACTCTTTGATACTTTCAATGCTGTCATCTTGATTGCCTTTACCAGTAACAACAGCAAAATATCCCAATGCTTTCATAGGAAATAGACTACCACTAAGAATTTTGTGAATCTAAAGAGTAAAATCATTTCATTAGGAAATTTGTTACATTAGATTAATTTTTACATACTCTGTCAGAATTAGCCATATTTTTCTCAGCCATATCTACTTTAGTTAACACTAATATTGTACGGCGACCTTGTTGGTCAATTTGAGACACCAAATCTGTAACATTACTTCTTTCTGCATCGACAGATCCATCTTGAATACAGAGAATGATTGCATTTGGATTAGACATATACGATGTTGACATTTGACGAATACACTCTCGTGTATCAGGTGCCATGCCTTGGGTTACACTCTAATAAAATTCATAGAAGATTAATAATAATGTATTACTTTTTTTAATATAAACAGTTACAGCTTACACTAATAATACCAGGTAGATCTACTAGCACCATCCGTTGTAACCCAGGACCGCGAACAGTCATAGAAATAACTTCATTACTCACAGAGTTTCCACGGCTTACACTGTTTTTCATTCTTATTTCTACCTATTCATTTAATTATGAATTATAATTAAAAATCATAACGTATTTATGTATACATTAATATACAAATAATGCAAGTCAAATCCAAAATAATATTATTAAGTCAATAGTAATGTAAAATCAGTTATAACCGAATATTCACATAAAATAAATTCACACAAACAATAACGAAATTAAAAATAGTGAACATGGAATATAATAAAATTATAACGGTATACATTTATTTATTTTTTTTTAATAACATAATTCATGTTTAAGTCAAATGTTAAAGTTTGAAGTTTTCATTCAAATTTTTTGTTTGAATTCAGCTAATTTTTTTAACTTTAACATCAACAGTACATCATTTAATAATCATATGTGAACTAATCTTACTTCTTTTCTAAGTTCAGATAATTCAGATTCTTTAGTTAAATCGAATTCTCTAGCACTGTCTTTAAACTGTGCTACATGATATGGGCCTTCACTAAGTGTTACTTTGACAGGAGCTCTGGTCATCATTTCTCCGGCTCCTCTGAAGAAAAAAAATCAAAAATCCCACATAAAGTATTCACATTTATTCCATAAACTGTATTATTATCCTATATTACCTAGGAAATATTCTTGCTTGTGCTATCATTTCTAAAACTGATGTCTTTCCAGAACTCTGATCACCTATCACAATGACTCTGGGCAAATGATCTTGAGTTTGGTAACTTGAATCATAATCATTCAATTCATCTAGTAGTTCAGAATACATGTCTATCAGTGACTTCTAAATAATCAAATATATTATTTTATATATTATAAATAAAATAAATAAAATTATTTTAAATTACTTTAACTTTTCTCATATTCATTTTTTGATTATTTTTAAGTAAAAGTGTTTTTCGCAATTCTTTATTTTCTTTTTCCAATCTTTCTAATTCTTTTTGATACCTCAACTGCACTTCTATTATTTCTTGTTGTAGCATATCTATAAATTATAATACCAATTGAATAACCAAATATAATCATACTGGTTCAACAAATGCATAAGCTAAGCCTTAATATTAATAATAATAAATAATAAAATATATAAGTACAATAAACAATTATATTAATAACTAATACTGACCAATTTTTTGTTTGGAATCTGATGGTTTTGGTGTTGACGCTTCGACAATGATAGGAGTTATACGTTCAGCAACATCAGCTTTATACATATATAAAAATAAATAAAAATCAATTAACTAAATACAAAGCACATAAAGTGGTATAAATCATTTTTATATTGTTTATTTGTATATATTTTAGATTTAAAAAAATCAAAAATTTCAAGGTAAATATTTCTGATAGTGGATATATTAAATTGTATGCAATATTATGAAAACTAAAAATTGATAATAATTAAACAATATATTATCCATATAAATTATACCTGTAATAATTTTAGCAGCATTGACTTAACAACATATTTATAAAAACATTTCAAAGTATATGTATTATTAGTATTATTACTACTTACTAGTAGTGTTTTAAGATTTTTAAAAAAAAGTCAACATTTGTAACAGAAAATAAAAAGGAAAAGAAATGGCAAATGGAAGAACTTAAATAGGTTATAAAAATTGAACTTAATGTGTGTATACAGTGTCACTTGGTAAAATTTAAATATGAGTAACTCAACTATGTATGTACATTTTATTACATTTAAATAAAGTTATTAGACATTTTGTAATGATATGCACGCATACATTATAAAGAAAATGTAACGGTATAATATATATATATTATATCTATAACAGTAAAATTATGTACATGGTATCAATAAAATCTTAAAGACACTTGTTAGGTGAAGGGTTGAACATCATAAAATAATAAATTTGAGAAATGTCAACTTTGGAAATTGACCTAGTTTTCAGACACTATCTAACAGTAAATGTTTGAAGGCATTTGCTAACACGGACAGCAACTATCAATTCATAAAGGTTGCAATCATTATAGTTACGTAAAGAACACACCATGACTATAGAAGCCATAAATTTTGGAAAAGTTTTTGAAAAAAGCCAGTCATCATCTAAACACCTCTGGAGACCCAGGTCACCAGTGTGGCCACTCTCAACAACGAACAGACCTCAGCTACTCAGTTACGGATAATGTACACGGCAGAGGGACATCACTCTCACTTTTATTAAGTGAAAGGAAATAATTAAATAATCAGAGTACCCGTGTACCCATTTACACACTGCAGGGATTTTGTAATCTCACCTTGCCATTATGTGGACTCATCGCACTGCCAGTAGGTTTTTTTATAATTTATTTTTTGTTTTATGATAATTTTATTAATACGTATACAAATTAATATTATAAATTAAGTTACTCATATTTGCTTTAACCAAGTGTACAAACATCAATCTGCCATAAATACATAATTAAAAAAAAAATAAATAAATAAGCAAGGAAGGTAAAACTAAAATATTTTATTTAATTTTCTATTTTTTTTTTTTAATTCATTGAAAATAAAGATTGTAGTTTTTCTCTCACATAAAACTCACATTGGACTTCTGAATTAGTAATCTCGGCAGCCTTAAACGCTTCGTCAATATGAAATTCAAGCCATCCCTTTAATTTTCCCAATTTGTCATTAGATTCTGAAGAGTCTATAACATAGAATATTAACTGTTTATACAGTCTAGAGTTTAGATACTAAATACTTCAGGATTTTAACGTATTTAAGTTCTTCCATTGAAAATTTTACTATACACTTTAAATTCTTACCAAAATCAATATTCTTCACAGTATCTAAAATTGATTTCAATGAGTTTTGAATAGAATTAACTTGGTCATTGTTTGATAAAATATCTTCTAACCAACTTAAGTCGGGTAATGAATCTTTCCATTCTTGATATTTCTATAACATTACATATACTCTTGAGATTAATGAACAATGATAATAATAATTACACATTTAGTGGTACACGTACTTTTGAAGCTGTTACACCACCACCAACTGCAGTGCCTAGGACAAGATATCGCAGTTTTAAAACAGAACTTATAACACGCATAATTGCAAAGTTTCTAGACAGCTTCGGATTGTGTATTCTAAATAATAGATTATTGTTCATTCGACGTTGTATAATGTGACTCATATTTCTTTGCTGCATATCACGACTATTATATTTTTTAATCAACTTGCGATTCCTTAAAAGGCATACAAGAATAGGTCGCCTACAAGCCAATATCTCCATTATAAAGTAATCTGAAAAATTTAAAAATTTAATGACATAAAAGTTTTAGTTATTCATTAACCTTAGTCGTCTATATTACTAAGTTCAAAAGAAGTTGATCTTAATTAAATTAATTTTAATTAACGCTGTTGAAAACTGTATACAGAATATATCGACGCCAAAACAAATAGTATAATACGTTTATTGTTGAATATAATAATATTATTATTAATTGCATATATGATATATATATATATATATATACACACACACATACAATATTTCTATAAAAATCTCCCGAACTTAATGTTGTACAACATTTGCGTGCTGAAAATTTTCGTGAATTGCGTATTAATGTTATAACGATGCGAACGTACCTGTTCAATGTCTTTACGTTGGGAAATATAATTCAATTAAAAATGATCAAATAGGAACAAAAAATTAACAACAAAAATTTTTTACAATATTTTTATGTACATTGATAAGTATAATGCAACAAACAATTTTTTATACAATTTACTATAACAAATAAAAATTAAAAATAATAATAATTGAATAGAAATCGAGATTTTTCGTTTTATTTTTCACGTTCTTGTCAGTGTTCCAAACTTCTGATGTTCCGACTGGTGTTATCATATCTGCGGTATTATTGATTGACTGATAATAAACAAAACATGTACGCCAGTGGTGCGTAACCTGGGTGCCGCGAGAACGCGAAATTTTAATAGGGGTTCGGCCAATAATTTTCAATTTAGTTTAATTAAAAAATAATTATCAAAACAAGCCGTGTCGATGTTACTTCCATTTGCTTCCACTTATTTGTGCGGAACAGCTGTAGCTTAATCGGGGGTCAGATTAAATGTCGAAGCAACAGTCTCAAATACATAACTCAACTTAGAATCAATCGTGTCTAAGATTCTCAAGAACAAGTCTCTCGACAATAACAAGTCTATTAAATCATTTGTCATTTTTATAATTTTAAAATTAGGTAATAAAATGTTTATTATTAAATTAATTTCATTACTTTTTTTTTAATTTCAGATTTAATTTTCATTGTAACAATATTACGTATTAGGTATTAATAATGTTTATATTTCGGATTTGTTAAATTGAGCAAATATAAAATCGACTACAATTAACGATTTCATTTATATATAATAAAAAAAAAAAATGTTGGTAGGCGTCGCCTCATCGAAATGAATTTGTTGGGGATCGTGGTGGATCAAAAAAAAGTTACGCACCACTGGTGTACAGTATTGGTCGGTTAGTTCGACCCACGGATATAAAATATCAGATATTTTCTAAAGGTTCGACCAACGAAGTGATAACAGCTTTCCGGATAATATGTATTTTTGTATAGGAATCTTATCTTGGTCATCGGACGGTGCATGTACGGTTTGATACGCGTTGCCGGATGATTTTATTGGTTTTTGACAATTTTTTTGTATGCGTAATCTTCATAATTCCACTATAAAAAAAAAAAATATGTTTTTATTTCACTGACAAATTTGTAATAATATTACAAATTATTTTTTTATATTTTACAAAAAAATAATATATATATATATATATATATATCAAACTGATAAACGTATAATAAAAATAATTATTTTATTGTTTGTTACACGTACTTTGTACTGAATGCGCCGTTCTCTTTGTGACATACAACTCCTAATTATTATGTTTTTACAGATCAGGTTCATCTAATCTGTTAGATTGGACGTGCTGCGATATTTTTGTAATTAGCTTGTGGTAAATTGTACATAATCGAATTTATCTGTACATCTGCTATGAGAATATCCTTTTTTTGATATAGGAGAAAAACTAATTTCGACGTAACAGCGTCGGTAGGTGATTGTGTGTCATCGTTCTCAGAGACCAAAAATTTGATCGTCGCGTCTTGCAAACCGTGTACTTTACTTAGTCATGGGGCGGTGGGCCGAATTCTCCGAAATAGTTTTCCAATTTTCTACTATAAAATATAGTTTTAACATTTATCTATGTATATCTCGTCCTATAACCAACGTTCCAATTGACTGTTTGCCGCGAATCAGATAGTAACCTGATTTATTGGTGGTTGACTGAAATTTCTAATGGTAAAACAATTGAATCCATTCATTCGTATTCGAATTTAAGAGAAAATAAGACGAGAACCGTCTAGAGTTCTTATAATAATAGGTTAATATATAATTAGTCGTTTTCAATTTAAAACCCTCCAACTACATACCATACTCTGATCTTAAATTACCATATATCACATAAGTATCTACAAATTACTACGAATATTTTAATAAACGCGTAAAAAACACTTATCTCCAAAATGTCATCCTAATACAAACCAGTTTAAAGATTAAAAGGGCTGTAATGTCTTGATTCTTGACCTGCTTTTTAATTTAACTATATATATATATATCATATGTATTAATCATATTGTAGTCTCTCCATTGGGAGAATTCTACAATTCTATCACTTTTGCCCTGTATCATCTGCTATTAGTTATCCTTTTTTTACCTTGTGTAACAAATTGTTTACATAAAAATTAAAAAAAAAAATATTAATCTAGAATAATTATAAGAATCATATATTTGAGAATTTACAAATATACGTAGACTTATTATAAAGTGTGTATTTGGTGTTATTCTATATTCAAAACAATAAAAATTAAAAAAAAATTCTTTTCTCTCTACAAACATTTTCATTTCTTTAATCCTAAAGATTTATTTTAATGTTTTTTTCATTTCTAATGCAAAGTAAAACCATTTACAACAATATATTATACATTGTAAAGGTGCAGTTGATTAATATCCTGTTGTTAGTATTCAATTAAAGAATGAATGTTTCAAGTCTAAACGAGCCTATAAAGTTAATATTGACTCAACGACTGTTGAGTGATTTTTTAGTGTATAGGGACTCATGATTTTATGCATTAAATACATATAAATCAATAACAGTTAAAATTAATTTCAAAAAAATTGCTCAAAAATTTATTTCAAGAACATCCGAGAAAATCGACATTTAAATATATTATTTTACATTTTTAAATAATTTTTATAATTTTGTATATATATATAATTACTTATGATCTATTTATTTTAATAACAATTTGTAAAATAATATATTACTACAATATATTTTGGTTTTGTATCAGTTTTTTATTTACAGCTATTTTATAATCTTATGCTAAAACTTATTAATTATTACATATGTACATAATAAAAAAAATGTTTTTATATTTTGTAGTTTTTAAATTTCGTTTATTCGTTGATGGTTAGGACCATTATATTTTCACTTCACCACTTGAAAAATAGTTCCTGTACCTCTATCCGCTTGTTCTTTACATAAGTATAATAATAATAATGAATTTTTTGATAAGGATTAACAAAAAATTTTTTATATTAAATATCAGCGAATTTTAAATTATATGTTAAACAAAATTATTCAAAAATAATTATATTGTCGAATTGACAACTCACACATAAAAAATGTCAAATTTGCCAACTGAAATAAATTGGGTTATTGAAGTGGGAAAGGATGGGAGGTATAAATATTCTCAACACATTGATATTTATATTTAGAAAATGAGCCAATCATAAAAATGATTTTATTACAGACGTGTTATAAACTATGGATCTAATACGAATTTTAAAAATCTTTCCATTATTTCAGATGCATTAATATTTATTATAAACTAAAAGAATATAAAAATACTCTGGATAACAAATAAAAATATTCAATTAAAATATAAGGGAACCGTATTGTCTGCAGTTTGTACATTCCTGTACATCTTATAAGAAAACTAATAATATATCTACATATAAATAATATAAATACTATAACTATGATAGTATTATTATTATTATTATTAATATTTAGAGATAAACAAATAACATTAGTATAGAAAATTAAAGTTCAATGCATTAGATTTTAAAGTCTAAAAAGTCAAATACATAAAGCGCAATACGTTTAATATATTGGTTTAAGTACTTGTTAGTTTAATAATATTAACATTCAGTTAGAGATTTTATCAAGAAATTTTTCAATGTTAATAAAAATTGATTTATCTTACGAACTTAACCATTTTGTATTTTTAAAATATTTAACAATGGTCAACTTTGAATCAAATTTAATATTTACACAATGTTTAATACATTAGAATATTAATTAGATCATTAGGAATGGTGATAAGAATTAATAATGTATGCCTACGATTGGATATACAATGTTCATTGCTGTAACAAAACGTATAAACAAAATAATATTACAGAGTTGTTGTAATAGCTGCTTTCATTGCATAATGAATTTAAATAAAACAAAATACCCGCTGCTTTTACAACTTTTATTTATTGATGAGTATAGACAAAAGTATACGGTTTTCCCTTTTGAATGGATATTATCATCATCTATTGATCACAGTTGTGAGTACCCTGATAATATACATAATTTTTTACTTTAACCACTTTGACAACGAAAAAAATATTAATTAATTAGGCAATATAAAATCGATATTCTCCTAGCCTAAATCAATCTAAAGCAAGTATACATAAAACATTATTTTTTTGGTTTATAATAATCAAATAAATTTAAAATGAGCTATTTTTAAAGTTGTAAATTATTCTATTTAAAATAAGACTTAAGATTAAAATAAATACAGATGTTTTTATCTCATAAAAAATATTGAGATAATAGAAACGAGGTCAAGCCTTAAATAATTATAATAAAATTTAAAAAAAATTTATAATAAAAAGATCAGAGGCGGAGCGAGGACGTTTCTACTTAAAAATTACAAATTAATTTATTACTAATAAACATATAGTAAATAAAGCTAAAGTTGATCAATATTTTTAAATTTCTGACTTATAATTATTAGTACATAATTTATATTTCACGGTAGTTAACATTTTTAAGCATGTTTTTTATGTTTTGTGTAAATGTGTTGAAATTTCGTGTGTATACTTATTTTTATATCACAGATATAAATGTGACTAGTTCACAATTTTTCTGTGTAATCCCACCAGTCTTTCTCATAACCTTCGTGGACATGCTCCAATAACACTTTTCGCCGACTTTCGCAGTACCTAAAAATTACAAAATATTGCTCAAGTAATAAAATAATACATATTATAACAAATATTATGTGATGAAATAGATGTTTAGGATTATTACCGATATTTGTCTTGAACTTTCTGTTTGATGTCAGCTAAATTTTCTGAAGTTATGTCTCTTTCTAAATATTCTGACAGAGTTTCTGTAGCACTTTCTAAATCTCGTTGGTTATCCTAAATGAAACAAAATATTAAAACCCAACAGAAAAGAAATGAATTACATTTAATTGAATATTTACCTCAAAAAGAACAGATTGGTTATTTTTCTTCAAATAGTATGCAAATACATATGTGTACATGAGTGTTTGTCTACATTGACATAATATGTCAACAGCCTTTTTTAAAAATTGTACCTGGAACATAGTAGTAATCCATAAATACAGGATGATTTTTTTTGTTATGAGCCAGTTATATCTCAGAAAATATAAATAATTGATGTTTACATTTATTATTAAATTTTCTTATAAGCTTTTTACACATTTCATACTATATTTTTTCATAATTTAAATTCTTATACAACTACTCCTTAAACAACTACACGAACTTTACATTTTTAAATGGCAACCAACAATTTTTATTAATATTTTTATGGGAATCACACGTTGTTTTTAAAATCTGATGAATAATAAATAACTCGAGTAATAACTAATATTCATTTAAATTTATAACACGGTAAGACGGAGAAGTACTATACTAAATATTGAAAATATGCTCTTTTGCACACTTTATTCAGAATTTTTTAAGCCCAATAGGGGTCGTTTATTAATTATGTATAGGACCTGAGGAGGTGAGGGATTTAAAAAATCTCTATAGGACCTTCCTTGGGGGTAGAGAGGTAAAAGCCATTCTTATGTAAGTTTATGTAGAAACAACTCTGGTGATATTTTTTGCATGCATTTGTGTCTATATTGTAGAATTATATACATATATAATATTATGTATTATAAAATAATTTAAAATCTTAACATTATGTAAAATAATAAATTATTTTACTGTAACCTTCTTAAATGAAATTCTTTTATTATAAACCTTTAAGGAAAAATCATATGTTTATGTACAGGAGGGATTCAAGAAATTTACATGTTCTTATGTGGAGGTGAGTGGAGTCAAAAATTGCCAAACTCAATCTTACGTAATTAATGAACAACCCCTTTAATTAAATAGCTCTTCTAATCACTAATATTTATCAAAAATAATTATTTTTATTAGTATAATAAAGATAATATGAATAATTACATATTATCTTTATTTCAAAGTTTAACAGAAACTAAATTTTTTTCACTGAATTATGTGAAAAGTGATTCCTATAACCAAATTTTTAAGTAACAATTGTTCATAAATAGAATATTAAAATTAAAAATGAAATAAGCATTTTAGCATTGAAAGTAAAATAAGCTGCAATTTGTCAACCAAACGTTTGTTTTAGTATAAGAAGTAGAGATATAATTTTAAAAAAGGTTTGAAAATAATTCTTAAATGATTTAACAAATGAATGAATAAAAAAACACAAATATTTTTTCAAATCGTGGCAGATATTTGCTGGTTCATAATAAAAAAATTCTGTATAACACAGTGATTAGAATTTGAAAAAAATAATTACATTTTATATTATACAATCCACAATAAAATTGTACCAGAATTAATATAGAAATAGAAAATATTTTACCCTATATTTTTCCATATAATAAATGTAAATTTTCAGTAAACTCTGAACCATGAAATAATGCAACCAGATGGACAGCAAAATAAATCTCATTACTAATTATGAATCTATTTTCTATAGATAATTTCTAATACTAATAAATGTATAATAAGATTTACTTCTAATAGTTTTATAATAAAATTACAAGAAATATTGAACTCACCTCAATCCATGACATGTTATGTTGCTGCATTTCTTCCATTTTTTCTTTTACACTCGCATAAAGCTTATGTTCAAATTTAAGCGATTGCATATGATTCATGTAACGGTTACAGTAAAAAAGATACCTCTGTAATGCAGCCCTCGATCTCTCTTGAGCATCTCTAGCAGCTTTAGCTTCTTCTTCATCATATCGGTTACAATTATACCTAAATAATATTATGATAAGGATAAATATATAAGAATAACATTAATTGATACAACATAGTCTCATAATGATTTACCATGATGATCCATGTGGTTCCCACGGGCCTAGACATACCCAACAAAAGTCAGTTTTGCAATTTTGATTTTTACAAACCATATGATTACAACCACCATCTTTTTCTATAGTGACATTACATTTTGGGCACTCCTAAAATTATATCAAAAGTCTTTTACATATTTTCAAGTAAACATTACTTTATGAATTACTAGTGATGTTATGAACCCAGATTTTTGAGGTCGAACTGAACCGAAACCTAACATATTTAAATTATAACGAACCCTAACCAAACTTACAAATTTTTATTCTAACCCAAACCAAACTGTTCAATGTAAATATCATGCCCGTACTGAACTTAAAATTTGTTGTATTACTTAAAATTAAATTGAATTAGTTAACAATTATTTATTAAATAATAACATAAATAACTATGTAAAATTATATACACAACAGAATATTTTATCATACTGACACCTTATTAATTTACATATTATGTTATAAATTTACAACTAATTTACTACTGGGCGTTCAAAAAATTAAACAAAACAATTTATTTTTGAATCCGTATGTTACGAATATTGGTATAAGAATAATATGTATATTTTAAATTTTCCGAGTAGCTCACTTCCGACACTGAAAATAATCAGGCTAATTGATAACACATTACATCTTTATAAACTTGTTTTACTATGGATTGAAGGAAAAATTACTTTCTATCTAAAAATATTGAACAAACTCTATTTTATTCACAATAATATCTAAATCATAACTGAATTCTTTCCCTGAAAATTTAGTTTAAATTTCATTTCCCAAGATTCAATAATATCCGAACTGAACTATTTTGGGTTTAGTTAGATCTTAATAATTCCAATTATGAGTTTGATTTTCACATAGAACCGAAAGACCTGGGTTCGATTTAAAAATCAAACAGTTTGTAACATCAATAACATTTATTGTTATTAATAACAATTAGTTAATAAATAATTAGACAATTAATAAATTATTTAATTTTAAAGCATAAAGTGGAAAACTTTGAAATATTAAATTCATAATATTACAAATGTTTTTATTTGACTATGTATCAAACAAATAGAGCAACGCGTGTGAGTACTTAATAAGTAAATTTATTAACTTAGTTTAATATCAATTTACAAATGAATAATAATAATAATAATAATAAATGTTAAAATTATATTCTTATTCAATTGAGAACTTAAAATATTGATGTTTATACACTTTTTCAACAGTAATTTTGATATTATTTTCAAATTTTATAAAACCAACTTAAAGACTTTCTATTTTATATTCTTAGTAAATATTACACCAGATGAATGATTATATTCATAAAATTAATAGAGAAATATCATTACAACCAATATTTATGAAGAATTTTAATTTACCTAATTTAATTAAACCTTGTTTATGTAAGAAAACTGACCTAAATGGTAAATGATACTTGGTACAATAATTGCTCTAAATATTAAGTGGAAATAAATTTACTGTTGTTACACAGGATAGAATGAGTATTTTAAAATATTCTTTGCCTTACATATATTTTAAATACTCACTGGTCCATAATTAAAATAATAGCTGTTACTGAGATGGTTAAATGTACAGGAATTTTACAACTAAGGTATTTACACTATAAATATATCGGCGCTATTAGGAGGTGTTTATTAATAGAGATTTTGTTGAAAATATACTGATATTTATTTAAATAAATTACTTGAATTACTTTAGTATTAGCTGCAATCCAATTTGAAGTTTCTGAATCATCATCACACTTTTTAATCCACTTTCTTAATAAATTACATCTAACTGGATCATGCCAATTTTCTCCACACACAAAACAAAACACATGCAAGCATCGACAGATCACTGGTTTAGAATCAATATATTGGGCTTTAATAACGTTGTTACAGTCGGGCGATGGGCACCAACGCAATAGCCGGTTACACTATTTAAAAATAATAAATTATTATTTACTGAAAATAGTTTTATAGACATATAACTCACTTCAACAAAACTATTTGTAATCAGATGTTGGTATTTCATTCGAACTTTCGGATCTCTCACTAACCGCATAACAGTGGCATCATCAACCAATATATCACAACCACTTGCCGCACAAGCAATTGTTTGACCAACGCCCTCTTCAATAATTTTGGTTGTTAAATATTCTGTCCAACACTGTATACAGAATCGATGATTACATTCTAATCCTGTCATCATCTAAAAATAGATACATGAAAACAGACGATTATTATTATGTTTCGTTAAAAATTAAATATCAAATTTGAATTTATTTTTATTTTTTTGTACAAAATATTCAAAAAATCTAATCTTAATACAATTTGGCATAAAATGAATAAAAAATTGACATTATTCTTTTTCATAGTTTAATTCACATTATTATAAATTATTGTAAATATTTTTAACTTTAAATCAAATTCTTTCAATTTTGTAGCTTTACACTATTATAATCAAATCAGAATAAAACAATGATCAACATACATACAGGTATGCAGTACAAATATACCTTTACCTTCACAATTTGGGAATAGTTTTTATTAGCTGGAAATGCTGTGACAGGATCTAAATTTTATAGTAAAATTGTACAAATAATAGATCATTATAATATTCTGATTTGATTTAAATTTGTTTTTATTATATAATAACGTATTTAGTTATAGAATATTAAAATTTAATTTACATTGGTTGGAAGTCTTGCAAAGCAAATAGCACAATCTTCCATTCCAGAAGTACCTCTGCGTGTAGATGTTGGCTGAAAAGAATTAGATCAAATATGTTGATTATTAACAAGAACACTATAATTTCGAAAACAATGATAATTCAACAGATTTAATTATAAAATTTGTATTATTAAAATAATTTTAATATCTAAATATTGTATACAGAAAAAAGCACACGGGTGCCATAATAATATTATTTCAATAAAATTATATTTTATTATTATATTAACCTACTTCCTATACTATATTTCGATAGTTTTGATAAAATTGCTAGTAAAAATATCTTATATATGCAATTAATTTTATCTAAACTATCGGAATAAAATAAAAGTTAATATAATGATAAAATATTAAAATAATATTCGAATAGTACGGATAATATTGAATATTTTTTTTTCTATAAAATACCCAAATAATAAGTAAATACACATAGTATAAACAACACAATAATGTTATCAATTCCGTAATATATTTAAATATAATTAAAGATCGTTGTAGTATTTTACCCTTTGGATAATTGGTTGAGTTCGTTTAAATGGATTAATTACTCTAGCTTCAGAGAATAATTTATCTTGGTCACCGTCATAAAATCGTTCCATTAATTTTTCTTTATCCCATTTAAAATGGTTCAATAAAATGCGAGTGGTTGTAGCAGGCATCTGAAATCAACGAAAGTGTTCCGTACAGAAATTATACTTTCAAAACTTTATTATTGACGAAATGTAATGTATCTCAAGTACGTAATATTAGAAGTTATCGTATATAGGTAAACACATAACGTCGGGGCTTTTGTAATTTAACAAGGTCATGCATAATACGTTTTGTATTAACACATTTGGAAATGAAGTGTTTGTGCTTACTTGAAGCACTGTATTGACGTCCTTGATACAATCGATCATGTGCTGGACAATATTATCAGTGGATAGAACTTCAAAGGGGAAATCATCGACGTCTTGATTCTTTTCACGTTCGTGCCGCACATCAACTTCCATCGCAAAATCCACATCGTCTCCACTGGATTCGTTACCAGAGTCTATATCGTTCAACGCGTCCTCGTCTGAGTCCATCGCAATAGCTAGCTCCAACAGATTAATAACGAAGAAATTTCGATGCAAATGTATTTTCGTGAGTATGTATTTCTAAAAATGTGTAGTTTTTTCAATAACACACTCGACGGACATGAGTATAGGCGCTTCTATGATAACTGAATAACGTGTGTTGTGTGTTTTTCGGTGTGATGTGTATCCAGTACGACGTATTTTGCAGAAAAAAAAATGTATATATTTATTTATTTATTATATATCAGAAATTTCTATCTGTTTAAAAGGTTTTTTTTTTTTTTCATTTCGCCTAGCAAGTTATAACAATCAGTTGTTTTCTGACCCGGTGACGTCATCCATTTTGTGACCACGTTCTCTCTGTAACCTCTTTGATTTTTATTAACGTTTAGCGACGGTAAACACTGTTATACAACGGTTAGATCTCGGCAGTATTCCGATAAGAGAACACGAGCCGAAAGGAAACGTCGTTGGATTTATCGTTGTTACGTTATCAGAAGTTATGTAGAAAAGTTTTTACGAAAGTTAAATACACCGTTTGTTTGACTACATTGTAATGTGATGTATCATATATCATGTACTCAATTCACATTATTTTCAATGTTGTTTCTTCGATAGGATGACAAGTGATTATTAGTGAGGCGGTTAACGTTTGTAATACCGTATACAACGAGGCGTTCGTTCATCTGTGTACTGTGCAGGTCGTTTAAAATATCCCTTTAATATTTTTTATCATGTATCGGTTATTCATTTGTTTTCACGATTTCCGATCCGTTTCGATCTCTGATAGTAATATTATTTTATTATTGTTTTGCCACAATTACAAACATGTAAAACATATCATCGCGTGTATATAATATAGTGCGAAACCACTTGTAAAGTTTTAAAACGCCCGAAGAACACGAGTAGTTGCCTTAAAAATCATTTAGTTTTGAATATGTACACACGACTTAATATCGTACGCATACTTAATAACAGTGGCGTATTTTCAAATTTTTTGTGGGGGGGGGGTCTAAATATTAAGTACCTATAAATTTATAATATAAAAAAAACACATACGAGTTATGATGTAATAATTATATTATGTATATTTCACTACTATTATGATTTATTAATACAAATTAATAGTTTTTTATAATAAAAAAGGTAAACGACAAAAATAACCAAAAGTTAAACCCAAGTTATTTATACAAATATTGTATATATTTTTTTTTTATAATAGAAACAAAAACTCATAATATAAAATTAATATTCTCTTTCTCGGTACCTACGTATCAAGTTATTTATGACTTTTTAAATTTTTTTCTGGGGGGGGTCGAGACCCGGGAACCCCCCCCCCCCCCGTAAATACGCCACTGCTTAATAACAAAACGTGTACAATTAAAAATAGTGTTGAACGCAACAGTATGATGTATATTTTTTTTCCCGCTCATAATATTAAATATTTACGATTTAACGCCTTTAAAAAAAAAAAAAAATACCACAATATTACACAAAAATGCACTAAAAAGTTGCCCTAGAAATTTTTCCCGTGTATTTAAATTCAAAAAAAAAAAAAAACAATTTTGATTGGTTTTGTATTAATATTATTTTTAAAAAAACATCCATTACATATAAAACAAATATTTATATATATATAAATGCGTGAATACTAATTGTACGAGTGTGATACATTAATCGGGACACACTAACCAATTAGTTTTATATTAGTTATTTGCCGCTATCCTGTATTTTATAGCGTGTACCGGTATCCGGGAATGTTATCGAAACTTTAAGAATTACTTAAATGGAACCAGCCGGTCGTAATAGAAGGCACGGGGCGTGAAAAGTGTAAATACGGCCATGTACCTATAGCTCTGATTATAAATTTTAATTATCCCTTTAAAGAATTTCTTAATAACTGTTTTTCGTATTGTTTTTAATCGTTTCGGCTGTTTTATAGGAAGAGAGATTAGTTTAACGGGAATACAAGAATGACTGATTGGTTGCCTATCCGAGAAATTGTAGACGTATTGTTTGAATAGGTGTATCATAGTAAATACAATTCAAACAAGTAGGAGTATTTACAATTTTTGTATTGTTGTATTAGTATATTGCCGGTGTCGGTTTAGCACACCCGGTTATCCGGCGATCTCCGGGGGCCCTGTGGTATTATTTTTAAATGAAGACCCAATGCCATAAGGAAAAATAATAAAGTAAGTACCTAACTTTATTATAATATTTTTATTCGTAGCAAACAAAAAAAAAATCGGAAAAAGAAACAAAAGACTATTTTCTGACATTTTATAATATTATAAAATATTGAAATTGGAATTGTTTTCGTCTCATTGCATCCATTGTACAGTTTAAGTGTTTCTATGTTTTCGTTACATTATTGATTTATACTTAATGATATTATAAAGAAACGAGTACAAAAAAAAAATACTCGAAAAACTCAAGATAAGCCTATTTCCACATGTACAATTTTAATTACACAAAGAATGAAAAACTAACACATGTTCACGCATGTACGCTAACGATTTTTCACTTGTCATAAATACTTGAAAATCTTAAAAGCACGCAACGGAATCAAGAAATTTGCGGTGCGCAGGTACGCTGGACATTTCTTATTTTTATAATTATCTTGTGTCTCCGATCTAATTATTGTTACACATGTTGAATTTCACGAGTAAAAGACAGTGTGAAAAATTATAAGACCAAATGCCCCCGTAGAGGTGCGGCTAAAAGGAAAAACAAAACCACGTAGAAAAACAGACCATTTTTTTAGAAAATTAGGTCAACGTGTACAAAATAATTTTTATTCGAAATAACAATTTAAAATATTATATTTTTTGTATTTTAATTATCTTTATTTATATCGCTATTCGTTTTTTAGAAATTGTAAATTTTTAATGTTTTTTACACTCTTGTGTGTGCATTATTATTTTCTAATCAAAATATTTACATTACGTTTTATCGCGCTTATTTGTATACCTATAAATTTGCACATTTTAATTATTTTAAAAGACTATTTAGAATATGAGGTTAATTTAGAGACCGAATCATCTACAGTAAATGGGGTTATAATTAATTTTAATTTTATATACTTATGTATGATTTATCTACATTCTGTACAGTAAGCAGGGTCGGCAAAAGCTATGGGCGATTTAGACGATCATCAAGGGCGCTGATCACAAAGGGGCGCTATACTGACAAGAATAAGACTTTGATATCATTATTTTTTATTGGAAAAGAGTCTGACAAAATAAACCATCTTCATTTTAATTGTAGCGAATCAAACACTACACATTTTTTTACCGGTTTGAGAAATAATACGTTGAATCTTTGTCATTTCACCATTACTTTTCTACGCGCTTTAAAATATTGTCTTCATTAGTGTTAATGATTGTTTTCGCTTCTATCATTTATTTAATTTTTTTTTATTCTTCGAGTTTTTCAAAAAAAAAAAAACCCTCGTTTTATTTTTGTACGGGACATGGTTTGTTTTAAGGTGTCTAATAATGAGCTTATTTGGTTTTAGCGATACATTTGCTAATGCCATACCAAAAGTAGCACATTGAAGAACATCCGTTCCATTTTCATTTAAGTGTGTAAAAACCATATTCAATGTTACTATCATTATATTTTAATATTTTTATCTTTTCGCGTGGCGATTCATTAATGTTATCGATAGTATTCCAAATTATGTTAATATTTTGTAATAATTGAGTTTTGATTAGCTGAAGTCGGTGTAATTTCTTGCGGTCGTTTGAAATAATTCGTCATTTATGACTGTTTACTCATATCAGAAATATTTTACAATATTAATAAATATAGTGTCAAATAAAAATAAACGAAATATGGAAAACACTGTAAAAATATCAAACGCCCAACTTTACAACAGCATTGTGAACAATGAGCGGCTAAAGACACGATTATCGAAATTACCATTGAATTAAAGTCCACGTGTATTATTGCGGTGGTGGCCTTATAATAGGTTGTATAATCTATATTTGACGTTTATTGTAGGCTATAAAAAACGTCGAAAAACTATAAGTATTGCCAATATAGTGTTTTTTCCGTTTTAAATTATATTTAAACTTATTCACGATAATAATATATACACTCGTATTATGTAATAATGTAATATTTATTGATTTTATTATTTTTTGACCATTTGTATTTAAATTGTAATGAGTTAGCGACACTAAATAATTAATTGACGAACCCCAAGTTAAGAAACATTGGTATAACCATTGATTTTATAATATAATTTTATTAGTTTATTCTATAATCAATGGTACCTATACTATGGTACCTGACTGCAATCGACATCGTATAACTAATATTAAACTATATAAACTTATATATATATATACTCGTACTATAGTCACTAGATATAATAGTATAATTACTAGGACATATATACCAGTGTATATATTAAGCGTATAACACCGCGTGGAGATCAAGACTTCCTAAAACTGTACACATTGTATTCAAATGACGTTAGTCACACGTAACTCTATATTATTATTGACGACTGCACACAGTAGCGAATTCGAATTATAAAATATCATCATTATAATATTATTGTACGTGTAGTAAATATCAGTTTAATGTATTTACACAACTGTACACTCCAATAGTCGTACGCGCATTTATGCGCTGTGTAAATGGTTACACGTTGTTACACTAATTTGTTATAGGGCGTGTGAGTTTATTTTATTAAAAAAAAAATTCGCAAATAGTGTAATAATATGTCTATACATTGTTATTCTCCCGGAACAATATCCAAACATAAAAGTTCTTGTGACGCTTGGATCAGCATTCACGGAAACGTATACGACATTACAAATTTCATTACAGTGGTAAGTCCCTGCATTGATTGTACTGGTTCGCGCGACATTGATTATATATTATACAATTAATGTAGAAATAAAAAAAAATATGTTTTACTTTTATAAAATTAATTGGACAATGTCTGAATACTGAGTACTTATAGTAGTTAATACTATTTTAACACTATATATATATATATATGTATATAGTAATATTGTATTTGTAATATATTACATATTATATTCTCGCCTTGTACTGGTACGCACAATTTCGACAAGGAGATAATAAATTAATATTACATTATTTAAATATATATACACGTGTTTATTGTACTTACACTCGCACACGTTTAATAATAATTACAGGCAGTGTTGTGAACTTAATGTGCCACAAAAAAAAGAAAAGAAAAAAAACCAGAATTTATATACATGCAAAATCGCACTAAAAACCTATTGAGATATACGTTATATATTATTAAACTGTTGAAATGCGGTAGAAAAATTGTTATATTCAATCATATTATTCTCGTCAATAACCAACATAATTACGCTACACAATTACAGATTTTTTTTTAAAAATATTTTTCACGCCTCATTGACCTTTGTTGTATAAATGTAAAATATTAACGTTCCAATTTTTTTTTTTTCGAGTAAATTAATATTTAATAAAAATATCTATATATTTCCATAATATGCTAAAATAAGTTTTACAGTATAGGTATACAAAAACATGAAAATATAAGCTCTCGCATTAAAATACGCGCGTTGAAATATTGTACACATTTTTTATTACTTTTACTAGTTTAAATACCGCAAGTACCAATTATTGATATCGATGACGCTTGTTGGTGTTCAATACGATATGAGACTTGAACTGGTGTACTTCTGTTGCTTCACAGTGCTTTTTAAATAATTTTTGATTAATTAAAAGCCACCTCCGCCTTGTCACTTCTGCACTCTGGAGATACATGTCTAACAATACACTTCATGATGATTTAAAAATCAGAACAGTACAACAATTAGCTACCAAATATTGCTCTAGACTTCACTGAAAATTATTAACACATCCAAACCATCTAATTTTTTCACTCTCGTCTCATATTCTCCCTGAAAATCCAATGTGTCGCATGAAATGATAATTGTGTAGAGACTTATTATAATAAAATGTAAATAAAACAAAGTCACGTTTAGTTTTACCAACGGATAAGTTTTCCAACTTAGTTGAGTCGAATGAAAAAAAAATTGTATTGAAAAAGCTAACAAATTTACTTATTGCGTCTATTATTATTATTATTATTATTATTATTATTATTATTATTATTATTATTATTATTATTATTATTATTATTATTATCATTATTATTATTGTTATTGTTATTGTTATTGTAAGCAGTTAGCAGATTGTAAATATTCTTATAAAAAAAAAACTCAAGTTTGTTGAAGCTTCTCTCCTATCTCTCATTTTCTCTCTCTCTCTCTCTCTTTCTATCCTTTATGAAGCTCTTTTCCAAGTTCAAAGTGTAGCTCATAAATTACTTTTAAAGTAGACTGTGGTATAGCAAAAATTTTAAAGTATGCTCATCATAATTTTTCGGCCCCCAAAATTTTACCACACGGAACAAAAGACTCCCTCCGTCTCCTTAGTTGCGGCCTTAGCAATATGACATGTACATTATACATTACTATAGTGACATTATGCTCCATTCGATTGCTTTAATATAGACTAAAAGATCTGTATTTATAAAACTGAATCTAATGTAATAATATTTAATTTAGCATCCGGGAGGTGAAGAAGTTCTCGTAGAAGCAGCGGGTACAGATGCAACAGAATGTTTTGACAGTATAGGACACTCGGATGAAGCATATAAGTTGATGAATGATTTGAAAATAGGAAAATTATCATCCAAGGATGAGGTAATTTTTTATTTGTTTTTTTTTTATACCATAATATCGTATACCTAACATTCGTGTATACCTACAATTTCATTTTAAAATTATTATCGCCTATCTAAATATCCTCACACGATGCGGACAAATAGCACATTATATCTATAAATGTTAACTGTGCAGTAGCGTAATTAGAGGAGCGCAGTGGCGTATTTGAGGGGGGGTGGGGCGATGGAGGTGATCGCCCCCTTCAAATGATTGATAATTTGATATATTTTAAATAAAATTGTTTTTCAGTACCAATATATGTTGTATATTTATTTAATAAAATACAAAGTATAGGTTTGTGTCTAAAACCTTAACATTTTTAGAGAGTTTTCAAATATGAGTTATAATATAATTTAGAGCGAAAATATTGGGATATTAAAACAAACAAGTGTATAATTCATTCGATGTGCTTGAGTCCTATGAGCGACCCTTGGTTCGCCCCCTCCATAAATTTTTAGTTAGATACGCCATGGGGGATATATGGTTGTCGAAAATCCTCTTATGGAATTTCGGAACAAAATATAAGACGTGTTTTCGATCAAATCTGTAATATTAGATGACCTGGAAAATCATCTAACACTGTTAAAAATTTGGTTATAAAAAAATTAACGCGAAACGAATGTAGAACGTTCATTTGTTAGAAGAGAACGAGACTACACAGTTTTTGAGAGACGCTAACAAACCTTATTAATATTAATTATACGTTACGTTCATTAGAATCGATTAAACGCGGATTGGGTCAAAAATAATAATACTGTCGATGATACACAATGTCCAAGTAAACAGGACGAAATATAAATTATTATGTCAATGCATAACCGAAATCAGTCGATTGAATTCTTTGTTCTTGTAAAATATTACGTTGAATCAAATGAATTAAATAAATGCAAAATTGATTAGTGTGTAACTAATTGCTACATGGATAGGTAATTCGGTTATTTTATAACTTGGCAATCGGTTTTTATAAATATTATTATTGTTAGTGTATTTTGTATCATCGTTTATTTTTGTTATAATAATTTATAATTTATACCTATTACAATAATTTGTTTAAAGTGCATATTTATTTTAAACTATATATATACCTATATTATCGGTGATATTTCGTCGGTGATTCAGTAACCATTGTTGATTGCTAAGACCGATTGAAGAGACTCGTGCAAGACACAAGTAATAATTCTCATTTCTCTCTACAATTTTTCTAATAATATTAATAGTGATATATTATAAAATACTAAGCAAAACGATACGTCTTATAATAATGTTTTATTACTGACGATGAGTATATTATTTAACTAAAAAAATGTAATTTTACAAACTATAATTTTATGAGATATCGAATAAGTACTGATTAAAAACAAAGTCCTTGAAGTATAATATTTAACTAAGTACTACTATTATTGTTGTTACATAAAGAATTAATAACAATCAAATAAATGATTACCTACTTCAATGATAGCCTTCGAGTAATCAATTTGCGGATAAGCAATTCAATGGTATAGGTGCATTTATTTATTAATAGTTCATGAGGATTAATTAATTTTTTTCATAAATTTATGTATTATATATATGCGTGTGTATGTTTTAATAATTAAAATTAATGTTTGTTTAAATGTTTATGTTTATAAATTATAAAATTTAGTCATGGTTAGATTACATAATAATTAATAATGTTTATATTTTTCCCTTTAAGAGGACGCCGTCATTGTATTATATTTTATTTTATTAAACGCGTCATTAATGTACACTAAAAGAAGAAAAATATATGTATATATATATATGGTTAGAGTTAAGGCAAAATAGTAATAAATAAATGACGTCAATTTACAATAAATTATTTTAACATAGTTTTATTAAAAGTTTAAATTTCATAAAATTCCCTATTCTTACATTCATACGGTTCTTCCATTGTTTCCACGTGATATTAAAATAATAAAAAATATATATATAAATTTAGGTGTATTGTTTTCCTGAATATTGAATAACTTAATATAATTATCGTGTGATTATAATATAACTCAAATACACGGGCGAATGCAAGTTCCCACACGAGATATAACAGATAGAAATCACCCATGGGTATGCATATACGTAAGTTCCCTCATGAAAAAAAAATCCGTACGTAAGTTCCCACACGAAAACCAATTAAATCGAATACAAATTTCCTTCCCATTTTATTTAGACTTAGGACTGACAACTTGAACGTAATTGGTGTGGTTAAAATTTGTTTATTATTGTATTGAATAAAAAAAAGTATGTAATCTAATTTTTAATTGAATCTAGTCCATATAACATAGAATAAAATAGTAATAGTAAGAATCAAATTTTATGTGGTTTATTGTAAAAGCAAAAACATTTCACATAGTCATACTGTGTAATTATTTGTAAGTTGTAGTCTGATATTTCGTTATAAATATAATTTTAGTTTTCTTCGTTTTTTTTTTTTTACTTATTTTTTGAGGTCTATTGGAATCTGATTTTCTTATATATAAATATATTTGTTTGAAACATTTTTAAAACTTCAATTATTTTGTATTGTATATTAGGATGATGATGATAAAAACATTTAATTTCATCTCCGCGTAGGAAAATACATATTGGTGTATTTTTGTTCGTGTATAGATTCAAATAAAAATTGAATTATACTTTTTTTGTGTAACACAAAAACAGGCGCAAATTTTAAGTTTAAATTTTCAAATTTTCTTTCGTGTGAGAACTTACGTACGGGTGTATTTTGTTCGTGAAAGAACTTACATATGTAACCGCTTACTTGCTATGTTCCGTGTGGTAACTTACTAAACTCCAAATGCACTCGGACTCCGTCTATACCAAATTGTGTAAAAATGTCGATGAACTGCCAATATCTCTATCTACGCGCGATCTTATTGCTAAATTCTAGGTCAAGACAAATGAGTATATGACGGAAGATTTTAACCTACATGTACACATTAAACGATATATTCAAAACAAGTTCATATATTAATATGTTATTAGGAGGAAATTGTCGAAACAAGATCGGGAATTCAATTAATTCTACAGACCATTTTCTTATCGTTTTCACGTTTTTAATTGCATATTACAAAAAAAAATCTAGATTTATATTCTTTAAAGAATCATTAACATTATAAGCGTATCTATAATACCCGTACGATTTTAATTAAAATAATAATTATACAAATTGAATACTGGTAAAAAAACGTGTATAATAATCTTTTAAATACCCACTAAATGGATTGAACGACATTACAAACACTGCGGACGCGATACTTACTTTAAAGACACTTTTTTTTTTATATTCCCTTCATTTTTTCAGAATATTACAAAATTCTAAAGCAGAATGAATGCAATTTACAATATTTCAAAATTCATTTCGAGTAAATCGTCGTAAATCCATAAATTATTATAATCATATTATGCAAATTTTATCGATTATTTATTTATTTTTAATAATAGTATTAATGTACGAAATTCATAGAAACATATTCAGTTATATATTATGTATATAATAAATAGATACTTATATTGGTATTTGATGTATTTCTAACATTTTTTTATTCGTAAATAACTGGTATATATATTTTTTTTATTAGTTACGTAAAACGTAATTTATAATATAGTGGAACACGATTATTTATTCACGAATCGTAATTAATATGATTTACGTACACCACCGCAAGTGATATTTATAAATGTTTATTTTTTAATTTATATATTTTTTTTATGACATGCCTACATAATATTGATTAATTAACATTTGTTAGGAAAAACGCTAGAAATGATTTTATGTATTTTGACTTTATATCATGATAATTGGTAAAAAAAAAAATCGTTTGACATCGTTTAACATATCAAACGCATAAAAATATGTATTTTTTATACTTCTACAGTTCAGTCATTGATTAAGTATGCTTAATCAATGGTTCAGTATAATAAATTTTATTATTATACTATTCGATATGTGTATGATATAATCAAACATGTGACGTATATAATTTTAATAGCTACAAATAATAATGAATTATATATCCTGTAATGTACAATAAAGAATCATTTAAACATTTATAGATTTATAACGTTCACAATGAAAATAGGTTAGAAATTGTACTAAAATATATCATATTTCCGTTATTATTACCTAACCGCAACTAGCGTGTAAATATAGCGGAATGGAAAGCGCAAATAGGTCAACTGAAAAAAAATCGATTTTAAATCGGTTTACAATTATTATAATCACGTGAATTTGCTGCAGTGCGTGTTGCCTGATGGAGATAGGTTACATCAGCAAGTTGGAAAATATACTCAAAACCAAAATTTGTTATATAATTTGTAATTATATTCCGAAAACGTGTACACCTCCCCCTAAACCATGTAAAATCGGATTTTTCGTTTAGGAAGTCAAACGTGACCGTTGCACAAATGTTGTGTGTTTTAAAAAATAAAACATTAAACGACAAAATAGTTAATACACGTATTAATATATATATGAGTTTAAAGATAAGATATAATAAAATATTAAAATAGAATTGGGTAGAAAATAATGTTTTGAAATTTCCTGTTACCGATTCTGCATATTTGTTTTGATGTCAGAATTATCTTATTTGAATTTCTTGTACACTCGTTCGTTTTGAATATTATGACAGTTTAGTGTTTAACCGCTTCAAATTATTTAATTCTCTCTCTCTATATATATATATATATATATATATGTATATACTAATTGATAATTTTGTCACGGATTGTTAAAGTAACTACATCTGTCATTTATTCAGTGACGTACGCAGGGGGGAAGATGATGGAGGATATATTCCCCCATGGGCCTTTTTTTTTTTTTTACTTTAAACATGATTTTGAACTCCAGTTCGTCAATATAATATGTAGTTTTTACGTACTTGTTGAAAAAAAATTTATCATCGGAAACATGAGCTGTGGTGATAACTGGATGAGTGGTACCAAAGGCATTAACGATAATTATTACACTTACTATGGTTATATCTCATACAAATGAAGTTGGTGATTTAATCAGAAAACTGTTGTATTGTTTTTTTTTTGTGTTCTGTGTTTTAAAGCGACTATAAATAATATTACAGCGTACTTTTGTACGCGTCAATCATGGATAATTATTTTGTTATTATAATATAATAAATTTTCATTGTTCTGGTTTATGACATTCCCCCCTCCCCTTACGAAATTCTTGTATGTATATTTTTACAATATGTCGCTGATGATATTAAATAACTTTTCGAATATTCAAATGGGTAGAAAACCAAAAGTAGATCCATCTGTTGTCGATGAAGAACTTTTTGTGTGCCGTGAAATTTGAAAGATGTGCCGCGACAACTTGAATTTTTTTTTTTTTTTTTAATCCATCATAAAATAATTATAAAATTTTATTAAAAACAATTTTTGAAACTATTATTAATATTAAAATTAACTTTAAAATGTATTTGAAAAAAAGGAATAAAATTAGTTAGAATGATACAAATAAAATAATATTAATTTATTATCATAAATTAATATTATATTTTATAATATAAAAAAAAAAAAAAATTATAATTATAAATTTTAGTGTGAAACGTGTGCTTGACTTTGTTTTTTCTCCTTGTTTTTCTCGCCATTTAAAAACTTGTCCATACATTTTAATGCAATGAACGTCGTAAAAATTTGTTACAATTCTGACGTGTGTCGTCGTGATGTGGTTTGAACGTAACCGTTTCATATACGACCCCAATTTGTCATCGTATGAAACGGTTACGTTTTTATCGGTTAGTACTTAAAGGACAATAAATAATATATAAATATATACGAGTAGTAGTAGTACTTTATATTTGGAAAGTATTTAATATTTATCCAAAGTGTGCCGTGTAATTATGATAACTAATAATAATGTGCCGCGATGGAAAACAAAGTTTGGGGACCACTGTAGTATAAAATTAAAATAAATATAATGGGTAGAGGTACTCATAATAATAATAATAATAATAATAATAATTGATGTCGAAAATTCTGACCACGAACTGTCTATTTAATCACAAAGGTTAAATATTCGTATATTCTCGGACATTTTAATATAATTATAACGAATGTAACTTTAACGTGTGTTAAAGTTATTTTACTGTTATTCGACCAAACGAAGTTTATCAACGACATTGATACGGATAAGATAAAATCTTGTTTATTACTACTTGACTGTTATTTCTTGATATTATAATGAGTATACATAATATTATGTATACCTCCATAATTCTGTATATTACTACTTTGGTACATTATTATTTTTGATTGTATTACAGTTATTGCAATAAGTTATGAAGAATAAAAATGAAAGCCACAGTAGAATCGCCCCCCCCCCACAAAACTAAAAAAAAAGCTTACAAGGGGGCGGTGCCGCCCACGTTGGGAATCACTGTTTTAAACATTCGATAAATTATGATAAAACGATTTCGGCTCGGAATCGCATTTTTTTTCTCCGAATGCAACAACGTGATAAGTTTTGCCGTCGCTTATTGAAGTTTCAAATTTAAAATATAAATCGCAACACAAATCCCCTTATCCTCGTACAAAATACCCATACAAAAGAACTGGCCCTTTTCTTTTCCGTACCAAATTTCTGATGACACTATTAAACTTTTTCGTGAAGTTTTTTTCACCAAAATTGTTTTAAATACTCCTCCGAGTGTTCCATTATTTCCTATTGAATCCGATACTTGAGAAAGTGCAAAACTTGTTGTTTAATTTTCCAATTCAATTCAAAAGAGTTTGCGGTTAGTTATCTGTAAAAATTTGTTTTGCGACGACAGTAAATAAAAAACGCAAGGTCAGACATTTACCAGGAGTAGATTTGGAAAACAACGGTTTCTCACACGGAAAATTATATGTGGCACGTTCTAGAGTTGAAAAACTAAACGATTTATACATTTAATGGTAACACAAAATAAAACTCTGAATGCGGTATATCTAGAGGTGTCGACCAAAGTCGTTTTTTACAGTAGGTACATATTACTACATTTGGTGTTTTATCTGCAATAGGATAAGAATTAATATTATAAACATATACGGATGGCCAGTACTTTTATATAATTACGACAAAAATATTAACAGTATCTACGAATTTTTTTATTTTAATATTGAAACTCTGCAGGTGGACTGTGATGACCAGCGGGTCGCGGTGTAAACGCAAAATTATAGAAACAACAATCTAATAAAACGTAATTCGTTGATACAATTATACACTTATTGAGCACTTCCCCACGCCCTCCAAAAAATTTTTTTATTCTATTTTTCTCAAATCTCCAAGGCTACAATTGTAAATTTTCAAATGAACGTTCATTTTTTAGATTCTACACAGATTTCCACGGTCGTCGTCGCCGTTATAATTATAATGATATTATAATTTGTAATGGCGCATTCTCAGGTAACATTGATTTTCTAACATTATGGCATTATACAAAATCAATGACATTACTATTGAACACGTCTTGGACTACAACTATTACTACTACTACTACTACTACTATCAGTAACCAATAATATCCGACGGTAGGTATAATATTTAATATTTAACTTGGCAATTCAGCAATAATGCGTGTAAACTCCCCCCCGCCCCGATCATTACCGCCAATGACGATGATATTAGGCAATTAAGGAATAATTATTATTGGAACCGCGCGGAAGTCAAGGACGACGGGGGCGCTTTGTTCCGTCACATTCGGTTTGCGTGCGACGCGTATTCCGTCCCGAATCCCCGTACGCGTTATAGACCTTATAAAATCTTCGCGTCGTAATATTTTCTCTTTTTTTTTTTTATACGGTGATGACGTGGTTATCGCTCGGTGGTGGGGAGTACACGTCCCGTTTAACCACTGCAATAATTAAATGACGTCGTTTGAACGTAAATCTACACGCGCGTACGCAGCGTTCATGCGAATGACCATCGAGTACTACGCGTCGTGTAGACCGTCAGGCCTACTAAATCTCGCTGATGAAATATTAATTACGCGTAAATTATAACAGTGTCGCCAAAACAGGTTTCCCTTATCATTTACTCTGGTGATAAACGATCGTCGGTGGGGGGGGGAGACGACACGTTTACTATATATATTTTGCGATAACAATCGTAGTTATAGTAATCGCGGTTTATTTCTATATTATTATTATTCGTCCTTCTTATCCCCGCCCTATGTTATAAAAAAAAAAAAAAAAATAACCGTACCGGTCGTCGTCGTCGTCGTCTTCTTGTGTGGTGCGCTTATTTCTGACTCGTATGTTCATTACGCATTTGCGTTTTCACCGTTGTTACTATTAATATTGCCGTACAGTCGGCCGCCGTCTCTCTCTCTCTCTCTCTCTCAAAAATCTAACGATCATTCCCCGTTCGTCTTCACATCGAATTCTCCGTCGTAGATCGCGAGACGATTTTTGTAATATTATATTATCCCGTTCACGATGAGTGAAAAAGTAGTGAAAAAATACACGTTGGCCCAAGTCCGGGAAAACGCCGACACGAAAAAACCGTGGATCGTTATCAATGACAGCGTGTACGACGTTACGGAATTTCTAAACGACGTACGTTCATCGCGGTTCCGTTATTCTTGATTTACGTTCAATTCACTCGTGGTTTGTTTTATTTCGTTTCACAGCACCCAGGTGGCGAGGAGGTCCTGTTGGAACAGTCCGGTAAAGACGCGACTGAAGATTTCGAAGACGTCGGACATTCGAGCGATGCCCGCGAAGTAATGGAAAAGTACAAAGTCGGAGAACTCGTAGACGTAAGTCTAATATGTCCGATAGATGGATATTATTGTTACGGGATTCCAACCGGTTTAATCGTTTTCAAAGACTTCCCATTTCGATGCTTATTATAAGCTGGACGATTCGTTAATAATAATAAATAATAGTAATAATGCGAATAATATAATAGTTATCGTTTTCTTATTACTTACGCAATTGTGGTTTTATTAAATTTAAATTGAATATTTGATTTATGATTAAATGTACTCGTAAAAAAATATGTATGCTTATATAAAAAACTATAATTAAGTGGTTATCGTGTGCGTAGCGTTAATGTATTATAATTATGTAACATATGTGACATACTTATATTTTCAGACATTACACAATTAATAATGTTTTTTTAATTTATTTTATACCCGATTAATTAAACCAATTTTTTAATTGCAGGAAGAGAAAAAACAAAATAAGAAAGGTTCGAAGAAATCAAATGCTGCGTCTTCTAGTGATTCGGGAGATGATTTTAGGTTAGTAAGATATTTATACAAATCACGCATTTTTCTTATAATTCTTATTAGTATATCATGTTGTGTTTTAATAAAATATCAAATATATAATAAAATATTTTAATCGTGTTTTACCTAAAGTTGTAATAGATTGTCCTTTTAATTTCTGTTTATTTATTTTTTGGCCATTACTCTTAATGCATGTGTTTAAAACGAATATAATACAGTTAACAACTGCTCGAGTATAAAGTATGATTCATACTTTATTAATGCGTCAATATTTTTTTTTTTTTTTTACAAGTAATCTGACAAATTACTTTTTAAATTATAAGTCTGAGGAAGGTTTATTAACAATTACCTAATATATTCCCGTGTTTATATTTTTGAAATATGTTTATAATTTTTTTTATTATTATTATTATTTAAACAATTTTACTATTTTAATTTTTTATAAATTAATCGACTCAATTTTCATCCAATTTATTATTTTAATTTGTAATTGAATATAAATGATTATTTTATGTATTTTTATTTTACGTATTACTTTATTTGTTAGGTTTTATATTGTTAAATGACTCCTGTCAAACCAGTAGTTTAAAATTAATAAAGCTAGTTTTTTGAAGGTTATGTTAACCAGTTTGGAAGTAATAACATAACAACATTTAAAACTGAATTTTAGAGAAATATTTGTTATAGTATTAAAACGTAGAAATTATTATAATATAGCACTTAATAATTATCATATTTATTATTAACAACAAAAACATTTTCTTTGATACAGTTGTTATTAACCGCTTATTACGAGTTATTCATATTAGATATTTGTAATTCTTAATTTTTTATTCCTTGACATTATGCATTCAAAAGTCAAGAACATATTTTAAATAAAAATGTTATGAATGTTTAATGTATTTTGTTCTTTTATAATTGAAACATGCTGATAACTTTGTAATATATATATATATATATATTATATAACTCAAATACTACATATTTTTACTATACTATTTGTTAATATATATATTTATTTATTTTTTATACCTCTTCTTTATAAGTTCATTACTATCTATTATAAATGCTTGTATTCTTATGTCAAAAATTAATTATATAAAACTTTCTTGGTAATTACAATGAAGTAAAACGTACCTATTAGGTATTTAAAAATGTTTATTTTATTGAAGAATGAGTACAAATATTTATATTTTAATGCATTGCGGGATGTTATAATAAATATTTTGTTGCTTTTAATAATAAATTATTAAAAATAAGTGTATTATTTTTTAGTATTTGGAAATCATGGTTGCTGCCTTTGACATTGGGAGTTTTTGCCATCTTCATTTACCGATACTTTATTGCTTCGTAAAGAGTCAAAGTCATTTAAGTTTAACATAAAGTTATTATTGTCAACCAAAGTTCAGGTGTATTTTGTCAGTGATCAACAGTTAAACTACATTCCAATCTGTGTTAACACTGTTCTTTTCAAAACAATCACAAAACAATATTTGTATCATTTAGAAAATATTAAACCTAAAATTAATATGATAATCTAAATATAAATATTGTCACTAGACACAATAGAAATTAGTACATTTTTGGAATTTAGTATTATATCATTTTTATGTTTGAATTTTCAAAAGAAGAAAAATAATAATAATTAAATCTAATATATTTATATTAATAATAATAATAATAAAAAAAAACACTTCCCTTAATCAATTGTATTTTTTCATTTTAATGACAAAACTCAATAATACTGTTTACTCAATCACAAAAATAATTTTAAACTTATTATATGTATTTGTTTATTTAATAATTATTTGTGTATGAAACTGTTCAGTACCTGTATTATAATAATTAAAGTTGTCTTAAGGGTACGAATTGAAAAATTGTTGAACAATATATTTCAAACAAATTTGTATTTTTATGTTCATTTGTTTAAATGTTAAATGAGTCGATGCTGAATGTATTTTACTATTGATTATGAAAACTTGTATTTAAAATTAATAGCCTACTATTAAATGTATCATTTTTGTAGTTAAATATACTAGTGAAAGTTAGGTTAGGTTGATTTGTTTTTAAATATTGTGTTCTAATTTTTTAATGAGGAAATGTGTCAGGGCCTATAGTTAAAATTCTATAATTTATATGAGTTCTCCCGTGGCTTTGTGGCATATGTATAGAGAATGATATTTTCAAGCATACTTTTATTTAATAATTGGAACTACAGAAATATTACATGTAATTTTCAAAATTAAAATTTTGTTCAATATTATACTTGTTATTTAAATTATTAAGAATTTGTCATTACTTAACCAAATGTAATTTCAGATATGTATTTACATGGTATTTAATCAAAGCATAATATTACTACTTGACATTTAAAATAATATCATAATTTAAAAAAAAAAAACATTTTTGTTTTTTAATTTGCAGTTATGTCTCTGTAAAGTGTTTTTGTTGAGATATTACTTATTTGTTATTTATATGTTTACAGTAGTATGTGTAGTGACGAGTGTTATCAATATGATTGTTTTTGTTTTAATATCTTATATCGTGCTTATAGTAGGTACCCAGCAGATGTAAAATCAACGTTTGTAAGTATTTCGTATAAATGGTAAACCCTTTGCAACAACAATCTGAGAAGAATTCGCTTAGTATAGTGTTGAGTGAGAAATTTTGGTGTTATGTGTGATTATAGGAGAAGAGGATATACTCTTGGCTGTGAGTTCATCACAGATGTCACGCCTGTTACTACGAGTATCTGGTGTAAACTGTTGCATGACAGAATTGATCTGTATGTGTACATTATAGATCTATTTGTTTTACTTTACAGTTGATAATCGTAGTTTTATCGTAATAATTGCTGTGGTAAATAGTACTGTTAAATACAGTACAGATTTATATGAAAATTATAAAAACCTTTAAAGTGCTACCCTCGCCCTCCAAAAATTAAAAAAAAGGACCTATATAATTTCACATAGAAATAAAATTCAGTGTTGTTATGAACTGTTTGAATATCAAACACTGAAAAACGGAATTCCAACTGGAATTGTTAAGAAAGTAAAATTCAATTAAGGTATAAATAAATAAAAAAAATATTTTTTTTTTTTTTTTGGTAGAAAATGATTTTTTCTCCCAGTCTGTGGTAAAACGAGTTTACAATGATTTAATATGATGGAGATCCAATGTAAGTGGACGGATCTTTTTTCCAAACCAAATGACGCGGTCATAAAAGTGATCAATTACTGGACAGGAAGAGGAATTTAGGCTGACTTGACACGAGACAAACAAACAATGATTTAATACTATTTATTATTATTATTATTATTTAATATTATTATCGATTAGCCTAACTGTTTGAAATGGGCTACTGAGAAAATTCTAAATATATACATTATTACATTATCAATATTTGTAGCATTAGGATTCAAAAACAGACAGACGGTTTTGTTTTTCCTTTTTCTAATTCCCAGTGGTAAATTAGTTGCTAAATTTCTAAACAAATTGTCACTTATAATACATATAATAAGGTATGAGATAATATTCGGCTGTATATAATATAACAGTTATTTTATGAATTAATAATTAATTGATTCGATTACATTTAAAATCTGTTAAGTATTTTATTTGTTTTTTTAATATTATAAAAACGAACTAAAAATTTAAAACTCTTTTTGAAGTTAGATTCGATTTTTAAATTGATATACTTCGGTCAGAGTTCGACTTAGAAATTCTGAGTTCGCTTATAACATGACAAGATTAAAATTGAAAACCCATTTTAATACTTCTTTTTAATAATTAATACTAATTTTATTATTTATTTTTACGATTACACGTATGAAATTATATTCCTAATTATCGCGTTCCATTTACCTAATAAACGTATTATTCGAAACATTAATACCTAGTGTATCCCAGAAGTATCTATATGCGAGTATAAATTATTAATTGGATAAATGTTTAAAAAAAAAAAAAAATTGTAATTATTTATCAACGATCGTTTTTTTTTTTCATTTTTAGGGCATTATATGTATATATTATATATAAATATCTTATGCTTGTAGTATGAATAAATAAATATAACATATCTACTCATATGTACGACGCCTATTATAGAGGGTAGGGCAAAACAGGGCAGTTGATCGATCCCTTTTGGACAAATAATATGAATTTGTAATTTAATAAATATTATCAATGATATTAGTGTATGAAAGAAGTCCTTTCAGTTTTGACTTTTTTTTCTTACAAAACAAACATTTTTTTTTACATAACCTTCACTATAAAATACTTTTAAAAATAGCATTGATAAAGTTTTATGTATTTATAGTACATTTTACGTGAAATACAGGGAGGGTCACGTACAGTAGTGACTCATCAGCGGTCTATACGGAATATGTTGAACTTACGTCTATGTCAGAGATAATAGAAGAAAATATTTGCAAAATGTTCGTCTCGAGTACTAAAATTTAAAGAAATAGCGCTAAGAATTTCTATGCCACCTCAACCAAAACGAATCACACGGGGGAGGGGTAAATACGATTTTTTCCGCGGAAGAGGTTCAGAGGACATTTCGAAATAAATATTTTCCATATATTATTTATTAAATTTGTTTTCAATGAAATAATGCCCCATATAATTACAAAACAAAGTCCAATTCGCCGATTGTTAGTATTCGATTGGTCAATACATTCCGCATTATATATTGCGACATACCTACGGTTTTTATAAAGAGTACAGATTTTTTTAAAATACTTGGACTTAGTTTAAGAAACTATCGAATATTCTCGTGTTTTCTACAATCAAGTATAGAAATCTGCAATGGTTCACATATAGCATTGTATAATGCTCGAAATCATGAATTTCAATTACATTATATTATATAGCAATGTAATTATTATAATGCGTATGGAAATTCGCTATTACTTTCACAATTATAACAAAGTAGAATTTCAACATTTTAAATAGGTAGAACAATTTTTTTTTTTTTTTAGGTTTAAGGGAGAGGGAGGAATGAAAACCCCTTGCACAAAATCTACGCCATTTCGGTGGGATACATCGGATTAATGGCAGCCATATACGTATATGTATAAAACTGCTTTTTTGTTGAATTTCAATACGATTTTTGGGTATTTTTTTAAAATATTGTGCCTTAATCATAACTTATATATATATATTATATCTTTCTTTTTAAAAATATTAAAACGTTTAATTTCGTTTGTCATGGTGAACATAATCGTTTATCAGAAACAAACATATACTTAACTGATGAAAAAATAACATAATATTTATGTCGGTTGTAATTTGTGTCGCAATTTATCGTGTTGATTTGTGTGTTATCATTAATCAATTCGTTTCTGTTCGGCAGGAATGTTTCAAAAACGTTTCGTGTTTCAACATTTCTATAGATTTGTCGAAATACGTTTGAATTTTTTTCTCAATTCGTCCGAGTACTTGTGTATTTTGGAAAAATCTCAACGATTTCTTCTCGATCAACCGCTCCCCCCACATTTCTTACTACTGACACTGTCGGAGACCACTATATATTATGTGACCGCGTATGACTATAATATCGTTGAATAGCAGCACTACAAATTACACGCGCGTTCGAGGCGAGAAATCCGTGGCAAAAATGGACATTTATCGTTTAAAATAAAAATATTTTCTCGTAATATTTCCATTTTTTTTTTGTTTTATAAGGGGAAAAATCCAATACTAATTGCAAAAAGCAAAATCCAATAATTAATGGGGGGGGGTAAACAAAATCGCCACGACGGGGTGGGGGGGTATTAATTCGTCGGCCGTTCAACACGCGTACAACCATATATTATGTATACCACAGACCAATATATAAGTATATAATATCTTAGTCCGGGATAATAATATTATACCATAAATCGACGTTATCTACGAGGCGGAATCGATGACGGACCGTAATTGTGTGTCTATTCTGTGGTATAACGATACGGTGCGGAAGCGCTGGAACTCGGAATATTATGTGTACAATAATCGAGTTCAACGGTCGGGGGGAGGTCGTGGCCGCCGCGGCGGCGGTGGCTCTGCGAGTTGTCGGCACCGGGAATTTTCAAGTCGCGGTATCACGGCCTCACTGTTTCCCGGCGTAAACAACAACAACAGCAACAGCAACAACAACACGGCCGCGAGTTAACCGTAAACTTTTCTGGCCGCCTTTTCGTCAATATTTTTTCGGAGCCAAAACTCGATTTTATCACTTTTCTTCGCGCTATAAACAAACGGTTGCGTCTCGCGCTCTCGTTAACGTACGCGCACGCCGCTGGTCGTTTCGCCGCCATTCTTTCGCCGCCGCCACCGCCGGTTTTCTTTTTCTTAATAATTTTTTTGCGTTTTCTACGGTTTAACGAACGACCGACGCACCACTTTTCCGTCCCATTGGAACACATAGCAATGGCCGCGAATTTCGACACTCATGTGACCAGCAGCAGCAACGCGGGTTCGGGACCTGCCTATGGCGAGACGTCTGCCGCTCTGAGTGAGTACGCTGCGGCGGGACACCCGGGTCACGTTAATATTTGCATTTATTGTTACGGTTTTTCTCTTGTTTACCTACCGGCAGAGAGCCCGCCGACGGCGAAGGACGAGTCGTTCGTCAAGTTGCGCGAGACGTTTGTCGTCCAAGGCAAAATTGGCGCCGGCACGTTTAGCAAGGTGTACCTGGCGTACATTAGGGGCGACGTCCAGAAGAAGCGGTACGCAGTTAAGCACATTAAACAGACGACCCATCCGGAGAAATTACGACGCGAGGTTTTTTGTCTGCTGAAGATCGGGTGAGTATAGTTATTATATTGTTATCCTTTTATAACAGTCTAGTACTTTCTTGTATTTCTCTGGTACTCGTGTACATTTTACTCTTATCTTGTATGTCGGTCGCACACTGTTTTTTTTAAGTATAAAATACGTTAAAATACAATTCGTGACTACTTCCTACTGATCGTTTGGCCACGCATCAGTTTACAGTTATTTATGATAATTAGTAATTACGTTCATATGACCCGATTGCAAGTTGATTAATTGTATTCTGTAGTGAGACTCATTATTATTTTTAATACCCATCTACTAGGACCAAGATTTGTTGACATTTTCTTTTTTGTTTATTCACATGTTAATACGAATTAATAATGCATCACTTTTGGTCTTCCTGCATTACTCAGTTTGCCAAATATCATACGGAAATTTGTTTGAATCGTATATATTGTGTTTGCACAAGGTTTTTTTTTTTATTCGTATGTAATTTAATGTTATCGCAATTCTTCTATTATATTGAATTCTTTTTTCTTGTGACTGTTAAGCCATTACTTATTTTTTTGGACATGAAAACTAATAAAAAAAAAAAATAATAGTAATAAAATGTATTGCTTCAAGTTTAAAAATACCATAAAATCCTTATTTTTTTGTTTTTTTTTTCAGAGGACAAGATAATGTTATGGGTTTAATAACGTCATTGCGAATTGGGAGTTCTGTTTGTTTGGTAATGCCTTATATCAAGCATGACCATCCATTGGTAAACATTTTTTTATTCTATTATTAATTTTAAATTATACATACTTTATATTTTATAAATATAAATAAAAAATAATCATCAGTACTTAGTCTGAAATCATAGTTTTCAAATTAATATTTTATTATTAACTAATTATTAAATGTTTGTAATTTTTCAGACTTATCTTTGTTCAATGGATGCTAATGAATTGCGTTTGTACATTAAAAATTTATTAATTGCATTACGAAGGATTCATTCATTCAATATTGTCCATAGAGATGTTAAGCCTAGTAATTTCCTATACAATCGTTCAACTTCAACGTAAGTAATTTGTTTTATAATTTTATAAGGCATTAATTGTATTTTCAATGTTTATTTTCTTTTTGTTTTAGTTTCATGCTCACTGATTTTGGACTTGCTCATCCTAGCATTAATCCCACTAGACCTAAGCAAATTAAAAGTCTGCCAGATAATAAGTCTGGTACATCTACTTCTAAACAAAGAAGTTCCAGTTGCGACCTCAATGTAAGATATCTTTTAATGGTCAAAAAAAAGTTTAAATTTAATAATCTTACGATTTTTAAATTGATTCAGACTGACCATAAACGATCGAGTTCAGTAACACCTATACGTTTAAGTTCATGTCAAAAACGTATACTGCAAAATATAGCGGATGGCACCAATTCTGTACCTCATGGGTGTAGTTTGAGGAAGAGAACCAAACTAATGATGCCTAAAGTGCCATTATTAAAGGAAAATTCACCCATTAAAAAACAATTTGATGTTCCTAAGAATAATAATCCTAGTAATTCGAGTGCCTCAAACAATTTGTTGAATGTTAGTTTAAATGACTCAATGTGGTATGTGTATTTTCTGGTTGTATTTATCTGTTTTGTTTTTGTAAATAGGAGAAAAACGGCTTTGCTGTTCCAAAAGTGCCACGTATAACATGTGACTGTGTAGGAAAATTGAAAGTGTGCAATGTTTGTGTAAAAAGGCCTGAAATGAGAGCGCCTCGAGCAGGAACGCCAGGCTTCCGAGCTCCTGAAGTACTTTTAAAATACAAATATCAAAATACTGGTAAGTAAAATTTTTCTTATTGTTTTCCACTACATTTTGTCAAAACATAGCTATTATATTAATTCAGATATTTTCTTATGTGAATATAATTTCTGGTTAACAATATTTAGATTGAATGGTTATATAAAAGTTGAATAATATATTTTGTAATATTAATCCATCGTTGGTACTCATATTTCATAACACTACTGTTACACTGTGAGCGCCGCGTTCACATTTATCAATACTATCGATTTATTCTAGTAATTATTTATTGACATGTCATTTTAAGATATTAATAGTATCAAATTAATTTGATAACATTTATAAGACTGACATTCAAAATATTATTTGCATGAGCAATGTGCTCACATGTGTACCAATGATGGGTTGATAATAATATATTTCATAATACTCATTATCATTAATTATTATGTTTATAAAATATGTTAATAAGACATGATTGGTATACTTTGAATTTTGAACTTATATAACTGTGTAAATATTTTATTGATGTATTGTTATCTCTGTAAATTGTTGAAAGTAAGCTCAAGAAATTAAAAGTCTAATCAATGTTTATTTATATTCTATTATTATTATTATTATTATTATTATTATTATTATTTATTATTAACTAAATATAATTTAGAATTCTCAACAATAATGTTTAACTAAATAGCATTTAGATTGTTAAGTTTTGTGATTTAATGTATTCAAAATTTAGAATACTCAGTATTTTGCACTTGTGTTTAGAATTGATATAAAATGTTAAGTATTTTTGTTTTAATGTTTTTAGCTCTTGATATCTGGTCAGTTGGAGTAATTATGTTGGAAGCCATGAGTCGATGTTATCCGTTTTTTAGTGCTGAAAATGATTCTACATGTTTAGCCGAAATGATAACAGTTTTTGGAGACAGGGCCATTAAAAAAGTAGCGAAACTGTTAGGTTAGTATTTACAGAAAATAATATATACATATATATAATTACTTAATAATTGCAATTTTCTTAAAATTATTTATTTGTATTTTAGGTCGCAATGTTATTTGTGAAGTACAAAAACCTCCACTAGATCTTAGAGCAATTTGTCGTCTTTTATGCCATCGGTCTAGTGTACAATCTTTGAATCCAGTAACAGTTTCTTCGAGTGATGGTTTGAATACTTGTAATTTTTGTATGAAACCAATACAACTATCTGGTTGTGAAGTATTTTCAGATAGTTGCAGTTGTTACTTAAACGCTGTTGATGATTTTCCTTATCCTGCATATGATCTCTTAAAAAAACTGTTATGTTTGAATCCAGTGGCTCGAATTACTGCAGATGTTGCGTTGAAACATTCATTCTTTAAAATGGATGAAAAGAAAATCTAAACTTTAAATATTTTTATTATTTATTTATTATTTGTGTTTCTCGATTTTAATTATTTAATTTAATAAGATACTTAAATTTTCTTTATTGGTAAATTTAATATTGTTATTCGTTTTCATAGTATGTATTTCACTTCTTCATTTAGTCTCTTACATATTAAATTATATAAGTTAAATAATCTGTAATATTATTATTTAAAGTTGAGGGCGACTGACGACTTTGATATCCATTTTGTTTTCTTTTCTACACAATTTTGTATTTTTATTAATTCAATTAAAATTTAACATAATTGTTAATTAAAAACATTTTTTCAACAAGGTATGTAATTTATTACAAAAATACATGTAATCCACCAATTTATATGAACTTTAATTAAATGTTTTTGTGTCAATATTTAGCAGTAAGCATTAGATTTTAAGAATTTTTTTATTTAAATTGTAAACTACCTAGTCAGACTTTTATTATTATTATTATTATTATTTATGAACAAAGCACTTGGTTTTACTAAAAAATAATTAAGGCTTTATAGGAAAAAACCACCTTCATTATACATTTGAAGTTGAAAAAATGTTGATATTCATAAATTATTTAATTTTTAGTGAAACAAAATTTGTTGTCAAAGTGATTTTTTTGAAACTTTTAAAATTCAAAATAAAAATATAACGTGGTTAAGTTTTTAACAGAATATGTTTTAAGATAATGTATGTTTTTATAATATTTTTTATTGTATACATTTTTTTTATAATTTTAAAGTTTTTTTAAATGCTTAAAATAAAGTATCTCGATTGTCGTTAGTTTTTGTTAAAATAATTTTTAAGTAGTAATTTGCTGTGTGTAAGTAATTGATATTTTTTTCTATCCTATAATCAAAATGTGATTTTTATTGTTTTTTTTACTATATCCTTTTAATGCTTTGGACATTTGTTGTTAATATTATTTATATATGTTAATTTATCGCGGAATGCATTTGATGTATGTCCAGTTAAGAAAATGAAATGGAATTGTTTATTTATGTTATTATTATTTGTACGACATTATAGGTAGGTATATCGTAGTGTATTAAATCAATTTGGATTTTTCTAGTCTTTATTACAGTATAAAATTATAGTGTAATTACGTAATTAAGGGTGTAAAAAACAAACTAAATAAAGAACGAAGGGACTAGTTTTTGATCTTGTATTCTCAAACACAATTTTGCAATCCTGAAATTGATTGAACTGATTTCTTTTTTTAATTTTTTTAATATCGTCTTTATAAAAATCGTTAGTGATAATGTATTTGTATGTGTGTAGTACAAGATAATATTCAGTATTCTATTGTGCGGAGAATATCGTGAACCGAGTTGAGGGTTAAAATTAAAAGACTGTTCAATTTAACTGTAATTTTATGGTATTCAAAGGTGTGGTTAAATATTTTTTATTGTGTTGTCCATAAAAAAGTACTGGTCATTGTAATTGAGTATTTCCGATGAGTATATTGTTATAGTGACCATTAGTAGAACATTTAGAACCGATTTAACATTCTACCTTGTACTTGTTGGTCTGTACCATATTAGAAAGTAAACTTGATTCATTTATAATTTTTGTTTTGTATAAGTATACATTTTTTTCAAGGTATACATTGTGTAATATTGTTAGTGTTAGAAAAAGTAAAAAAAAAAAAAAAATGTAATTATAGCTTATATGAATGACGCGTGTTTGTCCATTATTATTATTATTTGATTCAATAAATAATAATATAATACATCTATAGTTACCGATCATGAATGAATAATGGATTGTTATATGCGGGTCTCTTTTGAACTGTTATATTATTCATTTACCTATTAAACTTATCTGTATTTTTTGTTTTTTTTATAATTGTGTAAAAACATTTAAGTTTCCATTATTATTATACATGTATAATCGTTTTTACTGTATTTGCTCAATGTGGCAATATATTTATTAACATTTTCTGTGTATTATTGAAATAAATGGTATTTACCAGTAAATAATATTATATTGTCTGCAGGTATTTTGATTTGGTTGTTCAGTTCGTTTTCATCAACGAAATGAAATTGCAGTTTAGTAAAATTTCACGTTGTTTATTAAAAATTAATTCACTTACACCATATTGAAGCTGTATCGCCGTTTGCACCGTCGCGAATTTCGAGTCAGTTATATGCACTACACAAGTCTCAAAACTGGAATTAAAGGCCTTTAAGAGGAAGGACGGACATGACGCCTGCATTTGTCGTCTACAGGGATAAATAAATTGTATTTAAACCGAATTGTACAAGGCTGAAAAACTTTTAAAACATTAATTGTATTAAACACTAAAAATATATATACATATATATATATATATATATAATATATATAATATATTTTTTAATCGCTAGAATATTAATAATTATAGCTTTCAAATTTTTAAATATATATAATAAATTTTAATAGTAAAATAACAATTTAAAAAAAAAAATATATATAAACTATCGGACGTTGTATTGTTGTATCGTATTGTTTTTCAACAAAAATAAATTTTACAGACATGGAAATGGATACTGAAATTGAATCGGTTTTCATTCCCTTTTCTATGTAAAATAATTATTATTTATAGATTTTTAACCGTCTAAAAAAGGATTTTTCAAGTATCTACCTACCATAACAATGAAAAAAAAAATTTATATTGCTCGATTTTATATGGAATATAAAAATGAAAAATATAATTTCTAAAATGTTTATATAAAAAGAAAATACCACCGTACTGACTTTTCAAGAATTTTACTATTAATTGTAATAATAATTTTATAAGTTATTTCGAGCGATAAAAAAAATAAAAATAATATTAGAACGCCGTACATATTCACATTCTTAATGTCGGTTCCGTATCTATTATAGGTTTTTATAAATAAAAAAATAATTACTACCATAATTATTAGTTTTTTTTTAGGGTCGCGAAGAGTTTAATTTAAAACATTTGGGTCACGTTTATGGAAGGTCGGAACCGCTGGTGTAAATGATAATAATATGCTGCAAATAATAATAATAATAAGACTATCTTCTTTAAATGTCTTCTTTAGGGGTGTTTTTTTTCGGTAAAAAGCAGTTGGTCCCGCGGTGTAAATAAATGGCATATTTAGCTCTCACGAGCTGATACATATATAGTGTGCATAAATATCACTTGGACCTAAAACACTCTCTTGCACAAATGTCTAACAGTGGCGTATTTACGGGAGGGAGATGTGGGGGATTAATTCCCCCCTTTGAGTTTCTTTTTAGTTTTTGATATTCTTATTTACAACAGCCGATAGGTATGATTTTACCTGGATAATCTTAATACGAGGAAATACGTTAATAAGACGCTTAATTAGTCGCTATTATTTGTTCAGAAAGACGAGTTTAATTAATTTGTGCGTGTAATAAAATGATATTAACCGCCATATTTTAAAAAAATGTGCTGATGGGAGAGGGCGAAGGACCCTCTTCAGGTCAATAAAATAATATTTTTCAATATATATCCCCCATTCCCCCCCCATGACAAAATCATAAATACGCCACTGATGTCTAGTTATACGCTAATCGATTAAAATTTTTGTGTGCGTGTTTATAGATCCGCGTTTTCCCTGTTGAATTGGCTCGGCGCGTTCCCCGTCGCGTACGATCCAAACAAAAAACGTTTCTCGACGTCCAGGCTCGGTCTGTCGGTCTCGCTCGCGCACGTCGCCGTCATCTCACTGGAAACGTACAGGTGCGTGACCGAGTTGGTTTTCGGCATCGTGAAACGCAAGTCCGCCGCCGCGGCAATCGTGTCTGGCATCAACGCGTTCGGGTCGATGTTCTTGTTGTCCAGACGGATCGCGTTCGTTGGCTACACGGTCCGGTGTTACAACGGGCTGTCCGACGATTGGCCGGCGGACGTGGCGGTGCGGAGGTCGTCCGAGTTGGTCTTCTACACCAGTGCCGCGGCATTGTCCATCGAAATTCTCGGCGACAATTTCATGAGGTGAACGTGGAACGTCTTCCGTTATACTGCAGTGCAGTGCCATGGGGGGATAATTTGGTCACATCCGTGGGCGGGGGGGGGCTTAACGTTTTCGTTTTATCCATTTGCGTTAAACAGACGTTTTTAGACGATTCAACCTACTGACTAGTGGCCACTCCTACTTTACCACACACACACACACACGGGGCAAACGCGAACACCGTCGTTCGCCTTTGACAACTGGTAAAAATATCATGTGTTATACATTCACACACGGTGTGTTTGCCGCAGTCGGAAGCGAACGACGTTGTTCGCGTTTGCTCGCTGTGGCACGACTGAGCGGTCCGCGAGTTGCGAACCGCTGTTTATACGTGTTTTCTTGCGCGGCCCTCACTCTTTTTTGTGTCGTAATGCTATCTGGTGACTACTTTCTTTTCCGGTTTTATTGCGTAGTCCAGTTGAAAATCGAGGTTGAAAATATCATCGGATACACGCGGAAAAAAATCAGAATAGTCCGCTTTAAAATCTAATTTTCATGAAATTCAAAATTTGTGACTAAACGCGAATTCATTTCTAGGACCTTTCATCTATACGGAGTTGGCTACAAAGGGATAAACGATATAATGTGAAGATAAATAAGGAATATAAGCCGTCTAAAACAATAATTTTTATTTATTTATTTTTTAAATGAAAAATTATAATTTATGGTTTTATGTATGAAAATCGTGTGGTCGATTGGCGGAGCCGTTAGAGGAGGGGAGAAGGATAAAGCTCTCAACGAGTTTACAAAACATTTCAGTTTTTTTGAAACGCAATTTTTTTTTTTTTACGTACGTATACTATTACGTTTCCTTTTTCTAATTTTCTTTCAATTCAATAACACTGCGTGTTATTATTATAATCGGAAAACACTCAATGGCGTAGATACCATTTTTTTTTTTTGGGGGTGGTGAGTGGGAGCAGGGGTGACATCGGATATTTTTTTTTTAGGGGGGCTGGATCGTGGCGAATTCGTTTTCAATCGGGCGAATGTATACCCCTTTATTGCGATTTTTCATATTATCTAATAGTATTTATATTATTCGGGTTAATATTTTGGCATACATATATTTGCTGAAGGCATTTAGTTAAATCATATAAATTAGACAGGTAAGCAAATATGGAGAAAAATGGAAGTTTTTAAATAATATTAATTCAATTCCGTAACAGATATGAAATAATCTGAATTTCGCTATTATTCTCACAATCAACGAGATACGATTTTAACATCTTAAATAGTAAAAACAATTTGTTTTGGAGTTTAGGGGGGGGGGTGGAAACCACTTGCACCCTTTCTGTGTACACGCCGCATGGAAACACTATACGTGTATTATGTATACATTTTAAATTTCTCGTTGCAGATGGATGAGAAACAAGTCGATTGAATTGAACCAGCTGACCGCTTATGCGTCTTTTGGCTTCGAAATGCAGCTGGTGTACACGTTCCAGACAGTCGGTCGGCTTTACAGCGATCTGAACGACTATATCGGGTCCGACCGCGCCGGCGGTATTATAGCCGACAACGATTTGGAACGGATACGTTGGGCTCGTAAGCGGAATCTTGTGTTGTACGAGTTTTGTAAAAAATTCAACTCGCACTACAGCGTGGATTTGATTGTGCATCTGTTGTGTTACCAGCTCGACGTATTGTTTACGCTGTTCGAATTCGCGAACAGGCTGTTAACCCTTGACGTAGCAACAGAAAAGTAAATCAATAATAATTCAATTCCTCGTCGTGTTTAATTTTGTCCACACATTTTAATACTTATTTTCGTTCAGTGATACAGTGTTCAGTAAAATACGGATTGAATTCCAATTGTGGTTCAGTCATGGGACCATCTTTCATCTACTTTAACAAAACTTTACATCGTGCACATTTTTCTAAGATTCATAATATGTTCAAAAAGCTAACATATAATTCGTGGTTCTTCTATTTATACTTGTTCGTTTTCACTACAAATACAATAGTTTGAATTCTTACATATTTTTTAGGCGCCAAATTTTTTATAACAATTTTGCAAGCATAATATTTAGGATGTGATGAAAAATTTTCAAAGAGAGTATTACTCGAATTTTTCTTACATCAAACATTGAAAAGTATATTTAATTTTCGACGACTTATTATAATTATTATTAACTAATACTATTACGACTACGTATATATATATATAACTGCTAAGGGGATGAGGGCCGGAAAAAAACCTCTTTTTCTAGGCGCTTATGGTTCCTACTTTGAACCCCTGTCATAGGAATTTCATTCCTACGCCCTTGGATTTTTAACATTTGTCACGTGAAAATCAAACGAATCACTGCCGTGGTAACCGATCGTCGTTCGCACGGCACGGCGCTCGGGGTAGGCAGTAATTATGACATAGACGTGCGTTGTGTGTCTACTTTGAAGTTTTACGTGACGGTATAAACATTACAGCGGCAACGAGATAGTTTAAATTATTAAATCAGCATTTCCCAACCTATTTGACTGCACGGCACACTAATTCCAACTTATATTTAGCCGTGGCATACTTCACACTGACTAATATTTATATTTATATATATTTTTTTTTTATTAATAATAGGATTTTATCGTGTTAAATACTAAAGCAATTTAATATCAGTAAATTACTAGCGAATAACTTAAAACGATGTGTTTATTTAGGTTAGGAAAACTCATGTAGAATCATATTTTAATTTATTACAAATAATAAATTTATTTATATAGAAAAACAGTTAAGTATATTACGATAACGTTATAAAAAACTAGTGAGAGATTTTGTCTCGTTTCCCTTTCATTATACGTTTCCTCCGAGGTCGAATAGTTGACAACTGACAAGCACCACTTCATGTTTTCTTTCAATAGACCTTCAGTTATAATAATTTTTATTACACTGTTTATCAAAATAATAAAAGTCAGGTGATTGCCGATAAGATAACCGTAAAATATTTATGATTAATAGTCATGCAATTTCTCGGCACACCTATGGATGTACACCAATGCGCCGCAGCATACCGGTTAGGAAACGCTGTATTAAATAATGCAAATAAAATAATAATTATTATTATATTATGTGTACAATATATATTAAATCGTACTTATATATAAATAAATATATATATATATATATATGTAAAACCCACAGGCGCGTAACCATGATTATCTTGTGGAGGGGGAGTTAAGATTAAAAGTTATCTATTTTAAAACAGATCAAATAAAGTTTTCATTCCACGATAAAAAAAAATAGTATTAATAACTGAATTTATTATTTTTGCCGTTCTTTTAAATAAAATACATAATATAATGTATGCATGTATAAAAATTAGAAAAAAAAAAGAAAGATTCTTTGATTTTTCTAAGCAGTATTAAAAATCAGGACTGTAACAACTGAATATTGCGCCCGGAGCAAAACTTAAAACTGCGCCCTTTCGGCTTCAACACAGAACTAATAAAGTATTAATTTTATAAATAATTTTTTTATATATTGGAATTAATTATCGTTGAAAATAATCAAAAATAATATTAATATATTATTTATTAATTATATTGTTATTATATTAATTTTAATTTCTTAAATTTTACGCCCTTTAAAATGTTGCGCCCGGGGCACCCTTCGCCTCTACCTTGTTACGGCTCTGTTAAAAATCTAATAGGCCGGTGTTGTAAGCTTAAAACCCTCCCTTTGGCTACGCCTTTGAGAACAGTGGAAATACACTATTGTATACGATAGATGCTATTACGTATTTCAGCGGTTTTCGGACTTTTCGTATTCTTCTAGAGGTAATTTTTATTTTTGTTATTTTTGTATTTTAGAAATTAAATAATAAGAATAAAACAAGGATTTTTTTATCATTGGAAACGCTGAAAATATAATTTTTTAACGTTCATTTTTTTTTTTGAGGTAGGAGTGTGAGGTGTGAAGGAAATATTTTTTTTGATCCTCATCCATACAAGCAAATACACCGAAACTGTTTTAGTTGTATGATACTACGTATATTACTGTTGTCGTTTCCTTTAAATCCACCCCAGTTCTAGCCTATGTTTAGATAATTTTAGATAACTTTATTTTTACATTAAATTACAAGGAGTAAACCATTGTAGTATGGAATATTAAGAGTTTGAAAGAACATGTAGATTTTTCTAATATTTTAAAATAAAAGATTGCGTTTCAAAATTATTAATTTTTACAGCTTTATAGAATTGAGTATTATTATCAGCGTAATACGTATAACAAGATTATTTGTGGTTTTTATTTACCTGATTGAGTCGAGTTCTTATTTACATCACAAGGTATTTAATGTTTATAATTTATATTAATTAAATAGTACAACAAATATTAGACTTATGTCGATTACATTAATTATGTTTATTTTCATTTGTAGAGTGTTTCTACATTTTATTGCATTTTACGCAGCAGGGTGAATTATTTAAGGCATCAAACCAAAGAACAGGTAATTCAATTTAACAACAATTTTACGAAACGAGTTTTAATTTAGCGAAAGAATAATAACGTCCATGATAAGTATTATATATATACTCGTATATTGAAAATCATATTAGTTCATAGCTATAGCATTTTATTTAAAAATCAAAATGAGTATTTATATTTTATAATTTTAGTCTTATAAAACACTGAGCATTAAAATTATGTACATTATTATTATTGTTTTTAAAACTAAAATTAATTTATCACTACAATGTTTTATATACGTAAATGATTAAATAACAGAGTAGAATTAATAATTTTTTTTTTTTTTATTGGTGTCAAATGATTTGCTAAGTGTATAGTTATTATTATTTTTCATAACAAAACATTTTTAAGGATTTACGTGTTTAAAAATCGTATTTGTATTTTTATATTTATATACATTTAAACTATAAAAAAATAGTAGGTACTCAGTTCGGCGTAAACTAGCCGAATTATTATATTATTTTATATTTTTGTCTCAGTTAAATAATACATAGATATTATTTGCAGGACGTTTTTTTAAATTTAATGTTTTCATACAATTTACAAAAATTACGAGTGGAGATTTTTGAAATATTGTTTTAAATGTGGGTTTAATGTTTTCGAATTAAAATACTTATTTTTAACGTAAAAGTTGCATACGTTTTGTAAAAAAAAAAAAACACTGAATTTGTGACAGTTTAAACTGGTATATTTATTCGAAAATATTATTAATTATTTTAGATATTTTTTTTTTTTTTTTGAACGAAAGTGAATAATATACGAGTATGTATTGAGATTTGGATTTATGTGGGATGTGTGATTTTTTCGTAAATTATATTTTAAACAGTGTGTATGATCAACAAATTTCATACATGGACTCATTAATTTATTATTGGGAATAGAAAATAAAAATAAAAATATATTCTATACAGTGATATTTTATTGTTTTTCACGTAATTTTAAAATACGCTGGAGGAACAGAAAAAAAAATGTAAAGTAATTCAAACGATCAAGACTAATTTGAAATAAAGTATGTTTTATGTAATAAAATATGTTTGAATTGTTTTTGGAATGTCATATGTACGAATAGTTTGTTATATTTTCATTTATAATATATTAAAGAATTGAATTTACATCAAAGGCGATTAAGCGAATAACTTTTAATATTAATATGTTTAAGATATTGGAAGGGATGTGGCAGGCGAAGCCCCCACCTTATATATTTTTTAGGATTTCGCGCATATTCATAAATTATTTTATGACTACATCACTACTCTTGGGTTCACAGAATAATAATATAATGAACTTAGGAATATTGATTATATATTCATAATTACATTAATGTGAATGTCATTCATTATGAATAACGATTAATGTAATTTAAATAATAATTCTATTTCAGATTTATTTATTTTTGAATGAACTGAATGCTACAGAAGTAAATGTTACGGCCAATCATTGTTACGATGTTAATTATAAGTTTTTGTATTCGGTAAGTGGTAGAATTACGTTTTTATTTTATAATTACGTTTTTATTTATTAGATAAATTAGAATAGTTTTAAGTTTGTTACAAACTTATGTTTTAGTTTTGTAGCTTATATAATATAAAACTGATAATTAATAATGAAATAATTATTATAAAATAGATTTTTTACGATTTATTTCGTGTATGTACGTATAATATTATTATCAAGGTTGGAATAGTTATCATAGTTATTTTTAAAATTTTAATTAGCTGAATTTTAGTTGATAACTGGAAATGAAGTTTAGTTAAATGCTAAAACGGAATATCGCAGACATAAAATTTGATGCTCGTGTAATTATTATAGTAAGAATAAGATAATGCGTAACATTTGCATTTTTATATTTTGAAATTTTAATTGTATAGTGGACTCAAAAGAAAAAAACACAATGTTTTAGAATATTAATATAATGTCAAATAGTTTGGTAGAATATTATATACTCGTACAAATGACTTTAAAGTTATACTTTAAAGTAATCATCATAATTTTACGCATAATAAGTTATTTACTGTTATATACTCGTAAGTTGTTATTAAAGTAACAAATTTATTCGTCAATGAGCCCAGCTTTGGATTAATTTCAGAAATAAGTTGACGCGCAATCACATTCTATTCTTAATGATTATTTAGGTGTTTACACTTGTAATTTTATTTATAAACATTGTTCTCGCTTATATATATATATATATATATATATATATATATATATATATATATGTAATATAATAATGATTAAAAATTATTTATGGATATTTATATGTAATATTAATGCTGGATTATTTGAAAAAAAAACATTTTTGTTTAATTGAAGTACTATATATTTGAATTATTTTTGTTATGCTTACAGATATCCAGTTCGATTTTTGCGTATCTTATACTTGTAATAACTTTTTTGTATGAACGATTCTAGAAAACTAATAATGTTATAATAAATTCATAACTAATGAAATCATTATTAAATCGAGTATTATGAAACAACGTCGTGTGTTTATTTATTTTTTTTATTTTGCAGGTTCATCGTCATGATCAACATTAAGACATTATAGGGATGCACACATTTTTATGCACAAAACTAGAAATTTCTTATTATGGTGAATTAAATAAATATAGGTATATTTTTTTTTTGGTAAAAATGTAAAACTTTTTAAAAATCTATAAATAATTCATTATAAATGAATGAAAAAAAAATGTAATTATTACATTAATGTGTGTGGTTTAACATCGATATAGAAACAATAGAATAATACCCGTTTCGCACAAGTTAGAATATTTCTACATATTCACTTAATCTAATAATTATATTACTAAATATAAAATTAGTTGACGTCTTTTGATAACACTTTTCACATTCATTATAGACTATTTGATTTATTTATTGAAAAAGAAATCATTTGATTTATTCGTCGAGAAAAGAAAATGATTCCAAGTTTTATGTACTATTAATGAAAACAAGGGACGATTTTATTAATTTTACTAGTTTCGTACGTACTGTAATATATGAGTAGGTATACTAGTAGTATACTATGGATATCCATGACCATCATGATAAACGTCTAAAAAGAGCAGCAGTTTGGTTATATCTGAAAAGTGTCGACCAAGTTCCATTTAGTTAATAATCATTTATAATAGCTTAATAGGGTCGAAGACTAGTAGTGCTTAAAATTGTACACATTACATTTTGTGTAGTGCGAAATTGTGTAATAATTATTTAAATTTTCTGTTGATTAATGCATTTTGAAAAGAAATCAAATTTATTGACTTTATTTTATTTATTTCGACGTGACAGAAAAAACATTGAAATTTGGTTAGCAAAAGTTAATATATGTACAGTACTGGAAAACGAATATATTTAATTCTCTGAAACTAGGATATATGTTATTAGTATTGAAATTTTTAACTTGGGGAGTGTGGGGGCTAAATACATTTAAGCTAAACAGTCAAATGAGGGCTGTACCCTCCATACCTCATGTCACTTATCTTGAACAATTTTTTCAATTTTATCATATATATAAATATATATGATATATGATATCATATATAATTAATTTAACAGTCTTCAACAGTAAATGCAATATTCTTAAACATGTATGAAATAATAATTAGTTTTTGTATATATAAATATTATAATTCAATTATTATTCGTATGTGTTGTAAAAATTATTATGCTTAGTAATATGATACTCAATTTATGATTTAAAAATAAAAACAATAATTACTAATTAAGTATATTATATGAATACTGAATTGTTTATACACGATTCAAAACATATTGTACAATACCCAAATGTAATGTAATTTGATACTATTTAGAGATATTATTGTTTTTAGCCTTATTAAATTATATCTAATTTTTAAACTTTTTAATTATTCGAAGCAATTATTATTTTATTATTGAAACGAGTATTCGATAATATTTATTATATCGTTTATATATAAACATCATAAATATACGATTATATTTACATTATCATATATGAATACGTACTAGTGTACGTGCAATGTGTGATTTTCGCCCCACTCTTATGATTCTCTCGATTTTTACAATACTTTAATAGCCAACATGGGATGTATTAATTAAATTTTTGGTTACAGATGTTTCATTATTTATAACGTCAATCGTTATTCTACACGATGTTTGTGTAATAAGTATACAAATTATAAGGTCATAATATTACTCATAATTTGGTTGATATTTTATTATAATAGTTATAATTAAAAGCCAGCAAGAATATTTTAATAATATCGTCATTTGTATATAAACGCGCGCGGCTCATCGGTCTGCACGAAACTAATTTTTTTTGTTTCTTTTGTGAAATCGATTTTTGCTTATAATTTTCGTTTATGAGACTGTAAATTTGTTTAAATTCCATTTTACGTATTTCCCTTTCCAGCGTTTCGACCGAACGACGACGTTAACTCTATGCGCTTAGGTGACTGTATGCATGTGTAATAAGGTTTGTATTTCATAAAGTCAGAGTGTTGTATATAAAGCTGGGCAGGTTAGTAACAAATTCAGTTGAATGTAATAAAAATCGATTAAATTAGGTTACAGGTTGTCTTATTGAAATTTCTTAATTAATTGAGTTAGAAAATAGTTGGAAAGAATAATAATTTAAGTTAGAAATAACAATTAAAAGTTTTAATTTTTTTCCAGTATAAAGTGTAAATTAAAAAATAAACAAGCTTGAAATTGATAATTATTTAACGAAATTATAAAAATAAAAGCAATAGAAATGTAATTATTTCATTTTTAATGTATTATTAAATAAAATAATTGTATTTCTTATCCAATTCAACGCGTGAAGTTAAAAAGTTGTTTGTTAAAAAGAATCAACTGGTAATATTATAGAATTACATATAATTATTACGTATTATAGAATTATATAAAACTACATTGATTTTACTTTGTAATTAAAGTACAGCTTAGGTTTTACGTAAAGATTATTACAAAATTTCGAATGGACTAAGATGAAGATGATCTAATCAAATTTCTATTTTGCTGTGGAACCTACATATTTCCAGCCGCTGATTATAGCCAAAGGTTTTTATTTTTATTTAGTTTTAAGTTTTTAAAACACACGAATATGTTATCTAATTAAGTAGAACTTCACGTTCGTAAAGTCGGTAGTTTAAGATTTTTTTTGTTCAAAATATATGTTTATTCATCATCGAATGCAGGATTAAGTTCAGGAACTTATTATGAATTAAGATCCGATGCAAATGTGAGGCCGTTACTTGTTTAATCAAACTCATTGATTGTTATTTATCAATGATTGTTTAATATTATCCCTTTTAATCAGAATATTATAGTATAGTATAATATTTTTTTATAGATTTATTTGTTTATCTAAAGAACGCAATTCTAATTTATCTTTATTATATAGATAGATAATATCTATAATAATGTGTATTCTTAAATCATTATATTATATCCATAGAAATATTATATTATATATGGGTTTTAGCGTCGATAAACAAGTGTATCATTGAGTCCATAAAATATGACATACGAAGACCTATTGTACAAAATGGGCAATTTCGGGAGATATCAGAAAAGAATATATTTCTTTCTGTGTTTGCCTCAAATATTCTGTGCTATACATAGACTCGGCGGCGTTTTTATTCTGGCCAAAGTTGATCACAGGTAAATTTTAGAGATATTATTATACATATTTATATTTTATAGCGATTTTAATGATGGTCATAGTGATTTTTTTTTATATAAATATATATAATAATATAACATTTAGGGAGTCAAAACTAATTGAAATTTTTCGGGTTTAGAACTCTCTTCCACCTCTTCTTCTGGTAAAAATATCCTAGTACATGATTACCAAGGGTAAAATTGACCAAGTATATTTTTGAATTTCTGAGTGGTGTAAAAAATACTCGGATAACTTTACCGCAGGGTAAAAATAATTTCTTAATTTGTGCGAGAGATAAAAATATCCCAAATTATTAATAGGTACTCCAACTGTAAAACGAATCTATTTGGAGGAATTATTCTATATTTATATAAATTATTCATTTCAAAATGTTTTCTCAATAGTAATTGTTGCGGCCAAAAATAATTGTAACAGTGTTTCAGATGTTCAGAATATGGTTATTATTTATTTTTGTATAAATTAAAAACTAAAGCGAATTTTAAACTTTTATTGTAACGAAAAAACGATTTATATTTTTTAATAGTAGATGAGACAACTATCGAATGAAAAATGTTTATAATATGTTAACCATAGACATAGAAACCACTTACCGCCAAGTTGTATATAATAAAAATGCTATAAGAATAAAACTTTAAAAAAATGTATCATAAATGTATTTGTACCACTGTTAACAGCTATGCTTGCAGAGTTTGTGCCTTATTTGGATTCGTTTTACTGCGGGAACACTAATTTCGCTAATTTTTACATATTACGCATGTATACAAATAATTATTCGATTATTTATTTATTTTGCTTTATACAATTATATGTAACATAGACAATTACTATTGCTATTGGTTTTTTTCTATGTACAAATTTTCGACTAGAAAGAATACTCGGATGATGTCGTCATGCGCGTTAAGTTTCGGCTGACAATTGTATCAATTAGTTGGTATTTTATTTGAAACGTTTTTCGATTTTCTCAGTATAGTTTCTCCTTATGTAATTCGTAATCCCCTTACGTAATTTAAAACAATACCCACGAATTGGAAGAAAAACTATATTATCTTAATAGTTTTTACACGTGGCATAAAAAAAAAAGAAATAATAAACTGCCAAAATAATGGTATAAGAGTCTTGAAATTTATTTCGATGATGTTAATTTGCACTATATATGTAAACAATTTTTTCAAAAATGTCTTCCGATTTCGGGCTGTTTATAGCAATTATTAGATGTTGAGCTATTTAAGTCATAAAACGAAGACATTTTTGGTTTTAAGGGTTAAACATTTTATAAACATAAGTCTTACGTTATTTCAATTATATATATAAAAAAAAATCACGTTGAAAATCATAAGTCACATTTTTTTTTTATTATTATTACTTTAAAATTTTCGACAATGTACCGAAACTCCGCTCAGAATCGTTTTATTAAATGAAATAATTTATCATTACTTTTAAATTTAAACTAATAACAAAACTCTAAAACTTTATCTAAGTAATTCGCATTTAAGCGACATTCACAATATCCGCGGCTGGCTATCCTCTTTTTTTTTGATCCATTAATAACGAATAATTGTAACAATATTAATCCGATGTAGTTTCGTTACGAAATATTTCATTCTATCGGTGTTTAATTATAAAATAAATAATATTTAATCTAATTCGTTGCCTGATGGCTAAGACATTTTACCTCATAATTAAATTGTTCTATTGTTAATTTTAAATACATACAAATTAATATTATATTATAATAAAAGGTATGAACATTCAAATACGGTAAGATAATAGTCACTTTCATCATCACAAATCCCTAAAAAAAATTATTTTAATGGTGCACGACACATTTATACGTAATTTGTCACATTTGTCTCTATGTTTTAGTTAGGTTAGTGGAGTCAGTGCCCGATTATGAGAGTTATACACTTGCGGGAGGGGAGTTGACATTTCGAATCGTCTTTGGAGTTTGGTTAAAATTGCCATTGGCGGTAAATTTATCCTAGTTTACTATTATTGGTAATAAATATTTTCTAGGTTAATTGTATCCCACAATGTAGGTAAAATTATTCTTGGTCTAATTTTTCCCCGGTAATTTTAAATTAAATTAATTTCACTTATAGTAAAAATCGCATGTTATACCGGGTTCAAATCCGCATTTTGATTCTCTGATGTAATATGGTCATTGTTGATTATATTCTTATACGTACCTACGTATTACAGATGTAAATTACCGGGCGAACTAGCGAACGCGTCATACGATTTATCATCCGACATCATGAACATGTCGTATCCGTTCGATAATAACACGGGAAGTTGGTCTCGTTGTGCAATGTACGACACGAATTTCGCGGGATTGTCGTCCACGAGATTAAAAAGCTTAGAGACTAAATACTGTGATCAGTGGGTGTATGACAAGTCAGTGTTTCAAAACAACGTGGTCATGGAGGTGATTACGAGTGATGATAATTATCTATTTAGAGTTAGCGGTATTTTTTTTTCTTGTTCTTATAAATTTGTAATCGTTTACATGTATATGCACGCAGTTTGATTTAGTATGCGACAACACTTGGTACATAGGCACGGCGGATTCAGTTCTGATGGTCGGCGTCATGTTGGGGTCGATAGTATTTGGATATATGGCAGACAAGTGAGTTATCCATGAATCTATTATAACGACGTTTGATCTATATACGACTATCCTTTAAAAATTGGACTAAAAGAAAGAGAAAACTAAAAAAACTCAACAGCCCATTACACGACTGCAGTTTTTCGGTCAATAAAGATACATTTTTTTTATATTGAATACCTGTTGGGGAAACACTCAATAAACTTGCGATTGAAAATATAATATAATTTTTATATCTTATTTAATATAATAAAATATAATTTTATAGAATACGATTATAGTGTTGTTTTTTTTCAAATTTCTTATTTATTTTTATTTAGACGTGTTTACGTTTTTGAAATCGGATTGTAAATTAAAAAAAAAAATAATTTTAGTATAATCACCACGAAAATAGGATAATAATATGAAAAATTATAAAGTATATGTAACATATTAATTGAGCTGTCGAATTGTACATAGAAGTATACTAATATACTAATACATTAGTAATTCACCAAAAAGACCAATTTCTTAATATATTAGTAGGGAATCAACAGAGTTGTTTATATGTATATTTCAATTTGAAAAGTATAAGCGTTAAAGTTTGATTTAAAAACGTTATATATGTATATATAATATTGTTACCTATAAATAAAACAAAACAGTTGTTTTAACGGCGCTTATTAAATTTTATTTTTTTTTTCGGAAGAAAAAACGTACCGCTTTTTATATCAATATTACAATATTGCATTAATGCAGGACAGATATAAAATAGTATATGCTATTAAAACAGACTTTCTAGGATTAATATTTGTCAACTTTTTGTATGTGTTTTATTACTATTATTTATAACTTGTTAAATGAAAAAAAAGAACGGTTTTTAAATTCTTTTGATTCACAAAACGTATTTACGTTTAAAATTTCGGTCCTGTCCTGATACAGCTTGCTTATTTTTTTATTTTATTCACAATATATGAACTAGTTAAAATAAATAGTAAAGACGATAGAATATACAAAGGACATATTGAGGAATTATAGTATTTTAGTCACCTGGTTTTGTGATTACTAAATAAAAATGTCATGTATGGGCATGTTGAAAGATATAATGTATTATATAATATAGCCGTGTTGGATAGTAAGAAATACAGTACATATAATTTTAAAAGTGTGATTTTGAAATTTGCAGTTTTTAATTTTTTGTTTAAAAATATACCAACACTAAGAAAAATTAAAAAAAAAAGAAATAACAATTATAAGTTTTAAGTCATAATAAATTATTTTTAAATACAAATATATATATATATTAAAATATAGTAAAATCATAGGTTATAAATGGTTGCATTTTGTAATCATATATTTTTTTGTTAGGTATGGGAGAAAAAAAACTTTTATCATATCTGTTTGGCTTCAGGGAATCGCCGGTTGCAGCGCGGCGTTTTCTCAAGATTATTGGAGTTTTACGCTTCTCAGATTATTGGCAGGAGCATCGACTTCAGGACTGCAAATAACCGCCTACGTAATTGGTAAATAATGTATAGTAATTGATAAATGAAAACTCATAAATAAAACTATAGGTAATAATCGATTCACACATTCACATAAGCAAGTGCATAAATCTGTTTTAAATAAATCATTACAATGTTTCCTAGGCTTTTGAAGTGGTCAAGAACGGTGATCACTCTCCGTAAATCCATTTCTTCTGCGGTATTAACATAAATTCATTATATATTATTACACAAATATAATGAAGACAATGCATGTAATTAATGGTATAATCAATTATGTACAAAGAATCAATATATTAGAAAAATAAGAATAATTAACTAAGAATGAGATAATAAATAAAAATTAGATTCGTTAAGTATTTAGTTTGATTTATAAATCACTTTTCACATGAAATTTGTTACGATCTTAAAGGTTCTTATTCTATAGAGTATAGGCTATATTATTAAATAGACTCAGTTATCAATAATAATAATAATAATAATAATAATAATAATAATAATAATAATAATAATAATAATAATAATAATAATAATAATAATAATAATAATAATAATAATAATAATAATAATAATAATAATAATAATAATAATAATAATAATAATAATAATAATAATAATAATAATAATAATAATAATAATAATAATAATAATAATAATAATAATAATAATAATAATAATAATAATAATAATAATAATAATAATAATAATAATAATAATAATAATAATGAAAATGAAAATAATAAAAAATATTCTAAAAATACAATTTTACAATTGTCATTAGCGCATCAAAGTCAAATTTTATTTCAATTATTTATTTTGGAGATGTTCCGGTGGTTTATCTACATTTATAACATGAGTTAATGTCGATGTCAGGAAACTAATATTTTATTTTTTTGACAAAAGTATTTTAATTTTAAAATATTTTTAATGATTAGCACTTTTACTTTTTAACAAAAGTTCGTAAAATCAAGGAAAATTATAATTTTAAACATTAATCTTTCAAAATTTAGTCATACATTATATTTTATTGCATAAAAATGTACAGATATTATAAAAATATATACGTTGGTTTTAGCCGTATCGAATTATAAATAGTCATTGCCATGTTTTGATTCTTTAAAGTATAGGTAACTAATAGTGTTCATATTGGTTACTACATAAACGTCGTATACTTTCAAGCTTTAATTTAAAAAATCACGAGTGTGCTGCGTATACTACCAAGAAATTGGCGAAGAAGATAAAATATATAAATATTGATTTTAATTTTGGTCTATTTTTGAGACGGTTGTTTATTTTGCGTTACAGAATACTAGTGCGTTACAATGACATCATTAATAAACGTGAATATTGTAAAGGTAAAGGAGATAAATACGAAAATAATTTTTTATCAACTTAGTCAAATAATAAACTTTTGTAACTTTCTAAAGAAATAAAAAAAATATTTTATTTGTTATCATTAGACGAGTAGTCAATTTTTGTTAATAATGCATATTTTAACGCTTTAAAATTTTTCACAAAAAATAGCATATGCATATTTAACCAATGTCAGTTAATAGTAGGTATGTAACAATTATGGAAACATTACTGAGTAAAATTATATGATACACTAAGTATATTATATTTTATCAAATGTTGATTCATAATTTTATAATATATTTTTAGTACTGGTGCCTAAGTCGGTTAGTGTTTTTCTCTTGTCAATATTATGAAATACATAACAAGTACATTAAACATTTTGTTAACGTGCTTTATTATTATTATTAAAAAAACATTTTTTTTTTTAATTTTGCACAGGTTTAGAATTTGTCAGTCCCAATTATCGGATGGTGATTGGCGTTGTCATGCAAATGTTTTCCTCCATCGGTTTTTTATTAACATCTTGGTTTGCATATGTCTTCACTGATTGGAGAGATTTCCAGCTGGCCATCTCTTTGCCCACTTTTTGTTTTTTGACGTATCAGTGGTGAATAACAATGCACGCGTCTTGCGCCATCAATGGTTATCATCAATAATAATATTCCACGTGATAATTTTTAAGGTTCATACCAGAATCCGTACGATGGCTATTGGACAATGGTCAGCCAGAAAAAGTTTTAAAAATTCTTCAAAGCGTATGTAGAGAAAATGGCGTGGAGTTGTCAAGTAAAGAAATAACAGACGAATTGGAATGCGACATCGAAGAAAAGTCCGTGGCACAGGCTAACGACTCACAAAAAGTTTCGTTTTTCGATCTATTCAAATATTCGGTGATCTTGAAGAGAACTATTATCATATTGCTTTTATGGTAATTCGTTATTAATATTACCTACCTATATGGCATATAGTATTTCGACGGTTGTGGGTAATAGCATGATATATCAGGCAAGAGCCGATGTTTCTTCTAAAATAATGTGTATAATAGATAGACCTACCTATTATATGGAAATCTAAACTTCGCTTGTCATTGGTCGTGTCTGATATAGATTCAATTTAGTATTGAATAAAATTTACGTCAGGAGTAGAAAAACATTTTAGTCAATATGAAAATGTACCAATTAATTGTTAATTTTGAATTTTATATTTAAAAAAAGTATATTGTCATTGTATACTCATTACTCATATGTATCCACGTTGTATAATGTAAAGTTTAACTCAGTGATATAAAAAATAAAATCAACAATTTAAAACGAGTAGTAAATTTTTGTTAATAATGCATATTTTAACGTTTTAAAATTTTGTACACTTCAGTATGTAAAAATATTTATGAAATATCGATAAATTCTCATCGCATGTTTTCATTCAGCGTTCAAAAATACTTATAAAACCAATTATTGTGTCCCAAATTAAGTTGAACGAAAAACAAAGTTTTCCTCCATTTTATTGAACTCTTACTATACGTCTAAAGAATTAACATGCACATATGAGTGTTCTATATATTGTACAATCTTTTTATATTAAAATAAATCGAATGTTAGACGTCTTTTTAATTACATTTTTCGTGATCTCTTCCTTCGAGTTTTAATGTAAATTCCTTTAATGTATACAATAGAAATATTAATAGTGTTATCACTAGAGACGAACTGGGGTGTTACGAGCAAATCTAAATATCTACCTATATTTTTTAACTCGATAAAATAGAGCATTCTGAATTTATAAATAATAAAATGTTAGGCTATATTTATTATGAAATCTCCAGACTTCAGGACAAACTAACTCGATAGAGTTAGGCTTAGTATGAGAGAGATAGAATTGGGCTTATTACGAGAAGATTATTGCTCTCATTTGGGCTATAGCAGCTAAAAAATGAAATTTCGTCAACATTTTGATAATAAAATAAACTGTGTTTGTACATTGCCGATTTAATATTGTATATGTCAAATTAGTGGCTCTCCATGAATTTCTGAAAAAATAACAAAAACTTAAATGTTTAATGGTTATTAATTATGTTTATCAAATTGCAAAAGACGATACATACGAATACGTATAAAGTTATTTAAGCGAATCTTGATTTTTGTGCAATTTTTGTAGTGGTCCGAATGGGAAGTGATTCTATCGAAACTTATTTTTAGACAACAGAAATGACGGGGACATTCTCTTATTAAGTAATCACTAACAAAAATAACATTTACAATGTGCATTTTGTGCAATGGCGTGCTTTTTATTTTTGAAAACTTTTTATTCTTACTTATCTGCAGAGCACAAATAGCTATTGAACATTGGTTACATCTGTTTTTTATTTGTTGATTAAATATGTTGCAGAATGTTCACATCGATTTATCTAATTTAAAAATCCATCAAATCTTTTGACTTTGTTCATATAACGTACATTTGATGAAATACTGGCTCTAAAATACGAAAACAGCCTTAATTTTTTCCGGCTCAGGTGGCGATCGCCACCTTGCCACTCTAGTTACCGCCTCTTTTTAAAAACAAATTAATTTTGAAAATTTTGAAAATAAATAAATACATACTCGGGGTTTAAAAAAATATTATCCGAGTCCTACATATTTTCCTTAAAGTGTTATGAAAAAAGTATTCGTCAGAGTTATATCTAAATATTCGTCATAGGTAAATGGTTCAATTACTTTTGGATGCTTATTTCAATACTAACATTTATTACACAAATTTGACTTTTGTCTAGCCAACATGCACTACGAACACGAATCTTTTGTTATTTATAGAGTAAATTATCAATACACTCATATTTAATGGAGAGAAAATTAAAAATAATTTTCTCCTAGCCAGAGTCATCTTTGGCAACATATGCTTATATGTTACAATGAACGAATGTATGATACTAAACACGATTTAAAATTATTATTTTATTTATAAAATTGTTTTAATTATTATGAACTATACGACATGTTTGTATATCATTAGAAAACAACAATAAATAATATATAATAGTAACATAAAGGCAATAGAATGCCTAGATAGACGCACTCTAATAGATAGCGGTGCCATTTATACGAAAAATGTTATCTACTGGTATACAAGTATGTATTTTTATTAAAATTTTCAACTAAATCTAATCATTAGCCAAGAGAAGGACGCATAAAATCAGAATCTCAAAATTATTCTGGTACAGAAATAACAAATCGAAATTATGGTAAATGTATACAGAAGCCTTGGGTATTTGGAATGTGTTTTAGATGCAATGATAATATAGTAGAGCGTCGATTATTCATATTTAGTTAAAAAAGGGATTGTGTCACTTAATTTTTTCAATTCATTGTACAAAGTAAAATGAAATCAGGGACGACCATTTTATCAGACGATTGTAAAGCTTACTGCAGTTACGAAGTAGTTATAGCTACGTGCACAAAACGGTTAAGCATTAAAACAATATTTTATCGATCCAGAAACAGGAGCTCAATGTCAAGCTGTAGTATGTTTGTTGGAAAGACATAAGTGTGAAATAAAATAACATGACACTATTAGTTTATTGGAAGGCAGCTTTAAAAAAAAATATTACGAATAAAAATATAGGTTATTTATAGTTTTCCTATTGTAAATATTATTTAAATGTTGTGTTGTATACTACTTGCACAATATTGCGAATGCGGTAACGTGCTTTTCATAATGTATAATCTAATAATGCTTACAAAATATAGTATGAAATTGAATTAATTTTTTATTTTTAGGTTCGTGAACAGTACTGCCTACTATGGTCTGTCCTGGAGTACTTCTAATCTTGATGGAAATCAATTTTTGCTGTTCATTTTATCCGGAATAGTCGAATTTCCGTCGTTTATACTTTTGCTGTTGACCCTCAATCGATGGGGCAGGAAGATAAATATGTCTGGAACATTAACGTTAGGAGGATTTCTAATGCTAACGATTCTAGCTATACCTAAAAGTAATTAATTATTTGATTTAGTAAACAATATTAAAAAAAAAAAAATAATTTATTTTTTAGTGTCCAAAGACTACGATTAGATTATGTTTTCTTTGACTTTATATATTTTACCTATTACCGTACTATATATGTTAATTACCTACTTATTGTAACTTGTGTTTTACGTCATACATATGTTGATTGCATATTATTAAAAGACATTTTCAAATCCAGTATAGCTTTTGGGAGAATTGGAAAAAAGCATTATTACAAAGTACCAATGTGACATTTTATATTTTTTTCTTTTTACTCACAATACTTTTTTTTCGTATTTCATTTTGTCGTTTTAAAATTTGAAATCCATTCGTACTCGTGTTCTTTGTTCTTATTCAATCGCGTACAATTGTGTTTGACCTGAAATACAGGTGAATTTTTATAACGATGACGAGACGTCTCTAATTGAAACTTATATCTTCTAAACTGGAACGCAGGCCATACGGAGCAATTGAAATGTATTAATAGATTACTATGTAAAGTTTTGAATTAAAATGTTGTTCTAGGTAACACGTGGTCAGTGATCTTCTGCGCGATGATGGCTAAAATGGCCATAAGCGCGTCTTACAGCGCACTATACGTCTATACCGCCGAACAATTTCCGACTGCGATACGAAACATGGGCTTGGGGATGGGATCGTTTTTCGCCAGAGTTGGTGGAATACTAGCGCCTTACATCAACATCACGGTATGATAATAAACCATTAATTATTATTTCTATGTGCCCCCGCCCCAAATTGATTGTAAATAGTTAAATTTCTAAGTAGACTACTTATTGCCGGGTTAAAATTTTAACACAATATACTCACATATAAAATTAAACATTTCAGTGGCAAAGATTTTATAATATTTTATATGATATTTAATAATTCGTTAACGGTTTTTTATCTTTGTTTTGGCAATTTTTCTTTTTACAATGTTATACTCTTGAATCATGGTGATTTGCATCTGGATTTCCACACGCGCACATATAGGAATAGTGTGGGGTAATTATAATTCGCAATTATATATAGGAATATAGGAAATATAAGTTTAATTTTTTTCATAAGAGAAAATTATTATTTACACTATTTGCGTTTGAACAACGCGCATGTGTCAGTTTAAATATTTTTAACACGTAATTTTTATATGTGGGAGATTCAAGATTTTGTCAATGTTATTAACAAAACGCGTATGGGAGATTTTCGTTTTTTAATTTAGCATAATTTTCGGAACCACTCATCAATTACCGTACTGGTAATTAATATATAAAAAAAACATCAATAAAATTAATATATCATAGGGATAATATATTGTTTATATTTTTTTCATAATCCCTATGGCTTATATATTTTAAAAACTTGGAGGAAATCGTTTCATTAAAAGCACACACACGCATATAATAAATGTAGTTATGTAGAAATTGTAAAATGAAAACATAAATGACATATCGTCGACACAACGATTATTATTATTTTCAGAACGAAATTCAGGAAGATATTCCGTTGATCATATATGGCAGCATGGCAGTGTTGGTAGGCGCGTGGTCGTTTGTATTACCAGAGACGTTAAACAGAAAACTGCCCAATACCATTGAAGATCTCATTGCGACGACTGAAAAGTGAGTGTGTGGTATGAAAAAAAAAACGCTTTTGATTTTTGTCGAATTAACGCGCGGGACTTCAAATGCGTACGCAAATGTCTACATTTACTATGTAAACATTTGAAAAGAAAAGAAATTGGAATTATACGAATGTTATGTAATGAGTTCAAAAATCAAACACCGATTCGAAAAAAAAATAAATAAGACATCTCGGATATGTGAAAGCGCGAACACCGTAGATAGGAACTCGCCATGTTAAAATACATTTTGAATTTTCAATGAAAACGTTTTTAAATTATTGGCGAAGAGATTTATTATAATTAACACAAACAAATTTTTCTTTTTAATTTCGGCACAGGTGAAAACCTCCTTAGAAGTCCCTCACAGACATTTATGCCGTGTAAATGGCAACAGCCAATGGGCAAATATATACGTACACGCTCGACGTATATTTATAGTTCATAGAAAATGGAATTGTAGGTATTACTTAATATTGCATTTCCTAGTTATTGTACGGTATATTGTTTATACATATAATAATAATAATAACATAGATAGTATATTATACTATAAATAATAATAAATATTGATTTCAACTATATCAAATAAAGTATATTATTTAATAATTTTATACCTATAGATAAAACTCGAGATTTATATAATATCATTTTTTCATCATTAAATAAACAATTTTTATTTTGTAGGTTTTATTTCAACGTAATTGTAACTAAAAACGTATAAATAACAATTACGTAATATTCGTTTTTATACAAACACAATAAATGTAATAATTTTAAATCACACAATACACTATATATTATATATACACATAGGAATTGTATTGATAACCTTGGTTTTAGGGTCGGTACACACGAGCGTTATTTTATCGTACGATTAATAAAATCATATGAAAATATTATCGTACGATATTTAAAATAACATGGATATAAATGGAGTGGTTCATACAATAACGATAAAAATATCACACGATGTCACACTCAATCTCCGTATCATTTATCCCCATTCGATAAGTTGCATATTTTTACTAATAATAATATCGAAATCAAATTTTGCACTGATATTTTCTGAACCCTCGAACATGTATGTGAGGAGGTTTAGGTTAGGTTAGGTTAGCCCATACGATAAGTTTTGTAATTTATCGTGTGATAATTGTGCAGTGTTCAATCAGCAACCGTAATTTTTTTTTAAAAAACTTTTGAATAATTTTTTCCAGTTAGTATCTAGGTAATTTTCTATAAAATTAAATTTGTCATTTTAAAAATAGTATTGATAAATCTGACAAATTATACTTGTTTTACGATTAATTTTACGTCGCCCGTTGTATAGGGTTGGTACGTCGAAAAATGTGTATTTTTATACTCGTACATGCTCCTGACAATATGACGAGAAATATATTTTACCATAACGCTTTGGAAAATTGACTTTGTATGAATAACCATGTAAAGACACTCAACAACTAAATCAGCATTGATAATTGTATTTTCTGTTCAAATTCGTGAGATACAGAAACAACACGTATACTCAAAGATTATATATTCAGATATAGATTTGCCTATTAATTAGATTTTCATACTAAATAAATATTATACTAGTGTACAACTATTACTAATATTTACGTCTTTTATTAAATTCAATCAATAGTTTTCTATTTGGTTTTCACGGTCAAATCCTTTTTCGTTCCCATGGACAATCTGTATAAAAAAAACGATATAGCTCGAATTGAATAATATAAAAAAAAAAACAAATTATGAAGGGAACAAAGTTCGTTCAGTTGCGAAAGAATATTATTTAACGTTGAAAAAAAAACTATAATATAAAAAACATATTTTACATTTTTGAATACTCGTTGAATCGGAATTACACGCGGAGTGATATCTGCAGGTATCCGCTAGTAAACTATATATTATAAATCAATTATATTTTCAATACTATATTTTTATTTTTATTCGCTGTCATTAACTTATTTATTTAAAAAAATTACATATAATTCAATATAAAATTGTAAGTAGATTAAAATGTTATTCGTTTTTTTTTCCAGGAAATCCGATAAAATAGTTGCAACAGAATCAACAAGTAGATACTAATAAATAATAATAGTTGTATTATTTGTATTGTAAAGTAATAAAGTATTAATGTAATAATTATCGATGTTAAGTATTTGGTGTAACGTACGAATACATTTTGTTGTATTACAATTTTGATTGTTCAGTGTGTTTTTTTTATATAATTATTTGTACATTATAATTATTACTATTATTATTGTTTTAGTTTGTAAATATTTCTTAGTACTTATTCGAATAGTAAATATAAGTACCTGCTTTGTTAATAATTATTTTCTTGGAAACTGTATTTGTTGTGGTTTGATTCGTAATTTTAATTATATTATATATTTATAATATTTTTGGAAAGAAACGGGTCAAACGTTTATTTTTTATTTTTTAAATATAGAAAATACACTAGTTTTTAATTCATAATGTACAGTTTAACATTGAACAATCATATGTGTGTTAATTAACTATGACATTTCAAGAATTTTCCCACGATTAAGAATTTTATCGTCAAAAAAATCTATGATCGCCAAAAGTTTTTCGTTTATTTTTTTCACGAAAATTTTTTCCTTTTATTTTTATTTGTTTCAATAAATGTTTTTAGAATTTTACTCTTATGAAGTATTTCAGTTTTATTATTATTATTATTATTATTCACTGAGTAAATCGCATATTTTTGTTGTTAAAACTTTTAAAACACATATTATGTAAGCTTCACTGTAAATTACATTTTACTTATATGATTTTGATTATAGCTTTGCATGTTTCAAGTGTTATACGCGTATATTCAAAAGATGTTATAGGGCTAAATCCGCTACTAATAATGTGAGACCAATATTTTTCATCGGAACCGCAACCGGTTAGGTTTAAAACCGTCGTGTAAAATCGATAAATTTATCAAATAAAGTAGGTATACCTACCATCTTGTAGCTGTGCACGGTGATTTTCTATCGATAACTACGCATACAATAAGAGCGTAGCACTTATTCTAATCCGATTTATTTGCAAATAAATGGAAAGTTATTTGGACTCATCCTAAGACTATTTTCAAATAAATTTTATTTATGTATTTATTCCGATCCATATTAGTGCGGTCTGTGTGGACCAATGTAATTGAGCTGTCTGCAATCCAATGTCGGTTCTAAGTTTACAAACGGGAGAAACGGCCGTTCAAGATTTTTTCTTGGTTACGGCGGCGTTGGTAGGGGCGTTTTAACCCGGTCGATCTCCCCCGCCACAAACACGACACCGATCGGGAACACGTGGGCGCGCGCGTTTTCATCGCATCTGCCGGTCGAACGACGTCGCGCGGTTGGTATATATACATACATTATATGTATGGCGTGTCGCGTATTTCCGAACCCTAACTGAGCCGAGTACCCGCACTACGGCCGATTTCAGGGCGCGATTAAAAATACTGTTGTTGATATTTTCAATTACACTCTAAATCGGTCGGGGAACGGAGTTTTCGGCAAGGCGCTACGGGACTGTTAACTGGACACGGACTTTGTCTCGGGTTTTCGTATTTCGGTTCAGTGTTAGGATTCGGAAATACGGTCGCACCGGCGTGTAAAAAGAGTAAAAAAATCACGTCGCGCCGCGTGCGCCTGCGCGCCCGCCGTACGTGCGTTGCGCGAGTTCAGTACGATTCCTCCTACTCGCCGTTGCACGGTCGTGCGAACGTGTCATTCGTTCGCCGCCGTCGCACATCGCAGATGCGCGTCTACGGTTTGCACGCGTGTGTCCGTTTCACCGCCGCGCCGAACGTTCGTGTTCGCTTAACTCGCGCGAGTACCCACGACGCGGACACGTTTCAGAAAATCGTTTTGAATTAATTCACTCCGTCTTCGGAACGTTCCGGCCGAGATTTCACGGAAACTTTCGTTCGTCGCGGCGTTGTTCAGGTAAAAGAAAATCGCCTCCTGCAGCTTGAATATTTAAACGTGAGACGAGTCGTACGGATTGTATTATTACATTCTCCTCGGAAATTGTATAAATGTCACGTTGATAATAATAAAAAAAAAAAAAAACGTTACGATGTCTCGTATCGACGCACCGGCGATGGTGCGTGAAAAATACTGAACGCGTTAATATATCGACGATAATATTTTAATAACACGTTAAGTGCGTTGTCGCACTCGGTGTAAGGAAACGATTCTCGGCGCGTGCGCGTTTCCGTCAACGACCGTCGTCGCAACCCGCTGCTGTGTATCGATCGGCCGGCCGGCCGGCCCGGTGTCGTTCAAAAATAAATCCCGCGTCGCGTGTTCGTTCCTTTCCATACAACCGGGAACGAACACTATTTAAAAAAAAAAATGTGTTTTCGTTGACGAAATCAAAACGGTTTTCGTTTCTGTTTTTTTCACGCCGTTCGGGGCGGTACACGGCGATCAGAAACGTTACACCGTTTTAACATTTGTTACCCCCCTCCCCCTCCCCCACAATTCCCTCGTTGTTATTCCTAAACGTTTTCCTCGATTTCCAATTCCTCTATAATATTATAGCGATTCTTTTAAACTGTCGTGTAACAGACCACATGCGTGAATATCCAATGGCGGCGTCCAGGTTATTTTTCCACGGCAGTTCAGCGTGTTCTAATGACAGGCGCACAGGGCGCAGTCACACAGTCGGGTCACAATTGGAACGGGGAGTGCGCCGCAGTGGCGCCCACCGTTTGGATCGAGCCCCTTCTCCCTCCTCGATCCTGGGCTCTCCATTTACGCATTGCCTTTGTAATAAAACATTTGAACCTGTATTATTCTATCTCTAAAGGTCGTTAATTTCGATTGCGCCACTGAGAAGTCTCGGTGATCAGGAGTTTAGGAGACGGGCTCGGGTCAGGTTACTCAGAGGTACTTATTTAAAAATAAATAAAATCAAATTAAGTGTTTAAGTGTAATAAATAAAATGGCAACTAATAAATTCCTCTGAATGAAATATCGTAAATTTAACACGTTATTTGTTTCAAAATTATATAATCATATAATGCATTATTAGCAAATCGTAACTGGGCGAGGAATTCGAATTTAAGACTTTCGAGTTGAACGACAATTTCAATGTGGGTTTCCATAGGCGGCTCACTTCTGGCGCTTCCACTGGCAATAATCGAATTGTTCTGAATGAATTTGAAAGTATACTCGAATTATTGAAACTCACTATGCGCCTACTCCAAGATAGAGTAAAAACTGAATTGGACATTCTTTTGCAAAAATTCTATCTCCTTACATCCTAATAAAATATAAACGCTTTTTTTTTTTTAATAAACTAACATCATGGCCAACTACTGCTGGTAAAAAAATCAATAATGACGACGAGTGAAAGTTTAAACGCGTATTTTTTTATAATATCTAATAGTTTCATAATTTTCATTTTTTTTTTTTTTTTGACGAAATTTAAAGCTTGAATTATGCATTACAAATCTTCATACGTTTTATAATAATTATTTTTTTTTTTATAAAAATAAAGGTAATATTTAAATGTTGCAATGTTTATTGATGAAGTAAACCAATCGAGTTTTTCCGGTTACCTCGCCTCATGCTAGAGAGGCACCACCAGGTCCACAGGTTTAAAATCTTTGCCAAAATCCTTGCGGTATAAATAAATTTATAAAATATGATCAAATGAGTTATAAACAACCTATTTTATTGATTCGGAAGAGTAACGTATATAAGATGGAATGTGAGTAATGCTTAACACGATTAAATCAACGAAATCAAATTGTACCTAGTCAAGACAGTGTTCGTAAATTGATTCGTTTTCGTTTTCATAAGTAATCTAAGTCGAGTTCTATATCGGTTCTATCATATTAAATATGATAGAAATTTTATAACGTTTATTTAATCGAAATAAAGGTCTTAAATAAAATGTACGTTAATATATATGTATAAAATATTTTTTCTTTCTATTGTAATTCAATTAAATTCTCGATATATTTTCAAATTAAAATCTTTTAATTTTTTTGTTTTTGTTTTTTTTTTTTTTTATTAATGAAATCATAAAGATTTTCCATAGAAATTAAATAGTCCATATCATAATAAATTATTCCGACACTTATATAGGTATTTGTGTGGATATTTTGTATATTGTCGTTATTTATTTTAGCGTTTTGCCACGTGATTTTTCCGAAATTTATTTACTTCTTTTTTCAATTAAAGGATTTAATCGTTTGAAGATATGGTCCTTTGACAAAAATCATTAGTATAATATATACAATAATGGCGTTATAAAAAAATAATACGTATATTTATTTGTGATGTTTAGTGTTGAGAAAAACAATTGTGAACGACTGCGGTTTACTAAATAAAATCCAAGATGACCTACGACGATCTATTGCGTAAAATCGGCGATTTCGGCAGTTATCAGAAAAGGATCTACTTCTTTCTGTGTTTGCCCGCAATATCGTGCGCTTTACATAAACTTGCCGGAGTTTTTATTCTAGCAAAAGTCCATCACAGGTAGATCACATAATACAGTGATTATACGTAAAATAATTTATAACGAATGATTTATTTTTATTTGTTGTCTCTCCTAATGCGTAGATGTCGATTAACGAACGAACTAGCCAACGCGTCTTACGCTTTACCGCCAGACATCATGAACGTATCGTATCCGTTCGATGATAACACTGGTAATTGGTCGTCTTGTAAACGGTACGACACGAATTTCACGGGCACACCGTTTAACCAAACGTCGAATAGTAGTAGATCGTGGAACTCGCAGCACACCACATTCTGTGATCAATGGGTGTACGACAAGTCGGAGTTTGAAAACACCGCGGTCATGGAGGTGAATTATTAATACCAGTACTATTTAGTTAATCTTCGGTCGTGCCGAGGACGGTGAAATTATTAAACGTTTGTCATGACAATCGTAATTTTCGCGCAGTTCAATTTGGTGTGTGGCAGAGCATGGTACAAGGGTACATCGGACTCGTTGTTGATGGTCGGCGTCATGCTGGGGTCGATAATATTTGGATATTTGTCGGACAAGTGAGTTATCTGCATAGAAATACGCAATATAATAATAATAATAATAATAATAATAATAATAATAATAATAATAATAATAATAATAATAATAATAATAATAATAATAATAATAATAATAATAATAATAATAATAATACCGTAGATCAGTGTTTCTCAACCTGTTTGTTATGACCACCTGCAAATTTATTCTTTGTTAGGTGGTAGGCGATCTTCCGCGGACAAAAAAAAATTCAAGTACAGGTATATACCATGAAATATAAATCATAATATATAATAACATTAACAATAATCGTATTTTTTTTTTCAAACAATTTTATCATTTAGTATTTAATGCAGTACTTAATCACTGAATTCTGGGTAATATAAAGATTATTTTTAGATGAAATAATATCTATACTTATAAAAATTTAATACATATTGACGTAGTATATATATATATATGATATTAATTTTTTACTTTTTGCGATTTAAATATCAAATAAAAACATAATTTTAATATCTTTAAATCAATTTACTGATAAAATTGTTTTTGTATACATTCATATTTATTTGTGATAATTAAGATATTTTCCTTGTTTATAAGTTTACAAACAGTGACACATCAAACATATTGTGCGACCCAATATTGGGTGGCGACCCATAGGTTGGGAGACACTGTTATAGATTATTATTTAGAGTAATTAAATGCTTAATCGATGAACTATTTTTGAAAAGCGATTTTTTGTTTTTTGTTTTTGTTTTTGTTAAGCACCTTAGTACACCTACTCGATATAGAGACGATTAGAAACGATAGTGAATATGTGACTGTTGCGTCGTGTTACATATATGTCATTAATATAATTACGCACAAGTACATTTCAATTACACAATTCGTGTTTTGGCCACGATATGTATTAAGCTGCGTTAATTAACATCACTAATGTAATTCATAATGGGTACTCAATATTATGTGGTTAAGTACTGAGTGTACTAAGTTATCGTAATAACATGTGATTACATGAAATTGGATACTTGATGTTTGAAAAGTATACCAGCAGCATATATCATCATTTATCGAAACCAGAAAAAAACCCGTGTAGAGTGTACGTTACATTTTAATATGTAAATCGTGTTTTTCATATTATGTAATAGCTTAATTTATACTTCAGGCGAATATTAATTAGCACCGATTCTAATTCTGAAACAGTAAAATACCGTATTTTTTATACCGTTAAACTAAAGTATGAATATAAACTTTGGTTTTTAGAATATTTTTTCGGTTTTAAAAAGTATCTTTTTATAGTCGTACGTAACGATTCGTTCACGTTAACTGTTTACATAATAATAATAATAATAATTACAATCGGAGCCTTTATATTATGTAATAGTTTATAGATTTTGTCACATTACTTCAAAGTCTTTACACGAAAAACAATAGATAATAATTTGAAATTTTTGATATTTTGTACTTAATGACATATTTTTAATGTTGAATAGCCTAATAATAATAATAATAATAATAATAATTATAATAATATATATAATCGATTATTTATTCAGTCGTTATAATATGCTCTTAAATATTGTAACCATAAATACTATTTTATTGTTAGGATCGGAAGAAAAAAAACTTTTACCATATCTGTTTGGCTGCAGGGAATCGCCGGTTGCGGCATGGCGTTCACTCAAGAATACTGGAGCTTTACGTTCCTCAGAGTGTTGGTAGGAGCATCTACTTCGGGTTTATACCTAGCTGCTTACGTTATTGGTAATTCGTATACATGTAGACATATAGTTACATAAAATATAATTATAGTTGTTTGAATGATTTACAAAGAAAAAGCATAGGTCGTTAATTAAATAATTATATAATATCATATCTGATTGAAATTTACTGTAATAATCAATAATTGGTGTATATATGTAATATAATATATATTTATTGCATAAGCGTACGGATAAATAAGTATATAGATTGTTCGTTTTCAAGTTATGGAAGTGGTCACCAGGGGCGCATTAAGGTAAGTCCAATGTATGGGGAAGGACGGGGCAACCATAAATTGCTGTCCCTAAATTTACGCTACACACGAAAAATTTCTTTACGAGTAACTTCATGGCTCACACACAAGAGAGGAGGGGACCACTTTAAAATATTTTTTTATTACGATCTATAAGGGCTTTTTTTTAAGGAGGATGCAAAGAAATGTGAAGTACACCTTTTTAAAACATTTTACCTTATCCTATTTAATTTGTACTTTTATACTTTATTACCATACTCTTATAGTTTACCTATGTTATTCGCAAATTTTTAATCAACTTTATAGCTTTTTTTTCTAATTCTCACAAAACAATAGATATTTTTAATACCTCGTTTATGTCTGTCGCGAACATAAATTATTAACTATGCGCATACGGTTTTGTGTACAGGTTTAGAATTCGTCAGTCCCAATTATCGGATGGTCGTAGGCGTTGTTATACAAATGTTCTTTTCTGTTGGTTTTCTGTTAACGTCCGCGTTTGCATACGTTTTCACCAATTGGAGATACTTCCAGTTGGCCATCACCATGCCGACTCTGTGTTATACGACGTACCAGTGGTCAGTATAATAACGCACTTGTTTTTGCCATCAAATCGTGCCAATAATAATATTCTCAGTTGTAATCTTGTGTAAGGTTCATACCGGAATCGGTGCGATGGTTACTGGCTAACGGTAAACAGGACAAAGCGGTGGAAATTCTCCATAAAGTGTGTCGAGTGAACGGCGTGAACATGTCGAGCAAAGACATATCGAACGTATTGGAATGCGACTCCGAGGACGAGCCAGCGGTACACTCGACTGCAGATCACCTGCCAAAAGCTTCGTTTTTCGATTTATTCAAACACCCGGTGATCTTAAAAAGATCTATTATCATAATGCTTTTATGGTAATTTATTTTGATTGTGGATAACTGTAATTTTATAGTGTTATTATTATTGTTAATTATAGCCGATTAACTTTATAGTGTTAATTATATAATATACGTACGTCAGTAATGCCAAAATTTAACCTAATTTTTTAGGTTAGAACATTAAACTGGGCGTGTGACTTATTTTATTATTTTTAAAACATATTACTGGAGGAGGAATATAACTTGTTTTTAACTGAAATTTATTTATTTTTCCGTCAAAATCATAGTTCTCTTTTAATTTTTAATTCTTGAAAAGACCAATTAAAAAAAAAATAATAATAATAAAATGATAAGAAGTGAAATTTTGACATTTCTCACAGAAACTATGCGTGTGTGTATACACAAACCGTGATAATACCGAGTGACCGTTAGTGTTTTGAAAATTAATCATAATACTTGTATGATAAAAATGACAAGTGGATACGCTTTGCATAATATTATATTGTATTGACACGCATAGAGTTTATTGACAGGATTAAACAAGAAACCATTAATCCATATAATTTTATCTCATAAAATACAATTAGTTTTAAGTTGTTTCTAAACATAATTTTTACAGTCGTATTCGCCAATAAAATGTCTTTAAAAATATTATTAGTTTTTTCCGCCGGATACTTATCTGGCCAAATTTTTATTATAAATGCTAATATAGTTATTTACTGAAATGTGGGTATAAAAATGAGAATTCGTAGAAGCATTGCCGCGAGTATGTTTTGATACGTTGTACCGAAAAAGAATGAATAACAACGTATACGTATGATATATGATGTGTTTTTTAATTTTTAGGTTTGTAAACAGCACTGCCTATTACGGCCTGTCCTGGAGTACTTCTACTCTTGGCGGCAATCAATTTTTAGTGTTCAATTTGGCCGGATTAGTCGAGTTCCCGGCATACACGTTCCTGTTATTGACTCTCAACCGATGGGGCAGAAAAATAAATATATCCGGATTTTTAATATTAGCCGGATTGGCACTACTAGCGACACTAGTCGTGCCTAAAAGTAAATCGTTTGTTTATCACATGAAAATAATACGAATGAATAGTGTATTCGTTCGTAGTTCAGGTTTGTTATAATAAAATGTTATTGATTTCAAACGAAACGCGAACATCAGTCGTACAACAAAGTGGTGTCTTTTATTCAGGCAGTAAATAATGTGAATTAAAATTTAGTTCTCGATTACATCTGTCTCATATTTATCACTGTTTCGCAAATCGTGCAGAACCGTGTATTGGGTTCGTCATGTACCATACGACGTTTAAACGCAGTCACGTTCCTTCGGTATTTCATTCTTCTGTCATATTCGATTCACTGATATAACATAATATGACGACGGTTACAACAACGCGCATCAACAATAGTAGTCTAGCGTTGAAGTTCACGTTATGTTCTGAATAATGCATTTAGATTTGGTTTGCGTGATTTAATTCTAATTCATCAAACTGACTTAAAAATTATGAATACTTAATTACAATTTTAATGAAAAGAAATTGTTAATATCTACGTATCATACCTTTGTTTATATCGCATACATTTAATATTTCTTTGTAACCCGATTTTCGACAAAAATCCTGGGTCACGACAATATTGGCCTTTTAACCATCGATATCATATTATGCAATTTAAAATCACGAACGATCGGTATTTGATATTTGTACATTCATTGAAACCACCGTGCACTCACGGATATTATCTTATTTTGATTTCAGCTAACACGTGGTTGACGATTTTCTGCGCGATGATGGCCAAACTGGCCATAACTGCATCGTACGGCGCCGTGTACATTTATACCGCCGAACAGTTTCCTACAGTAGTGCGAAACATGGGTTTGGGGGTTGGTTCGTTTTTCGCAAGAATCGGCGGTATCATAGCGCCTTATATCAACAACACGGTACGATGATTTTTTTTATACATATTGTTACATAGAGTCATTAGCGTAACTGAGATTTGGAACTTAGAGGAGCTCCTATGTTATACGTAATTCAAAACACGTATTTAATTATTTGAGTTGTTAAGTTACGCGGCGTACTAAAAATATACGTTTTAAAATTCCCGTGAGAAAATAAATGAGAAACGGTATGAAATATGGCCCAAACTATTTCGTATTATGAATGTTGAACGTTTAAATATTTCATTTAATCGATTAAAAAAAAAAAAAAGCGAATAATTTTTACTACAAAACAAGGTCTGCTCCAAAACTTTGTAGTTTATATACCGTTTAAACTAATATTTATTCAACAATAATACGCGAAAAAAAACTTTATTATATATTTGTCTAAAAATACCTTCTAAATGTATAATAATAATAATTGAAATTACGAATTATAAGAATAACATGTATAAATCTGTTAAAAAAAATGGTAATTTATTTCCTTCTCAATATAGTTAATAATGTAGATATATCATATTATGTTAGTAGTAAATTTTTATATTTATACTTCAGTAGGCCACGGTCTTAAGTACTCGGTGCGGTCGTTAAAAGTACTTTTAATGTAATTAATAAATAAATTATGTAATTAACCATTTATTATTTTCAGACCGAAATTTGGATTGGTATGCCGTTGATTGTGTACGGCAGTCTTGCGCTGTTAATCGGCGCGTGGTCGCTTGTGTTACCGGAGACTCTGAACAAAAAATTACCCGACACCATTGAAGATCTCATTGTTATGTCTGAAAAGTGAGTGTATTTTTTTATAAGTGTTTTGATACGTGAACAAATTATGAGAGTCAAAATGCGTCAAAATGGGATTTTAATAATTATAAATGAAAAATTAAAAACGTTAGCACATTCCGATTGTATACACGTGGCAATTCACTATTCCTTCCAGTTGATCGAATCTGTATTGAAATATATTTATTAAATTATACAAACACTTATAAGAAAACCTTTAATAAAGATATTAGGTTCAGATATAAATTCACTCGTATCTATATAAGATTTTATAATTTAATTGAACGGCATTGTGACCGTTATTACGCAATGGGTAAAGTACATGATGCAATGAATCGATTATTTTTGTAATAGTCACTGTTCACTAATAAGAAACATGTATATGGAGACAAGTATTGAGATAACATTTACGTATACAGAGTAACAGTTAATAAAGTGTGCAAGCACCAGGGAATTATGGTACATCTTAAATACAACAAAAAAGTTTAATTCATATCATATCATGTTCTTGCATGCAGGCTATGCCGAACGCCTCGGGCTTTACAGTATTTAATAATTTTCAGTATATTATTAATAATTAACATGTACTTAGTTTACTCATAGTAAATTTGATTTATTTTTACATGCGTTTATCAACAGACATATTTTACATCGATTGCATTTAAACACACGAAATTGTAGGTTCATATAATATACGATTAATAATTAATTTTTTTTTTTCAAGGAAATACAAACCGGTACTTTTAAAAGAACCAGAAATAAATGGTCACACAAGCAAAGGTGATGACAAGTATTGAGTATTATTTCTAATTAGTGTTTTTCCACTATAAATAAGTTACATGTTTTGTAATACCTATTTTACTGTATCGACTGCTATATATTTTTTTTTTTTTATACATATTAAACTACTTTATAATATTGTTATTTGGACAACTGAATTAAATTGTATACGCTCATTTTGTGTATCGTGTCATGTTATTAAAACACTTCATTTTTATTGACTCGTGTTTCTATTTTTTTTTTTTTTTATTCCTGTAAACATCCAAATTAATATCATACATTTAATATTTAACGAAAAACATAATTATGTTTGCACCATTCGTCATGCTCAATTTGATCTCGACCATAGAGTGTCATATGAACTATATAATGGATACGACAATGTACGATTTAAAAATTATTTTATTATAATATAAAATTATAAACATATTTTATTATATTGCATGTTTGATTGTTATAATTTTATTTCATTTGAATTTACTTTAAAATAAAATATTCATACGCGACATTTATATAAGAAAGTAAACAACTGATGTTGATATTACTTTTTCTTTTCATAAGTGTATATCTATAATGCATATTAAATATTACGACTTATGCATTATTATTACTTAAGCATTTTGAATAAATAGCAATATTTCATGATGAACGGTCAATGAGTATTATTGTGATGTATTCTATTAAAATTGGAAAATTTAAAAATGACAATGTGGCGATTTGATTGAATTTCAATCATAATGTTGATCCGACATAATTTTTTTTATCGTGTATTTCAGTAATTAAAATATTTTCAAGACTTATGTGCATGTATTTATATAATTTAAAGTATTAAATGTTTTCAAGTACAGAATCATTGCATTTAGTATTAAAAAAAAAAACCTTACAATAAGCAAACATATTTTTATCAATAGTATCTTATGCCTTGTCAGTACAAATAATTATTTAAATAAGTCATCATTTTTTAATAATTTTAAACATTATATTTCGCCCTGTGTTTACGTGTGCACGGAACACGGATGATAGTGGGTACGTATAGCTCGGTATATTTAATTTGTGTTTATTGTTTTAGAATAGGTATTCCAGGCCCGTAGATAATTATTACAGTTCTCACTTTTATTACAGTTGATCGATAAATCTATATAATACATTAAATAAAATTTTTTTGTCGATTCAAATAAATTATAGTCAATCTATTATAACATTATTGTGATTTTGGGCTAAATTATTTCTGTGCAGTTAAAGTTTTTTTTTATTGGAAAATAGACATTTATAAAAAAAACTAAGGTTAAATATTATACGACTTGTGTGTGAAAAACCAAGTTAGGTCCATATGTTTTAAACATCATTAGAATTTTTGGAGACGGAAGATCGAATTAAAATACAAATAAACTTAACTAAACAAATTGTATGTATTCAAAGATACTTTTTTTATTGGAAAATACAAATATGCACTTTTAAAACTTTTGTTTAGTTTAATTTCTCTCTCGTATAATTTAACTATGCTCTTGTCTGATTGTTGTAAGGCAGGAGCTCTTATATAAAATTATTGCGTCCAACTATTATTCAAACATATTTTTATTAAATATTATACAAAATAAACTAATGATAATTACAAGCCTGCGGCTAAAAAAACTGCATAGGATTTTTTTTACTGTTTTTAATAGAACTGTTTTCATTCACTAAAACCGAAAAAAATATTCTATCACGTCAGTTTCTTTTTTGCAAAACTCATATTTTTAGTTTACTTTAAATTTAAATTCAAGTGTTAATCTATGTAATGGAAGGGGTAGGTAGTGTGGGTTTAGCGATATGAGGAGCACGGGCAATCATTTCTCAATAAATATATCACGAAGGAATTGTTTGTTTAATTGTAAAAAATTATATGTTTAGTTCAAGATAATAAAATTAATGATTTTCTTTCATCGTTGCCATAATTTGTTGTAGTAAACCCCTATTAGTTTGCAAAAAAAAAACCCCCGTACGTACGCGATGGGGGAAAATTGTGGTCATTTTTGGATTCAGCATCCTTAAAAACATAAAGTTTACAAAAAATATTCCATACAGCTGAAAAAAAAATTATTTTTGCAGATTGTGTAATTACTTGAAATTCGATTCCAAGCCTTCGATTACATTTAAAATAATTACATAAAATATATTGCCTAAAAAATTACAGATATATTTATATTATCTTCACGTCCAAATGGCTTACGCCAAAACGTCTGGTTCCGTCATTTTGTCATAAGTGAAAGGGATCGAATAAAACTATTTTTAACAATTGAATAATTATTATTATAATCGTGCCGTTAAAAGTTTACATTTTAATAACTATTATTACGTTATAGCTTAAACTTTAAATAATTACACACTGATTGATTATTATTAACTGTATTTAATTATATAAGTACCGTAACGTTCAAACGAATGTTTGTAAAACGATTATAATATAATGCACAAACATGTGGTAAATGATAATTATACAATTATTGCTTACAATAATACACAACATAATTATTATCTTTATTCAATATACGTTCTTAGCGTCTAAATCCACGTTTAGGTACATTATATACATATATTATTTTAACAATTCCTATAACTATATGTATATACTTTTTTACTATTATTACAATGTTTACTTATAAATATAAGCATAGTTAAAAAAATATATAGGTATTTAAGTTTTAACATATACGAGTATATTGTAAAAACATATAATAATTTTATCGATTGTCAGCTGATATTATTTTTTTTAGGAAGGTATAGTTAAATTATATTTGACACGGGCGGATGTCATGTGGAATGAAGACTTATATCTATCACGTGGAAAACATAATATAGAAAATGCGTGATTAGTGTACTCAAATTTATTTATTTTACAAAATTCCCCGAATGGATGTATTTGGAATGTGTGTTGTGTTGAATTTTTTTTTTGTCATTTGGAATATAGGATGTATAATTTTATTAAATGTACTGAAGTCAGTAAATATGATTTATTAACGTTTGTAAATATTGCAGATTTTTGCAGGTGTATGATGAAATTCATCGTGTGCCTCTTTAGGGAAAAGGGATAAAATCCTACGTATTACATAACGGAATCGATCGAAATATGTATCGTTCAGCCATTCAGGAAATAATAGAAAAAAAATAAGGTACACATTTGATTAGAAAAAAAAACAAACATAAAATGTTGAGTTTAAAATTAAATAATTTTAATAATACAAAAAATACGTGGAATAAAAAGTATGCATTATAATCATCGATTAAAATTTTTTTTTTGATATATGAAATATTTACTTAACCCACCGCGCAGCTACCGTTAGGTGCACAATACAAATAAAATTAGCTGCTCTGCTTATTGAATAAAAGCGAAATGTGATTTATTTATTTTTTATTCTAACGTGACTATCACTCTATACATACACGGTAATGCGTACGAACAAGCACCTAATATTTTACCTAAAAAATCATTCAAAATCACGACGACGACCTGTAATTTCATATAATCGTAAATTTCGTTTAACACGACATATTGTGAGATCAAGTCGTTTTATATTATTCATAAATAGACTAGCATTTTGATCACAGAGTTTAAAACTATCAACGATGGTGTTTCTCATGGTCGGTATACAATACGAAAACGATAAAATAAAACGATGACGAGTGTTATCCGTTTCTATTGTCATCGGCTATGGGTGGGTGGGTGGATTTAGAGTCCAACTTGATACTGCTCTTGGACGAGGCCCTGGGCATTTTATACCAGCTGGGCGGCATATACTTGAGACTCTCCTGTCTGGTGGGCGGGAACTTTGTCTCCAGCGCCTTGGTCTCTTCGGTCTTGTGGCTGGACGTGGACCCTTGTCGGTGTATCATTTTCTTCTTGTCACCGTCACCGTGGTTGACCATGACGAAGACCTCTTCCACATCTTCGTCTTCGGTACTCGAATAATTGCGAACGTTACCGTCGTCCCTTCGGCTGTCCCTACAGGTGGACCGCGACTGACGGTCCCATCCTTTTTTCATGCCGTAGTCCCGTTGCAGTTTCCTGGTCTTTTTTTTCGACAGAAGTTTGGTCAGTTCGACTTTGAATCGGGGGTGCGTAATAGCATAGATCCACGGATCCATGGAACTGGCCGCCTTGCAGAACAACGCCGGCACCATTGAGCCCAGTGGCGTGATGTATTCTTTTTGATCGAAAACGCCCAGCAAGGCCACCACAGCGTACGGTGTCCATGATACGAACCACAGTAATATGACACCGACCACCACGTACCCGAGTCGTATCTCCGTCTTTCGCTTCTCCTCTTCCTGGCCAAATCGGCTGGCCGCCGTCATTTCGCTGGTCGTCCACACCGCTGACAGGATCTTTGTATAACAGTACGATATCGTGGTGAACGGCACGCACCACGCGGCCACAAAGAACACCAGGATGAATCCCTTTTCCCGTCGGTCGTCCGTTAGATAGTCGAAACTGCAACTGGTCAGGTACCCCTCTGGAACGTATCGGTTGTACCCCAGATCCAGCACTGGCACTACGGAGAACACGAATCCGTACGTCCATATCAAGCCTATCCAAACTCTGGCTCTCCGTTTGGTGGTTTTCACGGCCGTGTTCAGAGGGTGCACTATTACGTAGTAACGGTCTAGCGATATAGCGGCTAACGTCATGATGGACACGGTTCCCGTTAAGCCACCGAAGAACCCGTAGATCTGACAGCCTAGAGTGAAGGAACGAAAAAAAACCGATCAGTTGAAAAACTAATAATGTTGTGCGTGATCAAAGATTTGCAGGTTAGGTATATACACATATATACATATGTATGCGCGTGGGTTAGGTTAGATGTGATGGTAGAACTTGAGGTAAAACGCAGGTATTTATTAAAAACGATCCATTACGATCGGGAAAATTCAAACTCATAAAAATATAATGTATTTCTGGAATAAAATTATTATAAAAATACTTTGAAATATTATTCGGTGTCTAAATACCGCACATAGATTAGGAGTGTTCGGTGACGGAAGACAAAGTTGTTTTCTCTTATAGATTTCTTTTGACGGTTTGAGAAGGAAAAAAGTATGTATAGGTATTGTTTATAATATATAGATTGATTTACAACGATTTGTTTTCTAAAATTTTTAGAGCGGATTTCGATAACACGTTTATAAAACATATGTATGAAGTATAGTCACCCTATACTTAGCCTAAACCAGGACAATAACAATGGAAGAGCGAAAAAGATTAGAAGCCTTTAAAATGTAAGGTAACAGGAGAGTGTTAAAGATAAGTTAGATGGATAGAGTAACCAATAAAAAAGCACTGCTGAAAGGAATTATGTCAGAAGTAAGGCAATATTTTGCATGAGTATACTCCTCTAACTGACTATAGTCAGAAGACGAAACGAATGGGTAGGCCATATAATACGATATGAAAGATGATTAAAATTAATTGTAGAAGATAAGAAGAACCAGAGAGAAAGACCAAGACTAGACTATATATTCAACAAACAATGATAGACCAAGGACGCGGGCTCGTATGTATAAATTAAGAGAGAAGCAGACAATACGGAAGAGTGGAAGATGGCTGTAAACCAATCTGCGGATTGAAACTGTAGAGAAGGAGAGAGAATTTCGATAATCCGTTCGTTTCGTACGGTATAAAAGTATGACATTTTATGCTTGTTGCTTCGGCACGCACACGACTTACCTATCTTTCCGAGTGCGGGACCTTGGAAATAACTGTTGTAGATGAAAACCGGCGTTTTTGCCAGCATGAAGAAATCGCTAACGGCCAAGTTCATTATCAACACGTTTGCCGGCGTTTGTAATGATTTACATCTGAAAATAATAATTTTGTGTCAGAATCGCATTTTCTGTTTGCACATGTTAGGTTATATAATAAATAAACAACGCGCGTTGGTATATTATATATATACTACTGACTTGATGTACATGAAAATGACGAGAAAATTTCCGGAACACCCGAATACCATGATGATGACGTACAGGAATCCCAGAATGTAGTGTGACGCTGGGTTGGGCGGCATAAATTTAAACCAATGGCCATTGATCAGTTTCATGTAGTCGTCCGTGTAAAATCCGTGATCCCGCCACAACTCGGTCGGGTATTTGCTCTTGAAATCTGTTGTAGCGAACACAGCGGTTGCAGACTCGTCGGTCCGGTTTGGCTTTCTCAGATCGTCGTCCACGGCGTACAACGATTTGCGCGCACCGTCACTCAATCTCTTGTTCGGCTTGGGTCCAGCACTAGTCGTCTTCGCGTTTTCAACACTAAACGAGCCGCCGCCGCCGACCTTCTCCCGGAGCGCGGATTTCGTCGGTCTGGTGACGTTTTGCAAAGGACGTTTCCGCGACGATCTCGTCGTGGCCATACCGGCTGTACGGGTTTTCGGCTTCGAGGTCGTGACGCTGCTACTGATTCTGCTGGTGATGGTGATCGTGGTGGTGTTGATGGTCGGTCTCGCGTTCGCCAAACGTTTCGCCACATTTTTCGGTATCACCGTCGTGCCGTTGTTCCACTTCAAGTTACAGTTTCGTATCACGTTCACAGTCCCGTTTTCCAGCCGTTCCGCCGCCGTCCGCGCACCGTGGTCGACAACGATTCTCGTTTCGGTTTCGTTCTTCACGACGACGACGACGGTTAAGTCTGCCGCTGCTGATATGTTTTTGCAATACGCCATATTGTCGGATAGAAAAATACTTACGCATAATACGCTAACGGAAACGAGTGGAAACAGTGCCATGATTTGATTTCGTCATCTCATAGCTGCTTCATGTTTGTATATCGTACTGGAAAAAAAAATATACATATTATTATTATAATTGTTATTATTATTAGATAGTTTAAATGAATAAAACGTTGGGTTTTGGCGTAAAAACCATTTATGAAAGTTTTTTTTTCGAATGGGATTATGTAATAGTATACCTAAAATTATAAATTCGTTTTCAAAATGTTTTAAACATTTCAAATGTATTCAACTTTAGGATCATTTCGAGTATAGGATCATTCACAAAACAATCGATTTTAAAATGAACGTCAACTTAAACGCATTTATTTATATTTGGTCGAACGTAATTCTCGTTCGAATCACAGATAAATTGAAATACCTAATTAGATACATAATAAATAGATGTATAATACAAATTTATGTGACGTAGCGTAGAGGGGACCGAGGGCTGCAGCACTGCCCGAAATTTCAGAACAATTTCAAAATGCTCACAGTAGTGATTCTTCTAACCGCACATAATATAAACATTGTAATTTGTATGAAGGTCGTTGCAAAAGTCTAAAGTGTTTCTTTACAAATTGTAATTTACTTTTTTTTTCTTATTTTATTGATTATTATGGCTTCAACAGTATAGAGTCATCAATTTTATTTTTATTTTCTTATTCGATTGGATTTTAACAAAATTTTATTACGCTGTTTGAGTATGAGTAAAAAATATACACTAATGACTAAAACTAAACATATAACCACGGCATACCAATATTATGAGGATCCTAGTTAAGTTTTCCTTAATTAACACATTACCAGCCCCCTGCACCTACCAAAGTGAATTCTTGAAAATTTTCTAATATTTATGTAGTAGGTATATATTATTATTTTGTAATATACTCGTTTTTAAATAAACTAGTTATTTTAAGAAATTTTTTCGGTTAAAAAAACATTTTTTTTTTTTTTGAGAAAAAAATAGGTTTTTACGAGGTAGTTATCAAATTTCATAATCTTAATGTGATTTCGCTAATGAATTATTATAATTTTAAAATACGAGAAAATATGTTAATTTGTAATGACGTAAAACAAAATAAATTCTCGGTCAGTGAATCAATAAAATACTAACAATAAACGGCGTCTACCTATAATTGAAAACTGTGAACAATTATGTAAAAAGTTCATGAAAAATGTGTTTTAGGTAATTTGAATTTTACTTGAGACTATATTTTTTATTTACATTCAATTTAAAATAATAGAATATTGCAGTTATTGAAGAGAGAAAATATAATAATCCTTACCGGAATGACTGTAAAACTCTTATTAATTATTTATATTAACTATAGTTAATATTTTTAATACGAATTGCGAATGTAATACAATACATATTTTTTACGACACTATACGTATTAATTCGTTTTTAAAATGGTTTTCCACTCTTTACGTTCTATGATATTCAGTGGTGCGAATCGTTTTATTTTTGAAAATGTTTTTAAGTAGTGTATTGTTATAATAATATAATCGAAGAATTCGTATTAATCCCAAAAGGAAAAACAAACACATTTTACATTATTGTTGTTTAAAGAATGAAAGAAAACAAACACGTTGTTAACATAAATCAATAAATTATCGCGCTATGTATTATTTTCGTAAAAATTGAACGCCGTTTATCCAATTGCGACACGTTAGACATGATTTAATTGAGAGACCGTATTTTGCGCTATAAAAATGTATTTGTATATGAATGTAAACGATATGTTGGTTATTTCTGCATTTGCATTACCTCTTCAATACCGATTAATTGGTAAATTGATTAACACTTTGTAAAAATTACCTAATAATTATGAATTGTTTTACGCTACTGTGTCATTATGTTCACGGTACGTGTATCGTAACAAATATTCTTTTCTATAGCAAATATGATTTATTAACGTACTCGGTACGTTATTATTAAAATATTTATATACACGTAAAAATGTGTATAATAATTATTTTTGGATAACACATCTGTGTGGAGAAACTGTTAATTGGTAGTGTTGAAAGAGTAAATTGTATGCGCGGTATACACAATTCAACGCATAGATAAATTTCATTTTTACGATTATATTATAATTTCCTTTGCGAGCATGCAATCGTATTTATGACGATCTGTATGTAATAATATTTTATCGTTAATTGACGAAGCTAATAATTCAAAAAGTAAAAAAATCAACACTACGGTTAATTTAAAACATGAATTCGAAAACACGTGGTAATCGTGACAGATAATTTATAGGATTCGTATGGGGATTTTTTTTTAGGCGTACGATCAACAAATATAATTCGTTTCGTCATCTCATGCATTTAAATATAACATAAACTTTTTGTGCCTGATTTGTGCTATTAACGATAATTTCACATTAAAAATTCAATCAAAAAAAAAAAAAAACATTTGAAACATTTAAATTGTATTTGACAAATTGTTGCAACGAATTTTATAGATATATATATTTATAATTAATTCCCACGGATAGTCGACTAAACTAAGTGTAGCCTTCAGTCGTGTAACCAGTATGTTTAATTGAAATGCGTATTACATTCCTGTTTTTTTTTTTGTATTTCATTTATTATTAGTGTCCGTCGTTATATTTGATAAATAAAGCATTTTCGTTTTTTATTTTCTCTAAGCATGATGTTGCGTTAACTGCGCTATAGTTGTACCATTGATTATAAATATATTATAATATTATTATATTATATTCATAATCAATGGTTGTACTCGATATGTCCAATCTTGAATAAATATTATAAATTTATTTCCGTCGGTATAGTCATGCGTCATTTTATAGTTATGTCAATATATTGTCGGCTTGTACTTTGCACGTTAATTTTTGTTTTTTTATACTTGTAATATACATAACTATGTTTTGTGATAAAATTAATGACGCAGTAAACAATAATACGATAATATTAAGAAAAACCCGTTTTTCTCAAATTCACTTTCTGTATTATAAATAAGAATATTAGGTACTAGTAGTTATATTCGATTTATGTTTTTGTATATACTCTTTATAAATTACATTTTCTCAAATCTATATTTGTGTTCAGATTTATAATGAATGTATTTTACTCGAAATTGTAAATAAAAATATAAAACTATAATTTATAATTAAATTATAAGTTTAAAATTTAGATCTGTAAATAATAAATCATGAATAGTTAAAATTGCTAGACGATATTAATATCGGTGCCTGAAATTTGTTCATGTGTCGGAATAGTAAACTCTGAAGAGTCAATTATATTATGATGACACTGGGGCCAAAATTAATTACAGCATATTATTCGTCCGAGAATATGTTGGTATCATCTATGAATACCTATATAATATATAATAATACTCGTATAAGTAATATAATTTTATATATTTTTTTCTATTTCGTTTAAGACGTTTCGACTGCAAAATTTGGGGGACAAATAAATTCTGTTTTCGTTTCTCAATAACTATATTGAAATGGAATTGTATATGATAGATATTGAAGGCAAGTAGTGCGTTTTTCTTTTTCGTTTTAGATTTTGAGCCAAGTCTTACATCGATTGTTTTTCACAGTTTTTCATGGCAAATATTTTGTCGTCGAACGATAAACAGCAAGAAATTGTATTTGAAAATATTTTCTACTCTTTTTACGTATTGGCTTTAATTTGGAAGTTTAAACGAAATTCAATTTCATATAAGATTATTGAGAAAATTGAAGAGAGATTAAAAATTTTATTATTTGTTTATAATATTTTTCTAATAGAAAAGGAATTTTCCCTTCTTTTGTTTGGAAATATTCACTGTACATATGTGTCATATATATTGAAATTAAAAACTGAATCAATAAATTGTTAATATTTGCTTATAACTTATGTATTATAATTAAAGTCATTATTCATTAGCTTTAAGGCAACGAAAAGACGACGTTGCAGTGCACTTCTTTCCACGTAAAAGCTATTAATCGAAGTAAATCTCATTTCTTCTACGACAAAGTGTTAATGGATAGAGTGAGAAAAAATTGTTGACGAATTGCTGTTTTTGCTTTATTTTTGATGTAGAAGACTTAAAATTGTATTGGGTTACTCATTTATTTAACGCTTCTAAGTTAATTTATTAACGTAACATTTTTTTTTAAATTGTTTAGGTTTAAATAAATGTTCATAGACTCAATATCGAATCGATCACATTATCGACATAATTGGACATTTTGGACATAGAAAGTTTTCATACGTTTCAAGAGCTCAAAATGTAACACAAGCTTAGAGATACATTGTATTTTGACTATATTTTTCAAATTTAGTAATCATTATAATTAACTACTGACGTCGTTCAGAATCATTTTTCGAATACAATGATTACTTTTAAATTCAAAATAATAATAAAACTCTTAAATCTCTGTCTAATTAACTCATTTGATAGCACTTGCTGCTCGTTACTTTTTTTTGTTCCTGTAAACATTTTTCATGTGGAAGACATGTTCCTTTGATTTTTACATTTGTAATTTTTCAGTAGCAAATTGTATCGAGTTGGTACTTTAATTGACATATTCTTATTTCCTCAATAATTTTGAAGTGTAAGAAATTTTTTTTGTAAAATTTTTATATAATATTAAATAATAATTGCTAAATTTTGAAAATGTATAATTTTTGTATTTAAGGCCCGAAGATTTACATTAAATTTGATATAAAGCAGAGATACGAGTTGAAGATTATATGTGTATAATGCATAAACCCAAATAACATTAATGATAATCACGAAGAAGTTTAAAAAAAGGACAACTTCGCGAAACAGATAATTCTACACTATTTCTAAATAAATACAGTAGAAGATAAAAAGCAATAAGTCTAAAGAACATTTTTACATAATATTAGCAAGGCCAATTATAATGCATACTTGTCCGTAAAAGTGGTCCACAGTTTAGGAAGATGAGAAAAAACTAGTTGTTTTAGAGAGAAAATTTCTGAGGAAGATTTAACGGACCTAAAAAGAATGATGATACGCAAATACATGAGATTACTTAAAAAAAAAAGAGGCCAAGGAACTATTCGGAAAACCAAATTTTGAACTGACATCTATAGCTAACTATTGTGTTTACTGACTCTGTCTTTGGACGTTACCACGATTTCAACATTTATAATATACTGATTTATACTATTTGTTCGAATCTGTTGTCATAAGTGTCATTAATGATCTCAAACAAATAAGCTTCGATTTGATAAGACGATTTGCAGTATCCGTGAATGCAAAGAGCCTGGAGTTAATGGTTTTTTTTTCAAGTAGTGTGTTAATACACGATTTACTTGTTTGTCGATTACCGACTAAATGGTTGAATGTAATTAGATTGCATGATTTGTTTGACATTTCAAAGCGTACAAAATTTTCTTTGTTTATTTATCCATCAATACAAAATTAAAAAACACACATTCGTGATTGAAATAATTGTAAAACAATTTTTTTGTCATTGCTCGTATTTGTTCTGTAACTGTCATGTTCATGTCATATTTATTTTTAATGTATGGTTAAAATCGTTCGACAAATATATATTTTTGATGTATTTTTTTTTTCAAATTACGTATATGACTTTATATTTTGTAATGAAAATTAAATTGTGAATTTGTTTGTGGTTATTGCGTTGAAATGATTAGTTAAGGTATGAGGTCAATTTAATAATTGTATTTTAAAATATACAAAATAAATTATAAAATGGTTGTTTGACTAGTTTTCAGTAATACATACGATTTTAAGGATATAGATCATTTTAGACCAATAATTTATGTAAAAACATTTAGTTTTTTTTTTAGTATTTCAAAGTTTTAAAACTGTGACGTCATTCTTCTAATTAACAATGTCTTCTGACATCCTAATTTTAATTATTGATACAATCACACGTCGTTGGATTTTTTTTTGTATATCCTATTAGGACCATTTTTCCCCGATAAAACGATAATATAGTAACGTTTACAAAAATATTATTTAAATTTACGCAACGAGAGAAAAATATATAAAGCTATATTACAATATAAAAAAATATTTTACATTGAACTGAAAATACTTCAGAAGTCAGCTAAAGAAATATATTTATGTGATACAATAATTTTATTATTATTATTATTATTATTATTATCATTGGGTATTGAAATTTAAAATTCTTAAAATGATTTCTATGTAAAAGCAGAACAAATTCTTTAAAATAAAAATCAAAGACAGATATAGAAGTGTTGAATATGTATATATTATCAATTTCTACTAAGATGTATTATATAATATTAAAATGAATATTACCCAATTGAATTATACCAAATTGAATTTTACCAGAATACTTAATAGTAAAAATTAGTACTCATTGTAATACAAAATAATACAGACGACTATAAAAATATATAAACATATAAAAGGAAAACTTATAGACATTAGGAATGCGTGTGATATTAAAAATACTATTGATGCGGAAAACTATTCATAAACTACTAGCTAATTTATCCGACTCCGTTCTAGTTAAAGATTAATTTCTCGTAAAGTGGAACTTTTCAATAAACTTTTCATGTTTATTGATTTATTTTATATTCATATATTTACAAATGTTTTTTTTTGTCCGTTTTTTATCGAATTGAATGGACAATGAAACAAAGCACAGTTGTACTGTTTCATTATAATAATTATATTTAAATTATTACATACACATTTATTTAAAATATTTATTATGGTTTAATACGCTATTATAAATAAATGAACAATAGCTAATTATATCGATTTGAATGCACATTTTGTCGTTTTACGTATTGGACGACAAATATTAGTGTGATCGGACAAAGTGTAGAGTACATTATAATAATTTAATGTGTATAAATTAACGATTATGTAATCTTAATATGGTAATCGTGTAGTTTTTCTTTCGTTTACGCACACATAACACAATATTAAACTACCTTCTGCGTATTTTTCGGCTACACACAAATCGCTTATTATCTCCGAAAAGCGACTCGACGTGTCCTTATTATCGTATACGTATATTTGTGTATAATAATTATTCGAATAAATATAAAAAAACGACTGACTACCATATTATCAATGTACGAATATTGTATTTAATAATTATACGCGATATTGATCAAATTAATATATTGGAATTTATTTATAATAAACAACGTTGATATATGGGAGTGAATATTATCTAAAAAGTCTAATACTTATGGGTTGAGATTTGATCGATTCACGCCTTTTATTATTATTTATTTGTGTATTTGTGTGTGTGTGCGTGTGGGGCGGGAGGGGGAAGCATTCATTTCAAGTTTGACAGTATATTTTACATTATTTTTTCAATTCTTTCGTCATAAACTTATAAAATATAAAAAGTCTATTACATTTTACACATACACACAAACATTCATATATATATAAATATACACACTACTACTATATTATGACAATAACATTGAAAGATTATGTTCGTGTTTACTCAGACAAAAAACACATAGTCTAGATAAAATATTATCTTGATTAAATAGAGGAAACCAGAGGAGAATATTGTTGACGGAGTTATTAAATCTCACGGGAAACATTTGATTTTAAGACAAAAAAAAAAAAAAAAAAAATGAATAAAACATAATATTATTAGACCGAAATTATAATATACTACGAAATCAGATGATAATTATAAGTCAATATATATTTATTATTATTTTTATTCGAGTAATAACCGTTAAGGATTCATCGCGATTTTATGATTAATAACTTACAATATTGTACAACCATATAGGAATTAAGAATTTCCGAGTGAAATTATATTTCGAGTTTTAATCGTTTAAGCTATGTTCCATTTAGGTTCTCTATGATGATAAAACGGAACAATTTTCTCCATATCGATTTTTTCGCGTACATTCCGCTCGAATGGCGCGTTTCATTATTCTCCTGCGGGATTTGGATTACATATTCCGCACATTTATATATTATACGTATTTTAATATTATGACAGTAGTATGGACAAAAGTAGAATGTATTATGATTAAAAATATTTAATATCAATATATAACACTAAAAAGGAGGATTAAGAAATATTTGGTTATTAAAAATTTGCCGTTTTAACCCATATAATTAGCAAAGTCGACGAACGATTCGACGAAGTAATAAAATTTAATTTCGTATTTTTCAGTTTTATTACGAGATTAGTAAACTAATCTGTAACAAAAAAATTGTCTTAGTATATGGACACATTGTGTCTACACAGTTAGTACGAAATTGATTGGCACGGCAGCGGCGCGATAAAGGAAAACCAGGGGTTTTAGTATTTGGATATTATTACTGAACGCACCGACAAACCAACAATTGTCACAAAACATTTTGAAATTGATATTAAATTATTGATTTAAAAGCAAATATTCTGCTGAAGACTAAATTACAATATTTATAAAATAGTATGAACAATAGTGAATAGTATGAATGGGTCTAGGACACTTCACCGTTTTGCCGCCGTGCCGGATCTCATCGTCACGAAACTATCAATTACCAAGCACACTTACATACTATAAATTCTGCCTTTCAGTTTTTTTGGTTTTTATATAATCGATTTAACGTTAAATCTACTATCTGGTCGTGTACTTCTTTATTCTTACTCAACTTTTTGACATGATTTTTAAAATATTTTATATTTATTTGCCTGACTACGCGAAAAACGAAACAGTTTTAAAAATTATATGGTTTACTGTTAACTAAAAATTCATTTGGTACTTTTATATCTAATGTCTATTATGTAATTTTCAAAACAATATTAAAATATTTTTATTCGTCAACATTGTATCAATACGTTTTATTACTTCAAACAACCAACACCTTAAAAAAATAAGAGGCGAGAGCGATTAAACTTCAGGACACATCCTCTCTAAATACACCACTGTACTTATAATGTATTCGCTACTTATATTTTATTTGGCTTGTGAAATATGACCACACAAAAGAGTGAACTTATAAATCCCTTTCTGTGTTTTTTTTTTTTGGGACAGCTTGCTGAGCGTAACTCATACAGGACACTAAACCAAAACGTTTCCCTTTGGTATGGTGTTCCAATCACCAGCAGTGTCGGAGTTATAGCAAAACCAAAAAAGTTAAAGGCAGAATTTACAGTATGTAAGTATGCTTGGTATTGATCGCTATATACGTTATTTTTGTGATCATTAACTAATATACTACATAGTTTAACATACAAAATCGTTTTTAAATATGTGGTGTTCTATATTTCTATTATGTCAATATTTTTATAAAAAATAAATTATTATTGTTATCTGTTCGTTACGTAGTAGGTGATTATAACGATTAAAAATGTGTTAAATTATTTATAACAGAAACTGTCCATATAGCGTTTTGTACGATTGAAATGATATATTGGATATGATATTTTATTTATAAATAAAAACGCAATAATATATACGCAATAATATATAGAATATGATAAAACAGATCAATTTAAAATGTTGATTTATGAATAGAAAAACTCGTTAATTTTGTTTGTTTACAATTTGAATATGTACCTACGATTATTTACGTGTACGAGTACATAAATAACAATCATTTAATGTGTCATTAAACGATGATGGAAATAATAATGGGCACACATATTTGAAATATATTTAGACATATATATTTAATCGTTTTTGGTATGTTAATACATCGATAAGAATATCAGATGAAAAGTAAATATTATTAATCATTACTTATTATAGTTATTACGTATTATGGGATAGTGTAGCTATTCAGTATATAAAATATTGTTTTTTTTTTTTTGTAATAAAATTATCGTTTATCAATAATTCGAATGGCGTACAAAGTTTTGTTTTCTATGTAAACATGTATTATTATTTACTTAAATTACGCTATTTTCTCTCTCTAAATTAAATTGTTGTCAATAATTATTTCAAAAAATATCAAGTCTTTTTTTTTATCAAAAGTCTTGTATAGATATGTTTTATGGCATATCAGAATATGGCAATATTTAAAATAATACTAGTTTATCTGTTTACGTTGAAATACAGATAAATTTCAAGAGGTTTTCTCGTGTGCAACAGAAAAGTGTGAAAAATTGACGATTTTTTTTTAACGAATGGTTATTGAGACGTTTCGGTCGGTAACTGATCAGGTTTGTCATTTTTAATAACACAAACAAACACCAAACTGCAACATATTATATTACTCTATACGTTATTTATGGCTAAAAACAGTTATATAAAAAACGTACATGTTGATGAGTTTAGAATTCCGCGTTCCGATTTCGCAAAGTGAAGAACCAAAGATACGATAATTATAGTTAAGAAATAAAATTTTGACTCGAAATGCTTGACAATATTAATTAGAGACATAAAAAATGTGTCCGATAGTAAAAGAACTAAAAAAAAAGTATTTATTTTTTGTATTTGATACCTATTATTACGAATATTATTAATCTTATTATTTTACCATCGCATAGTAAAATACGGGTCATAATATTATAATATATCAATTATGTGGATTTGATTATTATTATTTTTTTGTTATATATATTATTTTTCGGAGGTTTCCACTTGTTTACGCCAAATATTATGCAAATTAATTATTATATTATAAGAAAGATAAAAAAACGCTGCGACAAAGATGTAGTTCTTTTCTATTTAGTACTAAAACTTGTTCACTCTATCATAGGCGAAAATGCAAAATTAGAGCTTAAATATCGGAGTGCATCCTCCTGAAATTTTACCATCATTGCGCCTACGATTCCTAAATTTACAAATATTACATATTAATTTCTAAATAATAATAATAATAATAATAATAATAATAATACGAAGCAACCCATCATATATTAGTAATATTTATGTTTTATTTATTTTTTTTATTTCATAATTACATTTATTATTGAATAATATTACTAAATATTTATTTCATAATAAGAGTTATAATAAATTTATTATAAAACGTGTATATTAATATTGTTACTGATAACATAACGTAAAAATGCATTGTCTCTTACATAATTTGCAATTTATCATTGAAAAACGTATATTTTTTAATAAAACAAAATATCAAAAATTATTTGTTATTTATCATTGAATTTTTATATAACATTAAAATGATTATATACAACTAGAGAAGTAATGGAGAAAATAAATACTTTGATCTAATTGGTATTAAGAAAAAACAATGCAAAATTTAGAATCAGACTAGAACTGCAACTAATCATTTTTTAAAAAACAGATTATTATTAAACATTGTTAAATCATATTTTTAAGCGAAGATATACAATTTATATCATTGTGTAAAATACCAAACTGGGATTGACAATCATTGATGGTTTACAACGATTAATATTTTTGAACATGTCGTCATATTCTTCCCAATAGTTATGATGTATCCGTTTGCAGTATGCTATATAATGACCCAGATTTTTTTCAAATCCTCTGAAAAACGCTATTGCAGCTACGAACCTGTACCTAATAATGTAAATTTAAAATTATATATGTATATTAGACAGTCAAAGCTAATATAAGATAGAGATTGTTGTTTCTGATATTAAATTATTCCTTTTTGAAAGCAATCCGTTTAAATTCTGAAATATCTATAAAAGAAAAACATTTATCTCGCAATCGGTGTGTGTTTTATATTTTATATGTCATTATCTTTTTATTCTTTTTAGTAAAAAAATGTATTTTTGCGTAACTATTTCCCACTATGAAATGCTAACAGATTGTGTTATAACTGACATGATTTTTGAATATTTCAATAGTTTCTTAGATATAATAAGAATTGTTGACAAATTTAAAACACAGAATTTTTTACATCTACTATTTTTGTAACGTTGATTAGGAATTTTGTTTGTAATTCCTAAAATAATAATTTAAGAGACTTGTAATTTTTACCAATTATGATTTTACTAGTAAAGATAATTAATTGCTGAAAATCAATGGTTTTTATATGCATAAAATTTCATTTTTATTTTTTTCAATATTTTGATCTAGTTTACAATGAGCACCTGCAGCGCACTACTCATTTTAAGTTTAATGTTACAATTAATTAAGGTTTATAACTTACTTATTATTGTTGATTTCAATGTTAAGTGGAAATTCGTTTAAAGCACATTTTAAATCAATTTCATGTATATTTCCATTTGTACTAAACCAGATATGGCGGCCAAATATTTGTACTATTTTAGTATTACAATAGTAATCATTTTGATGAGAATGTTGAGTATATGAAAATAAGGGATATGGATTCATAACATAATGTGTACACTTTTGAAAATTTGTGTAACTACCTGTGAAAAACATATAATTAAACTTTGTTTAATTTACAACTGAAATATAATAATACAATTGTCAATGAATTTTGATAACAGTAAATTTATATTTCGAAAATTATAAAATTAATTAAATTAACCCAAATGTTTTTGTATATTTTTGCATCCAATTTGTAACTAATATTTTATTACCTCGCTTTTAAATGGCATTTTAGATGTGTCTAATCGTCTATCAAAAATTTCATTCCGTGTTCCCACCTATTACATTTGAAATCATATTTTTTTTTTCAAATTGTATCACATTTCATTTCATGTGATTATAAGCATCCACTAAATAGCTATTTATCTTAAAAGATATTGTTTCTTCTATTGAAATTTGTTTGTTTTAATATTGGGTCATCTTCCTACAGGGTTTACTTTTTTTTTTTTGCAAGCTAATCTTCTGTTATAAATAATCTTAATCAAATTATTTACTTCTTCAAGTTTTATCATTTAAATTACTCTCGATTCTAATTTAGCATTAATTCATATCTCTATTATACATTGTCTTTGTGCATAATGTATAATGTCTAGTTATTTATGTATATATAAAATAATAATAATAAAACAATTAATATTTTTTTTTTTGAATATTAAGTTATCATAATTGAGGTCCTCGAGAAACTTATTATTTTTAAACATTCTACTGTTTTAAACACACTGTTCATGACAATATGTATTTTACATGCATGCATACATCTAATATGCGTCTACTATTATTCTATTTACTAACCATTTATCAATTCCGTTAAATTTATTGGAAATAATATTCTTTGAACAGCCACTGTTTTTTCTTCGACGCTGCATGTGTGGTATTCCCAAATACTAGGCTCGTTTATCAATAGAAGTTCTAATAAGCTATTGACATTATACCGACAATCTAATTCTGTCAACTCACTGTTCAATTTTATTTGACTGCCAATCGGCCTTAGCATACAAGTTCTTTTTTTATATAAGTCCGAATTAGTGCCGTGGTTGACTAAGAATTTTGCTAACTGCATAATATTATTATTTGTGTTATTAACATATTCTGCATAAATCGTCGAGTCTGTATATCCTATTGCAATTGATTGCAAGACTGCGTCAAAAGGACAGGTATTTGTAATTTTATATTTAATTTCTGCCATTTCATTTGTAACCATTAAACATTTCAGTAGACTTCCATTGCGTACGATATCGATTATAGATGTTAGTTTCTTATTTCTTTTTGCATTCATGTTTTGATGGTTCATTGGTTGTAGTTTAATATTTTTCTTTTTTTTATTTATTAATAGTTTTGTTTTAACAAAATCGCAAATATTTGTAGCTTTGATTCATGTATATTATATCATGTATATTACGTATGATAAAATTTGATCAATATGTTCAAATGTAGTATCATAATATGTTTCTCCTATTTTCTAAAGGTATTCTTATAATTCCTGTATTTTGGTATTTTGAAGTATTCTAGTTGAATTGGAGTTATCAATATTTTAAAATTAAATTTGCTTCTTGCCAATTTAATTATTTTTTACGAGTATTAAAAATATAAGAGCCTTTAAGAATTTTTTTAATGTATATTTAATCATTTTTTCTATATATATTTCCTTTTATTAATTACTGATGTGTTTAAATTGATAAAGTTTTATTAACTGGATCATTTATAAGCTTGACATTTCAATTCTATGGTATCAAAATAAGAGAGAAATCGTTGTTAATTTAATATATTTTCAAAAAGTCTACAAACAATATTATATTATTGTTTATATAATTGACTAAAAATCAGTTTTACTACGTTAATGGTAAACAATTTTCAATTTTAAAAATAAAATGAAATGACATTAAGCTATTGACCTGCTTTTCTAGGTAATAATAATAAAAGTACTTGTAAATTATATATTTAAAAAATAATCCTCATAATATCAATAAAAAATTAAAATTTTTATTAATAAAAGAAACCTGACTGAAATGACTGTAGTCTGAAACAAAATACATCAATACAGATTACAGAAAATACTAATGAATTAAATTATATGGACAATTCGAAGAGTAAAACACAGAATCACTATTAATAAATAACCAAAAATAAATGTGAAAAGATGCGAGAAAATAACATCTATAATCGATATTGTTCGCAATGGATGTCTACTGGATTATGTAATAGTTACAAATGAAATGTCAGAAATTAACTATAAAATTACAAATACCTGCCCTTTTGACGCAGTTTTGCAATCAATTGCAATAGGATATACAGACTCGACGATTTATGCAGAATATGTTAATAACACAAATAATAATATTATGCAGTTAGCAAAATTCTTAGTCAACCACGGCACTAATTCAGACTTATATAAAAAAAAGAAATTCTATGCTAAGACCGATTGGCAGTCAAATAAAATTGAACAGTGGGAGGAGAAAGTTAGATTGTCGGCATAATGCCAATAGCTTAATAGAACTTTTATTGACAAATGAGCCTAGTAATTGAGAATATCACACTTGCAGCCTTGAAGAAAAAACATTAATTGTTCAAAGAATATTGTTTCCAATAAATTTAATGGAATTCATTAATGGGTTAGAAAATAGTATAATATTAGAAGCATATTATACATGTGAAATACATATAGTCGTAAACAGTAAGTATAAAAATGTAAATTTTCAGTAGTTATTATCTTTACTGGTAAAATATAATTGGTAAAAATTACAAGTCTCTTAGATTATTATTTTAGGAATTACAAACAAAATTCGTAATCAACTTTATAAAAATCGTATATGTAAAAAATTTTATCCGGTTTTGTAATTTTTCAATAGTTTATTATGTTTAAGAAAACTAATGAACAGATTAAAAATCCACGTCAGAAATATTTAATAAAAATACATTTCTTTTTTACTCAGAAGGAGTATTCACAAATAAAATATAAATAAACATTTATTGTAAGACAAATATTTTTCAGGCAGCTTTCAGAATAGACACGGATTTATTTTAAAATGTATTACCTAACATTAAAATTAAATTGTTTAACTATTAAATTTGATTGTATATATATATATATTTTTAATTTACGTTATTAGGTATAAATATGTAGCAATAGTATCTTTTCTATAGGAATATTGACTATTTGGTTAATTATATAGTATACTGGAAAAAAATTCATAATTATTGGGAAGAACATGACGACTTGGCCAAAGAGGTCACATGTTTTAAGCTATTAAAAATTGTCACATTCAGTTTATCATTATGTATATATTACGAATAGAATGAAATAAATGCATGTCTTTTATTAGAAATTGGACTTTACATAATAACACATTTAAAAAAAAGTATATATTAATTAAGAATTTTACTTTCTGTAAAATCAGGTCAATGTTTCTATAAAATGTTTCATTTTTTTTTTTTTTTTTTTTTGTTATCTTTAAACTGCATACCAGTAATAATATTAAATAACAGGTATTCTCCATAAAATGTAAACAATTAAACATATTTTATTTTATTTTTTTTTTTTGAAAGGAGATACATATTAACTTATACAGACTATTTATTTTTTTGAATTAAAAACTTTTTAATATTTTGATCCTTATTGAATATATGCTTTCGGTTCTAGGCCGGTTACGTAGCTAATATTGCAGATTTAATTAATATAAATATTCTACTTGTTTAAAATAATAATGAAAATCCAATATCAAAGTTTTCCTTAAATATTTATTATTACTTTACTAACATTTTAATTATTATAATAGTATATGAAAAGTTGACAGAAAACATTTCACAAATTAATCACAATTTTAAAAATTTTTTATCAATTGAAAACAGAATTGAAATATCAAAATTTAAGGACGATCCGGTTTTTTGAAGTTGATCAGTTTATACGAATAAGTTTATGATATACAGGGTGTCCCGGGGGATTCTCCTAAACGTCACGGCGTATTTATCTGATTTAAAATAATCAAAAATATTCGTGTAAACACATGTCGGCAGACGTTTCGTTACCGAGTTATAGCTAGTGAAATATTTCAGCCTGATATCAGTTTCCCCAATGAAATTCAATCATACTGAATTTTTTGGATGCTATTTTTTTGACGAGTTTAGTGGATTTATATAATACTTTGTCTGAAAAATTTAATAAAACATGTATTACAACTGCACCTCTTATAGTTACAAATATGTCTGACTTAAGACATATAATTTTGATATAAAAAACATTATTTTTGCAGTAAGTTTACAAAAATCTTAAAAAAATAGATAAATTTTATTAACATTGGAATTTATAGAGAATTTAATTTAAAAAAAATTTGATGTAAGTTACATTAATAATAAAATACTATTGCAAGAAATTATATTTAAGGTATTTAGACCTATGTATTTTGAAATTCTCTTTTGTAAAACTATTGTTCTGAATTAATGTATACCATAATTTCTTGCACTATTATTTGTTTATTACTAATGTAACTTGCATTAAATTTTTCCTAAACGGGGTATATTATATTATATTGGCAAATAATGAAAGGAATTTTTCTATGTAAATTTTTTACGTTTTTTTAATTTCAATAATAAAAACAATTAAATTGGCAAGAAGTACGTTAAATTTAGTGGAAAAAAATGAGATCGTATTAAATATTAATACCAACAGTAAACAGGAGATACCATAATATTACATTTGAACATAATGACTACATTTTATCAGAATATAGGTTACATACCTACTTGAGAACTCAGATTATCAAGATCTTTTCTTTAACAAAACCATTAACAATTAACGATTTAATAAAATATTACTTGAAGATTGTATAGGTTGGTCATTTACAGCTTCAGAATGAATTAATAGAGAGTCTTATAGAATGCTTCAGAAACTCACACGTCACAGTCAATTGATATTGAACACAATACAAATGTTTGATGTCTAAAATAAATAATTAAAAATTGTAGTAAAACAATAAATTATAAAATATTCAATATAGTAACACCAGTGAGTGTAATTTCTTTAATCGTTTATGCTTGTTATTTTATAATCACTAAAAAAGGTAACGAGCCGCGGGTGTTGTATGGGTATATCCTAAGCGAATCACTAAAATAATGATTTTAGAGCTTTGATATTATCATAATTATCATAGTTAAAATAACGTATCTACGACCAATACTCTATTAAATTTTCAGCCCATAGAGCCCAAAATTAAGCTTTTTATGGCTTAAATACCTCAATGCTTATAAATGTAAAGTCTTAAACTGAAAAAGGCTTTTGAAAAATTGTAAAAGTATAGTACAAAGTTAGTTACATATTATTGGGAAATTTTTAGACTCTATGGTAATTAATTATTGTTTTAAGAATTATGGAAAAATATTTTAATAAAATCACATTTTTACAATTTTTATTTAATTTTTTGGTACCTAGTTAATTTAAGTTAAAATTTATATCCATGTTTTGCATAATCACAAAATTTTTTAAATTTTTTTAATAATTTTCAATTATTACTTTTTATTTGGAAAACAGGTTGATAATTTTCATACGTGTCAGTATTCAATTGTCAGTTGAATCATATCATTTGAAGAATTGCCAAAACATAGTTTATTTTTATAATTTCGTCCGGTTAAAAATATTATTTAAAAAAAAGGTAGTGAGTTGCAGTGTTGTGGATGTCTGTTCAAGAGCATCATTTGATCAGGGCGTTGTTAGAGATTTATTATTATCCAAAATTTTGAAAAACGATTCTGAGCGAAATTTTGTTCGTTTGTATTCTTTATAATTTTTCGAAGTTAAAATTTCATAAAGTTAAAAAAATTTTATGATAGACGGTTTCGATTTCTTTTTAATATTGTTAAAATATTAAATGCGTAAGCTTATATTAATATTTTTCAGATCTTAAATACAAAAATTACGCAAATCAATAATGGATATATTGACAGTTTTGTTTACACTTTTATAAAGTTTTCCCTACTTTGAGGAAAACTATTGTGAAAATGGAACAACGTGTCAAATAAAAAAAAATGTGAAATATTAAATATGTAAATATCAACGGACCACAGTCTTTTAAACAAAAAAGTCTTTACAAATAAAAAAGTAAAATAAAAACATTATTATTATAAAATCAATATAAAGTTAAGTATTTATATTTAAAAATGATATTTGTATAAAAAATAAACTAACAGTTACATACATTCTCTATGGCCTCGTAAGTCATAATTCATACCATTACTCATTTAAATGTCACGTATGCTGTAGGTAGTACAAGTGTGTTTATAACTATGGTGTATCCAGAATGCAATAATTAAATATATTCTAGAGGGATTTATTTTTTAGAAATTAAAAAATACAAGAGTCCTATGTAATACCTGAAAATATAATTCTATTTTGTTACAATCTATAATGTATTTAGCGTGAGATTTATCGATCTTGAACACATTTTTGAATGTATAGAATATTCGTTAATAATATAATTTAATGATCGCTATAGATCCTGATTTTTAACAAAATATTTATACTATTATCAGGGGCGCATTAAGAGGAAGTAAAGGGTGTATTTGACACGGGAGAAAACTTTTAGGGAGTGGCACACCGATTATGAAAATTTTGAATTTTGCATTATATAAAATAGTATACAAAATAATTAAAAAAAAAAATGAGAATTGTTTTGTTAAAATTAGAAGAGAGGCGCCAGAGTTCATCAAAAATTTGTGAATAATATAGAAAAACTACAAAAGTATAAGCTATAAATATTTCATAAACTCGCATGTGTGCTAATAAATTAGATAGGGTACTCCATCTATTTACACTGTTCCCTCAAAAAAATTAATAACTTGTAATAAAAAAAAATTTTCAGTGGTCTCCCCTACCCCTCAATTTTCCACTCTTATATGTGTCTTTAAATTATATATATAAGGAACTTTCGTGTGTAGTGTAAATTTAGAGACGGAAAATTATATTTGTCTACCATATATTGAACTTTAATGCGTCCCGGACTATTATAGTTATATGTTTTAACACTAAGTACAGTAAAGTATATAACGCTACCTTACATCCCGCGATGTTTGTCTGCAAAGTGCTTTTTTTTTGTATATTAAGTTAAAGGAAAAATTAAATTGTTTTATAATAAATATTTATGTGTGTTATTAGACGCTTTATAAGTTATCGGTATACTTGTGCTTTAAATGAATATGAGGATAGAAGTTCGCAGTATTGATATTTGATTACAGTAATAAACTTCAATGCTCTGTCGACAATATATAGTTTTCGTGTACACGTATTTTTACACGCCAAGGACAATTTCCCTTTAAGTAAGATAAATTGATATTGTACGAAATCATATTATACGTATTTAACATTTTTTAAAATGTTATAAATCAATTAAAAATCAACCGTAAAATTATTGACATTCTAAAAATTTATATTGTATTATGTAATACACGTGATGGATACATTTTCCATCGGTGACTCAATAAATACATGAGGTATGTCCACATATTTTATACAATTAAAACAAAATGTACAATATATCAAAAAAAAAAAAACCGATTAAAATAACAACATAAATTATTTATATAATTATATAAATAATTTGATCCCGCAAAGAATTTAATACCTCTAGACATTGGTTATGTAATACTACGCGCATGATTATGAGAAATAATAAATTTTGTTTCCTTAATAGAAACGACGATTGAACAAAATATACAAAACCGGCAATGTTCTTATTTGTAAACCTAAGCCTAACTTAACCTACACATAATATAGTTATATATATATATACTTTTTTTCGTACAACGTTAAAAATGATATAACTTAATATAAGTGAGTAAGGCAATGACCGAGTACTTCAGATGTATGCGACACTTGTGTTCATGTATCATCTATTAATATAGGTATAATTATGATATAAGACATTAAATATTTTCTGAAAGACAAATAATATATTATGCAATTGGTCTGGAATATTTTCGGACTATCGTTATTGGGGCAAACTATATTTTGTAACTACATAACGACAATCGAGAATATTCTAAAACTTGTTTACCGGTATCTATAAGCTACAGACCGTCGCAGCAGCAATAGTGTCGATTACGCTAGTGGATTGTGGGGCGTGTACGTCTTTAATTATTTTTTTTTGAATACCTACGCGTTATCTTATATCAATACACGGTGTCCGATATGTGATAAACAATATTATTTGTGTGTATTGTGTGATTTAATCAATTAATTTTAAATTATAATTATTTCAATTGTGGCTAAAAGAGTGTTTGATATTATTAATATTAAAAAATAAAAATTAGTTGTTATTGATTATTCATCAATAACAACACTAGAATCTGAAAATGGACAACTAAATACTGGTATAAGAATTGATATAACTGCAGAAAGAGTATTGAAAATTTTGTAAATAAAAACAATGTCATTTCTGACTCAGAAACTTCAATTACAGGCCCTGTGCGACCAATTTTAACAGTAAGTACAAATGTAGGCAAACAGAATTTAAGTTATGTTATATTTGAATTATATATATATATATATATATATATATTACAGTCATAGCTATGTAAGGTAAACGAGTAAACGTGTAAACGAGAGTAGAACTGGGAATGATGAATCCTTAAGTTCATTTCATTGAGACACGCGAAATAATAATAATAATAATAATAATAATAATAATAATAATAATAATAATAATAATAATAATAATAATAATAATAATAATAATAATAATAATAAATTTTGCATACGCGCGTACGATTGATCGTTCGGTCAGCGTCAAACTATACCGACAGAGCGCGTCTGTTGAACGCGATAAAACGGGAAAAGCAATCACCAATATATCACCAGATAGCGCTACGACACAACAAAGAGGAGGTGGCCACGCAGAAAAGCAGGTATAAATAGCGGTCCGCTCAGTATAGCCACGGCGGGCAAACGTAAACAATGTTGTTCGCGATTGTCCTGTGTGCGTGGTGTGTTATTACCTTATATTTGGTGTCTTAGCTGGAATGAAGTAGGAGTAGTTACTAGTCAGTAGGAGGTTGAAGCGTTTAAAAATGTCTGTTTACACTAATGGATAAAACAAAAATGTTAAGCCCTCTCCACGGATGTGACACGCATTACATGCCATGAAAATTATGATATCGGTTGTGATTAGTAAAGGATCAGGAGATTGTGGGCAAAGCCATTCATTAATTTACAAGATAATTCAGTTTTTTAGAAACAAACTTTTACGTCTTTATCATCCTATTTATTAATTTTTTTCCCAGTTCAAGATTGGTGTATACGTATATAATATATAATATAATTAATCATTTGAAATTTATAAATATTGATTTATTTAAAAGAAAAATAATAACACTGGGTGATTTTATGAGTATCAAGTACTTAACGAATAATGAGTATATGTTGTCCTTGGCCTAACTTGACTACATACGTGTACGATATGTTGTAAATGTTTAAGGCGTGGTTCTAGAAATGAAAAAAAATAGAAGAAAAATTTCTAAAAGAAAGAGTTGATCAATTTAAAATAATAACAAACAATTTTTTACGTTTGAGATCCAAGAATGCTAAGTTCCTTAGCGAAATAGCATTCTTACTAAATCACTACATGTATATTTTAATGTAATTTTTTTTGATTTAGTAATTAGACATTTTTTTATTATTTTATTTTATAAACGTCATATAGATCTTTACTAAATATTATCTATGTGACAATCTATAAATAAGAATTGGTATCTGTATTGCACATGATAATTTACATTCTTTTTATTCTACTTTCTTACATATACAAGTATGTACATTCTACAGCGAAATTTCGAATAACAGAAATCCGAGATTATCTTAATACATTTTTCTTATAAAACGTTAAAATTAGACTACAATTAATAATTATTGTAAAAGTATGTCTTATATACACTTGTTATTTTCATAAAAAAAATCCTATTACTCAATCAATATAGTTACATTTTTATTCGAAATAAATAACATTTTTATTCGTATCACAAAAGTAATCATTTTTAGACATCTAATAAAATAGCGTTCAAAATTCAATATCTTTAAAAAGGTTTCATGAAAAAATTTTTAATTTTGTCAATTTTTATAATTAGAAAAACAGTACATTTCTCAGCCATTATTTGATTTAAATTTCTTTTTCATACAGCAAGGATCGATAGTGAAAATATATAAAATTAATCTTAAAAATATATAAATATTTACGTGTATTTTTTTTTACTGCCTTGAAAATTATATATATATATATATATATATATATATATTTATTTATTTATTTATTGTAAATAATTTAATTTTAACGGATATTCAACACAAATCGATAATAATTATACTTAAATAAATTATAAATAATACGCTATTCTATACTATGTACTTTTAGAAAACTATACAATGCAACTGTCAATTTCATGATTGCACTTGGCACGTATAACGTGATGGAATAACGACAAGTAATAATTAATTGAACTCAAATCATTATATAAATTATTATTTATATTATACTAGTACATAAATTAGAAATCTGCAAAATCAAAGTCGTATATTAGAATTGATAAAGCGAATCGTTTCGTATTTTCCAATATAAAAAAAAAATGAATTAAAAAACTAAATAATAACTTATATGATATTTTTGTATGTATGTTTTTTATCTCTATACTATTACGAAATATACTTTAAATCTTTCTTAAACAGTCAATGTTCGAATCGAGGAACGTGACCTTTTAAATGCAGTAAATATTGGTCATAGATTCGTCCAAATTATTTTTAAAAGCGTAGCTTTAGAAATATTATTTCCTATAAACTTACGAAACTGATTTTAAACTTAACATACAAATTGATGTTAAGTATATACAATATATGTACGAATAAAAATGTATATTATTTTTAAATGAAACGAATAATAATTTAAAATGCTTGAAGCGTATGAAAATATTTTTCATTTAGTGAAAGTTGATTGATAAGGTTTTATTGCATATTTAAATAATTGTTATTGAGTATAAAATTTTTTATATAATTTAAACATAAATACGTTCTTAAAACTGTTGTAACAATCAATTCTTAAGATTGTAAAACGTCTCGTAATAGTTCCCGTTTCAGAGTATTGTTAAACAAAAGTGCGAATACAAATGAATATATATATATATATATATTTAAGGTTGTAAACTTTTATACTTATGTAAATAGAAGTTTACTCCAGTAAATTTCAAAAGCAGGATTATTTTATTCTCATTTAAAGCATCTGTACTTTATAACATTAATTTTTATTATTATATTTTTCATTTAATATTTTTTTAGTTAATTTAATTTCAATACAGCTTGTAAAAATAAAAACACAAATAATTTATACAAGAAAAACAATACGAACAAATAATTAATACAGAAACTTAAATTTAAATTTTTTACTACATAAAATCTAATTTATGAGGTAGTCCTGAAAATCAGTTAATGATTTTGTCAATATCAATGTTAAGATTTCTGTTCGTGAGAAGTAATTCGATTAGTATGTCTTATCCAATATTATTTTGCAAATAAATTTCCAATCACCACAATGTTAAAAATGATCATTCCGGTATATAGCAGTAGAGTTTCGAAACAGTAACCAAACTAATTAATGATTTCATTGCTCAATGTCCATTCTAATTTTGTACACATAATTACAAAGAAATAAACTATATCATTTCTAACAACAAAATACACATACGGGCTATTATAACGTAATGCGGGGAAATATCTCAAACAAGCGTATACGTTATTTTAGTTTTTTTTTTTTTTAAATTTATAGGCTTTGGCTTTTAGGTCATACTACTATTTATATAGAAACTCGTAAAATAGGAAAATACGACTATACTCTTAAAATGAAAGAAAATCGCAATGTATGCAAAAATGTGCTCTAAAAAAAATAAAATTTGATATTTTATTTGTAATTTAAGAAAACCAATTCATAACAGAAACAAAATTTTATTTATCTATCACGATAAAAAAAAAACACTCATGTTCAATTAATTTATAAATTCATATTTATACAATATCTTGACATTGAGTGGTTAAACCCGTTGAACTCATTAGCTCGTCTGTTGTTTTAAGATATTCAAACTATATTTTATGAGATATTTAACGTTTAAATAATAAATAATTTAATTGAAAATCGTAAGACACCTAAAAGTTTATTAACAGTATATTTATTTAATCGATTATAAAAAGAAATATGACAAAGCGATTAAAAAAACTTTAAACAAAGGAACATAAAACTAATTTCAGGTGATGCTCAAGAGATTATTAATTTAAAGATTTTGTGAAATAATGTTAATTGGTTACAATGATTATAAAAAAAATTATTATAACTTTATAGTACACATTTATATATGTTCTTTTTTATTAAACGCTTTAAACTGTGTACATAAATATTAATTAATACTACACGCATTATTGTTTTTAACAGTAATTAAATAGTTATCAAATGAAACGTATTCAACAATTTAGTACAAAAGTTTTAAAATTAAATTTTAAACAATGAAATCTTTTAACAATAGGTATTAAACATTGAATTTCAATATTTTTATTCGGATGCTTTCAATACGAAAATATTTACATCGGTCAGATAACTCTATAAATAGGTATTTATAAAGTACAAGAAAACTTTATATGATATTATTAAAACGTAATGTGTATGTTGTAGAGTGTCTGTGTTTAAAATCAATTTAAGTTTTCAATTAAATCGACCAGGTCTTTTACAGAATAATATTTTAAATATAGTTTATGGTGTCTCATTAAAAAGATTGCACACAAATGTTTTACGATTAATGCGATTTTAGAGTGTAATGTAAACAGACGTCATATCGCACATTCACATAATATCATACTTCCAATCATCAGGATTGTTTTTTTTTTCGTAGTCATTCAGCGCTTGATATAATATAATGGACCCGTATCCTGTCAGAAACCATTAAAAAGACACTGGTTATACAACTTGTGAAGTATTTTTAGAATTAAAGTGACTTTATAGTTTGTACAGTTTTGGTGAAAAAAATATAAATTGTAACCGAGTAAGTTATAAATTACCATGAACAAAACATTTCACACATTTCGGAAGATGTTATAAAATCACTTATAACTTAAGAACTAGTTACACACGTCAACTTGTAAAATAAAGTACATCCAAGTTAAAATGGTTAAAATTGGCACATCGGCACAAAGGGACTGCATTGATCTATTTGCCATTTAAATGTTTCTATGTATGTTAAAACCAATTTCAAATAAACAAAAAATTCTTCCCGCTGCTCAATTCATTTCATCAAATCACTTCAAAAACTACCAAGATCATGAAATATAGTAGTTATTTATACTTTTTTCTATTTTGGTATCTAAAACATTTTTTACATGAACAACTGCTGAAATTAAATGTGTAATTGCACTGTATATTTTAATTTTTATAGTAAATTATTATAATACAAACAATTAAAACGTATAAATTTATTATGAAAAGTGCCTTAATTATTTAATGACGATTGTATAATTTTATGTTTCCAATGTTTTATCATTATATTTTCAACTATAAACATTAGATTAGAGACAATTGATAGAATATGGAAAGCGTATCGAAGATTATTTTATTTAATAATTTCACATTTTATTGGATTTTAGTTTTTGTAATAGTATATTTGGATATGGTATGTTTTATAATAATATGTGTCGCAATATAAAATTCATTGAAATATTAGTGTTCATAGTGTTACGTGAATATTAGTGTATATATGTGTGAGATAAATCTTATATATTTGATCTTTTATATCTTACTACCATCGATTGAGAAATTGTGTATTTTTTTATTTTTTATTTTATAAGAATTACTCTGTTTAATATTTTTTTCTTTTTCTTTTGACGAAATATATTTTGTTTGGTATACCTAATACAATATAGAGTTTTAAAATTTTCGGTTATTTATAGTGTTTTTTTCTTTATAGCGATTTTTTGTATATGCATTTAAAGATTTTTTTGAGCTTGTTGATTTTCAATAATTTACTATGTCCAATGATAGTGTAATTATTTAATTCGAACGGCCATAGAGAAAAATATTTAACATTGAAAAACGCCCCACAGACTGTGTTTACTTACATATATATATATATTGTATAACATATCGGATAAGGTTGTATTATATTAATTATTATTGTTATTCGTTAATGATTGTTATACGTACTTTAAAAGGAATAACGTGTATTAACAGCATCGTGTGGTGGTATGGCAATTAAATACAATCAATTAACATATTAAAATGGTAATTATTACATTTATTCTATAATATTTAAAGAATTGATAGAATAATAATGTTACGCCGTAACAGTGGAACTATTAATATTAATATTATTATTATTATTATTAATATTAATATTATTGTGGGTATTATTTGTATAGGCAACTCTCAACAACGTACCTATTGAAAACCAGACATGTATTGGAAAACTATATTATCATTTATCACCTTTGGTTTATTATTTGTTTCAATAGTATAATATTTATGTTTATGTGCATGTGTGTGTGTGTGTGTCATATCAAACAAATTACTGTACTTAAACAAGGCAAACGGTAGTATTAACGTGATGGAAAAAGAAAAATACGCACTTTCTAATTATAATCGTCAGGAGGTATCAATAAAATAATGTACGGGTTAAAAATCAAATCCCACGCGAATCTATATATAGCTGAATAGGAGAATAGAAGAAACCACTCCTTGCATTATGAATATCAAGTTCAAATGATTACTCGTGAAGTATGAAAATATATAAAAATAAAATACACGCTTTTTATTTTTACAATATTCTAGATGATGTATCGAAAAATATATTATATTTTCTGTTCTCTACTGTAAATAAATAAAGAAAATTAACAACCTTCCGAAAAGCGATTTTTCATTGTAATTAGTCCATATACGGGCGTCTATATGAGCTACGACCGCGTGTTTTTCGATGATATTATCGTAAGTGAACGGTAGCAGTGTTTCAGACAATTTTCATTTTATATTACATTAAGAAAAATATGTATTTTTATCTAATTATTACCTATGTCATAATGATTGTGAACATTATAATTAAATACACAAAATTTCAAAAGTTTAACATACATACACACATATTATCATTTATTAACGTTATTTTTAAATTAAGCCACATTTATCCAACTACTCAACGCTAGCTTACTTCCTTTAAAAAGTTCATTTGTACGTATTGGTAATTTGTAATTATAGTAAAGCTGTAATTAATATTTATAATTTTTCTATGTGTGATAATATTTAAATTTATTTTGAAAAGTGAACAATTTTTAAATATTATACTTATTTAAATTTCATGGAAAAATAAGTATAATTATTACTTTTGTATACTTAACATTTTTAAGAACATTAATACTATAAATTAAAAAAGCCCTGAACTCCTATGAAAAATAATACGGTCTGATCACACCGTAATTTATGCGAAGCTGATTAATACTCAAAAATTAAAAATCTACTGAAATGAAATTACACCATTTATAACATAATTAATAGTTTGAAATATTGCAGTAGGTTTAATTAAAAAAAAAAAACAAATATAATTTGAAAGCACATTTAATGAAAGGAAATACAATAGGAAAAACACTTCACTGTTTAGTTTTTGAAGATATTATAGTAGAGTACTACAGTCTACAAACGTGGTACATTATTGACAAACTAATAAAATATTTATATCTGGTATTATTTTTGATGTTCAGTAATTTATCGTGATCGTCGCCCAACCATATTATCTATGTGATTACTGATTTACATCGGGAAAAATGATTTTATAAATAGAATATTGTGTTGACTCTTATCTTACGATTGTAAATCATACACCATGATAAAAAATTTAATTTCTCTAATATTTGATATTTTTTTACTATTCTTCAAATTTTCTCGGTGGAGGGGGGGGCTTGGACATTCTCCGGGGGAGCCGAGCACGCCTGGAGAAATGCTCAAAAGAAACACTGACCGGTAGTTTCGTTCCAAACGTTTAATACAATTAAAACTACACTCGGTAAAAAATTTTGCCTAGAAAATTGTTTTTCGACTTAAAAATGAGTCTCATGAGTTGACGTTTGTTAACAGACCGCTGTTCGTGGATAAAATAATATAATTTTATGAGTGTTTCCATACGCTAAAAAAAAAAAAAGCAATAAATTAAGAATCGTAATTATTCTGAATAGTATTATTTTTTCGAAAACATAAATAAATTGTGTTTTATATAAAAACATGAATATTTGTACAGTGTGTATAAAATAAATATTACACTCGGTTTAGGTTTCTTTTTTTTATTTTACGTAGTCAAATGTTTTCCCCGTAAAAGTATTATAATTTATTTATAAATTTTCGATGAAAAAGTGTGCTTTGACGTATCCACCTTGTAAAACTGCCTTGCAATGCGCAGTATAAAAATTCTCTCACGATTTATATAGACTCGGAATGAAATGTTCGTTATTAAACGAATATCGTATTTATTATAAATGGTGTTGAACGCGTGTCTAAAGTAGAATTCATAGCAGTCATCCTTATTATATGTTAACCGTCTTGCGTGCAAATGATGGCGACGGGGTATTTTAAAAAAATGTCTTTAAGTTTACTGAGTGAACGCACTTAACGTCAAACGGGCTCATTCGAACACGATAGGCCGGTATCCATATTTTATACGGCACTTTACGGATATCGAGAAAATTATGTTGAAAAGTCCGGTCACATAATATTATACCGATGATGAGCCGTTGTTTGAGACGTAAAACGGTTTTCTGGGTCAACACATCATTCTCAGACGTTTGGTTAGAATAGTGTATATTATATGCGCGATGGACGAGTTCAGGAAGTACATCGGTTTGGCGTGTTTATAAATCGGCCTTGGTTGAACTGCATTAAAAAAAAAAATTTGTAAATTCTTCTTGAATTTACATAGTACATGAAATATATCGATATTTTAAAACACAGTTCGCGTATTCGGAATATATTACTGTGGTAGAATACATAATGACAATAAACAGTTTCACCTTTGTTTTTGATCGATTACGAATGATTTTTTTTTTTAAGGTATATCATAGTGCGTTTCCCGCCAATTATCACGAGTACGTACAAAGATTATTAGTTCGCATATACTTTTTACTTGTGTTTTGCATACCGAATGTTTATGTTTCCTTTTTTTTTACGCTTATCCGTATATAGTCTTTATTAAACGTAGCGCGGTATACTATAAAGTTGTGTTAACGTTTACTTTGTACTAACCGAGACGAAACTATCTAAACTAACCTAAAACAGTATAATATATGCGTAAACATTATTAAAATATGCTTCCCTCGTCGTTCGTCCGTAATTTAATATAAATAAATATTTATTTTATATGCAAATATACATTTTAAAACATCTTTATATGTTCTCGTATATAAAAAAAAAAAAAAACAATTTTCGAAAGTTTTACAATAATGTTTTTTTCCATATTATTGTATGTAACATTTTTAATAAAAAAAATTCCAGCGTATATTTTTATTTTATTTTTTTAATTCAAATACTTGAAATTATTTGCATATTTTTAATGATTCCAAAATATTATTTTCTTTATTTTATGTGCATATAAATAAATATAAGAGTATATATTTAATTTGAGAGCAAGACGAGAGTTGTGTATTGGTTTTACAACGATGCTGTGTGATTTAATGTAATTTTGTTGTATTTTATTTAACAAACACTTTTTGCAGCTGCAAAAGTGACTGAAAGTTATAACGAAATATTATAATATTTATAAATAAAAAAATCGGAAACAAATACTTTCAGGCATAAGCGTTTCCAGACTCTAGTGGCTGAAGGGGGCACAACAAATTTATATATATATATATATATATATATATATATATATATATATATATACATAAAAAAATATCCATTTTTATCAGGTATGATTGAGAATTGTAATTAAATAATTAATCGTATGACAATAAGTACATCACAATATATTGTAAATTAGTAAAAATAGGTAACAAGTATAACACTAAACAAAACAAACTAGTTATAGGGACTAGAATACCACGTATCGGGAACTTGAATATTAGAGCTTGATATCCAAACCGTTAACATAATCAATTACTGTATCGTTTGCAATCAGGAAATCTTCAATATCAATGGACAATTTCTAATTATGTGGATTATAATTTACCTTTCAGCATTACAGTCACATTCTGGCGAGTTATACCCCGTTTAAATAACATGTCAGCAAAATTTCCAAAATTCGTTCTTATTTTATTCAGACCGACCCATGTCTTGCGTTGCAACTCAAAACCTGGGGGTTGACTTTCAATACAGGGGAATTGATTGTATTCGTTTTCAGTGATTTCATCCCATTCTGATTTCTATTAAGAAATTGGATCAAAATTGGTGTCCCGTAGAGTTATAATAGTGCTGATAGGTGGATGTCACGAAAATAATTTATTCAATCGCAAGTCAGGCAGAACTTGATGAATTGGGAGGACTTCGTTAGCTTCAGTTTCGAGTATATATTTGAGAACTGTAACTATTAGCGTATTAAAACAATAAAATAAAATACATAGTTAAAACTATGTACGATAAAGAACATATTGTTCGTAATTTTAAATAATAATATTAAAAACTATATAATAAGGATAACTGACAAAAGTATTATCCCTGAACATCGTACAGTTTTGACCACACATGTCGTATTCATCCAATACATTTATTCTGACAAAAAAAGAAAACGTGTTAGATATTCCAAAATACGGATCAGTGTAGGGAAACATGATATGCATCGTCTATATTATTATCGTTGATATTGTTATTATTTAACGTTTTAGCCATATTGAATTACGCATATATCTTATGATACAAACTGGATTAAAGCGATCAATTTAAAAAAGTGCACTTATATAACAATTTGAAGGGGAAGAGGGGTTTAAGAAAAATCAAAGAGACATAGGTTTACGATTACGTAGATTTATAATACGGTCACGAAGGACTTGATTGATTTTTTTTACTGTCCGTCGAACATAAAATATTCTTTTGAAATAATTATGTAACACGATGTAAAGTAAAGGGACATCTTTATTTAAACTACTTTAAGTCTTAAAAAATATTTTAGTGTATATGTATATACATATAATTATAACAAATGGTGAATAAATGAAAATACAGATGAGTATAGGAATTGCAAATATCCCTACGTTTCAAGTCAAATTTCTTCCGAACACTTTCGAGTGATTGTCTGGAGAGAATTGAGTGAATTTTTCTTTTTATCCTTATTTATTTTTATTCGTAATACAAAGTCATGTTCATTTTCGTTCCGAATGAGAGTATTGCTCCTTAAACACTGTACCGGTTTTCACAAATATTGCATATCAATACAATTTGATATTCCAGATATAATAATCACATCACTATTATCTACGCCATATTTTATGTATTCGCATAATTTGTTTTTTTTTTTATAATTCTGCTTTTATATCGAAATTTACGTGTATACATACTTTAAATAGAAAAAACGCATGTTCCATTCATTATAACGATAGCAAACTTGTGTAGTTTGTGTTCTATAGTGATTAGGAATTTTACTTGCTGTCAAATATTGTACTTCGAGTGAAATGTTAAATTTTACGAGTAGATAAAACGAGAAAAATAAAAATACCAATTAAGTAGCAAAATATGGTAATTCACTAAAATTGACAGGACATCGTATGTCAGCTAGACGAAGTGAATCGATTTCGGAATAAGGTTAGGTTAAAATATTTAAATTTATATTAAGTCGAGATTTACGAGTATTTTATAAATATTTGTTGTAAAAGGTCATATTTTTAAATGTTAAATTCAATTTTTTTTTTTTTTTTTGATAATACAAAAAAGTAAAATAACATAATATATATTGTGTAATGTACTATTGTCATGGCTGTAACTGGAAAACATTTTTGGAAGGGTTCCAGATTGTATTAGTTTTTTTCTGATTTCCAAACGTTGTCCTAAATTCGGAATAATTTTTAACTAACTCCCTTTTCTCGAATACACGGCTTTGACTAGTGCGACACAAAATGGCATTATATGACTAACAGCTTAAATAACAATGACCTCGAATAAAAAGTATATATATATATATATACACATCAAATTTTTATTAACTTGTTGGTAGTGGTCAATAAAAGGTCAATTGATAAATTAAGATCACTGTTAATAGAGGATTAAATAAGGTACTAGAACGAAAGTGGTGAAAGATTGAGTATTCAATTATTTAACAAAGTAGGTATTCGATTCGAACGACATATGGTGTTACTCGCGCACATTTTATCTTTTCACGCATAATGAACAAATTAATTATTATTAATATTATGTACGCGATTAATAATAATAATAATAATATAAATACTGTTAAGGTAATTTGCCAAGTTAAGAATTATGTAAGGCTATTCGATACTCCTTTCTAATCGTTGCAAAATTGTGTATATAAGTACATAAGCTGCATATTCTCTGGTATTACTTGAACTTTACGTTTATTTTAAGTACCATTTTTAACACTTTGTATGGTGTTAAACAGTTTGCGAGTCATTATTATTGTGTGTATGTGAGTTAAAAATATTATGTAGCAATACAGGTGTGTGTCTGACCATTTTTTTTGTGTGGTTGGAGGGGGTGGGTTAATCAATTTTTATTTAACTATGAATTCTGAATATAAATTGAAATTTTGGAGGTAAGGGTGTTAGGTTAACGCAAAACGCCTTACCTAAGAACACTCCTGTAATAATAATAATACTTTTACCGTAAATTTTCCACATTTGTCGATAGGTTTTTATCCGAATAATTGACTTCATATTCTTTTATTAAAATATTTTGATTATTAGAAATTGTTATACCTAAGGTTTCTGCGTAGTTATTATTTATTGATTGACATAAGTTATTATTTACGAGTACAAATAATCACATTTCAGAGAAAATTAAATATTGAAAAAAACTATATATTTACCTTTGTATCGATTTTTGTTATAGAGTTATTGTAATTGTAGTTATGAGTTCATTTGTTAAAAAATGTTTCATATAAATACACACGTATGAAGCTTGATTTCTCTTATATTAAATAACGGTTAATGCGGAAAAAGTTTTAGATGTACTATACAAAAAAAAAATTGACCTTGTTTCATAATATTATGGGATTCTTTCATCAAAAATTACTTAATAAATACAAATTTAATAAATAATGTAAAACAATTTTTTTGGAAAATTTTTATAGATCCAATCCCCAGAAAAAGTCATATTCACGTCACTTCATACGAATATTTAAATGAAATTCTTGTTTTGAAATATTTCGATTAAATACTATCGATCAGATTTCTATCAATCAATTTGAATCTTTTTTATATACAAACAGCATATTTGAACGCAATGTAATATTATTATAGTAGTCGTTCCTATTATATTGCACACATTGTTATTAATACAATCTACTTGGACATATTATTATATAAGTATGTCATTGTATAGTACATATTGATTTAATGACTCTACCTCACTCTATGCACAATTTTCGGTGGACATTCCAAAATAGTACGAATAAACATATATCAATACTTTGGTCATAATAGGTTTTTTTTAAGTCAAACGTATTGTCTACAAATTATAAACATTTGTTTAAAATCAACAACACAATTAGGAAAAATATGAAGTTATAATAAATTAACATTGTGTAAATAATTTTTATTTATACTCTATAGCGTTATAGATATTCGGTCGATACATAGAGTTGTAATTTTATTATAAAAATTATTTGTTTTTAATATTAATTTTTTATATATTAATTATACGTACGTATATAGCGAAAATGAGTAACAGTGGCATAGCGAACAATGTTTTTTAAAAAGCAATTTTTTCTGGATTTTCTTTGGTGAGTGGTGGGTCCTGATACTTGTTAGTTTGTATTTACTATATTTATTTTAGTATCAATAATTTTATTAGTATCACGCCACTATATATATAAAATTTGTAAATAAAATAAATAAATATATCACGTTATTGCGTGTAACTGTGTTTTGAAATTGTTTACACGCGACCGTTGTCAGAGAATACAGGATCTGGTGTTACGGAGGCAGTGGTTAAGTATTGGACTACCGTTTGTAAACACTTTTAATTTTGCATATATGCGTCCAGCACCGATGGAAATATTATTTTACTTATTGTAGGAGGTGGAAATTATGATTCATTTAGATGAATCAATTCATTTTAATGAGTCAATACCCAATTCAAAATTTGTTTACGTCAAATCACTACTAAATCTAAATCATTATTTCATCTTCTTCTTATTCTGACTATTAGGGAACCGAGGACCATCCCATTTCGCACCCTAAAATCCATCCTTTTCTATTCGACACTTTTTCTTTCCAATCCGAACCTCCGTCAAGCAATTCCACGTCTTTTTAACCAAATCCTCCCATCTCGTTTTGAGTCTTCACAACGGTCTTTTTCGGCACGGGTTTTGTTCAATTACTGCTTTTAAAAGTTCGTTCTTACTTCTTTAAGCATTATTGTATATCGGATAAATTCATTTGATACAGATATGTACTAGTGTACAGTATCGTACTTTACTGTTTAGTCGAATTTTTTTTTTTTTAATAAATTAAACTCGTTCAATTCACAGCAAGTCGACTCACTCACTCCGAACACGAATATTCCGAATACAATTATTATAATTGTGACGGTACATGGAAATAAAGATGATGATACTACAAGCTACTAGCTTGACAGTATTGAATTGAATCACCGAGTTGCTGATTTGTAACGCACTGATTTAATTCATTCAATTTGCCAAAAAGAATCAACTCTTCAGTCACTTCGACTTACGAATTACCCGTATCTACATTTCTTTCATTACGTTATTTACGGCCGCGAGTCACGTCTGTGTTATATAGTGACGTGCTTTTATATTTATAATATAAATAACATTATTATTAATATTTTGAAATATTAATTAATCTTTTCGTATGTATAGAACGGATTCGTTGAATTGAAAGTTATTGAGCCAAATCCAAAAACTAAACAGTTTTTATAATGATGTGATTGAAGGTTTTACAAAAAAAATCAAGAAGATTAGATTTGCGTTTTAAATGAAATTATGATAATATTTGTAATAATTTTGTATTAGGTATTGTTATGTTGATAAAACTAATATATTTTAATAATATGAAAAGGAAAAAATTTGTTTTTTTAAATTAATTAATATTATGACATTTAGTGTTAATTTTAAGAAATATTAGTGCTCACACTCTTTTGTAACCCACGTTATGCCACTGATGCATACATAATTTTCCTTAAATAATTATGTAATTTATTTCTAGTGTAATCTATGTCATCAATGGCACAATTCCATATTTAGATTAATAGGAACATTTTTATAACTCCTTAAGATGTATGATGTAAAATAGGTATGTGCGTATTTTTATATTATTATACTTGTATAATATTTACGGTTCCGAATCAATCTGGAAATTATTCAATTCTTGATCAGAAACCAACAAACTCATTTTAAATATATATATATATATATATATATATGGTAGTCATATATTTTTAGGTTTTTGTAAAAAATAATTTTATACGTTCTATTACTCAATTCACCGTGAATAATACATAATACTCGGAATATGAATATAATCTAAATAACCTCCAAGGTTAGTTCTTTAAATCTATTTCATTACAAAGATATTCTTAGCATGTGGCAAATGAACACATCTTTTAGGTTTAGCCATTTTGAAATCTGTTAGTCGTACGTTATCTGTCATCATACGTTAAGTGTTAACACATTTAACTAACATTGTAAGCTGTGCATTACTTATACTTTATACCAGTACGTACAATAAAAAATTATTATTCTTCAGTATCAATTTGAATTACTTTTAATTAAAATGCTGATTAATCGCGAGTACTAAGTTCATATAATTTAACATCCGTTTAGGTTTTAATATATGTATTAAATAACGTTTTATAATAAATTTTCGATTTATTAATTATACAGTGTCTATACATATAAGTATGTAATATAAAACAAATTATCATTGTATTATAACTGTGTTATGTTATTCTCACCATAGACCATGTTGGTGGACTCGGTCCTCTAATTTAGGATATGAAAAAGGAATAATGAAAGTTTTAACCGTTCTAAAAAAAAACACATTAATAAATACAGGAAGATGCACATTGTTAAATAAATTATATTTCACTTGTCACTCCTTTTTTATCAGTGAATAGAAATGTGAATTATTAAAAATAAATCTTTGAAAAGACTGTAGTTATAAAAATGAATCCACAATTATAATTACACCAAAGTGGTTATAATTGATCAGTAAAATTTGTTTAAATGTTTATTCTAACTCAATCCACTGATTGGTTGATTGTAATAATATAATATTAAATTACTATCATATACACTTTAACATAAATTACATTGTAAATTATTATGTTTTTATAGATTATTATTAATGTTGGTTCTGCTTAATTTTTACATTTTAATAAGACAAATATCGAATTAATCGGAAAACATTAGATTCATAATGAAAAAAAAAATATATATATATGACTTTAAATGTTGAAATTACAATAATGTCGTATTAAATTAAAATATTTAATAAAATTGTTATTACTGGTTTAATTGGATTTTTAACGCGTTGAAGTTAATTTACATAGATAGCTATCTTTAAAGTGTATTTTGCGTATTTAATTATATATTCTAAATTTCCTATTGAAATCTTAAAAGATAATATTTTGACCGGTTCGTATTGTTTTGTTTTTTTTTTTAAATCTTTTGACCTTTTTGAAATATCTGTGAACATTTTTTAAATTCATTTATCGGATATTCTCAAGAGTTTTGAAGTAACTTTAACTCTCCTTTCAGAGTTATTTGTCGAAAATGTACAAACGAACGCACGTTAGGTATTCATCTACAAAATCTAATGTTTTCTCGCAATTTCGAATTGAAGTGTCTCGTCTAGAGACCCTTTTCACAACTCAAGTATGGTCATTGTGTGTGGATACTTAAAAAGCTTTTGAATGTTTGTGAGAAAACCAAAGTGTGGCTAACTTTTTATCACATTATATCGTTATCATTTTGATTACATTTACTTGTATTTATTTTGCAGAACGTAAAACACAGATTTCATTTAAACAAGTATAAGCCCGACAAATGTTGTTAGATATTACTCAACGTCTGGGCCGTATTTATAGTTTTGATTAAGAGGTCTATTAATTATGATTAATTCACATGATTGATGAATAAATTATATTAATATAGCTACGGTAGAAAATTTTAGATTGATGTCGTGATTTTTCTTGTTTTTAGAAAAAATTATATCCGTAATGATAATATAGGTAATTAGGTAACGATTAAATATTTTTAGAACGTACAATAGATATTACAGGTATAGTATAACACACTATTTCATAAATATTCAAATAATAATAAAAAAATCATGAGATGAAAAACAATTAAAATTATCAACGATCTACGGTATATATAATAATTTGTTTTTATATTTCATTAAAATATTAATGACAAAAAAATTATACACCGTATTCTTAATGTGGTCCGTTATCATCTATACTAGATCGAAATTGATTTTAACTTAATATCTGCAATAAAATATTGTATGTACATTTTGATATTTCCTATAAAGTTTCTAGTGTAGTTTCTAAAAAAAGTTTATATATATTTGATATTTCTGTTAGGTATAAAAATACAATATTTTAGCAGTACAAATGGTCACTATAAGTTTTTTTCGTTTTTTTTTAGTAGAGGTTGGATCTAAACTCAGTAAAAAAACAACGAACGATCGCTCAATAAAAATACGGTCAAAAACTGTAATGAATATATATGTATATACATATCTATATAAAAATTTTTTTATGTTTTACTTTTGTATTAAATAATATTATTTTATTAAAATATATTACATAGATATTAATAATGATAATTACAATAAAAAAAAAACATTATATAAAATCTAATGTTTCGCTCAAAAGTTAAAATGTTTCATATTATTATATGGAATGATATTTATTTGCAATTAAATCAAATACCTACAAATCACCGTCATTATTTTACTATCGTTGTTTTGTTGACGGTAAAAATAAATTATTTTTTATATTCTTTAATACTATATGTTAGTATATTGTAATAACAATTTTTTTTTATAAACTTAAAAATTAAACATAAGTTGCTTTATATGGCAACGGTGAATTGTCCAAGATTGAATTGAAAAAACTTAATGTATATTATTTTACAATGAGATGTTTGAAGGATTTCTTTACAAATGTCAAATCTACTGTGTTTCTTTTCAAAAAATAATAGTAAGAGTGCACTTAAATGTTTAAAAAACAGTACCCACCGCAATCTTATTTTCAATAATTCAAATGCTTTTTTCACGACATATTCCAGAAATATTTAATTATGATGTTTCATTGGTATTTTTTTAAATTCTACATTTATATTTTTCTCTTTCCAATCCCGGTGAAAACCTTTGGTACTATAAGAACAAAACCGTGTTTAATTATTTATGCCTATTTATATAATATTGTTGCGTTCATTTATCAACAATTTATTTTAGATTCTAAATAAATCGAAATATTGTTTTACAATGATGTATGATTTTAAAATTTTGTCTCTGAACTTTGCTTCGAATAATGCTCGCGGATTATCTGGACGTTACGTATCGAAAAAAATTATAACTAATTGGTATTTTATTTGATATGGTTTTTTTTATTTTTTCAGTAATTTTCCAATGAAAAATTAAACCCTCCCCCCCGATATAATTTTCGACATATTCTTTTTGGACATGGTAAATTATTGTACTTTTTTAAGAGCTTAAATGTATAAAAAGCTTATTCTAATAATATTTATGATATTCATTAAACTTCAAGCGTAGCTCGGAATCGTTTTTTGAATACAACGGTGTACCACATATTGCCTTAAAATTCAAAATAATATAACAACTTGTAGGTGTCTAATCCCCACGGATTCGTTAATTTTTATTATTATTGTAATTGTCGCAATTTCATAACATGGTTTCGCATTTGTGCAGTACACTATTGCCCAAGCCTATTGTGATACATAAAAGTAGTACGAGCATTGTCGTACGTGATTTAACTGTGTTATTTATTTTTTTATTTTTAAACGCACGTTACTCCCGCTTGAATTCAGTCACTATCCGTAGTCTGTCATCTTCTGGACCTTTGTCGGCTCTTCTCTTCGCGTTCATTTTCCGTTTCAGATCTCTCACGTTTATACCATCGTTGTCATCATCAATATAATTACGGGTTACGTGAGTCGGTTATATTCCGTATATTTTCGTTTACAATATATTCATATTTGTATTTTCATTAATTTTTATTACGGCCGTTAAAAAAGATTACCAGCCATAGAGCTTGAGTCCTCCTTTGTCTAATTTATACATTTTGTATCAAAACTTGCACATTTTTTTCCTCAGAGTATCCACTCCTTTTTTGTTAATTTCGAGAAACCTGCACCGGTAATTTTTTTACGCGGTGGCCTCGTCCATTGGATTATTATTAATATTGAGCAAAGGTACGTATCGAATATATTTTTAGTACGTTATAGCGTTGAACACGAATACAATTACATTTTTGTGATTTGAAGTTGTACTTTCAAACTAATGGCGTATGTAGTCCGAGAATGGTTTTATTTCCAAATGATTGTAATCGAAAATACAAAATTAGATTGTATATCACGATTGTCTCGTTTGTCAAATATAAATATAAGATGTCTCTGTCGATGTATGTTTTACAATCGAATTATTTGACTCTGACTTCCAATAACCAATTTATAAAGAACATCGAATATATACTGCATTCGGACATAAAATAACTTTAGAAGAAAACGATTTGAGTAAAATTCATTACAATTTTTGACCGATAGTTGTTTCATTTTCATTAACAATATATCCAACCCCTACAATTGGATAAAACCATTTTTACTACTAAAAATATTATATTTTTATACAAAAAATATCAAATACGCTTGAACTTTTTTTTAGAAACTACACTAGAGTCAATATAGCAAGTACTAAAATGCCCATCAATATTTTGTAGTAGGTATTGAGTTATAAAAAATTTCAATCTAGTATAGGTAATGACGGAACACTTAAAATAAGTTTTTTGATTATTATTTTAGTGAAATAGAAAAAACCGTAAAGCATTGTGTTTAAAACAATGAAAAAATACTTTAAATAACGTTCGTTTTAAAAATATTCAAAAAGAAAATTATTGGAAAACATCGAGCGTATACATGTAATATTTATATTAGGGTTTTTATTTTATTATTCAATACATTAATAATATTTTAATGCGTTTGCTCTTTATTATTATTATGTAATTCGTTTTAATATATTATATAGGGATATACGATTTATAAAAAGAACATTATTATCGCCCGTGTTCTTCAAATAGAAAAGCCAAAGAAATTATTTACGTCTAACTCTACTCGTATTATTCTAAATTCGGAAACAGGAATTTCAAAATTTGTTATCACTAATTTAATATGTAAATATAATTTGTAATTTAAAGAGCTAAAAAAAAAAAAAAAAAAAATAGTATACTTGTTTAGTCACGTACATAAATGAATCGAAAGTAAATTATTATGTAATAACTATATGATTTAATATAAATAAATAATTAGGAAAAGGGTGCATTTATACACACACGTACATAAAAAACTTTATAACTTAAACATTTTAAAATTTTTAGAAAATAGAGTGTAATTTACTTTGATGAATTCTTTTTTGAACAAAATAAACAAAATATTTTTGAAATAGGGAAAAAGTGTTAAATATAAGAATAAATTCATTAAAATACAAAGAGATACTAAAAATAAAATCTAATGTAATTTGGTGTAAAATTTCCCCTATATTTGTCAAAATAATATACGTGAATATTATTATTATTATTATTATTATTATTATTGCATTGCTATAAATGTAAGTTTTGTTGGTAAGGTGACGCAATATGGGATTCTCGTTGACAAGGGTGACACGCGAATCAGAAAAGGTTGAGAACTATGTAATATAAATAAGGTTTGGATGTCATGAGTATTTGTTTTTTTTTCTATTTCAGATATAAATTTTATTAATTCGATTTATATTCCACTGAATAAACACACAACATGTTATTTCATTTTTTCTTATATAAAATTTATCTTATGTATTATTTTTTTTTATTTGACTTTTGTATTACTCTTTTTTTTAATATAAATCATTTTCATTTTTATTTTTCATATGTAATGGTTTAAATCGGTTTTATCTCGTTATTTATGATTTATCGTTTCATTATTTATGGATTCAATTATACGTTGTACAGTAATATCTACTGAACGTTCTAAAAATATTCAGTCATTTTGTTCTCATTCTTTTTATCATGTTGTAAGTATATAGTATACTCATTCGCTTGTCAATACATTTTTATACATTTTTTCTAAATTTTAAAGTGTATTTTTTTTCGTTGCTGTTTTACAACACAAGCTGAGAAAAAATATTAAACTTTAGTTTAAAAAAGGATGTAATCTGTAATAATAAAATTATCTTCTGGTATATGCAGTTTAATAAATGAATTAAATACAACGAAATTTCTGCATCATATTATAGGTTTTTATTATTTTGTGCTTAAATTAATTTTTAGTGTATTTTTTTTACAATTTATAAATCTATTTTGTTTCATTTATAAGATCTATATAGAGCTACAACATCTGAACTTTAAATAAATTTAGAGCAATTTATTAATACAATTATTAATTTATTTATTAAATTATAAAATAAAACGTGTTGGTATATTACAATAATGTAATATATTATGTAACTTAGGTAATGTAATTAAAAATTATTATAATATAATGTAGATTAATGTATTTCTTGAAACACTTTCGATAACAAAGAAAAATATGCGCTTATACTTTTTTTATAATAAGTACCATTATATTTTTTTTTTTATTAACGTAATTAAAATTTATTTAAAAAGTCCCTTTCTTGGTTTCAATATGGATGAAAAATTAATTTTTACATAATATTTTTAGAATACTATTTTATATTTATATGCACAATTATTACAGTTTATAATTACGATTTATTTCTTATTTAGTTTACGTTATGTACATGAGTATTCTATATATATATATATAATAAAAGTTACATTTTACGTTATGTAAAGTCAGTTTATTTTATTACCAAGCAACAGGTGTTAACATCTTTACGGCTTCACAAACGATTCACCTGTTGAGCATATATTTAAATAAAGGTGTTTAGGAATATTATATGATTTTAGAACAAAAAACTGTGGCAAAACAGTTGTTATTTTTTGAAAAAAAAACAGTATTATAAATAGCATATATCTATAAATTATCACGATATTATTTTATATTACGTATTAAAATAATGTATAATTTATTATTGTTTATACATATGCTGGATGTTTAATATATTTTTTACCGATCCTTTCATCTGATGTTTGATACGATATTGAATTCTGATCATATTAACAATTAATTTTTACGAGTTGCGCTAAAGGTTATGTATTTTGGTAATTCAATATATATATATTTGATTTCTTTATGTTGTGAAATTTGTCGAAAAATTCTATACCTATATATATATATATATGTTTGTTAATTGTTAATATATGATGGGCCAGCTAATACGATTTCGTATTTATAATAGTTTTTATGGTTACATACTTCCAACTTCGTATTATATTATATTAAATTTATTTTACGTATAATATTTCATTATTTATTTCGTATCCCTCGCGATACATTATCGTTAACAGAGCAATAATTGCGCCTTTAATTAAGGTGTAGACGCGTTAAAAGCTATAATCGTGTATCGAAATATATTAAAAATTATAACTAAGCAAAAGTCTTATGAGTGTTTTATCTTTTTAAAACGTGTTAAGTCAGCGGTTATTAAATTATGATTTTCGGACACCTGGGTGTCCGTGGCGCTATACGAGTAGATACACTTCATATGTGTACAACAATTAAATTGTTTGGTCTAAATTTGTTAATACATATATTATAGTCGAGTCATCAAAACTTACACTACACTTTTGTTTCAGATACGAGTAAAAACCAAAGTACAGTATTGATATTGCAATCGATATTGATCGAATAAACGGACTGATATCGTGGGAAGAAGACAGTAATTGTACATATTTCTACAAACAGTAGTTTAGGAATACAATTTAATCGGAATCGGTTTTCTGGTCACACGTACGAAAAGATTATCCGGTAATATCAAGTTAACCTATGAAAGTTTTAATTCAACTTTTCACAACTCGTTTATACGAAAAAGCCTTCACCGCTCTTGTTCATGTTAAAAATAAGTTTCGGGACCGTATAGTGAACATTGAGTACGCAAGCCACGATTTCAGCTTTCGAATATTGAGCTCGATGTTCACAAACAGATGTCCAGTATGCGTCATACAACTTCATGTTAAATAAATACAAATTAAATTTTAAATTAAATAACAATTACATATATACTAAGATTTCCGAGTAAAATCGAATATAATAATAAAAAAATTCTGAAATGCGTATGTTTTTAATGTAATAATTTTTATGTATTCCAAAAATTTTAGACATTTTTTTATTACCATATGAATTTGGAAGTAATGTAATAAATCATTGTATTGTATAAAACGCTTCTCAGTGGAGCTACGGTGTAATATTATTTATTATTATTAATAATAGTGTGTATAGAATAAATAATTAACCTTTTGCAGTACATCATTTTAATATAATTTCTTAAAATAATTCTAGAGTTTGCTAATAATTTTCAAAAATTGTTTTCGTTAATACGTATGATATAAAATTACAGGCTCGATAAGAAATTCAAGATTCTAGTACCATTAGTTTTTAACAAACGTAATTTTCCATATAATAGAGAATACACTTTATCGAAAACTTTGAAATGTTTATTGAGAAAATCTTTTCAAACAATTTTCAAGATATATAGTCCAAGTGACGTACGTCTCTGACATCGTATGAAATTCTTAAACCTTAAAAATTATCTCTTTTATGAATTAAATACCTCAAAAATCTACAATTGCTATAAATAGGAAAAAATTGAAAGAGATTTATTAAAACATTTTTCGCTTTATTATATAATATATGTTGAATATATCAAATTTCTATAACCGCATTAGTTTGCAAAATTACACGAAGAAATAACGATAACCGAAATCTCGTTTTTTACGTAATTTTTCGGTAATTTTCAATCGCTTTTGAGAGAGTCGAAAAACGGCATGTCATTTAAAGTACCAACTAAGTACGATTTGTTACCGGAAAACGGGTAGCACGACTGTAAAGATCGGAGCACTCGTTCTGATAGAATTTTTTTATTTTTTTTTTGATATAGACATAAAAAAAGAAAAGTTAAGAAAATCGTTAAGGTGGTTTGTAAAAGTCCTACTCTCATCGGGCGTCTGTGTTATTAGGACGCATTAAACAGTCGTCGTCTGGAACGAAAACACTTTTCCGTGTATCGTATCGAATAACACCCACGACGTGTCGATTGATTCAACGTTATAAAACTACCATAGGCGCAATTCGAGGAGTGCTCAGCACTTCAAATTTCATATTAGCACCTCCAAATTTTTAATTGCATCGTGGAATATTTACTCGTTGTAATCTACGATATGTCGATATCATGTAATAGGCATCTAGTTATATCTAGTGCCCCCGTAAATTTAATCCGAATCGCGCCTGCGATAACTACCATGCGGAATATACGTATACCTGTTAAAAAAACGCATAACTTTAATTAAACGATAATTTTTGTTTACTTACTGTTCGTTTTGTAAGACGACGGCGACGACGAAGTGGTGGAAATGGTGTGTTGTTCGGGTTCTTCACTCAGCGAATACCGCGGAATATGGTGAAGAGACGGTAATAAATATTTGTATTAATACGCGTAGCGTTTTCTGCACGTGATTGTCGGTGGTCGAACGTCTCGTCGGGATCATTCACTTGTGTGCACGGACAAGCGTTTCGGCGGGAGTCAGTGTTCAACGGCAAACGGCGATACGAACACGGCGATCGTCCGTCGCACAATGTCTACGAATAAGACTTCGAAACCATAATATTATAAAATATATATATTGCCGCGCTGTCGTGGAGGGGACGCGGGTGGCGGTCCGGATTCGCGCGCACGCCCTCTCTCTCACGCTGTCTCTCATAGTCTGCAGATTGTCGCGTAGACCGACGGGATTTTTTTTCTTCTTTTTTTTTTTTTTATCCATACGAGACGCGATAATAAGACGGCGTTAATTTTTCTTTTTTTTTTGCAAAAATTATATTCGATTCCGAGACGGACCGCAATGGTTTTACAAACGACGCGTGTGTGATGTCTGTAATCGAAAATTCTACCGGAAAAGTATTCCTTATTGCATTCATACCCGGAGATAATAAATTACGCGTTTAATTCATACGTCGATTTTCGATTTTACCAAAAAGTAAAACGAGAAGAGAAAAAAAAAATACGCGATCGCGTCAAAACCGATTGTCAAAATCGTTTTTTTTTTTCGTAATTTTGAAACTGATGCGGGGTTGTGTTAAAAATAGAAACTCGGAGCGTAAAACATTTTTATATATATATATATATATATATACCGAAGTAATTAATTTATATATGAAAAAAAGTAAGTTTTGGTTTTCAAATATTATGGAATTTAATACAATGTCAATACGCATCGTATACTGTATATTCAAAAATATAGTCACAATTTTTTGTTTCTTTATAAACATTTCAAGTTTTTCGACAAACTTTCGATTAATTTTTTTTTTTTTGCCGAAAATCACGTTTGTTCAAAACTAATGGCCATAGTGTTTCGAAACTTTTTTACAAACTTTGTTACTACTACATTAACGAAAACAATTCTCGAATTTTTTATTTTCATTTTTCAAATTGTTCTCTATTTATATCAGTTATAAGTTTTGGTGATTATTCATAAATAAGGTCAATTTCGGTTTATTAACTTAAAAAATTAATATAGTATATCAATCATGCGTTTGTTTAGTTATATTTTGGAAAAAATCTTGAAAACCGTATATTTTTTCTCACGTTGTATTAGTTTATATGTTATTAATAATAATAATAATAATAATAATAATAAACAACAATGGCAGACATCGAAGCACCGCTCAAAATTGTTTTATCGAATGCAATGGTTTAGCGCATTTCTTTTAAATGTATATGTAATAACGAAACTCTAAAATCTGTATCCAAGTAATTCACTTCCAAGTAAAGCGACTTCTACAAACACCCCAAAGTTTGCTACCATTTACAATTCGTAGATCGAATCAATTTTATTGCGTTTTATGTTTCGTTGGCTCCTACAGAGCGGCCCAATATGAAGCACTTCTATAATACAACGGCTTACGATACGGTACTTTTCGTATCTGAAAATACTACATCGTTTTTAGTTCGATTCCGTCTACATATTATAAAAACAAAAAAATCGTATTCATAAGCCAATATATTTTTAAAAAGAAAATGTACATTTTATTGACTTAATCCATTGTTTTACACAGAAATTATTTAAACAATCAGTAATTCGCGTAACGTGTTGCTTTTTCGGAATACGCGGCCTGTGACTTAAAATGCTTGTCTCTGTTGCCATTAAAACGAATGTTTTACGAATTTTCTTGCATCGTACCGTTTCTAGTACAAACGTGTTTTTACCTATACGACAATATAAGAGAATAATAACGTGGTGCAAGGAATAAAAAATTGTAAATACCTGTTTTAACTTGTTTCAATACAATTTTATACGAAATGTTATTTTTAACAATCCATACTGTACGCCATTTTTTTTTTTTATAGCCGAATAGTTTTTATTTTGAAAATGTTAATATATACAAGATTTCACATTCAAATCGCCCCCCGCCATCCGTCAACAATTTAACTGTTATATTTGGTCTACTGAGAAATCTCTCAGTCTCCCCCCTCGATCTACCAGTCCGTTCCAAACATTATAGCCGATACATACACGTAATTATAAATGTTACTAAGAAGGAAAAATCGACAGAGAAAAGAAACGTTTAAAAAGAAGCGATAGGAAATTACGGGAGGCCAAATATTATCCGTTCAAAGCTTAACACGTATTTTTCTTATTTTTTTTTTTTTTAAATAATTTTACGCGAGTTTATACGGATTTCGAAGTGTTGATTCAAACGATTTTTATACTCGTACTGTATATTAATGCGCATATTAACTAGGCATAAAAAATATCGTGCTATTTACAAAATTAACGCGTATAAATTAATTGCTGTTTCATCAATTCTGATTTTACAAAATCGTTGCAGGGTGAAGTTTAGGAATTTTTTTTTCCCATTCAATAAGCCGAGTGATACATATATATTTTAACTTTTAAAAAGTTAAAATTAAAATTTTTCAATGAGCAATAATAATAATAATAATAATAATATAACGTGAAAAATGAGATTTCCAAGCATTTTATATAATATAGTTCGTGGTTAATAAATGATGATACCGAACACTATTAATTATAATATATACTGCACTTAGTATTTGATGTTTTATCTATAATCCATATAATATTGATAATCATCTAACTAGTAATTTAGATATATTTGTGTAACGTTAATTACTTTTTTTTTATAATTAAATAAAAAGTTTATTTTGTGTTATTTTTAACTCATTTAACCGCACAATATAATTATTGTATAATATAGTAATACCTAATATTAAACAGGATTGAGCTGAATATTACTCTCAAAATCAGTCGCAGACAGAAAAATATCTTCATAATATAGAGAATATTCATTAGGAAGAATATTCTTCCTAATGAAATACTTGCGGTATTTTAAGTTTAAGAGCACTACAAACAATAAAATTGTTATCCACGTGGAGGAATTAAATTATGAAATGTATAATGAATTTGATGATATTATGTTGCCAAATCAAGTTCAATGCTTATTTCACACTCTTAATTTATTAGCAGTATGTAATAGTAATAAAGCTAAAATTGATGAAACATATAAAACTATTACATATTAAAACTATTAATAACGATGCATTTGGTATATATGTAGGTATTATATTATAATAAAAATGTAATTTTATTATATCTTGATATTTATATACCTACTTATTATTTATGATTTGTATTGAATCGTTTATGTATTGTTTATAATTAAAACAATATCCTATAATTAATTTATTCTTTTTTGTTGTTTTTTTTTGTAAGATTCTATACCTATAATATAAATATATTTATTTTATAATTGTATAAAATACATTTAATAGATTTAATAGTTAAATAAATAATATGAGGTACCTACATTATTTCATAACTAAAAAGGGGATTATATGAAAGTAAGAAATGTGGATGAAACAAAAATATGTTTACATATATTATGGATAAAATCATATTTTTGCATATTTCTTAATAATGTTAAGAGCATATTAGGTAGCATATTGCAAGGTTTTTTGATGCATGAAGGCATATTATTTTAAACATTTTAGTGCTTACAAATCTGGACTTCATTTATGACTATTATATTGAAATATATACTTAAATAGTTTATTCTAATAAATTTTCTTACCTTTTTATCTAGATAACTAAAATGTATCTTTTATCTTTATCTTAGATAACTTTTCCGTCATTGTCTGTATCTTTTATCTAGATAACAAAATGGGTTATCGATCCCAACACTGATTATAATATATTTTATTTAGTGTGCACACCAAAGTGAGGATGGATGGGTAAAGACTGATGATGTTATATAACCACATTTTAAATCCGAACGAGGCGTATGTGTTTAAGAATTCGTTGTTTTTTTTCGAAATCTTTAAATATGAAATATTATTTGGGTTTACTTATGACCGTTTTATTACGATGTGTATTTTTTGTTCCGTGTATTTCTCTGGAAATACACGTCTTTTCACTCAGTATTATTAAATGACAATAATAATAATCGCTTAAATCTATAATATGATGCACACACTTTTTGAACAGGAATTTCGAATAAAGCAATACGTTTGAAAACTCAATTTTTAAAATATACTTACGATCCGTTAAAATTATCATAAAACAATCGTAAAAATAATGTCAAAATATTAGTATTTTTCGAAAAGCCGAACATTCGCATCTATGTAAGTCAAGTTTAATGTAAAATATTATTAATATAATCGGAATTATGTTTAAATACACCCCACTCTTTGCAGTATATTATCTTTTGTATTTTATAAATTTTATAGATTACTCTTTTATAATGTAATGATATGAACATTAAACATTTTTAAACATTTTTTTTAATCCTACAAATCTTTAAATGTTTAGTTTATATAACGATATTTGTTTCATATTTCATAAAATAAAATTATGAAAATGCTCACACGTACCGTCACAAATGAAATAAACACATTCAACGCTCGATCTTTTTTCGTTCAAACGGCATCGATCGGAAACTAACGAAAAATAAATCGCAATAGTATAATTTTACTTTTATGTTATAAGAATAATAAAATATCGAAAAATTTTCTGGTATATACATATATACGAGGCTCTTTAAAATAGTGATCTATTCCTTTTTGAAAACATATATTATGTGGAATGCTAATAAGAATTGAATACCATAGGCACGACTTGAGTTTTTGAAATGAACGCCGTCCGAATAAAAGTGGAATAACGATCGATTTATTATTATTATTATTTTTTTTTTATATCATTGACAAATAATAGTTTATTAGTGTTCCAGCGTCTCTTGATCTTTTACTGAAATCGCGCCCCTGTTGAATATATCGTTCACACTAGGCGGAAATTTGAAATTTAATTCCGGATGTACGGCGTTTACCAAGCGTACTCGTTACGCACCGTCACACCAGAACTAATTCGAATATTTCTAAACGAAACGCTAATAATATATTATTAATATTGCTTTTTTTCCATACGTTTAAATTGACCTTTAAATAGGTAGCGTAAAAATTATCACCAGTGCAGTCAACGGTGTATTCTTATAGATGTCTTGATGTATAGTAAACCGAAACACGTTTTAATCGAATTTTTCCACACTGACTGTATAGATAATGTTATGTTAATTTTGACATCGAATTTTCGCGGTTCGGAATGAAAATATTAAAACTTTGTCACGGCCCGTTGGATTAACGTTTGTCTACATACACTACACGCACGTTTCAAATTTAATAAATAACGCAAATTACGAGATATCTACATCTTCTAATTGTATTTAATAGTGTTTCGCGAATCAATACTATATTACACCGCGCGCACTTGCTTATTTAACGATTTTATTTTATACAAAATAAATGAATATATATATGAGTATTGAGTATTATATATGCGACTTTGCGATTATGTATGCCGACATTGTGTTCGCATGTATGCATTTTTCAACGAGTCTGTATAAAACGGGTTTAAAGTTTCTTTTATGATGTATAGAATTTATATAATATTCTCTTATATCCGTCCGTCTTACAAATTTTTGCTGTCATAGTTACCACGACCACTTGCTATAATATCGCTATTGATAATACTATATCGTAAAATACATGTTTGTGTATACAAATTGCACGTAGAAACAATAAATGAACTCCAGGATACGCGCGCGCGCGCACACACTTTACTCGGTATTCACATATACGTTAGTTATTTGTAATTCATCATTGTTACTTGTCTAAAACGCGGTTTTACGAAAGAAATAAAATCAACAAGAAGCTGATATCAAAAAAAAAAATATATATATAAATTTTTTTTCTAAGGGAAAAATAATAACAAATATCGTCACATTATCAATTTAATTTATTATTAAATATACGTACGATAGTAATAGGAAACACGTTATCGTTATTATATGTTTATACTTTAAAAGCAGGGAGAATAGATCTTATTATAATATTGCATTACACTGGTGTAGTAATTATTGCGTATAAATTATATCGTAACACAACGTTTTACGAGTCCTTAGATTTATCGTAATAATTCGATATATACAAATAGAAAATTTTTTATCGTCACTGGTAAAAAAAAAAAAAAACTTTTGTCTTCGCCGAAATATTTATCGTATAATAGAGTATTGCGACACATGCGACAATGTCCGTTGCCGTCTTTTTTTTCCGGAGTAATTGTGATTATCGTGAATTATTTTTAAAAAAAATATATATATATTGATGTGTTATTATAATGTTGTTAACGCGGTATATGTATTTATGTATACACAATTTATTATTTATTAATATTTATGTGGAGAAGAACGGAAAACCGAGAAATTGTAAATAAACTATATTTGTAAATATCTGCGTAATTTTGAATACCTACGAATAATATTTGTTGAAAAATCGAACATAAACACACGAAATCGCTTTAATGTTTTCAAATTATTACCGCATTATCTTTTTGTCACAAAGTCTGTCATAATAATGTTATTTACGTACTTACTAATAGAAGTGTTGTGACATTTTAAATCGATTAATTCGATCAATGTTCTCTGCTAATGAATAACGTCATGATGGTTTGATCTGTGATCTATTAATATTAATTTTCGATGTTTTTTTCATATGTCAATATTAATATTATATAACGTTCATCTTATAGACATTAAAATATAATAAATTCAGAAGGTATAATGTTAGTTTACCGATATGTCCGAAGAGTGTTGGGGGCTTATGGTGGAACTTAAAAGGGAGCCATTATACTTTATGAAAATTATTGCTTTCAAGCCATTTACAATAATTTTATTTTTCATAATTTTTATCTCAATCATTTATAAATGAATGTTTTTTGTGTAAAAAAAAAGTTAATTTTGATTTCAGCAAAATAATATTAACACATCGTAAATAATTAAATAAATGTTAAATATAATTTGATTTAAAAAGCCTATATTATATATACGAACATTTACACTGCGTTATTTTATTATTATTATTATTATTATTATAGTTGTTTATTTTAAACATAGAAATGAAAAATATTATTGGTTTTAATAATAGTTGAATCGATTTTTTTCAGGTGATATTTTCCATTATAATATCAAATATTATATACAAGATAATTTTATTCGTAATCGACGATGATACGTGACTATTTTTTTAATATGTAATGAAAATTTCAATTTCGCTTATAATTATAACTAACGATATGTGTATTAATCCTCTAGAGATTACCTGAAAAAATGATGGTTTTTTTATACCTAAATAATCGCATGATTATACACCACGTAACTTACCTATTCTATTAAAATTAATAAATATCATTGAAATAAATTCCCCGGAGAAATAATTTGATAATACCCGACAATAAAATTGCGCTAAAAAAAAAAGTGAAATAATCGATTGGCTGTCCAATAAGTATAGTGAAGTCACATTACTAATTTTTCAGTCCTCAATTACTTATCGAATTCAAAAACTTTACATATAAATCTATTATAACAGTATATGTACAATTTTTACGATGACGAAACGTAGTTGGATTGACGAATATTGTGAAAAAACCACTTCACCTGGTGTGCAATATTTTGTGATGAAACGTAGATCACCTATAGAAAAGTCAGTTAAATAATTATAAAATATATTTTATCTTATTAGTTTGTTAATTATTATTACTATTACGGTAATTTTGTATTCAGACTAGTGACAATATTTTGATTTGAAGACATTCGAATTCGTGTGACCCTAGTTCTATGTAACATAATTTACAAATAATTGTTATTCTCAACCCGAAATCTCACATCTTCAATGATATACTCGTATTAATATCATCTCATATATTATTATACATATAATAATGTTTATTTATTGGTATAACGTACGACACATATTTTTTCGAACAATTTTCGTATTTACATAAATGCTCTTTTACAATTCGATTAACATTGATATTATGGCACATTTGACTTTTCAAAAGCAACCTTTTATAACAAACAATATTATATACATTTCATAATATTGTGATATCGAAACAGGTTTTATTTTTAATTCATTTATAGTTGTATTGTCACACATTGCGATGAATAATAATAAATAAATATACTATTAAATATTGATATATCACAGGGCAAAATAGCGTCCTAAAATCCGTATACAATAATTCATTAGCAGTTTTTAGATACAAAATGTAATAATATTTGTTTTTTACAACGTAAACATGATAAAGTGCAATATGCCATAGAACTGTTTATAATTATTGTATTGTACTTATGTCATAATAGTTAAAAAAATTACAAAATTCAATTCATATATTATTTTAATCTTCAATAATTATCGGTCGATTGATAAAATATATGAAAAATAACGTGACCGTATGAGTTTCAAAATTGCCGAATACTAAATTCACTCTGCAATCGTTTTCGATGTTATAAAATATATTACATTTATAATATTATACGAAATTCGTGCCGAAAAATGAATTAGTGTCTATAGTCTAGAAAAAAAGTATATTATATACATTTAATTTACGATATTCATATATATATATATATATATATATATATATATTGTCTATAGCATTAACACTAAAAAAATTGTATTTAAATTTTATTTCGATAATTTGTAATCGTAAAGAAAATAATGTAATGAACAATATTATTGTAAATGGATTATGTTGTCTATCTATAGATGGCAATAAGGGCACGTTTTTCATTTTCTCATAACCATTTCAGTTGTATAAGTTTCCAAAACCATAACTAAAATGATTATACACACATTATGCGTGCTTTGATAATATGGCGAGATAAATATTTATTTTGTATTTAACTAAGGAATTGGAATAAAAATGTGTATTCGTTATCTAAAACAAAATAACAAAAGTATTTCTTGCATTCGTTAATATTTCAACGTTTAGACTATAATGTAAACTATACTATCTTATAATATAGACGTTATATCGGCAGCATGAGAAACTGCAGTAGAAAAAAGAAAAAAAAATCGTTAAAAAAAATGTTTCGTTGATATTTATTTTTGAACTCACTCGTGTAATAATTGTAATATTTAAAAATATAATAAAAACGATATTTACATGCCGCGGTCAATAATAACTCATTTAATCAGACAGTATAAATAATTATAAAATGATCAACGAGGAAAAATGTGTTATCATTAATATTTATTTCAAAGTTCAATCTGTATATATTTATAATACAGTATGTTAAAAAAAAAATTACGATCGGTGTATCGATATTCTTATAAGTGTAACAATAACCGTTTTGTTTTTATATTTTTCAAACTTTGGTTTTTTTTTCTAAATTTTAACGTCACACTAGTATACAATAGAAGTGTCATTAGGTTTTTTTCTATGTTAAAATTACGAAAACAAAAGGTTTCGTTAATATTATAATGATTATATAAATAATTTATTTTATCATTAATAAAATCCGTTATTTTAACAATAAAAGCCAAATGTATACTTATGCCCTAAATAAAATGTAATACATGTGTGGGAATGAAAATTATTGAAATCCATTGTTTTAAAATCAAAATTAAATAATGTACAAACAATCCGCTAAATTCTAAAATTTAGTGAAAAAAACCAAACATCTCGTTATAGTATCAATGTTGATAAAACTATATGTTGTAAAATTTTGCGACCATTTATGTGATTTAAATTTAACAACCACGATACGCGTTTTTTTCTTTTTTTTTTAACACTTTTTATAATAAAAACGAACACGAATGTACACGAATTTTGTAATAATAACTAGTAAATATGAAACTTCTTAATATTATTTCTCTCTAAATTTAATTCTGAAATGATTTTCAAATATTTAACGTATTTGATCATATCTTTAGTAACCGTACTACAAAATTATAGACAAATACTATATTGTCTATATAAAATAGGAATAAAAATGATACTGCAGAGATAAACTTTTGAATACGACGTGTAATTCGTATAGAACTTATTAGAATATAATATGTCATTATAATATAATACAATAATATAATTGTCATTTTAATAATAATAATAATAAACTCTCTTAATCTTCGGGAAAATTTTTTTCGTGAAATTATATCAAAGTGAGAAACATAATAATTTGTTTTAGATTGTTCTGGATATTGACCTTCGTCTTTATGATAACGTTAACATTTACGGCGTGCAGAAATTTGACCAACGTTTGGCTTAACAGTCCCACAGTGATGTACATCGAAAACACGGAATCGTCAATTCGCGAGATACCATTTCCGTCGATCATGATCTGTCCGTCGAACCAAATGCGAAAATGGGTTTGGCAGAAACACGAGAAGACTAATGGGACATATTGGTATGTACACAATGTGAATAATAAACGACGCGTATGTTCACCGTTGTATAATTGAATAGACACGTTCACTGTATGATGGCGGTAGACAAGAAACAGAACTTGCACAATACAGTTCGTAAGTCGTTCAGCCGAAAAAAAAAATCAAATATATATTTATGCGTATTCTACGATACGCGTACAATGCGTTTCGTATGAAATTTATATAGCCATATATTCGATTTTTATGAGTGTACATGCGCGTCAGACTTGAGTAAAACAATTTTTAAAAGTGCCGAAATACTTGTAAAAAAATAACTTATTTATATATTGTACCACTCAAAAATAATAATAATAATAATAAATTCTTTTAAATAATATGTATTATTCTTAATATTTTTTTTTATACAAAAACGAGTGTACGGATAACATTTGGGGAAAAAAATCATTATTATAAAACCTATAATACATTCAATCGAAACGAGATTTGATCTAATGACATTAATCAAAATTCATAATGAATTTTGATTATTGTAATCAAGATTTCATTATATAGGTAACCGAAATAAAACAATAATTGTTCACTCACTTGTAAAAAAAAAAACAAAAACAAAACAAATTCGTAGTATCTTGATTTATGTTCAACTAATTTTATATTAAATTGACACCGATAAAACAAATGTAAAAAATATTTTTAAAAAAAAACTTTCTAATTTTAAATATAACACTTTTATTGTTTTATTCCAGAAATAATAGAAATAATCCTGTACGTTCCTAATATATAATATATATATTGGGTGTTATATAAAATAATAATATATATTATATTATTATTTTTATCATCATCATCATCATCATTATTATTATTACATGCAAATATTGTTGAAAACAAATGAATTTCGTCTATTTCATTGCTCGTACAATACATATGTATAGGTGTATAATCAACTGTGTATATTGATAAATGCTATATAAATTATTCAATTTAGTCGACTACGTATGGGTCACACATATTATAGAATTATTCAATTTTTTTTCTCTCTTTCTTTTTTTTTTTTTGTTCTTGTTCATGTAGGTATACGTTTACAATTGTTAAAGCATAATAGCGCAATTAATTGTTAATAAAAAAATTAATTATTTAAACCTAAATTATAACTAAATACTAAGTTGTTTCAACGATGACTACATAATTTCTTTATGGTGTTAAGAAAAAAATTAATAAACCTGTTAAACCATTATTTAATATAGAAAATCAGGTAATTGTTTTAATAAAATATACGTATGTATATACATAATACTGTTAATATTGCAGTGTATTTTTCATTTTATTATTCGTTATTTTTTGTAGTATTATATATATGATCGTACTGTACACAAATGTATGTAATGAAATAAATTATGAGCGATTTAAGGCTAGATTTGTTTAAAGGAAATTAACTTAATCGAAAGCTGCATCTGTTTCATGTTCATCCACTAAAATTAAATCCCGTGCACGCTCATATGTCATATGTCATACAATATCTAAACCGATCCTGATGATAATGTCAATAGTTACTTTACTACCACGTATTAATCTTACTCTTTTTAATATGTACACGATTTATAAATCGTAATCTATGATAATTCTGCATCAACCTTGACTATCATTTTCCGTTGTTATTACGAACATAAAATTAATAATATCATACCAAACTATTTTAAATTAAAAACTTCAACATAAGTTATCGGAGTAAAATCATATTGGACATTTATCCTACTATGTATAAAACGACCTCTACGAATCAGTATTATAATTCATTTATAGTTCAAATTTAAAATCAATAATATATCGTCGTATGTAAATGTTATATACGAAAACAAATAAATTCAGATGTAATAGTCATTTTTGAAATAAAATATAACATCTTAGAAAGTTTGCCCAGTTAAAAATTTAATTTCCTTTTAAATTTGGAATCAATTTGCAAATATTTGAAAAAAAATATCTAATCACTGAAAATATTCGAGTATAATAATAATAATAATAATAATACTAGGTTAACTACCTGACAAAAGAATTCTAATTATTGTATAACAATGTATTAAGAGCCCGATTTAATTGGAGACTACAATAAAATATGTAAAGAAAACAATTAAAAACACGATATTCGATATTCTATTAATAATAATTTTTGTTTTTTATTCAGGAAAAATCTTAAAATATATCAAGCGTTATTATGTTCTAATATTTACTCAGCTATAAGAAATGATTTAAGCGACGATAATTTTAATTATGAAATGATTAAAAATCTACAGAGTGTAAGTTTAGTTGTTCAAAACGATTAAAAAGTATATCTGTGTAATCACTAGAGATGTCTTATTACTATAGGACTGTGCGATCAGCTGTTCAGAAGTGTTTCAATCTGACGTTAAATGGCAAAATATTACATTACAAAATTTTTGCCAATATATTCAACCAACGATTACCATATTTGGATTATGTTACAACATTAATATGGTACCAACACATCAAATGTTTAATGACAAATATCACAAGAGGTAGATTGAAATATATAACTTCATGTGTAAAATTTAAAAAATATATAAATAAATGAATTTATCATATTTATATTTGGATAACTCAATTTATTATTATTTTATATTCTGATTAATAAATTGTAATCAGAATACTATATTTGTATTAAAATGCATATATAGTAATATTAATATTTAAAAAAATTTCTCAAGCACCAACAACATTTATATGCCTACAACATATCATTACTTATAGGCATTATCAAAATTATACGTATGTTTGTTGTCTACATTATTGTTGTCTATATTATAAAAACACAAACATATTCTCATAATTTAAAAATCGTTATATAATAGTTAATTATACTTATTTTAGTATAAAAGAACCTTGACTAATTTTGACCGCTGTATATAACAAATATGCCTAAAATTATTAATTATTTTATTTAATTGATTATTATTTATTATTAATTACTCTTTGTAAATTGGAAAAATGTTAAAAGGAAAGAAACAAGACTTCCGATTCCTTTTATTTTATTATAAAATAAACAATCCCCAAGCAATGTAAAAGTGTAGTCACTTGTTTTTTAAAAATAACGAAAGTCATCATTATTAAAAACAATGAATTTAATTTCTTAAATTGTTCTGTGTTTCAGTAGTTTTCCCTTAAACATTAATAAAATGATTAGAAAAATCAAAAAATAATCTTTTTATATTACTATCTGCGTTAAATTTTATGAATATTTTAAAACACTTTTTAACCAAATTATTGTTAGATAAAATAATAGTATACCTATAACCATATGTATAATATTGAAGAAAAAATACACATTACATATACACAATAATATTATAAAACTATTACACTTTTCGATTTTCTTAGAATTTAATGCAAAAAGGCTTATGATTCTACTGTGATTTAATATTGTATGGAACTGCTTTTTTAATTAATTTCATTAATACATATTACAATAATATATTCACTTTTATATTACAACAGATATATGGATTTTTTTTCGAAAAATTATTCGTACATTAATACTGAAAAGTTTAGATGGAATATAGAGGACGGATATTCATTTCTTACGGAAAACGACATACTCTTAAACACAATTCCTGCACGAACAGGTGGTATAAGTTATTACCACCGTTTAAGATTGATGTTGCACATGTATGATGGCCGATTTTTGGAATGTCCTTATGGAGTTGCGGAAAATCATTTTATGGTGCGTATAATTATAATACTTCTTTACTCAAATGAAATAATCGTAATTCATAACTGATTTTTACTTGTAATGTATACATGTATATTAAATAGTTTAAAATGAAATATAATATTAGGTTAACAATCATGCTCTTAATTACTTTAAATGACAAAATACATTGATATGAGTAGCGTATTATAGATTCTGTTGAATTACAGTTTATGTTTTATATAAATATTTTAGGTTAAAATTAATAAATTCTATCAAAATTTTTTTTTTTAATGTCTCTTATTTTACCACTAGTTCTTAGTGCTTTCATTAAAAAAAATATTCTGAATTAACGAAAAATGTACTTATTTCACAATTCCAACAAACGCATTCATATATTTTTCATTCAATTTCTTGATAAAAAATTGTTTAAACAACTCAAACTGATAACTACATATGATCGATAATTAGGTACAAAATAAAAAATAAACACGTAAAACTACAATTAAAAATGGTTTTATATATTTATATTTATTTTTCATTATGTTATTAAAAATTTATAATTTGTTTTTTGAACAACGGAAACATAAAATATTTTCCTATGTTATGAAAGTATATGAAGATTTACTGATATACATTTTAGGGGTTCTTTTCATTTTTCAGTTATTTGTATACAATCCAACTCAATTGCTCAGTTACTCGTTCAAAAGTAGATCATTTATTGTACCAGACACGTACACAAAAATTCAAATCACTCCGTTCGTGAAGAAAATGAATAAGAACTTAATGTGGCGTTCTCTAGAAATCAGAAAATGTTATTTGCACAACGAGAGAAAATTAACCATATTCAAATTGTATTCGGAATCGAACTGTAATTTCGAATGTACATTAAACAACACTATTGCCATTTGCGGATGCATTCCGATTCAAGCAGCCTGTAAGTATTTTGTTTTTATATCTATTTTTATTATCCGTATTTTAAACAAAAATGTAAAACAATGAGGATCGTCTTAAGTATATGTAACAATATTATAATTTGTTTATTGATCAATCAGTTTTAGTTACAACGGATTTAAAAATATGTGCTACATCGAAATCAGCTTGCATCATTATGGCAATAAGTAATAATAGATTTGTATTAATATTAATTGCATAAAATGAATTGTATACTCAAACTTATTGTTCATTTAAATAATAATAATGTAATTGTATTTAAATGAACATTTATTTTAAAATATGTTTCGAGAAACTATCCGTAATGATTTACGTATAATATCTAAGAAACTAGACATTTCTATAATATTTTATTATTATTTGAATTCGTAATATTACACAGAAGCGACATATTTACCAGAATCGCAAAAAATATGCAACTGTTTGCCAACGTGTTCCGTGATCGAATATCAAATACAACAAACGTCTCAATATGACAATTGGACGTATATGAGAACAACTAATTTAGTAAAAAATGAGTACGTTCTTTTTCGATCCATACACATGCCTTAGAGGTGGGGCCAATCATTTCTCTTTGGTGACGGTTGTCGGATATAATAATAATAATAATAATAATACATTTTTAATTTTTTGTCTAAAACGTTTCTCAGAATATGCCAAAATATGCCGTCAAGACGTATTAAAATAAAAATGATCGGAATGTGATTGATTGTAAACAACAATTTATGAACAAATATTCTAATAAATTATTTTGGGTAGGCTATATATGTCGTTCAAGATCAATCACACTCAATATCAGTTGGGGCCCGTGTGCATAACTTAAATTCAGGGCCCTTTATTTCTATTAAAAATAAATAGGTAACATAGGTGTATATGTATTCGGGCCCTGGTCCCGTGTGCAATGCACACTATGTCCACCCGGTTTTCACGGCACTGATCACACTGATCTAAATCGTTTGGCCACCTCTAGGAGACATCTGTTTTCAAAATACACAAACCTACGTTCTAATCAATTGTATATTTAAAATTTTTAGTTCTAAAGGTGCCACAGTTGAAATTGTTTTTAAACATCCGTATTTCATGGCATATAAGAGCGCATCGATTTTAAACTTCGACTCACTTATAAGTAAATTATATATTAAATAAGATTTAACAACAAATACAGGTACAGTGTATTACTAGTATTTTTCGCTGTTTTAAAACAATACAAACACACAAAACAACAATATGATATGAAAATTTCAATTTTATGTTTTTTTTTTTTTTTTGTAATTTTTCATCTGGAATACATTTTAATATACTATATGTATATTTGAAATTACAGTGACATACCTACCTATTTTTTGTCCGTATATGTGAATAGTGAATGATAATTATAGAAAAAACTTAACAATACTTTGTGAACACTGCTACCAATACCATATTTTGTGTACAATAATCTAATATAAAGTAGTTTATTAATTAAAATAATAAACTATACATATATTGATGTTCTATACATTTTTGTATATAAAAAATAACATTTAAATATGTATTTTGTTACTAATGTAATTTAATTATGTAATAAATTGTTACAGGTAGCATTGGAGGAATATTAAGTTTGCTTCTAGGAATAAATTTAATTAATATTTTTGAAATATTATATGTTATTATTATAATGTTTTATAATTTTATTACACACATGTTCGATAATCAGTAAACAATGAAAAAATGTTTCAGCAATTTACTCTTAAATAATAATTTATTCATCATTTGTGTGAAACTATAATATGCATATATAAATATATATATATTTGAAGTTTAAATTTATCTTATATTCAAGTTACATATATTGAAATTCACGTAGTATACAAGTAGGTATTTAAAAACTATATTTATCATAATCGAAAAAATTGTTATTATTATTATTGTAATAAAAATTATTTACATTATATAATTACAATATTTTTTCTCTAGAAAATTAATAATGATTTTATATAAAACAATTGGTAAATTGTATTGTCTTTGAAAGGCATATCAATATTTGATTTTTCTTTTTTTACAAAAACATATATATATATCTTATGTCAATCGTATCTAACGAACTAGTAATCCGATAACATTTATGAAAACAGATTTGAATTTGTTACGGTTTTTTTTTTTTTTTTTTAGTTTAATCTTCGGTTTTTTTTTAATTCGAGCATTAAATTTAATTTGATTAAAAAAATGTCAACATTCAAGAAATTTAAATTATAACGCCGAATAGAAAATAAATAAAACAGTTGGAAAGTTGATTTGAAGTGTGAATTTTTTTCAAAACCCATATGTGTTTTATTTAACATAACACAAATAGATTTACCACTCCGATTGATTGAAATTTGATACTCAGAAATTATAATCAATCATGATACCTAAATAATTGTCTGATCTTCAGTCACTCACTCACTCGTGTACGGGAACGCTATTGTCCTCATCATTCGTAGTGCATTCATAGTGGCTCGGTAAGATATGACTGTACGATTGGTAAGGGGAACCAAGTTCAACACATTTTAAGTTTAAATTTTTTATTTTGTGGTAGTTAATACACTTTTTTATAATTTTCATTTTATTATTATTGTGTCTGTTGCGCCGTGTGTTGAATGGCACCCGCATGCGGGCGTAGCGGTAAGTTCGGACTGGAATAATTGTTTGCATTCACCGCACCGGTTAGGACGTTATGTTATTTATCTTATTAATCCGACAATATTTCGTTATCTGTAGATTTGTTTTTGAATCATTTATGGCTATATATTTTAGATTGTTTTTTTTTTTTTAGAAACATACGAGCGTCGGTCGTCGAACACCATTGTCTTTACGATTTAACCGTTGGCACGTAACACATTATTTCATATTTGTTCATTATATATTATTTTCATTTTGCCGACATAAAATTTTATCCCCGACAGTGAATACATGTGTATAATATTATTACGAGTTACGACAATGTCTCAAAAATGTGCTAGCGGAGTCGCTAAGCGAACGTTTAAAAAAAAAAAAAACAAAGAAGAAAATATGAAAATATTGCTAAATAAGGCTATTGGCTATTTAGAAGATAATTATTGTTCCACAATAATTATTCGTACGTATATAATTAATAATAATCGTATCCTGACACAAGAAAAATTATAAAATCTAATCGATAAATTTTATATTGTAGTATTTATACGTTATTCGCAAATATATAGGTAGGTACCTACAAGTATCAATTTATCATATGGTTGATAGTTAGTATATAGTATAATTTAAAAAGTTTATTTTCTACGGGTCCCTAAATTAACATCTTTTTTTTCGAAATCCGATTCTGAAATCGTGGACATAGCGAAAATTTTTGATCCGGACGACCTTGATTGTGAAATTTTTTCTGAAAAAATGATACATTTTTCCAAATTAATTGATGAGCTAGATGAAGAAGGAAAAATTAAAATACCGTCCACACTAAAATGCCTTCATGTTATACATGATAATAAACTCAATTCAATTTTTCCTAATGTGGTAGTAGCATATAAATTGTATTTATGTCTTCCAGTTGTCAAATACAGTGCGGAAAGAGCATTTTCAAATTTGAAATGAGTTAATAACGAATTGAAGTCTACCATGAAAAATCCACGCTTGAACGCTTAAACATTAACGACCATAGAGAGGTTTTTTACTAAAAGAAATAAATACAGATGAATTTATTGTGGAATTCCAAAAAAAAAAAAAAAGAAAAAGAGAAAATAAGATAATAAAGTTAGTTTTAATATATTATATTTTTATCTTGACATTTAAAGAATTATATTGTATACTTGTATATAACGAAATTGACTGATATTAAAAATATTTCTGTGCAATCAATTAATTTTGTATCATTATTTTAAAGTGATAAAATTCAGTTATTGATAATAAATATTGTAAAGGTCCTTTAGACTACTGGGCTCCAGACCCGGTAAACTCTTAATCCGATCCTGCACATGAATATATATTATATGGCCAAGTTTCTAATAAACGATCGATATTCAATTCTCCTTATTACACTACAGACAATTAGTAATATATATTTTTCTAAAACTTCACTCGGCATATTATGACAATTTGATGTGTTTTATTTTTTTATTAAAAATTAATAAGTATTATATTAAGAATAATACCATGGTCCTACCTAATGCAGTTTAACTTATTGAAACACGGCGTTTCAGTAAGGCAAATCTGATACAGCTAGCCCGGAGGTGCGCCATCGGTTACGCGTTAATATCCATAATTCACTGTGGTATAATATCTACGTATAATATTCTATTATATTTTAATAATAATTTATTATCGCTATTTTGTCTGATATACACATACATAATTGGATTTCTCTAATCTCTATCCATTTAAACTATTTTTTTTATTTTTTTTTTTTTGAAGCTTAGAAAATACAGCTTCCTTCTATCCCCGAAATCATGAAGTCCTACCCTTTTTCATAAAAGTCCCTTAGATCTAATTACATGACAGAATGTTATTTTACAGATTAAAGTAAACAAATGTATACATATTATATATTTAATATTTATTTATCAATTATTTTCCAGTTTTATGATAATCGAGATGTAAAATAAAATACACGGCGGCATTTTATATACAACGAGTGAAAAGATACACATTTTAATGACACTAATTATTACGCGTCAATGTTGTCAATAATAAATCTGAATGAAGTGGAAAGAAGGTTTGTTTTCGTTTTGCAATTTCGTTACATATTTGAAGTTTTCATTGTGTTATGAACAAATTATGGGGAGGGGGAAAGATTTCGGTCGTATAGAAACTCGAACATTTTTATGCCAATATATTTTCAACCGCTGTGTGGAAACTAAAATATTTCAGTTTTCGTGTGGTGTATAAACTTACGTATGGGTGTGTTTTTTTTTCATCTGTTACGTATCGTGTATAGACTTTTAAATTCTCCCTTCAATTCAATATCACTATATATATATATATATATATATTTATATTTATTATTCGTTAAACCGTTTTAAGAACACGCAAATCAATTCCATAGGGAGTAGAATAAAATCGTTAAACTCAATTTTTATACATAATAGTCCCACGGGTTATTTACTTGTAATTGGATTGCGCTATATTATTATCATATTAAAATGTATTTTATAGATATACGTATAATATATTATATATATACTTATGTTATTTTCAGTGTGCCGTTCCATTTAGTATTAATCGAGCAGAAATTTTCAACAAATTAATTTATGTTGATTTAGATATAAAATGTTATGTAACACTACAATATTATATAAAAGCATTTATTAGGGATTTAACCATCAACTAAACAATGTATAAAATGTGGCTACCCTAGTCACTTAATGTAGTGTTTCGTTTGATAATAATTCAAAAACGTATTATGAAGGTTCTCCGCTCTTTGATTATCTTGCTTTTGACATAATTAAAACGAAACGCACACGTACAGTATGAATCCCGGTATACACTCGTAGCAACTGTTTTAGTATGTAACAAACCAAAGCCACGTCGTACTCTAACTAAACTATACCGTCGTTAACATTTTAATGATGTAACTAAGATTATGAAACAACCCTTAGGAATTATTAATTTATAATTACCATCTGTTATTATGTATAAATGTATAATATTGCGATGGGTAAACATTTTGTAGTTATTTTATGGTCCGACCGATTAACCGTTAAATTTATTTTCATTTCTCAACAACCGTTGCTTTTTCAAATCACAGCTCACATTTCGGTTCAGCCTTCTTAAATCGCTGTACTGTAGATACAACAGTAATTTTGACGAAATTTTATATATACATATACGCATATATAATAATTATTAAATAAATGTTATTAAGTACATAATACGCATATTATTTTTATTGAAAACCCGTAAAAATGTCTAAAATAAACGCAGCCAAATTTATTCTATCTCGTGTCGAAGGAATTCTATAACATTTTTCAACATTAAAATATCTCATTTTGTTGAAGAAGAAAAAAGAATACATGTATAAACAATAAACTAATCGTAAACTTACAAAAAAAGAAAAGAAAAAAAAGAAATTTAGATACATTATATGTTTAAATTAAAATCATTTTACATTAATTACTCAATTACTGTAAGTAATTTTAATTATTAATGTGATAAATAAATAAGCATACTTAGGTACGTAAATAATAACAGTTTTGCTGACATTTCAGTTATTTAATTTTCCTTAAAAAAAATTATATTTTTATAGAACATTTTTTTATTCTTAACACACTGTACAAATAGGTAAAATGTCGTAGTTTCTATCCACCGTGTAATATGATTATTTGAATATACTATTGTTGTATTTTATTTATTCATTTTCTGACATCGTAGTAAATACAGGTTTCTTGAAATATACACTTAAAATTGTGTTTATTTATAATTTTCATATATTACGTATATTAATAAGTTTAAGACTTTCAATCGACCATTTCGTCGAAGATGGACGACAAAGAAACATTTCATTTGACTTGTGAAATAGATACGTTAAGACAATTCTTGCGTACACGACATATAGACTTTACCATTTCATTATTATCGACACTATTATGACTGATAATACTTTCGTCGATGGAATAGTAGTTTATGCTTCAACGACTCAATAACGAATCTGACAATCGAAATAATGGAAATACGGCGGCCGAACAGATTACAATACGAGACATAGTATAGAGCAATGGTATAACATTTTATTAGGTTTATACTGATTTCGATGATGTTTGCGAACACAACACTATTGAAGTATATAGTTTAATATAGTTAAATACAGACAATACACATGCATTTTTAGTGAAATGAACTATGGTCAATTTTTCATTTCTTATTCTTATTCTTTTTCTTGTTTTTGTTCTGTAATTGTTATTATTATTATGTATAATAACCATGTACCCATTTATATTCATCTGAACTTCCTCATCTCCACAACCATTAAATTTCACTTTTTTTTTTTTTGTAAGAAGTCCACAAATCTATTTTGATGACAAAAAAAAAACACTTACAATTTCCATTATAACATTTAAATATTTATCATACATAAATCATGCGCTCGATTCATTAATTTTCTAATTAAATTCTACGTTTACATAGATTTTCGTGCGCTCAGGGGTCATTAACGACATTTTGAAAGGTAAAAAATTGTCTATATATAGGTTAGTAAACTACAATGCTAATGATTTAGACATAAATAATCATTTTTGAAATATTATATATAAATCTATCAAAGAATAAAACTTTATTAAAATAAATATAAAAATTTATTGAATTATTACGTATTTAATATCAATCATTTGTAAACTTATAAATTTATGTGATTACTTACCTAATATAAACATGATATTTTTTATACGAAATATATATACATACACACGTACATATTCATCTAATTTATCATCATAATATTATGAATACCGATACGTCGTTATAAAGTTATATTAAAATATTTATTTTATATGAGTTTATATAAACTATCGGTAATAGTTAACACACAATATCAATTTTATTGTATTCAACAGTTAATATAATTTAATTATATTTTAATAATATCATTATTGTTATTGTAATTATTATTAAATATAGGTGATAACTTATTTGCACGCTTCATCGTACGAGACAATATTGCCTGTGCCTTCTTATACGTAATTCCGAGAACATAATAGAAGTATTAATTACGATGTAAGTCGTCTAATTATATAATTCCCAGGAAGATATTGCACGCGATTTCGACGGCGAAATATAATTTGTAATCGCGGTAAAAGGAAGGAATAACCGTGAAATCATTACGAGCTAGTGGTAGGCATAGGTGTGGTGGAAGACGAGCTAATCGTCATTGGGCTCTTGTACAGAAACCCGTTGTCGGTTGAAGCTCCGATGCCGCTGTGACCGTTGTAATGGAGGGGAGTGGACTCGGATGGTCTGAGGTTCGACGTCGATTGTAACACGTCTCCGTCTGGTCTTCTCTGGAGATAATCTCGCGGTGGCTGATCGTTCCATCCGCCGGCGTACGAAGGTCCTCTGCATTTGAAAAAATAAAATAAAACAATAATAATGCGACTTTTGATTACTACTGCAGTGGTCGTCGAAAAAAAATGATGGAAGTACAGAACGTAATGATATCTTATACGGTTAAATACGGCAACAATGCGTGTAAAATGCAATTAGATATTATTATAAGGTTTTATTTTTCTACAAGCATTTGCATTTAAAAAAAAAAAAAAACGTTTAAAACCTATTTTAGTGTAGAGCTTTAAAACAAAAAGAGTTGAGAAGATTCGATGTGCTTAAAAAACTAATTCAAAATAGTCTTAAATTTAATCGTTTTTTTTTTCGAATATACGATCCCAATATTATTAATATCAATTAATCTTTAAATCTAAATTATTTGCTTGTACGATGTAAAAACACGGTTGAGTTCGCCAATTGGAAATAGTAGAGTATGGCTTATATATTGTGTAAATGGATAAACATAAGTGGGAATCACCTTGTAGCCCGAAATTAACATAGCTTCCCTTAATCGTATTATTATAAACGAATATCATGAACAAGAGGACAACGTAATATATAAAAATAGAATATGGTGTCGCAGTATCGATTGGAAATAATCAGAAGTGGTGTTATGTACTGAAACGATTACGTGGATACAAGTGCATTTATATATGTTAATTTCATAGACGATACACCGTATAATATGCCCTGACATCGGTGATCCAACGTGAATTCGTTATTATTATAAAGACTGGATTTTTGTTTTTACATATTTTTACTGAGAATATGCAGCTCCAATTGGGACGACTATTCATTTTCCTACAAACTAGTATACAAACCACTTAAAAAGCACATATAAAGACATATTTCAAGGTTAGAGAATATTTTTTACAGAATGATATGTTTTAGGAATATATTGAGGTTTAATTTGAACATATAAGAAATATTATGGTTTTATTATTTAGTAAATTAATATATATATATATATATATATATATACATTTATTGTATATAATTTATTATTTTTTTCTATTTTTTTTTCAAGTACACTTAATAATGTGAAATATACCTAAACAATATACACCATCAAGTATTGATAGAGTATGGATGTAAATATTACGATTAATGTAATTATCATATAATTTTTATAAATTGTATACGATTCTTTATTTAATATTTAATACATTTTTATGAACAATCATATATTTCCGAAGAAGAATATTTATTTAATATAAAAGTATATTTTGATGAAATAATAAGGCATAAAAACATATTATTATATTATAAATACATAATAATAATACCTATATGGTTCACGATTCTAAAGTATTTACATCGTGATTTGATTTCCCACATTGCGTTATTATTATTATTATTATTATCCGGTATGCACGACTCACGAGTAATAATAACAATATTTGTGGTGTCTAGCATAAATTTAATGGTCCGCTGATCCGATAGTGCACGTGTGTGTGGAGTTTACCTTTCAGGTTGGCGACCGATGATGGTTGTTCAACCTTTATTGTTGAAAATAAGTAATAAAACATGCGAAGAATAGTGTATTTCAAAAACAATGACAGAAAAAAAACCATACGATGTATTATTATTATTATTATATAGTTTCGTGAAACGCAGAAACCTTGCGCGGCGTATAACATCCTATACAGGAATTGAGTCAAGGGGATCCGCGTGTACAATACATGATATTACTTATATATTCCTATATCGTACCGTATTATCGATTTGACATCTAAATTATTATATCCCCACCGGTATATATTTTTCGCAATGCAATATTATGATAACGAGATGACCTGGGTAAAATAATGATTTCTTTTAACTAACTAAAATAAAGTTACCAAGTTTTAAATTAATCGAGTTAACTTAATAAAATACTTTTAATTTTTTTTTTTTTTTTTAATTGTTTGATTGATTATTTTTTGCTTTTTGTACGAAATAATTCATTTATACAAACAGATACATTTTTCAACTATTTACGTAAAATTTGAAATTGTTCGTCTCTGCTAATTTTGGGTATTATACTCTTACATAAGTTAAAATAATTTAAAATTTTTATCTTATAATAGTGCTCAGTCTTGCAATACGACAACACGCGCATCTTACCTCATTGAATTTGTTTGATAGTCCCAATTAGACGCGTATCCTTTTCCATAACCTGAACCCGTTTGTTGTTGCGATGATCCGTAAACATCGTTGCCGTTCATGAATGGTCTTTCGTTATCGTAACTCGGTCTGTTGTTTATTTGAGGTTTACCACCACCACCACCACCACCGCCACTACCGTTGTCGGAGTACCCGCTGTATTTATCGAAATCTGCTGTTTGGGAATCATAGTCCGATACCGTAACAGAACCGTGATGCACAGACCCCACGAAAGGTCTGCCGGATCCGTAATCAGGTCGTCCTCCACCGGTGCCGGGTCCCAAAGAGCCGTAACTGTCTGGTCTGGAAGAGTCATAACCATGAGGCCTTTGTGAGCCATAACCGTCCGGTCTGGAAGAATCATAACCATGAGGCCTTGAAGAACCGTAACCGTCCGGTCTGTTGTAGCCCGCTGACCCGACACTGCCGCCTGACTGTTCGCCAAACAGCGAATTTTCTCCCCAATGTTGAGTGGGCCGAGAAGCGATCACCGGGTAACCGGGTTTCTGAGAACTCCACGCCGGAGGTCTAGAAGAAGTGACTTGGAACCCGATAGGACGCGATGTACTCCAATCCATGTTAGGCCTAGAACCATGGTAGTCATTCGTGGGATATTTATCGTAACCACCGTGCATGGGAGTCTTATCATAACCACCGTGCATGGAGGGTTTATCATAACTGCCGTGCACGGGGAGTTTGTCATAAATCAATTGTGGCCCATTATGGTTGTGAGGTCTGCCTTGATCGACCGAGTTCAAGGGAATCGATCCGTAATCATGACTCGGCTTATTGTTATAACTCTGTCCCCCGTACCCGTAATTGTTCCCGTAAGTAGTGTCGTAATCGCCGTTGCTATTCCTGTCAATGTATTTGTACCCGTTGTTAATTTTGATTACTTCGTACGATCCAGAACCTCCCCATCCCATGTACGGTTTCTTGCGGTCGGTATTGTCGAAAGCGGTTCCTTTGTTAAAATAATCGTCGTCCTTGTCGTTCGCTTGATGAGCAATGCCGTACGCCTGCACGGGTTTACCAGAATCATATTTTTTCGGACCACCGATCCATCCGGCTATGACGCCTACCTTCTTGCTGTCCTCGTCCCAACCGATATCCTTGGGCGGTTGACTTTGCCAATATCCCGAGTCGATTTTCACCGGATACGCTCCTTTCGTACCCCATCGGTCGTTTGACGGTTTGTGGTGAATTCCCTGCACGTGTGCACCTTGTCCCTCGGGCACGTTAGGAACCGGATATGATGTTCCTTGATAATATCCACCACCACTACTCATGACAATACCACCCCCACCGCCGACGAACCCTCCGCTACCTTTTTTGTTATTATTGTGCCTTCGTTCCCATTCCGGACTCAAATTATCGTAACCGTTACCTCGGTAATCGGGATTTCTTATTTGATTGTTTGCCTTAAAACCGCCGTAACCATTGCCAACGTTGTTATCGGTCGCGTGACTATTACCACCGTAGTTGATACCCACAGGATACCCGTTATTGACGTGGCCGTTTGAATTGTAATCGTTTGGTTGATTATTCATTTGGTAATTATTGTTACCCCTGTTGTCGAAATTGTAACCATTGCCCCGGTTATTAGAACCGTAATTGTTGCCTCGGTTGACAGAGCTGTAACCATTGCCTGGGTTATCGGAACCGTAACCACTACCTCGATGATCCGACAAATGGCCACTGATGCCAATACGGTCGTTTGCGTTGTAACCGTGCTCGTGGATCTGTGTCGTGTATTGAGATCCCGGTAACGGAGGGGGAACATTCGTACAACGGCTGCACGGATCTATAGGCTGTCGACTGTCCCAGCCGTATGAAGATATCCCACCGCGAGACGTCCAAGTCCCACTAGCCGTTGTCGTTGGATAATTCATACCACTACCGTGATCCACAGAACATCCTGCCCGCGTCGTCCTGGATATAAGTTGTAACAGTAGCACGCATTTGACCGCATAGCACAAACTCTGAAAAAATGTATTTCCACTAAAAATTATATTATTTTTATTATTATTTAATTATAAATACAATTATAGAATTATTCCATTCCTAGATTTCTAGGAACGGACAAATAGGCATTGTAAATTCAATGTTTAGAAGCTCCATATTAAAAAGTAAAATCGTGGAAGAGAATTTATTAAGACGTTTACAATGGACACGATATAGCTACTTTTAAATGACTGCAGTAGTGATTCGTGGAGCTACAATGCGGAAGTTGAAAAATGTTTATCATTTAAAAATTTTAAATAATTTTTTAATTAAATTTTCCTTCGAATAATATGAACGAGTTCGTTCAATTTGAACTATTAGCACGCACATACGATAAAAATTAATACCACAGACTTGATATTTTGAGCAATTTTTTAGGGGATATCTAACATCTTTAGGCATTCTATAGGTTCGTGAGGATAGCGGAGTATATACGCCCTTTATAGATTCCTTAAATGCATTTAACATTTTATTTTTAGCGAACTTTTTTTTTAATTGTAGCATTATAAATATTTAGTGTGATAGACATGAAGAAAATTATTATAAAAGTCAACTTTTTACTAAAGCTAAACTATAAATGATAATTAAAACAATTTATAGCAATACAATTGATAGTTTTCGCATTACGCGTCTATGCGAACATAAAATAATAATAATAATAATAATTAATATAATTATAATAATTATATTAAATGTAATGTTTAACATTTTTTTTTAATAAAATATATAATAATATAAATGTATACGGTTATTTATATAAGAGTATTAGAATTTTATTTGTTTGTTTGTGAATTAATTAATTAATTATTGTTTGATTTTTGAATTTATTTTATTTTTTATAATCTATTTTTCATTTAATTTTAATTTTATAGAAATATAAGGCTGCTCTAATAAATGTTAAATATTAATTTTAAGATTTCAATTTGTTTGTGTACAATTATTATTGTGGTTTTATTTAATTTAAAATTTTCAGATTCTCCTCACCAGTAATCACACCATCCAATATTTCTTCAATACGTGTCCTCAGCCTTCAAAGAATTAATATTTAACTTTTACAATTAAAATTGTACAAGAAAAAATAATTGAGCAAAAAAAAGATTCTTTTTAAAGCACTATATCTATGTTTATGTCACGCCTTTACAAAAAAAAATCTAGTCACATTGTGTAAATGTTATAGTAAAAACAAATAAGTAAATAAAGATTTTCATAAAACGTTTTAGTCGTACAAACAAGTTAGACAATACATTTGTTTATAGTGGCACAATTTAATGTGTATATATATATTATATTATATTGTTGAACAATTGTTAGAAAATATATATATATTATTATTAATATATATATATATATATATGTATATATATTATATTATATTGTTGAACAATTGTTAGAAAATTTTGAAGTGAGGAATAGTTAAACCGCGTGCATAATTAGATTTCAAAAGTTACGATTTATAACTTCACGCTATTATTGCATGCTACAGCGTCTATATATATATATTCTAACTATAGTATATATTAATAATATATATATATATTATTAATGAAACGCACACAAATTCATATATTTAATATAAATGTTCTATTCACTCGTAAAGTTCTCGTGTAAAGTGTATTCAGTTAAATCATTTTTTTGATTGCAAAACAATCAGGATTTCCTCGTTTATTACCGATAAACATTCGTAATAATCAATGGCACAGTATAAATTTAATCTTCCAAAGGTCTCTCGTGTCATGTTGTCGAATTTCGGGTTATTAAACCCCTCGAATATAACGTTAAAGACATTGGACGAATATACGTTTAATACTCGTATTATAATAGGGTAACAATATTAACTGGCCCGACAACCGACTTCACTGACTTCTATCGGACATCTCAGTTGTCTCTCCACTTTTCAGGTCATCATTATAATATATGTACGTAATTATCTAACAATTATTATCGTAGATTATTATTGTATGACGCAATGACTACGTGATGAGTAGTATATATTTAATTAACCAAATATATCAATATACTACGTAGTAAGTCAAATTCGAGCACTGCGATTACACATATACCTATACACTTACACGGCATTACGTCTGTTGGTTAATGTTGGTCTGTGACATATTATTATTATTTTCTTGTCCGCCAGTATATTTCGCGACAATGACCCAACTCGATCCGGTTCGGAGATTACTCTCGCGTCAAACATATTTCTTTTCGTCATTGTTCGCCTCTAATTGTTAGGCAATTTTCTTTTGGTTCATATAATTTTTATGGTTTTTTTTTTTTTTTTTTAGCGAATATATGGAAATACAATGCTTTTTCGTCCTTGGTACAGATAGTGTAACTATATCAACGAATTCAAAATCATTCTCAAACGAACGGAGACGATTCTATCCTCTGCCCTACAAATTTATAAAATTATTTCAATAGCGTACACTATAAATAAAAAACAAATCGCGTGGTGGTAGGATGCATCGTTTGGTCGTCTATAAAACACATAACTACATAAAGTCATTCTTAATTTTTTAAATTATTATCGTTATAATTATTACTATTAATAGTAGTAGTAATAGCAGTATTAATGATAAATAATCAGTGGCGTACACTGAACCGCACATTGATGGGTTGCCACTCCCACCCAATAGACACCCATTGACAACCTTGCATACACTATAGTACTAATTGAAATTAAAAATTTATTATTAAAATCGTTTGTTTGTTGTCTAAATTTCCATAAAACTACCACCATCCCACCCACATTTTTGAACGACCGATCCCATTGACCCTTAACGTGTGTGCCACTGGTAATAATAGTAGTAATATTGTGGTAGTCATTGGAAATATACCCGCTGTTGTCACCACAATATTCTCTCTATATGGAAAGCCTACAAACCTTTCGAAATACACACAACTGGAAATATGAAGAAGACAAATTATAAAATATTTTTACTTCGATAACATTTAAAAAGTTTCAATTGGAAGGGTTTTTAACTGTGATTTATAAAATTATCGCGTTTGAAAATAAATACGTAAATACGATATTAAATGTGTTAATTATTCTCTACTTGTAAGAATAACGACGACATTATATTGTTATTAGCGGAATGTCTAGAATTAAAAATCACAGGAAAACATGATAAAATTATTAAATATAACTTGTGTAATTGTATGACCGAGTACAGAACAGTGTTCCTAACTAAAATGTCAATCATCCACACAGTATATATGATCAAAACGGTCAACAGATCCTCTTTGAATAGAATTATCGAACACACTGTCCTGTTATCGACATAATGTAATTTACGAAATTAGTTTACAAAAAAAAAAAATTCAAACATACACAGTGTAGACTGGGTAAACTTTAAATGGACAACTGAAATTAGGTTATAATGTTACATAGTGTTACACATATACGAAATATAGATCTATCGTTATTGCAGTAAATGGACTTGTATTGTTTTAAACATATACCTAATATATTATCCAATATATTGACAATTAAAGAAAATCAAATTAATATCAAAGAGTCAAATGAACACGGGTTAATTTATATTTAAACTTTGGAAACCTGAAGTAATTCTTGTACTTATATGTAAAAAATAAAAATATTATTATTTAAAATATAAATAAAAACAATGTGCTTATAACTTGTCCCTCAGTCGTTCTGTCTTTAAATACATAACCGCATTCCATAATATTATGGTTCAATGATTTTATAATCGAGCATGTTTATTGTTTATACCAAGTGGAAACACTTAATTCGGTTATCTTCGCAAATTAATTCGATTTCAATTATGTTTGTTTTGTTGGTTATCGTTCCCAATAACATGCATATTATAATTACGCTGTTCAAATGTGTTTACGTAATTAAATTTCTTGCGTGTATAAATACGAGTAAGTATACAAACATATGTGGAAAATTGATGAAATTTAAATCTGCATATTATGTGCCTATAAGTCATATAGAAAACATTTAAATTTGAAATTGTTGTAATTTATGACCGGGTCGTTATCAACCTAGGAGAAAGTTATTCTCATTTAACTAGATCCTATATTGTTCAATTTAATTATTTACGTATGAATCACTAATTATTACCCACAAATGCTTATAAACTTGATCTTAACGACTTATTATTCTGTACTTTACAGCAGAATGAAGGAAATTTGTGATCTCCATCATATATTATTATTTTTCCATATTCACCAAGCGTTTATCGTTATTTAATCCTCTAAAATCATTCAACATTTCTATCGAATTCCCTTCTATTCTTAATTCTAAATTCGAAAGCATAATTAAATTAATTATTTATTTTATTTTGGAAGCTTAATTATACAATAATTCTATTTTTTTCTTTACTTATTTTTTTCTTTTTTATTTTTTGTTTATAGTTATACATATATAGATTTATAATTTAGCTGTAATAATTTTTCTAGACGCTAATAAAATAAAAGTTATTTCCACCACTGAAATCGAAAAGAAATATATATATACATATATATAATTTCTGTATAACATTTAACACAAATATTTAAAAAAAAAAGTTAAATTGTGCGAAACTAATTTATTAAAATACATAAAAATGTGAAGACGACTAACAAACCAGAGTTAAAATCAATCGAATCCGCGTAAAGCAAATGAGTGTTTCCAGTTGCACACAAACACACACACTCACTTCAACTCTGTATACAGAAAAATCATTGTTCTCTTATGAACATAGACTATAACGTAAATTTATAACCAATTATAGGTACAGTTAAGTGTCAACTATAATAATGCAAGTCCCTACTTACATCCCTACTGTTATTTCTTCAAAGCTATCTTCTTTTTCGAACTCATGTTTTAATCGCAAAATCAACTATATAACTTATCTTTAAGTACATCACAAAATCAATGACTTGGCCATGCTTTTAGTCACCATATTTTTCACATAAACTATATTAAGGTGATATATTTTATATACTATAACAAATACACGGGCGCCGAATAGACAAACAAGACCGACGACGGTACCAATTCAAAGTCGATATACACATATGCCAATGAAGAACGACACTTTTTAGGTATCAACTATGCGAGGAATATTTCAATATCGTGGATATCGTTATTCGTAATAATCGATAAATGAGATACGAGTTATATATACATGATTCAGCATATATACCGGTATCACAGATATTTATACATCCCTCTCACAAGGCTTATACATAATACCTGGTGCACGCATAAATTTCTTTGTGAATGACATTATGCTTTATACAAGCAGCATGAACTTGCAACATGCGGCAAAACAGTACCAACGACAATTGCACACAATCTAATCCTGCGTGGTTGAGGGACTGAAAATTTTCCCTTAATACCAACAAAATTGTGACGGGTATGCTTCAGCCAAAAGCTAAAATGCATTGACCCAATAAAAATAAATGGAACGAAAATACCATGGAGTACTAAGACAAAATGCTTGGGAATACATCTAGATAACCATATAAACTCAAACGCAAGCTATTATCCAATCACTCATGACCGAAGCACAGTGGCGATATGCAGGTTCTTTCTATAAAAACTCAATAAATACGTATAACCATATCCAATTATTATGCAAAATACCAACCCACTAAATTGTATATAGGTGAGGAAGAACAACTAGTTTCTTATAGCATAAAAACATCGAAAGATTATCCAATTAGAGCCATAAAAAACCTACCAATGATTATCATGTACTAAAAACCTAAAAAATCGTAGGCTATTCTTAATAAGGTTCCGACCGTCCTACAAGACGATCAATACAAAGAAAAACAATTTTACACTTCAAACCTTCAACACGTTATAACTGATTGAAGATTTGACACCGCAGAGGCGACTACGAGTTACGATCATTACTGGCGACTTCATTAGGCGAGCAAGGATCAACAGAAGTTTGCAAGTATTTATGTAACAGAGGAAAGATTTCGACCGATCAGACGGACACCGAGTAATATCCGTTCCAAAAGCACATTTTCCTGACTACTGTTAGTTGTACAAAACAGCCATTTCCACGGCAATAACCAAGTTCGAGTCCTCGCCTCAGTGAAGGTTATTTCTCGACTCCAGTCTCATCACCATTACTTATTATTATAACGATCCCATTCCCCGGACCGAACTCACCTCTTAGTCGGTGTGGTGTACCTTTGATCAAATCCGTAGATGTTCGATAATGTAGTTTTTAATTTTAAATAATAATTATTTAAAATTAAAAACTACGTTTTACAATTATTGTAAAACGTATAAAACTTACACTTTCTTAAACCAATAATACTGTTCACTGAATTAATTTTACGAATCGATAAAAACTCGATTTACACATTAATGGTCAAGTTTTTTATGTTTGATTTATTGAAAATTGTTTTTTAAATTAAAACTTTAAATTATATGTATAAAGTTTATACGATTCAATTTCCGTATCTTCTTTACTGTTTTCCGCAAAAAATAACATAATACACATTAATATAAGAGTATAAGACGAGACCAACACACAATCTCCATTGCTCACTCCATTGAAAACTTAAAAAGCAATGTATCAAATATGTTTCGATATATTTCCAAGTCAAATAGTAATCTCATTTCCTTATATATAGCAGAATTATATGCATACACATATACAAAATAATTTAAATTATGGAAGAAAGAAATAAAATAAAAAAATGACTTACATAATACATAAACTTGTCATTAATAAATAAATATTAACTTACGTACTCCAAGGACGCAATCATATTACCATTAACATTTGCTCATTTGTCTCTGGCACATTAATACTATGATAACGATCATAAAAAAAAATTGAATATTCGCATTGACTAATGGTTATAACACTGGCAACTAACAAAATGAGCAGAAATTAAAATTTTATACAGAATACATTTAAATACGTGGATTTATTTTTACATAAAATTATATCGCTTTTTTTGGCAAACGTAGTATGTTGAATTGTAATTTTTCTAAGAGTTAATAATATATTACGTAATATTAAATCAAAATTGTGTTTGTTTTTTTAATAAACATTTAGATTATTTCTAAGAGAATTTTATAATGTATCGATTTTACAATATTGCAAATTTTCGACGACAACATTTCAGAGTAGTAAATATTACCATCAAAATTAAATCACACAGCATTTAGATTTGATTGAAAATTTAACATAGATGGTGCTACTTTAGAGAGCGCGTTTTTCTGTTAATTGTGATAATTGTGCACAAGGTAAGATTACAAAAAAGAAAAAACTCGATGAAAAGATTCACAAACAAACATTTTATTCTCGTAATACTTTAGATTTTTCACCTGCGTGAAAACTGTAATGTTGTATATTATTGTAAAGGTATATTTTTCAATATCACTTGAAAAATATTACGCTAATAATTCTTGTGTAGAAAAATAATAACGTAGGTATTGTATAATTACTATTCGTACATTATTCTTGAAATAATTTGTATAGTATAATTTTTAGCACTCTTTCTAATGTTATTCGATTTTGATGAATTTCATAATTACAATATAGACTATAATGTGATATTTTTGACACTAGTCGTGTCACGTTTTTAAATTTAATTTATTCCACAAAAAAAAAAACATGTAATACATGGATAATGTTTATTAATAATAAAAAACCGGAATACTCAATACAATTCCTTTAAGACGTGTATTTCAACAATACGCGTCTTAATGCGTAACGCATTAATAGCCTACGTAAACTTTCTAACACAGCCCCAGACCAAAACGAAACATGTAAACTAAGCAGGGACGTAGCCAAGATTTTATTTCGGAAGGGTCGTGTTAAAGAAAAAAATCTTCATTTACGCAGGTACTAATTAGTACAGTGTCATTTCTTATCAACGTGGGATATTATGGGGTTTGGTTTATACGAGGGTTTATGTATATTTGTGCGCGTGTGCTAACCGTATCATTTGGTAATTTTTTTCTATTAACGTATAATTAATTATTAGTTGTACAAGTGTAAAAAAAAAAAAAAACGTAAAACCAATTTTAAAAAAATTTTAAATTTTTAAAACACGCGGGGCCGGGGATCCGGACCACATATGAATCGCTCCCCTGCAGGCTACGTCTCTACAACTAAGTCAAAACGTAATATAAAGTTGAATATGGCTTAACTTTTAGAATGTATCGTCGAGCGGATCGCGGTTTCCGGACAAAGACGCCAGCGCCTTATTTTGCGTATTATTTTTATTAGACCACTCTAAAATGCGAACCGTTAGAATAAAAAAAAGTAGGTATTTTTTTTTTTTTTTTTTTAGAAAATAAATAAAATTGAATAACGCAAAATTTCGCGTCGCGTAACGGACTTTTTGGAGGTTTTTTTTAACGCCGTAATATAAACACGCTGGTTCATCGAGTTTCGAAAATAATTCCGGAAAAAAAAAAAAATACAATAATGCAGTAATTTGATTTCAGGCAAAAACGGTTTTAGGAATTTCGATATATTTTATCGGGATAACGTACGTAAAGAGTTCTCGGCGTCACTGCGTCTTGCGGCCGACAAAGACTACAGATGAATCGAAGTGTGCGCCTTTCTCGAAACGACCAAGGAGACGACATCGATAGGTCCGTAAAATAAATCGCGTGTTTTATTAATATTTTTTTTTTTTTACCATTAAACAATACGTTAATTAATTAATTAATACGTCCAGTAGGGGATGTTGAACCGTGGGTTTTTTTCATAATATCCCGTTGTTCCAAACCAAACACACATTTTCAATGAAACAATATGGTTTAGCAAAGCACCGGTTTGTTTATTGGAGAAAACGCCGCGAGCGACGAAAAGTGACCGGGAAAAGGGTGATTAGAAAATCGCTGTATTCAGAGAGTAGAATTGCATAAAAATCCGAAGAATTTGGAAAGAAAAACCGCCTCGCCGAACGTTACGCGTGCACAAGATCGCGCGGCGGCGGCGGCGGGTATCGCTTTTGTCTTTTGCCGCAACGGCAACGGATTGAGAACTCCACGCGACATTTCCCGTACGTGTAAAGTGTACGACAGAAATTTTTTTTTTTCGGTCAATCAATACGACTTACTTTTTGCAACCACTCGACGCGCATGATGACGACGGACGACGATACGACGAATTTTGTGGACGTCGACGACGATGAACGAACGATCCTAACCGGTCGCGTACTACTGTTGCTACTGTGCAAGCACAACGATGCTTTGAGGCAATGCTAATTCGCAATTCTATACGTACGCGCATATAATAGAAGCGTGCGTTTAGAAAACACTGACAAGGTACACACACACTGAGAAAACGACGATGACGAGTGTGATGGGCATTGTCGTAACGGTTCAGGTGATACGGCGATGGCCTCGGCGTGGCGGTCTCGTCTTCGCGGTTTAAATACGCGTGTCTTGGCCCCGTGTTTTCCTCGGCGCCCGTCCGGTGTACTCTGCAACAACAACGGAATTTATATATATATATATAAAAAAATAATAATAATATTCTGCAGTGCCGGCCGACGATAATTACACACACCGGTCTCTGCGGGAAATTCGTACGCACTATTGTTTATATTAAAAAAACATTATTACGATATATTATATAATATTATTATAAAAAAAATGTCTTACTCTCTTGTTTCGCCCATACATTTTTGTACACCGGCGGACACTATCGACAACGGCGGTTGGAATGTTGAAAAGCCAACGTTAAAAATTAATAATAAAAAAAAAAAATTCTTTAATCCACACGCACGGAACGCGTACAGAACTCGCTTACGGTTGTCACAGCCTATCATTGTGGATAGACACGCCAAAGGCCTAATAATGATATATAATTATTATGGATATGCGTGTATAAAAAAGAGAAAAAAAAACATTTTTTTTTTTTTTTACCATTTCGCGGCGAACGGCAAACTTTTTTTTTTTCATCGCTAGCCGGCCGTCTGCCTAGATTTTATTTCGGTCCGTGCGCTTGTTTATCCGTTATTAAATCATTATTAATCCGTCGGGAGTTTTCAACATCTGCACTATTCGTTTTTACTTTATTAATGAAACGAACGATGGCTTTTCAATTGGCGATCCGAAAAAAATAGTAACCGTTACGTTTGAAATTATACCGCGTCTTCGTCGCGCAATAATAAATTTATATTTCGTAGACGGCGTAGAACGCGCGCGGCCATACCTGGACTTCGGGGGCACAGTGTCCAACCAGCTGACGATCGGGACGATGGCCCAAACCTCTTTTAACGCCTAGCGCAACGGCCTGACCGATGTAGTGCGAAATCGAACAATTTATTAATTATTTCTTCGTAAAGCCCTATAGTCCAGTTAAACGTTCTATTAGTATACCAACTATTATTGTTATGGTTAATATACAAATATTATATATTAGTTTTTATATAATAATTTTATATTTATATAATTATTTCTGCACTTATCTCGAACAATGTGTACTAACATTAAAAAAAACGTAGAGGAAAAGCAGACTTTTAACTCTTTTCCACGTTTCGTTTATTTAATTTTTTTTAAATATTATCCGCCGACAAAATAATTAATTTTATCTTCAATCATTCAATGTCAACGTGTTTATTACATTATTATAAGTATTTGATATTTTCAATTCAATTGAAATAATTGTATGCACTGATAATGAAAGTGCACTGTAATTAAAGTCGTCTCTGATTTCCAGAAGATATTTTATCGTGGGCATTACATTAAAATTTAAATATTCATAATAAGTTTTGGTTAGGGACGTACTACTTTATTGAATACGAGTATAAGGTAAATAGTACAGAAATATAGTGTCTATGTGTACTTCCACTCGATTAAAAATTAGTAACGTAAAGCATATTAGCAGTGGCCTGCTGGAAAAATCATCTTTGTCCTGTAGGAACTTTAGTACGCCTCCGCCCCAGCCTAACTCGATTATTTTTCATAAGTATGATCTAATACATTTTCTTCTTTTATTCAAAATATGAATAAAATACATTTATATATTATATAAAGCACTGTGCAAATTACCGCCCTAGGCAGCTGCTTGTTTGTTTCTATTTACACTTCCGAATAAGTCTTACAAATATAAACTGTCCTGTTCTAAATTTGACAAATTTCACAAATACGAAATCGGTGGAAATCGAAATAGGTACTTAATCGTGTGTAAAAGTAAGTCAATCAGTGCTTGAATTAATGCGTAATTCTATACAAAAAATATGACTTGATGTGGTGAAATATAATAAATTACATATAACGATATAACGTATATGGCGAACGCGATTTCGTTCGGTAAATCATGCAAAAAAATCCACCGCAGTTTTTTGACGATGACACACGCTTCGGTAGTTTGTGGTAATAATAATAACCGGTGCGAATTTCTTACTGTATTATTATTATTTTTTTTTAACGTTATATTAGTATTAAATATTAATATTCGCATTCGAACGGTACTTTGTATCCGCCGGACGAGAGAATTTATATGTACAGCGTACATTGTACAAGCATGTTTTAGGCGGTTTTACGTGTGTCTGGGATTGAGTACGCCCAGCGCGTGAATTCTTCACGTTTTCTTACCAACGAAAAACGGTCGTTAACTAAATATATGTCCGCCACGTTGTCCTTAAATCAGTTTTCTCCATTTATGATACGTAATACTATGATATGATATTACAGGCAACGTTCGTTCACTACAAAATATCCAAAAAACTATGAAAACACCACACGAACGCACCAAGTAGTCGACAAGATATTGTTTTTTTTTACTGTTATGTTACTTATTGTACATAAATAAAACAGGCGTACCCAATCATTTCGCCGCCGAGTACTAATAGACTCTTTTATGATCAACACTCTTACCACTTTATAATCCTAAATCCAAATTAGGAGAGTTTTCTTAAACATTATGTCTTTTATTATTTGTTCATTTATTAACTTAATATCGTTAAAAATATTATTTTTTAAGATTTTTTTATAGCAATAAATATAGCTAGAAATGCATTATGAGATAAAAAAAAAAATTATAATAATGAAAATGATTGGACATTTCATTAAATAATCAAACAAAATTTTATAGGGCTAGATGTTAAGTGTACATTTTAGAAAGAAAATTTTTTTATACAATTGTCTTTAGCCTTTAAAACGTTTTTATTAAATACGGCAACTGGTGTAAATAATACTTCAATTATATGACGAAATCACATTTAATTGAAGATAATATGCAGGAAAATATTACACAGAAACGCAATATGCTGGAAAATATTGCGCGGAAACAAGACTCATATTTTATTTAATATAATAAATAATATGCAATTATTGTTTTATTATCAATGTTGACTGATGTAAAAATTAAAACTTCAACTAAGCTTTAACAAAAAGTTTAAAAGATTATCATTATGTGTATAAGCTCTTTATTATATATTTCATGTTTATTATTTTTTAAACAGGAAATCCTTTAAATTGTTTACGTCCTATAAACTTATTTTATACATTATATACATTTATTGGCCTTCCAGCTCGTTGATTGTACAAAACTAAATGATAGCGATCTATTTAAATGATTATTTTATAATCACATCATTTCTAATAGCAACTCGTAAACATTAAATGTGTGAAATTTCCGCCAAGTATGAAAATCGTGTTTTCATTTTGTATAATTGTTAAATCAATTATATATATATATGCTTAAAACTATAAAACAAAAACAAAACAATTTCGAAACTTATAAATATCCTACACGTTAATTTAATAATTAAAAATAAACAAAGTGATTAAAATTAAATAAAGTATTGTGAAATTTAAAAAAAAATCAAATAAATAAAAACTTATAAAATTTTTTTTTCAAATTTATATATGTATACGTACCTACATACATATATTTATGTATTGAAGCATTTTTTTATTATTATTTATTATTTCTTTTTTTTCTACGGTTGTCAGCACGCTCATTTCGGCTTATACATGTATGTATATAAAATTCATTTTTTTTTTTATCATAAAGAAATTTGTCCGGGCGCCACCATTTTACAATGGAATCGTATCATACAACAAGAGTCCAGATTTAATAATAATATTGATATACATATATTTATATTTTCTTTTTTTTTAAAAATTTTTAATTTATACGTAAGATACATTAACAATTGATACATAATAATAATAATAATAATAATAATAATAATAATAATAATAATAATAATAATAATAATAATAATAATAATAATAATAATAATAATAATAATAATAATAATAATAATAATAATAATAATAATAATAATAATAATAATAATAATAATAATAATAATAATAATAATAATAATAATAATAATAATAATAATAATAATAATAATAATAATAATAATAATAATAATAATAATAATAATAATAATAATAATAATAATAATAATAATAATAATAATAATAATAATAATAATAATAATAATAATAATAATAATAATAATAATAATAATAATAATAATAATAATAATAATAATAATAGTAATAATAATAAAATAAGTTTTTCTTTTTTTTTCTCTTACTGTTTGTAGTTGGTTTGGATGCCGATGTTATTGTTTTAAGTAGTTTGGATAAGTAGTTTGATTTGAATATTGCCTTTGTTGAAATATCGACTAATTCACATGTGTATGTGCACTAGCCGATATCGGAGTATATCTGCATGTTCGTGTTTTACTCTATTTTATGAGCTCGGCTTTCTGGTTATACGAATTATATTCATATAGTTATATTCATAAGCAACCATATGTACAAAACTAAGATGACAACAATCATAAAAATTCACCAAGAAATAAAAACAAAATTATTTTATTCGACTTTAATAGATATAATGTAAGTATATTACCTATAATTCAGATTCTGATTTTATTGATGGATTAGTCTCTAAAGGATAAAGTATTTACAAACGATAATATACGTGGTATATCCAGTGCAATAAGCAATAAGCAATATGGTAACAATAATTACCTTTCAAAAATAAAAAAAGTGTTCATTCCATAAAATTTAAAAATGCATATATATATATATATAGTGTATATTAGCACATTTCCTGGATGGAAATTCACTTCTGATTCCACAAAAAAAGAAAAAAGGACGTATATAATAAAATTAAACAATTAAATTTATCGTATTTTCGAAATTTTCGTATTCGCTCTAACAAAAAATGAATAATTATTAATACGAGTATATATAAATTTATTGTATAAATAATGTAATATAATATTTTATAAATATAAATATAATCAATTTCAATCAACAATTTTTCGTCATTTTTATAATTTTATATTAATTTTAAAAATATTCATTAATATTTAAAAAATTGTATCAAAAAAAAAAAAAAATTCATTTTAGTAAAAATTGTACAAATTATACATATATACATATATTGTATGGTTATATATATATATATATAATACGCAATGTAAGCCTATGTATATATGTACGTATTTGTAGATCATTAGATTTAGACGTTAAAAATTGTAGGCATTCGTATTGTTCGCTTTAATTTATTCATCAATATATAAATATACATTAAATCGGTTGAATTATAAATGACACCAATTGTTTAGTAATAATATACTAAATTATAGGATTCCAACGTGTGAATATAGTTTTGCAATAGCAATTTGTGAAGTAATATCCTCATATCCTCACGAGTATTGAGCAATCGTCCACAAGAGTTTTATATGAAATAAAGTAAATCGAGAATATAATCATATTATATATATATATCTCATTGTGATTTCACAATATCAGTATTCTGTTGTTTTAAAAATAAAAATCAAATAAATTATAAGTATTTTACGTTTTAAAAAAAAAAAAGGAAAATGTAAAAAATTATAACTCAGTTACACTTATATTATTTGAACAATAACTTATTTCCATTATATTACATTATTAGATTTTAAATTTTAAAAGACAATATAAACTGTTGATACGATATTCAATGAGTATATACATAAAATTGTTCATAAAAATAGTTTGCGTTACTAAATTAAAATATAAGTATAAATTTTTATTTTAAAAAATATCGGAAAATTAATAATCATCAAAACAAAAAATATTTAAATTTGATTTTACGATAAAAATATTAATATACTCGTATAAGAATATATATCCAAAAATTACCATGAATTAATTTATTGAAACCTTTTTTTTTAAATGTGATAAAAATAAGTTTTTTATTTTACATATATTTAATAAAAATAAATAATTTCAATAATTATTGTTTATTTTATTTATTACATTGCATTATGGCATAATAAATTCATATCTATTTATTCATTTCTCTTTATATTATAAAGATATTTTAATATTGCTTTTAAATTACTAAGTATATTTTTATAAAAATAGTTAACAAGAATTTGTTATATATAATTTTTACTGTGAAGATAATGTGATGTTTAAATTTTCATTAACGAAACTATTTTTTCTACGCTCATAATTTTTATTTTTCAAAGCAGTGAGGCTTATTAAATTATAGTAAGTAATTTGACTGGTTTTTCCTCTTAAATCCATTACTGAGCTTAGTGCGTCCTGCTATCTACATTAGTGTAGGTTAAAGATTTCGATTTTGAACATTAAAATATTCTTTAATAGATAATAACCATATTAGATGTGTTAAACGATATATTATTAAATTTTTTGTGTTTTCTAAAACAATTTTAATGTATACTACCGAATAATAATATTAATACATATATTATTCTAAACATAAAACAAACAAATGAATAGAAAATAAATGCTACTTTGACCTATAGACCATTTTATTATAGTAATTATTGTTTTAGGAATAAGTATAGATATTAGGTATAATCCTTGTAACACCATCATAATGACCTTATTCTTTGATGTCCATTGTTCAATCATCTTGATTTTGCATCCTTTCGATTTATAATCATCATAACCTTGGTCCTTAATTATTCTATCCATGAAGTTAGTTCTGGGTTGCACACTTCATTTTATATTATTTCGTAGATACGCATTTTCACTCATCAATGCACTTCACGACGACCGATATACCACCATGGTTCTCGTATCCACTATAATCTCATATCTGAAACATTTACATATTTCCTTGCCGGAATAAATTTGATTGACGTGCTGTTATTTACTTTAATGGCAAATCTCATTATAATAAATTGTATAACAGATCTTCTTTAATGATTACAATTACAGTCCGTTTCGGCAGTAAAACAAATTATTCACATTACACAAGTTTCACTTCAATGACTTTGGAATACGTCGAGTTATCCAAAATGATCAAAACTTTGTACTTTTTTGTTTTAGAAAATTAATTAAACAGTATTCCAAATTTTATGGTACGAATAATGAGTTTAAAAAATTGAAATAGAATTGCATGATTCAACATACCAAAATATATACTAACATGATAATATATAATACAAATCTGAAACTTATAAAAAAAATTGTAAAACATACATACTTCAAAAGTATAACCCATCTGCTTCTTTTTAGTCGCATAATATAATATGGTAGGGTTACTACTATACATTAAATTAATATAGTATAGATTTATCTAGATGACTAGAAAAATAATGACAAATTATTTAAATAATTGTCTTAGATGAAAATTTAATTTATCAATACAATTCTTTATCGACGGAAAATAAACCTTTAAAATAGTTGATAGAGATGACAAATGGAACAATTCTTTATTATTTATTAAAAATGTTGTTATTAATAATAATTTTATAATAAAAATATAAGAACTAAAATATGCTATAACTGCAGCATATAATTTCACAAAACTGACAATGACTGGATATTATGTTAAAAAATATGTAACACACACAATATATTATTTAAGTCTTATACTTATTTTTCCTGTTATGCAATATTTTGATAATATAGTAGATATTTATAATAGCGTTGAATTTTTCATTTAATAATATTAGGTTGTATTTCCTTACTATCCGCTTGTCTTGACTATATATATATTTTTTTATTTTTTTCCCTTAAGTTAGGTCAGGAATTTTTTTATTTTAAATTTTAAAATAAACTACTTCTTTTAATGAAAACAACACGTATAATTATATAGTTATTACATTGTTTACATGCACTAAATTTTACGTGATAATGTTGTTGTCCCTGCGGCTATCGCAAAAGTAAACAAAACAATTTTATATTCAAGTGTTTTTATCATTAATAAGACTTATAATTATTGAAATATTCAATACCATTGATTTTTTGTTGGTAGAAACAAACATCAATTAATTATTTATCAAAATTTCACCTACATATGAGGTTTGTATTTGAAAAAAGTACAGTTTGCCATATACTTTCCTAGAGTCATCATATCAGCCCTCGAAAATTCTAAGTTTCCTAGGTATTAATTTTTTTCTTAACATATTAAAAATAAGGTAAGTATTTCGATTAAAATTAGAAAATGTAATCATAACTCTACATATTTATAGGAAAAAGATTAACAGAGAATTTATTAATTTTGAAATGATTATTTTGTTTTATATATTTTGTCCGTTACCAATATTTATATATTTATATAATACTCTTAAGTGCAACAAATTTAAATTTATTAAAAACAACTAACAATAATACATGCAATAATGAAAAACAAATAAGAAATAATTATGAAATACAGGAAACCCTTTTACACACACTATTATCGATTACTTTGTGACAATAAGCAATACAATGCTGAATAACTCTACGGTACATATCATGCGTTTTAGATTTATTTCAATATATTTTAGTCATAAATTTAACGGTCTACGATTTGTAATAAAAATAATGGAGGAATCATGCATTCCACCATTAAGGGGATGACCAGACGAGATCTAATTCATTTAATATGTCCAAATTAACGTTTCATCTACATATGTCGATTTGAAGATGTACCAATATTATTAATCTTTCTAACTCCTAACATTCAACTTTAAATTTTGTAAATACACTATTGCGAATACTCGTACTTGATATTTTTATTTCTTTTTCAGATATATCCCATATCATTAACTGTTGTCCGCTATGAAAAATATGAAAATCAACGAAGTCGCCATCAACTTGAATTTATTAAAGCGATTTCGTTTCTATCACATGTTTGACCCAAACAGCGCAAAGTTTTTCAATCGAAATGTTTACCAAATTGTCTGTATCGTGTCCTTAGCGGTCTGCGTATGCGTGTTCCTCTTCGGAAATGTGGAACTTTTCATCAACATAGACGACACAATCAACGATATCGAATTCTTAACGCTCCTGTTCTCATATTTTATACAATTTATCTGTTGTCTCAAAATCAACGTGCTCCTGTACAATGCAAATATAATCTGGGACTTAATTGACGTGGTGCGGATGGACTTTTTGACAAGCAAATTGTGTCGTAAAAATGTGAATATTTTATATAATTGTAGAGACTGGATTATAAAGATCACCGATCTTTATTCTTTGAGTGGAATAACAATATGCATTGAATGGATGTTAGCCCCTTTGTTGATCAATGCATTCGATGATGACACAACTTCTCACCGTAAACAGAACATATTTAATTTCCGATTTCCCGTATCTATTTACACGTATAACCATTATTACATATTGTTTTACGTAATGGAAATGATACCATCATTGTTCATAGCGTATGCCACAATTATAACCGACACGTTTATCATGTCTCTTTGTTGGGTGATAATCAACCAGTACCGAATACTGACCGAGTCTTTCGCAAACGTCGGATTCGAACACAAGTCCCAATCAGGTAATGAAAAAAAAACCCCCGTTTAAAAAATAATATTAACAACAACAATAATAATAATGATAATAATATGTTTATATTTGTAAAAAGACCAAAAGAAATATAACACACTACACGATTAGCTTTTACTATTTTATTTTAAACCGAACACGATTATACGTTGGACGGCTGTTAATTAACAACAACTAATATTCTGACACAAGACAATATAATTTATTTCAATAGTTCCTATGGAGCAGGATTTCACTACCACTCGTCTTCGTCTTTCGCGTTTACAAACATCGACATCTGACAATACTATAGACACATTTTATAAAATATTCTTTATATTATTAAAATTATTATTATCATTTTAATAACTATAACAATGTTTTATTTATAATTATTACAGAACATCATGAAGATTTTAAATCATGTTTATTCGATCAAATACAACTGTCTTCGTAAGTGATTTTCTTTACGTGCTTTTACGAGTACTTTGTAGTGTTATATACATACATTTTATTACACCCATTTATGACATAATTACTGTAGGAAATATATTGAAAACTAATTATAGGACGAGCGTATAAATGTAGAGAGATTTTAAAAAACTCGATTTTATTCAAAAAGCTCAAACCACGAGCAAATTCCTTATTAATTATAATATAATTGTGATATTTCTTATCAAATAACCTGCACAATATGAGCAAATTTCTTATCTATTATTATATCACAAATGATGAACAGCTGCATAAAAGTAATTTGTCCTTAGACTCAAATTTAAGAATGCTATATGAACAAGAATCTAATGCTCCTGTTTCATTAAATAAAAATGAAAGTCAAGAACCAGCCAATAAAAATGTTAAAAACAGTTGCGATTTTTTTCAACTAAAAAGCTTCGTTTAAAAATACCAAAAAACAACAATTGAATAAACCAACATTAAACGTAAGAAAACAAATAATAGACGACTTGAATGAAGACGGTGGGTCTCTCCTTATATCCATACTGATTCCTAGTTTGACCACGCATATAGAAAATAAGACGTATAATAATATTTTATTTATATTATGCTACCTACATTTATATTATATTTATTATTATTTCGAAAACAATATTTTTTATTTATCTTAAACAACATTTTTATTACAATTCTATATATTTATATTTTATTATTTTGAAAACAATATTATTTTTTTGTTAGTTTGTATAATGTTCTATGGTTTGTATATTCATGTTGATAACATTCTATCATGCATAATATTAGGTTATTTGATAACAAATATTATATTAATTGATAAGGAATTATTCTTTCTTGATAATTAATTGATAATTATTCTTGCTCGTGGATTGTCTCTATAGACGCTCATAATTATAAGCGAAATCAATTAAATCTAAAACATTAATAATAATTTGTACAATTTGTTATAATTTTATTAAAATTTTTAAAATAACATTTAATAATTATTGAAATTTTTAACAGAAGTAATCATTTAGTCAATAGCTAATGCTAAATGACGTAAAGATATTACAAATATTTTGAACAAGTTATTATTAAAAAATGTTGCATTACATTTTTACGTAGATTTCTTTTATACAACCGACCATTTCACTTGACCACACTTTTAGGTTTTTGAATGATTAAATAAATAATAAAACTTTTTAAATCTTTAACAATATTAACAGAAACCTGTAGTCTATGTTGTATGTTCACAAAAATATTTATTAAATGTGTGCAGTTATATATATTTACTGCCACTATTATATTTACATCAGTTGGTGTTACTCAATCTCTTTTAATTACAACTAATTTATTGTATATCAAGTCATCAAATTAAACATTTTCTATTATTTATTAATCACATTATCTTCTTTGTCATATACACCTTTCGAATATTACAATTACTATATTCGACTTTTGTATATTGTTAGAGTAAATGTCAGATTAAATAAAATAACCACGTGAACATTTTGTTATTAATAATAAATATAGTAAAAATGTACTTAAATTATGATTCATATTTTATTATACTTTTACGTGCTTGTTATTTTTTAGAAGATTACAATCACTTTATTTCATTATCCGTCCAATTATAGTAATATTTATGGGTTTGTCTTCGTCTGCCATTATATTCATAACGTATTCATTATTTTTGGTAAGATTCAATTAAGAATAATAAATAGTAAAACAATTAGCACGAATATATATTGTACATTTTATTTTATACGGTGAAAAATTTTCGAATTATCAAGAATTTTACTGTAATTCTAGTAAGATAATTTAATAAAATAGAAGTTAATCTATATTTTAAATATTATTTTATCATACTTTTTAATTTAAGAGATTACTATTAATTTTTTAATAGATTTGTGCATCGCTAAAAACATATTCAATCTTGGATGTAATTAAGCTGGGATCAACGGTTTCTTTCCTATGTATAGAGATATTTCTATATTGTTATATATTTGACAGTGTTAACACTATAGTAAAAAATATTATTATTAATTACAAGTATGGACTACGTTTAATAATATTTTTTTTTTTTTTTTTTAGAGGGAATCGGTTAACTTTGGAATATATTCTAGTAATTGGGTGGTAATGGATTTAAAATTCAAAAAGTTATTACTATTGACGATGCGAATGAACAACACTAATCAAATTATATTAAAAGTTACCCCAAAAAAAATTATCAACCTACAATTATTTGCAAATGTATCTACACATAATATTTATTTAGCGTCTAATAACTATATATACAAATGATATATATTTAATAATTGTATTATTTTCAGTTGATGACAACCTGCTACAATATCGTTTCTATTATGCTAAAAACAATTAATAATAAATGACAGTAGTTAGGATAATATTACAGCTTATAAAGATATTAGGTAGGTACCTATCTATACTATTAATAATATAAAATATTGCTTTGGTGTAAAAAAAAAAATAAAAATAATATGGGCATTTTATGTTGTTTTTAATTACATAAAATATTTACAATATACAAACATTTAGTAAACATTTTACAGTATGATAATTCATTGTTAATAGGAATTGAGTCTAAGAGAAAAAAATGCATAGACGCATTAGCACTCGACATCAACCGTTAATGGAATTCACAATACAAAAAACGTAGAAGACCGAGAATAAAGTTGATATAAGTTATAACGTAGCAGGAAATATAAGGACAGAATAATCTACTTTACTACTTAGCGGTCCATTCATGAAATTAATACCTCTAGAGTTCAGAATGCGCCAACACATAATTATGGATAATGAAATTCACAAGGAATGCAAATCGAATGACTTGATAGCCGCAAGAATTTTAGATGGACCCTTTCGGGTTGCCTAAAATCATTAATACATTATTATTTATTTCTATAACATAATCTAATCATATAAAATTATTTAAATACACAAAATGTAATCTGGCTGATCATTTAGTTTATATTGTATTGTTGCTGCAATATCATATCATATGTTATGATGAATTTATTATAATGATTAATTTATCAAATAGCAATACTATTTATAACACAATGTATACCTAAGGAATTTATATATACAAATCAATAATGCACATTTAATAGATTACTTTTTATTTTATCTAAGAGCATAGCGTACAACAATTAATATATAGAAAAATAAAAATATATCTACATGTAAAATGGCACTGACTCATGAAATGATCCATAACATGGGACCAGCCTGGAAATATATACATTTAAATAAAAAAAGAATTTTCCACATTGATTCATGAATAATCAATTATTTTTGAATAATATAAGGTTATAAGGAGCTATAAGGTAACAAATATTTAAAAAAAAAGTTGTGTATATATCACCAAATTGAGACCACCTCCTTTTTTGAAGTGGATTGAAAATCAAATGTTATTCTTTGGTAATGGTATCATTTGAGAACTCCTGGGCCGATTTTTACTCATTTTTTTTTTATCGTTCGTAATAGTCCAAATAAGATTGTTACGAGTTCCCAGATACTTTGAGAGACTATGTGTCAAATTAATAACACAACGCAATTATGGCCATTATTGTAGTTTATTTTACACACAATTTACAAATTTAATTATTGATTATGTTTTACATAGTAAGGTAGTTGATTTTCGGATCGGGCTTGCTTAGGTAAGTAGTTTCCGATACTGAGAATTCACCTACACAACGGGCCTAAATAGGTCGCCAGTCGTTAGGAAAAATTAATTTTGGAATATCTGGAAATAAGGCTCCGTGTTCATAGTATGTAACTCTATATCCATTGGCGCACTCCTAAGTTTGCCACTTTCATTTTTTTTTTGAAATGCTGCCGTGGAATCATAATATATTGGCAAAGTTAAAAATACGATTTCTATTTAGAAACATATAAAACAATAAAAATTTTAAAACAATGTCATTTATAAAGAAAAAAAATCATTTAGTCAAAAGTTAAACAATACATACAACTTTGGGTACCCATGGAGGGCTAACTTTCCTTTCTAATAAATCGTCCCAAACGATTTCACGAAAAAATGTTTGTTCTTGCACCTCTTCAGCATTTTTTCTACTCGAACCTAATCTTTTATCTGGATTCTAACACAATAGCCATGAAAAAAAAATAGAAATATCAATATATTCTGATACTTTCCGATAAATACAAATAATGTACTTTTCTTATAATTGAAAACGCTTCCATTGATAAGTATTCCAATTAGGATAAATATAATAATATACAAGTATTATAAAAATTAAATAAAGGTAAATTAATTGCCGCATAACACAATTATCACTAATATATATCAAAATTGTCTTAAAAGTGATGAATTTACAAAAAAGTTATAAAAAATATAATTTCACATTGATTTCAATGAAAAAAAATACAACTAAAACACATTTTTTTCTATAAAATATATATAATAATTAACGTAATATTGATTCTTAATGTTCTTCATATCATTCAATGTAATACAATTATTAAAAATATACAGAAATAGTTTTTAAAAAAATTTTGTAAAAATTTTACTGTCAGTCATAGATGACTGTCAAAAGTGTAAGTAACCAATGGATAACATTTACTCCAAACCTAAAGTGACACCCAATTGTTAGTCATGAATGTTTGACATGGCAGTGAGAGCATTAAGAATTGCCAAAACTAAATACTGTTTTTGTTTTTTTTTTACAATTAAACTGTTTATCATAATAAATTTGTTAAAAAAAAAAATTAATTCTTAATACTATGAAGTGTTTTTTTTGTTTTATTATTGTCAGTCAGCAATTTGAAAATAATTCATCCTCCCTCCCCCCATTATGTTGGTCTTAGGCTCGTATGATCAGACAAGCATTTACATCAACGAGTACATCATAATATATATTACATACAATTTAAATACACATTGTCACAAATATATTTATGTTTATTAATACAGATACAAAACATTACAAATATGACTGAAATTAATAAATGATTAATTATATAAAATATTAATTTTATATTAGTGCTTAATTTCATATAGAATTAACATTGTACGTCGTATATAGACGTTTGAAAATGTAATTGAACAATGACAAATTATTAGGTGATTAAATATTACATATTTAATTTTGTTCAACATTGGGAACATAATACAAATATTTTATTATTTCAATAAAAGTATAAATTTGGTAAAAAAAAAATGTTTCAATACAAAATAAAACTATTGAAACTTAAAACTATAATTAAGGTCTAAGATTTACAATAATTTTCTTAAATATATATATCCTTTTTTTTTTTTTGTTAAAAAAAAACATTTTCCATTAAAATTAAGAGAACCAAATATTTCACATATTATAAGCTATTAATTTTAATACAATTTATATTTCTTGTAACAATTCGTAATTTTATTTTTAAGTTTAACATTTAATTTGAAAGACTTAGGTATGAGCAAAATCATGTACCACTATTTAATGTACAAATATCATAATTTTATCTTTATATCTTACTGCTATTAAGTTCAAAAAAACAAACTGCAATGTATTTTTTATTTATGTCTGCGTGTATACTATAATGCTAACTAGGTACAACTCAATACACTAATAAAATAAGAGATTCCTTTTTATTCAATGAAAATGAATTAAAAAATAATAGAATATACAAAAATCCTACCAGGAAATGCACATTGTAATGATGAAGAGGTAGATAAATATTTTACTAATAGCATAAATTATTATGCAATTATAATAATATATTTACATACTATAATTATCATAAAATTGTTTTTGGTTTAAAGCATAACCAATTCCGAATTCAAATATTTAGAACAAATAATTTAGTTTACTCATCATATTTTTCTTGTAAAATGTTTATAAAAATATTATATAAAAGAAGTTGTTATAAAAAATGTAATAATAATAATAATTAGAATTGAACCTATATATTAATGAACACGTCTAAAAAAATGTGTTTAATTATAAATTATATTATTATGCAAAAAATTGTAGAAAATTTACTGTTGGATTTGATCAGATCTTTTGTTCAAACAGAATGAAGATTCTAAATAAAAAAAAGAAAACTTAAATTTATTTTATATCCTACACTTGAATGTTTTAATAAATATACATCATGGCAAACATGATTTTAATTAATACTATAAAGGAATGTTATTAATGTTTACAATGTTTATAATAATCTTTTTTTCTCAAATTTCACCAATCTAGTTAACATAGATGTAATGCAAGGAATTTGTTTCTGCTGATGCATACATGCATTATTAGGAACATTAGATTCAAAGTCAACAGCAACTTGACGATTAACAAAAGTCAATAAAGTTAAAAGATCTAGTTGGTATCCATATTTTTTGAAAGCATCACATAATGCTTGCATAAACCAAGAACCCTTTTGAGTATTACGCCATGAATAGAAACCTGAAAAAGACAAATGCAATTAATAAAAGTTAAAACTAACCAGATACTATTTTATTATTTTACAAATAAATAGAAACTACAAAAAAAAAAATAAATAAATAAAAAATGAACATTCAAATCATTGTGGTCAAAAAGCTAAATTAAACATACAAAAAAAAAAACTTTTAAATTATTTTTGAATAAAATAATTTTTAATAATTGTTATATTATAAAAATAGATAAATACTAAATCATTAATTATTTTAAATAAGATATTTTTATGTAGATTATTAAGAAAAAAACTATTATAAATACCTATTTAAGCCCTATTCACACTTGTCAGACACGTACCGACAGACACCGTACCGTTCCGCAAAATATTTTAATATGTGTTTAAATATAGGTAATTCACATTTGAACATTCCGTTTCGTTCATACACGTACCGATCCGACAGCGTCCGTTCGACATTCCGCGCGAGAATGTTTTGTCGGAACGGCCCGGTGTCTGTCGGGTACGTGTCTGACAAGTGTGAATAGGGCTTTAAAGTATAAAATGTATTTACCGGGTATTGTAGAGTAAGCTATAAGGAAATCTGCATAAACAGGAATCTTAAAAGAAGAACTGCCACTGTCTACTTGTGTTCTTAAATGAACTCCACTATCCAGTCGGTCTCCTTGACAAGCCTGAATGAAGAATAACTTTGGCTTACCAGCTAATGTTTTACATTTATCTCCAGTAAATCGTCCCCAAAGATTATCTTCCGGTTTATATGGAGCATCTTTGGCATATATAATTCCTTGTTCACCATGAGATAATACTGCCATAAAAAAACAATCATAATCTGTATAGTCTACATCAGCCCCTGAAAAAAAAATATACATGTACTTACTTATATAAATGTATTTATACATAGTAAAAAAAAAATTTAATGTTCATTTTGAATCGGCAAAGAAAAAAATATAAGACAATAGATAACATTAATAGAAATATTATTTCAACAGTAATTTGATCGAAAATAATAAATAATGCTTATTATAATTGTTTTTAGAATAATGAATTATATAAATTATACAAACAGTAATCCAGTTTTTGATCTATTTCTTTCAGTGTTAAATCTACATATGGAGCAACATCAAAACCAAGTGTCTTTAAGGATGCTTCTAAATTAAAACAATCCAATGAAGTTCCAGTTCTTGGTTTAAGATCTCTAATTTGAAAGTTTTCATGGTTGAAAATTATGGCCTTTCCACGGTACTTATGATTCATATTGTAATACCACGCATCTTTGTCTGTTGGACTTATACCAACATTTGAACCAGATGTACTTTTAAACCTATCATTATAAAACAAACCATAAATTAATATAAGTACTAAAAAGCAAATTTTATAGTAGTTTGATATATATATATATATATAAAGGAAATTAAGAACTATCTGAAAGACTATCATAAAAATATATTATTGTTACCAGAAATAAAATTTTACAATATAATTAACCAAAATTCATTGTAACTACTTTTATACATACCTAGAACATACTTATCTGTATTATGTATCAATAAACAATAAAAAAAAAACATTAAAATTGATTGAAAATCAGGATTAATGTTAAGATTTTTTTTAGTGATATTTTTTTATTTTTTTAAAGTGACATTATTATGTGTATAAATAATTATAATATTTAATTGTGTATATAAAATAAGTATAGAATAAATGTAATCATACTTCCGGCACAGAAATAATTTTTGATTTGTTTTAGCATTTTAAAAAATTCAAAACAAAATCCATCTAAAACAATAGGTTATCCAATACAATGTCTTAACAAATGCTTCTATATGTTAAACATGAAAATAACACAATGTTAAATACTTCAAAATATTTTGAAAATATAAGTGAGGACCATCAATAAATGCTACAAAAACTTATATAAAAAAAGTTAAATTATAAAACTAATGGGTTATAAATTATAACTCATAATTGATTGTATTATATCAGATTTAATATATTTTTTTTCATAAATACAATTATTTTCTTATAAAAAATTCTCTTCTTTGATAAAAATGTTTTCTTTAAATCTTCTTTATTGAACTTTTTATTCAGAATATTATAATTATCCATAGTACCTAATTAATATATGCGTTACTCAATGTTCAAAGGGTCTTTGTTATTTTTAGCATCAAATTGATTGTAAATGTATACAATTATATATGTATATAATACATGTGTGTATACAATATCTACAGAAAATACAAAAATATGATGTAAATATAACACTTATCTTAACAATCGCAAATATATGCACAATAAAATATTTGAAATTGCTACATAACATAATTACACACAAAACATATATTTCAACATTTAAAACAGATATGCAAAATCTAAAAAACAAGCTTACAGCACTTAGTAATAATGGATGATCATTTGAGTATATTCTTGTTAGTATTATTCTCTAATAAAAAACGATGATGAAATTCATCAAATTTATTAAACTATTCTTCTTTACACTGAAGGCCATGCCTTATGATTGTCACATATTGAACAGTTTCCTTTAGGTTTTGTAATTCGCACAATTAGTGTGTAACATAATACTCTTGAGATTAGATGTTCTAGGTCTTCTTCTCGTTCTTTTGCCTAAAACCCTTCCTTCTAAAATTATCTTTAAAAGTTTGTTGTGTCAAATCAGGTATCCAAATAAATAATTTTATTTTCCTAGAATTTATGATTTATATGATTTCCCGCTTTTCATTTACTTCTGCTAATATTCGATCAGTTGTCTTTCTTGCTATCCAACTTGGTTTTGTGATTCTTCTTCAGAACCACATTACTACAAGTAGTCTGTTACACTCCTGTTTATCTAGGGATCATGCTTCGCACAAGTCAAAACACTCCATACAAATGCCTTTAAGAATATTTTTCTCGTGGTTATTAACAGGTTCTGATTTACTAGTACATTCAGTTTCCTTTGACAGGCTAGTCTTGCATGGGCTTTTATTTTATGTAAGTCTTCAGTACTTTTACTATCATTTGCAATTTGACTACCCAAAAAGCAGAATTGTTTGACTTGATCTATGTGGTAGACGTCTATTTTGATGTCGGCTATTATCCCTGTGTCATACTTATCCACAACCATTGTTTTAACCTTCTTGACGTTGATATTCAGACAAAGATTGTTTAGCTGATATTTTAAAACTGCCAGCATTTGGTTCATATCTTTCTCGGAGTCCGCTAGCATTACAATGCCATCCGCAAAGCGAATGTTAAACAAATAATAAACTACTAAAGTACCCATAATTAATAAATATAATTTGAGTAAAAAATAAAATTACATTTGATGCATGTTGATCAGACAAAAAAAAAATTGAAGTAAATTCAATAAATTTTTCATAAAACCAAATATTATACATATTTAAAGTTATAAATGAACTAAAACCATTAACTATTCAATTTCATTCAATAATTAAACATCAATAAAAATTATATAAGTACCTATCAAAATTATGTAAGTGCCTATCTTCCTATACAATTTTACTTATTTAGTAAACTGTATTAATACGTATAATAAGATATAATAATAATAATAACATCCTGAAATATACTTTTTATATCTAATGATACAAAGACATTTATTATATATTAATGACTCACAATGAACCGAAAGCATCACCCACATCCATAGTAGGCTGATTTGAATCGGTTAACACAGCCATTTGCACAGTCTGAGTACTACAATTTGATGTGACAACATGACAATTACCATTTTCATACCTAAAAACAATAGAACAATGCGACGTCTTGAGTAAAGTAATTGAGAACGATGAAAAAAGAATTTTTACTTACCGATGCTCGGTATTGCCGTTTTTTTCCATAGTTAAATGTGTAAAGAATAGAAAAAAAAAAAAGGAACCAATACAAAATTGATCGCAAGAAAGAGCAAATTATCACTTTCGTATCGTTACGTTACCTACTGTTAAATTTATTCGGTGCAAACGCGTATTTCTTAGAAATTCAAAAATCAATATACTAACTCACAGATTACTATGTTCGCATAAACCAACTGATCTATTAATTTTTTTGTTCATACAATCCACACTATACTATTTTATACGAACGATACGAAAATAAAAAGAAATTAACGTTCATCATTGTTGTAGCACAGGTTATAAGTACTGATATATCCAACAAGAATCATGAGTCACGAAAAATTGTAAACAATAGTTTGTTGAATCATCATGGCTTTTGTTATCATCTGGACCGCGGTAGATGTGGTATATGAAACAACATGTATGGGTAACAATGGTAACATGGTTTATTAAATTTCATTCGCTACGACCGCGACGGATAAATTGATAACTCGCTTCGATGACACCGCGGCTTAAAATATTTTTAAAACCGTCATTGCATAGATTGAATATATGTAATTATGTATATATTTTAATCTATGGTCGTTGTCATAATATTATCCTACAGAGCAGTGTTTCCCAAAGGATAATAATGTGTCGTGAAACATTGAAGAGGTACCGTGAAAATCTGAACTTTCTTTTTAAAAAAAAAAATCAATAAAATATTATTTAAAACGATTGAAAAGATTTTTAAAAGAAATAGAATCAGTTTACGTGTTGTTTAATTCTAAATTTACACGATTTCTGTGTGAAACGCGTGCGCTTGATTTCCGATCCTTAAATACTACTGATTTTTGGCTAATAAACGATGTTAAAATCAACAGTGTGCCGCTAATAATTGATAATAATATGCCAAACGCGGGGAAAAAAATGTTTGGGAACCATTAATATAAAAATACGTTACCCGTCAAATCATCGAATATTATTATACTATAACTATAAATATGTTACGTTTTTTAAAGATTTTTAATAGAAACATTTTTGTTTATAAAACAAGACCCGAAAATATCATACCATTATAAAAATTAGGCGGGGGTTAGGGAAATGATCGACATTTTAAAATCGTATATTTTACCAATATAAAGGGAAAAAATTTTTTACCATAAGGCAAAACATAACAAAAATTATTATAATTGTTTATATACGTATGCATTTTTTGAGAGGCGGATGTCAAAATCAACTATATTGGGAATTTCTAAATCTCGTGGATAAAAATTGGGCTGACGTTTTTCATCGGTTTATTTTGGACGGACATTCGATATATACATACACAATATGTATGCGGTTATTTAAATGACGTACTGACAAAATGCGAAGAAAAATAACAATATAAATCGTTTTATAATGTGTGTAAGTGAATTATTATTATTATTATTATGGATAATAAATACTTAATCTTTTGACTGCAGAATTAATTTTATCCAGTGCACGTCATTCTGCTGAGATAGAATTTTATTTTATTTTATTGTGCCAACAATATATTTTTATATAAGCCAATAAAAAAAAATATCGTACTAATTTTTTTTTTTTGATATCATTATTTTAGGAAATAAGTTAGACGGTGCCGCACGCGATATTGATTACGCCGTATTATATTTAAAAAAAAAAAACATGTTACAGTCTATTGAATCACAATAAATTTGGGGAAATTGTTCCATTCATTATTAGGTGTATTAATTATTCTCGATCGCTAATTGTTATATCGCCGACAGTTATATTAGTTGTTTAAATTTCAAACAACGCCGTAATACATTAACGTTATATTATATAGTATTGTTATTAAAATAATTTCAATTTTAAAGGTTTTAATAAATCACAAGTGAACAAATTTCCGACCACAAAAATGCCAGTGCCCGTCCCCTGTCCCATAAATGCGGTCCTACGTGCAAAACTAACATTTTAGCGTTTAGGTTAATTTAGACTCTAAACGCCTGTTAAAAAATTTAAAGAGAATATTTTCGAGTTATCCCAATGGACTCTTTATAAAATATTTTACATTAAAAGTCCTCTGTTCAAATTTTTTATACACCTAGGTGTTTTAAATTTAAATTGAATCGTAGACGCTAAAATCACAATTGTGCGCAGTGGTGTGATTTTGTTATATCGTCTGTTAGATAGACAAAGACAACAAATGCGAGTCTTCTACAACGCATTATTATTCAAACGTCGTTATTTTTTTTTTTTTTTATAAAATAATATTAATACGTTAATGAACTATATATATATATATGTACACCGAATTGTAATAATTTTTTTTAAAAATATATAACCCTCTTCATTCTCAGATGACGTCATATCGTTTTTTTCTTCTTTTTAACAGGACTAAAATTACATTTTTGTACGGCCCGACCTTATAATATTGTTGACCCCACTTGAAAAAAAAAATCCCGGTGCTGCCACCGGGTCCAAGTATAACTCTTGCCAATTTGTTGTCAACAGTGCTGGTCTAAAAACTTGTATGTTACCACAGAACTAAGTGTTTTTACAGATCTGTGTGTATTACACTCTCCAATCCTGTCTATTGAAAATACATTTTACACTGAAGTCTCTGGAAGCGTAGATCAATAAGATTAATATACGACGAACGTTATCAACAACGCAATTATCAGAACATCACGAACTGTAAATGGATTAACGTCGTGATGTATGATCAATAAGTGGTAGGGGCAAGAGACGCGTGGAGTAGCGGACGTGTAAAAAAAAAAAATTAAAGATTTTTTTTCGCCGTCTATTGATTGTAAAATGACAATAAAATTGTTATTCTGTGATAACGTACATTTAATTTATAATATTCTATTACGTTTCAACGTTATAATTTTCTTTGAAAATTGTAGTACTTCGTTCGAAGTTATTATGACGTATTAAATTGTAAATTGGAGGGAATTAAAATTATATTTAAGTCGACGCGTTGTCCAAGGCATTATAATAAGACATTATATTATTAGATCACCAGTAGCGCTGAAATCACAAAAAAAAAAAAAATCTCCATATACACTGATAAAATAGACACATTTGTTAGCCACCCCGCGATCTATACCGCCCATCGGTCCAAGATGCCAGTCCAATACATCTTAATCCGTGCTGAACATAGAATAATGATGTGAGATAATGATTTTATCGTAATGATATAATATTTTAATTACGTAATATTTTATTAATGCCGTCTGTTGTCTGTCACACACTGCTGTATTTTGTGTACTCAGTACTGTGTGTCGACGGAACAACGGAAATCCGTCCGTTGACGTGTGGTTCGTCCAGTAATAAAAAACAGCGAATAAACCGAACGTGTTGACCTACCGATTTTTTTCTTCGGACCGTTTTTAAATTACAAAACGCCGACGCTGTTCTCGTCGTCACTGCGATTCGCGTGCGCAGTTGTTTATCGACGACTGACGCGACTGCTACCACCAATACTGCTCGTCGTACAGTTTTGGACGTTCGACATGTTTGCGTGAGACGCAGGGCCCACCGTAGTCTGTCATGGCCGACCACTGGCCCACTGCCGGTGGGTTGGCGGCAGGGCCATCGTGGTACAGAACGCGCGGCGCACCACAATCTTCGGGTTATGATGGTAAGCTGAGTATTATTGCGTGTGTGTGTGTGCCTATCGTTTTTAAACAGAGCTTAAAAAAAAAAAATACAACGTGAGTTTTACGTTTTTTACCATCTAGGAATCATTATTCGTGTTAATTTATCTGTTTTTTGTTTCAGAAGCTCAATCATCGACAATGTATGACAAATGTGAGACAATGATGAACACAAAGGGTTGTATGCCACCATCTACGCTGGAGTTCGAGGACGCTGAAAGAGTGGCTAGTATAGCTAAACATATACAGAGCATCTGGGCAACATGTGAGTTTTTTCAGAATGTCCGATTATCGATTCTGCTCATATATTTTTCGTAACTGCTGTTCACAGGGAAACAAAGTAAAGTTTTAACCGACAATTTGATGCAGTTTTTCAATAATAGTTCAAATCCATATGCTTCCTTATTGAAATTGATAAATATCATATCTGAAGATAGAATTAAGAGCAAAGCTAGTACAATTATTCATACGAGTAAGTCAGTATTATATTAGTTCAAATTATTTATGGAATCAATCTATCTAATTTATGACTGTGCATGTTTAAAAATTTATTTTCAGAAATACGAAGAGGGGTTGGGGTTTATAAAGAAATTTGTATTAGAAAAAAAAACTATAATTTTTTCAGTCTTATAAATGCGCTTTCGTTTAAAAAAATTTAATGGTATATATATGTGTATAAAGCTAAAAATTGTTAAAAATTTGGTTTTTACTATACTATGTATTATAATGGTAGACATTCATGAATAGACGATAATCGGTTTTGCACAGTCCCTACCAAAACCACCCATAACTGAGGTCTCTATTGGGAATACTTGTTTGTTATGGCGATTAATATTACCGTTATATTGTTTTCGTATATTCCTTGCGTGTAATAGGGAATTTATAGTTTGATCAAATGTCAAGGTTCATTTGACATGATCTAAACAAAAATGTTACATATTATATATAATATATTTAATTAGTTGAATAAACATTGTTATCTTACATTCAAATGTTGATAATACTGAATTTCAGTTACGGACGAATTTTACAAATGGATAAAACTCAATGAAAGCAAATATAAACATGTTTTAACCGATGAATTAAAAATTCAGGCGTTCAAAATGGTATTAGAGAAGAGAATTTGTCTAAAAACAATATACACAATTGTTAATATTTTCAATTGCAATACTTGTTTAGCAGTGATGGAAGAATTAATTAGAGACACAATTAAAAGAAAAGGATATAAAGAGGTTACTATTAAGAGGAGTATATTACTATTATATTAGAGCACTATTACTCAGTAATTAAAATATTTTGTGATGGAAGGTATTAAAAATATTTAATACAAATTATACAATATTATTATTTAGGCATGTTATGCTACTATGAGTTTAAATATACAAGATAGATTTAGTGTAGAAGATTTTTTATTACCATTATTTTTCATAAATTTGGTATCCATAACAGAAGAATTTTTGGCTACCAGCAAATTTCAGCAAGAAGCTTTAGCAAAATATTTTGACAATTTATTAATGGAAAGCGATGATTGTTTATACCAACTAGCCAAGTAAGAATTATTTATTTATTATTTATTAAATAGATAATAGAAGAATAATTGTTACAATGTTTGTTATAGCTATGAGTGTTTAAAAATTTTCCATGTTTTGTTTTATGTGATATATAAAAAAATCGTATATGTTGGGTAATTTTTTTTTCTTAATTTCAAGCAATTCAAATGATTTATTTTGTAACATTATTTGTATCATTATTTTCCATAATGTTTTAACCTTAAATTTTTATAAAAAATTTGAAATCTCTATTTATTTTGGACATTAAAAAGTTTAATGTTATTTTTATTGTTTTTAAGTAATGCACAATATTGATGATCGCTTGATGTTCTGTCAATAATTATGAAGATTTTTTAATTAGAAAATGTTGGAAACTTGCCTAAATTTTTATACATTGATGATTAAGTTTACACATCATTGTGCATTTCAAAACGTACATAAATACTATTAAAAAAAATTCTAATTACATCAACATTTCTAAAATAATCATAAGAATAATGTCTACAAAATAATTAATTTAAACATTGTTCACTTTGAAAAAGAATTTTACTATCTTAAGAGGACACTCACAAGCATTTGTTGTTTCCAATTTTCTTCATTCTTATAAAATCATTTTTAATAAACATCATTTACTTTATTATTATTATTATTATTATTATTATTATTATTATTATTATTATTATTATTATTATTATTATTATCATCATCATTATTATTATTTCAGTCGTCTGAATGTTACAATAGCCAATAAAAATTTTTCCAATATAAGTCAAGTAAAAACAAATTTGTCAAGAATCATGAAAAAATATAACATTTCGAATGAGTTTGCACCAAACATTACTAAACAAAAAAAAAGAGGAGCTTTAAAATTTATGTTTCACCGTTATCAATCTGGTGTTACTGGTAATTATTGATATGTAATTCATATTTAAACAAAGTCATCATAATGAGTGTTTAATAGGTATCGATGGTTGGAGAGAAATGGTGTTGGAATCAGTTGGCAATGATGTGGAAATGATGTTGGAAGTTGTCAAAATGATGGATAATTATGGTTATTTCCAAGAAGGTATTTATTTTGCTACATTATTTTCTATTGATCGATCGTTATTACCATCAAACATACAACAAGAGTTACTTTTTAGTGAAAATGCGTAAGTTTTAAATGAGTTTACTTATACAAATTAATTTGTTAATGTATATAAGTATGTGCTTTTGTGGTCAATAATAGAAGTGCAGACATAGAGAGGCCAGTGTCGATTGAGGAAGATAAAACTACAGAATACCATGAATTATTATTGTCAGACAAACAAATACATATAATTGATTGTGTGTCAAAGTTTAATGAATTTTTAGATAAAATTAATGTGGAATTATTTGATGCACATTTGAACGTTTTGGGTTTGGACTGTGAGTGGAAACCAGAACTGACACGTGATAAAAGTGATTTGGCTTCCATCCAGCTTGCTACATCTGACAGTGTCTACATATTTCACTTGCCACAATTGCAACCAGCTGAGAGTTTTAATTTTCACTGGCAAGAATTTTCCATGAATATATTCAGCAACATAAATATATTAAAATTAGGTTAGTATATGAGAAATGTTTATACATATTCTTTCGATTATTTCCTCATAGTATTGTGCAGTTAAAACAAGTTTAAATGCAATTAAACATTTTCTGTGTATTAAATTCATAGTTTTTTCAATTACTAATTATGAAGTGTATTATTTGAAACTAATTAGTTTGTTTGTTTTAGGTTTTGAATGGAAAGGTGATGCATCAATGATCAGATCTTCATTACCAATCGATAATGTACAATTGCATGGTCCTGGTTTCATTGATATCAAGTTATTATGGAAAGAACTAGAGACCAAGTGGAATTTTCAGCTTCCATATCAAAGTGTGTTTTGTGCACTAATTAAATTAATCATTCAGTGCACAAATTTTTTTATTCCATTTCATTTTTGCCTGTTTATAAGGTTTACCTATAATTTACTAATTATATATTTATTTATTTATTAATTCTTTATTTGAAAATCAGTACTCTGAAAGTTACCGGTTTGGTGTGTATCACATTGTTATTTATTGAAATCTGAAATATTTGTCATTTTTAAATTTCATGGTGAATGAAGTATTTGTAAGTTAAATAATACATTTTTTTCTTATACAATTTCAACTTGTTAGAGTATAATAAATATAAATATATTTATATATTATAATATATATTTTATATAACTAGTAAAAAAAAAAAATGACTAATAACATTTTCTGAGAGCATAGTATCAATTTGAAATTTAGATATCTGTAGTATAAAGATATATAAAAACAATTATGACTTTTTCTATAGACTATTTATTAAGGTTAAAATTTTCTCAAATATTGCAAAAATAAATATATTAGTAGATTTTATATTATTACATTGGAATCACTTACATAAATAATTTAAAGAATTAGCAAAATAATAAAATGGAATTTGATATAGTACAGAGAAAAAATGATTTTAATAAAATGTATTAAATATATTCCCCAGTGCACTGAAAGGTTAAGATACTTTCATTTTATCTTTTAGCTTAAAAAAAAACAGATAAATTTAAAATTATTTTAGTATAAAATAATATCTTTATTGTGTTAATTTCATTCTCATATAAAGTGTATTTTTTTAGATATGAATGAAGATGTAGTTTACAACAGTCTTTCTGATTTAATAAAATTGTGTTTTGGGAAACCATTAAACAAGACTGAGCAATTTTCAAATTGGGAAAAAATACCATTAAGGTCTAATCAAATCAAATATGCTGGTGAGTATATGCATTTTTATTTAAATATTTTAATTTTATTTCAAACATCATTATGTAGAACAAAGTTTTAAAGTATAATAATTATAAAATATATTTTGTTTGTAATAACTTAATAATGATATAATAAATGTATAAGTAATAACTGTATAACATTCAAAGTAAATTAATTTTTAGCCTTGGACGCTTATTGTCTATTGGAAATTTATAATGTGTTCAAAAATATATGTCAAGCCAGTAATATTCCATTTGACGAAGTATGTCAAAGAGTATCTAATACTAATCATCTGGAAACAATGAAACCGAAACCAAAAAATAAAAGACACAGACATGTACTTAATAAAAATATATTTGATTTCTATTTGACTTTTAAATGTACAATATACATAATTTTGATTTTAGAAAGTGCCAACAACAAATATTAAATCGAAATCACCACATAATAATGTTTCTAGTGTTAAGGATTTCAAATTATTAGTACCTAACACATTGGAAAAGCTGGCTGAACGTTTAAGGAAATGTGGTATTGACACTTCCATAGTTGATAGATCAAAAATGAACGATTGTCAGTACATAGTAAACTCAATTAAAATAAACAATTTGCATTTTATTGCTTTTGGACATATATTTTCAAAGGTGAAATTAAATATATATATTTTATTAAGACGAAGGATTATAATCGGTGAATTAATTGTTTCTTAGGTAGCAGAACAATTACCTGTTGGCCGGTGTTATTGTGTAAAGAATCATAATTTGGATGATCAAGTACAAGAAGTATTAAATTACTTCAAAATTGTTGTAAATAAAGAAGATTTAAATAGCCGTTGTCGGGTAAAAATAATAATTTTGTATTTTTTGCCAATATGTCAATATTATTGTTTTATGTATTCAGATGTGCTAATATTGTCCCAATTATTTTTTGAAAAGACCTTTAATAGACCTGAATAAAATAGGAAATCATATTTGACGATTATTGAATGTTATAAATAATATTGTTGGAATATCACAAAAATTGATTGTTATAATTGATATCTACTAATCCTGTATATGCCTGTAAGATTTTAAAGTATAGATAGCATGGGTTTGGAGAGAAATTTCTTGGGTCAGTTTTAGTTTTGAAATTTGTGCAAATACTTGTTAATTTACTGATGATTTTTACTATTATCATCTTATTACTATAATTATTTTCAAGGTCTTCTATTAATAGGTTAAGTTAATTTTGAGCTTGCATAAAATTATTTGTATTCTAGAATAATTGGTATCACACTTTTCTTAAGTTTCTAGTTAATTTCTGGCTGAGTATTTAATGCTATATTAATTTCTATTCTCATTCTCATAAATATATATATTTTTTTTAGAACTGCAATAGTGCCAATTTCGAAACGGTTTGCAATTTAGTTATGAAAAAAATTTATGATACTGTTAAAAGTATACAAAATCAACCAGTTGTTAGATATAGGCTTGATGAAGATTACGATAATGAATACAATGCCTATGATGACGATTATTCAGAGGATGAAGGAACAAGTGCTCCTGTCACCCGTAATCATTCAACTAACACTTTTACATCCAAGCCTGAAGTTGAAGAGCCATATAGTAAACTTTTGAGTGGTTACACTAATGAAAATTGGGAGATAAATGTAAATGATTTAAATGTACATAATGAAAAACTAATAATACTCATTACTTTTTTATAACTAAAATTTCAGATTAAACCGTTATCGGTAGATATGTTTAAAGATGTATATCGTACATTTAACATTTGCAACAATTGCGGTTCAGTTAGTTGGGATAATTGTCACTGGGAGAGTGCACTTGGTAGTAATTTAAGTATGAAATATAAATAAATTTAACATGTTTTGATTTTTATAGTACATTAAAAAAAAAAAAAATTCTTCTTTTGACTACCTCTATAATTTTAAACAAATTTAAATTAATTATTTGCTAGTCTTAATTATTTTACAATGTAAAAAATATTATTATTAAATAATAAACTTTTTAAACATTACCTATTTTCTTTATTCCTTTTTATAAATTATAAAATTATTTAAGCATAATTCATATTTTTGGAAGCAACTGTGATCGTTTTCTATAATTGCTGACCTTTTATATGTAGGTATATAAAATAGTTGTGCTAGTTTATAACTATATATAATTATATATATATAACTATTTTGTTTGTGTGTTTGGTAATTGATTTCGAATCTGTAACAATGTAACATATTAATAAATAAACATGTTCTGTCAGTGTCATAATCGTAGTATTTGGTTAACTTTTATTAACTCCATTAGTAGAACTCGTATATTATAATTCATCTTGGCCGATCGTTATATTAAAGAAGGTAATGTATTGTCATATATTTTTCATATAAATGTACTTTTCAGATACTTGATTTTTTGAAATTGTAAAGGTCAAGATAAATTGGATAGCAAACTAGTTATAATTTAAAGTATATTGCATGCATTAGAAAACATTGTAATGGATTATGAATATTTTTATGTATATATGTGTATTGATGTATACAGTTTTTATATTCTTAAAATTATTTTGTTTTTTTAATATTTCATATATAATATTTTTATTATATCTACGCCATAATTTTAAGTTTTAATACTAATAAAAACGACAGAAATAACCTTTTTTTATCACTGAGACAAATAGTTAATGTCCAAATGTCAAGTACTGGTATTATTACACATTATTACCGGCTGGTTTTTTCCATACTGTTGCTTTAGATAAGAGATGTGACAAAAAGTTGTGGGGAAAGCAATTTCACTCTTGGGTAAAATGTTCTTTGATAACAAATTGCTTACTTTCAACCTTACTATACTAAAATTATACAACTAAAATGTATGAGTGTGTAAAATACAAATCATATGTGCAAAGCTATTCATGGTTCAAGTCAATTTTACAATACCTATATTTATTATAAATTATTATTTGAACAATTAAATTTTGTCGGGCATTCAATTCTTGAAATTAATTTTCTGAAGTTTGTAATTTATCTGTCAGATAAAATGGTTGTGGAATAAACATAATATTCGATCAAACTTTTATCTTTTAAACTTTTATTTTAATTTATAAAGTAATATATGTTTATAAATAGAAATTAATTAATCAATACATCAGAACTTGAAAAAGACAATTCAAAATAACTTTTGTTTGTCATTGAGAAAGATTTTCCAAATAAATTTAAATTACAATATTTTATATTAAGTGAATTAGTAAATCGCTTACGTATGTATAATTTACTTAAAAAAAATGTTTTATAACCTACTATTACAATATTGCGAGGAAAACGGAAACAAAGAATAAATAATATAATATGTTGCTAGTTTTTCATAATTCCATAGGAAATTGAATAAATACTCATAATAATATTCATATTAAATAAAAACAAATACTTAAAATAAGTATTTAAATCATATTTCAAGTCTTTTTCAAGTTATATGTATTTTTATTCGCTTCCCGAAACGTTTCCAGTGGTTATTTTTTATATTACACATGTATGAATAAATGTCTGTAATTGTAATTTTAAATAAATAACCCAACAATTTTCATATATTTATTATAAAATTAATACACATATGCATAAGTTTAAAAAACGTTTAATAAACATAGTTTTAGGCATAACAATATACAATATATTTAAGTTAATGTTTACAAAAAAAAAGTAACATAAAATCATAAAAATATATTCATCATTTCTTTATGTTATGCATAAATAGTTTATTTTTATATCAAATTATATTTTTGAAAACAGTCGCGATTGACATGAGAAATTTTTTTTTTTTTTTAACTGCCTGAACTAAATTATGCAGGTTCAATACTTTTCGAAATGTGTCAATCTGTAAACATAATAAACAATTCTTAATATCATAATTAAAGTACTTACATTTGATTTATTCATTAACTGTAGAGTTAATTATAAAAACATTTAAATGATTACAAACATTGGATATGAAATATAAAAACTAGCGGAAAAAATATATTCTTAATGAAACAAAGAAGATATTACTGAAGTCATTTAACAGATCAAATAATAAAAGTAATAAATAAAATAATTATATGAAAATAAAAAAGTGTTATATTTTTATCATGTAAGTGTACTATCGATTGACATGAATTTTAATTTGAAGAAGTATTTATAAGTACAAAATAATATATGTCTTAATACGTCTAAAAATATTCAGTTCAATTTAAAATTCAATATTACTTCCTATAACTAATATTATACTAAATAAAAATGTTGAATTATGTATTTGTCATTTAACATAATGGGTGCAAGTCAGAGTATCGAATAAATTGTTTTCAAAGACAATATTTTTTGTTACATTAAATTTCCAAGTAAAAATATTTAATGATTTTAATTACCTGAATAGAAGAGCTTCACCTTTATTATTGGATAACCCTAAGTATCCACCATTTGGTGAGAAATCTAAACAATTAACTTTTCCAATATTATTGGATGTAGTTGGAAAATTAGAAAACACGGTTTTTGATGGAACATGTAACTAAAAAGAAGTAATAAAACATAAATATATCAAATTATATATATGCTATACAAATAGATAATATTCTGACGAAAATTGTAAATAAATTACCAATTTAATAGCATCATTTTTTTGGTTAGAAGCCATTGCTAAAATATTCGAACTTTTATTGAAGTTTAATTTTGAAACTGCTGTTAACAAGTTTAAAATGGTTTTTTCAGGTTTTGGATTTACATCGCATGGTAGTTTATACAAATTGACAACACCTGATGATGAGCCAGTTGCTAAATACTGATCATCACTCGATAGTGCTAAACTTGTGCCTTGAAGACAACCATCGTCTTGAAATTTCTTAATACATGTTCGGCTGTTCATATCCCATTCATAAATTTCACCAGTTTCTAGAACAAAATTAGACACATTTTTCAATTGTTAAAATTGTGAACATTTTTTATTAGGTACACAAATTAGCAACTAATCGATATATATTTTATATAATTAAAATATAACGTTAGTTAAAAATAAATATGATAACTTTTGTTCATAAACCTCACAATTTATTATTTTATGTATAATAATGTATACACTGCTTGACATTGATGAGCAACATAGGCAAAACTATACACTGCTCTCCAGACTACGTAGAATTGTCCAGTCTAGTTCAAGCAATTTAACCCACAATAGTATTTTTTATTTTAAATAATTAAATTTAAAAACTTAAGTCAACACACACTAAACTGACTAACTGATAGGAAATATTATGTTTATTTAACATTGGTAATTTAATAAAATGGTATTTTTTTATATGTTTATAATTAAAGTTACAATGTCCAATTTACTATGAGGAAAGTATACATAGACCAGACAATGTATTACATTACTCCTAACATACATATCAGGGTTTATTATTATTTTATTAATTTTATAAGTCATATAGAATACTTATTTACTAATTACTTCCAATGTATAATTTAGATATTATAAATTACAAGTGTAAATTTAAAGCATTAAAGAAAAGAACTAAATACTTAGCATGTTCACTGCCGGTGTATAGGTGTGGTGCTGACTACCTACCACAGAATTTGCTGTACAGTCAATTATGTGTTGACACTGGTGTAGTGCGGCCGTTTAATGTACATTTATATATTATTGTGATCAAATAAAGTGAACAAAACGATAATAAAATAAAAATATTATCGGAAAATATTCTTATAAGAATAATATAGAAAAATATTCTTATAATATAGAAAAAAAATAATATACAATCTAATATGATTTTATATTAGTTTTTATAGATCAAAATAAGCATAATAGACATTTAAATATAAAGGATAAAACAGTGTTTATTTGTTATTAAAATTTATTTATAGTTCTAAATATGAAACTATTCTATTAAAATATATAGGTGGCAACAATGATTTAATTTCAATATCATAGCAATATGAAAAAACCAGACTTCACGATATTTTTATAAGTATATAAATAGGCTGTGTCAACAGCGACTATTGGCTCAGTTAGGTTACATGTATGTCAACTCCGTGCCAACATTGGCAATGAACGTTTTAAATAAAATTACCTCCAAAGGAATACATTCTTTTTCCATTATTAGAAAATGTTAGGGCATTTGCAGCACCGTTCATCTTCAGTGTAGTAATCCATTCCTTGCTTTTGGCAGTAAACAAATGAATGTCCCCAAACTTGCCACAAGATGCTATTAACTTGCCATCAGGTGACATACAAAAATTCTGTGAACAATTGAATTTGTATAAAAGCAATAGTTTATTTAAATATAATTAATACGCACGTCCATTCTACTTTGTCCAATATTATGATGGACAGGAATGAACATTGATCTTCCTTCCATTAAATCATAGCAGTGAAAATGTCTTTGTGTCCTTGACCCAGCTACAAACTGTTTTCCATCTACAGTGAAATGAGCGCAGTCAATGGCAAATTTTTGAAATTTAATAGATAGTAACTTCTCATTGTTGAATCCATCAACCTGTTGACATTTGAAATTACTTTGCATAAAGTAATATTATTATTATTATTTAATTTATTATACCTGTACAATTGAGGCCTTTCCCGAGCTGCCAGCAATTAATGCCAAACTAGATGTCGGATGGAATTCTACAGCTTTCATAATTTTACCACAAGATGACGTAGATTTATTTAAGTTATGTAATTTTTTTATACCAATCAAACCTTTGGCCAAATTTACACCTTTTTTAGAACGTACTAGATTACCAGAATACTAGAAACAATTATGTATAAATTATGTAACAAATAATTGTCTTTAAAAACAATTTTATAATTACTTTTAGTAAATCCAAATCATTGTCATCGTCATCAGGTGATACTTTTTTCAAGTTATCCGTAGTGATTTCCGCCCATTTTGGATTACCGACAATTCTAATGTACTTTTGTTTTAAGATCTTTTTGCGATCTTTGCTGAATAATACAAAAAAAATCGATGCCATAAATGTTTAAGTGATATTAATAAAATAATATAAGAAAGTTTAGTTTAAAAAAAACAGTTTCAATTCGTATTTAAATTAAATTATTCTATATTCAACTTACTTAGAAGCTTTTTCATCGTCTTCGTCGATCCATGCACGTTTCAAATGAATTTTTTTTTTACCAGTATCGTTTTCCTCAAGGTAATCTCTGTTAATAGGTTTATTAAGATAATTATTTTTACAGAACTAAATGGGTACAGTAAATAAATCAAATATTTAAAAATAAAACTATAGATACTTCATAATATGAATGGGTATTGGGTGTACTTTGTAGTCAAAGAATTTTAAATGAAACGTCGATTGAAAATTAAATAAATAGATAAGTGCACGATTTCTACTTGTAATAAGTAAACCACCTACGGGGGTACACTTTTGGAAGGAATTTTTTATGAATTCATGTCGAAAGGTACTTACGCAATTTCGGTATTGTCCATAGTTTATGAATTCATGCAAACTTGTACACGCAAATGAAATGAAATCTAAATATGTACGCGTGAGTCCAAGTTTGGTGAATTCTACAAAAAAAAAAAATGAATTATGCATTCAAGTCAAGAAGAGAAATCGTGGTGTTCAAAAACGTACCTTATAAGAAAATAATCCAAAGTTATTTATTATATTATAATTGACGAATAATTTAATAATTTAGACGAAAACGATAAATAAACGCAAAGCGAAATTAAAACAAACAATTTACAAAATAACGTGCAAAGGTTTTTATTGGAAACTTCAATGTCGCACGCACAAAAACACTTTAAACACGTGCACTGCCGTGCAGCGACTATAGGATCTTCCGAAGTGTGATAAGAAGACTTGGAATTTTCCCGTACCAACTTTTGAAATTTCAAAAGCGAAAAAAAAAGAAATCTACAGAACCAAAAATTAATAAAAATCATAAAAATTCGCGTGTTATAAAACGAAGTGAATTTTTTTTTATTATTCGTCTATTTTATAGTTATTATAGTTATGCATGGCGATCGATTAAATCCATAGTGGGTTTTTAACGATTTACGTTATCGTTTATCAGTTTTCGATATCGCGGAAGTGATAGTGAACGTTTCAGAAACAAAGCGTCCCGCGCGTTGCCTTGTCTCTTGTCATTATAATATAATAATAATAATAATAATAATAATAATAATAATAATAATAATAATATCATTGTCGTTATTTGCGTGTTCGCCGGGTGTTTTGCCATGCCCGTGAAGCCCGAGGATCGCACAGTAGATCGAAACGAAGCCGCGAACGCCGGTCGATCATCGCCGACGTTGACGGACCGATTAAACAAATATCTGTTGTGCGCCTATTTGAATCGTCTGAACGAAGAGGACCCTCGCGGTGACGGTGATCCGGCGGACGGCCGAGAAGAACGACGTGTCGTCGTCAACGACCACGTTGATACGGAACAAACGTTTAACGACTGATAACGAAGATGGACGATTCGGACGAAAACGATTTAGACAATTTGGTTGACCGTCATGTGGATGATGGCGGTCGTGGTGAATATCCGGAGGAGCTGCAGCAGGACCATGACGAGCCGGGAGAAAAAGAAGAGGAGAAGAGAATCGTTCCAGTAAAAGTGCGCACGAAGAATCCGCAACCAAAGTTGAACTCTGAAAGGTGAATAGGTGAATTCATGTTAATGACAACTGTTTAGAGCGAAATAATTGTTGTCACTCGGATTTCAGAGTTTTATTCGATTTAAGACGAGTAGAGGAGTTCCCCTTATTTTAGTTTTACAATAATAGGTTAAAAAAAACAATAATATTGTTTTATTTTGTTGTAGGTACCTCTCAATGCATTTAAAGATTAGACTTATGATTTTTTTTTTTTTTTTAATATTTTAAATAACAAAATTTAAGATTTTCTATAATAAAACTGAAATAAAATATCCAGTACGTGTAAACTGCTAAGGGAAAAATTTGCAGTATACTGCGGTCGATATTGATATTAAGAAATCAACAAATTATGAATATTATTTATTGTTTGCTTTTTTTCTAAAAAAAAAATGTTTTTATATTATTAACGAAATAATTGTTGTAGTTTTTCTTTTTTTTATTTAGTACAGAGGTTTTCGATGTAATATATTTCAACTCTTGTATTTAAATCGAGAAAATATGTTCTCTATATGATTTCTTATGTAATCGTGATATGCACCAATAAAATAATATGAAAAATTCCCCAGTCTAATATGTTAACTGTGCCAGTGTTCTTTTTATATCTACTACATTTGTTTTGAATGATTAGAAATAATTGTATGAATATTATCGGCTGTCATGCATACAGGATTTAATTTCATAGGGGTTAGAGAAAATTGCTAATAAAAATAAAGTAATTTAATTACTATAAACGAAATATTTTAAATACCTGTTTGGTTAATCACTTATAACAAATTAATAATAATAATAATAATAATACTATATCAACATTTTTTTTTATATATATCATATATATAACCTCATATTGATGACTTTACAAAAAAACGATCAACTTATGAGAAACTTATATAAATCCTTTGAGTACCATGATTTCTTTCTAAAACAAATTTTAAAAAGTTATTTAATCGAACAGTGTTTCTAAAAAATTAAAAATTCTTTGTTGTAGTTCAGAATTTAAAATTGTACTTAGGAATTAAAATAATTGTGAATTGTACTATTTAAATTTAAACCTAATTACTTATGTTGTTTCTTAATATTTCAAGATTGCGAGGCCCTCGTGGGTTATCTGTGCTTCCAACATGGTTCGACAATATTGAGTTAAAAGGCAAAGGACATGAATCTGAAGATCTTAATGCTGTTATAAATCGATTAGAACAGTGGACACACAGATTGTTTCCTAGATACACATTTGATGACATTATTGATAAGTTAGAGAAGTTAGGTAAAAAAAATGATGTAAAGGTAATTTTGAAGCGAATACGGATGGATATGGATAACAATGATTTTGTGTCACAACTGGACGATGATCTGGTTGAATCGCCTATACAAGTTGATGCATTTGATCGACTTGTATCTAACAGTGTAGATATATTCCCTGTGACTTCTACTCCATGTGTACGCAATTCTGGATTAACCGAAGAACAGAGACAAAAAATGATGCAAAATCGAATGTTGGCTGAAGAAAGACGGCAAGCGAAGATTAGAGCTCGCCGAGAACAAGAATTAAATACTTCCTGTAATTCTACTACAACTGATTCTACCAATATTAATTCATTGTAATTATTATATATTTACGTTTGTGAAAATTATATTGATGCCCCATTAATTATTATTTTTTTTGTCTATAGTTCAATTAATTACTAAGAAATGTCCAATTTGAAATACTTTATTTTATGAAAAAAAAATTATATTTAAATATATATCAATTTTATGTGAATATTCAATATAATATAAATTTATATATGGAATAAATGCAGTGAAGTTTTTATATACATATTTGAATTTTTATAAAAATGTTTATATTATGTCCCATTATGTTGAAGATACGACAAGAAATAAAATTTTAATATGAATTAATAATTTTAAAATAAATATGGTGATTATATTATACAATATATATATACATAATACATGTACTGAATAATTGCAAACTTTGTAAACCCAATCATGAAATATAATTCTAAGATATTTAATTATTCCAATATATATAATATTACTTTGTGATTAGTGGTTTAGTTGAGTAAAAAGTAATTGAATATATTTAAATTGTAATGATTTGTTTGAATGCTTGATGGTCATATATTTATAGCAAAAATCATTGTATGATTTCATATTATTATTTATAATTATAATTTTTATATTCAAGTTATAAATAATTAATATAGGAGCATATTCAATTAATTTGTACTGCTTATAATAAAATAAAACAACCATAGTGACAACATTTTATATACAAATATAATGGTTATTGTAATAATCCACTAAAAAAAAAAATGAAAAAAATATTTCATCCTTTTTGAATATTTGTATATAATATATTTGTTATGCAATTTGTTATCTGATATCATAATATATTAACTATTAAGTCTATATTATGAATCTTAAATAATAATAATAATGATGATGCTGATGATGATGATAATAATAAACAGCGCTTCAAGCAATAAATTTATTTAATTTATTTGGCTATAATTTATTTTAAAACGTTTACAAATTTATATTATATATATATCTTAGTTATTTAATATTTATTCTGTTTCACAACACATTTTGTTCAGACATTTTTCGTTTTTATTCTTATAAAAAATGAATAATGTAGACTATGATATATCTATTTAAATTATACATATTAAAAAAAAGAAATAGTTTCAAGTTCATTTTTATAAACGTTGCTAAGTATGAACTTTATTGCACAGACATATATTGAATATCCATTAATATACCAGATTTTTTTTAACAATAATATAATTAATAACAAATAAAAGACTAGATAGAAATTAAAAAAAAAAAAAAACAAAACATATTTTTATAATTCGTCATTTTCAGTTTTGTTGTATATATTTGACTTAGGAATAAAGTAAAATATGTAAAATAAATCAACGAAAAATATACCAAAACATCCAACATCTTAAAAGATCTTACAGTTAAAACATTTAAATAAGAACAATTTGGTTTTTACATTGTTCAATGTATTTTAAACATTGCACATTGATATTAAAAACTGATTTTTTAAAACATATTCTTTTTTTTTATACACTAGCCAACACAAACAGAAATTACATAAACACTTTACAATTGGATGAGATTGTCTGAATTTTTTTTGTAATTATTATTATTGTGTACACGGATGATTGTAACAGCTGTGTTGTATATCTTCCATGACTTAACTATAGTTATTATTTTTATACAATACTTTAAAAAAAATTCCCTTTTCGAAGGGTTGTAACATTTTTATAATATTAAAACGCAGTAACAAAATTGTACGTACACCAAAATTTTGCAACACACTATACGAAAACAAAAAAAAAAATTAAATTAAAATTTTTTTTCCTTTTAATAAAAATAATAAAATAAACTAAGTTTTGGTATACATCTAACGTGAGCCGTATGCCGTTAGTGCACACTATGATTATATTTATACAATAATAATAATAATAAAAATAATGATAGGTAATAACAATAAATGATTATAGATATTATAGTCTTTATTAATGTAAATTTTATTATAACATGGGTTATATTAAAAAGTTGCAATTGGTTTTTAACAATAACAAAATTATATTTAGTGTATATACCATCATTTTGAAATCAGAGTTGGGTTTATAATCTATGGACAGTAATATATTAAACTCGGTGTGCTTTCACGTCATTCAAATTGATTGTCAGCCATTTTCGCATAATATTCGTTGCGTATGCGTATATAGCATACGTATACACGACCGACCGATATGACATCGTTAAATGTCATAATATTTGAATGTTTCATTGACACACCGGGTCCAAATGTCTACTATACACGAGACATATAAATAAATAAATAAATAATAAATAATAATAAATAATAATAATAGTTATATGTACACCAAACGTTGGTTCAAAATTCGACGAATGTGTCCCGGACGTCATCATTCACAGTATAATAGCATTAGCGAAAAATATTTGAGCGAAGATTTTAATATATTTAAGACGAGCAAAAATATTCATGAAAACAATAAAATTGGTACGATAACGTGTATAAAAAAAAAAAAAAAAAAAAATAAAAATGATAATATAAACGTACCTAGTGTAGGTATTGTGTTGTGTGGTTTTTCTATTTAATTATTGTCGTTCGAAAAACCAGTGAAATATAATAATATAATTATAGTTTTCGGTCCATTTTATATTTGTATATGTAAATATACACGAAGAGTTTGAGCAAAAGAAAAGAAAAAAAAAAATTCCGCTTGTCCTTCGTTATGTTATATATAACGCGTCTTAATTTTTTTTTTTCGGTACATCACAGCTACCAGGACCGTAAGCAACTGAATATTGCACCTGGGGCAAAATTTAAAATCGCGTCATTTTGGTTTCAACTAATAGAGTATTGATTTTATAAAGATTTTTTTGTTTTTTATAATTCGAATAAATTATCCATAGAAAACAATCAGAAATATTGTATTATTATATTAATTTTTTAATTTCTTAAAATTCCGCACCCGGTGCGCAGGCACTCCTCGCCTCCCGTAACTACGGCTCTGTACGTTATTTTAGAATAATTACTCGGCGCGTGTAGAGACAAGAAAGTCTAAAGAGGGACGCAAAACAATATAATTTGATTTCTGAACGTGTAAAAAAAAAAAATGTTACATTCCCGTTCCCCCCTTGTGTGTGATGTGTTCGTAAAATAAACAACTTGAGCATATATATATAATATATATATATATATATATAAAACCCCAGTGGACATCATATTATTTGCAACACAACAGCTGTGTGTGTGTACACGTACGGACGTTCCGAGACATTTTCGCGAGTATTGTTGTTCATATACCAACTTTAATACTAATCTATATTATAATTACATAATATTAATTTTTAATTTTTGTATTCTTCTTATTAACTTAAACATCATTATAATATTATTATACACATTATTATTAATAATAATAATAATAAATAACATTTATTTATTTTTTGGCGCTTAAACTAGCTAAATTGTATTTTTATATAATAATAATAATAATTATTATTATTATTAATATTATAACAACACGATCGGTACAGTACTGTTTTTTTTTTCTTAAATAAAATTACTTTAATTATTATTTTTATTGTAAATAACTCCTCTGAAGCAAATTAGTTCTAACTTGAGCATTTTCATCTATAAATCGTTTTACATAGTTTATTTTTTTATTTATTTATTTTTTTTTTTTTTTTTTTGTTAACGTTCATTTCCTTCCGTATAGATTTTGATGATTTTGTCCTGGTCGACAGTCTCGAATATGTGAGGGGCGTCCATTAGTATGCCGAGGGTACCGGCTGTAGTGACTATGAAGAACAAGTACAACTGCAGCCGATCAATAACCATCGCCACGTATTTCCAGTCTTCTCTTATCTGCAATCAAAAAATTGTAGGAAACGGATATACGGCCGTTCCCCACCGCACCGTAATGTCAATGAATGTGTTTTACAGTGATCGTTATATTTATAATACGTTTTGTATACCGAATTTTGTCATAATCATTATGCACGCATTAACGTTAACTACGTTCAGTCGATTTGTTCTTTTTCTGCGCTTGTACCCAGTGGCGTATTTACGGGGGGGGGGGTTCCCGGGTCTCGACCCCCCCCCCAGAAAAAAATTTAAAAAGTCATAAATAATACGTAGGTACCGAGAGAAAGAGAATATTAATTTTATATTATGAGTTTTTAATGTTTCTATTATAAAAAAAAAAAAAATATATACAATATTCGTATAAATAACTTGGGTTTGACTTTTGGTTATTTTTGTCGTTTACCTTTTTTATTATAAAAAACTATTAATTTGTATTAATAAATCGTAATAGTAGTGAAATATACATAACATAATTATTACATCATAACTCGTATGTGTTTTTTTTTATATTATAAATTTATAGGTACTTAATATTTAGATCCCCCCCCCACACAAAAAATTTGAAAATACGCCACTGCTTGTACCATTAAAATATTAAAATATACAAACGTCCCGTGTCATAAAGATAACGTTTAATTACGCATATAATATGGAATAATTATAGGTATAAATCAAAACGGTCCATAATCAATTTAGTTTCACAAAATGCAGTTCCTCAACTGCATATTATTAGAAATCAAAACAAAAACGTTCAATAATCAAAAACATTTTTCTCGTACAATTTTCCGATTTTCCGATTCTTGTACAATTTTATTTCACCTTAAACAATTTTGCTTTTGTTTTTTTTTCTTGTTTATCTTTAAAATATTAGTAATTGTCTTGCTGTAACGTCTAAGTAGTAAGTACAAAAGCAAATAAATAAATAATAATAATAATAAAAAGTTCAAAAGATCGTAGTATGTAGTGTGGCGAGACTAAAGAATTTAATAAACTGTTTGATCCGTATTCGAAATTGTAACTTAAACGTTTTCTGAAAAATATTTTGCTTATTTTACATTTTTGAATAGTTTGAAAAATAATATAGATTGCGATTAAAAAAAAAAAAAAAAAAAATCAAAAACTAATAAAAATTAGTAAACGTTAAGAAAAACAATAGTTTATTTACATATTTTATAAACATTTAAAATTATTTGGAATATATTTTCACAAATATATTCCTAAACCGACAAATGAGTTAACAAATTTGAGTTTCTTTCTGCATTATATAACATTTGCTTACCTTATACACTTTGGAGAAATAAAAAAATTCGTGCTCTTAATAATTGATTTAAAATGAATATAAAAAATATGTTATTAACATTTATATAATTTTTTTTAAAATTTTTTAATTTGGTATATACCGCCTCAATTTAAATTTAAAAAGTTCATAAGCATTAACGTTTTTCACGCGCATTTAACACTACTATAAATTATAATCCTGATTAATTTATATACGATGAAAAAAATTATAATAATATTTCATAGTACTTGTTAGACAAGATGATCGTCATACATAAACGATAAGCTTGCGATTGTTTATTTTATACGTATTATTATGGCTAACGTAGTGTTTTAATTGTTTTAGAAAATTCGAGTACACTTATATATAATTTTTACTACAATGTGTATATTTCTCCCCCATAGGTATTTGTCAATAATATGTATTAGTACTATAACAGTTGCAATTTATTGTAAGTGTTTAATTAGATATATGTTGTATATTTAGAAATATTATATATAGGTGATAATTATAAAAATAAATCGAAATATTTTAAGATAAAACATATAATACTACAGTAAATACAGTTTAGTATTTAGGTATGTATACAATGTGAATTAAATGTGATGGGCGTTGTGATTTAATCAGTCAAAATTATGGATTTCATTTTACGTGCCAACGTATCGGATATTGCATACGATGTCAGCTGTATATTTACGAATAATTTTGAGCAGACAACAAAATGTACGCGTCAACAGCACATTAAAAGTACCTATACAGTTTTTTTTGGTGTATTTTAACCTATCGGTTGAGATGGATTTGCCGAAAATCTATTTATAGCCATACGGTTTCCAGTTCGCATTGCAAAATATTGTCTTCAATTTTCATATATTTTTGGATTTAAATTTTTACGTAGTAACAATATTTGTTTTTCATTCTCTTCTACGATTTCAATGTTATTAAATATTTGTTTTGTTGTAGTTTATATTGCATATTTTTTATATTATTAGATTTAATATTGGACGTCTGTATACCTATATAATAATAATAATAATAATAATAATAATAATAATAATAATAATAATAATAATGGTGCAATCCCGCTAATTGCGTTTTAATAATTATTTATATAAATATATAATTACAATAATATATATATATATATATATATATATAAAATATTTATAAATTATAATAGTTTTGTGTGTATGTATTCTGTAAAAATATAAATTGCGATTCAATAGAAGAACAAAGTACATAACTCTTTCTAAAGAAAGTTTTATAAAACAAAACGGAGAAAGAAGTATAAATTGCCATAATAAAATACTCTTTGCAATCATAAATCGTTTTTGAACGTGAAAAAATACGTCTAAGGGGGAAAAAATCGAGGACATAAAGAGTAGGTACCTAATGCGATGTTGAAAAATCACCCATGCATAATATGTTTTCATTTCAACACTAACGTACGCAAAATTTTAAGGCGTGATAACAATTCGTTTCCTTATTGGAATATAATATAAATATAGTATCAAATATTACATATTACTGCGCGTTCGTGTTCGATAAAGTCAATTGTAGTTAATGGAATTACAAAGCTTGGTGGTGTTTAAAATAAAAAATGATAAAAAAAAAACGTCGAAACCACGAATTAGAACAATAATAATAATAATAATAAAAATATGTCTTAGCGTCAATGGCCATAAATTGATTTTGTACGGCGAGAAATATTTTTATCTAATAATATTATTATAAACGATTAAACTCGCTCGAATTCTATGTATAGGAAGACACAATATTATAACAGGACTTTTTAATTTATATACATACTCGTATATAATATGTTACGGGTAAATTAGAAAATCCGGACATTTTATAAAATTCCTGGGCGTCGTATAGAATACTCAAAGAATATTTTGGGGCAATATACACATAGATTGTGATCATAGGCGCGTCTAGATCTTAAAAACTTAAATTTATAGTTAAATACATTTTCCTATTCTCCGGACTAAAATTATTATTAACTTCAATTTTTTTTCTTTTCAAAAGTCATGGCAGGCACTAATATTCTAAATTTAATAATTTACATAAGCACATATTATTCTAACACAATAGCTCGTGATTTGTAAATATCTAACCCAATATAAAAATAAATAAAATTAACTGATTTAATTTAATATAATGTTAAATTTAATTTTAAATAAATATAAATATATTGTATTATTAATAGTAAGTCTATTACAATACTATGCGCGTCGATTAAACGGTTTTAGAATTTTAAAAGTTTCTATAACGTTATTAATATTTATATAATAAACCGATTCTCGTTCAATAAACATTTTAAATAGATCATTTAAACGGTATTGTTCCATTGTATTTCCTTAAGTCTAGTTTTGATGAAACTCGACTTTGAGAATGACCTCTCGCTAGTTAGTAACCGGAATGGTTATAAATGTTTTTAGAACTTGACGTACACCAATATATAGACACACCGTTTCTCATTTGTCATTAGTCAACTATTTCATTCAATCCAGACATTTATTTTTGCGTTCTTTAGGTAGCTTTATTATTATTTACTTAATAATATTATTGTCTAATACGTTATTTTTCTAACGTACCTATTTTATTTCTAACGTGAAAATATTTATTAAAACAAAAAAAAAAAAATAAAATGTCGAATACACGTTTCTACGTGTTTTCAATCGATTTAACGCCCTCTCTCTAAACTCTTTTTTTGTTAATCATTAAATATATATATATATATATAAACACGTGTAAGGAATTTTTTTTTTTTGTAATATTAGCGCTCCCCAAGATTGAGTTAGCCCCAGAGTCATTTTTTTCATTAATCCCCGGGATCAGTGTTAGTTATATCGTCATCGTTCCGTTTCATGCGTTACGCCGGTAGCAAAACGAAGGTTTGCACGAGACGACACTCGAAGTGTGCATATGATTAAATTCGGATTAGGGTTTTGTAAATCTCCTCGTCTCGCTGAACGTTCACATTTGAAAAACACTAATAAATGTATAAGCTTTTAATTACGTAAATGCCGCGCGCGGGTGTGTGTATAACGTGTTCCGTAGAAAAGGTCGAATTTACATTATAATCAGCCGAGTAATACAATACAAGAGTCGCGGTATTATAATATATTAATTTATACACCTAAGGTACGTATACAATACAGTTGTGTAATTTGCTCGCAAAACGAGAAACACGGCGGTAAGACCCGTGCGTTCTCGGCCGTCTCAAATTCGCGTGCTTGTTGTCTTCAGTAATGTAATGCCATCAAACGAATGCATAATGTACACGACGTACACGGACAACTATATAAGTAATATCAGATCTTACGCCGTAATTATGCGGTATAGAGAAATTGATATTTACCGGGTTGAATTACAAGAAGAAGAAAAATGTTTAATATTCACATTATAATCATTTCAATCGCATTGTGCTTCATTTAATAATCGAACATTTTGACAACAGACATTTCGTCAAATAATAACACAGCTGAAATACAAATTAATCTATAACAAAACAAAATAAATATTCTTTCACCGCACGAGTGAATGTAATATATATTTAGGGGAGGTGTATCAGTTTGAAAAATTGCCGACTACACGAAAAGTCGAGAAAAAAGTGTGTAGTAATAAGTGTGCATGTTTTTGTGTACGAGTCAAATGCTACCAAAAAAAAAACAAATTTAGATAAAAATGTAGAGTATTTTATTAAAATTTTATTATTATTATTCTAAAATCAAAAACAAATATATCTCATACAAATCCTAATAAATACGGGGCGGCCCATATGTGTGTATACATATATATATAAGGCTCGACTTGGTAGTTGGTTGGTTGACGGAGGGAGTGGAGTTGGTCGCGTCTAGAAGGATACTTCGCCGCGACCGTTTCGCCGTCATGCCGATTCGTCGACGGACATAAGTCCGTATAATCGTATGTTGGTTTCTAACCACTATTTATATGCGATTACTTTTTTCCCCCGTTTAATTGTTATTTATTTGTTTGCGTTCTATGTCTTTTCTTTTTCTTTTTTTGTACGTCTGCATTTCGTCTTAATAGATTCTCAAACGATTCTTCTTTGTTATTATTCTTCGATGTGGATATTTTATTGACAGAAGGAGTTGACTTTATTTTCGACGCCCCTTTGAACATCATGTATAATCTCCACTGCTCTGAACTCAACATTATAGTACTCAACCATTTTGTCTGAACCGTTTAATTTCTGTCAGTGCGATCGCACATTTTCATCACGGTTCAATGTCGAAAGTATCGACTTTGAACAACAAAATGTTTTTTTTTTTTTTTTTTAAATATTGAGTTAAAATTTGAACCAAAACACTTAAATTGAACTCTAACGGTTCTCAATTAACAGTTCACTATGACCGCGTATAAACTGTTAAACTGTCACGATTATCATAAATCATCGTTGTACGGCAAAAATGTTACTCGGGGATTGATCAAAAACGAATATACATTTTGCCACTCTCACGATTCGAACTCTAATACTTTTCGTATATTACTATAGATACTTGGGCGAAAATGATATATTTGATTATTTATGTAAATAAATAATACCTGTATGTATTGATCCTCGTTCCTTAAGTGTTCGGCGATGAACTCCACTGCTTCGGTGGCCTTTGATGCCTCCGGCGATAGGATCAACGAGTCAGAGCTCTCGCTTTCTCGCCGCTCGGAGCTCACCTTCCGGTTGATTTTACAATTGGGATGGTGCAAATCAGCCAGCTCCATTGCCTCCATCTTGTGTTTGGACGGCGTCGCTGAACTCGGCGGAGCGGGCGCGGGAAGCTCCGACGGCGACGTGTGGTGCGGATGCGGTGGACCGCTCATGCCCGGCATCTCCATCATCCACCTCAGTCGCGTCTTTTTTGGCCGTTTCATGAACATGCACGTCGGCAAATAGTAGAGGAACACAGTTCTGATCCACGGTGGCATTCGGTGGGTCCGGGGTCCTGCGAACAGAATACATTTGTTGAATTCATTTGTTTGATTCATATACGCGCGCGATGATATTCGCGATAACTCCCAGAACGGACAGAGAAAAAGTGCGGTTTTGCCCGAGTACACAAACGGTGCAGCATTCTTAGAAATCTAGTTTATTATCCATATAGTAGAGAATACAGTTTTGTGGCTCTTATTGTCAGAATAATATCGCATTATATTCACACAGTACCATGCAGACTATATGGATCGTTATGATAATGTTATTTCAACGAGTACTACTACTACTACTACTATGCTATACGGACCACGCGGATTTATGGTTATGGTTTATTCACCACTACTCGACGTGCTTAATTTCCATTATGTATAACCGCAGATATCGGTACTATAATATATATATATATATATAAAATATACGAATAAAGGATTTTTGAATGTGAATAGTACACGCTTATTCGTTATCTATACCTATTTTGAATCGATGATAAATCCATATAAATCTATCGCACTTATTATACATTATCATCTAGTGCAGTTAATATTATTGGATACAATCATTATCGGTGTCGTTTGTTTGCCAACCGAGGAAAATACATACCCAGACGACTATATTATGATACGACCAAACGTAAGTACAAACAAAGGTACCTACGTAATACGTTAGTTTTTATAAACGAGTAAAAAATGAGATATATAAATGCCTATATCGGTATAAAATGAGTTCTGTATTAAAATTATTTAAAAATACGATATAGTTACATATTGTAATTATTACGAAATTGTTCAAAAAAAAAAAATTTCCTTTCATTTTATTCAGATTTATGTGTGATAATCTGTTTTTTCCTGTGTATGTCTATACAAATAAATATAACCGATACATATTATATATATATATATATATATATAATTGTTATAATGTTTTCAATGGTTTAAATAATTTTTAAATATTTACTTAAAGAAAAAAAAATCATAATTGCGACGTTATCGTACACAAAAACAAACAGAAAAAATTGTAATGAATTTAGATCATATACATATTTTTTGACATTTCATTGAGTATTAAATTCAATTGAAATTTTATAAGATAGATTTTAGAACCCTATTATTACTATTTTAGCATCGGTGCATTGGTGTAGAAACTTTTTTGTTTTAGAACAAATCTCAATATTTTAACTTCATGTAGGAATGTATAAATTTCATTTTTATACCGGTGCAAGAAATTACATTTCTCATTTTTTACTCATGTACTTTTTTTTCTGCTTTTTTTATGTTTTGTGACTAACACATGTCCAAATTTTTTATTTCTACAATATCGTTCGGGAACGACTTTAATGCGCCGCGGATTGCCAATGTACACACCTAATCGATTAAACGCTAAAATTAATCGAAAATATAAGTGCAGGAACACGAACATGCTTTTATTCGTATTTGGAATATTGTGTTGGTTTATTATATTTATTTTAAGCGTATCAGAAGCGTATTACAGTAAACCGGTTACAGCTAAAAAGCCTCGATAACTTCGAAAACGATGTGCATGTGAATACTCTGCTTCCCAATATTAATACGATGATTTAAGACTTTTTCTGATATTAAGAAATCAATTTAATTTGTGGCATGAAACGGACCAAATGAAAACATTTTTTGGCGGAAAATCACGAGTGCGTATGTAATTTTTGAAAATTCCATATCAAAGTAGGCATATAGCAGCAAATCAATTGCGAAATATCAGAGAAATTCCGCGGAGACGCAATCTTATTATTGAAAGGGTTCATCTTTACTTACACGTGCATGCGTGAAAATGTTCCAAAAATTCCAGAATATGTTCTATATTCGTTTTTTTAACTTGTTGTGTGTAGGATAAATTGTAATCCGCCGCGTTAGGTAAAAACATTTTTCCTTCATTTATTCCTTCTGAACATATAATTGTTCATACGTCGTTGTTGAAGTGATAAAAAAAGAGTTAAATTTACTTTTATATAACGGATAAATCTTTTTAACCTCACCTTTTTTGACTGTAAAATTTTAAATACCATATCAATTTCATAATCGATTTTTGACGTTTGCGCAATGTTTCCAAAATTCATATTTTAAAACATTCATAATTATATAGACTCTCAAGTAGGTAACTAAACGTTTGAGATGTTCCCACTTTCCAGTCGTAATCCTACGCTTTTGTACGATGCATTAACATTTTCCGAAATACGCAAAGCGTGTTTAAACGTTATACGCGCGTCTCAGAATCGAATTATTGTATCTTTCACTATAACTATTTACTTTTCGTTGAAACGATCTGTTATATTTGCGCATAAAAGTATACACACATATTTCTACATAATCCCGATTCTTAACTGTTTTACGTGTGTTACACGCGGACCGTTGTGTCGACCAATTATTATTGATTATAACGGCGTGTTATGAATTTCATTCCGGAACAGGAGGAGCGCCACGAGGGGCAGACAGTGATCGTGTACGGAGGGTGTAATGTGAAGCCCTGAAGGGTAAACGCGTAATAATTCACGATTTAAAACCTCGGGAAACGGACGGCGGCTGACGTGCGGAAGCACAAGCCACCCATTGCACGCCGCGTCACTATAAATATTCATATACGTGATAATTAACAGAATAGAACAGCGATTGACTAGTTTTTTCCTTTGGTTTTTCGAAAAAAAATTATTTGGAAATTAACTTACGTTATCGGTGAACGGAATCGAAAGTCAATTTTGCGTTCGGATTTGAGAGTACACTTACTGACGGGGTTGCACAATTTCATATATTTATCGCAAAATCTGCAGTTGTACCGAATTTTAGGTACATGACAATATGTCGCGAGAATTTTCCGTGCGCGTGACCAGAGCCGCATTTAGGATGTATTGATCCCTGCAGGCTTGCCTATGGTGCGATCCCTATACCATGGGTACAGGGATATATTCGATATATTGACGGCCGGACGATTATTTTCTTACACCCCCGGGGTGGCTCCAGAAAGAAATTCCGTAAAATTCATACTACGCGTTTTTCACTCCCCCTGCAGCCGCTATACTCTCTACACATAGCAAACAAGCGAGAGCAGTGATGAGAAGAGCTAGTGGTGGTCAAATCGGAGTCTCCTATACGTATGCTATCTTTATGTTCATAAAATCCGTAACATTTTCTTAAGAAAAAAATTTTTTTTTTATATATATATATATATAGCACACAGATATTGTTATACCTATGCATAACTTCCTAAAACAGTTCCAATAAACCGTACTCGACATTTGTTGCACGTTATTGGAGAAAAGTTTACAAACGATTCAACTTTCACGTTTCTAGTGTCAAGTACATACCCAGCACTAGGCGTATCGAAGAAAAACTAAAAGAACATATTAGTCGGCGAACACGTATTTTTATTGAACAAATCAACGTTGTTGGAATTTGTTTGAAGAAGCTTCACGAATTTATCTACCTACTTAAAATTTTGTTGTGCCCGATCGATTAAAAAGAAAAAAATTAAAAAAAGAAAAAGAAACTGAATATTTTATAAACAAATACGAGTACGTTTGGATAATCAAAAACTTCGAAACCGGCACTAGAATAGATCCAAGCAACTCGATTTTATTTAAGTAATGAGAGAAAAGAAAAAATATACCTAACAATTTTTTTTTTTTTTGTAATAACTGTTAGATAAACATTAAAAAACTAATTTCCGAAAAGAATATTAAGATGTTTAGAATTCTTGCAGTAACTTTGAGCGCACATCCAACAAACTATTACTTTGATATGCTCAGACAAAACATGTTATGATTGAAGTCAGCTGTATACGTTTTTAATAAATATTGTCGGACATATTTTTCTTGCCTGAGTAAATCAAATGTGAATTCATTGAACGCAAAATTCCCGGAAATCCAAACACACGATATCAGTTTTTGTGTTTTAAATTTCTGTCTAACGGTTATATAGGATATGGCCCGTTACATATTAAACAAGAAAATTGTTAGAACTTTTTTTCCTATTTGATTACAACGTAGAAATTCTATCGGATCCGTTTACCGAGTTGTTGGTTAACCAAAACATAACGAATTTTTTTTTTTTTTTTTTAAATACAATATTCACATTTTTAACAGTGCTTCTTGTGGCTTCAAAGCCATTAAAACCCGTAAAGTTTTTTCAATAGTTCATTGTTGTACGGATCAGCTGGAATCGTTTTAGAACGATGTGCTAATACGCTGTAGTACCTAACCCGATGGACTCGACGAGAAATTGATTTTCGATTCCACTGTTGAGAATAAATTCTCAGAGTTTGTAGGAAAAACAGAAACGAAAACGCGAAACGTTTAACGGTAAATCGAGGGCGCCTGTGTATATATATACACGTATTGTCTATTATTGTATGTATACGACGACGACGACGACGACGAGATATTGAAAATCCGGCGACATCCGTGGAATGTTCGTGTGGCGTTGGCGTGTGCGGCGGCGGAGGAGACGACCGCGAAGTGGATTCGGTGAGACATTGTATTATAATATAGGGAAACAAGTGAGTCTATGCGTGGCATGGCCGCGGTATAACGGAGATTACTACGGCATCGTTTTTGGAGTTGCGTATCGTGCCCGGAGCGGATAACAGGGGCGCGAGGTACGACGGGGTGGTACCCCATAACGTCCTGGAATGCCGCGAATTATCTGACTGACATACACTTTATATAAAATATATATTATTCTATGCCAGGGATGAGCGACTCGGAGTTATATATATTATATATAATATATATACATATACTATGTGGAAGGTCGATTTTTATAACGTTAAACGCTATATTATTATAGCGAGTCGAAAAATACATTAAATATTTTTTTATTACCATAAAAAGAAGGGGGAGGGGGCGCGAAATCGTATTTAATTATATATAATTGTTAATCTTTTTTTTTACATCGAAACTTCTTTAATGATTACAATGTTAATAAAAAAGATAACGAGGATCGTGGATTTCGTTTATTAGAGATTTTAGAGTTTTCTAACACATATATAGTATTTATGAATTTGAAAACTATATAAATCATTACGCATATTATATATTATATATATTGGAAAAAAGATTCTGAGCGGCGTAATTTACAATCCGACTTGAGTAAAATACTTTTTAAAAATATTTGAAACACACACTTCGAATGCCTCGCATTAAGTATATCAAATACTTTCTTTTTATACATTAGTTATCTGCAGAATATGAATATCAAATATAGTAATTATATTATTATTATTACTTAATTGAATATAAACTAGTCATCAATATGTATTTGGGAGGTTTATTAAGTTTTTTTTTTTTTTTAATTCTGTGTTTATAAATTAACACAATAACTAATAAGTAAATTAATAGTATCAATTAGTTATAAAACATAACACAATTACAATAACATTTCTCGCAGTCAAATATACTTGATTCTCTAAATAAGTCTATGTTCAAACGTTAAACATAGCAAGGGAATCGATATAAAAATCAAAAAAGAAAACTTTTAAAACACATTTTTCGAAAAAGTATACCCTAAAAATATACCAAAATGAATAAAATTTAAAGTTATAAATTAATTTTTTTCAAAAATGTTTAACAATAATATATTTGTTGAAAATATCAAAACTCTAGGAACTATTATTTTTAAAATTACGAAGATATATAACCTATAATAACACAACATGTATAATATGTGATGATGACGAAATGGCGTTTTTACCGCGTTTTTATGTCATTTGTTTTGGGAAAATCGAAAAATGAACTTTGTAATATATCTAGTAGATAAAATTTATTTTGAGATTAAGTGTTTTAAGAACGGAACACTCCGTCTAGTCGAAAACTTGAAGTTACTAAGGTTTTTTAGTCGAAAAAATAAATATCACCATAAAACCATTAGTTTCTTCGTCCTGCTCAGAATCCAATAAAATAAAAAATATAAATACTCCTATACAATACGTTTTATTAATTTAACGTGAGAATCGCGAGAATGTGTGCTTGACGCAGCAAAATCGACTTCGAATTCAGAAGAGGAAACACTAATAGTGACTCAACGGTTGACAACAGTACAGGGGGACGACATTCTTTCTTTGGATTTAATATGTGATTCATATTTGATGAAATGTACATTTATCAATGTAACGTAACGTTTTTAATGTTCATAAAAAGGGATATTTGTCGATAGGTAAAGTTTTTCAAAAGAACGTCACTTTTTTTTTAATAAAAATGCGCATCCGTTTCCAATTTGCAAAATTCTAATTTCTAATATTGAAGTGTAATTTTTATGAAATTTATTTGTTTCCCCTTTAGAGTATGAAGAGATTTTAAATGATCAGATATATAATGAAAAATTCGCGCATTGTGTTGGCAAAGCCGTCGTTTAATCGCCGTGGCACGAGTGATGACTGCGAAAAATCACACAAAGCGAACTACGGTATATTTATTTTTTTCATCATTGTGTATTTTCACACACAAATAATAAATATATATAAATTTATATTATACGTATAAAGTATACAACGACGTAATTACTGGCAAATTATATCGTTTTATGTGTCACACGGTCGGTTATATTACCGGCTATTGTTGTTCATTATTATTATTATTATTATTTTTTTTTTTTTTTTTTTTAGCAAAATGGCAGTTTTGGCGCACTGTTCGCATATTATAACAGCCACTGATTTAAAACGATGCGCGTATATCATAATAAGTTTTGATTCATATATAAATGTTATAAAATTAAATTAAATGGGGTTTCGTTCGCTATTGTTTGCTGTTCGCAGTTTCACACAACTAATGTAAAAATACGACGTGTATGAAATATATCATCTATTCTGAACAAACCCTACTAGTATATAACTATAATGAACTAATTTTATTTCTGTTTTTTCTACTAATGGATTCACGAGAAACGTTCAAATGAATGATAATTCGTGATAATTTTGTTGAAAACGAAGTTCAAGTCGAAAAAAACAATCGTATTGTAACTAATAATAATAATAATAATAATAATAATAATAATAATAATAATAATAATAATAATAATATAACTAATACAAACAATAACGTATGCAAACCGTAGTTATTTGTAACAATTTCTATTCTGCGTTGGTCGAGCGCACCCTTTATAAAGTATTTTTATTCACATTCAATTATTACAAGCAAAACACAGCGATCCATGGCTGGAAGGCCAAAATAGGACGCAGAATGTCAAATGCCGAAAGAATGCCGCTTGGTACGCAACAGTGATAATGACGAAGGAAGAGAGACCACGCGACAAGCATGCAGTTCAAAGGCAAGAGAACAGCGAAGTTGTTAGACGCGTGATTTCAATACACGGCCAAAGAAAATTAATTACTCCGTCTCGAATTCATAATTTTATAAAATAATTTATTAATTTTCATAATACATTTCCTTTTTGAATATTATGAAAACGATTGTTTCGTTAGGTACGTGTTTACTATGCCTGTTGGTTGTAGGCGGTGAACAGTAATTAATAATCGGTTGCCACGGGACCATTCATATTGAAATTATCGTTTGTCACGATAAATAACGAAGGTTCTTCTATAATATCACTGCGGAACTTAAATCCGCCCGAAATTATGCGACGGCCAAAGATTGCGAATAAAATTGTTGAAAATTTTTCCACTTGAGTGCACGATAACTCGCTGGGTGTGGATTCGGATAAATGTTCTGGTCCCTCGAATATCGGTGATATCCACCGGACTTACCATTTTAGTTTACGAGGCTTTATAGTTTCTCGTAAAAAAAAAAAAAATGGGCTTTGGAATGACTGCACAATTAATAAAGCGCACGGTCAAATTTTAAACGTTACAGCTTCGAACCCGTGTCTTAAGTGTTTTAAGAATACACGGAATGAAAAATATCGAAAACGAATACTACAGAATCAACGACGTATACAAAATGTTATTTTTAATTGCGTTTTATTTTTTTTTTTATTAGGTACTAAATTCGAATAATCCGACACACTAACCTCTGAAATTCCAGTTGATTATGATAACGGTGACCAATATGCTGACGGTGTTCATGATGAACGTGAACAGTAAGTATTTGGCGATGAGCGGCAGTACTAAAGAAGTGGGTGGCAGTATTTTGGAGACGAGCAGCAGGAAGACGACTAGTGACAGTAAGATGCTGATGCCCAGCGTGACCTTTTCGCCGGCTTCGGCCGGCAAGTAGAACACCAGCACGCACAGGAAAGATATGAGGACCGTGGGCAGTATCAAGTTCACCGTGTAGAACAGAGTTTTCCTTCGAATCACTATGTAGAACGTTATGTCCGTTTGGGTGGGTATGTCCTCGTATACGTTCAAATACGCAGGCACCTATATAAAAATATGAATTTGGAACAAAAAATACACACGTAAAAGTGAGGAAATCAACAATTTTTTGTTACAGAAAAATTTATATATATATATATAATATAATATACGGGTATATTTCTAATTAAAATTTAAAAAAAAGAAAACTTTCCATAAAGAACAAAAATCAACTGTGGAAACGAATGTTGTACGTTTAATGAATTATCATAATGCGGTTTATAATAATATTAATTATTTAATAAACTGAAATTTATTTTTGTTAAATAACATTAATATATTCTTCAAATTGTTTTAGTTCGCGAACTTTTCGTTCCAAATATATTTTTATATTTTTTGACGTTAAACAGTATATTTTGCAGAAAGGATTAGTGAACTGCGTTTCACGGTATTGTTTGCATGAATTTTTAGAAATAGTTTATATTAAATAGTAATTATTATATTACAGTAATTTAATAATTCGCTTATTAATAATTCGAATCCAATGATGTCTACAAACACGACTTTAAGTATTAAACGCGTAATATAAAATGTAATAGCTTGATGTGTTCATTCATACCTCAATAATATCCCAAGTACCGGACTTCCAGTAGTCGGAGAGATCGACGTACTGTTTGTTGTTGTACAACGCCAATGATACTTGGTCGCCATTGAATGTCCAAGAGCCGAATTTCATTATGCAAGTTTGCTGATCAAATGGAAAATACGTAACGTCTATGGTACACGAGCTCTGTGAATTCATATAAAACACATACATAATATATACACTAATAAGACTACATGAATATGAATTTAAAATTAAAAAAATCGAAACGAGTATTCAAATGTGTCGAAATTACTGTGCATGGGTTCAGTCCAGTTAGAAACGACACTCGTTGGACACTTTGGTGCAAGTCATTATGTTGTTTTTGATATGAAAGTTATAATAATAAATAATCACGTTCCGAGAAATTTTGCGCTCAGTTTATACAGAAACAATTCGCATATATAATTTGTTCATTTTATTTTTATTTTAATCGTCTTTGAAATAATCTTTGTTTTCATGCGCCGGAGAATATGACTTCCATACTTGCACTTATTTGTTTTATTTTTATTAGTATTATTCGTATACGATTTCTTTAATAAGATCATAGGCAATGTTTTAAATAATTCTACAGTCCAAGAATGTATTTATTTAAAAAAAAAAATCATATCACTGTAATTTGAAAGAACCATATAAATTTTTTGCTTTGTTCAGAATCGAAAACAATTGTTGCCTGTTAGGGTTTTGCTGCATATTATTATTATTATTATTATTATTATGACTTTGTCCTTTTTTATTTATGAATTTATACGAATAGTGTACCGAATAAATACGATTATGTTCAACTGATTGTGACATTATTATTCAATTGTTTTTTCAAGCAAAACAAAACTTAATTTTTGTATTCAATCGGATTAAACATCAAATTGTTATTTATATAGGAATCATATTTTTTTTAAACGCGTGTCATAGTATTAAATTAAAGTATTCATCTTGTTATTCGCGGCTTTATTGAATTCTCCCTTTGATATTTGTTATCCTAAAACATTCATATATTATTTCGATTTAACGTTTGCACAATTTTAATTATGTTTATATAATGCATTTTTTCTTTGTATATTTTTATTTCATATTATTATGTATATTTTATATTATTTATTCATAGGAATTGTTTTTCTGCTATTTTCATTTCAAATATCACAGTACTTGAATTGTTTATGTTCTTAATAAATATTTAAAATAATCAATTTTTTTTTATTATAATTGTGAGTTTCTATCATAATTTTATTACTATGGGGTGTTTTTAATTAAATTTCTTTATTCATTGAATTATTATTGTTTTAAAATTTAAAAAAATAATAGAATATTCACTCATCACTAATTCAAATTAAACTTTTAAGACAATTGTTATTTATTCTTAAAACAATAACGAAATGCGGTATTATAATAAATGTATTATTATAAACTACGCGGGTGTTAAAAAATTATAAATTTTCGAAAATAATTTCATTGTTTTATTTTAAAATAAATTAAAAACAGATATTGAGCATTAGCTGCAAAAGCCAAAAAGTAAAGGACTATTTAAAATCCGATATAATATTCGAAAGTTTACTAGGCTTTAGTGCAAGTAAATTATGTCACGTAATTGCGTTAATATTTTAAAACGTAATAAAACCAGCTTTTTTTTTATTATTATTGTGAAAACCAGAATGGAATTGATAATATTTTTGTGTTATACATTTGATGGAGGTTAATTGAAATGCTAGCGAAGCCAATAAAGAATAAATTAAAATATAAAAACATATTTTATTATGAAATATTAATATAATATTTTAATATTATATGTGGATACATTTTATTATTATTATTTATACGAACCGAATTAAAACACGTTTTCACGTATTAACACTTTTATATTTTACAATTAATAAATCATCTTACACGGCATAAAGTCTACAATCTACGTGCGTGAATCATACGGCTTGTTGTCGAATAATAATCATAATATTTAATAATATAATGTAGTTATTGTTCCATTGATTACGGCGGCCGGCTTAAATTTTAGATTCCAAATGTGATAATAAAATATAATTAGTAATTACATACACTACACACGCTCTTTCGAATTAAAGTGAATAAATAACGTAATCCTATCGTATATAGGATCTACGACGTATAATAGATAAATTCCGATTATTTTTTATCAGTATTAAATGTATTCCCTTCGGCTGTTTAGTTTGGTTTATTCGTGTTAGTCAACGTAAGTAGTTATGTTTACGTCTTTAAATATTTACGCCCTTACTCTACTTGTAAAGTCACAATTGCGATAATAATTAAAATACACAACGCACGTTGTTTTATATTAGTATTTACTAGAAAAACACGGATAAGTGGCTGAATAATAGAGCAACAGACAACAAATTTTCATTCGAAAACTGTTAATGATCTGTTAGTGGTACGCGAAAAAAAATGTTTGAGAACGCTTGCCGCATTCTCGTCAGTCTAGGGTTGCCATATTCGGCTGGCGTACTATCTAGGAATTCTAGGATGGGATATATAAAAATGTCCCCTTTTGTGATAACAACTATTATTTCAAGCCATTAGGGCGCAAGTTCTGCACGAACCGTGTGGGAGAGAGAAAAATATATCGTCTGCGTCGTCGCCTACCGTATCTAAATCCAGCCTAGTGAGCGATAAATAATATTACGTGTATTATGTGGTTGACGTGACGAATTTACGTTGCGCTTGCGCAGTTACAATCGGGACAGTCTTTAGTCGGAAAGTCCGGGACACTGAGGTCAATAACGGTGATGATAATCCCGATATATCGGGACGGATGGCAACCCTAGGCCTGTCCGATCTCATTATTTGAATTCCGTCCAGTTGTTAGCTGATTGAAACCCCCCCCCCCCGGATTTGATTCCGTCTTGGTCTCAGTTTCACGCTTTATATCGGTACCGGTCCGGTCTACAAAAGAACGGGACGTGTGCAAAGAGCTCTTCAACGAACGGACGCACGGAGAGATGTTTAATCAATTCTGCCAGCGCATATATGCGTTTTCGAGTTATTCGTAAATAAGACGTTAAATCACGTTTCATCGTAAAGCAAAGATTGGACGTCAACGTCATTGCCGCAAAGACGACGCACACGCATTATTACTTTATAAACACACACATATATATATATATTTATATACACGAGTATAGAAAACGTTGTTTGTTTTAGTTCGACGCGCGGTCGCGTATTTTTCGATTTTAACTTTTATTTTCTCATATAAAGACATGCGATTCAGACAACGTCACGGATTGCGCGCTGAGTGTGTTATAAAGGGAAATCGCCGCGCCGCGGGGGAATGATTGCGACGACGGCGGTTGTGTGCGCGCGTGTCATTTGTTTTATTCAATTTCCACGCGCACACTGTTCTTTTTCTCCTAACACGTTCATTCACTGTCTCTTTACTATTGTTGCCACTGTACTTGCTGGTGCTGCTGTTGCTGCTGCGACCGAACGGTAGTCCGGCGACGGACTTGCGTCCTGGATTTTACGGGTTCGAGAGAGAGAGAGAGAGAGAGAGAGAGAGAGAAATGTATTTAAATAGCGTGTTAGAAATGTGTTTATTGGATTCAACGGAACGACAAACGTTTATTACAAACAATTATTAAAGTCATACGGGTTTTGTATAAATCAATCGTATAATTTAATGACCAACCACGTGTAAAGTACATTTTGCAAAATATTTAAAATAAAATTTGTCCCGTACACTAACAATATTAGAGAACGGATTTATACGAGTCTAACGTTCTCAAAATAACATGTTTTTATCCTCTACAATTCCATCAAAATAATCTTTTATGTGAAATATTATTTTCTGAAAATACGCGGATGACGTTTTTTAAAAATATATCAAGTACCGAACAAACAAATAGAAGTAACAATTTAGAAAAATTATTAGATAATAATTGAATTAATCGTAATTCTTAAAAAGTTACTTAAACTTGAAATATGCCTTTTTTATGCGTTAAAAGTGATTTATATATATATATAATTTTATAGGAAAATTAATCGTCTAGGAATTTAATAAAGTAAAGTAATATTGACGACATCTTCCGAGAAACTCGTGATTTCGTTTTTTTTTTTTGTATAATAATAGTAATAAAAAAAATTATAAATTTTACATTCGGATGTTATAATATTATTCGCGACGTGTATATTCTTCGAAAACCTTTAGGCGGCATCCCTTGCCGATTCGTCCGCACTGATACGACGCGTATGTATCCCCGTATTACGTGTATACATGTGCGTGTACTGGTTAGGCGTTACGTGTAGTGTTATTGATCAAAGGTCAAACAGACAGGACGGATGATAGGACGCGGCGCGTGGCAGCTGAAAGGTTGGAAAATCGTTTGCGTACAGTGGTGGACCCAGCGCGATGGTTGTGGCGAGGCGGGGGTGACATTCGTACGCGGAAGGATTGCTCGGATGAGCGGTAAGGGAGAGCGTGTGAGGAGCGCTTACCCCACACCCGTTCGTCCGTTCCTTTATTACACTCATACACGCGTCCACTACACACCACACACACACACGGTCAACCGCATCGCGGACGTGTGAAAATATTACCAATTCTTCTTATCCGCCGGGGGGGGGAGGGGGGCGTGAAGAGGAGGTGGTAGGATCGTGGCCGGGATTTTTTTTGAATTTTTTAATGTTTGGGGAAAAAAAATTGGAAATTTGATTATATCCGACGTATGGTATCGAACGATAATACAGGCGTGTTAGATTAATTATTAACGAACATTTAATCGAATGTTTCATTCGAGATCGAAACATTTTCGATTGAAAAATTACCGAAAACTTTCGCAAACAAATGACACAAAACGCGGTTTAATTCAAATTGAATAGACCGTAGAACACACTCTATCGTTTTCCAATCGATGCGATCCGTTTTCACGACAATTTGTCAGTCTCGTAAACATGCCTAAATATGCTGCTGAGTAGGGAACTGGTTTATATTGTGTAAATGCGTCGTTGGATATTTGAAATCTGATGAGACGAAATGTGCACGATTTGTATCATTAGAATAACACTAAATTTATTTTTGCGTGTTTATTAACTTTTTAAGTTTATTTGCATATTTGCGATTTTTCGGTGCATATTTTTGTTCTTAACTTATAATTTCGCGTGTTATTATTTAAAAAAATAAATAAAAATTTATCAAATCACGTTTTTGAATAGTAACTATTTGAAAATTACGAGTTTCACAACTTTTCATTTTGCATCGCATAATAATGTACGATTTTGTCTACGGTCTACGATTAATATCTACGTATATAAAATTATTGGTCGAACACAATGAATTTTCAATGCAGAAAAAAAATTAAAAACGTAAAAATCGCAATAGAAAATTCACAAAACCATATCGGTAATATTATAAATGGTAAACTTACAACGTTACTAAAGGGTTTTAAAATAATTAGGACGTTATTTTCGGTCTTGAAATTCGTTTATCGATGTGCCGTACACTAACAGACTTAAATATAATAGAACGTTTTCCTAACATTTGGGGGGGCTTTAAGCCTCTGTTTGTCTTTAATGGTTACAAACTACAGTAACGGAAAATGATCATTTTCGCTTTTTCGGAGATTAGAAAATGTTTGCCGTTCTAATATATCGCAAACACATCATTTACTTAAAACTAGTCATATACTGAATACTGAAAAGCAAAGAAGTCTAATCATTAGGTTTTGTGAGTATTATGCATGATTTTGTATTCATAAAAAAAAGCAAGAAATAAATTATTCTTAAGCGTTTAGTAGAACTTACGATTCATAAATTGCTTATAAGTTATTTCTCATTACGATTTAATTTAATTTTACTATTATTTTTAATGAAAATAATGAATTTAATTTACTCGTTAAATTTTTTATTTTGCATTTAATAAAACGATGAAAATAAGGATAATTATTTGATATTATGAATAATTTTCATTTTACTTGTTATCCATATGTCATAGTATGTATGTTATATAGGTCTTCGTTATTAAACATTGATAATTTATTACTTATTTTGAAAAATAGGTCATTATTTTTAAAAGCTTTAGGCTCTTTTCTCTGTTAATTCGAAGCGGGCGGTAAGAGGTAGTCGCGTTACACCTATTTTATTTAATTCATATAAATATTTTGTATATCCAACACTAGACATAGTTAAGTTATGAATTATCCACTAATGTGGATAGTGTTTAATATGTAAGCTTATTTGGTTTAGTTTTGTAATTTCGATGTCGTCTATAAACTATTTAAAATCGGTAGATTAAAAAAGCTAATATATTATGAGGGATCTATTATACATACAAAATTATTATGGGTGATATGTGTGTGTGTGTGCGTGTATTCTGTGTATATACGAATTTTTTTTCCATTTAAACACTCGTTATATTTTGGCGAAAATAAGAGACGTCATATACTGAGCATTTGATGAATTATATGAATACTTGGACGAATTTGAGAATTCAGATACACAGAATAAATCTGATGAACGTGTATTCTTTGATTCAAATGAATACGATGAAGAAGAAGGCGAAATAACGAGGCCACATTTTATCTATTGTATATATAAAAGTTGTTTCAATTATTTGCACAGCTTTACTTTAAAACAGTTTTCTAAATTTATATATCACTTTGAAAAATAACAATTACTTTTCTTGTGTCACGAAATTAAAGCCTATAAAAACCAAACTTCGGACAACAACGTGTTAGATTGGAACATATGGTGAAAATAAGTTTTGAAACTGACATACGTACAACGATAAGGAAAATATATATGATGTATTTGCTGGCAAGTCTACAGAGCTTACAGGATTATTAATTTGTTAAATTATTTTATTATTTCTATCTGTATTCTTAGTTCTAACCATATTTTGTAATAAATTACATTATATTATACGATTAACCATTTATTATACTATTAATTATGAATTATTAGATATCCAAAGTTTTATCTGAATATAAAAGTATATACGTAATCGTTAAAAGAAAAATAATAATAAAAAATAATAAAAATGAAAAATACGCAATGAGAACAACTGTATTTTTTAAAATTATTATAATAAAAATGTGTATTGTCCTTTTATAGTGCAAATAAAGGGTTGAAATTAATTTTGTCACGGACTTAAAAAAGCTACAATAGCTTACTTTGTGAATGATTTGAATTTTATATTTATAAAACCATATCTGAGGTTATTATTTTATTATTCATTTTCAAATAGGACGTGTCACATGCATTACATACGATTGCTTTAAAAAAGGTAAAATAAAATGTTCTTAATTCAAATTTTATAGTCACTAAGTTTATTAATGTTAATCATTTTTTTATGTTACATTGGTACATAAAATTGAATGAAAATGGGAAATTAACATAAAAGACTAGATATGAAAAATAAAAACATTTGAAATAATTTAAGATAAAAAATATAAATTAATATATATGTATATTTAAATGTAATTGAAATTTTTAAGTTAAAATGAAATCCAATAATAAAATAATAATAAAAATAATAATAACAATAACAACAATTATTATTATTATTATTGTTACGATTTTTATTCAAATTATATAAATATTTTTAAATAGATTTTTTATGACCTTGACTGTCAATTAATCAATGCTTTTCATATGAACGATGGTATATATACTGCAGTATCTCTCAAAGGTATGATTAATTCAATAATTTTTGTACTATTCATCATTTGAAAAACTTCCTTTTTTTGCATATAATTTTTACGATTGTGTACTATAGTAAACTTGTTTTTAATGTAATTTCAATTATAGAAAAACTGAAATGAAATATGAAAATTTTAGTCTACTTAAAAAAAAAATCGACAAAATAGTTATTCTATAACTATAATGTTTAAAAATATTTTGGTGTATAAAACTTTTAAATCGTATTGCAATGTTAAATTTTAATAAGTTTGTTTAACTTCAAATAAATTGAAATTTTCATAAACTTTAAAATAAAAATTTTTAATACCAAATTAAAAAAAAATCGATTCATAGAATGATTTGTTTTTGATTTTACGAAAGCATTTAAAATTAAAACAAATGTTTATACTCATTGTTGTATGAAAAAATATTTTTTAATACAATATTTATATCGAAAATTACTAGTTATAATTGTAAATATATATATATTTATTTATATTGTAACGATACAATTTCAATGTCATTGTTTCGTCATATTTTACTTTAGTAGGAAAAAACACGGCGTGAGTATGAGACCATACGGGTCTTCGTATAATATAGATTTTTTTGGATCAGAGAGTTCGAGTCAGACCGACTGCTCGAAGAAACATCTAGTCCAATAAATTTTAACAATAATAATTAATTTAATATTTTAGTGAAAATCCCCACTAATAATATCCTTATATTTTGTCGATTTTATAATTAATAAAACCTAGGACTCGTGCTCCGCTTCACCTGTGGAAAAACACCAATCAACATCGAACTACTCAGGTGACAGAGTATATTTAAATATATTGTTTATTTATTTAATTTGTTTAAAAAACCCATTCGTTCTAAGGATCGTGTTTGCTACTGTGTAGTGAGACAAACGCAGGTCATAATTTCTAGGACTTGTTAAATATAAATTAGAAAATTTAATTAATATCGTTCCAACGACCCAGTTCATATGACTGGTTAGTGTAGTAGGAAATAGTCAACCGATTGCTCTTTAACTGGATAGGAATAGGTATAATTATCGACCACCCTTTCGGAACGCTGAAAGCATGGCGGAGGAGGTGCGTTGCAATATATATGTATCCAAAAAATGATTCACGATCCGTGGAAATTGTGAATATTACTTAAGTTAATTATTTAGATAAAATAACGTTTTCATTATTATTATTATAAATTTGAAAGCAATGATTAATCATTTTGTTCAATAAAATAATCCTGAGTGGAGATTCGGTGTAATACAATTTTTCGGTAAATTTAAAGTAGTAATAAATAGAAATTGTGACTTAGAATTGTCAACGTATGACCTGTTTTATAAAATTGTCAGATTTTAAAACTATAAATTATATTGTTTATGATTTATATAGCTCAACATCTAGTAATTACTAAAAGTAGCGCAAATTGGTTGATATTATTTAAAAAAATTAATGTAATGTTACAAATTCCGTGTAAATTTCAAGATTTTCGGATTATTATTTTAGGATTTTTTTTTATGCCGTGTTTAAAAACTATTGAGGAAATAGTTTTTCTTCCAATTATTGGAATGTTTTGAATAACGCGTAAGGAAAATATACTGAGAAAATTGAAAAACGTTTCAGATAAAGTATCAATTATAGGTATACAATTTACTACCGGAACTTAATGCATACCGCGAAATCCAGTTATCGGTAAACAATATGAATATATTCGTGAATATATATCCCCTAGAAAAGTACTTTAAAAAAGTAAAAAAAAAGCCAAGTTCAAAAAGAGAACCATATATCGTTTTAACATTTTATAATTTTGGGGTTCATTTTAGAATCAAATTTGAGTATTTTCGAAAAAAATGTTTTGCTTTCTCTAGTGAACGCCTATAGAAACGTATAACAAAAATGTCATCATATTTGATTTAGTGGTTTTCCCTCTATTTTCATTTCATTTAAAAAATTATGAGGAGAAGACGAAATTTTTTCTTAAAATATGTCAAATCGACTAATTTTACATTCTCAGTCGGGATAATTGCAAAGTGTTGGTCTATATTTCATTTTATTACTATTGACATAGGCATTAAACGTCAATTAAAAGATCCGCGTAGTTTTATTCCCTCGTCTGTCCATCAGTCAGTTAAAATTGCCGTGTAACCCAATTTAATTGTGCACAGTATAATAATAATAATCAGTGTACGGTCGACCAGCGTTACTTTGTACATAAACTATTGTTTCGTTGTGGTTCTACCACAAGAAACAAGCGTTTGTTATGTCATTCAGTGTTTTTTGAAGGGTTAGGATGTTTTTTATTCATTAATAAGTGAGCATACCTTTTCAAAATGAGTTTTAAGTGCATAATTTTCATTAAGTGCTTTTATAATTATATGAATCGGTGGGAGTAATTTAAAGTTTGTATTTAAACAGAGGAGAATTATTTATAGTACCTACACGAATGAAATATAGATATTATTAATAATAATGTAAAACAAATGTCCAATAATGTTTTTAAAAACAAATTTTATAACGGATAATTACCGAATAAATTCGTATTTATAATTTACACAAATAAAATCCATAAAATATATAGGAAACGACATAATTGTTTTAATTAATTTTAAGAGCAGGTAAGTACCTACATTGAATATTTAGTAGATTTTATAATATGCACAGTGTACACGTTTCCTATCTCAGCGAAAACATTATTTTCTCACAGATTTGCGCTTTGTAAAATATATTCAGATTAAATGCATATTATTATTATTATTATTTTATATGTTTAATTATAATTCGAATATTAATTCGGTTCGACAATAAATAATAATAATAATAATAATAATAATAATAATAATAATAATAATAATAATAATAATAATAATAATAATAATAATGATAATAATAATAATGATAATAATAATAATAGCTGATTTCATTTAGTTTAACGTTTATTAAATAATCGATATATACGCATACCTGGTAAATTGCTGGCGGTATCCATAAGACTTCTCCATTTGATTGGATGAGCACGTTCGATTTATAACGAACCTCATAATTTCCATCAGCACTGCAAAAAAAAACAAACGTATAACGTTGTCAAAACTATAATCTCAGAAATAAATACTCCTCTGATTAATGTTTAATATAAAAATATTCCAGAGGGCGCATAAAATCGAAATCAATACATAAATAGCAATAGGTATCCACGGGCGACATTAGTGAGCTCAGAACCCTCTAGTTTCACTATACCCTCTCCATAGAACATTTTCTCCGTGATACAGTTATTATAGAGTAGAAGAACTTCAACAGGTACAGGAACCTAACCTAAGCGATTTGATGTCGAGGTCATTATACAATAAAAATTGTATATTATAATTTATGAAATACGTATTGTTATTCTAAATTCTATCTACGATTACGATAATAAATCTTGATTATAAACGGGATAATTTTGTAACTACAGTAGATAAACACCGAATTTTTCTGTTCACTTGCGCCGGTTGTGCTTGCACATTTATTTCGTAACTCTCAAATATGTGCAAATAATTAAATCCGATTTAATCAATTAATTGTCATCGTGATCCCGCGCGCAATTCCGTTACGTGCAAGTTGAAATAACTTTAACTTACTTATTGAACAACACTATATCCGGCTTCCACACTTTGTCCGGCGGCAACCTGAGCACCTTTATACCGCCATAGTCTGCGTCGTCCCATTGTAATTGATGGTCCATCCATACCTAAAACAATGCAAGCGAACAACAACTCTTTTAAAATAATACGCAATAGTACTCTGCATCGTGGAACGGCTAAATGATGACAATGCGTCCTTCACAAAACCTTCGCGGATTCAAATTCATCAAACTAAGCATGTGGAGGAGAATAACGCACGAACAATCACGCCAACAAACAACACGTTTTAATTAAAAAAATGAATTATGTTATTAAATGCGCAGTCGGTCGAATGCATTTTGTTAAACCAATAATGCGAATTGTAAAATTTTATAATTATATAGGCATATGAGTTCATAAATTGCTTTTCATTTATGTAACGTATAAATTATAACGATAATATTATATAATATCGAATGTTAATCTATAATTATTACGTATATTAGCGTATAAAATTAAAAAAAAAAAAAAAAAGTTAAATAACAGTATGAACAGATGATAACAGTGGTCAGGAAGACTCACATATACTACTTTTCTTGTTTAAAATTCTTCAAATATGTTTTGTATAAAAACGAAAAAAAAAACCTATATACACCACTCGTATTTATTCGTGTAAACAAATTATCGATTATTTTTGCTTTTTACATAACTGTAGACATATTTATCGTTGTTGTTGAATTATAAATATTTTTCCCGGCCTTATATGATCATACTTCATTATCTGTACATAATTAAATGTTTATTTCCTTATTGTACATATTTTTCCTAATCACATATTGTGTTCGTGGAGTTTATTAAATCGTAAAAATAACTGGGTTCCAACCGTATACAAGGCGGACGGACCATTATTCATTTATACACTATTCAAATTTTTCTCATTGTGTCTTGAGACAATATTGATACTGTTCCAAGATCTACTCAGCAGCCAGTTTTCGGCACAACGAGGAAACACTAACGTTATATTAAATTTATACAGCGTTTTTCCTTTTTATTTTTTTATTATGTCTCTCCTCCTGATAGTGAACGTTAACATTAATTCTTCCCTACACAAAGACTTGAACGTCAGCCACCAGACAGAATTTTCCTTGAAAACCGATTAATGGCAGCAGTCCATCGCGCACTCAGGAAAAATCAATCTTCGGATACTCTTCTGGTGGTGATTGTCAGTATGGGAAGCTTCGGCAGTTCACTTGGAAAGTAGAATTTTTAAAATTTACTAAACCTTCCGTGTTTTTTTTTTTGTCATAAGTATTAATCTTATATTTTCATATTTTTTAGTCAACAAACAATAATCAAAATAATATAATTAAAAAAAGTCGCTATTCCATTTCATTACTAATTAATACTATACATTTTAAAAAATTTTACTCTTCTTCGTGAAAATTAAATAAAAAATATTTTTTCAATTTTATATTTAAGTTCATAATAATGTGGATGTTCAAAAATGCCTTTGTAGTAATCGTTTTTAAAGAAAAGACCCACTTATTATGTACATTTCGATTTTTATTATATTATGACTTGTATTATGAAAATACTTATTTATTGAAACAAAACGAAAATTATTATGCGAGACAATAAGTCCATGAATATTAATAAAACGTACAAGCACAAAGCATAATTCATTAAAAAGAAATTGTGTTATAAATGAAATATGTTGGGTAAGTGATAATAGCAGTCATTATGCAATTTATTTTTTAACAAAAATTTTACGTATAATTCATATTATAATTACACGGTAACATTTTTGTTGTACAACTTAATGAGTTTCGTTACATCACGATCGATAAAACAGATTAAAGGATCGTATTATTGAACGTTACTAGTGTTACCTATGTAATTTAAATCCGTAACATTTTTTAACTCGCAACATTTAAATTCAAACGTAACTTTAAAGTTAAAATAGAATTAATAAAAATAATAATAATAAAAAAAAAATAAAATATATCAGACTCGAATTATTTTCCTCGATCAAAAATCTATGTTGTTTGTAAATGAATATTTAATACCTTTGGGAATACGGAATAGTCGAATAAAATAATGGGCATCGAGGTTTTCGAGAAAACTTTTTTATATATTACCCGTAACGAGTTTATTATAGGATTGTATAATATTCAGTTTTCGAACATTTGTAATGAAATAAAAACTGATTAAAATCATTATAAATCATAGTAATTTGTAGTCGCTAAAATATTTTAGTACACATATTCACTATTATGATTATTATTTGCTTGTACGAAAAAAAGGTTCTTAAATTAATACGATCGTGTATAATACAACATAAAAACGTGACCGGTACTACTCCACAATTTTCCTTTTTAATATGTATGCATGCGTAAAAGAGAAGACAAATCGTTAAATGTATAGATTAATTTATGTAATTGTCCGATTGGACTCCACTGGGTCGACGGCCCCTCATGACGTTTTGTCGAATAAAATAATTATTGATATCACAGAGTGAAATTCACTATGTCAATCCTCCGTTTTTTTTTTTTTTTTGTATTTTATTTCGTTTTACTTTTGTTGGAGTTTTATGCCTGTCGGCTTTCTCCGCGCACATTTAAATAAACATAATTGAATTCATATATATAAATATATATCATTGAGTATTTTATGCGTCCTATTTCGATTTTTTTTCCTAAAAAATGCTTTTATAAAACTGAGAGAAAAATCCTCCGGTCCAATACAAGGATCTCGGACGTAGGTTGGTGACCCTCCGTATATGCTGTCTGTCACACAGACATTTCGTTGGTCGGAAATAATACGAGATGTCGCAACTACTTTACTTAATACACGTTATAGCTATTGTTTATTATAGAATGCTATATTAAACTATATAATTAGTTTGGCGTAGACAAACAAGTCAAGGATAAAAAACTAAGTACTTCCAAACACTATAATTTTTTTTTTTTTTATATATAATGAGAAAATTCAATGCGAAATTCGGTATTAAAAAAAGTTCAAACACTGATTTCTATAAATGAAAACCCCGATAATGTATTTAATTTCAATATATTTCGTTTATTTGATTATTATTCTTAAAAGTGACTAGAATGCAATCGTTACGACTTTCATGAACAATAACTGACAAACGCACATGTATAAAATTCGTTGAAAAAAAATTGAAATTATCAATAATTAAAATATTAAAATAATAACGAACGGTTTGAAGTCGAATAAATATTAATAGGTAGTGAAAAATCTACTTGGGTACTGGGTAGATTTTTTCGCGAATTCTCGATTATTTTTAACAGCACTAGTTATTTTAATGGTATAAAGAGGAAGGATAAGTCAAACCTGGCAGAAAAGTAAACGATTATTTTTTTTAATAAATTTTTTTAATTTCTAATTTCAAAATGAATATTACTATTATGTTATTGTATACTTACAAGTCTCAACCAAACGTTGGATTTCATTATTTGACTTTTTTCGTTCTGAAACATATAAAAACATAATGTATAAATAGATGTAGGTAATTATTAATTTATAAACTTTTTTTAGTATATAAGTATGTTCAGTTAAAATGTTCAATAAGTATTTAACTAATTATGTGCGTATATTATGTATGTATGAATTTTTTAAAATATATACTACGAAAAACTAGTTGAAAAGAATATTATATATATATTATAAAAAAAAAACAATAACAATAAATATAGTTCGTCAGGAAATTTTAATTATTCTGTACAAATAATATGTGTGTGTGTGTAAAACTCACATTTGTTTGAAATATTAAAAAAAAAGAACATTTTTTTTATGATATTTAATATATGATTATTTTATATACAGTTACTAGCATGGTCAACTTTATGTCCGTTTATTGAACATAAATAATAAGTTATTTAATTTAATTTAAAACCGTCAAACTCTTATATGAAATACTCATTTTAAATTAGAATGGAAATTTATTAATTTGTTCTTACATTATTATTTTTATTTCTTAAATGTTAATGATTTATATTTTAATTTTCTTTACTGGTACACTTTTTTATCAAGCACATAAATTTGCTCAGTTTCAGTTCGAAATATGTACTCGTAATTTTTTGATACAAATAAAACGTAACTTACCACGTTGATGAGTTGCACGAATGCTAAACCAAACTGCACATTAACTTTTTCCGTCATATTTTGGACCGGCCTGATTAGTTTGTTGTAGCCTCTGAAAAGGTCTCTAACCAAACGCTCCTCGTCTTCTGAACACCAACAACCTTTGTAACACGAAAATGAAACACAGATGATTTTATTTGTTTATGAATAAACACAAAACAAAATACATATACTCGTATATATTTATATGTAAAATAACATATACATATATTAATTAGTAGTAGCAGTAGACTATCTATGCCTATAGTATCTAGGAAACCTTATGAAAAGTAAAAAATACACATAGTTGAAAAAGACATATAATTATATTCTATCAAATAACTCTACTTTTTATTATGATTTTTATTAATAAAATATGGACGAGAGAAGTAAAACGAATTTACATACGAAAAAAAAAGTAATTCGGGGTTTGCGTGTCTTTTTTGGGGTAAATAACGGATGATCTTAACAAAATAACCGAAAAGACACAGCGTAACAGCAGTAGTAATATTTATAAATAATAATAATATCGATGAAAACCAATTCAATTAATAAAGCTTTGTTTACCAATTAGAAAGCAAATCTTATATCTAAGATAATAAGAATTTTGTTCCGGAAAAAATGAAAGGAAAAATTACCTAAATAATGTGAAAATGTACATTTAGAGAGAGAGAGAGAAAGAGAGAAAGTAATTGGCTTGGAAATCCATTATCCTCAACAAAGATTTTTCTTTTAATTTTCTTTTTTATTTATTTACATTTTGCATTATATATATATATATATTGTATATGGATGTAGTATTTTATATATTACATTTTTTGACAGTCATTCAATTAAAAATAAAGGGTGATTATTTTATTGCTAATATGATTTAAACATAAAGAATTTGAGTGTTTAAAAAGAAAATGATAATAAATGGAATTCAGAATAATAATTTTCGGTTGTCTAATTAGTATACAATATATTAAAAATTAACAAATATTTTCGGGTATGGGTTCACTATTTAAAAACTAACGATTCAGACAAAAAAATATAATAGTGAGTTATTTTCATATACTTAATTATATATGTATTATGTTCATAAGTATAAAATCGTATAAAATGGATCGGGTATAATGATGATGTCCCGTTTGATCCGTCCTTGATTCAAATAAATATGTTGTCGGTTTTAAGTGAGATCTTAAAACAGCCCGAATAAAAGAGAATATTTACTATATAATAAAGAGAAATTTCATTTCGTGACTCGCGTTATGGTCATAAATATACATAGTTTAAACCGAATTTATATTATGGCTTCACGTTTTACTATTCTTAAAAAACGACCGTTGTTTATATTTTATATTACATGATTTTATGTTCGTAATAATTCAAAGATTTTTTTTTTAAAAATTGTTATTATTTTTAAGAAAACGTGACTGAACTCGACTTTTCTATTACGATCAGAGTATTTTATTTATCATAATTCGGTGAAAATGAAAATGGATCCTAATAAAATTATTTCGCTCAATTTGTTTTTAATAATAAATCCTATCGATGTCGTAGAACACACCTGCCTATATATAATATATAAAACATGGTTTCATTCTTCTAAATAATCATTATGATCTCGTATAGAATTAAACAAATACGTATGTCTGGTGCGAATAATAAAAAACAATAAATATACATATATTGAAAAGAAGAAGTTTTATAATTTTTTAAAAATTATTCTTTAATAGAAATTTGAATTATTTCCTACATAATTATTAAAACATTATACACTGTGTATTATATTAGCGTTTATTGTTTATTGCTAATTATTTATTAAATTATCTGCAAAATCCTGGAGGGAAATACAATAAATATAGCTTCTTAGAGACTATAATTTCAGGTCATATTAATGGTATATACTAAGTTATATTGTAATTTTAAAAATATTTTATTTTCCATATGAGAATGGTTTTAAATTTTCAATATTTTGTACAAGTTATAAACTACAGTTTATTATTTTGCGATATTATACTTTTTTATAACTTAAAAAACAGTCGCCCTACTGAGACGATCACATATACCATCATATTTTCGTTGAATGTTGATATCTAAAAGTTTAGTTTTTTGAGGTAGAAGTGACTTTCGAATACATTCAAAACGTTTTATTTTAAATATTTGAATAAAAAGTTAGCACTTATAAACATAACAGTTGTACATTTGCAAGATTCCGTTGTTACAAGAAAAAAAATTTGCAAATTACGAAAATTTATCATACATTTATTTAATACAGAATGCTACAAATATGTATATTATATTTTTGAGTAGGAAATGATATTTTCAGTTTTAATATTTAACTATGTTTTTGTCGTATATGTCGACAATCACTACAGTGACTGCATTCATCGACTGTACACATTTTCAGTAACATATATCGGCGTATGTATTTAGAGAGACTCAGGAGAAATTTAGCCTCCCGCCATCTCCCAATAACACATGAAGTTCTCGTGAAATTATTTACTTGTATTTTTGAAGTTTCACATTAGATATTTTCCTATAATACGTAATTTTGTCGAAGAATGTATTATAAATAATTCAAAGTTATGCAAATAACTAACAATTTCCGTCTCGTGCTGTGAGGGCATTGGCATGTTCGCTAAAGTTACATCGCTTTATTTTGAACAAAAATATTTATTAATATTTCTGAAATTAATTTTAAACAGTTTTTAATATATATATATATATAGATGTATATATTTATTTTGAACATTCTTGTACCTATGTTAGATTTAATACAGATCAATAGAAAAAATGCGCAATAGATTAAGTTTTGTTTATCTTTTTAGATTCGTTAGCGAAACGAAAATTGTATTGGATATACGATGAAAATTTTCCTTATAGAAATAGGAATACTTTGGTAATATTTACACGCGTTGTTTTCAATAGGAAATTGTGAACATATTGCACTTATATCTACGCGATTTTCGATTTCTTTAGTACCTTTCACACATATTCAGTATAAAAAGAACTACCGTGAATAATTTAAAGAAAAACCCTGTTTTTGTCAATACATCCGTTTCGGATATAGAAAAATATTTATGTTTAAGAATTCAATATTTCGTACAAGGTTAGACAAACAGTATTTTAATAGGTTTTATTTTTCAAAAGTTTCAAAAAAATTTTACCAAGTTACAATTTTTTTTTGTCAACATTTAATATCAAATTTTGAAAACTACATTATTATTATTATTATTATTATTATTATTATTATTATTATTATTATTATTATTATTATTATATTATTATTATTATTATTATTATTATTATTATTATTATTATTATTATTATTATTAACAATAAGTAGAAGAAGAAGAAGGAAACACTAAAATCTCTGTTCGTATAACAGATGCTTAACGTAATCTCGGCAGCTCGTTACTTTTTTTTTGAATTATAAGCGGAACGAAGAATATATTGGTTTAACAATACTGTTTTTTTTTCTATGTCTGTAGCCATATATATTACCAGAAGAAGAACTATACAGTCACAATTTTTATTTTTTGTTTTAAATTAACTGGTACTTTAAAGAGGTCATTTATACGATTTCCTCAATACTTTTGATAAGCGTCTGAAAAGAACTACCGAAAAATTACATAAAAACAATATAAACGTAATTTCGTCAAAATCGATTACCGTTATTTCTTCGTAATATCGAAGCCTGAAGTTTTCACCAGATATGTGACTTCGACTTGATATGAATACTAGACGTGATTCTTTTCAAAAAAAAAAAAGGTTTTCTTTTAATTTTGGGCTATTTATAACAATTGTCGATTTTAAAGCATTTAATTCATAAAAGAGGTCATTTTCGGCGGTTTTACGATTTAAAAACTTCAACCAGTGTCAGACGTTTCATTGTCACTTCAACTATATGTAAAAAATAAAATGATTTTTTGAAAATCGTCAAGTAACAATTATCGAATTCTTATAATCGTATTAAATTTTTCGACCAAAGTGCGCAGTACACCGACGCTTCTTCGGGTTCATAGTCGTTTTTTATCGAATGCGACGATTTACAATTGCTTTCACGTTTATAATGATAAGAATACACACTTTGAAATCTTTATCCAAACGATTTCTTCACTCGAGCGACATCCACGGCGGCATCCCCGCGTCTCGCTACCAATCGCTTTTTTTGCACCCTTCTATTTATAAAAATTCTGGAAAATGAATTTTTTCTATCACCGTCGCACCTTTGTCCGGCACTCTCGTTTCCATTCTCCCGTCCTACATTGACACGGATTTATTTTCATAGTACACTGCAGTGTATAGTTATAGAAATGTGCAGCGAGCGCGCCAAGTTCGCTTCTCGGTCGGTGTCGGGCGGATTTTCCGGCAGAGCGTACTATATAATATGTACACACACGCACACACAGTGCAGAAAGCACGGCGCGGCTAAACACTGCAACTGCTGGCGCGCACGAACACTGGGATAGAAGGGGCGGTCGAAAAGGGGGAGGGGGGTGGCTGCTTTCTGTGAACGGACGGACGGTTGTGGGACGATCGATCGAATCGTTTTGACCCGGCGGGTGTGACTGCCGTTTTCGCCGAGGATATTATTTTATGCATGTGAACGCCCTTTACACACTTTCAGTTACACCGCGCCTTTGTCGAATTACCTCCCCGCCGCCACTACCGTTATTCCAATACCTCACAGGCGACCGCTTTCGTCGACCCGCCACAGATTCCCCATCTCGCACAACATCCTCGTCTCGTCACGGCACCACCGTATAATGATAATAATAATAATAATAATAATAATAATAAAATATTGTATTTATTTAATATTTAAATATAATAGTTATTATTATAATAATATAATAATTATTTAATATTTAATAATAATAAAATATTGTATTTATTTAATATTCACCGACGCCAATGATATTTCGACACACGTCAGAGAATTCGGCGCGAAAATGTCTCTGTCCACAGACAGAACGCCTAACGTTCGTTCTCCGTAATAAGACTACCGATATTTCTGTGCATAAATATTCTTCTCTCTCTCTCGACTGTTTTCCTTTGCCTCAAAAATATATACGATAACGGAGATTGGTTGTTAAACGTTCACTTTTACGTTTCCCCCGTATTGTTTTAAGTGGCGTAGATACGTAGATGGCGCGTCCATTAAAAATTGTTTTTGCTATTAATTAAAACGTTGAAAGTATGCGTTATCGTGAGAAAGTAAATAGCGAATTTTAGTGGGCACCACGACGATATATTACTACAACGGTATGCGAAATACAAATAATACACCTATTACAAGTCATAAATAATTGATAGGAAATAATATATTATTGACATTTGTTTTTATTTGTTTTTGACAGGACTAGCGGAAAATTCTGTACGAGAATATTCTATTTGGTTTCATAAAATGATTCCAGTATTGTTTGAAAAAGTATGTTTTGAAAGAAGATACTACTTTTCGTATAAAACCCGCACATATTATTACGATAATGACGATTAATGCGGAAGAGGTTTTCGATCACACGCTGTACAACAATCGGCGGCGGGTTGATTTTGTTATTTTGTTGTTATAGTCGAGATTTTTTCAAAATCACTTAATACATTTAATAAGTAACGTATAAAATATTTTTATTTCCAAAGTGCCTCCACTAGTTGTTTTCATTGTTTCCTCGTACTTTTCGCGTTTTCCGGACAATTCGTCCCCCGGATTTGCGCTTACAATAGACATTTAATGACCGCACATCCAAAAGCGACGCTGTTATATCATTGCGTTTTGTAATTTCCAGAAAAAATTTGTTGTCATCGATACGTATGACTTGATATCACGGTCAGATAATAATATACGCGATTTCACGTATGCTTCTTCTTTTTTTTTTTTATAGGTACCGTGAATAAAAGTCACGCGTGTCACGTTTAGTATATTTTATTTCAAACGCCGACGGCATTTCGAATGTAACGATTTAAATAATATTGACGTCACGAGTGTGATGAAGACGATGCATTTCGAATTGAAATATCGAAAGGACTAATTAATTGTTGGTGAAATATTATATTTATGTCATGACGTTCGATCATTGTAAGTTTTTACTCGTCAAAACGTTGCTATGACATTGTTATGTAAAATTCTGTTTTTGACGCTCACAATGAACACAATCGAGTGTTAATCGCTTTAAAATCTACAATATGTTATGTTATAATTCGATAAGAGGGGGGGGGTTGCGCTAACACTACCCTATATCGATTGACATTGTTTCAATTGAGAAATTTGAAACGAACAGTGAAATCCAGGCGCGGATTACGAAAACGAAAATTTAATTTTTATAATTTTGCAAATGTTATATTATTATTATTATTATTATTAGTAGTAGTAGTAGTAGTAAGTAGTAGCAAAAATGTTACGTGTTAAAATGTTATAATCGCGTTTGCATGATCCCCGTTCAGAGCGCTGTTCGCCACTGTTCAACGATTACGCGCAGATAATTTAATATTTACACGCATCATAGTGCCATCATTGTACCATACGATTTTGCCAGCGACATGAATATTTTAAGTAAACGGCGTATAAAATATGAATCCTATTAAACGTACGTATACGGTACATATACAGTATACACACGCCGTATACACTGTATAATCTTACAGCAGTGTGCAGTTATGCCTAAAACGGTGCTATGGGGATATAATACGTATAAAGTACCTCTCCGTATGGTAAATTTTTGAAAAACTCCTGTTCTTTTTTTTTTCTTTTTTTGTAATACACGTGTATTGGTATCAAAAACTAGTATCCATTACGGTAATTAGTAAAAATATTTGTGAAATTGTTCAGTTCATTGAATGGACTACATACGGTAAATGTGGGTACCCAGTTCGTGTACAGGCATACGTACATGTTGTAATAAAGAGTGATCCACCTAAACGTGTTATTATTCTATTTAATAATAATTATGTGTTAAACACGATGGGAGTACACTTAGCGCTCTCAAATAAACGTATACAAGTACCCCCTGTATACATTTTACACGCGGTAAAATTATTAATTATATCTTATTTTATATTCATCGTATGTAATAAATTGATAAAAATAAATTAGTATAAAGCGGATTAAATGCATTAAGCTATGTGAAAACACGTACTATAGACACAGTGAAAATCTATAATAATAATAATAATAATAATTATGTTTGTTGAAAACTATGAGAAAATGTTTGCAGGCATCATTACAAGGGAGATATAGCTTACATTGATGTTTTCTTAATGAAAGACCGAGAAAATTGGATTTTGTGTTATGGTTATAAATATAAATTATTTATTCTATTGTCTTATGTTAAATTACTTTAAATTTAAATAACATTAAAATAAATTTTGATTATTATTATTATTATTATTACTTCTGCCCCCTTATTAGTTACAGTCAAAATGTACTTACGTCTTAAGAATCAAATCAACTGTTCATTTAGTTCAACAATAATTTAATTGAAATTAAATGAAAATAAATTATTTTTCATATGTTTAGTGATTAAATGAAATACATTTTTCAAACAAAATAACGAAACTTTTGTAGAAAATATTCAAATATAAAATACGTGTTTAATATTATTAGGCGGAAAAATACCATTTCTTTTATTATAGTGAATCCAATTTTATCACTTCTTGTAAGAGTTCCCATTTGTTAGGTTAGGTTAGGTAATCTAACTGCTTATATACATGCGATCTAAAGCATTACATGTATGATAGCAATGATTAGAGAGCAAGTTTTGAACATTGAACTGTGTGACAGCAGCAGACATAATTTTTCTTATATATATATATATAATTATTATATTTTTAGTAATTTAACACTAATTAATTTTAATAATTGAAAATTACAAATAGGGTAAAATATTTTATAATTTATATATATTAAAAAATTGATTTTTGTTTCATTTCATGAAATTGCCGATGGATTAGTACGGTTATAAGTGAGACAATTTTACATTATTTAGTGGAATGTTCATATTATTGAATTACCAAATCAAGAATTTTAATTAAATGTTTAATTATTATTATTATTACTTAAATTTTTAATTCGTTATGAATAGTGAAATAAAATTAAACGCAATAGTAAATTTAGTAAATTAAATAATTGTTTTGATTAAAATAATTGCAGAAGTAAATTTTATTAAATACATTTAAAATCAGAATAAAATTACATTAATAGGTAAGTCGACAAGAAAAAAAAAGAATTAAAAAGCATTAGAGGTAAAGTAGATTTATTTAAGTTTTTTTTTTTTTAATTAAAACGATTATTTTTACTCGATAATTTATACACTTTTGAAGGACCATTGTTAGTAAAATAGCGAACCAAAATTGATATTTCAATCTCTAAAATGTTTAGAAAAATAAACACTATAAGGTTAAATTAAAAAAATCAATAGTGATTTATATTTCAATAAAAATGTAATGTGTTTGCTGGAACACCCGCACGATTCTAATGTTTTCAATTATCGTAAAAATCCGTATGTGTCCGTATGTTTTTACACATTATGTCGCGAATCTAATATTTTATCAATAAGGTAATAATTTTTTATTACATTTAATAAGAGACATTTACAATTTATTTATCGCGTAAAAGATGTATAAAACACATCTATAAATTACATACTATACCAAAAACCAATAATTATAATTACAGATCACTTAGTTCCCGGAAGTTTTCGAAAAATGGATTATTAAGTTATTATTATATACGTTAAACGTGCATGGAAAATAATTGCATATAATATTAATAATAATAAGTATAATAATAATAATAATAATAATAATTATTATTATTATTATCATCGTTTTTTTGTCTACGAGATTACTGTGTAACGTAATTTTAAACAACGTTGGACACACATAATATTGTATACGTGTGCACGGTGGGATAGGACGATTGACTTTTAATGAAATTGGCCGTCACGCCGCGATACCGGAGCGCGGCGCATCGTCGTATAAACGAATTAAAAACTGCTCGGTTTTTTTTTATATATATTATTTTATTGCGATTAATTTCTACACGATTTTATGCGTTGGTTACGAGAGCCATCGTCAATAAGTACTCACCGTCGTACAATTAACCACACGTAATAACTATTTTGTTTATCCGCGCATCGGCTTTTGATCCGATTATATTATTAAAATAACGTATATATTAATATAAACGTGCGTAACGAAATGGATAATTCGTATAGAGAACTGCAGCAGGGGTTTTCAATTGAAATTTAAATGAATACAAGCCATTTATTATAAACATTGGCAAATAATATGGTTTTACGAGTGGTAATAAATGAGAGAATTCGGTGAATTCACTGTTTTTGATTTTTTTTTTCATAAAGCAATTATAATTTGTATTTATAAGTAACGGTTATTGAACTAGCGATTGACTATTTTATATTATTTAAACTTTTGATAGTACGAGGCGTAGAAAGTAGAATAATTTTTTTTTTACTCCCTTGAACTCTTTCTGCATTTAAATGATTATTGAAGACATCAAAAATATTAAAAAAAAGGTTACGCTTTGAAAAATAAAATAAAATTTTTGACATCCATTAAAACATAACAAAAAAATAATTTATTCTTATTGTGAAAATGAAGTATCAATTATTGTTATTTGATTATAAAGAATAAAGTATATTATATTCTCATTCATTACAAAATTAAACGTCATAAGTTAGATTGTATGATGGAAAAAAATAAGAATATATATATATATTTTTTTTTTTGGCGCTTTTGAGAAAATCAAAAAATGACTTAAAGTACCAACTAAATAAAATTCGATAACAGAATTAAATTATGACTGTAAAGGTCAGATCACTTCTTTCAGTAAAATTTTTGGATACAGACATAAAAAAAAAGCCGCATCATTGTAAAACCAATACATTCCTCATTCTGCACAGAACCTAAAAAGAACACGAATTTATTTATTCATAAGCATAAAATAATCATGAGATAAATAGATAAAAAAGGTTTTGAACTCAAAAATATAAAAACAAATTTAAAAAAAAAATAGTCTAGCTGCACAATTTTCCCCGCATACGAATGTTTTCGAAATACTGTTTTTCATCATAATATTACTTTCATCGGAACAAAGTTTCCTTCTTGCCAAAGTTTGTTATACAACATGTTTTCGAATTCCAAATGTAGATCGTGGATAAAAAAATCTACATTATTTTCATGTAGTGCTATTATTAAAAATATTTCAGCTATTGTTGAATGTCATTTTAGAAAGACACTAATAAAATATATTATATCAATCAGGTCAGCTACTATAATTACTAAAAATCAGTTTACAGTACGTAATGAAAATGTCATACCTCATTAATAATATTTAAAAAAAAAAAAGATACTATTTTAATGAAACATGCTTGTGAATAGTAATATAAACGACAATGTAATGTGAAACAAAAAGCACCATCGAATGTAATGATATAGTCTTTTTTGTTCCAAATAATAATGAAAAATAATATTTAATATTGATAATTCATTTATAAACAATGAAATACATTATTCAATACATTAAATAGTATTTGCGTTCTAACCTATTTCAACCATTATTGATGTCAACATTCAACATAATCACTGTATAAACGTCGTGATTCACTAATAAATGTATACAAATTGATTAATATGTAAATTTAACATAATTGTTAACATTCGAATAACATATTTACACGAAGAACTCGTAAGCATCAACAGAAATTTATTATCAAGATGGCTATAGGAAAAACTTACATTCGTAAGTATTCGTATCACAATTTTTGAGATATCCTAGTTTTTTCTGGGTATTCCTCAAAGTAATCACTTACTTATGGTCTATATACTATCCATTATTTTCTCAAATTCATTTAATAGTAGATGGATAACAAAGTTAAGATTTTTGTTTTTATTGAGTACGTCAAAACCTATTTGAGAATTAACACTACAATTTTTTCTACAGTCTGAGTTTAACATATTTTCCGATTGGATTTATTCGGATTAATTCTCAACTTGGATAATGTAATGTTATGTCCTTTTCTTTTTCTCGCTTTCATTTCCTCTCTCCTAAAAGTGTTATAAAATGTACCCGATTCCTCTTCTATAATTTTATACAATCTTACACTAAGGAAACTACCAATTTCACCATGCTATCACTTATTAAATTATCTATGGAGATATTCATACACTTTACAGAATATTACGTTACATAAATAATTTCAATATTTATCTTTAATTTAATTCTAAGACCTTATCACTAAGTCATCTGTATATTTTTCACATTTTATATTATCCCATGTATCTATCTAATATATTATCTAAAACTACCTTCCAAGTGTTAATTAAATAAATAAGTAATTAATTATAGAAAGCTCTTTGTAATAATATCTTCAAACCTGCATGAACATTATTGACCGAGTAATGAAAGATAAATATTTTCAATTTGTACCGATATTACGATACAACCACGATTGTCAACAACTATACAGCAGATGATATCGGGCACTATTCATCGTAGTGGATGAGACGGCAGTAGTCAGTGTCACGATCGTCATAGTCATCCCCATTGTCGTCGTCGGTTGATGTTTATACTTATAGTATAACAACGCTTCTTCCACGCATAACACTAGAACGACGTCGTATCAAACGCGCCGGCATTTGTCATTAATCCTTACAGTCTCATTTGACGCCATATTACGTATACGGCGTAATTTTCTGATCACCGTACGCTGTATATCGTTTATGAAATTTCTACAAATATCCCCTCTCCCCCCGCTTACACTTTTCGCTGCTGGCGGGCACTTATTCAAACATACATCGATTGTAAAACAAAAATCGTCATTACGATAAGACCTTATCGCTGCGTGTATCAGTGATATTAATGATAATAAAAAATAAGTGAGATACGTACATATATACTTGATATTGAAATGACATTTATGATCTTTTTTTTTTAAGTCTGTGAAGTATTTAAGTTGGAACGCAATTGAATGAAGAAAAATCTTACTAGCATTTTCATTAACCATTTACGAAAAAATCGACTGTTAAATCGACGAAAACGAACGAAAATACGCTTTGCACATGACGGATGACCTTCATTAGAGAGCATTAGACGATATTCGAAATCAGATCTTGCGACGCCACTGATGTATACTCAACGTGAGCTAATAGCGTATGATGGCGTTACGAGTCTATAATAAAGATAAAAACACGTGTATATTTTATATAGGCAAACACATTATTTTTATTATTATTATTATTATTATTATTATTATTATTATTATTATAAAACAGTCTCGCGCCGTCTCCGCAAAGCTTCTGTCGAGAACTTTTTCCACCGCAGCAGGAGTGATGAATGGTAGGACACCAGGAGCAGATTAATTATCGGGAAGCTTTTCTACACACATGTGCTTTGTATGTGTGTGTATGTACGCACTCACAGCGGAATTCCACTGCATGAGACAGAACGATCGTTCAAAATGTCTTTGCCCCCTCTATCCACCATCACGACCTCTCACGAAAAGCTTCGTATTCATCCACGTCGTATAGTATAATATAATATACATAGACTGAATGGTATATTGGTAGAAAATTCGTGAGTATACGCCATTGTATATATATAATTTAAGTCCCCAAAAATCATTTTCTCGCTTCATTCAACATATATTTCAAAAATTCAACTTTGACTTTCTTTTATTTGTTTTTTTTTTTATAACACATTTACTAACTATATTGCGCATATAAATTATACGAGTAATATTTGTTTTTGAAATTTGATTATTAACTTTGACAAAAATCAAATAAATCATTATTTATACATACAATTTTAATATATTCCACTTGTAATACCTAATATATTATACACCACATAAACTGTTCCATGTACATATTTAATATTTAAAACATTTTTAACTAGAATATAAACACTATAATTTAAATCTTTAATACGATGAAATTATTTGTTCAGTCGATCCTTACTACATATTATACGAGTATATACACTTATACAAATTAAATTATGTATTATTTACGTAAATAGTCATTTAACATTTTTTTTTTTTTTTTTTAGTTACCACTAACTTTGAAATTCTGGTAATTATCTATTACAGTATTGTAGTTCACACGTTTCAAGAGCAATTCACCCTTTAATTAAGTCATTTACGTAATATAAATTGTAGTTTAACCTAAATTGTAGGTACATAAGTCATAACATTAATACATTAGGTATATAAAACCTAATGTATTTCCAAAAATATTTATAGCGAAAATAATACATATACGATAAAACTTCCTTTATATATAAATACACGCAATATATAAAAACAATAAAGCAGTGTACGACCAATGTAAACCTCTGTATTATATAGTGTTCGTACATTTAAGCAATATATTAAATGTCTGAACCGGATTGTTATAGAATAACAGTTTTAATTGGAAATAACTATTCCAATTCTAATCTCTATTCAGACTTATATTAATAATTGAATTATATGTAATATGATATTTGACACTCAAAGGCTAAAGTCTGAATTCGTTCAATGGCCGAATACAAAATAATTAGTATAATTAATTTTCTCATTTTACTCGCAACGCGTTCTGGAAAATTTCTTCCCCGCTATATATATGAGTTCGTATTTTAAAACTGAGGGAATAACGTACATAATATTAAATAAAATTAAAAATAATAACTTCAAAATATTTACAGGAACATCTTATTCGTCCAAATTTCTATCGCGATTTATTGTCATTTTTAGGTACCTTACAATGTTATGTCAATATTGCCCAATTTTAAGTGGCTCTCGGTAAGTTTATTTGGTTTGGTTTTACGATGAAATAGGTAAACATAATATATAAAATAAATATATGTGCCTATTCGGTATTATCACATTCGGTATTGATATAAAAAATAAAATACCTATATTATATGTATGTAGTTTAAACGTTTCCTAAAAAGTGTATCACTGAATAAATATCACGATCAAATACATTTAAATATAAAGCCATTCGACTTGGAACTTTAGTGCGTTACCTCACGGCTATAATGTAATAGTGTACGCCGCTGTGTACAGTGTATATTTTATATACGAGTATGTATATAAATAAATATGTATATACTGGATATACTGCTTAATGATAAAATTTAATGTGATAAATTTCAATGTTAAATTATCATATTGTATTGTTGTCACGTGTTTAAAATATTTGCGTTTGAATATAGGTAATAAATCTTTAAAATCGTGTTCGAAGTTCAAATTACCGCAAGCCGATTACATTATTACATCCAAGCAATAACAATAATATATTATTAGAATGATTTCATTGACTATACCTATACATCCGACTTTAAACTTGGTGCATTCTTAACCGATAAAAAATATGTATTACATCGAGATATGTGTAGCAGCTGAACCAGATTCATTTTAGATTAGTTACCTTGTAAAATGAAAAAAATCATGATAATAATCAATCATGATAAAAAATCATGAAATCAATGATAGTGCGGCGAATTGTGTATATATTGGTGTATGAATACAATGATATTAGGTAATATCATTCATATGCAAAATTAATAAATTGATAAATTTCGATATTGGTCGGCATAGTAATTGACGAATTAATATTATGATATTATGAGAAGATAATGGCAAAAGCAAATCATTGTGGTAATCATTTAAAAAAAAAAAACCTTTACAGCTAAGGGGATCTTTTTGCAAACCCGCACAATGTATTTATTTATTGATCATTCAAAGTCTCGATGTGTCTTTATCGAAACTTTATACTACGCTATATTTTACTTTTGTAAGTAACCTAACCTAACCTATGCGTTCTCGATCGAAGTATATATTTTTTAACGCAAAATATGATCTTTTCGCTTTTTTCGCAGCTGTGTGATACATGTTATAATGCAAAAATCTCCTGAAGCATGGTTTTATAATACATATATTTATACTCTCTTTGTGTGTGTTGTTTGCATTATGCATAATAAATACGTAAATAACGTCATCGGGAGTTATATGATATACGAGTATATATATATACAAAAAAAAAAAATAAGTGGTTAATAAAATCATACGCACGAACATGACAGTGCGATGCGGGTAAAAACCAACATATTAAACAATAATAATAACAATAATTCGTAAAAATATCGAATTTACAAACGATTTATGAAGACCATTTACAATTTGCATTCATAGAAATATTGTAATAATAACGGATCAATATAAAACACTTCAAAAATATTTATAATATATTGAATTTATTTCTTAGATTTGCTTTCCAATTTATATTGTACGGATATTAAAATGTACATTATTATATCCGTCGAAAACACTTTGCAGCTAAATATGCTAATTCAAATACCCAAATAGAATTCATCAGAATTCCTATATTCTGAATATTCCTATATTCCTATATACAATTTAAGCGGTCGTTCTCAAGAAGACTTCACATTGAATTCAAATGTGTTTTCAGAACACGGTAACGCCTTACTGCATCAAAACGCGTAGTGTCTATATAAAACGATTGTGAACAAAACATCGGTCATGTTATTTAAAAGAAAAAATATCACCAGTATTAAATATTGTTTTCAAATCAAAGACACAATGCTACAGTTTTAAAACGTTTTTAATCACGTAGAAACAATGTAATACATCGCAATATTCTTGTAAATTATATTTGTTTTTTATTGGTACATACTACTTTACACTTATCGTTTAATCAACTTTTTTATTTATTTTAGAATACCGTCCAAAATATCGATAAGTGTAATGTATAAGAGTGCATATATCTTTTTTCTTTTTTTTAAAAACACGTTACTTTTTGATTATTATACATTGAAAATAATTAAAATTTAACGCTCAAGAACATTATTAAAGACCTGGGCGTTTATTAATTCTAAACTTTTTTCAACACGTTGATTACATTAGAAATAAATCATATATATATATATATATATATATATATATATATATATATATATATATATATATAATGAAATTAGGATTACTAAAATGTATATATAAATATTTTAACGATAAGTAAACTATTAATATTCTATAACTCTCATTAGTTCGGTCTTATTTAATTATGTTTCTTTATAATTTGATACAGATATAATAACTCCCAAAGTCAATGTTTATTTACTGTTTAAAATAATTTTAAGATTTTTATTTTATAAATGTCACATTTAAAAAAATTTCTCATTCTGGACATTATAATACTTGTGTAACTTCTTTAAAATAACGACCTTAAAAAAAAAGACTTATTATTTTCAATTCTAAATTTCCGTTTAAATTATTGCATAATATTACTGATTGTCCAGAACTCCTCGAGCGCTTAAATTGTAGGCTAAACCTAATTATTATTAGGTATCGTATGGGTAACCTAATTAACATAAGAAATTAATCAGTATTTTTCTTCCCTTATATTAATTCACTATATATATATATATATATATATATATATATATATATATATATATATATATATATATATATATATATATATATGTTATATACTCCTGTGAATTTTCTTATGTCTACAAGAAATTCAATTAAAAATACAGATTTATTTAAGACTTATTTAATTAAAACTAATTTATTTGATGTGTTAGATATTACATTAAATATTTAATCTAGTTAACATTATTTTTATTTCAACGTAATAGTATGTACTAAATTATATTTTATTTTTTTAATTGTTTATTTAATATCTATGTATATAAACTGTGTATTTTATACAATCATTGCATATTTATAAATATCATTCTCCTGTTACTACACATAATTTTAATTTATATTATTGCAATTGAAATTTATAACCGTAAATTACGATTATTATTATTATTATTATTATTAAAAGGTTTTGATTGAACAATTTATATAAGTATTTTCTTGAGATTCAAATGAATAAAATTGAAAACGGGTACTCATTGGTTATTATACTATTGTAATTGGTATACACGACTATTCATCTGTTTTATTTTATTTCATTGAATCGCGCGTATGGTCTCTGCACCCTCATAAAACCGAGTAGGTTCCTATATCGTGTGCGTGTATACGCAATGATTGGTGTTGCGGGGGAAATTAAACTTTGCGTAAGCTATTAACAGTTTCGCCCGTCATTCGAGGCGGCCATTTTATTTCGAATTGTATTATTTATCGATTATTGTGTCAGCTGAGACCTTCGCTATACTGTATATATTTTTATATATATACTACACCGTTTACTATTATTACTAATTACTGGAGGTCTTTTTTTTTTTTAATACACCGGATTGGACAGGTTTCTTTTTCCAAGCAATTAAAAACTGAATCAAATTCAAATAATATATAAACTTATGACCGCACTGGACCAAAAGAGACCAGACCAGAATATTATTATTGCGGTACCTATACAAATTGTGAGACAACTATTGTATTACACGTATTACACGAAGTTACTGTAACAGTAGTCCGACACCAGGACGTTTAAATGTTTAACATTTGTTATTTAATTAATATAAAATATCATTTTACGTACACTGATGAATTTGAAAACAATCACAGATCAAGACAACTCGCGTTGCACAACACAATATTCACATTTCATAATCACGCATTCTTTTTATACATCAATAATGGGTTAATGTTCATTTTATTACTCAGACAATAGTTTTGAGAAATATCATTTCATTACTTTTCGTCAACAATAAAAATATAAAGAAATATGCGACTGCCAACGATCGACTAACCTAATGTCCTGAAATATTTTTACAAATAACACAATATCATGTAATTTATTCATTTTACTATCATAACGCATTTGTCGTGCATGTAAAATATAATTATCACATTGTGGTTTAATATTAGGACCGGATCGGACAAAATTTGTTTAAATTTACTGCCAAAAATACATGTTTATATTACTTAATCAATCGGACCGAACCAGATCGGATCACTATAAATTATAATATAAAAATACCGGCACCGTTCTAAACCGAATTATGCCGAAATCTAACTACTATCATTGATTACACTCACACTATTACTACTATTAATTAATACTACATTTACACGCGTCAGTAGTGTGCTGAACTCATGGATTTCGTTGAAAAATATTTTCGATTGCATTTATGTATATTTTCATTTCCCCATGTCGTTTTTAAATAAAGGCTTCTTTATTGTGTTTATGCGATTTTAATATAATATATTCATGTAATAAATCCCTTCCGTGTTGGTGCTAGTTTAAGAGAGCCCTTTCTATCTCGTGATAAATAAATTCCATTTTTAGTTTAAAATGTTATCCTTGAGAATGTAGCATATATAAAATATACATAATATTAATAATTAAATAAATAAAAATACGCGGTTCAGTACAGAAATATGCGTTTTATTCAATAAACGCACGAATAAAACATTTCAAAACATACTCTTGTCTATTCCATCAATTTATATTGTAAATAGTTTACAGCGTACCAAGATGAATTGCGAACAATTTATGTATCACCAAAAACACTTGATAGCAAAATAAATTTCTTAAATCGCACCGCATGCTTAAAAAATGCGGCAATTTTTTCTTCGAAAACTTTAATGATTTTCTATTACATCTCCCGCCTAATTTATCCGACAAAGTAAAAAAATGTATTTACCGTGTTCCAGTATGTCTTCGCGCATTACATTATAATAATATTGCGTCCAACCATCGTATTTTAGTATCCACGATTATCAAAAACATTCCTCCTTTATAACATTGTAAATAAATCATATTTTAATTTGTTCTCTTAACACATGACCACACTTTATTATTATTATTATTATTATTATTATTATTATTATTACTATTATTATTATTATTATTATTATTATTATTATTATTATTATTATTATTATTATTATTATTATTATTATTATTATTATTATTATTATTATTGAAATAACGAAACATAAATGCGTCGGTACAAAGTTGTAAAAACGTAGTACAATACATATTGCGCATACATTATGGTAGCTGTAGTTTAATATTATCATCTTTTTTTTCATTATTTATAATACTTAGATATAGTATTAAAGACTTTTTCTATTTGTCGATATAAAATATGGCTGTACTACAATTTTTTATACAATATCAGTGGCGTATTTAGGATTTTGTCAAGGGGGAGATATTTATTGAAAAATATTTTATTGACCTGAAGAGGTCTTCGTTCTTTCGCCCTTTACCATCACCACATTTCTTAAAAATATGGCGATTAATATTATTGTTACACGCACAAATTGATTAAACTCATTATTTTTCCAAACAAATAATACTGACTAATAAACGGTCTTATTGACGTATTTCCTCTATTAGATTATCCAGTTAAAATCACACATATTAACAATTGTAAATAAGAATATAAAAAACTAAAAAGAAACTCAAGGGAGGAATCTACTCCCCATATCCCCCCTCCCGTAAGTATGCCACTGTACAATATATGTATTTCATTTATTCACACAGTTAATTCGTAAACATAACGCTAAAATTTCCATTTGATTTCAATAATAAAGCGCGATTTACGAAGAATAATTTTACTATAAATCGACTTGTATGATTGTAAAAAAACTATCATGTGACGAAAATTGTTTTACGACTAATATTTAGCGTGGTTAACTAATTATTTTTATTCAATTAACGGTCATTAGCGAAATTTATATAAATATATTAACTAATAAAACTAAAATCAGTTTACAATTAGGAGAAATGGTAAAACGTATATTTTATATTTTTGTTATAACTATGAGTTATAATGAGTAAAAAAAAAAACAGGAATTTTACTTATTTGAATAATTGAAGTTACCGGCAAAATAGTCTATTTTATTATAACCTATGTAATTAATAAATCAATGATCATTAATTCATCTTTATTTATTAGTGAGTAACTACAGTAATTAATAATGTACATTATAGAATTTGCTCCTGTGCTGTTTTCGATTTGCACCGTAACAAATAACAATCCGTCGAACATTTTTTTTTTTGTGTTCCAAAAGCGTTGATAAATCGACATTTTAAGACCATATATTTGGCATGGAGAATTTGTTTACCAAAATCAAGTATATACTTATGAATAAATTTCCACGTTAAAAAAATAATGTTCGAATAATTGTTGCCAATGAAAAACGATTAGGAGGTCCATCAACGCGTCTGAAATAATCCTTTTTGAAACTCTAATGCTCCTACACACACAGGGATATTATTTTTAAAAAGGTACCGATATCATTAGTAATAGGTATTTTTAATGCAACAGTTTGAAGCTAATATTTCGGACAAAGCACAAAAAGGAAGGATTAGTTTAAGTTATTATCTTATAGTTAATATACTCAACGATAATATACGAGTACGCTTGTTTCACCGCTGTTCGTATAACGCCGTGTGACTATTAAAGCTTAACGCCAATAAAAGGAACGAGAAAGCGATTTATATGGAATATTTTGAAAAGACGGCGCGCAAAAAGCGATGAATTCAGTCGACGTGCAAAACTATTTTTCATGGAATTTTTAAACAAATTCCTTAGTTATTGTACTATATGTATTGAAAAGAGTGGAGTTTAAAGAGGCATATGAGTTTTTTAAGCATACGCATAAAATAAATACAATTTTAATATTCTAAATACATACTCTGGATACTTATGACTCACCGTCGTGTATATAGTAGTCTGCATATTATATCGCATAAAATAAAACACTCAAATTCTGTACCACTATACTTTGCACACCAAAGTTAAATGTAAATACGCGTATATCAGAAGTGTTTGCACGTTATGTCTGTGTACGATGTTCGTTTTGACAGTGGGACAGATTGTAGTGTAGCGTACAGGCCAGACGAATATCACACACCACAAATCCCTTCGAATGCGCCCTACTATCGGGCGTACGATGTAGAGGAGAAGAAGGAGGAGGAAGAAGAGGAATAGAGTGAAGAGGAATATGAGCTGTCTCTCATAATATACTGTTTACTCGTTGGAATCGCATTATCACGGTTGCGAGAGTGAATAAAAATAGAGAGAAACACATGTGCCATAAATACTTGTACATATATAATACCACCTATCTTCATGAAGGATCAGTAGGTATATACGTATGTTTATTGTATATATATAAATTATTTATATATATATATATAAATTTTTATAAGTATTCGTGTATAGACAGTGTTTGTATAAAGAACCAATAATTGTACACACGTATTATATGTGCGTAAATGTGCAGTATAGTATTCTATAATGTAAAGAGTAATAATTGATTGCCTAAATAAAAGTATACAGCGAATACATATTATAATACCTGTCTTCGCATACTCTACATTCGATCCTACACTTTCGTATTATCCTTTTAATGTCAAACTTGTCACGCATGATACAGGCTCGACCAACATATTAATGTTTTTTTTTATTATTATTATTATTATTCGTACCTACGTTTTTTTCTCTCACGATAAGTTTCACACCATAAAAAAATTAAACAAATGAACATATTATGTTTTTATCGGATTATCGTTTAGTCTTGTGTAACCGAAACGCACATATGTTATATCCAATAAAAACAATAATTTGTTATCAATTTACTCTGATGAGACGCCGTATTCAGAACATAATAATATTATAATATTGTATATTATTATGGAACGTTTCATGACAATATAGAACAATTCTAAGAGCATATTTTGAAAACCATCGTCACTGCTATAGATACGTTTGTAGAAATTATTAGGCCAGTAATATCATGCCGTGACCTTTTGACACAAACTAGTACACGAACATTGTTTTCGAATTTCCATTAGAAACTTGACCATAACAATCTCATTTGACCATCACACTTCTCGGTTGTTAACAAAATACTGTACGTTACGATAGCGTGGTGTTGTTAAAATAGTTTCGAAAATATTAACGACTAGATAAACCGGCTAAATTTCATTAAATATTCACTGTAAAATGTATAGTAATCATTATAACGAAAACTTAAAAGAATTAGCTAATAATAATAATAATAAATATAAACGTATTATTTTAATATGGTGTTTGAATGCATATATTATTTGCGATATAATAATTTATATACGGTTATCGTCATACGCAAAACTATTGATTATTATACTTGTTAATGATTAAAAATATTTTTCATTGCAATATATGAATACAACAAAACTGATATTCCGGGTTTTATTAAAATTTAATATCGACTATAAGAACAGATTAAAAAAATATTTGTTCAGCCCGTGAAACGAAAAATTATACGTCAATCTGTTCGACAAAATCTTCAAACTCGTAATCCATTACGAAGAGTAAAAGAATAATTTACGAAAATTAAAATTAATATAAGAAAAAAAAACACTATACACGAGAGAAAGTACACTACGCATCGACCAAAACACAATCGGTTTCAGTAGCAGTCAAATGACTTTATCATAGGTAGCAAAGAGACGGGAGGGGGGGGTGGACGAGGCTGATTTTCTAACATGAGTTTTGATCATTGATTACACAAGACATGATTTGTGAATATATTTATTTATTCTTTTATTAATAAATAGCTGGCAATAAACGGTACTTATTATTATTAGGAATCATAAAAAACCTCGTGGGTCGACGGTTCATATGATATACAATTATTATGGATTTGTATTTTCTCCCCCTTCTTTCAATATTATAAATATTGAATATAAATTCTTTCAATAATATAAAAATCGAGTGTTTGTTATACACGATTACGTAGTTATTACGGGTCGCGCGACGTTTGCACGGGGTTCTACATAGGCATTTCATGTACAGCTGTGCGCTACGAATCCACCGACATTCATGTGAGCACAATACTTTCGGTATCGCACGACAATAATGTATTGTAGTGACGGTTGAGCGGGCTGCGGTTCAGAAGCCTTCCTTGCAGTATTGTAATATTATTTAACGATAAATACCAAACGAAATATAAATAAAATCGACACAATAAATACATTTATAATATTTAGACGTATTATTTTATTATCGACCGAGTGTCGATTGTAAACTAGAATTTTAAAACACATAAAATATAGATTTAAGTATTTCAACAACAGAAGATCTCACATAAACAACTTGCTAGAACGAAATCTGAACGTGATAATTAGGAACAATTTGATTTTCGTGATGTAATATAACGATTTTGTACACACAAAAAAAAATTGTTCCAAATGTATGATTTCAAATATCGTTTTTAACGTTATTCTATTTTAAGTGACAATTAAAGTTTATTTTAAGCTTCATTATACGCATTTACTAATTGAATTAGATAAGTACCTAAAACAAGACAACAACACATTTTCGTGTATGAGTAAAAAAATATAGGCCCTGATAATTTATTTAGGTGCTCTATGAAATTTTCCTCCCAGGGGTCCCACATTCTTAAACCCGGCCTTGCAACGGGGCCATTATGGTTGTACATTGTAGTTAGCCGTTTATGGTGTTAGGCGTAATATTGTAGACGCACACGCATAATTATAACAATAATACTAACGTCGAACGCTTAGAATTTTACGTTTGACAATAACAACGTATAATTGACCAAGTAAAAGTTTCATTGTTACTGTCATCATTGCAATCGTCAAATGATAGATTATTACAATAATTCAGAAATTAATTCTGAGAATTTAATGGAATTTCCATTACAATACTTGTTTTGACAGAGTGGTTAATATTAATAATTATTTAAACGTCAGTCTAAATTTGAATTACATTATGGTAACGTCGAAATCGTCAGAGTATTCAAATCACAGCAGATATCATCTAGAACTTCCATATTTTTTTATATTTATATAATACATATTTTATTTAATTGAGAAATATGAATTATACTATTGATACTTTAAATTAATTTAATGTGAAAAATTTATAATTCAATTTATAATTTGTATATAAGTTTTTTTTTGTGTAACAAATTTGCGTAATTCCATATTACATACATTTTTTAATGATAATAATATGTAATATTTTTGTCATGCGTTTAAATAGTATTGGGAAAAATTGAAAAATGAGCTCACTAACGTAATAACAAGACAAAATTTGTTACCGAATTTCCTAATCATATAACGATCGAACAGTTTTGTAAGTAATACTCTTATTTTATACTCGAAATATTTATGGATTAAAACTTATTTGGTTTAATATTCGAATACATACATAAAAAAATTATTCCGAATATTTATTCGAATACGTTAACGAATATTCAAATCATTTTTAATTTATCGACAGTTGTAAACTAGTTTATTCATTTTTCAAATATCTGAATTTTATTTATTAATTTGAAACGTAAGTGTAAAAAAGATACACGGCGATTATCATACACGACGATTATTGTGGTAAGAGAATTCTAGGAAGTTTTATGATTCTTAAAATATATTTCATTCGTTATTGACCGCAACAGTTTACAAAATATTATATAAATTTTTTTATCTTTTTCTCAAATCGATAATTTTTATTTACGGTTGACGAATAAAAATATTTTTGGCGAATACAAATATATATATATATATTAGTTTTGAGGATTCAGAATACATTTTCAAACATTCAAAATATTCAAAAAAGTAGTCGAATACAAAAAAAAAAATAATACTTAAATATTTTTATTCCAAAACTTCACCAAGTCTGCGTTCTAGTCGAATAGTTGTACGTGTAAAATAAAAATAAACATTATCGTAAAACTTCTTTGCCCATCTCAGAATCTAAAATTAAAATATAAAATGTTAGACACCTATTAATATTCTTATTTAAAAATGCGTTTTATTTATGAATTAAAAAAAAGTTAGCCAAGACAAAGTGGCTATTGTTGCCGTTAGATTGCTGGAATTCAAACTTTTTTAAATAATCCAAAACACGTGGATGAAGTCAATATTGTAATGCCATGTTCAGACACTATTCGTAGCGTATCAATAAATATATAAATAATAATAATAATAATAATAATAATAATAATAATAATAATAATGTGCATGTGCGTATATTTCAAAAAGATTTTACCCCTAAGTATTATTAAATATTTTACGTATATATTTATATATTTTATATTTGTATATTACAATAATATATGTAATATCTATATCTTAAAATGTGTCGTATTGGTAAGTGTATCACTACTACCCGCTGTATAATGTAACAATAATAATAATATTATTATTATATATTGCGCGCTATACATCGCAGGATCTGGTTGAAAAGGAAAGGTTCCGGCGACGTCCCTGTAATGCGTTTTTCATACCGTCACACTAATGCATTTTTAAGTCGCTTCGACTCCGAAGGCGATAATGTTTTTGGGTGAAAAATGCGAAAACGTCGTTGTTATCGGCGTATTGCATCGACGAAGTCGAGAGCCGTCCCGTATACGACGGTGACACTCTCGCGAGAAAATTCTCGACAAGTGTTCATTAGAAAAAAAGGACTCTAAGAAAAAAATATATTTTTTTTTGTTGTAAATTTTGAATATATATATATATTTATTTATTTTGTATTTACCCACGTAAACATGAGGTTTATGTTACGCATAATTTACAATAATAGACTATAATAAATAACATTACGAAGAACAGGATTTTTTTTTTTTGTTGGAGATAGTTAAATTGTGTATACCGCGTAGAAATATTTAACATTTCTTTACACGCGATATGAGTTTAACCGCGTATAGTAGATTAGTCTCTCCGTCCTGTTACATAATAAACTATATCTTTCCGAAACACGACACTTCGCGATTTCATTCAGTACTTTATATGCGGGTTTTGCGAGCTATGTTCGATGATTTTTCTTTGTTTTTGATTTTCGATCAAGCGTCACATCCAGCTATTAAGCGTCTTCTGTGACTAAAAAGCTGTAAACGCGTTAACAAGATTCGGAACATAAACTGATTTTCATAAAATCGCATTCTTAATGATGCCCTAAAGTTTTCGATTCGATATTTCTTTATTCCTTTTAAGACACCAATACAAATTGATGTGTTATTTTTCATCATTTATTTATTTACAAACACTCAAGCGGGAAATAATTTGAATTAGTAACAATATAAAATATAATACGTATATATGAGATAAATAATAATAGTAATAATAAATAAATGCATAAATATACAGTATACATATGTTAATATTATAAGAATCAATGTGAATGTGATGAACACTCATTTGTTCTACAAATCCCGCTCCTGTAATTTGTAATATTTATTTTTAACGAGTTGTAATTTTCGCCTTTGTGATTATTCTTAATATAAAACACTGGTGATAAGTCAATAATAATTATATGTTTTGTGTATACATTTATAAATGAATATTATGTCATAATATTAAAAATAAATATTTTACTTTAATTTTAAATGTTAAATGGAGAAATATTATATAATTATTGTAAAGCTATGACGGGCAAAAATGATTAATATTTAAATTATTTATTTAGTAGCACACTAGTAAATTAGGTATCATTCGGTTTACTTAAGCAAATAATGAAAAACGATAAAGTATTAATTTTTTATGACCTCGCGAAATTGAGCTTTAAACTGTTTGTTTCTATGGTTATACTAACAAAGTACGTTGCGTAACACACAACTACTTATCAAGTTCTTCAAATTATGATATTTATAAATTATTTTTTTCCAATTTCGAAATCTACTTCAATCGCGTTTCCCTTATTTGAAAATATATTTTCAATTTTAATTTTCAATATGAGTACTTGAATTGAAAATGAGACCCAGTGGTTCAATTCTCGTGCGTTTTCAATATACAGAAATACGTATTAAAACATATAATTTATCAATATATATATATATATATATATATGTCATATACTAGTACAAAGAGTATTGCTCTCTTAATAAATAATTTAGTATACGGTATGTAACGCACATAGCAAAATACATAAGGTAATTACAGTAGCTGTTTCACGAAGAATAATAATTACAAAACGTTATACACGAAATTCGTTGATAAGAACTGCATAAGAGATAACGTAATAATATTATTAGAGACATTTGCAAATTGAAAAAGACTGTAAGAGATCCGATCACGTTTAGTTTTTAAATAGATTAACATAATTTTTCGCATATTAAAAACAAAACACGTATCTATCCACCCATACACTATTCACGCATTCATTATATGCTGTAATATCAAATTATGGTATTTAACACACACACACACACACACATATATAGTACAGACATTTCAAAAAGAATTAGTACGACTAGTGCTATTGTAAATAGAAAAAAAAAAGCTAAAGCATGTTCGGTGTTGGTCACATTTTGTGTTTGACTTGAAATGACGGTGATATAACCATCTATATAAATCAGAGTGGTCGCGTGATTGTAAACTGTGAGTGTACACGTGAACGTTCTTTTCACACATTTTCAGAACGTATACTAGAGTAATTCCAGTTAAATCCCCTCCAATCTATGTCAGTCGAGTATTATTTATTTTATACACGTGTCAATTCGTATTGAACGCAATATTCCCGTTTACGTACGTTTCAAAACTTTCGCATTTCGTTTATCGTGAAATTTCAACGTTTAATAAATACATATATATATATGTTATGGTCAAAGTGTATAGTTCAGGTATTCCAATACAATGTCTGTCAAATTCAGGTAAAACTAAATCTATTTTATAAATTAGTTACATCGCCCGGACATTGTATTACAATTGGCATTACAATGTCCGATTGTGTGTAAAGAAGCAATGTTAATCTTACACTAAGAATATTCTTGCGCTTTGCTTTGTTCATTTCATTCGTTCGTGCGTTTGTTCACGTCAGAGCCGTAGCGAGGGAAGGGCGAAAAGTGCCCGCGCCCCGGGCGCGACATTTTAAAGGGCGTAAAATTTAAGAAATTATAATAACAATATAAATATATTAATATTATTTTTGATTATTTTCAACGATAATTAATTCAAATATAAAAAAAAATTAATACTTTATTAGTTCCGTGTTGAAGCCAAGAGGGCGCAGTTTTAAATTTTGCTCCGGGCGTAATATTCAGTTGCTACAGTTTTACGTACATACACGCAAGGTGTTATTATATATAAATTAAAATCATAATGATTGTATGACGATAACCGTATTGCGAAATGTGAATTGCGATAATATGATCGACATATCTATAAAAATAAAGCAAAGATTAAAATAATTCATTATAGTTTTATATTACTATATAAGACCTGTATGTAAAACCATACGCATACGTGTTATGGCACGAAACATTTTATAAGAGAGTACGCGCTGACGACAAACGAATCCGTTAAAACGTACTACTGAAAGTAACCTTCAACGGTTGTGCTCAAGAAACCAATTTAACGATGAGTCGTCGTTGGTCCAGATTGAAATGATAGCAAATACTCATTAAGAGAAGCGGTCAGAAAATTTTCAAACCTTGGCGGTCGATGATATGGGCACATGCAACTGTAAGCAACAATTCAAAACAAATGAATGTGAATGTAGGGCTACAAGAAAATTGTGTGCTTTTTAAGTGTCGCGATAGCTTAAACTATGAAAATAAATAAACACAAATTAATATTAAAATAATGGGAAGCTTATTTTATTACTATTATTATTATTATTATTATTATTATTATTATTATTATTATTATTATTTTTATAATATAATTGTCCGTCGTGTTTTATAAGCAACCCGTACAACGGCCGGGCAATAATTTTCCACAATGACGATCGAAATCGGACATTGTATACATTGGCCGGATATTGTAGGCACAATGCCGGATTTGTATAATCACCGTGACAGTAACACGCACGTTTCGGTAAAGAGATTTTATTGCATCGATTGCCGCCGATATTGCGCTCGTTGTTCGGGGCGCACGGCATTTTTCCCCGTGGTCTACTCTCTTTTCACGAAATGTATTGCGCCACTGAATACGGACGCCACTACTGTCGGATGCAGCTGGAACACGGGACTTTATTATGCGGCGGATTCTCGGCGTCGGTATTGATTTTAAAACGGCCAAACCCGGGCGGAGACGCTCGCTCACACGCGGTTTGTCGCAGAACAAACGTGAACCCGCCATTTGCAGCCGCTATACGATACACGCGCTGCCTAGAGATTACGTCGCAACAACAACATTGGACAACCGAGTTTTTCGATGCCCCGGAATACTATTACGTTTTTATTTCCCGAGCGAGTCGATTCGAAAGACACGCGTAGGCCTCTAAATTATTATCGAATAACGTCGTTTTTATTCCTTACATTAAGTACTCGTTTTTGGAAAAAAAAAAAAACTCTTTTTCTTTTCGCCTTTCTGTTTTTATCGTTTGTCACCGCGCACTTCGTGAGAGACAAATCCGCGTGCGCGTTATGCGAGAGGGATAAAAAAAAAAAATTTTTTTTTTTTACACATTCATAAGTTTCGAGAGTAACGTCGTCGTTATAAGAACCAATAAACTACCCGACAATATGTATTCAAGTAGTTTTATGTTTTTCCTCGTCCGTTATACAATATTTCATAATCGTTTAGCAATGCGAACACGCGATAAAGCGTGTAAAATTGTTGTAAAATCTCGTGTTTTAATAATGTCGTATATTCCCGACTACTGTAGTATTCTTCTGTTTCCTCTCATATATTACCCAACATAATCAGCGGAACGATTAAAATTTTGCGACGTTTTCTCGTTGTACAATCACGTATACACTATATTAATTTTACTAATAATACACGATCAATTAACTCGATTATAATTGTAATTATTGCTATTATTCGTATTACACGTTCGTTTAAAGACACGACCCCAAACCGCCACCACCACCACCGCCGAGAGTATATTTTACTGAACTCTAATGCAATTATCGAATATTAATATGTTTTCCGGAACCAGTATACAAATGTAGCAGTGGTTTCCTTATTGAATCGACATACATCTTGAACGAGCTTTAACGCATTATCGTTAACACGTATTTTTAAAACATCGTTGTACAATTGTATTTAATTGCACGTTTAAAAACGTGCATAAAAAAAATAAATATATATTCTCGAATACACTTAAACAAACAGCGAGAATATTAATAAATATAGTCGTTACGCGTTTGTATTAATTAAATAAATAATACTAATCTGTAAATATTATTTCTTAACTAATATCAAAATTTAATGCGCGTTAAACAAATCACTATTTTCACTCCAATAATCATACATTTCAATATTCAGTTAAAAAATTAAATACAACAAATAACGATTGTTCACTTATTTATGAACGCAATGTTTGTTAATGATATATTCCCGTAACACCGATTCACCTAAAATCCTATTACAACGTCTTATTATCAATCACTTAGTAAAATTTACATATAGATATACAGAAGCATGCATTCATCTGGAAAAAGTAAAGTAAAATATTTAATTTTTTTATGAGTAACGCAAATTATACGTAATTAATAAATAATTGCATGTACAAAATATAACCGGTCTATTTCTTAATATTATTATTTTTTTTTTAATGATAAAATTACAAATTGGAATTAAAAAATGTGTTTAAACTACATAGAAATACTTTTCATTAAAATACATTTTTTCTCCTTTAAACGAGTCCAATTTAAGTAATGATTATTTTCATCCATATTAAATAATTTAACCATTAATGATAACTACATTGAATTTAGATGCGTTATAATTAAGTACGGAATAATTTATACATTATCTATAAGCTCAAAACTTACATATGTCAAAATCTAACTTTTTTATAAATAAGAATGTTTATTGCATTTAGTATAATTTTCTATTGAGTATTATATTATACTTGTATAGATACTATATTATGTTTATAAACCAATATTATAAATAACAAAAAAAAAAATTATTATTATTATAATTGGAATTTCAACATAACTTCAAATTACGTTCATTCGAATGGATTATATATTGTTGTAATCATGTACATATATACTCGTATACATACATTTTTTGTGTTATTTATTTATCCACATGTTTTGTAATTGAATATTTGTTTAAACGTCACGTAGTTTCTAATTAAAACTTTCTTTATTTAAATGTTAAAATAAAATATACTCCATTCAGGTTATTTATTCGTAATTCGTTATAGAAGATAAATATTTCTTTTCTGTTATATTCACATTAATTTTTTGTTCATAAAAAAATTTGGTAACCATTAATTAATGTGCAATGATAATTACGTATAACACAATAACTATTATAGCAGAAATTTGTATATTTTAATAATTATTATTGTAATTTTATAATTTGTATAAGATATCTGAATTAATTGAAAAGTTAATTAATAGATATTTTTATGAAAATGAGAAAATGAACGGTATATTTATTTATACGAATTTAATGGCTTACAATGATAAGTGCACATTGTTACAAAAACATTTGGCGTATTAAAAACTTAAAATAAAATGTTTGCGTCAATTTTATTTATTTTGCGAGTATATTAATGAAAATCAATTATCGTAAAAATTTCTTAAACTAATTACAGTTATTAAATTATAAGTCAAATAAATCAAGTGATTAAAAATTGATTAAAATTAAATTTAAACCAGAATTAAAATGTTTATATAAAACTAATAAAACTGTACAAAATATATTATCGTAAAATTATCGATGAGGAATAAAGATAACATAAATTATAACTATGTTATATAGACAATAATTATATATTATCTTTCCTATATTCACTTAATTTAATAATTTAATTTATATTAATATATATATGTGTATAATTTTTTTTATTTTAATTAAAATTTCAAATACAAATAGCTACCGTAAAATATTCGTAGGTACATAATAATATTAAAACTTCAAATTAAAATCACTGTATATTTTTTATTCCTTATGATTATTATTCTTTAGACTGAAAACAAGTTTTATTCAATGTTTTTTTTTTTTGGTATAAAATCAATGTGAATAATCACTATGTATTTTCAAATAATATTCAAATTGTACCTTTAATATCATAAAAAATATAAGTATTTTATAAGAATTATTGCATTGTAAATCAAACAAAATATTACAACTTTATGTCAATATGATGATAAGTTATCACATAAAAATATAAATTATATGTTATGTAAAAAGTAAACACATTATTAATCTGAAGAATAAGAATATTTTTTAATTTTTCGAAGAAATAATTTTAACACAGACATTTAATTACGTTACAAGATTCGATTCAAATTGTATAAAAATCCCACCGTACAAGTGATTTCCACAGTTACAGAAATTTTGAAAACTAAAATGAACGGAAAATTTGACTATCTCAAATGAGTTTGAAATAATCCCGTATTTTTAGAAAGAGCAGAGTATAAACATTTCTTCATCTGGAAACACAGACTCTAGAAGCTTCCAGAAGAAAATTCACCTTCATTCTGCACATCTCTATAATCTCGTCTGATTTGGCCTTTCATTCAAAACATTTGAAATTTCCTGTGAAATTCTCATTTAGAATTATAAGGAATAAAATAAATAATTACACGGTCAAACCTTGTAGGACGCAATTTATGATCGAATTATTTTTCATATGGACAATATTATCCGCAGGTTAAACGAGAACTAGAAATAAATGTTTGAATCACTTATTTTGTAACGAAAACATTTATGTATATTTATTTCATATCCGGAAATATTTTACATACTGAACGAAGCCAGTCAGGGCAAATGTATGAAGTATAGCAAATTATGGCAAAGTGGTGGATAATCATTTATAATTAAAACTAAATACATTTATTGTTTAAAAAAAATTTATAAGTTCAAAAAATATTTAAGAGAATTATGAAGACAAAAACTGATGAGTTGATACATCTACAATCTTAAACGATGGGCAAAACCGAATCAGGACAGGGTATTATATATTTATTTATTGTAAATTTTTAAACGGATGATGTCCAATGACATGTAGTTAATATTTCGATATTAGTATATTAACAATCTTTCGAGGCAAACATAATATTGATAATACAATAAATATATGATATAACTATGAATATCTAAAAAATTTATTAAAATAAGTCATAAACGAGTAGAATTTTGCCGAGATGAGCAGATCGATATTTAGATAGTTTACGGTATTCATAGTTTTATTAAAAGAGGGATGTTATACATGCATAAATAATTATTTGAAAGCTTAAATGAAACAAGTTTTTAGATCACGTACTATGAGTAGGAGTGAAGTAGGAAAAACGATTTAAGAAATCAGGACGTTCAATATTTCCGTCCAAAAATTTATATATACATATATATATAAAAGAAATACAAGTTTAAACGTATACGACGCTTTTCTAATGTTTCAAGGTTCAGAATAAACTGAAGTTGAGTGTGCGTACGGAGAGCGGTGCAGAGGTTCCCTGAGGTATACTCTATACCTAAATATTTAAATGAGAGGAAATATAAGAATTTTCACCGAATCTTTCCCAATTTATATTTATGACCTAATTGATATGGACACCATATTCACAAATAGAACGTACCAAAAAGAAATATACTAGACTTTAAAGCATATTTATCAGTAAAATCGACACAATTTCGATGTATAAAACCTAAGATTTTGTGAGGAGACATGTTTACACTAATGTTAATAATACGACAATCGAATATATGTCTTAAATTAAAATATTCAGGTCTTTAATGAATCCCATATTGACCAAAGAAGTGATAGCGTAATTAAAGTTTGAAATTAATATGGAGAAAGTCTGACACTTATTGATAAAATATACATACAAATACAGATAATAAAAACATTTATGTTTCCTACCAAGTCGTATAATATTTACGAGTACATTCTATAAACTACAAATACTTATTTCTTTTAGCGTTTTACTTTTTTTGATTTCGTCCGTATAAGCCAAGTTCCGAGTATATATGACGTACTGTTATCGTTACGCATTAATATTGTTTATATCAGATTTGTTCCAGCACGGAATTCGGGACTAATTGCGAACTGATCCGTGATTGATTTACTGCGCGTGCACAAACGTGTACTGATCATGGATTCGGATCTCTGTTGGAACGCATTTCGAACTGTCGTCCAAGATTCAAACGCGAATAATTGATAAAAAATGTTACTCAATTACTGATAACATAAATCAGGAGTATTAAAACTCCCAGAGGCGTCATGTAAGTTGGTCAAGCAGTCAGCGTCTAAATCCGCGGATCGTTTTTGCTCTATCACAAACCAATCTCAAAACTGGTATAAATACGTGTTGAAACAATCGTCTTACAGTTTGACATTGCGTTTTGAACGTGTGTTTGGACGGCAAAACAAACACTGCTGTCCATGTTCCCGCCAATTGATAGTCTAAGGGGAAGGAAGGGACTGAGGCCCTTGAGTAATATCATCGTTGAGTTATTATCCAAGACTAAACCATAAAATAAGAAAAACAACTATTATAGTAATTAGTATAGATCGTCGTGTAAAGGGTAGTAATAATTTTCATAACAACGAAAATATAACATTCCACGGGGCGTGTAGGAATACATTAAAAAAATATCCTGAAATTTCGGTGACGAGGAGTGGAGGAGAAGTGGCTGCTGGAACCACGTTGGCCTCCGTCATTTTTTTCTAACACAACTATTATAGTGTGTGTGTGTGTGTGTGTGTGATACAGGCGTTTGGTCTTCCGTCGATGTGAACGGGATATGACTGTCAAACGGAATTTTTACGAGTTTTAGGGAGAGGCATGCGCGTGTGTGTGTATTTGTTAACGACGGACGGACGACGAAGAGGTTAGAGGTTTAAGCGGTAATAGTCGCGGCGGCGGCGGCGGCAGCGGTGGATATGCGGTGGGCGGACGGTTTGCCGACAAAGTGCGCGCGTAAATATACGCAGAAAAAAAGTATCGCGGCCAACGACGACGACGACGACGACGACGACGACGACGACGAATACGTCGAGCGGCGGTACACGAGAGGGGCCGCAGTGGTAGCGGCGGCGGCGGCGGCGGCGGCGAACGGACGGGACGATCGATCGAACCGCTTTGACCCGGGTGTGACTGCCGCCGTTTCCAGAGTTTTGCTCCGGACGAACTATTATTTAATGCATGCAAACGCCCCTAAACACACGCGTGTGTGCGCGTATATTTGTTATACACTCTTTAAGTTATTGCTTTACCCAAATTATCAACAACTCCTATGTTCACGTCTCGCCACTGTTCCCGGTCCCACTACACACACCCGGCCCGAAACAATTTACTTTTTCAACACACCGCCCGACGCGACGACGATTCACCACCACCATCACCCTCCCATCGTGCGCGATGATGCACAGTGTGCGTTGCCGCGTGCGTGTCACTAATACTACTACTACTATTATTATTCGTCTCTTCTAAGCCCGCTGCCTCTGTCTCTGTCTGTGTCCGTTCGCCGCACTCCATAACCCGCCCGCGGTCACTTGACGAAAATCGGCTGACGATAATCGCCGTTATCGACTACCGTTGTCCGATGTATAGCCGCGGTGTGTTAAATTCGTCGAGCTAGTGAACAATTCGAATTTTTCACTCGCGTTTACCTCCATGGACGACACCAGGACTTATTTTTTTTTTCCTGAGAGGAAGGACCGTGGCGATATACTCTTCTTTCGCCAGACTAATACACTCGCATATCGTTACTTTTTTTTATTCGAGGTTTTTCATAATGATAACACGTATATTATCGGAATTTCATATTTCGTTATACTTCTCATACCTGCTGAAGGCGATCAGTTAAATCGTATGAATCAAATAGGTAAGCAAATGAAGAAAATAATGGCCCATTCGAATAATACAATCTCGTAATAGACTTGTGAAATAATTTTAGATCATAGTATTGAAAATCGTACACGTAGGGTTCTTTTTTTTTTAATTTTATAATAGACCAGTATCGTGTATACTCGATTTATTAATCGTTAAGTGTGTGTGTGTGTGTGTATATGATTTTGATTGTTAATGATTATAAAATTTCCTATGAACCCGGGATACTTTTTCTTTCCTGTTATTCATCCAAGATATTATAAGAAAATTGGCGATTTTATATTATCTATAAATAATTTTAACAAAACTCTCAATTTTCATAATTTTCTAAATCCTATAAAAAACTACATGCGTCCGAAATGCTTTGTACGTACATTTCAAAGCATTCAGATTATTGTACCTATAAAATAGAAAAATAAAAAACGAATTATGGAATATTAATATTTACATATTATTATGAATGTTTCGAATAACGTACGGATATCCTTTGATAAATTAATATTAATCCGTAAAAAAATTTAAAAAATGAGTATCGTTTTCTGATTATAAAATCGTATTAAGTGACGGTGTATTCCGCGGTATATTATTTTCTAGACGAGTGCACATAAACGAGTAATGTGACTGTCAAACGGGTAAAGCGAAAGTTAAGCAAAACCAAATTCGGGTAGGGCGTCTACTCTATCTCCCCCACCCCCATCATTGCCACTATATATCGCTTAATAGCAGTGGCGTATCAAAAAGATATGACGGACAATGATCCATGGTCCAAAAAACCCTTGGACTCTTAATCATAACTTATTCACTAGATAAGTCTTCTTTAAAAAAATACTTTTCCAACCTGATCTCAACACATGATAAGATTTTGGTGAAATATAGTACATTCAGTATAATTTTAAACGTTCAATAGTGCGATTCAATATTCTGTTTAGCTTTATTGCTTTTCGCCACTCAGAAGTCTCACTCAAACGCCTATTTTTCCTACCACAAGCCCTCTGACCTGTCATGTGTTATCTCATAGAGTCTGATTGACGATTTTCATAAGACTTTCTCTGCGGTTCATTACGGAGTTATCACTATAATTTTCCGACAACACAGGCGGTTTTACGTACCGAGCAAATGACTTCTTGTAGGAGTGGAAACTCTTAAATGGTCATTTTAGAGTTGAACGTGACGTTTTCCACATTTCAAAGGAGCCGCTGCAATACTTAGATGATGCTCTGAAGCCAGAGCGAAAAATATAATTTGTCTGTAAATCGTACTCGGCCTAAATCATAATATTATTCGCTCGAAAAAAATCACTATTATTGTTTTGACCCTTCAAAGACATGCCTACTCGTTATTTTATCGAATAAATGAATACAGCGAACGTTTGTTAACAAATCATTACAATAAACCTTTTTATATATCATAAATATTATTTTTCATTGTGTATATATATATATATATATATATATATATAATGAATGGTATAAAACGTTGATTATTGGGAACATAGATTTTCTCAGAAAGCATTATTTAACGCCAGGATATTATTATTTCATTTTTAATTTAACTGCGATTTGAACGAACTCAAATTTCAATTGATTACAAAGTTTAATACAATATATAGGCGTATGTAAATGTAATTAGTAAATTTAGTGGGAAAATGAAAATGACAATGAAATATTACATATTCGCTTTTGTGTATGAACAATTTCAAGCATATAATTAATAGGATGTCTTCTGACTTAGTCGAGTGTAAATAATAAATCAATACCCGGAGGAAAAACAAATTAAAACTATAAAATTATTGCAAGAATAAATATTATCGTCATTCACTAGGATAAATATTTAAAATTTTAAAAATATGTAATATTAAAACTTTATAAAATATTTCTGGGGTATTTTATTTTCTGTTTTTTTTTTACGGTGTACAGTAAAAATATTATACAATACCACACTGTATTATATATAAATGATAAAAAAAAAGTGATGAATAGTGATGAAAGACAAATAGTTATTTTACATATGAATTCATATATATATATATATATATATATACATGTACACACACAATATACATACGATTCACTCAGGCGATTTAGTTAACAGTTATGGAGCTGATTGGCTGGATATTCCCTATATAATTGATCAGTCTTCTATACCAGGTCGTTAAATAAACTTCATTCACTACATTACTGATTACGAACAGACATATCATTTCAAATTTTTATATCTTAATGAAAAAAATGTACTGTATTAATTAATTATCGTCTATGTTTATCAAACATGCAAATGCATCACTGCCTCTTTCAAATCAATTATATTTGCCTCCTTTTTTTCATCAGCTGCTACTATGAGATCACTTAAGCGTTCATCGCCCGTAGTTGATCCCATATGTGACTTAATTCTTTTAATGGACGAGAAAAAGCTTTCATCTTAAACCGTATGACTAATTTTTAATGTTTTTATAAAAGGTATTATTTTCAAAGTTTCAGAAAATGCTTCAGCGAAAATCTTTTAAAAAGCATGTATCATTGATTTAGCGGAAGAAAATATTTTACTTTTGTTTTACTAGTTAGCATACTTCCATAAGGTTACAGTTTAGATGTATACCGTATACGCATTAAATTTATTTTTATAAATTGTAATGATTAGAATACCAAAGACAGTATTTTTTTTTAATTAAAAAAAGTCTTTAATTATATTAGAGTACAATATTAAAATATTTTGGATTTTGAAAAAATTTATTGGTTTCACAATTACATAAGGGGAAATTTTTTTAAATAATTTATTTTTGTCTAAACATTTTCTGAGATAGAAAGTATTAGTATTCAGTTGGTTTTACGTGCTTTAATTTCCAGTAGCAAATTGTATTTAGTTAGTATCTGATATAGATTTCCATTTTCTCAATAATAATAATAACTTTTTTTAATGGGAGAGAAAAATTACCTAAAATGTTCGAGAAATTGCAAAAAAATAAAACTGGTAAAATTTTCATCTTATTCGTTTTAAAAATGTTCAGTTTTTTTACATAAAAGATCTGACAATCTATTATAAGCTTAAAAATATGATATTTTAACAATGTTTAAAAAAAATTAAACATCGTTTGTCATAAGTTTTTCTTTTTTAATTTTGAATTTCGAAAAACGACGAAGAATAATAATAAACGGTATTTCACTCAGAATCGTTATTCAAACACAATGATTGATCGTTCTTTCCACGTTTAGAACAAATAATGTAGAAAACAATGATTCATCATTAGAACAGTATTATTATTTAAACTCTAACAACACCCGATCAAGCGATCCACTCGAACTGACTTCCATAGCACTCGTAGCATATATTTAAAATTCATATTAAGAAGAGAAAAATAATAAAATATAAACGTTCGAAAATTAAAATGTACATATTGAAAAGCGACGTACATCCGGTAAACCGTTATATGTATAAGGTGACAAAAATATTGATTTCGCAGATTGTATTCAGTGGAATTATAAATTATTTATGAAAACACAGATACAAAGTTAATGATATTGTGTAAATGGCTTTGAACACATAATTACGTTGTAATACAAGTATAATTCATGTTATAATAATATTCGAGTTATGCTGCATAATATGCCGTGTAAAAATGAATTTAAGCTATTAAATTCACAGTGTTATACGTAATTATATTTTATGTTACATTGATTATGTGATTGGACTCTTTGAATAATACCTACCAACCTACCTCAATTAATATAATATATTCGGCAGAATATTTTAAAAGAGACATAAAGGAAAGCTTGCGAGTGAAATTATTTCCTTTTCCATATCCAATAAACATTTAATTATATTCAAATTCATTTTAACCGTAAACGATTTTTAAAATCTACTTTTACTTGAAAATTGTATTTTTATTATACAACAAAATATTAATGTATATATTAATATATAATATGCATAATACGATTGTAAGAGTGCATTCTACTTGTTCTATAATTGTATCATCTTTTAATTTAATTCTTGTTCTTATGTTATTTTCCCTACTGTAGACTAGGACTTTTGTCTTTTTTGCGTTCACTTTTATATTAGATAAATATGATAAATAAAACAAATCATATTTGAAGCTGAAAATATTCAGCAATGCTCTTCAATTTATTTGAATAGATTTATTTTCGAGTTATATTACCAACTCAATCCGCAGTGCAGAATCATTATGTTTTCTTTTTTCCATATGGTGAACATCGATTCCTCACTTCTACAATTTTGAATGAATTTAAATTGTCTTTTTTCAATACATCAATAAAATGCCATGCGACGAATGAGTTAACTCCACTTAACATAGAACCAAAAACCATTCGATTGCGTATTATATTTATTTTTATTATATGTTTATCACGCACATTAACTTTCAATAGCACACTTGTACTAATTAACCAAAAGTATAAAACATCAATTTAATTTCATCATCGTTTTATTATTATTCCACTCAAATATCTCGTGCTACTTTAACACCGCAAATAAATTGCTTACGACCAAATAACTTCGTCACTCATTTTGTCGTAATAAAAATGACCTAATACTATAGTCTACACCTAGCAATAAATTGTTTTTAATAATTGATTTTATTTATTCGCAAAAATGTACGTTTACTCTGTGTTATATTATTTTCATCCTCTCATTTATTTTTATTTTTAATAAATCACAGATTTATTGATTTTATCACAGTGCTGCGATCACTTAATAAGAGAAAATAAATCAAATATTTAAAAATAAATAACAATTATTTGCAACATTGTGATCGTAGTATATATATATTCTTTTTTTTTTTTAATGAAAAACTCGGAATAAATACAAAGCCGGCGTAGTTATACTTTACTATATTCAAATAAATTTGTAAATAAAAACTGTAAAAAAAAACTATCCTATGTATCATACGCTATAAATTAATAATACAAAATAATTATAAAATTTTCAATTCAATAATGACGTTATGTACTGCTAATTCCATTCAACTGAACACCAACTTACTGATAATTAGATTATGTGTTCGATTTCAATATTATTAATATGTGTAATTTATCATTATATCGTTTAAGTATATATTGTTAATATTCTAAAAATTATAACAATATTTAACATCCACTTCATGTATTTTTTTTACACACTTTAAACAAATATTACAGAACTCCTTTAAACAGATATTTCTATTTGCATGTATAAATAAAATTCCTATTTATTAATTTTTTTAATAATATTTTTTTCTCGAAAAATCTAAACGTACATAAATGCAACATAACTAATTATATAAGTATGTTCATTGTTCAGTGTAAAAACAAAATCGTTTGATAACTCGACTGAAACGATTCGTTTTATATAATGTTTTCACATACGCGAAAGAAATATAATAATGTACTTAGAAAGCTAAATATCGTTAATGAAAGAGTAAAAATTCTACCGCGTAGAAATTCATAACAACTTTTAATATTTTTCGTATGGTCTTCTTTCACAGAAACAATTAAATTTTTTTTTTTTTAAATAAAAGTAATAAAAATAGAGACGACATGTATTAAAATAGTAAAAAGCAAAGTATTCTTTATTTTAACAAATATTTACGTGTGTTTACTTTAATCCTCCTCGGAGGTATCATAAAAGATTTTCATCAATTTAAATGATTTTCCCTAAAGTTACTTTGTACCCCGGACACCAATGCCAATCTATTCTGTATATAATAGCACGTTCGTGTTAATTATAATGCATGTTAATTGCATTATTCCTGCTATTATAAAAAAAAGACATACTAGTAATTAATAAAGTAGTAACTTTTATAAAAAGTTGTTAATTTTGTGAAATAGATAAATTTTTATTATCATTATATTAGTATTAATTATTTAGAAAAAATTTTCAGAAAACATCAAATGAATGTTTTACAATTCGTGGAACGAACAACTATTTTCTGGAGGAAAATACTATATAAAGCTACGACATTACATTGGTTTAACCATACATTTTACAAAATGACAGAATATTTTTTTTCAATAAAAATATTTGTAGCTGAAATTCAATCAAGTTTTATTTTTAATATTTATCGTATTGAAAAGTAATGTAGTATTAATTTGGTACAAAAGGAGTAGAAATTTGCACAGAGACTTGTATGTATTACTTTTCAAAAGCACGTGGAAATAAAGACTCAGTCCAATCACATGTTAATCATTTTATAATATCAAAACTGTTTTAGGCAAAGATATGTTCTGAGTTTTTAATAGTTTATGTTACATATGTTTTGTTCAAACGCGACAAACCAGTATCGTTATGAAATACTTCTGAATGAAACGTCTATCGGTTTATAAAACAAAGTCCGGGTTACAATAACATATCACACGGACGAGTTTGGCTATTGCAGGATCGTATTACGCAGTGGCTATTCCATTTAAGTGCAACTCGTCGGTGGCCTAAGCGTTTCAGTACACAAGTACACACACGTACGTGATCATTGTTGAACGTGTAAATTTTACTGCGGCCATCCCGCGAGAAACGTTTAAAAAAATTGCCCTGGTAAAAATCATATCGTAAAATAGAAAACACGTAATTAATATCATTGTGTTTGTTTTCGGTAAAATATATTTTTACTACATAATAGTATTGTCGACGAAAGAGGTAGAGGTAATGTCCATTTCCCATTAAAAATGTATTTGTTTTTTTATACTCGTATTTTGTGCGACGGATTAAACGAAAATAAATACGATTTTCATTTGTACAAAGCGTAGGTACAGCACGAAATAAATATTTAAAATTCTACGGCACAGTGTTTTGTTCGTCAACATTTTATGTGTAAAGAATAAATTGTATCGAAAACGAATTTATTTAAAATTAAAACATTATATTATGAAAATTATACAGGTACAATGTGCGCGCGTATGTAAAAGTCAATACGCGTTCGCATAGTTTTAATTTCGTTCTCGATAATTACACGCGTATAACAACTAATGTTTCGGGGAAATCGTTGGAGTTGAAATTCGTTCGTCTCTCTGGGAATCCGGTCTGGGAGAACAAACCGTATTATAAAGTCGTTTATAATTCACAACATTAATCTATCGTTTCTGCATGCGTTGAACATGCCTCGTGTTGTAACCTTAATAATAAATATTGGCCGACAAAATAATAAAAAAAAAGTAAGCGGAAAACAGTAGTTTTCAACAAAACAAAAAATACTTAATATTAATATAATGGTATTTTTTTTATTCTCCATTATCTATATGTTTTTCAATAAAAACACGTCTATTTCTCTCTTTTATTACAATTTGTTATAAAAAAAAAAACACAAATAATAATAAAAGATTATAAAAAATAAAGGTCGAAGGCGATTTCATAGTTTTTTTTATTATTATTTCAAATAATATTAATATTTCATTTTAAATGGATTTGTATATTGTAAATATAATACTTTCACGAATCACGTCAATTCTTTTCAGTACTATATAAATATAAAAGTACTTTTCAATTATCATGACCTATATATTTAATACTTTTAGAAAAAAAAATTCTCACTCAATGAATTGTTGAAAACTATTAGGTAAGTATATTATAACCAACGGTAAATATTTAACTCAACTTTGAATAGTATTTCCAATGCACTATTCAAACTATTTTTTTTCTAATATAAAAAATAATACTTAAACTTAATAGTAAGTAAAACGTATCGCTGTCTGTGTCTAAGTAAACGAAATATTATTTATTTTGTAAGTGTTAACAACGATGTATTGATAAATGGGTGATCTACGAGTTATGATTTGGCTCTCAAGGCAGAGTTCTCCCTTCCTCTATACATTTTTTAAGGACCATTCTTTATATCCAATTGATTTAATAAAGATATATTTGTTACAGTATTAAAAGACACTACACATTTTTTTTCATTATATCTTTATTAATTTATATATATATAAATTTAATTTAGTGTGTAGTTATATATATATTATATATATATATATAACTATACACTAAATTAAATTTTCTGTACTTCACGTAATGATCAATAAACTGTGTCGACAAGGCAGCAATTCACCCGAAAGAGTAGTTCGACTTATTGTATTTGTAGTAATACATTTATACTACATGCACAGTGCAATGTTTATAAAATACACGCATTAAACGATTACCTATAAAAATGTTTTCATTTAAATATTTATTAAATATAATATTCCAGAAAATATGAGTTTAAGGTACAAATTCAATTAACAATCAATATACAATTTTTAAGATTTTACTGATCTTTAGTCTTTTAAACTTTGATTACAAGCAACTTTTATTTAAAATATCTTTAAATTTGAAATAAATATATATATAATATATATATATATATATATATATATGTGTGTGTGTGTGTGTGTGTTTTTTTGACAAACTGAAATTCGTTAAGTATCGACTACATCTGTTGTCAAATTTCATGAAGTTATATGTTACACTACAATTTTAGAGTAGTCCATATTTTTGAAGTTTCAATTTTTTTATCCAGGAACCCCCATTTTTTCATTACAATATAAAAGTAATTTGAGCTAAATTTGATCACTTTTTCTTGCCCCCTTTCTGTGGCACACGAGAGTTGAAAAATTGTCGAAGAGAACAGTTATATGGTTTTTTAAATTTTTGTTAAAACTAATAGCACATAATATAAAAATATAGAACCTTAATATATATTGTCAAAACAAACTTATTCTATTTTTTTATAAAAATTATATCGTGTGTTCACAATAGTTATGATTTATGTGATAATGTGGAGACCAATTTTATAATTAATATAATAATAAATTTAAATGATTCAAAGTAAGTAGTAATAGGTGGGTGTATTATTTCGGATAGTTGAACCGGTAGACAGAGTATATTTTAGCGCCACTGCGGCACTATTTGTTGGTACTTTTTAATTTATTTTATTTTCATAAGTAATAAAACTTAAAATCATGCATATATATGAGTATAATTATATATATATATATATATATATATATATATAAAATCAAACAATTAGTTCACATATTGGTTTAAGAACAATAAAAATAATTATTATGAATACATCTACCTACCTACCTACATATATACATACATATGTTCTATATTCTATACTACAAAACTGCGACAGAAATTATAATTGGCTATAAATCATTTGATTTTTTTTTCTTTTAGTTTAATACAAGGGCTTATAAAAATAATAATGTATTTGTTTACAATTTACAAACTCAAAAACAAATAAATGATTCTTTAAACTAATATTAACGCATGGTTTTATAATAAATACAAATACATATTTCTGTTTGACATTGCTTTTATAAATACTCGTATTTATTCAACAATTTTTAATTTAGATTAATTATTAGACTTAAAAACACATGTAGTATTTTTTTCATAATTTGACGGTAATAAGCTCCATAAAATTAAAATTTTATAATATCGCATACAAATGTTCATAATCTTCAAACACTCAATTTTCAACAAATGTTCAACATTTCTCGTAAATTAATTGAAAACGAATTTTTCTCACAACCGTGTTTTAAAATATTATAAATTTGAAATAATGTTTTTTTTTATAAATCATGAAATTTTATTACTGAGTGATAAGAATATCTGAGGAAAATATGAGTAAAAAAAAATAAATAATATTCACTGAATATTATGTATTTAACTACTAAACGTATGTGCATAAATAATTCAGTACAGTTTAATAAAATTAGATTTTTGAGGAAAAGAAAAAAAAAGTCTGTTTTGATAACACATAATAAAAAATAAAATAAGGAAATGATTTTTTTTTTAAGTTCAATAAACAGTAAACAAGTGTTTTTCTCTTTGTTGATTCGCGGGCAACGATTTCTATAAAAACGTTAATTTGATTTAAAACTCCTTCATTCTCAATATCACACCCTTTAGGTATTCAAAAACTTTCGTTTGATAATAATCTCCTTGGATATAACTCTGAAGGGCCCACGGAGATCGAAGTAATATATTTAGTGGATATATTACTAAAGAGTAAAGATGATTTTTTACGTACTCATCGAGTGTAGGTACTCGTATATTGAAGGTTTTGTGATATTGTTTCGTTACCTACTTTAAAAATTTCTTTTACGTTTTTCCTTTACCCGGATCAAAAAAAAAAAAAATAAGTGCTCGTCCGCGTTGCCTTTATACATCGCGTCTCTCCGAGGGCGGTTCACGACACATTCTACACGCCGATAATATCGTCGAAATCGATTTTCTTTTCTTTTTTTTTTTTATGGAGGCTATTTTAGCATTTTTCATAAAACAAGCAATTTAAGAAACGCATTTCATTGCGTTTACGTGTATACGCATTCGCATTGCGATACGGCGGTTTACTGAATAATTGATCGTTTTCCTCGAACATATTTTATTAAATAAACGTTTCGCGTCTGAGCAAACCATGTCTCGAAGAGAAAATCAGTTGAGGGACGATGGGCATTTACCGATACGATTTTTCGTTTGGTGGACTGAAAATATTCGTTGCCCGCCGCCCGTCTTGTGAACGCGGGGAGGGTAAGGTACGCGTGCGATGTTCGGAGCGTTTTTCAGGGGGGAAACTTCCCGAAGCAGTTTTGATGTAGAGTGCCAAAGCGAAAGTGCGCTTCACTAGTTAATGTCCTAGTATCGATTTTGGCGCGCGGTTGACTCGGGCAGCCGGTCGACCGCCGGCGAACGGTGGGAGGATAAGGATGGAAAGGAGATTTCCGACACGGACAACGACGGTGGGATGTAAAGGAGGAGGTACGGTAAACGGTGGGACGGATAAAATTCTGGCAACAAAGGGGCTTCTTTTACCGGGACCACGCAAAAGGCTTCTCTCTCATTTTCCCCCCCCCCTCTCTCTCTCTCTCTCCTACTCTTACCACTCACTTTCTACCACAATCCGTGACCCGTTCTTGCGCACAATTCCTCCAGTTCCCCGCCCCAACGTCTCTTACCAGTACAATATATACATATACCTTTTTTACCACCAATACACTGAAGGCAGGCTCGTGTTTCCTAACCCGCATTAATGATCGTGTTGGTTAAAAGCACTTCAGAGAAATTTCGACACACACACACACACGTGCGCTCGCCAGATGTATACAATCAGATGTGCATCGGACGTACCCCATTTTATAAATATAATAGAAAAGTTGTGAAATGATTAAATTAAAAATGCGTGACGCAGTGTTAATTAAACACGAGTTTATGTCATGCACATAATCTTACATACGTCAGCGAAGACAACCCCCCCCCCCGTCAGCGACCATTCACTGTTACAGTTATTTTATAATATGTGCTTATTCAACAGCGTCGAATCAAACTTATTATTATTACTATTACTGTTATCGCTATTAATTATTAAATATCGAAATGAAATATAATATCGAAATTTTACAAAATAAATTGTTATTATTTAGTAAATGCGTATTACGGAAACGATGTTTCAGTCTTCGGTGATTTAATAACGACTGAATCGTTCGACGCGTAGAGTTTTTTCTTTTTATAAGACAAACGACTTTAGGGGTTTTTTTTTTAAATATTTTATTTAAATCAAATCGACGAGTCATCCAAAAATATTTATTTACTCGACTTTGTACAAATAACATACGTATATTTTATAATCTTCATATTGAGAATTACATAAAACTTTATTTCTTTATACGAGCCCATTTTATTTCAGTGGTGTTGGTACGCGAAGGTTTTTCCTTATTCCAAGTATAATAAGTACGTTGAATCCATGTCCCCTGGGAATTGCAGTCGTGGATTCGCGAACTGAAAAAATCGTTACTACAATAATTTTATGTCGTTATATTTTAAGAAATGTGCTTCCTTAAAAAAATTTAATTTATTAACAGTTTTTTAATCATTTAAAATATATATATATATGTATAGTGTAAAGATTAAGTATCTGATAATTTCATAATTAATTTACTGATATTTTATGGAATTGATGTTCAAAAATAAATAAACAAAAATATAAATATTACTTTCGCTTATATTTACCAATAAAATAAGCACCTATCAATATGTATAAAAAAAATTTTTCTTTTTAATTAATTGTTTAAATTAACCATAATGTAATTATCGCTTATTATTTTAAAACATAATTTATTCGTTTTAGTCATTATATAAATCATAATTCTTACCACGTATGGTGTGGAGTTTTTAACAGCCTTTTATTCACAATTTCAAACAACTATACTTTATAGTCTATGACCTATGTCATTTATATGTTAAATACTAGGATAGTAATTGTATAATTATTTAATGTTACATTTGAAATTACAAGATCTCTAAAATTATAAACTTAGATACTTTATATCTACATTAGATATATATATATATATATATAATTATTCTGAATTTATATTCCTTTATTATATTTTGTTTTTTATTTATTTATTTTTTATAGTAGGAAAATTCTTCAAAAGTAATATATTGCAAACTGGATATGTTTGCACCGTATTCTCGTTATAATTTACTATAAAAAGTTCTTTTTGGGATGATTAGTATAACACTAATAATAACACATACACAATAAAAATACGCAAAACTTTTAATTTAATTAATATATCGACAAAGTTATCCTTTATTGAATGCATTGCAACGCTCGTCACCCAAGAATTAATTTTCGGGTCATCTTCACTCTTATGTATCATAGCTTAACATAATTTACAATAATTATTATTAGTCAAATAATACTTGCTGACTATGAATTTTATTATAATAATAATTGTTTTTATTTTATAAATGTTTTTTTAACCTAGTTCCAAATTATAATAACATTTGATCATTGCGCCAATACATATATCAATACTTATTACAATATTTGTTTATTAGAAAATCTAAAAATTCTTACAACACATCACTAATCATAATTTATTTTGGATATACATTTATACTATTATATATATTTTTTTTTGTAATTCAGAAAATAATAATTCTAGAGACTTCTAGTCATCTCAATTTTTCCAGCAGAATCTAACGCATAATTGACGTTTGAGTTTATCATACACGAATTTAATATAAATCCTCGTATACACTGATAATTTGCCAACGGAAATAACATTAGGTAATGTTAAACTTGGCTCCGTGTGTTAAAATGTCAAGTACATGCCATATATATATATATATATATATATATATATATATATATATATATATGCCGTTAATATCATCGCTTCATAGTTTGTTGACGATGAAGTTTAGGTGGTTACAGAGTTTCACCGCAAAGTTGTTTCCTGTGTATTGATCTCGATGGTATTTTTTGTCGCCCGATGGATGCTTATCTATTTTTTTATAATAATAACACAGCTTCGAGATTTTTTTAAATATGTATTAAATGACAAATTGCTCTTTAACATCATTTCATTTAACCTTTAAGAACTACTTATATTATGAATTGAATTTGTCATTTCAATTTTTCAACGACTTTTGATATTATAAAAAAAAAATCAATATAAGCACTTCGTTTATATTTGTATAGTTGAATTATTATAATTTATTAAATATTATTCAGACATTCATCCAATTAATTGTGTAGATAACTATTGGCATGCACGAGCCCGCTGAATAAAACATACCTGTACATTTAAGTGTATAACAAAATGTATAATATATTACGTAATTTTAAATGGTTATTATAACTTTGTTATATTATATATATATATATTATAACATTGTTGGAATATTCAACTCAATTTTGAATCATATTCTCTGCAGAAAAAAAAACATGACTTAGAAATAAAATAAGTCATGAACCCCATACAGTACCCCAACAGTAGTTTGGAAACGTTAATTATTCGTTAAAAAACTGACGGCATTTAATATAATTCAAGGAAATATCAACAACCTGGACGATGAAAGTTCTTTAAAGTTTGTTTTTTTCCAATTGCTTACTTTCCATTAAATTATTTTGAAATTTATAATTTTTTTTAAACATTTTATTATAAACAAATGTGACGATTATTGTTTTTATTAGATTTTTTTATTCAATTTATTAATTATTTTCCGGCATAATGTATAACAGTAAAATTAATAGGCATCAATTTTTCTTTTTATATTTATGACAAAAACTTTATTAAAAGAAATATTAGTGTAATGATAATTGATGAGCGTATTCACAGTGGGATAGTGAAGAGACATCGCCTTTTCCCCTCCTGCTGAGTGATCACATTGTACTTATTTATTTTTAAAACGCAATTCAAAATAAAAAAAGATTAACCTACAAATTTTATCGGAAATATACAAGATAGTTTTTTTTTTTAAATTAAAAAAAAATGTTATATATAAAAATATACCATATAATGTAATTGATTATTTAAGCTAAATAATTATAAAAATAATTTAAATTTTCTAAATAATAATAAGTAGACATTAATTAAGAAAAGAGAATACAAATTAATTTCAGTATCCATGCGTGTAAAATTTATTATTTTTGACCCATCTAAGAAAACAATTTTACCCCTTACCTTATTGAAAATCTATAGCTGCGTCCAAGCGTAGTAGGTAAAAGTGTATTTTCAAATAGTTATATCTCTTTCGCGTATTAAATTCACTATTTATAGTGAGAAGAGTGTCTGAATAAAATACGTTTTCTGCGCGTTAGTTGATATTATATTCAAACCAAAATAATTAATTTAATAGCACGTAGGAGTTATACGAGAGTATATGTTTTATGGCTTAATAGAAACAGGAAGGCAACAGCAATAATATAGAATATGAGCGTTTTAAGTAATTGATTTTGAAATACATAGGATGGATAAATTAATTTTATGAGTTATGAAATGATCATGCGTAGACACATGATTATATCCTAAACTGTTTGACTATTATAGAATATAATTGATTTTCTTTTTTCTACATATAGGTAAAATTGTATTATACTCGTATTATGACATTTTAAAATTAATAAATATTCTGCTATAATAAATGTATCGAAAAAATACAGAACCGAAATACATCTCGCGTTGAATTCGATAGACACACTGCTGCAACTTTATTAAAATACGCGTTTATTACTAATTCCCCAACTATTTTATTTATTGTTCGCTCTATCGCAAATTTTCTGTACCGATGGGTAAGCGCATATTATTCAAGTTTTACATGGGATAGAAATGTTGTTCATTCGAAAAATATAAAATGTCGATTGCGTAATTAAATTTAAAACCAATTCTGCAAAACATCGTGTTCAAACGGCAGATAACTGTGGTATAACCAATACGTTCAGTGTACAATAATAAATTTAATTCGTACGTACATTAATTCATCAGTGAATTGCCCGCGGGATAAATTATTTCCTAGTACCAACAATTAATATAATAATTATAAATCTTGCGCCGATCCTAGAATTGTATCCCTTTGAGTCACGACACCATAATAATATTAACAACGGTCGGACATGAAAAATGTTTCCGAGACATAACCGTTTTTCATTTCCGACGAACTACGCGTCCCGTCCGTCGCTATCCCGTCGTCGAAATCGACGAGAAACGTCTCTACTACTACACGGCGTATAAAACGTTCCGTTAAAAAAAAAAATAATAATAATAATAATAATAGTAATAAAAATAAGAGGAAAACAATAATAACTCGCAATACACGTAAGAAAATTTAAGATGCCTATAAAATATAAAATAACCGGCGCGCGTGATACGACCACCGCCGTCCGACTTTCCCGAGCGAAACGAGAGAGCTTGTGGGGAGGGCAATGTGATAAATCGTCGAGACTCACAACGGTATTTCGAACACGTACCTACACATACACAACAAAATTACCTACACGCGTATAATATATATAAAACATTCAGACAGTTGAACGGCACCCATTACATCTCTCCAATTGCGATTAGATTTCAATTAAACGCCAAGTCGGTTTTTGGTGGTAGTAATACGTATGGGTACGCGCATATAGTATAATATAAAATACGCGCTCGTGTTCGTGTTACGATTGTGACGGGTCGGAGGTGAAACGTGCGGCGATGAACGCAGGATTAATGCGCACCGACAGTGGTGAACACGCGTCTAACACCGTGTAATGACGACTTAACAAACATATATCACTGATGACCAGAGAGGAAATTCTTTTATTGACGAGAATATATCGGATCGATCGAACGAATATGCATCGATGATAGAAAGAAGAAGAAAAAAAGTCTGTTTTTATGCGTTTATTGATAAATTTTTACGTTATTTTTTTCGAATTCGACTGGTAATTTCAGAGATCAGAACACGTTCGAATAAACAAACTCTTCGGTTTTATTATATTAATACGGATTTCAATTGCCTATACCATATTACTTTGTCAATAGGTATAATATATAAATCAATCAGCTCGCAAAAATCGATGGGCCCATATAAATATATAGGATAGGGAAAATGCTCCTGCATACTCCGTCCCACAAATAAATAATACTGCTCATTATTATATAGGCCGTTATACATTTTTGCTTAAATAATATTCATGTTAAACGATAATAAGTAAGACCAAAATTATGTATGAATTTGTTTGAATGTCAATTAAAACTTCTCTTCCGAGTTACCCATGACACTTTCCTTTCGACAATGTTTCTCGTTTATAAAACCTCCGCAGTATTAAAAGAAAGTTATGAGCATCAGTTAAAATGTGTAATTGAATATTCATAAGCTTTGAAAACATTTATAATAACTACAATTACTACATAAAGCAATAACGTGTCTTCAATAATTTAACTAAACGTTTAGAAGTGAACACAACCATCGTCAAATTAAAAACGTATCTATATTAATAACCACAATATCTTTATATATATAACAATATTATATAATACTTATATATATATAATTATTATATTACAGTCATATAAAATAAAAACCAATCAATTATATTTTTTATTTTTTTTAAAGATATAGGATTTTTTTTTTTTTTTGGTAAGTACTTAATGGTAGAGACCGAAAATGTTTAGGAATTGGATTTCTTTTATTCAATAACCGTTTCTATATTAAAATATAAGTAAACATTCAATTCGTTCGATTAAATATGCGTTTTTAAACTAAATAATATATAAATTACAACAGTATTGGGTAAAATTCTATAAGTATTATTATTTATCTTATCGTGAAAAAAGTGATGGCTCATAATTGAATATTACGCATAGACCGTGTAGAGGCAAGTGTGTGGGAAGAGGAAAATCATCACACTTCTAGAGAACTGAATTCATAATGTACCATTGGAAAAAATTTTGAAGACAATTGCTTTAATGGCGGAGATCATCTGTATATTTAAGACATTTTAAAACCTACTTCGATATAATAATACGGTTAAATAAATATTTAAAAAAAACGCATTAACGAGGAATATTCGACGAGGCCTTTTTTTTCTTTTTTTGTTATTTAGGGAATGAAAAATTACAAATGAAAATAACCTTTACTCCGCAAACATCACATAATTTTGGATAAAATGTTGGAGTAAATATTAACAAATATACAATTAAAAAATGACATTGTACGACATAATATATTCCAATATATATTATATTTATTGTAGTAATATGTAAAAACGAAGTCGAGCACGTCAGTATCCGAGTATATCCCTTTCGTCACATGTCATCATTATAGTAATATTAATTACCATATATTCTTGAGAAAGCATTGTTGACGTTTTAATGTAAGCCCATTAATGTAATCTATACATTAATGTACAGTATTTTTTGATACGTTATTTAAAACAAATTTGATTATCGAAATTTATCAGTCCTTATAGACTGCTCCATCCTAACTTTCAAATTTTTTATACGTAATTATTTAACAGCCAACACGCTGAAAAATTTAAGCCATTTTTCATGGTATTCATGCGGATAGTTTTAGTATAAAACTACATTTACTACGCGCCCTTAACAGACACGCGCCCTTAAAACCACCCACTTTACAAAAACATAGTTTTACAACTTTTTATATGCTCAATATTTAACAGAAATTTTAAGCTACTTTTCAATAATTGAAATTACTATGGTTAGTGCAAAGGACAATTTTATAATAAAAAAAATTGATTTGCAATTTATATCATGTAAAATATTTTAATTGATACCTACTCAACGTATCTTAAATACAAGAAGTGATTAATGAAATAAATCGAAATTATAATTGTACATCATACCCACGTGAATATGATTTACGAGTATAAAAATCAGTAAAAAAAAAAAAAAAAAATACGTAAAACGTATTTTTAACAAATGCCTTTAATATTCAATCATAAAAATTTGCATTTTATTAGGATTAATTTTGGAATAACTTACAAATTTAAAATGTATGTAATGGTTTTTTTAATCTTTATTAAAGGCCTAAATCATTTTTTTCATTTTTTAAATAAAATAATAAACATTCTAGGCTTTACTTCCAATAATAATTTAAAAAAAGGAAATTATATTAGTTCAAGGTCGTAAACAAGGTCTGAACACTGTATGTTTATCCAATATTGTTGTAACGAATTATTTTGTTATTCAATTTCTGATAAAGCGAAGCAATACAATATTAACTGTTCACGGGCATAGCCGGGTAATTCAGATAGTATGAAAAATTTATCCAAATCATCTGCACATTACTTTGTTTTGAAACCTTTCTTTTTTTTACATGAAAATAATATCCAAGGATTATCAAGATCATTTTTCGTGACATTATATGAAAAATATATTTAAAAAAGTAAACTGTCTTTTGTGATTTAATAGCTAAAAACAGGATTTTTGTGCAATTAACGTCAAAAAAATTTGCAAAATTAAATCTTTGATATATTAGGATTTTTTTTTTTAAACTTTGTGTAACATAATTAGTTTTGACGATTATTTTGACAAAATAGTTATTAGAAAACAAAAAAATATGAAGTGACGATTACAAAATTACAAAAGCAACCCGAAGCTGTGGAAAAAGGACAATGTAGCGAAGATGACAGTAAAAGATTTAGAGGAGAGAATGTCATGGGCATTAAATGGAATTTTGAGGGAATTGAGTAAAGTATTAGGAATTATATAACAAAAATTTTTCCAGTGTAATTACTTCAAATTTTACTTTTAATACTATATATTTCTTTTAATATGATTTATTATTGTATCTACGAGTATTAGATATATGTAATAAATATAAAATTTAATCTAATTTACAATATTTTATTAAAATTTATTATCATGTAAATTTTATTTATTTTTTTTTATGAAATTGTATCTTTGTCTGTTAATACATGTTTAAGTTGTGAAAATGCGCATTCAACGTCGACACTTATCATTGGATATTATTTATAGGAGCTTATAATAACAGGACTTTTATATGAATCGACATTATTTCTGTTTAATAAAACATTGTATTGTTTTAAAATATCATACCCGGGGTTTTTAAATTCAAATATTGATTTAAATTATTCATAAAGTATTAGTTCCGTTTCATTTTCAGTTTTCTTAAGTCTATCTCCCATTTTTTCGACTATATCTATTTGATGATTTTAAGTTAGATTTTGCATTTCAAATTGTGTAATTGAATCTGAAAATTGAAATAAATGTGATCGAACAAATGCTGATATGATAGATGTTGTACTCAAAATTGTTTTTACTTTTTTGACAAACGGACGTCATATTCTAGATTTGACATTAATTCTTTAAAACTACAATTTTATGAATAAAACGAAACGGCTTCTAACCATGTTTCCCACCTCGTTATTACAGATTCTGGAGAAAGGCAACAATCCATAACATTTTTATAAGCACTTATACAGTGAGAAGCTTTTTAAAAACTTTTTAATAGATAGACTATACTACATTTCTATTTAGTTTAGTCAATAATAGCCATATAATAATCATAATATCATCGTTATCTTTATTACATAAAATATGAAAGTCGAACAACACTGATGAAGTAACACAAATTACAAATAATATTTCTAATATCTCTAATGATAGAGAAGAAATAAATTACAAAAATACGAATTCGGACATTTTAATGGAATAAAATTTAAAATATGCATTTTAATGCGAAAACCCAGAAACGTGTAATTTTGTGCAAAATATAACTTTATTCAAATTAATCTACTTCACTTGATTTGGATTTATTACTTTTTATTTCTATGGAATTTAAAACAAGCAATAAAAACGTGCAGTTTCACGAGTCTTTAGTTATCACTTATAACAATTACTTTATTGCACGTTTGTACCATTTAATCCACCACAGTAAATTTTGACACAATGTCCACAATTCATCATGCTACGTGTCACATACGTTTTAAACAACTATTGTGAGCGCTTACCATATTTAGTATATTATATTATCGTAAACGAAATTAGGTGTACGTATAAAAATTATAAAAACAATTGTCACGACACAATTACACTAAATCATCACTTGTATGGTTATCTCGTCGCGTCTAAACTAAATGGACAAATTTTAAATTACAATGATGATGATGATAATGATAATGACGATGATGAACACACGATTATACATCATAATTTTTATATTTATTTGTACTTGTTTCAATAAACTAACAATTCCGTTGCAAGACCGTATTTTGCTATTGCATTAGGAAAATTCTAAATAAGAAAATTTAATTTATATCCTCCAAAAACTCGGTTAAAACCCTAATTAGTGTTGTAACCTGCAATATAAAATAAATAACTAAATGTTATTTAACTGGTGAAGAAGAGGTATAAATATCGACTACACTTTTAGACGCAAGTGTGAATGAGGTACGTTGCACCGTTTTTCTAAATTGAATAACCACGATTAATCACAAACGGTATATTGATGTTTAAATTGCCATTATAAATAACAATCCATATTGAATCAATATCAAATAGTGTGTGAAATTTAAAATATTTCTTTATTTTATAGTCATGTAAGTCATCGTCCGCGATACTCGTATAACTTTACAAAATCGTTAATTTTGTATATTATTTGTATTTATATAGACAATTTACAACGTACTAACTTACTTGCAGTAATTATTTTAATCGTTTAATATTTGATTAAAATACTAGCATGTATTGTTAGTTAAACTTTGAATTTTTATAACACCATTATGATTTAACAAGTCAAAAATTAAAAGAGGAGTTTGAACCCGCTAAAGCCCCTTCGTGTCTACGGCCGTTATCGTATGACTTTTTAATTCTCAGACGTACGATTCTCCAGCCCCGCCCCTAAAACATTTTGAAATTTTTTTTACGTCAGTATTTAGCACGGATTTTGCATGAATTTTCATAACTAATCACTGAATTTACATGTCATTGATTTAAGTGCAAATTCCCATTTATTGTGGATGGATTCAGAGTCACGTGTCCCCAACCCCACTCATAGTTAAATAATGCAAATATCGAATCTTTTCTTACGATTAATATTTAACACGTATTTCGCATGTCTTATCAAGACTTTTCTCGAAATTTGTACGACATTATTTCTCCCTTTCCTCCAATTCGATTTGACGTAATTTGCACACGTGTCTTCAGTCCCACCCGTAATTAAATAATGCAAATATCAAATATTTTCTTACGTTAATGTTTAACACGTATTCCGTGTATCTTGTCAAGACCTTTTCCGAAATTTGCATAACATAATTTCACGCTCGAAATCGATTTTACGTAATTTGTAATGTACAATATTTATATTTTTAAATGTTTTAATTAAATAACTTTCTTTTATTAAAATAAATACTCTGATATAATAGACTATAATATGATTAATTGCATTATAAATTATTATACAGTAAAATATTTATTAAAATAAGTCAATAAAAAAAAACCAATGTATACGCAACGCAATAGTGTATATGGAACAAAGTACAAATATTCAATGATCAAATAGAATTTTCAAATATTTTACTATATCGACTCAAAAGACATATTTTAAAATTTTTTATCTAATTATCAATTCTGTCATACAGGAAAAGGATTAATTTTGATAATCACATTGGTCCTACAAAAATTTGTTCTGTAATATAAACCACAATTCAATAATACGGACTACTGCACAGTAAAGTTTAACCCTCATCCAGATTTAGAATTCAGTTGCCATAAGTATACAATAAACATATACATAATATTTATGCTGTCTTTAAAAATAAATAATTATTTTTTCACATTTAAGATGTTTTTTTAACAAAAAAAAAATAACAAAAGATTAAAAAAAAAATTGTATGTCACTTACACACGCTGACTGGGAAAATTACCTCTTGTCCAACTAATAAACACATAATAATATAATTGTTTATTTAAAATATAAATATTGTTCATTGCAAATTACGTAAAATCGATTTTGAAAGTGAAATAATGTCATGGAAATTTCGAAAAAAGTCTAGACAAGACACGCGAAATGCGTGCTAAATACTAACGTAGAAAAAATTTCAAAATATTTTATGGGAGAGGCTGGAGAAACGTACGTCTCAATCAAAATTGATATATCGTCAGCGTATATATCTAAAATGGTGGATTGTGTTTGAGAAACGTCAGATGTGATTGATTATATTATAGAAATCGAGAAAGAGGTCTTGATGAGCTCCTGTTTGGATGTGAAAAAGGGAGGAAAGAAAAATCATTAAACAAATTTTAGTATTTAAGAATAATTTTCACTTTAATATAGCAAGCTACAAAAAAAACCCATGTAATACTAAAAAAAAGTAAAAGGAACTACTGTATATGATATATACTAAAGATGAGAATGGTGGACAACACAAAATCTCCTCTATCATTCCCTCGAGACTATTCGTCAGAGTCCGTCTCCAGACAACTGTTTAATGTTCTATTTTCTATTCAAATAAAATACTGTAAATCCCACCTGGGACAAGTATGAATTTTTAATAATAGGAACAAACTGACTTATAAAAATTACTGTTTTTGTACATAATATTTCGTAAGCTGTGTAATTTGCTTAAAATTAATAAATCACGACCATATGGTCGATTATTGTTTTTTTTTTTTTGCTTTTATTTTAATGAATAACCTAATGCGATTACTATGACAACATAATTCAATATAAGATAAAAAAAACGACGTAAGTATATTATATAAGAGAATTTATTAGTTAAATATTTTATATTGACTAATGACTCTCTACTAGGGTAATTATTAAAAATACATAAAACCCTACCGACTGTCAGTTTATAATCCAATAGTTAGATCCGTGATACTATATTATATAGGTATATATTCGTATTAAATTAATTAGATGCTCTTAAGAAAAGTATAATACTACTACTCGAATGCTGAAGTCAATTAATTTTAAAATTAATAAATTTAGAGTGTAAAATAATAATTGTTTTGAATATCGTAAATTATTCATTAGTTTTAAAATCAAAAATATACAATTTATAAGTGTAAAAGATAACTTTGTAACTTCGTTTATCTGTAAAATATGTATTTCTAATTTTTTTTTTTTAATATTACACTCTGAGAAGAATATGCTATAAAAAAAAACTATTATTAATTGATAAATTTTATAATTCATAGTTCGTATAAATTATTAAGTAAACACATTTACGAGTTTTTCTTTTACTAGTGAGAGAGTATATAAATAAATAAGAGATAGACGATAAAATATTTCGTAATACCTATTTACTTATTATGTATGTACATTACGTGAATACATATATTTCCATCGGGAAATTGAAATTAAATAATATTTTTCATTGACAAGATGTAAATATGTAGTTAGGAAATCTCGTATTTTTTCATTTACGTATATATCCCGAACTAGTATTACTATTATTTTAAATAATAACATTTCGTCAGTCGCCACTATTAGATTATCAGTTTTAAAACGAGTACAAACCAATTATAAACTATAATTATGAATTAATATTAACATTTTATTAAAATTTAAACCAAGTCCCAAATACATATCCAGTATACTTATCCAGTGCCGTAAAAATCGAGTGTGCAGAGTGTGCAGGGCCCGAATATATATACATACAGTATACACCTATATTACCTACTTATTTTTAGTAGAAATAAAGGGCTCCAAATCTAAGTTTTGCACACGAGCGCCAACTGGTCTAGTTACGGTATTGTACTTATCAAATATTATGTCCATTCAATAATGAAAAAATGAATACTATACAATGCTGCGATTTGAAATTGTATAACGCAGGTGTATTTATTTATTTTAATTTGATTTGTATTTAATACAATCGTAATTATACAAAAAAAAAAAAAATGTATAATCAATATATTTAGATAAAAAAAAATCTATCTAACATATATTTTTCGCTCCAGATGATTTTTTAATACGCATTGTTGCAGGCTATATAGAACCACCTTTTATCTTTTTATCAAATTTAAAAATAGTATTTTTTAATAAAAAAAATCGGAGCATTTAACACACAACTGAATAATTATATAATTACGCGGAAAAATCTTTGTTCAAATATCTCGCTCGTAAAGTAACATAGTAAATTTATTATTGCAGTCGACGAGCAAATAATAAAAAACATGTTTCTACTTGTATCAACAGCTAATAATTGTCATAAACGTTTTCACCCTCAGCTCGTGTTAATATTTCATTATGATATTATGATAGTTTTTTGAAGACATAGAACTAATTTTTTTCTAATAAAATGAAATTGGAAAAAAAGTATACGCTATTAAATACCTAAATTTACCGGTTAATATAATATATGTGTACATATTGCACTTTTTTACTCTCTTTTTATGGATCATTTGTTACTCATTATGTATTTATAGTGTTATTGTAGCACATAAATACATCTAACAATAATATAATATGTAAACTCTATTGGATAATAAACAGCCATTTTCCGGAGGGAAGAGAGGAAAATAGAACTTTTTCATTCTTCGAATCTCCCCTAAATTCAACGCATACCTATAAGCATCCACGTCGTAGATAGGATATGCGAGCCTATGAATATTGAATGTATATATATATATATATATATATATATATATATATACTCGTATATGGTTATATTATTATATCCGTTATATTATAATATCGAATTCCTGCTATCCAAGTGAATTTTAACTGTTTACAATATCATATTAACGCCGAGGTGAAAACAGATTTGTAAATCCGATTTACGCGTTTCTATTACGTATCACATAATACAATACACTATATCTTTTTTCTTTCAGGAACTCCGGTGATGAAAATTATAAAAACCGAAATCGAATTTAGGCGTGGAAATCACGCCGGAACATTAAACGTTAAAGATTTCCACCAGAACGTCATGTATTACACATAGACACGTGCACGCAATAAGCATAAATAAATACACGTCAATCGGTAATTTAATTTTGCCGCGTATCGTCATCGTCGCCTTCGATTAAAATAATTCACTTAATGCGGCGGTTGACGCGCTTCTAACAACGTTTCCGTGCGTGTATATTACAGAAAACGTTCAACGGAAAACACTGTGTAAAATTAAACCGACGACGGCAACACGTTCACATCACAATTCCGTCGCCACCAATACCAATTTCTTCCATTCCCTCACCGTTATACGAGTGCACACAATCGAATTCCCCGTGCCGATTCGGTTTCGAATCCGCCACGGCCTAACCTAACCTAACCATTGTTTCGGACAACCACGCGCTCGTCTTTTTCTATTTTTCTATCGTTCACTAACGCACTGTTTTTAACTATCCTACTGCCGTCGTCTCTCCAAACGTAGCCTCGTCACTCCATTCTTGCCACCTTTCAGAAATCGAACTATATACGTTCTTTTTCGTGCAATTGTTTCAGTCGTTTCTTGTCCTTCCTCTTGCCCGCACACACCAGTGTCAAGAGGCATAGATTTTCCAAAAACTTTTCTCTCTGCACGCACACTTGATTCATTCTCATTTCTTGCTGTTGTCGCACTACAATAAGTAGCATACGATACAACTGGTCACATAAGATACATATTCGGCTTTTCTTCGATTTCGCTATACAATAACTTCGATTTAAATACATGCGAAATAATAAAACAAAATAACATTCACTACCAGACGTCAGACGGAACTCAATATTGTTTTTTACACAACAGTTCGCGATGTTATGTTGGCTCCCCTAGAGGTATTTAAAATCATGTGTTTGCTGAAAATATATTCCATCGACTTCTAACTTCACCGTCCCGGCACACTTCTCTACGCATGTACGTAATAATAATAATAATAATAATATCGTAAATAGGTAATAGCTGTAAAATCATGATATATACAGCGTAATATCTAATTGCAATGAATCCGAGTGCGATTGTTTCTAGTGACCCGCGATACACGCGCGGATCGACTACTGATTTGTCATATTCGTTTTTTTTTTCAAAACAAACCAGCACCCCACCCCCCCCCCTCACCAATAGACGCGATACAAACAATGAAACAAAATTACGTTACGGTTTTTTTGTCGTTTGTGAGGAAGGGAAAAAAGTGAAAAACGTTTAATTCCCTCTTCCCCGTCCCATTCCCTGTACAGCAATAGATTGTTTTAACGAGATCCCAATTTAGAACTTGCGTATTGCAGGTAAATCGCTTATTGTAAATATATGTTATATATATATATATATATATATATATATTATTGCATGACATTATAATAATATGGCGTACCTTGGATGAATAATCGTGAACAGACGAAGAACACGGCCATCAGCAGTCTTGCAGCGGTGTTCATGTTTTCACTACTCGGCTCTTCGGCAGCACTCGTACACCTGCGGTCACAACCGTCGTCTTCGGCTCGGCGTTCGTCCCCGTCGTCGCGATAACAACAATATAACGAGCACCGACTGCTGCTATCCCAGCTGTTTTTGTTGTAGAAGTAATAACAGTAGTGGTAGTAGTAGTTGTGATAGAAATAGAAACAGTAGTAGCAGTAATAGTATTAGTAGTAGTAGTAGTAGTAGTAGTAGTATTAGTAGTATTAGTAGTAATAGTAATAGTAGTAGTAGTAGTAGTGTTAGTATTAGTAGTAATAAAAGTGCAGACTGCGGTCGTGTCACGTCGCATTTTCGTTCACGCGTCCCGCAAAACGTAACACTTCTTCATATCGTCCAAAATGAGAACACGTCGCGACCGCTAGGCCCGCCGTGGCCCGAGACGAGCTGTTTCCACTACTGCTACTGCTGCTGCTGCTGCTGCTGCTGCTGGTGATGGCGATAGTGATATCCGCGGTCGGTGACAAGATATACGAAGCAGGATATCTTCTTTTACCGGTCAGACGCGGTGACGGCGATGCCGGTGACGACGGTGATTGCGATGGCGATTGCGATGGCGGTGGCGGTCGTCGCCGGATCATCAGCAGCAACACCCGTGGCCGTCATCGTCACGAAAACGGAACGCCACTCCCGGATCAAAAGCGACCGTATTCCGGACGTGCGGCGGCGGCCCTCGACTGCGGTGGCCGTCGTGAACTGGTTTCGACGAGCACTCGTCGGCGGCCGACCACCGGCATGGCGCGCGCGAAAACACCCGGGGAAACGGTCGTGCTCGCAAAGTACCCGCCGGCGTTTAGTACACGAACACCCCCGTGCGACGAAAACTCCAAACGATTATAAGCGCCGCGGCGGATTTGAATTGCGCTGCGAAACCGAACGAATACTACTTTATGTGACTACACAAACACGGAGCACAAGCACGAAAAAATAAATAAATAATAATAATAATAATAAAGCGCGCGGTGGTGTGTATATATTTTTTTGTGCAGAAAACGAACGGCACGCGCACGCACACCACCACATACGATATTACACTACTACTGCTGGCTGCCCGTGCTGCTGCTGCTGCTGCTGCTGCCCGTGCTGCTGCTGCTGCTGCCGCCGCCGCCGCCGCCGCCGCCGCCGCTTCGTGTATTTATTTGGCGAACGTCGCGGACATGCGTGTACGCGCGTACGCGTGTGCGCTTGTTGAGAGGCGTGCGTGCGCGGGCGCGCGCCACCAGAACCGATAGCGCGCGGTATACACCGGTAACCGTTAACACACACACACACACGCAAGAGCAAGTATTTTCGTGTGGGGCGCGGCGCTCGGCGGGACGTGCGAAAACGGACGGCGGCACCGGTATCGACCGTCTCCACAATCGCCACTCACACACACACACACACACTCGGTTGGTCGTGTGCCGTCGCGTCCCGGCAATGTGCGCATTGCACAGTCCGCCGTTTTTTGGGCGTCGTCGTCGGCGAACGTTTTCGCGAGCGCGGAAACCTCGCGTATAAGCCACCCGTTCGTGGTATTGGTTGGGCGGCGGTGGGGTTGGAGGGTAGGTTGGGGTGCCCGGTTAATCGAATTTCAACATTTTTGTGTCCTTCGCTCCGGCAACGCGAACCACGCCGTGTTTGCGGTCGTTTTGATGTAACGCTCGGCGCCGTACCGCCCGTATGAATGGCCCGCCCGTATACGACGTGCGCGTGTACCACCACCACGCCCCGTCCGCTCAACAACTCCACGCGCTTACCACCGTCCACACACACATACAATCTCTGACCCACTCTGACTTCCACTTTTGTACACACACACACACACACACACACAGAGGTTTTCGAGCCCTTCCTTAACCATCTCGCGTCCCTTCCTTCCCAATACTGTTAGTCAGCGTGGTCCATAACCAGCCGTAAAACTCGTATGCTGGCCGCGGCGTGCCTTCCACTGCGCCAGAGTCGTATTTATAGGATATTTTTTTTTTTTTTTTTGGAGTGGAGGGTGGAGGGACATGTGAAGTCAGGATTAAAAATTTATTTTATTTCGTGTCCCGTGTACAAGTGAAAATGCGTATACTGCACACAGACCGTATATCCGCTCTATTTCTCTCACAATATTTGTGAATCGGACGCTAAGAACACGCTCTGCTGCAGTGGCGTATTTGTTGTGGGCGGGAGAGCGACCGAGTTTAAACCCCCGTGCCCATTATCTAAAAAAAAAATTTTAAACGTTTGTATCTGACATCAAACTATACACTGCGGAGAACTACCCCACTTATTATTTAAGGCTTAATTTAAAAAAATAAATAAATGTATTTTTCGATCATTTTGTATAAATTCATTTTGCAATATTAAAAAACAGACTGATGTGGGGAACGGGGTAAACGAAGCCTCCGTGACTTAAATATTAAAAAACCATCTCATTCCTCCCCTCCCCCCCGTTGAAAATTCCTAAATACGTCTCTGACGCTCCGGGGCGAAAAAATGATTTTTTTTAAGGTAATAATCACGTTTTACAACACATTGTTTTAACTTACTTTTTTTTATCGTTTTGCTCGCAGTTTACTGCACATCGTATAGGTATGTAACAATGACTCAGTCAAATATATTTATATATATTACATATTATTATATATATTATATATATTACATTTATATACATATATATATACTTAATACATTAGGTATGAAAGGCGATTATTTAAATGTAGATTTTCACAGAGAATCTTCTAGATTCTAGAATTCATAATTATTCGATTAATTTTTTTTTTTTAACTATAAATATAGTTAAGATGAATTTTCATCCGAGTTTATGCACCAAGTATCCAAGGCAAATAATAATACAAACACGAATTTTATTCGAGAAAAGATCTAGTTTTAATTTTTACAAGCAAAATGTTTAGTCGTAAAAATTGCATTAACACTTAAATGATGACCTTTACCGTTTTCTATACAGTCGGCTCTCCGTTTACGCATACATTTTACCATTTGCAGTACATTCACATCGTTGGCTATCCCGTTTAACGTTACCTATTGAATACCAGTGTTAATATTCGTGTTAAGGTCGTTCTGAAGCACAAAAACGATAATCTCGTTTATTCGCTAAACAACATAAATGAAAACATGATTAATCTGGCATAATCAAATTACACAACATTTCGTGGTTTTCGTGAAATTACAGCTATTGAAACACGTTAGAAAATTCAATTGTCGTACCTAATTCGTTGTGAAAACGTTTCTGCACAATTTGTATTTTATGTGAAATAATTTGTGTACAACTGTGTAACATTTTTCGCGCACAGTTCTGTCAGATAAGTCCAACGGCAGTGCTCGCGACTTTACAATAACATATTATGTTTTACATCGACCAGGAAGTTTCTTTCTTCGTAAAACTAAAAAATTAAAATATATGCACTTTGATAAGAAGTTTATTGGCATTTCTAGTTCACGACAAGCCTATTATCATAAACATATACATATTATGTACTCGTATATAAATATTATATACGAGTAACAGTGTTGAAAATAATTAAGCTGAATGCAAATTTATTTCTATTGTCAAATGTAGTATTGTCATTTGTCACGCTGCAGATATACGTCGACGACGCATGGTCGCAAAACCATTATTTTCGGGTTTCTTTTATCTGAATGGACTGATGACGATGACGAAACAGTAAAATGAGATGTCATCCGAATATGTCAAATTTTTCAAGAAATAGGTTCAATATAGTTTTTTTTAGTTAATCGCTCTTTTTTTTTTATACATTTTTAAGGCGTAGAATGGTCGAGAATGTTTAGTGTTGGATTCAAACATTTCTACTAATCAGTCACCTGATTTTCCACGATAGAAAGGAGACAAAATAAATTACAGGGGGGCAAGTATACCTAAAATTCGAAATTAGAGAAAACGTACTTATAATGGAACCACTACGGAATCGCATATCTAGTCCCGATAATATAAGTTGTCCCCAAAATCCAAAAGTTCTTAATATCCAGTATAACACGTCACATATGATCAAAACGATGGTTCAGAGTTTATTCCATACCAGTACACTACTTCTTACAGAAAAAAAAAATACTAAAGATAGAAAATATCTGAATCGCACGCGCACTTTATACAGAATAGTTATTTTTTTAAACGAAGTATATAGACAATAAAAAATAACTAGTTGGATATTAAGTTTAATGATACATGTATTATTCACAAATCTTATTTTATGTGTACATATACGATATATATATATATATATACTTGTACAATTAACGCTTCTGTGGTGGTTTTAAATGAAAAAGTAATTTTCGTATGCACGAAATTATAAAACAAACAAATCGTAAACAAAAAAGTAATAATAACTTTTGAAACAACCTAGAATGAATTTTAAAGCGAAAATAAAATCTGATTTTAAACATTTTTAAGCCATTTTATAAGTTAATTAACCTTTAACTACGTTAAAAAATCTATTCAACTCAACTGTACACACATATATAACTATTTGTATTTAAGTACGTAATTTTATCATTAACATTTCCCGTCCTATATATGTATATATTTGATAACAGCAGACTTGGGTAAGAAGTGATTGTCAAATTATTTTATCACTTTGGAATGAGACTAATTTTTTAACATGAACTTTAAACATTGAAAACATAAGTCATAATTTGAGGTTATATATTTTTATTAACTAAGTGAATTGTATTGCTTCGCTTCCAACAGAAATCAAATGATCGGCTCTAACTAAAATTTTGTAGTCAACTGTTGGAATTCGTACTAAGGCAACTCTGAACAGTCGAATTAATTCGTTGTGTTGATCAAATAAAGTTTGTATTGCAGTGACAATTTCTCGTTTTGTGCCCGTATTGAATTGGCAACATTAATCAATTTGGTTATCCAGGCACGTAGCCAAGATTTTACTTTTTTTGGGGGGATGTCTTTTTTATTTTATTTAAAAAAAAAATTGGAAACTCGATATATTTGACTAGGTGTCGAATAATAGGTTTGATTAATTATCAAACATTTAATTGAATATTTTATTCAAGACCAAAATATTTCGATTGAAAAATTATCGAAAAGTTTCACAAACAAGTAATAGTAATTATTAACAATATATTATTATATTAAAAAAAAATGTTAGGTTATCAGTAAGTATATAATATTAATATAAAAAAAATTGTTGGAGGGTCTGTATTCCATCGACCACTCTCCTGGATACGTCACTGTGGTTATCAATGTTTCTCATGAAATAAATCTGCAGAAATGTATGATCAACATATCCGAAAATGATAGTAGATGGACCCAGCACGACGATAAAGTTGCCCTTGCACTTTAAATGTTAGTATGTATTTTTCTCGCACGATATTTGTCGCACCAAAAGATATCATTTGGAAACACGAATTGTATTTTCGTATGTTAGAAAGGAAATATTTTGATTAGCTTGTGTAACTTGATAACAACATGGTGAATGTAATTCTGGAAATTTTATTTTTCCATCCAGCATATTCTTGACGCTTCATTCTTAAATTTAAGGGCATTGCAGTATCCGCATATTTTGTCCATTTTTCTTATCACGACACTTGGATGAAGACTGTAACTATAATGAACATCATAGTGGAATGCAGCAAAATTAATTTCAGTCATTGGATCGTACAGTGCGTACTTGATTGGTTTCCCGTCTTCCATCACGTTTCTATTCTATTTTAGACTTGAGAAATGCGAACTCGATTAGTTTCCAATCTTGCTTCTCTTTGTTCATTTGTTTCTGAAGCTCGATATGCTCTTTTTTCGTACTTGAAGTGTAGATCGTCCAATCGCTTTTCATTTGGGAGGCATGATTACATAATATTACACAACAACTGTTCGAAAAAATATAAATTGGTATGTACAACTACTCATCAAAGTATATATGTATAATATATGAAATAAAAATATACAACGAGCCAAATGTATCATTTTTCATTTATTTTCTTTTTATAAATTTAGACATTTAGTAGATCACGCACTAATCATAAATTATAACACATTATGCAATAAAAAATATTATAATGTATAATAATGTATTAAATGAAATTAAGACATAAAATATTTGTTTTTATTATGACTTAATACACGTGCAGATTAAATTGAATAACATACGTATAATAAATTTGGAATTATATGATTATTTACAATAAATATAATAGTAATAAGAGGGCAAAATCATAGAATTAATAATCAATAGGTAGCATATTTCTCTACTATAAACCATGTGAATAACTTTCTATCCTTATATAAAACAAAAATGTGTTAATTTATTTAATTATAATAGTAATATTAAATATAATAATGACTATATTATAATATACGCAATATAAACGATAACATAAACTATTTTTCATATGTATAAATAAATTTTAATAAAAAACACTTTGCAAACTCCATGTAAGAAAATGAGTAAATAAAAAAAAATTCTGTAAATTGTTGTGATATCATATCAATGCTAAAAAATTATATATATATATATATATATATATATGTTTTAATTAAATGTCCCTTAAATATGATATTATGTTTAAATTAGTTAAGTTATTAGTCGACTAATTAATTTAATCGAGAAAATAATTCGCGGTGTGTTATTGATATAGATATAATATAAAATAGAATCCATTTAAACTGGATATCTACTTATTGCAGTCACCAAATCGTGTAAATTAATTTTCCATAGCTCATAATTTCAAAAATGTAATTTCAGATTATGAGTATTTACTCGACATTTAATTAAAGTATATAATTAAAGCTGTCCTTTTATTTTTACTTAGCTCATGCCATTTTAATATCATTATGTAAATTTTGCTGTAGTCTGACTGATTAAAACAGTGTTATTTATTAAAAAAATTATCTACCATTATAATTATTGTTGTTTATTAACAATATTTTGTTTTTATTATTATTTTCATTATCATTATCATTCACTGTTATATTTCAATCGTCTTTTATTCCTTTACCGTAATTATTAACAAAAAAAATATCCGAATCTATTGAATTTTTAATAATTATATATTTTATGCGTATATTACAGTATATTTATAATTTGTAGATTACTATGTATATAACTAATAATCATACAAATAAAAATTCTTTAATTAATGTATCGATCTACGTATAGCCGTCTTAAGAAAATGGAGATATTATTATGATATTCTCAGATCAATTGGGAATAATAATACTCTAAGTACGCGTTAAATAGGGCAGCATCTTAACGTGTCCCATTTTTCTGTTCATCAGATTTTGAAACGAAACCAGCGTCATCTATTCCATTTCAACAAGGTCCTCGATTAAAATTAGATAAATAATCCTAATAATAGATAATCCTAATGTTCTTGACATAGTCCACTTTTAATAGACTTTGTGATTACGTGTTCCGTCATGCAACGTTATTTCATATCTGAGGTACAAATGTTTTTCAGAGAGTAGCAATCTCTAAACATAGTTTTCGATTTAATAGAAAAAACCACGTTTATTTGCATTCAAACGCAATTTTGTCCTTAATTACTGCAATTAAATAAAAGATGATACCACCGTTGGAAAACTGACGTTTTGAAGAAATTTTTCCGAAAGTGACAGTCTATAGTCATGATTTTGAAAGGAAGTTTATGCCCAACAAAAAAAATCAAATTTTTCAAAAAGTGTAATTTTTTGTGTTTAGGGACGAAAAAAACCTTATATAGTCTACAAGTAAGCTATATCGCTTTATAGAAAATTCAACGACCTTTTCACCAGTATAATTGTTTTTAATTTTACACCGTTAGTTAGGAAATTATGGCCATTTAAATGTGTTAAGCTCAGAAACACGAAAAAATCTTAAAATTTGGAAAAAACTCTAAAAAAAGGAGGTTATGAAAAACTCTGCGGGAAACTTTTTGTCACAAATTACTTACGAGTATAAAATTGACCCCTTGAATTTTGACAGTCGAATCTGATACACTCTCTATAGAATTTTTAAAAATGAATTTTTCTAGTAAAAATGTATAAAATTCATGAAATTGTTAATTTGAGTTTTAATGACAATTTGTAATTTTCATAATATAAGCTGAATCATAAATAATTCTAATAATATTCCAAATTTATAATAAATTGCGGATTATTTAACAAAATACATGGAAATTAAAAATATAGAGGTTTTAAAAGATTCAAAAATATAATCATAAATTATTCTAAATATGTGAAAAGAAAAATAGCAATTATCTTCTTGAATAATTATTTATTTCTACGCAAATAAAATTTGAATGTATTGTGAATATATTTACAACGATATTAATTTTAAACATTTTAAAAATATTTTATATTTAGACTTTGAATTTAAGTACAAAATTGGTTAATAAATATTTAAACTAAATATTATTTGATATATAAAATAAATTCTGAAAATCGAACTTTAAAAAAAATGTATGAGCATTAAAAATCGTTTTTTTAATATGATAATTTGTCATTCTCTGCGCTTTCAAATTCAATATAATATTATTAGTTAAACGAAACAAGTATCCAATAATACGGGATTACGCTCCACTTATTATATTTTAGAATTAGACCATTAATAGATATTTGCAATATAAAATGTATAAGTTTTTGTTTAATTTAATATTTGCAATAATTGTTAAAAGTTATTATTGAAAAGTTTTTTAATAAGCGGAGTACGCTATAGTTTGTAAATATATGTACATATTTTTTTTTTTTAATAAAAAATGTATTTTAAAACAAGTAAATTCAATTATTATTCTTTAAAATGATGAATCGAATTTATATATTATTATACATGTACATAATATGTTTGTGATGTTTGTCGTTTATGTGTTTAAAAATAATTAATTTACACAGTATATTTTATTTTTTTCGATTAAATATTATTTTTATTTATTGTATTACCCTCATTAATTAATAGAATTTATATTGTAAAAAGTAAATATAACAAGTATAACAACTGATAATTGTTTTAAATATAATGTTACCCGAATTACCAGCCATTTATATAATACACACATTTCATTGTCTAAAATACAAATAATATTAAATTCTAACTAAATAATTAATTTATTATAATTGTTTTACTGTTTTGTATATACGCAGTAGTATTTGATCGTTCAGTATATCTTCTTTTTTTTTTACAAATGAAACTCATAAATTATTTGAATTCTATTGCTCCACACAATTAAAATTTTTAATATTATCTTATATATTCTATATAATAATAAATATATCGTATGTATATATTATAATATTTTTCTCATATACATATATTACTTTAAAATATATACATTAATACATGTATTACTTACACGGGACTTTTTAAATTATTTTTCAATTACATATAAAAATTTCTGTACAAATTACCACAGAAGATTTCACTCAGAATAGAAAAATATATCTATTTGTATCATTACTTATAAATTAATTAATACGCATTTTTTTTACATTTATTATTTTTTTTCAAAAAAGGCTGTGTCTACTACTTTTTTGAGATACTGAGATTTCCCAATGGAAAATACACCATATATCTAAATTATATAATTCCTTTTTCTAGTTTGGAAAAATACATAATTTAAATAAGAACATTCAACACAATAGCACGAATAACAAATATCGAATATATAATAAACATGATATTAATTTATTGTAAACATATAATAAACTGTTAGTATATTAACATAAAATATTAATATTAATTTTATACTTAAACGTTAATAACGATTTACGTGTATATTATGTGTACATAAATCACATACCAATAACTCGTATAACCATTATAGTGAAGTTGACGCGATTTTATATAAAAACTTCTTAGGAAAATTATTAATAACCCAGATAATGGTAATATAAAGAAAATTCAATTACTCGTAAATATGCACTTAAAGATTTTCATTTTATCAATGAAACAATACTATTATTACATTTAACGCTTTATTACAGTAAAGTAAACAATATATTTTAACTAGTCAGATTTATAGAAAAAAATGTATATATGTACACAATAATTTGAAATAGATATTTCAAAGCATTCTATCCCAATAAACCATAGATGCAGTATACGTCTCGGTAATATTTTATGTAAACCGGAAAATACACTCTTGTGAATACGAAATTATAAGTAAATATTTTTGAAAACAATTTGATAATAGATAAATCGATTCAATATTGTTTCGAGAAAAATTATAAAAATTAGAATTATTATATTTTATTCCGATCAAAATTAATTATATTTGTATAGAATTTTCTTCTTTTTTTTTTCGGTTTGCAGCGATTACACCAAGATTTTATTGTTTATAATAAAAACGAATACATTTTCGTTTATAAAGTATATTTACTTTTATTCGCGTATCGCAAAAGAAACCATAATAATTTGTTTGCTATAATATTTATATTTTCTAATACCCACGTGTATTTAGAAAGTCACATATATTATAGAGACAATTAGAAATTTAAATAGTGTCGAAACAATAGGATAACGAAGAAAATGTTACGAAGAAAATAGCTCGACGAAATTATTCCGTCCACCAAAATGACCTCGGTTATAAAAAAAAAAAAAAAGACACGCTTTATTTGAAATAAATGTTTTATCAGGGAATATCATAAGTGGAGTTTAAAATAAAACGTCAGTTTTATAATATATATATATATATATATGTATCATATAATAGGCGCATAAAAAAAAAAAATCATTTATTTGCACGTGCGACTTTTATATTTTAAAGGTGTCTACGCAGATTTCTTTTCTTTATTCTTTTTTCCTTGAAACTTTTTACGTTCCGGTTGTAATACGCATACGTATAATTTTTGTTTTCTAAAGATTTTAATAATAGATTATACACGCGTATATGGGTTTTAGTAAAAAGATTGAATTTTCGATAAAAATGAAACGAAATGATATAATGGGACCGTTGAAGTCCATTGTTTGGGGGAGGGGGGGGCGAAAGTTTTACACTAACACGAAAATCTCGTGTCAGCTGTTTGTCCGAAACGGGTAACACGGGCTGTACCTTATACGCGTGTGTATAGTTTATTAAAGAAATGAAATAAAATATTCTGTTAAAAAAGACTGGAGGGCAAATTTCTCATGACAGCGACAAAGAGAAAATTGTTTGTTGTTTAGAACTTAGTCTCGTTCACGTTCCATGTTCCTTTTCACTCTCTCTCTCTCTCTCTCTCTCTCTCTCTCTCTCTCTCTCTCTCTCTCTCTCTCTCTCTCTCTCTCTCTCTCTCTCTCTCTCTCTCTCTCTCTCTCTCTCTCTCTCTCTCTCTCTCTCTCTCTCTCTCTCTCTCTCTCTCTCTCTCTCTCTCTCTCTCTCTCTCTCTCTCTCTCTCTCTCTCTCTCTCTCTCTCTCTCTCTCTCTCTCTCTCTCTCTCTCTCTCTCTCTCTCTCTCTCTCTCTCTCTCTCTCTCTCTCTCTCTCTCTCTCTCTCTCTCTCTCTCTCTCTCTCTCTCTCTCTCTCTCTCTCTCTCTCTCTCTCTCTCTCTCTCTCTCTCTCTCTCTCTCTCTCTCTCTCTCTCTCTCTCTCTCTCTCTCTCTCTCTCTCTCTCTCTCTCTCTCTCTCTCTCTCTCTCTCTCTCTCTCTCTCTCTCTCTCTCTCTCTCTCTCTCTCTCTCTCTCTCTCTCTCTCTCTCTCTCTCTCTCTCTCTCTCTCTCTCTCTCTCTCTCTCTCTCTCTCTCTCTCTCTCTCTCTCTCTCTCTCTCTCTCTCTCTCTCTCTCTCTCTCTCTCTCTCTCTCTCTCTCTCTCTCTCTCTCTCTCTCTCTCTCTCTCTCTCTCTCTCTCTCTCTCTCTCTCTCTCTCTCTCTCTCTCTCTCTCTCTCTCTCTCTCTCTCTCTCTCTCTCTCTCTCTCTCTCTCTCTCTCTCTCTCTCTCTCTCTCTCTCTCTCTCTCTCTCTCTCTCTCTCTCTCTCTCTCTCTCTCTCTCTCTCTCTCTCTCTCTCTCTCTCTCTCTCTCTCTCTCTCTCTCTCTCTCTCTCTCTCTCTCTCTCTCTCTCTCTCTCTCTCTCTCTCTCTCTCTCTCTCTCTCTCTCTCTCTCTCTCTCTCTCTCTCTCTCTCTCTCTCTCTCTCTCTCTCTCTCTCTCTCTCTCTCTCTCTCTCTCTCTCTCTCTCTCTCTCTCTCTCTCTCTCTCTCTCTCTCTCTCTCTCTCTCTCTCTCTCTCTCTCTCTCTCTCTCTCTCTCTCTCTCTCTCTCTCTCTCTCTCTCTCTCTCTCTCTCTCTCTCTCTCTCTCTCTCTCTCTCTCTCTCTCTCTCTCTCTCTCTCTCTCTCTCTCTCTCTCTCTCTCTCTCTCTCTCTCTCTCTCTCTCTCTCTCTCTCTCTCTCTCTCTCTCTCTCTCTCTCTCTCTCTCTCTCTCTCTCTCTCTCTCTCTCTCTCTCTCTCTCTCTCTCTCTCTCTCTCTCTCTCTCTCTCTCTCTCTCTCTCTCTCTCTCTCTCTCTCTCTCTCTCTCTCTCTCTCTCTCTCTCTCTCTCTCTCTCTCTCTCTCTCTCTCTCTCTCTCTCTCTCTCTCTCTCTCTCTCTCTCTCTCTCTCTCTCTCTCTCTCTCTCTCTCTCTCTCTCTCTCTCTCTCTCTCTCTCTCTCTCTCTCTCTCTCTCTCTCTCTCTCTCTCTCTCTCTCTCTCTCTCTCTCTCTCTCTCTCTCTCTCTCTCTCTCTCTCTCTCTCTCTCTCTCTCTCTCTCTCTCTCTCTCTCTCTCTCTCTCTCTCTCTCTCTCTCTCTCTCTCTCTCTCTCTCTCTCTCTCTCTCTCTCTCTCTCTCTCTCTCTCTCTCTCTCTCTCTCTCTCTCTCTCTCTCTCTCTCTCTCTCTCTCTCTCTCTCTCTCTCTCTCTCTCTCTCTCTCTCTCTCTCTCTCTCTCTCTCTCTCTCTCTCTCTCTCTCTCTCTCTCTCTCTCTCTCTCTCTCTCTCTCTCTCTCTCTCTCTCTCTCTCTCTCTCTCTCTCTCTCTCTCTCTCTCTCTCTCTCTCTCTCTCTCTCTCTCTCTCTCTCTCTCTCTCTCTCTCTCTCTCTCTCTCTCTCTCTCTCTCTCTCTCTCTCTCTCTCTCTCTCTCTCTCTCTCTCTCTCTCTCTCTCTCTCTCTCTCTCTCTCTCTCTCTCTCTCTCTCTCTCTCTCTCTCTCTCTCTCTCTCTCTCTCTCTCTCTCTCTCTCTCTCTCTCTCTCTCTCTCTCTCTCTCTCTCTCTCTCTCTCTCTCTCTCTCTCTCTCTCTCTCTCTCTCTCTCTCTCTCTCTCTCTCTCTCTCTCTCTCTCTCTCTCTCTCTCTCTCTCTCTCTCTCTCTCTCTCTCTCTCTCTCTCTCTCTCTCTCTCTCTCTCTCTCTCTCTCTCTCTCTCTCTCTCTCTCTCTCTCTCTCTCTCTCTCTCTCTCTCTCTCTCTCTCTCTCTCTCTCTCTCTCTCTCTCTCTCTCTCTCTCTCTCTCTCTCTCTCTCTCTCTCTCTCTCTCTCTCTCTCTCTCTCTCTCTCTCTCTCTCTCTCTCTCTCTCTCTCTCTCTCTCTCTCTCTCTCTCTCTCTCTCTCTCTCTCTCTCTCTCTCTCTCTCTCTCTCTCTCTCTCTCTCTCTCTCTCTCTCTCTCTCTCTCTCTCTCTCTCTCTCTCTCTCTCTCTCTCTCTCTCTCTCTCTCTCTCTCTCTCTCTCTCTCTCTCTCTCTCTCTCTCTCTCTCTCTCTCTCTCTCTCTCTCTCTCTCTCTCTCTCTCTCTCTCTCTCTCTCTCTCTCTCTCTCTCTCTCTCTCTCTCTCTCTCTCTCTCTCTCTCTCTCTCTCTCTCTCTCTCTCTCTCTCTCTCTCTCTCTCTCTCTCTCTCTCTCTCTCTCTCTCTCTCTCTCTCTCTCTCTCTCTGTCTCACGTTTCCCACTATACACGTACCCTCACAACTACTCCGTCGCGATGATTTATACCACGACAGCTATAAGAGATAATTTGGAGAAATCTCACCGATATATAATATTAATAGTTCCGTTATATCGATACAGCGTAGTCGTGCTGCGCATGATACTGATTCCTTACAGTAAACTTCATTCTATATATATATATATATATATAGTATAACCTATTGTTGATAAAGTCCCCGTGTGTGGCACTGACACGTGTAGATTGATCAAAAATAAATGTATTTAAGTAAGAGAAAAAGGACAATTTATAGTGATATGTAATGACATCTTTTCAACACGTTGATCGTGAATGAAGTAAAAAAGAAAAACGTAGACGATTTTATTTCTGAAAAATAATGTTCCGTTGTCGAACACAACTGAAATAGAAATATAATATAATAAAACAACGTTTAGATAATACATACAATAGAATATGTAGGTACATCATTTTTCGCATTAAGGCATTGGAATATTTAAATGGATTATACATTTATAAAATATCTTACATAATCGATTTTTACTGGATAACGATTTTTTTATCACAAACAATAAAATATCAAATTATGCTATTGCACAACTATGTTATTTATACTACAGAACGTTTCAGCCGATTCCGTGGAAAATCGAATAAGACATTTATCTGAATTGGCACCAAAGTTCATGTGAAAAATTCATTTCTCTTATTCTACTTGTATATACGAGTATCTGCGTGATAGCGTCAATATAAAGATAAATATAATATTTTTACAAAAAATGTCACATTATAATTCGTAATTGTTTTGGTATTATTATTCAGAATGCGATTATAAACTAAACGTAAATTACTATAATAGATAAAATTGTAAGTGATCATAAAAAGAAAAAAAAATTCTCAAAATTATTTAACCACATAGTTAAAACACCGTATTAAAATTTAAAAACTGTATTTATTTTATTGTAATAACCAAATACATTTTATTCGTGAAATTTAAAATAATCAGTCTCGGCGTTCCAAATTAAAATGTTTAATAATCGAAACAGATATTTCCAATATTTAAAACATAATAATAATTATTATTTTTCAAACTACTTGAACTGTGAATAAGATCTTCAAGTATATTATTAAAATAATACCGTATACCATAAGTATATAGAATAGCTAATAAAATAAATAATAAGTGAGGATTTAAGTCTCTAGAATTATAATTTTCTGAATGAATTTGTTAAAAAAAGATAATGAAAATATGCTTTCTTAAATACTAGTGTTCTGTAATTGTTTGTCGTTTTTTTCGCTATTACTCGACAATTTGTCTTTACACATCAAAAAAAAAAAAAACTACTACTAAAAAAACCAAAAATGTATCTCTTTCAATTAGATATACCGTGTGTATTAAATTCTTTTTATCAATAAAAGCTTACGCTAATGTTTTAAAACACTTTTATTCTACTCTATTTTTTTTTTTTTTTTTTATAATAGTGTGTTATATTAATATAAAAACACATCAGTTTATAACCGATTCTTTTCTGTTTTTAAACAATGCAAAACTTACTATAGTGATATACGATTACCTACAACAATGTGCGTGATTAAACCACAATAGCAAAATAAAATTATTTCAAAATATTACCTACCATCATACTCATACGCGAACACAATCCATTATAATATAAATTATATCACGCTCATCGCGTCCCTTACCGCACAACGTCATCCATCCAAATGAAAACAATTATCACTTTTCCCCTGCAATCTATTTCATATTATGTGTGACGAAATATTTATATAAAATCACATATCTAAACGAAACTGGAACTCAATCGGCATTAAATAAAATTGTACACCAGATTACATTATGATATCAGATATATTATATGCAGCAGACGTATAGTTTACAATACCTATCTAGAATTAGGTACGTATACATAATACAATATACACCCTGCAATTCAAATAAGGGAAAAACAATAAACAAGTCAGTGATTTGTATACACGATACGCCATCGTATTATACAGTACATACGTATCCGCATACAATATTCTATATTGTACTCGCATCACATATAATATAAACATATTAATATTTCACATTGGTTTATAAAGAAAAATACGAGCGCGTAACGCGCGTATATTGAAAAGAAAAAAACCTATTAAAATGCACAATAAAACGGTGGGAAAAAAAATCCTAGTTACTATATATATTATACGACCCGTTGATACGTACACGGTGCCGTTCGGTTTAACGGCGTTAATAATAAAAGGTTTTGAATAGTAGACTTTAGAGGGCTTTCAGTGTAAACCGAGTGGATTCTGTGCGCACGCGTCCATTCGGCCGAAAGATATGTGTACGGCGTGTATAATATTGGAAACAATGGCGAAACTAACTTCTAAATGTTTGTCAAGCGCCATCACAGAGATACGTCAAGACATCGCGTTCCTGTTATATTATTATACGCACGGTGTCTTGTGTCTATGAAAATTAGAAACCTAATACGAATATATTTATTTTTTTATTAATTACAAACGGGTCGCGACCCTGTATAATTAGTAGTAGTACAGTAATTTTTAACTTAAACAAAATATCGTAAATAACAAGTATAAAACATAAAACTAAAACTAGAATAAGGAAAACAACATTGAGAATGGAAAAATAAGTGTTAATAGTGTGCGAAATAGGCGATAAACAATTAAATACAATAAAAAATAATACTAATAATAAATAATGATTAACATGAAAAATAAACATAACTAATAATAGTATACGTAGATTCAAACAACAACTAGACTCAAAGCTGAATATACACCTTTTTTTAAATATATTCCGTGACATTGAAAAAAATGTGTTACGCACGTGTTGTGCAAATATTATTAAATATAATTTCCGCCAATAATACATAAAATTCGTCAAAAATGCATTTACATGGTGTTTCACATAGCGTGTACGATTCAACACGTTTGCGGCACGGGTCGCTCTTTTGATCAATTTGGCCAAAATTTTAAAGAAATTATTTTTTCGTAGCTACCATCTACAATCATCGATAGTGGACGTGGATGCGATTTTTTCTCTGACGAGGAAGGGGTGGGGTTCAAAAGAACTTGTTAAAAATATTTTATCTATTATTTATTAAATGTGTATTTATTGAACAATTTTCAATGAAAAAAAATCCTATAATTACTCGAAACAAAGTCAACTCTCCGAATGTCGCGTAGTAGGCGTATTTTATTCGTTTGGAAGAATAATGCGCGTAATCAATTTTTGTACGTAATAATAATATTAACCGCAATATTTTTGAGAAATGTGGTGATGGGAGAAGGCGAAGGAGCGATGCCATCTTCGGGCCGATAAAATATTTTTCAATACATATTCCCCGCCCCCCCCCCCACTTGAGAAAATCTTAAATACGCATTGAAATTCGCTATTACTTTTACAATCAACAAGATGATACCTACCTATTAAAATAGCAAGAACAATTTTTTTCAGTATTTAGCGAGGCTGGAAACCCATCCCCCCCCTTGCACCTTCCTCGTAACGGGATACCACCCCCCCCCCAACTACTGGAAAAACTGATGAATTGATAAATGAGATAAATCCGACAGACGCGGTCGGAGACGACGCGGACGTTAGAAACGAATGCGGAAATTGAGAGAGCAACGGTACTGTATGATTAAAACGACAGTAGGCACGACGATTGCATAAATAATATAATGCGGCGTGTTAATGACATTATGCGCGTTACAATATCGCGTGAAAGACAATAATTGGAGTTATTACACACACATATTACGTTTTCGAATGGTTTGAAACGGTTGAATTGACATCGGTATAGAGGCGGCCGTCGTGTGAACGTATGTCTCTACGTACACGCCGTTGCCCGCGATCCGCCGCCGCCACACACTGCAGAGACGACATCGGGAAACGCGCGGTGTAAGCGAAAAATGAAGTTCTACACAGGGCCGCCGCCACACCCACCGGTTCGACTCCGCGTACAGAGTTATCCCGTGGGAGGACGTGCGCAATAAACTTCGGTAATTTGACAACTTTGGCGGAACGGTCGAAAAACACGGTTTTTTTTTTTTTTTGCAGGTGTATTTGTGTGTGTGTATATACCTACATATACAATACTACGTCAGAACGTGTGCACGCGCGACGGTTAATACGATTATTCAGCTCGCATCATTGGAAAGTGAAAAGAATCGTATAAGTATTATTAGTTTCGATTTTTTTTTTCCACCACTGCGAACGGTATTGGCCACGATAAAAATAACAATAACAATAATAATAATAATAATCGGTACAAATAATATGATATTTACGGAATAGATTTGTAAAAAAATATATTATACAAGCCAGTGCTTTGAAGGCTGCAGGTCCCCTCCTCCGCCACTGTCTCGTCGCCTCCTCTATTCAATATCTTTATTTTAGTACGCGGAACAAACAATATCGTTTTTAAAACATAGTTTTAATTGAAATAAAAACAACACTGGGATTTCCCACAATAATATAGAGGTACCTAGAAAATAGACAACAATAATTTGTTGGCGCCGCCGGCGTATAATATATTATAATATAATACGTAAAGTTTACTATATAGTACATTTTAAAATGAAAACGAAACAGTTAATGTCGGCAAAAGGGCTCTTTTGACAGACCAGTCAGCCCCAATAAACGTGTCAATGGGATTAATTTAAAAAACCGAGGTTTCACGGCAATAAATTTAATTGTAACCGAATAAAAGAACATACGTAAGAATAGCATATGAACATGTATAAACACCACAAATCCGTGATAGTATGAGGAATAGACGCGTCCCAGGAAAGCCTGCCATACACGCTGCATGAGGTGTTTAGTTAAAATTACCACTGGAACCAAAGACCTAACAGATCAAAGACCCGGGCGATTAAAAATGGCTGCATACCACACTTCGTGAATACCATGGGCTCAGAATGAAAAACGTATTTGAATGAGTCCTCCTCCTTATGGCTCCAACGCAAGCCAAATACTCACCATCTTCAAATACTATAATAACCCAATTATACAATCTCCAGGCGTCACATTGCCTAATACTATGGGAGTATTATACTCGACCGTACTTAATAGAATCCGAACTGTACAAGGTCAGTGCGGCGGCTCCATGATGTCCAAATGGAGTCTTAAGGACAACACTGCGTGCGACTGTGGTTAAGATAATCAAACTATACACCGCATTGTGACAGATTGCCCGAAAAGAAAGTTCAACCAGGGCATCCGTGTGGCAAATGATGAGGCATTAGAATGGATTCGAAACCTAGATATTGACTTATGACTATGGATTTGTTCTGTAAACCATAACCTTGTATTTTATTTCATTTATTTAGTTATTTACATTTTATTAATTTTACGCTTTATTTATATTCGATTTACATTGTGATCTTAATTATGTTGATTTGTATACTTTGCCATAAGAAATAAATAAATAAACTACGCCGAATATTTAACCCTTTCCTTCATTAATACTAGATAGAATCTGCGCCTATGATCGTAACTACATGTATTTAAATTAATGAAAATGAACCAAACTAATGCTAATGTAAATGAACTATCATGACTAAAGATCAAATTTTTAGGTTTTTAAAAGTTTAAAGTATGCACTAATAAAACTATAAAATATTTTCTATTAAGAACCTGTAAAACATGCCCAAAAATACTTGATCATAACATTCAATGACAAAAAAAATCCAAACACAGGAAATGACCGAATATACCGTTTTTGCAGACGATCATAATATAATACATTTTAAATTTTAAAATATGTAAAATAGGGTAAATATTCTCCAATTTTCAAAATATGTATGCAAAATATATTTTTACCTACAAATTCAGTAATCGATAATTCATCCACAATAAACGAAGGTGAAAAAAAACCCTGTTGGCCTGCATGAAATCAATAATGTATTATGTAAAAACCTAAACACCTATTATTATTATTATGTCATCTATTGCTGACATACCATTCAAGACAGAATTTTTCTTTACAGATTTTCGGAAATTTTTTTTTTTTTTTAACTTACATTAAAAGCATAATTAAGAAAATGAATTAGACATAAAAAAAATATTTATATTATTTTAAATTGACCATGTATTAAATAAATACTAGTCAAATGAACAGATTTGTCCCTAGATCTAAGAAAACAAACAAATATAATTTTTAAATCAGCATTTGACCCCAACTGGTTAATGATAATTTCAAATTATCTATTGATAAAAGAAAAACACAGACACTTTACAGAACTATATAAAAATATATTTTATTAAAATGTCTTGCTTTCAAAGCACAAAATATCTGTTTAATTCAAATTTTACATTTTTACTTTATCATTTTATATTGGCTATCCTAACACAGGGCAAAGAATAAAAACCATAAAAATGTAATTTGACATTTTGATAAAATTTATAAATTCTTTTTAAATAGTTTATATTTTCATACATTTTTATGTAGTATAATGAAAATAAAAAAGTATATTGACATAAAAAATTAATTTGTAATATTTTTATAAACACAACTCATTAATTAGTAAATGAATAAAATATCATTTATATTTTTAAATTATACAATCTATTCATCAAGATCACTAGATTCACTAGAAGTGTCACTTAAAACGCAATTATAAAAGCAATGTTCTTCAGCCTTTACACATTCTTTATATTTAGCAAAACGTATGTCATAATCATCAATACTATCTTCATCATCTGTATATTTAACTTCACCATCATCGCTACTGCTAGTACCTGAAAAATGAATGTACAATATTGTAATGTGACCAATAATTTTGTCAATTAGCAGCCTGTGTACTCAAATAAACAAAAACTTGTATCATTCTGTATTATTAAATTACTAAATATGAAAACAAAATGTATTATTAATTAAAACGAATACAAAATAAAAGTGAATGAAAAAAACTAATATTTTTAAATTCTAATAAAATTCACTAATGTGTTACCAATTTCCTGACTAATCTCGATTATTTCCACAGGCTGTCTAATAAAAGTAGTGGCAAGCCAAATTTAGTCAAAAGACCATCACTACATAGTACAATAAAAACAATTTAACTTACTATTAATAGACCATTTATTTGATGCAACAACCAAACTTCCAAAATCATCATCATCATCACCATCATTTTCACTGAAATTTATTATTATTATTATTATTAATTAATTAATTAATCATATATAATAAATAATAATTATATGATTATATTTCAATTTAATTACAAATTTCAAATATATTAAAATATTTGTTCAAAATGAAAGAATATTTTTACTTGTTCTCCATTTCATCCTCATCCGGATAATCATTTCTCCAATTTCCTTCGTCATTAGAATCATCTTCATCTTCACAATGAAAGGAATCATCAGAATCATTTATATTATTACAAATACTATAAAATTTGTCTGAATCTAAACCATGTACACTAAAAATAAAACAAATATTCATGAAATAGATATTATTAATAATTTCTATTTAGTAATTCATAAAATTATAATAAATTAAAAAATAATTATTATAATACTAAAATATTAAATTTTTAATTTAATAAAACAATAAAATTGTAATTTGCCAAAATAATTACCTATCGATATCTTGTATATCAATTGATTTATCATCATTATTTAATGCATAATATAAGTCGTATACATAATCTATTGAAATTCCTTCATCCATTAAAGGTTTGTCACTATTTTCTGATTGCTTAACAAAATCAACTACTTTTATGTTGACATTACCTCCATCATTTTCATTAATTGGAACTGTATCTTGTTTAACAGCTCTAAGTTTATTAACTAGCTAGAAAAAAAACAATTTTAAAAATAATAATAAAATGAAGTCATATTAAGTGATCCATTATAATCTATTATTTATTAAAAGTAAATATCTAATATAATTTACTTAAACACATACAAGGTTAGTTCAAATTTGCTTTCCACCAAATCCCAGATAGCTCTACAAGTGTATAATGTAAATAAATATTTAATAAAAAAACAGAAAGACAATTTTCCAAAATTCTTAGGTACCAATAATTATCATTTTATAAATATTTTAAAACTCTGTAGTGACTCATGTAGCTATAAATATAGGCTATGAGAAAAAAGTGTCTATAATATGCAATCTATAGATTATATATTACATACAAAGTCCAAAGTTGTATACTTAACAAACAATATATACAACAAAATTGTACATTTCATGAATTGTATTATAATATGACAAATATTGTAACAAGTAAGAATTATATATTTATGAATTTTATATTTATACAAACTACATACCTACATATACAATGTAAATATAACAACATACTTGAAAGTTATATTTTTATTATTAACAAACACTATTATTTTTAAATTATTGAAAATATTTCTAAAATGAATAAATGAATTTTAAGTTTATATAATATTGTATTGAATAAAACTGTGAAACAATATACAATATTATTTGTTGAGGCAGTTCAAAATTGCAGATAATTAACTGTAATCATTGAATTCAATTATCACTTATCGATTTAATTAAGTGTTGTAAAGCCTATCTTATTACAATTACAGTCAATTTGTCATCAATCAATCAATAATTATACCAAAATATCAAAAATATTTATAAATAATAAAATTTCAGTAGTGCAATAAAACAAACTAAATACGCATATGTAAAAAAATATTGTTATATAAACTCACATTTTCAAAATTTACTTTAATATTATTATTATTTATTACAATACAGTGTTAAACATTTCAATGAATAACAATATTTGTTTATTTGAAATACATTTATTAGGATAATAATATATCTATTATGATTGGTAATAATAAGCTGTTTGCCTTTGTGCAGCAATTTAATATGTATTTTCAGATAATAATTATTCTCACTTATACAATATTTTTGTAACTTTTGTATGCCTTGTATAAGTTTTTCTTTTTAATTTTAAAACAATAATTAAGAAATATGTCAAGTATGCCTGTTTATAGTTATAGATAAATTATATTAATATTAATAAATACATACATACATTATAACCATCATAGTTATAAACTATTTTTGTATAAATATAAAATATACAATTAAATAATTAGATTACAATAGTATTTCTTACTTTGTAATTACACTATTTGTATACAATAGATGAAGTAAACAAAAATCGCTGTACACATTGCAATGTGTACAATTCTAAACTTTGTATGTAACACATATAATATCCAGGGTTAGGGACTTGTAGCACTTAAAAACATGAAAATAAACGCTAAAATATGCACTAAAAACTCATAAAATATGCATAAAAAATCAAAAAATATGAATTTAAAACATTTTTATTATTAATACAAAATATATAACAATTTAAAACAAAAATATTATTTTAAATTTAAACAAATTTCTTGACATTCATAAATAGAAACGCATCTGGCGATATGGGCATCGTATTTTCTAAAACTAAATTTATTAGAACTCGAAAATTATGATAAACATTATCTTATTATAACATTATAACAGATAGCAAAATCATACGATTATATTATATTTTATTCGAGTGCTTCTCGCTCAATTTCATTCATCGGTGGAAATTTATATAATTGTTATTGAAAATTTGAAAAATTTGTCAAAATATGAAAAAAATACACAAAAATGAAAGAATAAGTACTTTATTGAAAAATCTATAAAATATGCAAAAATATGCACATTCAAATTTCAAAATTGACATTATGCTATCGAGAAATGAATTTATTTCGCACACTGCTATTTTTTACAATAAATAACAAAAGTATGCAAATGCTATAAGTCCCGATCCCTGATAATATCAAATATTTATAAGATAGTTAATTCAGTATAAATAAAAATATGTTATACAATTTAACATTTTTAACTAAGGTAATTGTATAACAAAAACTATTTATAAGCACAGTTACATATTTTACTAACACATGTTTTGTTGTTTTTGAATTGCATACCTATAAATATTTTCATTTAAGTACTTAATGAATAATAAATTACCTATACAACAAACCTTAAAACGTTCTGCTTTTGAGTGTTCAATCACATAATTTAGATTTTTATTTTTATTAGACTTTGTTAAACATTTTACAGATTTTCCTTCTTGTACCTCTTTCAATATTTGAGATAAGTTTTCATTCTAAAAGAAAAATAGTTTTTAAATATTATTATATTACAAATATATCATAATTATAACGATAATATAAAAAATATATCAGATTACAGTAATAATTAAATTAACAAATTTGATTCAATAAGTAAAAGTGTTGGCTGTTGAGAGAAGTTTTTTCAAAGGCAAGAACACAATAACCTAATAATATATTATTATTATTATTATTATTATTATAATCACAAATGGCCACATTTCCACATTTTATTGGCGAAAAACATAAAGTCACATTATATCAAAGAAAAACTATACAGTAGGTATCATAAAAAAAATTATGAAAATATTTTCAATGATTTGTCTTTAAAATAAATTTCAACAAAATGTATTTACTTATTAGATATTGGTACCTAAACTTTTAAAACTTTTTTTTATTACTGCTATAACTATATAATTTTTTATAGTAATAATAAAAAAATTGGCTGAACAGATTTAGTTTTGAAGTTATAACAATTTAAAATTTTTCGATTAATGTCATGTCATATGTCAAATGTCATGACTCAATGGAATAATAGGCGAATTGCATAATTAAAATAATATTAATAAAGATTTCATGGCGATCATGTAATATAATAAAATTATCAAATTTTAAAACTGTCAGTCTGTCCAATTTTAACTTCAGATTTTTTTTATTAAAAACTATTAAAGTGTGAAAAAAAATAGAAAAACTTGGATACCAAACTAGATTTAATCTAATAACGAGTTAATTGTTAGCGGCCACAAGGTTAGAAAATAAAATTGTACACAGGAAGATAGATTATGTTTAATAAATATTTAAATTAAATTTAAAACTTTAATTCTTATATTTGTAAAAGATAAAAAAAAAATAAAAATAAAAATTACTCTTTAAATTACATAAGTGCCTACTATAGTCACAATAATAAAAATACTTTGTACCAATTTTGACGTAAAACATTTAAAATCAATTATCACTGGAATTTAAAAAATAACTAAAGTCGAAGTAATAAAACGACTTTCTTCGTATACATTTTTTAAATACTTTGAAATACATAAATTATAACAATTATTTTATAATGGTAGTAATACCTTAATTAAAATAATATTATCAATTCGAAAGGAATAAATAAGTACTTGAAACCATCGTGCGTAAGAACTCACTTCGTTTGTTATAGTGGCAGCAAATTGAAATACACAATCTTTACTGAAACTGGTACCGATCGTTTTAAGTTTTTTGTGCGATACAACAATCGAGTTGAACGGGTCTTCATCGTAACGCCTTTTAACGCGAACAAACGCCATGACTGTAATCAAGAGAAGACGAATAACTGATGTACAACAGATACTATACAACAAAATGTCAAATCGCAATACAAACCCGCAAAAAATAATAATATAAATTTAATAAACGTATGTATGACGAGATAAATATATCAACATTTGTTTTATACGCCAAATAAACCTGAGGCAGTTTTAAAGCCTAAAAATCAAAATCGTGACGAAATAACCGCGACGGTGAGTGTGTGATAAACAAATACCGAACGATGATGATATAAGAAAAAAATCTCCATTTCTCGCAATTTCAGTTAAAATACAAAATATTTCGGTACTAACTTCAGGCCGTAGAAAAAAAAGAAAATAGGTACCTACGAAAATAACAAATCACAGGGTATTTCAAAATTCAAATTGTAAACAATCATAATATTTTTTTTTCTATACGAATATTAATCAAATAATTTATGCGTAATAATACAAATTATATAAATATTAAAACTATTCAATTTATTTACTATATAATATTAGGGATGGGGGTAGTTCGTTCGTGAGTCGACTCAGAGTTGACTCTTTTATAGGTGAACTGAATGAGTTGAATCGGTGTGCCATAGTTCAGTGACTCCGTGACTATCAATTCCTGAATCACGTGATTCTTTATTAAATGATGACTCTTAACCATGATTCATGGTGAGCCATAAGCCCGTAACACGTTAATGACGTGTAGACGACGCGAATCTCCTTTACACGCACGCTTTGATATCGACGGTTCGCCACGAGCGTGATTTTCTTTCGATAGCCGTCTCTGCGAGTCGGACTCGCACTGTCAAAACGCGCCTTTATGACGTGTTATCAAAAAAAGATTTGTTTGATTTGATGAATTGAGAGTTGTGGTTGACTCAGTGAGTCAACTCACTCATAAGTGAACTGATTCAAACGAACTGATTCGTGTCACTGAGTTGAAAATCCCATCTCTATATAATATTCAATTATTGATAAAATGATAACTTATAAAGGTGTTATAATAAAACAAAAATTCATGGAAAAATCGATATTATATTACGTAAACAATATTTTTACGCTTAAGCAAACAAAATGTTAACGTTTGACTACAGAATTGATGAATACCGGAATGAACACTGATAAGACAATTGCATGTATTCTTATGGGAACCCATAATTCCAAACTATACGTCAACCAGTGGATATATTCTGCGATTTGACTACAAAAATACGACAGTTACAGCTATTGCTATAACGTCTATTATATAGTCGAGCGTTCAATAAATTTGTAAATCGCCTGTATTCATCTAATCTGTGATTGAACTGTTCATTGTTTACTTTATCTTGAGATTTGCCGCCAATTTGTTATCATTCGTCTGTTCGTCTGAAACCGTTGAGTAAACGCACAACAATTCTATTCATTCCAAAATGTATCGATCCGCCTTTTGATTCTTATAAATTTTGTGTATTTTTACGCGAAACAAATTATTCTTTTAACACTTATAATTTTACACAATAAACAAAAATATTAATTTATTTCCTTGTTCGTATGTCATTATTCCACTCGGACGGCTACGAACGGACTCGCATCGCTCGGTCAGTCTCGTTCACCCGAGGAAATTTTAATTATTATAATATTCATATTTACAGTATCGATAATACGTCTTGCGGGTAATCACCAGCATGCGCTTAATTACGAATCGCGATTATCGTATTATTATTTATTATTGTAAATAGGAATATTTCGCTATGTATCGACGTCGACGTCCCGGTGACGACGACCTCATGATCGCGCGTAATATACTTACGGCGGTAAGGTATTCTCGTCAACGTTTTGCGGAAAGGTATATGGACAGTTGATCGTCTCGGTGGTGTAAGCGATTCGTTAGGCTACACCTACACGAGCCGTGTCAATTTGAATTTTGAAAGCGGTTTAATGATAACTGAAAATAAATATTATTTGAATTTTCGAACAATTATAAAATATAAACAAAACTATTAACGTAATATAATATTTAAATTATAATTATTAACATTGCATACACCTAAACGTATCTTTATATATATATATATATATTTTATATTCTCTAAATGAAATAATTTGAAAATAAATGATAACAATTGTTTTATGGTTTTTTTTTTATTAGCCAACAAATTCCAAGTGGATATGGAGCTCGTGTTACATGTTTCGCAACTACAATTAAAATCTGAATATTTACACACTAATCCTAAACATATTCATTTTCATGAAGGAAATGAAAGTCGTTTGCTTATTTCATGGGATGATTGCATCACGGTTTTATACTCATTAGACAGTCTGGATGAAGCTAGTCTTTGGAATCCCATCAAACCTGTAGTAAGCTCTTGTATCCGTTTAATTTTTTCCATTCATAATAATTATTTTACAAAAATCCATTGGCTCTTGTGTGTTATTTTGCTGTAAAATTTTACCTTATTTCAAACACTAGTGCTTTGTGTGAATATATATTATAATTTGTATATTTATGTACCTATTCAGATTTATTGAGTAAATTAAATATATTAAAACGTGAAATACCAACAATAAAAACTAAATACAAGAAAAAAAAGAATAATTTATAGCATTTAATTTACTTTTAGATTTTGCCAATAAGTAATCCAGTATTCTCTATTTTATCATTCAATTCAAAAGTTTATTGTATTGATAAAATCGGATCAATATATCACCTTGAACAAGTTCAACGGTAATTCTTTCACTTTTAACAATTTCAATAAAAACTTAATTTTAATGTAAATTTTTAGTAATTCGCCAGACTTATTCGATTGTTCTTCTCCTGTTCTAATTGCTCAACACTCATTGTTCTACAATTATGAGTGGATATCTTTTTATTCACAAAAAATTCCCTGTGATATTTTTGGTGCAGCTTGTTACTCTGATGGAATTGCTGTAATTACAGTATTGGACAATTGGATTATTGTACAGTTGTTAAGAATTACAATTAACAACAATAATGAGCCAACCATATTTAATACTTGTAATAAACAAATTAGACTACAAAAAGAGGTAGAAGTAGAAATAGAATTAAAATAATAATAATATTATTAATTATATACAAATTTAGTTTCCATTTTTAGTTACTACTTTTATATCATGTACGTGGAGAGATTGGTTTAGTAGTCAACGGGCCGTTGAACTCTTTGGATCAAATGTACTTGACAGTCTAGATATTTTAATATTAGCAACAGAAGAGTCAAAAATATATTGTATGACTTCTAATGTAACATCTAAAAATGTAAAGTTATTTTCATATTCTCCACAAAACATTGTACATATTCAACTTTGTGATTTCGGTAATTATGCTTTAGTAATTAAAAACTTGAATAATACTTTATTTTATGATTTTTTTTTTTTTGTTTTAGAATCAAAAAAATTGCTATTAGTGTCATCCAGTGGAATTCTTACGGTTATGCATTGTGTTGAAAATATTCCGCCACTGTTCGTATACTTGGCAATTACAAAAGTGGTTGCTACATTTATTATAGATTGCACAGTGATTGTAAGCGATGGCATTAATTTATTTCAAACTACATTGGATAAACAATATTCAAAAATTATTAAACAAATTGTGATTCCATTGAAAGGTATTATTAAAATTTCACATAATCAATACTTAAAATTTTATAATTAAATCTTTATACGTTTTAGGAGTTATTACATTACACAGATTCCAATTAAATAACATTATTGCAATGACTCAACAAAATAAAGTATACGAATTATCTCCTAAATATGAAGTGATCACTCAAGCGGAAGAACACAAATTTAAATTCGATGAAAGCTTTATATTAGATAACATAAAAGGTCTATGTAAAAACATAGAAATATTACAAGAAGAACAGGAACAGTTGAATAAATTTGTAAATGTTATATCCATTGTAGCACGCAAAGATTTAGTTGCACAGAATTGTTCAATGAATGTTTTAATTTATTCAGGTTATATAATGCCTATTCAATTTAAAAAATCAGGTTAAATTTTATCACTCAAATTTTACCAAATATATAGGTGCTAAAGCAGTAAAATTAGGAGCTCGTCAAAATGAATATATTTTTGCAATCAAACTCTCCACAGACTGTACGTGGTTATCATTTCCATCCACTATTTGGAAGCTTTTAGTTCGTATCACAGACAACAAAAATTCATCGTCAAACTGTGGTTTACATTCTATCAATGTTAATTTATTCAACAATAATTATCCCTTAATAGTAAATCACCGTTTATTAGATACAGTAGCTGAAAATTGTACTTCTGGTTCAGTGTACTGCGAATTAATATGTCAAATACAAAATGATTTGATTAATAACTGCTTGGTTATTCCATTGAATCCAGTAAAATTAAATTCGTTGTATTTTCTGAAAGCCGAAAAGCGAGAAAAAATACCAGCAATAAATCCTTTGGAAGATCGACATAAATATGTTTTTGAATTTCCAGAACATTTATCCTTGACAGAATGTATAACTGTTATTACAAACAGAAATAAACATAGGACATCAAAATCATTGTATACAAATATAATTGGTAAGTTTATAATAATCAAAGTATTTATGTTTAAATGAATTCATAATTATCAACATTTTCACTTTAGAAAATGTACCAAAAGCATTGTATTTCAATTTCTTTGGGAAAATAGTCTCTGTGATTTTAGATGACAAAGTTACAAAAACAATTACCCTAGAGTGTATTGATCAAGATACTTTGATTTCTATTCGTAATGGAATTTTTAGTGAACTATCAGATAGTCGACCAGCCGTTATAAAATATACAGTTTTAGCAAACGTTCAAGTAAGTAAATATAATCTATTTACTCAATATTTCATATATTTATAAATTTAATTTATCTGCTCTCTAGAAACAACTGTGTTTATTAGAAGAATTATCGATAACAGATCGACAAGACAAAAATATAATTAAAGAAATTAAAACCAGAATTCAAAATCAAATTAGTGCGCACATTCCTGTGTGATCAAACAATGATGATAGTTTAATTTTGAAACAAGTTCCAAAATAATTTTCCAATTTTTGTTAATCATTTGTTCAAACTATTTATACAAATAGATATGTTATGGCATGTATAATTGAGGCTCGGCAGTACAGGCTAAGGTGCAAAGAAACTATATAACCCTGTGCACCTCACAACTTCACAATCTACTGATTTTTAAAAATGTTTCATAACATTTTAATATAAATGAATTATATTAGTATAGTTATATTTTTTCTTCATACAGTAGGCACTGCTTATAAAACTCATGGATATAAAGTTCAGTCTCATATTAGACTCAAAATCACTTGGAACGATCCGGACGTATCCAAAATACATTAAAAGAAAAATTGAATTTAAAACTCACCACTTCAGTTATAACTCAAATTTCATAAGAAAAATGGTAGAAAAACTTTTTTTTTAATTTAAAAATAAATTGATTTTGTGTTATTTGTGTTTGTTATTACTTATTACTAGTTTCTATTCATGTCTTATATGTATATATAAAAATTTCCATTTCATTTCATATTTATTGAACAAAGAAGCTTTAGACACGTTGAGGAGAGTTGTTCATTGCCGGAGTATTGATTTTAATATACAATACGAGTACAAGCAGTATATTTCCGGAATAGTTGAGAATAAAAAACAAACTAAAATCACAATTTCTTTTAATAAATAATATAAATTGTATAAAACATGTATATATATATATATATGTGTGTGTGCAAAATAAAAATATTACATATTATCTGATTTGATCTGTAATAAATAATAATATATTTTTAATTAATAATACATAATAAGAAGTAATAGCAAAATAAAGTTAATTAATTAAAATTTTTCTTTTTCTACTTCATCTATAAGATTCATTCAACTATGAGATTCACTTTATGCTAGTCTAAAAGTGAGTCTTATAAGCGACATCCACTGTAATTGTATATTGTTATCAATGCCATAGACATAGTCAAAAACTATTTTTTTTATACACTAATTTGAGATTATTTAGTTTTAATATTAATAAATCTAATTAAATAATAAAATAAGAAAGTTTGAAATTTGTCAAGTTTTTGATTTAAATAGTGTACAAATTAATTAGGCTGGTATACCAGCATTAATTTGTCCTTCAATGCCACACTCATTGTTTCCTCTCAATATTTTGAAAAATCCATTATCACCCCAATCATTATTCCATGAATTAGCTACCAACCAATATGGTGTATCATTCTCTACGCCCCAACCGAGGATACGAATTGCATGTCCACCAAGGGCCTTACCCGCAACGTGTTTATATACTCCTGCAACAAAATGATTACAATGTATATAAATTATTAAAATGTCTAAATGTATTTATAAATAAAACATAGGAATAGTTGGAATTAATTTACCTTATATTTTTCTTTATAAATATAATAAATATGTATTTTAATTTGATGCAAATGCAAGTTAATATCAGTTTAAGAGGGATCATTTGATCAGGCAATGTTGGAATTATTTTTAATTTAAAAACATATGATAAATTATTACCAATTTTCATGAAAAGAGTGTACCTAAAATACATTCAATGGTTTAATTTTATAACACATTGAATATATTATTTTATTACATTAATATTAAATATTTCATAAATATATATTATTATAATTACAATATTAATAATTAGGGCAGAGGTTCCCAACTAAAATATTACATGAACTTGGATTGAGGATGTCGTGAAATTCTTTAAAATATAGTGTGATCATACATATTTTTCACTATAGGTGCCTTCAGATTTTTAAAAAATTACCCTAAAATGCTGCAAGTCAAAAACATGTTGAGGACATCTGAATTAAGACTAAGATTTATATAGAAAATTTTTTTTTGATTTTATCAAACAGTTTTTACATAAAAATCAGAAATTAATTACATAGACATTTTAGACTAAAATAAAAAATTTTATTTTTATTTTATAAATGATATGCTGCTTTAAATTTTAAAAAACAAACCATCAATTATTGGAACAAAGAATTGATTAATATTAATACAATACATGATATTGCTGGAGCATATTTAAACAATTTAACCGACCACATGTTTTTTCCTCATACGGCAGACTCGATAAATAATGTACACCTTACAATATACAAAACATTAGTACACTAAATACTGACCAGATTTGTAAGATACAAAATCTTCAAATACTGTAAACGCTCCTTCGACAGGACCATTGGTATAAATCTCCTGTTTGATTTGGTCAACGTCATTTCCAACTGAGTATGCAGATTTACCTAATAATAATTGGTAAATGTTGTGTTTATATTATGAATTTGTAAAAATATACTTTATATCTAGAAACTCATGTTTCATATTTAAATCTTAATATTTTAGAATATTAAAATAAATTATATACCTCGGTGCAAATCTTGCTCGTAAGATATCGTGTATCCATCTTGACATTTCTTAACACATTTCGGAGTTTTATTACCTTCTTGGCATGGTCCTCTAGTACCATTCACGTGATGTTCACAGGGAGCAATTTCATATGGAATACATCCCTGTATAAAAAGTTAACAACATAATTTGAAACGGGTGTTCATGATATAAAAAATGAAACATATCATGATACATAAAAAATAAAATATATGACTTCCTTGAAGAACTGTAAGCAACAAAATATTAAATTAAACAATAGAAACCCTATTAATTCAATACATTTATTACATTTTCAAATTATAAATTATAATATAACTATAGAAGAAAAAAATGTATTCATCTAAGTGTACAAATTTTAAAAAAAACATGTCCAAATAATATTGACATAACTAATATATATTATACATCAGTAACATATGTAGAAAATATCTTTAATATGGGCCAATCTCAAAAATTCAAAAGGTCGAAAGTAAATAATTGTCTATATGACTATATGTATTATAAAAACAATTCTAAATCTACTTAGATATTTGTTACATTAATCTTTTCAAATTTTTTGTTAAATAATAACTTAAATTTAATTTTAATATTACTTAAATTATTAAATTATACATATTGTAGGTAGGTATTAGTAACAAGTTATATTTAACAAGATATGAAAAAATATTAATGGAATAAATATCTGTGTAAGATTAGCCTTTTGGCGAGTGAATTGTTTTTAGTATGGATACTATTTTTTTTTATATATATATAACAGTGTCCACTAAAAAATAAAAAAATAATTAGAAGAGTATATCCATTATGTGTACAATGTTGTAAGTAACAACTTCTTCTTGAATGCCTGAGAAGAAATATGGATATCTTCAGGGAGTGAATTGTTTTTATGAATAATTAGATATATATTTTTTAAGTAACATTGTCGTACTCTTCAAAATTTTTTTTATTTATTTCTTAGTGAACACTGCTAAATAAAAAAAAAATTTTTCTTTTTCTAATAGCCAATAGATATCAGAAAATATTTCATTCCTACGTATAAATCTATAATATCAACATAGTATCTGTGAATTATCGTTAAAGACAGAAACAACAACAAAATATCTATTGACATAACTCATCAAAGGGTAAAAATCATAGGTGTGTCCAGACCTTTTTAACTGGTCATGCACAGAATAAATATACAAATATGCTATTAGATAACCAAAAGAGAAAATAAAATACGACCTTCAATTTTTGAAAATATTATAATACAAATAATAAATAAAATTTTCTTTTTTACTAGAATATAACATTAATTTTAAGAGGATAAACAGAAAAAGTGCTAAAAGTACCTAATTAAGACTTTATTATTATTATTATTATTCTCCCTCACATCTATATATGTTACTTTTTAACATTAAAAATTCCACTATTAATGTGAAATATTACCATATTAGATCCATAAGGACCTCCGCTAACAATGCCTTTAGTTTTCCAATAATGCCATGCTGCTCCTGGAAAACCTCCGTTGCACCCAAAACCGCATGTCCAACAACAAGAAACTAAATTTTCCGCCGAAAAATGGAAATTTACAGCACCTTTAGAATGAATACAGACACGATCAGACATGGCTTCTACAGCTCCAAATGCCTATATATATATATATACACATTAAATGTAAATAAGGTAAAATAAAGAAAACTGTAACTGTAACCTAACCCAACAAGACCCGCACGACCCTTGATCTCTGACTTCTCTGATGGTTGGACAATTTGGCCACTGTTCTCTAGCATCAAAATTCTCCGGTAAATAATTTGGCATGTCCACATAAGTCAACAATTGTTCCAGCTTTGGATAACTGTGATTACTGTTTACGCCCATCAAACTTTGCAAATAAGAGAGTGTAGTATTTTTGTGGTAATTACGACCGGCCTGAAACATATGGTTTCAAATAAAATGTGTATTTTAATTGATCGCAATATATTATATCATTCCTGAATATTTGGATAAATTTCAGTATGATTAAAAAAAAAAAATTATAAATTCTGTACATATGTATTGTACATAATGAACTACGAAATATTATTAGGTAAATAATAGCCTTCAAAACTACCTTTTAATATAAATGGAAGAATTATAAATACAAAAACAAAATTATAGGTACCTATATTAAAATGTATTGTAAAATAAATAAATTATTTGACATTAGTAAATCACCAATTGTTAAACTATCGGACTATCAACCAATCAATATTTAAATTTTCTACATCTTCTTTGATGCCATTTCCATTGTTAATTTAGAATAACTTCATTTATGTAATCTGTTTATTTACATCTCATCATGATTTGTTGATATTGTTTATATGTATAGTTAAAAAATATCTGTATATATGTTGCTAGCTGTTTCTGCATAAATAATTATATTATATCAAAAGTGTTTATTATATTCATGTTCCAAAACAAACACACTCATCAACTACAAAAAAATATTTAAATTTTGTCGATTTTTAAAAAATTAATATTAATTTTTAAATTTTTTATTTCTCTTTGTTTGATTAATCAATATTAATCAAAGAGATTGTATTTCAAATGAAAATAAATACCAATGATTTTTTTTCATCGAGTAGTTCCAAACATTTTTCCAAGTGCCACAATGTTGCTCATTTCTTCATTTTTTGTCTGAGTAGGGAAGGGAATGTATTGTATTAAATGCCATGGTTTTTTGTCATGGCATTTAAATAATTTTTTTTCATAAATAATTTTTTGCTCAAAATTGCACATGGGCAAAGCCGAGTAATTCAGTTAGTAATTTACAAATAGTAACTGACCCAAATATTATTATTTTATACATAGAATATTGTGCGACAGGAGTACGTTATCGTAATAATATTATGTTATTATAGGATCATTCATGTACGAGTTCATGTGTCTGTTATTTTATGTTCATGTTTTTTGATTCTTTTAAAATTAAATGTAAATAAGTTTTTATATTATTTTTTAAGCATAAAATATAAATATAATACAAATATAACAAAATTAAATGAAAATTCTGTTGGGTTTTGCGTTAGACATACAATTGAATATAGTAAAGACTGAAGTTTTTTTTAAATTGTTCAGGCATAAACAGGCAATTTAATTAATTTTAAGCATTTTTTAAATAAATAAATTCATTAAAAATATAGTAGTATAATATTATTTAGTACTAAGAAATATAAATCTTTGTATGTACAATATTCCATATAACAAATAATACAATTAAAAAATTTGCAATTATTTGTAGAAAACTAAAATTCTAAAAATTTTTATTTTTTTAAGTGAATTTTAATTAGTATATTCAAAGCACATATTTTTTTTCAAATAAAAAAAATCATGCAATAAAGAGTAATTATTAGCCTATGGTTACTTTTTTGCTGATGACATTGTTCTCCATTTCACCTCCCACTATTCCCTTTGCTCTCGTTATTTCCACAATAATTTTCTTTGTCCTAAAAATTAGCTTCCTAATTGAAATCAATCAAAATTATATTTATAATTATTATTCTTTTCGCTCGTTTTATCGTAAATAACGCATGCTACAAAATACATAATATTTTTTATATATTATTCAATTGTACTTTGTTGTGTACAAATATACCTTATATTTTAATTTTATAGTTGAAATCAGACTCGAAAAATTTATAATATCAATTATCAATTTGATATTCTTACACACAGTCGCTATTATATTCTTATTTAATAATTATACAGTGTTTTGAAGTGAATACTCTCATTACAACAACTAAAAGGACGGGTCACGCCCGTTTATATAACATATAAAACATACCGTCCATGAATTTTGAATCGAATTGATGTAGTCGATGAACTCGTCCGATAATGGATCCTCAGGAACAGGGATGTACGACGATACTATTTCGCCGAGACCGAAATGGAAGAGCAGAAGGCCCAGTACGATTGACTTGAACATTTTTAATGGGAAAAAAAGCAATTTCTCACACTAAAACGTCGATGATGCAAAATCAAATACACGAAATTATTAAATAAAAACGAACGACGTAGCACGACCTTGGACCCACTGACGTCCGACTAAATAATTTTTATACCACCACGAAAATATACTAATCAAATAGAATAATAAACTGACAATCGTTTTTACAGGGACTTTGATCGACGACGATAGGGAACGAGGAAATTAAACTAATAAAACAACAAAGAGAATAAATCATATACTATACATTGTAACAAAACATTTAACCGGTGGTGTCGTTAAACTGATAGACATCGTCGGTCGAAAGTAAATAAATCCAAGTTTTTCCGTTTGAACAACGAATGGAACACACAAATAAATTAACGAACAAGTAAATACACGAACGTGATGATAACCTTTAGACGCGCTATACACAAAATAGATTATTCTGTGCACTATATACCTGAACCGGTTTTTTTTTTTTTATCGCACTCGTATCGTATAATGCGCAGAACAATAATATTATGTTGGTATATAGTCACACTCTAAAACGCTATAATACCGCTTTTCCGTTCAAACACCAATGTTAATCAAATATAATGAACATTTGATTTTGTTCGTTTTTCGAACCAACTGTACGATTTATAATGGGCATAACTATAGGAGTAATTATTTAGGAGGGGAGCTAGAGCTCTTAACTATTTTCAATACAAATGTATAAGACCCTCCCTCATCACATCATGCATCAATTATTGATAATTATTAATTATTAATAATATATATATATATATATATATATATATATAAATAGTTTCATTTAGAAATTCTATTAGAATTGACGATAATAAAATAAATTATTCATGTATAGTTAAAAAATATCTGTATATATGTTGCTAGCTGTTTCTGCATAAATAATTATATTATATCAAAAGTGTTTATTATATTCATGTTCCAAAACAAACACACTCATCAACTACAAAAAAATATTTAAATTTTGTCGATTTTTAAAAAATCAATATTAATTTTTAAATTTTTTATTTCTCTTTGTTTGATTAATCAATATTAATCAAAGAGATTGTATTTCAAATGAAAATAAATACCAATGATTTTTTTTCATTGAGTAGTACCAAACATTTTTCCAAGTGCCACAATGTTGCTCATTTTTTCATTTTTTGTCTGAGTAGGGAAGGAAATGTATTGTATTAAATGCCATGGTTTTTTGTCATGGCATTTAAATAATTTTTTTTCATAAATAATTTTTTGCTCAAAATTGCACATGGGCAAAGCCGAGTAATTCAGTTAGTAATTTACAAATAGTAACTGACCCAAATATTATTATTTTATACATAGAATATTGTGCAACAGGAGTACGTTATCGTAATAATATTATGTTATTATAGGATCACTCATGTACGAGTTCATGTGTCTGTTATTTTATGTTCATGTTTTTTGATTCTTTTAAAATTAAATGTAAATAAGTTTTTATATTATTTTTTAAGCATAAAATATAAATATAATACAAATATAACAAAATTAAATGAAAATTCTGTTGGGTTTTGCGTTAGACATACCATTGAATATAGTAAAGACTGAAGTTTTTTTTAAATTGTTCAGGCATAAACAGGCAATTTAATTAATTTTAAGCATTTTTTAAATAAATAAATTCATTAAAAATATAGTAGTATAATATTATTTAGTACTAAGAAATATAAATCTTTGTATGTACAATATTCCATATAACAAATAATACAATTAAAAAATTTGCAATTATTTGTAGAAAACTAAAATTCTAAAAATTTTTATTTTTTTAAGTGAATTTTAATTAGTATATTCAAAGCACATATTTTTTTTCAAATAAAAAAAATCATGCAATAAAGAGTAATTATTAGCCTATGGTTACTTTTTTGCTGATGACATTGTTCTCCATTTCACCTCCCACTATTCCCTTTGCTCTCGTTATTTCCACAATAATTTTCTTTGTCCTAAAAATTAGCTTCCTAATTGAAATCAATCAAAATTATATTTATAATTATTATTCTTTTCGCTCGTTTTATCGTAAATAACGCATACTACAAAATACATAATATTTTTTATATATTATTCAATTGTACTTTGTTGTGTACAAATATACCTTATATTTTAATTTTATAGTTGAAATCAGACTCGAAAAATTTATAATATCAATTATCAATTTGATATTCTTACACACAGTCGCTATTATATTCTTATTTAATAATTATACAGTGTTTTGAAGTGAATACTCATTACAACAACTAAAAGGACGGTCACGCCCGTTTATATAACATATAAAACATACCGTCCATGAATTTTGAATCGAATTGATGTAGTCGATGAACTCGTCCGATAATGGATCCTCAGGAACAGGGATGTACGACGATACTATTTCGCCGAGACCAAAATGGAAGAGCAGAAGGCCCAGTACGATTGACTTGAACATTTTTAATGGGAAAAAAAGCAATTTCTCACACTAAAACGTCGATGATGCAAAATCAAATACACGAAATTATTAAATAAAAACGAACGACGTAGCACGACCTTGGACCCACTGACGTCCGACTAAATAATTTTTATACCACCACGAAAATATACTAATCAAATAGAATAATAAACTGACAATCGTTTTTACAGGGACTTTGATCGACGACGATAGGGAACGAGGAAATTAAACTAATAAAACAACAAAGAGAATAAATCATATACTATACATTGTAACAAAACATTTAACCGGTGGTGTCGTTAAACTGATAGACATCGTCGGTCGAAAGTAAATAAATCCAAGTTTTTCCGTTTGAACAACGAATGGAACACACAAATAAATTAACGAACAAGTAAATACACGAACGTGATGATAACCTTTAGACGCGCTATACACAAAATAGATTATTCTGTGCACTATATACCTGAACCGGTTTTTTTTTTTTTATCGCACTCGTATCGTATAATGCGCAGAACAATAATATTATGTTGGTATATAGTCACACTCTAAAACGCTATAATACCGCTTTTCCGTTCAAACACCAATGTTAATCAAATATAATGAACATTTGATTTTGTTCGTTTTTCGAACCAACTGTACGATTTATAATGGGCATAACTAGGAGTAATTATTTAGGAGGGGAGCTAGAGCTCTTAACTATTTTCAATACAAATGTATAAGACCCCCCCCCCCTCATCACATCATGCATCAATTATTGATAATTATTAATTATTAATAATATATATATATATATATATATATATATATATATATATAAATAGTTTCATTTAGAAATTCTATTAGAATTGACGATAATAAAATAAATTATTCATTTTAATCAAAGTTTAAGCTTGTGCTCTTTTTCAGTAAATTTATTCAGAATATTTTCAGTACCTAACAATTTTATAAGATAAATATTTTTCAATACATAATAATGATAATTTCCTAAATCTATTTTGTAACATTGTATGCCTAATAAACAATATTTTTAATGCGATGCATTACAGAAAATGATCCTTCACAAGACACATTGTTTTAACTGGAAAAGAAAGAGTTAAATGCAACATTTTTTATGAATTAGGAAAAACAGTTTTATCTATGATACATTTCAGGCGTTTTATTATTGATATCCAATAAAGTCTCAAAAAAAAAAAAATTATTAAAATATTAATTTAAAAAGTTTTAAAATTAAATTAATAAAAATGAAGTTTAAATTTTATACAATGATTAAATGTTTAAAAGAAGTTGGGAACAGGGCTATAATAGAACTTAAAGGGGCTTAGCTCCCATAGACACTCCTATGCGGTTTACGCGTGCGTATCCTCTACCTCTGACCATCTCAATCGTAAATGATTTAAACTTTAACATTTGTCTATGAATGAAACCCCATTGAATTGTACTTTGTTCTGTGCTAAAAGCCGTGGTATTTTAAGACCGTCATGAAATTCATAACGATTTTTCATACCGAAAACAATAATAATAATATAAGAGAAAAATTAACACATTCTATATTATGATGTCAACATAGCGTACCTACTAGGTTGGATTGAGAATTATACAAATATCGAACATAAATTAAGGGAGATGATTATGTTAATAATTAACTACATAATTTAACTTATTTTGCTATTCGAACATTAAGTGTATATTATATATTTATATAAATAATGGTGCAATAAAATATACACAATAGTCATCATACTGGTTATATAATTATATCATAGACCCATTAACTATAATTAATATGTCTATGAATTTTATAAATCTTATTAAATAAAATGAAACATCATAACCATTTTTGATTGTTACTGAAATATAAACATTTAGAAAATTAACGAGTGTGAAGTTAGCAAGTGGTCCCCAGCAAGTGATATGAAATGTATATTAAATTGCCTATAAACTGCCCCTACTATTCAGGAATTTATAACAAAATATACCAATATAACTATCCCATAGATGGCACCACAAATATTTTATATACACTTTCAAATATTAAAAAAAAAAAATAATATGATGAACGGTTCTAATTGCTGGCCAATTTCGGAACTGTACCGGAGGGTGTTACTGCAAAATTCGTATATAATATAAAATCCCATGAAATTTACCCTAATACGAAACTATAAAAAAAGGTACTCCCCAAAGAACGAATGCGTAATGTCGTATTGAATAAGTCGGCCACTGTTATTACGCGTTTACACTTAAACCCAAAAACATCAGTACTTGCTGGGTGAATTCGGACGTGTTCCGTGTTGTGTCACAGGGCAAACGGCACATAATATGAAAGCCCGTGAAATTTACTATAAGATGAAACGATAAAAAATATTACTCCCCGTAAAACGAATGTGTGAGGCCGTATTATGTGTGGGCCGCCGGTTATCACGGAAATAGCAAAAAACATCGGAACGTCGTTACTTGCTGGGTGATAGTAATGTTATAGAAAAATTAGGAGGTAATAATAATTTGGTGATTAGATATAAATTAAATTTATAGTGTAAATTTTATACATATAATATATTTTTCAGAATCAGATTCGACGCTAAAACAAGTAATGAATTCCGTACCACCCCAAGCTCTAGAAAAGGGTGTTTTTTCTAAAGGTCATTTAAAAGAAGATTTCAATCAAGTTGAAAAAAGAATATACCAAACAGCTCTTATACCTGATGACACTTTTAATTTACCACTAATGGCTTTTAGCTATTTGGCAAGTCTCTTTGTGGTTCATCATTCAACCACCCATCAACACACACATATATAAGCGAATTACTTCCAGTTTTCAACAATCATTATTTTCTTAATTTTTTAAATTATTTTTAGCTTATGTAAAATAGTATTGCCTGCGGGCGCCGGGGAACCCCTGCTCAATTTTATTTTATATTTGAACTAACTAAAGAAATTAATTTTCTAAAAATTTCCATATTATTTTTCCAATGTAAGTAAATTCGCATCAACACACCACACAAACACACACTCATATACACATTTTAGCGCATAACTTCCACTATACAACAAACATCATTATCTTAATTTTTTAAATTATTTTTAGCTTATGTAAAATAGTATTGCCTGCGGGCGCCGGGGAACCCCTGGCCAATTTTTTTCAATAATCTGAGCTAACTTAAGAAATTTTTCTACAAATTTCCATATTATTTTCAAATGTAAGAAACTCGCATCGACACAACACGCATACACACATAATATAAGCGAATTACTTCCAGTTTTCAACAGTCATCGTTTTCTCAATTTTTAAAATATTTTTAGCATTTCTAAGAAAATACAGCCTGCGGGCGCCGGGGAACCCTCGCTCAATTTTTTAATTATCATAAGCTAACTTATGGAACTATTTTTCTTAGAATTCCGATATTATTTTGCAAATGTTAATATACTACCAACGATATAATATCTACAAAAATATTAACACACTTTATCGAATAATTTTAATAAATAAAAATATATAAAATAAATAAATATACACATGTCTATTAAATGTATATTTAAATATAAAAACGAATAAAGCCAATGAGAAGTTAAGAATGTTGTTGTCTATATATATATATTACTACCGTTTTCGACAAAAACTCATCATCGGGTAATTTTAATTTTAATTTTACCTGATGATGACTTTTTGTCGAAACGATAGTAATATATAATATATACAACAACATTCTTCATTAATACTCATTGCCATTATTCTTTTTTTATATTTAAATATATATTTTAATATACATGTGTATATTTATTTATTTTATATATATTTTTTATTAATGATCACTAATATTAAATTATAATTTTTTTTTTCTATCTATTTGAATATTTATTTTTAAAAATCCTTTTAATTTTTATTTTTAATTTTCTAAATTCATCTTTGTTTTTGCTACATTGTTAATTTTCAATAAGTAGCACATCAATTTTGTAAAATTTTAAATATTATAACATTTGTAAAAAAATACAGCCCGCGGGCGCCTAGGAACTCCTGGCCAATTTTTTTCAATAATCTGAGCTAACTTAAATAATTTTTCTACAAATTTCCATTTTATTTTCAAATGTCAGTAACTTGCATCGACACACACACACACGCACACACATATAAGCGAATTACTTCCAGTTTTCAACAATCATCATTTTCTAAATGTTTAAATTATTTTTAGCTTATGTAAAATAGTATTGCCTGCGGGCGCCGGGGAACCCCTGCTCAATTTTATTTTATATTTGAACTAACTAAAGAAATTCATTTTCTAAAAATTTCCATATTATTTTTCCAATGTAAGTAAATTCGCATCAACACACCACACAAACACACTCATATACACATTTTAGCGAATAACTTCCACTATACAACAAACATCATTTTCTTAATTTTTTAAATTATTTTTAGCTTATGTAAAATAGTATTGCCTGCGGGCGCCGGGAAACCCCTGCCCAATTTTTTTCAATAATCTGAGCTAACTTAAGAAATTTTTCTACAAATTTCCATTTTATTTTCAAATGTAAGAAACTCGCATCGACAATTTAAAAGTTGTATAGTCCTGAAACGGACTGTTTAAAAATGAAAAACAAATATACTTAGTAATAAACAGTTCCACTTTTTTTGTAAAACTAAATGACACTTGATATTCTCTTTTATTTGTGTGAACGACAAACGTCAGGCATTTTGTACTAATCGTACAATTCAAATAATATTAAAAAAAAAATTATAATGAGGTAAATGGCCCAAAGTAGACTAAAAATTAAATGAACTGTAAGGCAAAACTATTTGAAAATGTAAATGAGAGTTACTATTGAGATACAGTAGGTATAATGGTTGTTTACTTGTTCTTCCTCTAATGTGTGAATAAACTCAGGATCTTTGTTACTATTGTAACTGTCACTAATTATTTGGCCATAAGCTGCAAATACTGTTTTATCAAAAATAAGCTTATTCTTAATAGTGATTTTAATCAAAATGAAATTTGTGAAATTATACATTCAATTAACGTTATATTATTAATCAAAATTATTTCCAATACGACAATAAATTATACACACAAAAAGGTCTAGTAATGTGTGGTCCTTTAAGTGCACTTTTATCTGAATTATACTTGATAGATTATGAAACAAATAATATACTTTCCAACAATTTATATAGTCCATTTATTAAAGCTTATTTCAAATATGTAGATAATACATTCATTTTATTCAGAGATACAAATAGACAATCAGGAATTATGGTTAATAGTTTAAATAAAATTAATGAACATATTCAATTTACCTTAGAAACACAATTAAACAGTAAAATAAATTTCTTGGATCTCACGGTTAGCTTATAGTTAATAACAAATTTGAATTTAATATTTACAGAAAACCTATACAGACTGATTCTATTATACTTTTGGAATCTAAACATCCTTTCTCACAAAATATTGCATTTTTTAATTCTATTTTTTATTGACTTGAGCGTATTCCTTTAAATAAATATAATTATAATCATGAACTTAATATTATACATGATATATATATAGTGTGACCATAATTATTTTATCCTAAAGGGGGACACTTAAAAAAGGGGGTACATAAGTACATACGAATTTCAAATATTTTTAAGGTAATATAAAATATTAAATGTTTGTTGTGAAGGTGGACATCTTCTATTAATAAAAAAATCACAGAAATACCAAACATTATTTACATTTTTAAATGTTCATGTTTTTATTTTAATAAATTGATTAATATAATTAAAAAACTTGGTAAATAATATTTACCACCATAAACCGATTCGATTTTTCTACCGTACAACCAAAAACAGTTTGCAGTAATTAAAACCGAACGACAAAATTGACCTAATCGGCAATCTTGTAAAAGATACTTTTTAAAAGTATTTAAATATTAGTATTTCTAAAGGAAATTAATAAAATACTAGTCTTGTATACTTTTTACAAGACTGCTAATCGATAATTTTAACGTACCTATAGGGTTTGTGATCGTATCGTTTGAATGTATTCATATAAATTATATTGTCATTGGTGTAATGGTGTATGCAGTAAAGTAACAGATATGCCATACAGCCGATTCGTGATCGTGTGAAGGGGCTCCTACATGATTAATAATATGGTGAATATTTGAATAAAATCGTTTCTCACTGTAGTGTGTTCTCTGGCACTCATTTTCATTTTATATATGTGGAGCTATCTACTGTTTTCATCTAAATTTACACAATACTTTTATCAATGTACATTTAAAAGTCAGGGGCTGTCGGTAGGTAACTTAATATACAAATCACTTGCTGGACCACTTGCTAACTTCACACACGTGAAAATTAAATAATAAACAATAATAAAAATTGTTTCGATATTTACGTATTTAATTTTCTTTCTTGTTATACCAAATAATATTTAAACACATCTTAATTTTAAGCACCTTTGATAGCAGTTGAAATTCGTGTTTATCAATATTATCAGACAAATATTTTTTTAAGAATACGAGTATTATGAAATTTATATTACAAAATACAAAGAGAAAATCATATCAGTTAAAACAATATTTTAACTATATAATATATATTGTATACTATAAATACTGTTTACTAATTGAACAACATATTTGAAAAACATGTCACAAAAATTGAAAAATGAGGTCAAGGTTTTTCGAACGTGCCTCCCGAATACTTTACACTGAGCCAAATAGTTTTACTACTAAATATCGTACAGGTAACGTAGTAAGAATTTTTTATTGTATTCTCCTGGTTAGCTTTTTTTCCGGATTTACGTTATTTCTCAAATAGCTGGTTCAATTAGAATGAAATAGTTCGAACTTTGGAAAGAATTTGTTAATTTAAGGAATTAAAATATAGAAAATAGGTACACAATACTTAATAGAATTAAGTATTTTTAAATTAAAACCTGTAACAATTGAAATCTAATTTCAAATTTCTATTGTAATTTTCTAAAATTAAAAAAAAAGCTTAATTTTTTTTATTCACTTATACATTTCAAAAAAAATTATCTAACAATTTTTCAAGTCATAATTTACAATATGCTGTACATAGATAATGAATTTCATTGAACTATGCATTTGTATTCACAAATCCTTAAAAAAAACATGTTTAATCTTTAAACTATGACCAAAAGTAAAATAAATATAATTCAAATTATAAACAAATGTGTGTGTATACAACCAGTAAATGCAAGTCATAAGTGTATTGTGCAATTGTATGTGCTAATCAATAAAAAATTATAGAATCATTACAATGATACAATTTTAATTTAATAGACATCATATGTGCATTTTCAATTTTTTTTTTTTTTTTAATAACTGATATTACCAAATGGTACTTAGTTAATTTCACTTCAACTATCGTCTTTGACAAGTCTTAAGATGGGGAAAGGAGTGAAGAATTTTTTTTGTACATACATAATTTTTAATTTCATTTGACATAAAGAGTGTTATTATATAACATTTTTGGATACACATTAACAGTAAAACAAATATTCAAAATAAAATAGTGTTTACATATGCCTCTATAATTCCTATGGGTGCAAAATTCAAATCAGCGTTTTCAGAATTTATAAATTGAAAATATAAACCGATTTGATCTATTCCTATTGGTAATATTCGTAACTATTACAGTTTATACATGTCATCAACAACACTTTATAAACATAAAACTACAACTGTATACACACACATATTATAGTTTAAATACTAAATGTCAATAATCCATTAATAACTGTGTTGTTTTATATTTATAAGAAAAAAATATTGAATTTAATTTCATTGATATATACTATTTAAAATTAATAATAATAATAATAATAATAAAAATTACAACGAAATCACATATTTTAAGATCTAATGATTATTTCATATAATAGTTGTTAATACTCAGTTATATCACAAAAAATTAGTATTATTAAGTTGAAATTATTTGTAATTTATATGTAATTAAAAGTAATTTGGTAAAACAAAAACATAGTTAATGGGAAGGTAATGATAATAGTGACAATCAAGACTAAAAACAGTTAATTATTTTATTAGATGTTTACAGAATACATTTTATTTATTTTGAGCTTGGTATATAATAAATATATTTATGTGTGCATTGCTGATGTGTCCCACAAGTATCAATTATATTTATTGTTTGTCTTCTTGCTTTTTTTGTTGTTTTTCTCTCATTCTATCAGCATCCCTGAAAAAGAAAATACCTTATTAAATAGGTATTTAATCATTTTTAATAAATTATAATACACCATTATACATTTATAACAATGATTATTAAGATTTATATTTAATTATGAATTATTCCACTTAGAATTGTAATAATTGTCACAAATAAAATTTAAAATTAATCCATTTATCAGTAATAATTAACAATGAAACATTATTATATATACAATTAAATTAAATTCTATAAATAACATTATATATATAAATATATATATATATATATATATATATATATATATATATATATATAACTTATTTTGCTAGGAAAATTAAATATTTATGTCGTATAATATATCCTAAACTGAAAAATTGAGTTATATAATGTCCATATGAAATTGATTATATTTTTGTTATTGCTGTTGACCTAGAGCAGAAATGGATATTATTTTTAAAAATTTTTAACAATTAAAATGACTATAAATTACATGTATGTTATAGTTATAAACATTGGTATATATACTTAGTCTTTAACTTTTTATATTTTAAATCTTAAAATTTGCACTCAAATTATTATTATATATTAATATGTTTTACCTAATTATGATTTTTATTCTAATCTTTATCTGTAGATGGTATGACAGGCTAAGTAATAAAAACGATTTAATACAATGTATGCAATTATATTGGTTGAACAGTTTCCATGAATTGGTTATATTAAAACAATATATATATATTTGATTGCTCAGATATAATTCCATAATTATAATATAAATAATGTCGCGTAAAAGTTAAAACTAATAAAAAAGAGAAGATAAATAAATAAAGGGGAATATGCGTGCGTGTATCAAAAAACATGTAATGGTTTTATAACTACAATGCTAATAAAACGGTAAATTTTAGGTCACCGTTTTTAATTATAAATCAAATTAAATATTAATTAAGGAAAAAATAAAATAAATAAATAAATTCATTTATACTGTGATTTGTTTTCGTCTGACACACACACACACAAGTTAAAATATTACATACCTATTACTATATAATATTAAATAATAAGATTGTAAAACAAATTATACAAACAGTAAGTATATTATTTTTTATGTTGTGCGTATATCAGATATAGAGAACAATACATGCGTACTTAAAATCTTTAGTCAGGTTTAACAGATAGTACAAGACCGTTGCCAATTATTACTATGTATATCACCTATATGTATTCATCAAACATAATAAACCTATAAGGCAATAGGCAAACTAGACTACTTCACTGGTCCAATATGTTGATAATTAACTGTATGACATAGTAAACATATATATATATATATATATATATCATTATATCATAGTAATGTATACATTTAGTAACTCAGTATACTGCAGTTTAACAGTATCACAAAGTACATTTATTGTAATATTTTTTTAGGTAATAACATATAATTATATTGTGTTAATCATAAACAACATATTTTTAATTCGTCTATACATACCATTGGTAAAATTGGACAAAATTTAAATGGCAATAATTAATTTAAATGTTTACAAACCTTTGCTTTCTTTGTTCCAACGTCAATCCTTGGTTAGAACCCTTGTCTGAAATCCCCTTGCGCTTGGCCTGTTCTTGTTGTTTCTTTTGGTTTTTTTCGCGGGCAAGATCCCTAGCGTTACCTCCTACAATACAAACCCCCCGCCCCCAACAGTAAATGGGCAGAGTAAAAATATTTTATCAAACATCTGTGCCCATATGAACAAAACCGAATAATACATTGTTTCGATACGATACTCACTCGCCATTTCTATCCGAGAATGGTAATTATTATTTTGTCGGGTTCAACGATCCACTGATGAAGATTAAACGAATGAGATCATTAACGACCGAGAAAGAAAATGTGTTGTTTTGTTTCGCGGCCACAGAATTCCGAAATCCAAATTACCACACAACACAACAAATTGTTGATAACACTACCTTGATAATACGTAGGTGTCCTCAGACATTCAATTTAAACAGCTGATTGTTTATAATTACAATTTTATACTTGCTAAGGAAATTAATAATTATTGTAACAATTTTTTTTATAAAAAATATTATTTGGTCAAATGAAGAAATTCAACGGTTCACCTTGTAGCTTATGTAACGGTTGAATTTAATTAATAGATAGAAAAGAAATCGATAAATACAGTAATCAATGAAAAAAAGAGGAGAGAAAAAATCAACGACTGTGTAATTTGGTTATTCTTGTTTTTATCATTTTTTTTTTATTTATTTAGTTGAATTTTTATACACCAAGATGACTACGGGATGATTACTATCGATGGGCGGGCGGAGGCAAATAATTGTTTTAAAGCGAAAAAATGAAAGAATGCCGGTCTCCGGATAACAATATCGCGAATGCGCACAATATTGGTGTAACAACCGTCCGTGATACACTGTCACATTTATTACGCTCGAAAGTTGAAAATTAACGTAATTTTAATATAAATAATTTTAATATATTATTTATAGATATTATAAAACAAATTAAATTTGCTATTATTAAATTAATAATATTAATCATTGGAATTTTTCGCTGTATTTACCATATTTGTATTATAAAATATAAATATGAATTTATGTTTGTGTAATGCGTTGTGTAATATATAAACTTTAAACCACGGTTATACATAACCATAGAAACCACGTATTGGACCATGTGGATATTATCAAATGTTTATTTTTTGATAAATTAATGAGATAAAATTTTAAAACTTCAAACGAAATGTGTCAGTAAAATTTAAAACTTTTAAATTATAATTAAAATTAAAATGTGTTCTTCTCAATTGTCTTATTTTTCGCGGAGTAATGAATTATAGTTTTATATTACTGTGAAACAATTACATTTTTTTTGTTTCTTTTTTTTATATTCAATTTTAATACATCATGACAGCTACACACTTAGAAGACATTATCACACGTGGTCATTATTTAATTATAAACAAAAATGAAACATATTTAATTCATCAGATATCCAACAAAGCCATTTTGAAATTAGGTCGCGACGTCATTGATCTTAAAGCGGCCATCGGACAACCGTATTCGTCTACCTACAAATTAGAGCCAATGCCTGAGAAAAAGAGACACTACACATTGGTCGTTTGTAATGATAACCAAGAGCGTAATCAATGGGCAACAAATGGTTGTGGTACGGATAATAAGCTCATAACTGATGACAGTTCTTCCCAGTTACTAAGTACAGATGAAATAGTAGCATTGAAAGAAAGTGGTGAGACTGGCCAAAATATAGTTGAAAGACTGTTGGAAAACAGCAAAACATTTCAGTTAAAAACCGAGTATGCTCAAGAGAAATACTTGAAAAAAAAGGCTAGGAAATACTGTGACTATTTAACAATATTCAAGCCTACAATACGGCTTGTTACTGATGTATTATACAAACAACAAGCTATTCCTAAGACTATAGCTTTAAGATTTGATACATTAGCTCAGATATTATGTCGTGTTAATTTAGATCCTGGTGGTAAGTATTTGCTGTACGAGAATGGTAGTCAAGGTTTATTACAAGCAACACTTCTTAATCAACTGCACGATAATGGTTACTTAGTACACGTATTTTCCTTAACAGCCGAACAAAATGCATTAAAAGCAGTTAAAGCTATGAATTTTTCAGAATCTAAAATGAAGCAAATGTTAACAGTTAGTTTGGATGAAATATTGAATACCAATAATGGAGATGATATTCCAGAAGAAAAAGATGAGGACGAGGTACTTAATTGTTTGGACGATAAAAAAAGAAAAAGTGATGAAGCATATACACAGGTAAAGAAAAAACAGCGATCAATAACTAATACAGATGGCTTAAATTTTTTGAAATCAAACAAATTTGACGGCTTGATTGTATTATGTAGAGAGGAACCAAATGAATTTGTTAAAATTCTTTTGCCATATCTGTCGTTGTCAAGACCTTTTGTTGTGTATTCAGCATACAGAGAAATGTTGGTTACTTTGTATGCTGAATTTAAGATGAGAAGAGATATAGTGTTTCTCCGACTCACTGATAATTTCATGAGATATCATCAAGTTCTTCCAAATAGAACTCATCCTGATGTTACAATGGATGATGGAGGTGGATATTTGTTTTCTGGATTGTTTGTTGAAGGAACTAAATAATAAGAAATAAATTATGTCAAATTTTTTGTCATTAAATATTATTTTTTCAACAAACATTGATTAATTTTTTGAAATACTCATTATTTCCTAGTATAAAATATTTTTCTTAAAAATTATATATATATATATAAGATTTATATATGTAGGTAGTGTAAATATCTATGTAAGCAGTATAAAAATAAAACGTTCTATGTTTTATTCCATTTATAAAATTGACAGTGACTAATGGGAAATAAATTGATAGTATATAGATAAATACTAATTCTTTCTGTTAAAATTTGCGTAAAATGTTCAGCACAATGTATAAAACAAATTATTTAAAAAAACTATGTTTTATTTTGATAATAACTTTTTACACATTTGACGGACAGTCAATGAAAGTTGATCTGAAAAACAGTTCAATTTGTGGACTTCCTAAGAAACAAATTCAAATGACACTGTCACATTTAAAAAAATCTGTCACAGGTATTGCTATAAATGCTACTTGTTTAGAAGAACAAAATAGCAGCAACAATAAGTGTATTGCAGAGCAGCACAAATTGATCGAATGTCTTCGGAAAGAATACATTTTGGCTGAACGTAAGTAATATACACTAATAAATGTATACTGATTAAATTATCTTAAAAATTGTACAGTTACTCATAGATAATATAAAGATAGTGTTAATACCTATGGTTTGTTTTATAAACAATATTTATTTGATTAATTTATAGAACTAATAAATGAAGTGAACGAAGGAAGTAATTTACCTTATATCCAAAACATTAAAAAACAATATCATCAAAATATTGTCGAAATAATTGAGAAATTGGATAATGTGCACAGAGATTATGAAGAAACAGTAATTGAGCATTTGAAATCAATAGACGAAGTGATAAAAAAACGAATTTGTGTAGATGATCTTCATGCAGCATTGACTAATGCAAAAATTGAACTCATTGCAGAAATATATCAACAAGTATTGGACAATATTAATCAAATATGTCAATTTGGTATAAATAATACGGAATGTATTAATTTAATGCATTTTACACATAGAAACATTAATTAAAGTAATTTAATAATCAAATAATCTACAAATAACCAAATTATTGACTTTAATTACGCGCCTAATTCGTTTTGTACATTTCGTCGCACACTGTTTAAAATTAACCATCATGCCTATTCATATTTATATAAAATTATTGAAAATCAGTTTGAATTTGGAATTATGAATATAATAAATATCATAATTTATAATAAAATGATCAAAAAATGTCTTAATTTTTATTTTTGTAAAAAATATTGCATACTCTTTATTTGCATTTTTATACAAAATGGTATAATATCAGCAATTATTTATGTAATATATATATATTAAAGTATTATGTTATAGTTAGAACCTTTTATTATTATTATTATTATTGTAAATACCAATTTTGTTCATATTCACATATACATGTACATTGTACCTTATAGTACCTAATTATATAAGTAATATAATCTATTTTATATAATTATTATTTTTAATATAACTAATGAAAACAAATTATATTAAACAAAATTCTTTTTTTTTTTTTTTTTTTTAATTTTGGCAACCAAATGCCCAATTAAAGTGTTGATTGATTTATTCGTGGCAGTTTGTATGTTTTTCATCTCCAATGAAAATATATATTTCATAGTAATTTTCTTATCTGAATAGTGTAAGAATTTTTACACTCGCATACATTAAACTATGAGTATATATACATTTGAGTGTCGAGGTAATGCAACACACTCAGAAATTAAATGTTCCGCACATCACGTAAATTTGTCTAACATATTTTATAAACGTTAATTAAGAATAAAAATAAAAAATGTATTTACTTAATACTTTTATAACAGTTTACACTATTTGAACCCATATCGTGTTTAAATAATTGATAATGATAAATAATTGAAACCTCATTGGTAATTTTTAACGTGAATTGGTAACATTGTTGTTGTGCCCTTTGTAGCGACGACGACGGTTTTATGATAAGGTTCACTTTTTTTTTTCTCTTTTCTGTGAGGAACGCACGCTACAAGTTTTTTCGTACCAGAAACATTGGGTCGGAAACGTGGTAGTGCAGATTTTTTTTCTTCGAGTATCTGTATCGAGTATCTGTAATCCAGTACTTACAAAGTATTGGTAAGTAGCAAATGGCACAATATTTGGAACAGACTTCAGCTATTTTAAAAGACGATAAAGGTTACTACGTGCCAGCCACACAGCGGCGGGACGGAACTTGGCGTAAAGAACGTCGTCTTAAGGAAAACTATATTCCTCAAGACGAAGTAGCTCTTTACGAATCCAAAGGGAAAAAATTCGCCGCTAATAAACCGAAATTACCTCCAGGTGCTCCTGTTCCAATGGTTGTGGTACAAAAACAACAGCAATCGAAGCAAGTTCTCATTGAAAAGCAGCCTAAACAAGAGGATATCAAAATGCCCGAAGTAACAAAAGAAAAAGAAAAGAACAAGGCTGCAGGAAAGAAACCTGAGGAAGAGCCAGGAACTGATCCCGTGAAGCGGGTTAGGAATCTTAAAAAAAAGTTGAAAAATATCGAAGAGTTGGAAATTAAAGTAGCAGAAGGACATTCAATCGATAATGACCAACGCAAAAAGATTTCTAAAAAAAATGCAGTAATTAAGGACATTGCTAAACTTGAAGCTATTATTAAGTGAGTGTATAACTAAATTTGATTAGATAATTTTATATAATATAGTTTATAATGAATCCGCATACTTATTTTGATTGTATTTAATTTTTGTTCTGTAGAGTTTTGTTTCCTGAACCTCCAAAGCCAGCAAAAAAAGAGATCAAGAAGGATGGTAAAAAAGACGGCAAGAAAGATGCGAACAAAAAGGAAACAAAACAAGAAAACAAACCAAACAAGAGTAATGAAAAAAAAGTAGTTACTGCAGTGTTGGCAAATGGTACTCAGGCAAAGAAACCTTCTTTGCTAGTACCGGAGAATGGTACAACAGTTATCAAAAAGACTGAAAAGGGTAATAAAGCTGAAGTCAAGGCAAAAGCCCAACCTAAAACACAAGTTCAGCCTAAAACCCAAGTTCAACCTAAAACAACAAGCCAGCCTAAAACTACAAGCCAGGCTAAAACCACAAGCCAATCTAAAACACAACCTAAAGCAAAACCTACTGCAGTTGTTATTGAGATTTCAGTTGAAGCTGCTAAAAGAATTAGGAACTTAAAAAAGAAGTTGAAGACCATTGATGAGCTGGAACTCAAGGTTTCACAGGGTGGCAAAATCAATAGCGATCAACATGTGAAAATATCTAAGAAGTCCGAAGTTTTGGCAGAAATCCATGCTCTTGAAAGTGGCAAGCAAATTGTCTAATTTTCTATTGAAGTATTAACGATTTATTGTCTGTTTAGATATATATGATATATATCTGATTATACTGATTTTGATTTTAAACAAAATTACAGTACTGTTTGTTTCAAAACTTTTTAAAATCATTTACTATTAATTCATGTTCAAACTATTTAAAATGTTTTTTTTTCATAATTAATCTAATTGGCAAAAAATCAATCAAATAATAACTAAGTTTGACAAATTGTGTTAATTTTATTTTTATTAATTCCTCCGTAATATAATAAAATGTTTGATGTACTTCATTGACAAATATCATTTTTCCTTATACCTAAATAAATACTTCATAATATATATTTTGAGTATTAAAGTACCTATGTGTGTACGCGTGCTCATTAATATCAAGATTGATTTTCTAGTGTTTAAATTCAAGTATTAAAGTATTATTAACATTTTTTTTTTTCTAATTAATAAATATGTCAAATAAAATGTTTAACAAAAGCGACATTATTAAACATTTATTTTGTTTGTTTATGCTAATTTTGTACTGCTATAATTTTATTTTATGAAATATTGCATTATTTAGTTCTAAAGTAAAATAAAAAAATATATTTTTAATTGAACATAGCCCTCTAATTTGTAATAAAATAATTTTAACTTTTGGTATCTTATTTTTGAATTACAATAAAGCTATTGACCTGTTGTATAAATTGCATTTAGTTTTATAATTTATATATAAATTATGAAATCTGATAATAAATGTTTTATACAATATTTGTGGTTGTAACAATATTATTATGTCTTAGTGATTTAAATGTTTTTTGAGTAAATTGTTCAAAAATGTCAATGGGTAGCAAATATTTTTAGTAAAATTTAATTATTATTTAGAAAGAATTAATAATTAAAATTGTTTTAAAAAATATTTATTTGTATGCACTCTAAAATAGTTTAAATACTAAACAAATTTTAATTCATAAAGCTAAATAAGTAATTTGTTTTTTAAGAAAATGCGTATTTATATTAATTTATGCATGTTCACTATGCCTATAATTTTACATTAAAATTAGTGTATTACAAGTATATTTTTATTTGGTTACAGACTAGCAAATAAATATAAGTACAAATAATTATTAAAATTATTTTCAAGTTTACACTACAAATTAATATATTTGAAATACTCGTATTTTATTATAAATTAGTATAAACAAATTTTATGGTTGAAAAAAATATCTACTAGATATTCAATAAATAATTTTATATTACTTCGAAGTATTATTTTAATATACACTATTTTTACTTTAGGTATAAAAGAAAACTTATCAAAGAAGAAGGAATTTAATATCATAAATTAACAGTATAATGGAATGGTTTTGTTTTTGGAAATTAATTAAATTAGTCTAAAAAAAAATTATAATGTACACATTTAATATTTAATGTTTTGTTTTTTGATACAATAAAGTCAGTCATCATGAAACTAATAATTTTTGTCTATTCAGAATTCTTATTTACTTTTCTAATAAATATGTGTACGCATAAGGCTCAGAGCCTTGGTAATACATATTAAGACATAAGAAATTATTTAATAGTCTTAGTCTAATGTTATATACATAAAAGTAAGTGATGTTGATTTTATAATAAACATTTTTATATACTAAAGTAAGTAATATAATACATTTATATTTATATATACAACGAAGCCAAAGAGTATTATGTAAAATAAAGAAATATATATGAATTGTATTAAATTTGTTTACTTACTACCGGTTTCGACAAAAAGTTATTATCAGGTATTAAGTGAAAAAGATAAATATAACAAATGTTATAAATATACAGTAGAATCCGCTTAATGGGAACACCGTATAAAGGGGACAAATTGGCAGAGTCCCGAACTAATGTATTTGTTTTAGACAATTCAACTTCGTGTATTAGGGACAAACCATCGGTTATAAGGGACACAGTCCCGTAGATGATTGTGTGCAGTGCTTCAATGAAAATGAGGATTATGATAATATTCTTGACAAAATTGCTGAAAGAAGTCTGCAAAATAAAGAAAGTGATAACGACAATGACGTTCAGCCCATCAAAAATGCAACTAGAGAAGTAGAAAAGTGCTGAGATTATATTTCATGTAAAATGGGAATGAAAGTATCCCAACAACTTCACTAGACGTTTGTGCAGACATTGTCAATAAGCAAAGTCTTAATAAATTACAACAAAAATGAATGGATGACTTTCTGCAACCTATCTAATTATAAATGAAGTATGTACATATTTTTTTCCAAAAATTATTTGGTTTATCAATTAATTTATAATAAATGTGTATATCAATCAATTAATTAATACTACTACTACTACTACTGTTAAATAACACTATTATTAATAATTTTTAAACTAAGTATGAACTATGTATAAACAGTTTTTTGTAAATGAAGTTATGTATGTATATGCACTTTAATATATTTTTAAAAATTATTCGGTTAATCGGAACGGTTGGATAATGGGGACAAATAGATTACCTCTCGATGTGTCCTTATTAAGCGGATTCTATTGTGTGTGTATATATACACACACACACACACACACATTTATTATTTACGACTATTAATTTATAGCATTTATTTCTATTTCTTTTACAAATCTTTTTTATTCTTTTATTTATTACATTTTTTGTTTTTGTTTTTACTATTTTAATGATATAAATAATTATAACTTTTTTTTGTTATAAGTCTATAAACACATTATATCATCTTCGATGTCCATTTTATTTATATACAAGTTTTGTACTTGTTACTAATAATAGTGTACAATCTGGTCTGAAGACAGTTAAATTATAAACATTCAATAAGTTCATATTGATCATATTCAACTGGCAAGGTGTTTCTTGAGTTATTAGTGTCACCTATAGTATATATTGGTCGTGCAGGATAATAAATTAACCTAATCATTTTAATGTTATTATTAGTTGATGAAAGTGTTGTGATTTTATTTACCTTTTTTTCCTTATATCCGAATATTAGAAAAATATAATTAAAAAAAAAAACTATATTTTTTTGCCAAAAGGTAATAATTAATAAGAATAAAATTTAAAAAGTAATAAGGACCCTCCTAATTCATGAATAATTTTTTCTTTCCTTTTTTTGTACAAATATAAAATATCTATTAATCATTTTTGAAAGTCAGATTAAATATTTTGAAAGAAAATGTCCACGAGCATTATACAGGAGTCGATTGGGTCGAGACTTTTCCCCAAAATTGTTCAATTGTTGACAACTGATTATATTAATAAAAAGAAAAATAGGACTTACAGATTAATGTGTATTAAATTATCTACTGAATAATCGAAAACCATAAAAATATAGGTACAGTGAAACCTCGATTAACGGGCGTAATGGTGGGAAGGGGTCACACGGATAAATGAAAATTACATTTAATCGAGACTTTTTATAATAATGAATTTTTGGAATTTTTTATTTAATCATAATTAGAAATGAAATGTTATACATCCATATATATATATATATATAATAAGTTATCAGATCATAAAATATGAAGTTATCAATCTTTGTTTTTTTGATTTGAAATAATTTTTCTTACTTCACTTTTTATTTTTCTTAAACCAATAATGTCATGGGAACAATCTACAATATTGTATATCTTCACATTGTTATCAAAAATGTCATTAATACATTTGTTGATATTGTATATTATGTAATATAAAATATTCGATTATAACTATTTATAATATTCATAATTCATACTTATTTTTAAATTTTTGGAAGAGTGTGCACGGTTAATCGTGAATACGGATAATTGAAATACAGTTTATCGGTACAATAAAATGTTTTTTGTATTAAATAATATAATAATAGATTAGAGGAGATAATATTTATTTAGACCTTTCACCCTAAATAAAATCCTAGCTACTGCCTGAATACCTACTCCATGCAACACTGATACTTAAACATCAGTTTGAAATATGGTTTTAAACTATTCAAGAAAACAGAGAAAATTAAGACTATACATTTTTATTTTAAAATTTAATATATTTAATTTCTTACAAACATATGTGTGAAGAAAAGAAAAATTAATATTTTAATATTCTTTAAATCTAAAAAATGCTAATAAATAACTGTTTAAGATAATACTAAAATTATAAAAAAATTGATGGCAAATACATGATTTACATACGATAACTGAATGTTTACATTTTAACTCTATATGCTATCAGGGAACTGTTGAATGGTTAGTTAACTTCAATACTAAATATTATGAAATTTTTATTTAACAAATAATTTCTATATTATACACTCAATAATGATAAAATCAAAATATACTTTATATAATATATTTAGGCGGTACCTAAGATTTAATATTAAATAATATGCTTTGTGATAAATATTGTACTTTTTATTCTATATTTGTATGGTTGAAAATATTTCTATATTTACAGTGACTTCCTATATTGTAATATGTAGATTGAATACAACAAAATTATGTAAATTAATATAATTTAAGAAACAACAATTAGTTAATAAAAAACTTGATTTTAATATCATAAAATTGTTCATTAACTAAAAATCTTTAATTGGTACATCAAACATTGAAAAATAATAACAAATTTGAAAATATTTTTTATTACAGTAACATTATTACCTAATTAACATTTATTTTAACTAAATAATTTTCACATTCATCCAATAATTTTTGCATTTCAGGAAAAGCAGCTTTTTCTTTAGCCTGTATTAAAGGTAACCATTCGTAACCCTGGTGTTCATGAGACAATATCACTGGTGTATCAGGATTAATTAAACGAGCTAACCAATAGGTAACTTGTTTTGTAAATGGTTTGTTTTTTGGTTCATACTGTAAAAAAAAAAGATTAATAAAATTATAAATCGGTTCAAAGATTATAAAGTATAAAAGTTAAAATGAAAATGAATAAAAATTAAAAAAGCCATATGGTATAGTTTAAATAATAATAATAATAATAATAATAATAAAAGGTATGAATCATTTTTATGAAAAACTTATACTTTTACATAAATTTCTGATATTATTGAACTGATATAAATGTATGATGATCAATTATAGCCCAATAAAAAAAATATTGGTTCGGTAAGTTCTGATTTGAATAGTTCGATAAGAAGGACAAACAAGGATCAATTTATTCCATACAATTTAAAACTTTCAATTTATTGACAATTGATACAATATGATTTTGTTTTATAACCTAAACTCATTATTTAATTATACAGCCCGTAATTCTAAGATGTGTAAAATATTGCGCAATTTTTTTGAGGAAGTCTGATGTACATGTGTTTTTTTAGTACGATACACATTTCTCTACTTTCCTAATTTCACACACATACATGAATTAATACTGTCATTGTATTAATAGTATAGTTCAATATAACACATTATTTAATACTAATATTACACATTGGATGTACTAGAAAATATTAGAACTCTACTATTATAATTCGGCTTACACAAACCAAAAACAAGAAAACATTTTAACATTTTTTTAACTTTGCTTTTTTTCAAACCATACTCTGTATTACATAAAAAGTACAAGGAACATTTTAAAAAATGACCTGTTTAAAACATACCATTTGTGTTAAGTTTATATACACATTTATATATAACGAAAATGGCTTTTGATCACAGTTATTATTTATTTATTCTGTCCAACAAGTGTTTATTATATTACACGCTCAAAATAAAGGTTTATTTATTATTATTATTTTAATACCGTTAAGACTTTTTCAAAATTATGATCGATATTGAGATCTTTCATTTTAATGCCAGCTTCTTCTTCAGTTTCTCGAATAGCTGCATCCATGTTTGATTCATCTTTTTCTAAGTGGCCTATAGTTACACGAATCAATAAATCATTATTACAATAATATATACCACGTATTACTTTAATCAATACCTTTTGGTGGAGTCCAATGATAATTCTCATACGAAGCTTGCATAAGTAAGTATTCAATTATATCATTACAGTTTTTTCTATAGATTACAAATCCAGCGGCTTTTCTAACAACTTTAGACATTGTGTATTTTGATTAAAATAACACGTACCTACAAATAACTGAGAATTAAACACGCGTTATACAACATTATCTGTATTAAATTATATTATAGGTACACTACTAGGAATAATATTTGACATTTATGAAATATTATACAAAATACTTAATTTACTTTAACTATATTGTCATTCGATATTTGTAAATTGCATCTGCTTTTAGGTATGCATTAGGTAAACCTAACTGTAGACTCACGAATAATGATGCTGCTTATCACGCATTGAAGAAAATAATATGCCATGCTATCAGTTGAACCGTGTGATCCAATTACTATTTAATACACCAATACCACACTTTATTAGCGTTTTCCTACAACACTCGTGTACACACTTTTTGTGTGATAATGATTATTATCAACTGGTATCACGTTACCATCTTTTACAAATGCTAAAATATTTAAAATTTTACAAAAACGGTATGTGTTAAATATTTGAAATTATTCAATAAAATGTGTATATGTGTTTGTGGATGTTATATTGTTGCGAGTACGTTTACATTAGCAAAATAATATCGAAATTTAAAAAAGATTCATAAGTTTGCTCAGAATTGTAAAAAAAATTTGGGCAAGGGTTCCCCGGCGCCCGTGAACTGTATTTTTTTTACAAATGCTAAAATATTTAAAATTTTACAAAAATGATGTGCTAAGTATTAAAAATTAACAAAGTAGCAAAAACAAAGAGGAATTTAGAAAATTAAAAGGATTTGTATAAATAAATATTCAAAAAGATAGAAAAAAAAAATTATAAGTTAATACTCGTAATCATAAATAAAAAATATATATAAAATAAATAAATATACACATGTATATTAAAATATATATTTAAATATAAAAAAAGAATAAAGGCAATGAGTATAAATTTAGAATGTTGTATATATTATATATTACTACTGTTTCGACAAAAAGTCACTATATATATATAAGTCACTATTATACTCTTTGTGACGCAATGGTTTGTTCTTCATCTCACTTATTCGTCACTATAAGGTTCAACTGAATATTACTCATGCGAACGACAGATTTCCATACTCTTTAAATTCGAATTTAATACAGGGCAACAAAAAAAATTCGAAATATATTTCAAAAATTATAATCGGTAAACACAACCACGAGGTGGCACACGGAACACTATCATTCACGTATCAAGATATACCTTATCTATGAAATTGGCTATTTGATAACACGGTGAAAAAAAAGCGCGCGGCATTTTAAAATGTATAATATATGCGTGTGTTACGACGGAGGTGCGTTCACAGAAAAACAAAATAAATAAATATACGCGCGTCCCGCGATTAATAATCTTATTTCGTTTTCCCTCGACACACGATTGAATTAAATTCTGTTTTTTGTTCGAGACGCCTATTTTCGTTAATTATAAATAATTATTAAAATGCAGCGTCAAACATTATCGATACATTTCCCATACACACCCCCTAGGTTTTTCTTTTAAAACGTTGGGGTTTTTTTTTCTTCGACACCATACGAATAAAAAAGTTATTCGGAGTTTTTCGATAATTTGACAGTTCTTTCATGATCCAAAAGCCGATATTTTCTGAAAAAAGGGTGAAAAATGGCAAAAATCGTGAATCTAACTACGAGAAATTTTTCTTCGACACCACACGAATAAAAAAGTTATTTGGAGTTTTTGTAATAATAATAATAATAATAATCATGTAAAATGGTATTTTTATTATCACTAGTCGTTACTATGCCTATGCTTGATTTTATTTAAAATAAATAAATAAATAATTATTACCATATAATTAATAGGTTATTATATGTGTGGTATAGGTCATAATAAAAATGATTGAAGTTAATTTACTTATTGAGTATATCACATCGTTATTGGAAAGTATAGTATATAATTCATAATTAGTATTTTAAAATAATATTTCCTATAACAAAATAACTGTTTGTTTGTAGAACAATCTTTAGGATTTGATCATAAAATAAATATGTATATTAAGTTATTAAATAATCTTAAATCGTTAGAAAAGGATTATAAATCAATTATAGCTATTAAAAAATTGATATTCGAAGCAGAAATAGCAGAAAAATATTTAAGAACTGATATAAATAAAACAGAGAGTATAATCACCTAACAATTAAATTGAATTAATTTGTATATACATGCAAAAAAATATATAATAAGTATAATCTAAAAAATTGATTTTCCATTTAGATATTATAATCTATTGTAAAGATTCATTAAAATCAAAATCAGCAAAATCAATGGAGCTAATATGTCATGAGAATAAATCTATGATTATAACAAAAAATAAATTATTAAATACACTGAACAAAATAGATTACAATCAGAGGTATTATAATACATAAGTAATGTAGTTAACATTAATTGCAATTGTATACAACATGTCGGTGATATCATTGAGTTACCTAAGTATAGCAAATATAGCACTTTACAATATGTGTATAATTTATAAATATTATAATCAACAATTTATTGTACAACCAAAAACTTATTTATAACCATTGCCTATAATAAAAATATGTTTTTAGTTCTGTATTTTTAAATGCATTAGACAGTTACAGAGAACAATTAAAAGCGAAATTGAACTGGCTCAACTTAAACTAAATAAAGTACATGATGAATTGACTTCGTCGTCAGACGTATATAACCAATTACATTTACAAAATATCATACACAATTCAAAGGTATAATAGAATTTAATTATTAATATAATATGTAATTTGATGATAATATTTAGACTGATGTTTAGTGTACCCGTATTACATTATTTACAGTAAGTTAATTGTATTTATACATTTACTGTATGTGTCTAGTTTGTATAAATACTCCATATTCTTTCAATTCTTTTTTTCTAATTAAATTTCAAAATATTTTTTTGTTTCGTAAAAAAAACTGTTTTATAACTAAAATTCAACAATTTTTTTTTCTGAGGGAATAACGAAAATTAACCAATCATTTGTACAAAAATTCAGGTAATATTTTCAACACATCCAATTTTCATAAAATAGAATTTTAGCTTTTTGTTGTACTTATTTTCAAAGATAATCATTTTCAATTCTACGTCCTTAAGTTCTTAAAAATGTAGGACATATTGTTTGTTACTAACAAAATGTTTTATTTATTTAAACTTGAGAGATGAGTGACATTTTTTCACATATGAAATCAGTAGAAGCGCAATCAAAAAATCAAGTTATCAACTTGAAATTAAATGTAAAGGACCTAAACGAAAAAATCATGGAAATTTCAAATGTAATTCTTTTGGATTTTGAATTTAACAATATATCAAACAAGTATATTTAATGTATAATTATAAGAGCACGAGAATAAACATACATAATCATAAAATATGTGTTTTACTTAGAGAACACACGAAACGAAGTCTGAGTAAAGGTAGAATGAACTCTGTTTGTAGTTTATTAAAATCATATATGAAATTAAAAAATGTAATTGATTCGTTTAATGAAATAAATGTGTCGAAATCAAGAGATAAATCAAAAAATCGGCGAGTATCTTTTTAACATTTTTGTATCAATAAATTTTATTATAATTAAGTTTTTGATACACTATAAATTTATATTAGATTGCAATTATATTTTTTTAAATTTTAGAAATGGTTTTGACGTCAATTCGGCAATTTTTCTGGTAGTTTACGACCTTGCAAGAGAAAAAAATATTTTCGACATTAATCAGGCAATACTATATTTATTATATTCTTTTTAATGAAGATGCAATTTGTTAAAGTAAACTTAAAATTAAATAATTTTAAAATATGTTAAGCCATTTGAACAATGGAAAAATATATGAATTGGTTCCCGAATTTTTTTTCTATTTTTATTGGTTTGTCATAAATTCATAATAAATTGTATCGTTGTGATCCGTGTCAAATATAAACAATCTAATCAACACTAATTATGAATTCATATAAATTTGTTTCTTGTGGTGTATAACTGTGTAAGGTGAAATAAAAAGGAAAGTTTGATTATAAATATGAGTAGATTCATTTGAGAAAAAAAATGGCTTAGTGATAGAAATAAATTAGCCCAGTTAAATAATTACTCAAATGGTTCTACTGGTTTAAGTACTTAAGTAATATTTTTTTAATTTTGGAAAAAAAATTTTTTCTAAAAAATTTGGTAAAACAATGTGCCAAAAGCATAGTACTTTTTAAAAACATTCTTGTATATACATTTATTTAAAGTTAAGCTATAATATGTCTTATACCTTTTGCAGTAATATTACAACACAAAATATAACATTATATTTATTAAATACCAAAATATGTATAAGTATTATATTTTATAATGTTTAGATTGACTGTTTATTATTAATAAAAAAAAGTTAGTTTAATCATAATAAATGTTTATTACTACATTTTATGGCATACAATATTTTATTATCGAAATATTTATAACATATTAATATACATAATTATTAAAAAAAAATACTTAATACATAACTTAGATTGTTTATAAATGTATAATTTTTACATACATTCCTTACTAAGTAATTAAAAAACAAGGGTTTCCATTTAATTAAAAAAATATTAAAATTTTCAACAATTAGATCTTTTATATATATATATATATTTGTTTATATATTTTATACTAATATTATTTTATAATAATTTCTTTTAGAATTTCTATAAAGTGAATACCGTAAATACTCTTTTAAACATTCAAAATGAAATGGAGCAAACGTTTAATGCAAGTAAGGATTCTAAAAATATATAAATAGTAATTGAGTTACCTGTAACTTATTACCATGACTTATGATGTGAGCGTATGAATATTATATAAGGGTAAGCATAGTTATGACGGTTGTGTATTCATGTCGTGCGGTTTTTAACTCCTTAGGATCTGATATCAAAGGATAGAAACATGCGGTAAAAGTGTAAAACATATTACAAAACAAAAATAATTTTTTTTATCATTATTTAAGTAACGAAGCTTTTTTTAACACTTCAGATCTTCTATGATGTGCTATTATCTCTTCATAATCAACTTTGAAATCTTTTTTACAACTCAATAACATTGTAACCCATTAAACGTTCATTGTCCACTGCATGACGTGAACGTGTCTTTTTTTTTATGTTCAACCTAAAAATAATACGAACGTCTTCAATGATTTATTTAATCGCATATTATCTCATATTTCCGTAGATAATAAATGGGAGGAGTTTTTAAGTACTATAAAGCCTTAAAAAAAAAAAAAAATAAACCTCAAATTCCATCAACAATATGATACTTTTATATTCTATAGTCTATAAGAACGAAAATCAGTTTTAAAACTCTAAACTTTCAAGATGCGAAATAAGCAAAAGCAGATATAAAGATTTTAATTGGAAAACCGTCTATTTTTGAGTTCAGTATGGGTAATTTAAAATGCGCAAGCATATTTATACCTTTTAACTACTTCTTGTCAATGAAACGACGAGTAAATGTCTACGATTACGACAATTCATTACAATAGATATAAAACCCTACTCGTAGAGCACGGCAAAATATTCTATCGATTTGATAATTATTGAATACGGTGATTCACAGGGATCCGGGGCAACGACACGACGCTACAAGATGCGACACGACAAAACGTGATTTTCGTCTGTCTCGTCTTGTTGTACGAGCGTGAATCCCCCCCCCCGGGCTTAAACATTTTCATTCTATTAATAATAGCCACTATTATATTATAGTAACTACGAATTATCCATGTTATATTTTACATTTGCGTAGATAACTGATATAATTAATATATTATAATAAAATATACTATAGCGGCGCGTGTCCTCTATTATACAGGCAAATACAATGAATCGATATTATATTTGAGAACAATATTAAAATAGTGACACAAAATAATTCGGTGTCGTCCCGCCCACATTACAATTTCTGGCTACCGTACTGGTGTATTATATTAAGCGTCGTTATTGCTAAAATAAAATTAACGCAGAGTAAAAATATGACATGATCGTTAAGTGTTTAAATTCAAATTCACTCGTTTCGTTTTCAGTAGTTGGTGTAAAAAGTTCCTTTTTCATATTAGCAGAAATACATTTCGAAACAATTGGATGATTTTGGAATAACAATAAACATATTAACATCATAACGTACATACGAAATTAAGGTTCCCACGCATTGGCAGCGATAGCAATAGCCGTCCCGGGACGGGTATGAAAAAAATAAATATGTTTAGAACGTTTACAAAATACGTGAAATACATAATTGACATAATAGCAAATACCGCTATAGGGCGATAACGAGAAAAATAAGGCATGCGACCGCCGCAATGTAAATGTGTGTGGGGGGGGGGACTTTTATGAAAATACACGTCTTTTATAAATAATAATAATAATATATGATTGATTTATTTGAATATCATCGCTAGAAATGATTTTCTTTTTTTCTTCATTAAATTTTTTATATTACATTTATTTCTTTTCGATTTTGACAATAAACGCCGATTCATATTACCAGAAAAATAAATAACTTTTATTTTTATCACTCGTATTTTAAATATATTCTGAAAACGACAGTCAAATGACACACATTTATTTTGGAGATTATAAAGCGTGTTAAATATAATTATTATACTGTAAAATACTATATTATACCGTGTGAATCGCGGACATTTACCGATAATAATCGGTCGATTATAAGAGATACGCCGCATTCCAGTAATTAGAAGATGGTCGCACGCGCATGCACATAATATGTCAACGTTTCGAAAGAAAAAAAGTAATTTTATACTTATAACACTATGATTTAGACATAAAAGCTAGACTAAAAATTTGACTATTTAGAGAGAATCAAATTTAATTCTGAAAAAAGATTTGAATTCATCAGCAGCTTCTTTTCTATGTTGTGTGGGAAGTCGATTTTTGATTAAATGTTTCATTATTTTTTTTAATTTGTTTTAAATTTCTAATTTAAAACTTCTGTCATTAGTAAATTTAAAAATTCTCATATTTTTTTGTAAGTTTGTGTTTCTATTCTTATCTTTTTATACTTATTTTCCCTTCGTTTGAAAACCGAAAAGTTACATTATCTATCTTTACGCACATGCACGTTTAATTTAAAATTAATGTTAAGATGCTAAATAAACAGACATAATTATTAGATAATTGTTATACTTTTATTCATATTGACAATATATGAAAAAACATTTCAGATCTAAGAAATATTATATGTCAGATTAATAATGTTAAAGAAGAACGAGATGTTAATATAACAATTTTAAAAAATTTAAACCACAAGCTGGATGAATTAAAAGAACAAAATCGTTTTATGTTGATTTCTAATCAAAATAATGATGATTTGAAAGTTAATTTTATGAAAAATATTAGGTGAGAATCATATTATATGGAATACTATGTGATATATACTATATGTATATATGTTTCTATTATACAGTATTTTATATTGTATTAAATAGTAAAAAAAAAAAACTGAAAATAATCTATAATATGGATTAATGGTTACTTGGATATTATTAGCCATAAACGCAATTCCCTAAATCTCGACTTCCAAAGATTATAAAGAAATAACATTCTCCCACAAATATTTATAAATAATTAAAATACAAAATCATATATCGGTCACTTCGTCTATAAATATATAGTAAATAGTAATATAGTACTGAAATTAAGAAAAATATACTTGTAAATTATTAATACATTTTACTTTTGTTATTGTATTATTTTTTTTACTTTATACCTGACAATGACTTAGTCGAAACCGGTAGTAAATAAACAAAATTAAAAAACAACTATGTATATATTTTTCGAATTTTAATACTTATGAGCTTAATTTATAATATATATACGTAGAAAAATTTGTATGGATTACGAGTATAAATGTATAGTTTGTTATAATTTTTATTTTTAATATTTTATTCAATTGACTTTTACTTGATACATTTTGTAATTACATTAAAAATATTTCGCGCATTATTGAATATTGTGCAGAGTTCTTTGAGAAAAATGGATGTTGACATCAGAAATAATATATTATATATGTATGAATATATATGTTAAATTCGGTTTTCTAATAAAAAAAAATAGTACCGTTTAATTGTATAAATGTAATAGTATTAGGTACCTATATAAAATTCACTAAATAATAAAAAAAGTGTTAAAAATTTGAACACCAAAAGAATTTTATTAAATTTTATTTCACGTTATTAGTTAAAAATATTATATCATTAACACTTATAAAGTAAATTACTATTTATCATCACTATAACGTAACAATGTTATCAACTTATTGTAATTATTATAATTACATTATTTGTGAATTTGTCATAAATTTGCGTATTAAAGTTTCAAATTAACAGTCTTTTAATGAAAAGCACAAATAAAGTTTTTTGTTTTTGTTCTATATTTAACAGTCATTTAGAAAATAAAATACTCAATTCCAACATTCAATTGATTATAACAAATATAAGCAAGGAAAAGTTACACAAAGATGTACAGACTTCGGATTCCTTATTCAATATAACTTATGAAAATGACGTAGAGAAATTGAAGAATATACATCAAATATTGTCAGATGAAAATCAAAAATCAAATAAGGTAAAAATAAAATTATAAATCATGCATATAATATAAACATAAAAAGTTTAGCTAAATGTATTATTTTTCTAAAGGATTAAATTGTAATTAAAATTATAAAATTTATTTCAATTAAAATGTATATATAATATGTGATGTATATATGACCTGTTTATATTATACATTATCTACTTTTACTTTAAATGGCATTATAAGAATCTATATACTCTCTCAAAATAAAAATGCATATTTAACTAACATTTAATAATGAGTTAACATTTTTTTCTATTTTTATATTTTACCTAGTTATTAATCCGACATTGCCCGAAAATTCGAAATGATTCTTTTTAAATTTTTTACTTAAAAGATTTATATATTTTCATAATTAATAATATATAATTATATATATATATTTACACAGTGGCGCCGAAGTAGTTATAAAGGACTCAGGAAAATGAATTAATAAAGAATTAGTCACTACCTACCCCTAAAAAACTCTTTACATAATATTATATGGATTTCAATAAATGAATAATAATTTTTTTATTTATTATTCAGTATTCTTTCTTTAAATTTCGAAAATATAATCGGACAATTATATGCATTTATACCTAAAATCATCACAATTACTACCCTCCCCCCCCAAAATTTGGTGGGCCACGTAGTCCGTAATTGTACGTGGTCTAGAAAATCAATTATTATTCATAGTTCATACAAATAAGAGTATGATTTTTGAAGTATTATCAATACTTATTATAATGAAAGTTTGATTTTTTATGCTTATATTATTAAAATAAAATAAAAATGTGTGGGTGAGCAAATACTTAAACTTGAGCTATATATAGCTGTATATAATGCACTGAAACATCAGGTTTAAGAATATTTCTTTTTTAAAAACTAACCCCTAGATACTTATATGAATGCCACAAAAAAACTGCTTTAATATACATTACAGTAATTATAAAGCAATTATTAATCATTATTTCACGAATAATAAAAGAAATTCATATACACAGTTTGTTAAAAAGATAGCATTGAAAGAAGAATTTTCAGAGCAAATGAATGTTTTAAAATTTCGAGTATGACGTGCATTTTGATTTTGTTTAATATAGATATCACTTTTAAATTATAATCTATATCACTCCAAATCTCCAATATAAAAACTATAAACTATAAACTGTAAGCCCTAACTCAGTTATTTATTGATATAGATAATGAATTTGTTTTTATATCCTACATCTTGCATCTATCAACTATTGTTAGACACTATTAATTCTAATTCTGGTATTTTATAGTATAATATATTATATGCTTTCAGCTTTGTATTTAAATAATTAATTTTATGTAGCTAGGAAACCTACATTAAAATTACTGACATACTAGGTGACATTTTTATACAAAGAATTAGAAACAATGGAGAACAAATATAATAAAATATTAATAATGCGAAGAGAAATAATGTTGGATCTATTTAATAAAAAAAAATATGGCATGGAGACAATTGTGAGAAAAAAATCTAAAAATGTTGTTAAGACACGTAATGTAATTACGACTTATGAAAATAAAATACATATTTACAAATTGTTTATAATGCAATTAAAATGTTTAAACAAATCTATAGAAAAATCTGATAATGGTAAGTAAAGCATTATAAATAAATATAAAAACGTAATTAGTATTTTTAATAATAAAATATTAATTAATAATAAAATGCTTGTTATAAAATACTTTAATTTAATAAATATAAATGTTGATAGCTATATGAAGAATATAGAAATATCACTTAAGATTCCAATACTTTTAAATATGAGTTAAGTTGTTGTTAAGTCGCAAAAGTGCGCAATATAATTTTTTATGAGCGCCATTTAAAAGGAGAACAAGGTTTTACTTTAAAATAAAAAATATTTTTTTTTTGTTTGATAAAAATTCTACTGACACACGACATTAGATACTAATACAAAAATAATCTATTTTAAAACTGTATAAAATATATTAATAGGTGAAATAACATAATTTATTTTTTAATTTGTTAATCTAATAATTAATAAACTTTATTCATGTGTAATAATTTTATTTCAATATTTCAGATTTGTTATTAATTTATCACGATTTAGTAATTCGAAATCACGGTAAAAATTTTAATCATTTAGAAGGCGAAGAAATAGAATTTCTAACCAATATTGTAAGTTCATTTTTATCTTACTCGCATATTTCTATATATAAATATTAAATATTGAATGCAATATTTTTAACTTGTTCTTAGATTCTCAGTGAAGCATGATTTATATTGGTTTAACGATATATTTTTTTCAGTTAGAAAATACATGCATAAAAATCAAAAATTTTTTATACATAAATCTTTTTAGTATGTTTATAGATTAGAAGCTGAAAACACAGATTTTACATTTAAAAAGTCGATTTCTTGCATTCGCAAATTTATTTAAACAGTAGAATAAAATATATAATCTTTTTATAAATATTTCGCATATTTATCAACTGCAAAAATGTATAAGTAAACTGGAATTTTGCTTGAAATAATTTTTGAAATAATAGATTACTAACAAATTAAAAATAATAATATGTGGGTACAATGCTGTTACGGAACGAGTAAAAGATCCTTCTCAAGCTACCCGGGAGTCCGTAATAATGTTTATATAGGTAGAATATTCAATATTTCTATATTGCGTGTGTATACCCAAACATTGCATAGTTATCATTTTTATGATACATTTGTTTCATATTATTTTACTACAATTTTGACACAACAATATTAAATATTGCGTAACTCATTTTAGAATTTTTACAATACAAAACTCGATGAATTAAATAATGAAGATGAAAATATAGGAAATTATTCGAAATACAATGATATAATGAAGATGAAGGCTCGATTAAAAAATGTGTACGAAAAACTTCAACAGATAACCAGTGCTAATGCAAACTTAGATACAGAAATTAATGGAAATAAAATATGAAAATAAATTCATACATATAATATGGGCTATTAATATTTGATCAGTTCGCTATTTCATGTTTAAATTTGTCATATTTTTTCTAGTGTTTATAAATGTATACGTATGGGCAAGGTCAACAAAAAAAAACCACAATCTTTGAAAATAAATTATTTAGTATATGTCAAATAAAACATCTTAGTATATGTGTTAAAAAAAAAAAAGAGGTCTGCGGACCACAGCTCACAAATAATGCCTTTTAATTTAAAGAAGGTACGAGTAAACGAAATCATAGGTTTTTAATTAAGCCTTGCTTTATTACAAATATTGTATTTTTAAGTAAGTTTCGTAATGACATAAAATATTTCAAGTACTAGGAAGTATTACACAACAAAAATATTCACACAATGTATATTAAATTTTTACAAATTTAAAGAGTGTATATATAATATATAACTAAAAATCATAGTACGTATTATATAAAATACTCATAAGTAATGAGATACCAATTTAATATAACTAACCGCAGAAAAATCTCATTCGTATAAAATGGCTTCTTCCATCACCGATTATTATTTTAACAACAATCGAATTCTTTACTTATCAATTAATTTTTATAACATACATTAATTAATATATACTAAATAAATAGTTACCAGATACCTAGTGTATCGGAATCATACGAATATGATTGAAACAATTCTCAAAAGATATTTAATATGTTCTTAGTGATAGAATATGATCGGGATTTTCACCATGTTGGTACTTTTCCCACATTGCTCCGTACAATCTTTCCAAGTCATTTGCGTACATCGAACAATTGAACAATGGGCTATCTAACCGATTTTTCCAAACTTTTGCTCTAGTAGTCCTTAAACTGAAAAAATAATACATTTAACAAAAATAATTGAGATATAACTAACTAATAAATACAAACTATTCTTTATCAGTCCCTAATCTAATTGCAATGTTTTGGTAATCTTCTTTTGTTCTCGCAACCAGTTCGGGAAGTCCAAGTGTTGTCAATAGCGATGCAGCTACTCTAGACGCGAATGTTTCTCCTACATATATAGCAAGCGATACAGTGTAATTTATTCAAAATACCTTATAAAACCTATATTAGTAATTATACCCGGTAATGTGACAATGGGTGTGCCTGACCACAACACGTCCATACTAGTGGTGTGACCATTGAAAAACAAAGTATCCAAGCATACATCAGCTAATTGTGCTCTACGCACATGTTCTTCTTTATAACCCGTATCCGTAAAAATTATACGATTTGTTTCAATACCAAAACTAGATGCCGTTCGATAAATAAAATTTTCGCCGTGAACTGGAAAACGCAGCAGCCATAATACAGACTTGGGTACAGCTTTCAAAATCTAATATCAAAACCATTATTGAATATGTGAATATCAATAATACTAAACAAAGTTAAATGATATTTTTCTTACATTAACCCATATTTGAAAAATTATAGGGTCTATTTTGTGTAATTGATTAAAACAACAATACAGCACTACGTCTTCAGGCAGACCGTATTGCGTGCGTGTAGTGATAACAATATTTTGCATTACTTCCTGTCCCAGACTTATTTTGTAATTTGTATTGTAAATAAGTTTTCCATTTTTCACGTCGATCCCATTTATTGATATAACATTTTTATCAGAAGCAATCATCGTCTGAATTGAATTGAATGAAAAAACTATATATTAGTTACCTAATTACGTTAAAATCGTTATTGATTTTTTTTTTTTTAAATAAAATGTTTACCTCAATATTTGTAAAATTTGATAATTCTAAAATTTTTAAAATAACCTCAGTGGACTCAGTAACCTTTAAACTTGTGGTCTCAGAATGAATTATACGTTTTATTTCTTTTATGTCTGTGCTACGAACAATTGGCGTTAGATCTATACCATTTAAGACAGCTACATTATCAGCTACATCATTATGGTTGCCTATAGTTTTAGACAAAATGATTCTATCACATAGGTGAGGAAACATTTGATAATGATCTCCAGGTAAAAATGCATGCGGCATATATGCCAATTTTTCGCTATACTGATACTCATATTCAACTGGTGATGTAACCATATCAGTAATAATATAGTCCATGAATGGAGAACCACTTGTACCTGGATATCCAACCCACATTACCTAGAAATATTAGTTTAATATTTTTGATGTTTTACATATATTATTTTTTTAAAGTTGTAAATAATTTTTGTAGTAAAGCGAAAAATAAAAATATTCTAAAAACACAGATAGATTAATTATTTACATCTAATGGGTTTTGCAGATGTTTGTGTGCTAATTGTTACATATAAACATAATAAATATATCATCACTCATGAGTAAAACCACGACTCAGACCGCAAGCCCACGGTTAAATGTCTCTGTCACAAAAACTAAAACTTGTATACCATTTTCTATTTTTAAATCTATAAATTCTACGTTTTAGTTCTAAGTGAACATCAAATATGAAAGCTTCACCTTTTATATGTATTACCCTATAATAAGTTGTGATCGATAAACACAAGATAACGCTCATTATTATTTTATTTGACATTAAAGCTGCTTGCCACAAATTTAAAATTCACGGGAATGAGAATAAAACGTTAGGCCAAAATCTTAAAGTGATTGGTAAAGGGGTTCAGAGAAATAAAAATTAAGCACAAACCGATATAAAAGTTTTAAATTTACTTATTTTTAATTGTAAAGTTGAATATGATGTTCATAAAGAACTATGACAAAAGACATATAGACATAAAGACTATGTTTCCTGGGCTATACTTTATGTTATCAATGATTTAGTTACAGCTAGTCGATAAAGGAAGTATTATATAAATAAAATATTCGTTATTTCTGGAGAATCTTTAAGAACCTGAAGATCAATTGACAACCCTTGCAACGGAATTCAGGCCACTTATACTAAGTCCATTCGGAAATGCTAAGAAAGTATAAACGATTAAAATTTCATGAAAAACTATTTAATAGTTTACCCGTTATATAAAATTATTTTCTCATTTTCCTTTAATAATATTCGTCAGTTACATTTTTATTTATAATACTTTTTCGCAATAGTTCATAGAAATATTAGATTTAATAATCCTCTCTATTAAATTATTATTTGTAAGTTTAAATAAGTAAATAGTTATTAAAATACTATAAAGTTATATTAAATGAGTTTGAAAAATTGAATTGAATAATATAAATAATATTTATAAAGTAAATTTGTTACTTGAATTGGAGCAGGACGTAATGCAAATATTTCGCTTCGTTCTCCTTTAGTATAGCCATTCATATTCACTAAAATGTGTATGCCATCACGATTTATGATATCAGCTGCTTCTCCGTTACATGTTATCTAATGAACAAAAATTTGTATAGAAAGATTCATTTACATATACATATACGAGTAGATATAAGAGAAATTTGGACTTTACGTTTGATAAATCTTTGAAATGTTCCGATTCCCTAATGATTTTACTTCTGAATTCACTGTTATCGTTTTTTGACAAAGAGTAACAGAATATTTCTACGTTTGATTTATTATGTAGACCAAATATAGATTGTGTTAAATGCATCGTAGGGTGATTAAGATAATCTGATGACACATATCCAATACGTAAACGATTACTAGGAGCTAATTCCTTAAGGTATTTATACGGAGGTTTCCGTAAACTTTTAATATTATTCAAATGTTTATTAGCGCGTAGATTAGAAATTGCCTTTCGAAGATCATGGGATAACGGATATATAAGTGAATAAAAAGGTTCAATGTTAACTGTGTCATTGTTTTTCAGATTTTCAACAATAACACTAATCATTTTTTCCATACGTAATTCGTAATCAGTCCAATCACATATTCTAAGCAAACAAAATTGAAGATTGAAAAAAGCATAGGAATTGTTTGATTGTAGCTGTAAGGTAGTTTTATAATAGTGAATAGCTCCTGGTATATTTCCAGAATGTTGATAAATATTTGCTATATTGTTGTAAGCAATAGCATATTCTGGGTTTATACTTAGAGCTTTGAAATAAAATTCTAATGCTTTCTGATCATCGCCCATGTTTTTGTACATATTTCCTAAATATATGTACGCATTTATAGATGTAGGATTAATACGTAAAACTTCTTGGTAGTGGTTTAATGATTCGGATATATTTCCTTCTTCGTTAAGAATGGTAGCCAAGTTATAATGTGCTTCAGTGAAGTCAGGATTTATTTCTAGAGCTCTCATATGAAGCATAATAGCCTCTTTTTTATGACTTTTTTGGCTTTTAATAAGTGCTAAATTGTATAGAGAATTTTCGTGTGTTGGACATAACGCCAATACTGTATTGTAATATTTTTCAGATTCTGTAATCTAATATAATAAAATTATATATAAATGTCTAAGTACTTTTAGAAGTGAACACACCTGTCCATTTCGATGTAGAAGATATGCCAAATTATAGTGCGCATCATAAAAATTTGGATCTAGCTCTATTACACAACGAAGTGTATCAATAGCCAAATTAAGGAGTCTGTAAAATATCGAATAATGTGTATTCATATAAAACATAAATATTTTAATGAATTACGTATGTATTAAATATACTGAAATATATTATAATCACCCTTGTTCACTATAAATACGAGCTAAACGAATGCGCACAATAGTATTATTAGCACCTGAAGCAATCGAACGGAGGTATGCAGATATTGGTCTAAAACAAAAGTTTGAATTAAGGCAATGACCATTTTACTTGGTATTAAAAATTAATTTAATGACATAATAGAAATGCAAGTATGCGTATGTTCATTTTATGATACAAATGCTTTTTGTCCAGAAAAATTTAAAAATATGTTAAATTGTCAATAAAAATGCTGTGCATATTTATTATGAATTACATTTGAATATTTTTTATAACAATCGTTAATGATGGTGTTGAGGGGGACGGTGTGGCATATTGGAGTTGAATACGAATAAAATAGGTCCAGATGACATATCTATTTCACTGTTATACAATTGTCGTTTTTCTCTTACATACCCCATTTTTCTTCTCTTTAGACGTTGTGTGAATAAGGGCATTTTCTCAGATGTTTGAAAAATTTGTTCTGTCACTCCAATACTTATTGGGCAATCCGTCAAACGTTATAAACTACAGACCAATTACTAACCTACCTCACATTTCAAAAATGTTCAAATCTATTGTCTATTCCTGTATAAAAAGAAATCTAAATCATGTGGTAATTGAACAACAATATGGCTTCAGACCTGGTAAGTCAACCACAACCAGCAGTGTTGTTTTTACTTATTACATATTAGATAGCTTTGCCAATAAAGATCTGGTAGATGTAATTTTTACAGATTTTAAAAAGCATTTGACACAGTTGACCATGGACTCCTTATTAACGAGCTTAAAACCCTTGGTATCGGTAACCCTCCATTCTGTTGGCTAAATTCTCACATTGTATCTAGAATTCAAATTGTAATGATTCACGACACTATTTCTGAACCTTACTCTGTTTCTTCTGGTGTTCCATAAGGGAGTCACTTAAGCCCATTACTATTCATCCTCTTCATAAATTCAATTGGAAAATGCATTAGAAAGGTTACAATTCTTCTTTTTGTTGATGATGTCAAAATTTACTTGAGAGTTAGCTCTATTGCGTACTGTCTTCTTCTTCAAACTGAACTTGATGCTTTTTCAAGTTGGGTTAAGCATCTTGGATTAACTCTTAATCTCGATAAATGTAAAGCGATGTCCTTTTCCAAAAACCGTTCGCCTTTATACAATCGTTATTTTCTGAATAATATCCCACTGAACTGAGTTAATTGTGTCAAAGATCTAGGAATCCACCTTACTACATCATTAAATTTCGATTTATACATCAACAATAAAATTTCTAGAGCCTTAAAAATTCTGGGGTTCATAAAGCGTAATACCAAAGCTTTTACTTCTTTAAATTGCTTCAGAAATCTTTATATTTCCTTGGTTCGCTCCATTTTGGACTATGGTGCAGTAATTTGGCATCTATATTTAGCCAAGGATCAATTAAGATTAGAACGAGTCCAACATAGATTCTTATTATATACAACGCATTCACTCAAAATAGACTATCCGCCTCATGAATATTCCTTCATTCTCAACACCCTCAAAATACCCTCACTTTCCTCCCATCATTTTGAAGCAAATATTTTTTTTATCATTTCTGTCCTAAAAGAGTCTTTAGATGTACCTGACCTTTTTTTTATAATCTAATTCCGTATTCCAATTTATCCTACAAGAAATCATCAATTATTCCACATTCCTATCCACTTCACATCCTATGCCTAAAATCATCTTATGTATCTTATGCTCCGCAATATAAACCATGCCAATACCAATTTTAATTTCTAAGGCCAACCTTATTTTTTCAATGTTAACTGTGTACAATATATTTCGGTCATAAATGTGTAATATAAGTAAATAGTAATAATATGATTATTAAACAATTTATGTATAAGACAACGTATTTAAAATTGCCTTCGGGCGTTAATTAAATAAAATTAAAATAAAAAAAATATTGTGTAATCGTCTAAACTTATTAATGCGCCTAAGAAAGTCATTATTCATTTGGTTCTTTCCAAACGCACAAAAAATTTCCTAATACTTTTATATTCGTGAACCATTTTAATCCTCGAATGGGAAAGATGGTTATATATATATATATATATATATTTATAACATATTATACATTTACATACTTTGATATAAGCCAGTTAGAATTAGTTAATTGTACGATTGTTCGAAAAAAAACATCAGTTGGATGTTCCAACATTTTCGTCTGGATAATGTTGTAGAAGAGTCTGTAACATTATTAGTTAATAATGTAAACGATGAAAACTAATTATGATTTTTATTATTTTAAATTACAGTTGCACTTAGTTTCTTCGTTAGTGAGATATTTATTTTAATATAAATACATAGAGATGTATGTAATTTAGAAATGAGAGGAGCGCCAATAAGATTAAAATGGGCATAAATATTCATAATCAACTTTCTATAAAAAAAATACGAAGTTAATGAAAACAAATGCCAAACTTGTATATAACACACACACACGTAGTGGCGTTGTAACTCGCAAACTTCAATAACTAAAGAAGCAAATAATGTACTAATGACCCAACACACCAATTTTATTTTTAAAATGATGTTTTTATTCTTGTAAGACAATATTTCGGTTAAAAATGATGTTTTAATTTTTATGAGTATACCGATTTTCCGGTAGCAAATGTTCCACAGATGTTACACTTTGAGGAGACCAAAACAACAATTTTGTGGAAAATTTACAAATAATTCATGAATATAATTTTTACGATATGTGCAAATATATGTGTATATTGCAGGAATTATATAAAATAAACTATAAAGTAAAGAATTTTTATTGTTTTAACCATAATAGATTTGTTGTATTATATATATTTATTATTAATATAAATTTAAATAATAACTACATTTGATATATACATATTAATTTATTTAAAACACAATGAATTTTAATATTATTTGTATTTATTTTGACAAATATATTGATGTTGTAACAACGTGAGTTGTATAACATTTTATTTTTGCAATACAATTATTGTTTGTTTACATTAAATTTGGTACACAATCACACAAGGGACACTGTAAAAACCAATAGCTTATTACAATTATAGTTTAATATAACTCATTGCCATATGAACTTGAAACACATTTGTATATTTTTGATAGGTTTTTAATAATTAAAAATAAGGGTTGATTTTTATGCATGTTAATAAAAACAATAATTTGCTTGCATGCACATAGATTTGTTATAAACATAGAATCAAGCCGTACTTAAATAAATAGATTTCAATATTAATTCAATAATAACAAATGACTTACAGTATTGAAATAACAATAATTATATCAGCGGATCGCATTGCCTATTGTGTTTATAGCGATTATGAATTCGATAGATATTGTTACGCGATAATATTGAAAGCCGACTTTAGTATAGAGCCGACGCTATATGTATTTACTTTTAAAAGTGAATTCTGACTTAGACGCGAGTAAAATTAGGTATCACACTTGCGAATTTGTAAGAAAAAAAATTGTTGTAATCTGTAATAACGAACTACAAAAACGGTATATGCGAATTACATACTATAACATAAGTAGTTCATACAGCATCGAATTAAAAATTGAATATATTCGTATAATTATATTTTTCACAACGATTTATTTTACCACAGCGAAAAAATGTTAATATTAGTTCAGCTACGCAAATATAATATACATTAATTTTTAGTATTTGAATACCTACAGTACAAATCTATGTTATAGTGTAATAATTGATTTATAACCCATATAAATATTAGATTAATTAACGTCAGCATTTGTTAGTTGCATTTTTTATGTTAATTTTATCAGTTCTATATCCATTATTTATTTGAATATTATAAAATACGAGTCCAGGTTTATAAAAACAATGTAATAATATACATATGGAAATAATTATTAATACTGTAGAGTTTAGAGTGGCAATTTTTCGATTTTAAATTCAAATTGATTTTGAAATCGAAAAAAAACCTTTTTAAAAAAATGACCTTTTTAAAGGTACCAATTATATGAAATTTGCCACGGGAAACAAACTATGACTGTAAAGGTCGGAGCACTACTTCTTCTGGTAGAATTTTTAGGTACAGACAAATATAAAAAAAAAATATTTTAAAACATTATAATAGATTCCTCTCATCGTTCAGAATCTAAAATTGTCTTTAAATTAATAGCAATTATAGATTTTATGGTATTAGTTCATAAATGGCGTTAGTTTTGGTTTTATAACCTACGTTTTCTAAGTTTTTGAACAAAATGTATTATTTTGATAGAAAATGACAATTTAAATTTAACATTTTTATCTACCTAGGTTTATTTTAATAAATTATATTAAAATGATGTATACTATAAGGTTAATCGTAAATTATGTACATACTCTTACACACACTATATTATTGTATATTATTAATAAATAATATGGCACCGAAGCTCTGCTTAGGAGATTTAAAAGGCAATATGAGAAATATTTATTTTAGTTTCAATATAATTTTTTACTATACATTTTTAACATACAATAAAATAGATAATATACTACACAGTTCACAGCTATGTATGCTCTTTCACTCAATCTCTTTCTGTCTTTCTTTCAATATATATATATATTTTTTTTATTATTATTATTATTTATTTATTTATTTATTAGCATAATAGCATCGAATATTAATTATTATATATAAAGCACTAATAACTAAAATATCATGTCACGGTAAATACCAATGTCACAAACACGGTACAGAGCGCACCACCACACATGGATATTCTTTCACGACGGGTGAACGCGAAAAGCAAAGCACAGTCCAAAGAAGGGAAAAGCGGTCACCGATTCTTGATATTTTTTTCAAACATTTAATCTATTAATAAAAGATAAATATATTTTCATACAGACGTAGGAAAAAATTTTTATTTCCATACATAATACTTGGGAATTTTCTTCTGTTCCGGGAAGAATGTTTAATCATCGTTGATCGGGACACGGGAAAAAAATGTAAAAATCGTGAATGTGCCGTTAAAATCGGGACGGTTGACAACCCTGACAATAGTGTAGAGTGCCACCCGTAGTCTCTCTGGCCACTCCAGTATTTTTGGAATTTGTAAATATTCTTTATAGACTACGCGTGTGTTCAGTATTTTTATTTTATTTCTCTTCGAACTGTGCACCGGAACTTGTAACGACAACAACCGAGTACACGAATAATTCGACGTGAATAAGTATTTTCAGTATTATATATATATATATATTATTTTATACTAATAATAATAATACATTAATTATATATTTAAGCTTTTTTTAAGTGCATACTTATGCACATATTTCTTTGTATTTTAGCGCATGAAATTCCGAGCCCGGGTTATTATTAATTAGTTAAATTAAGTCGGTAATTATTAAATTTTGAATATAATATTATTTACGTAACTGTAATTGAAAACACATAAAATGAAATTTAAAATCAAAATTATGCAGAATTGTATATTTAAATAATAAAAATGGAACATGAATTTTCAAGATAATTTTTTAATCGTTTAAATTTATTTCAAACAATTCAATAATTTATTAAAATTGTCCACGTTATAATTTACTAATAACTTTCAAGTAACTTTTACTAAATTTTTACCGTTTCTGACTGTCTATAGTGACCAAAATTGTAGTACCCAACTTACTTTAATTTTGTCAATTTCGTAATTAGAAAAAATGCTTCATACGGAAATTGTTTGAAAAAACATACTCTACACGAATCTATTAAAAAATAGTAGTTGCTATTTTAAAAAATAATTTCAATCCAAGATCGTCCAGCTGAAATATTTAATGGTACCTCTATTTCTAGCGTGAAAACATTTAACAACACATGCGTGGTATAATATGGATTTTTAGATATTTAAAGAAGTTCCGACTGGGAAAAAAACCGTTGGGTAGACCACGTTTACGATGCGAGAATCGTGTTAAAAAAGATATTAAGACAGTGGAACCAAATATACAATGGAGAGAAGTTACGGAGGATTGGAAGAGATGGCGGCAAATGTGTTTGAAGAAATGGTCTTAAAGGCCGAAACCCACAAAAAGAAGAAGAAGAAGATGCATTTTGAAAAATATGCACTTGGTTTTATTAGACTAATAATGGTACCTATTTATAATAAATTATTAACATTTTAATTTTTAATTATAATAATATTTAGATTTAAATTGCTGTTCATTCAGTGTTTTGTCTTGTGAAAATTGTAGGCCAGTCTGGTACGTAGTTTTTCATTAATGTAATTTTCTCTGATTTATGAGAGGATATTCAAATTCAGTGGCGCTAAGTGCAAATGCCAAGTGGAGCGATAGTTCCACTTATTTTATGGATGGTATGTGAGCGTGTACGCTGTGGTTCATAAAGTGTTGACGGTGAATAGTAAATCAGTGAGCAGTGTCTATTTACTATAATGTATTACCTTAACGTACACAAGATTATAATATCATTCCCAATAACTATTATTATAAAAACATCATAAGAGATACAGCACGTTGCGTGTCGGAATCAAAAGAATAAAGGACTGGTCTCGTTTCCGACTAGTTGCCATTGTCGCGACGAGTAAATAGCGGCCGGTGCTGTTTTTGAGTTTTCAATAATTTATAAAAATAAATAATGGTTGCGTTATTAATTAGGTAATAATTAGCTGCGATGAGTGGTGGCCGACGGGTTATGATCATAATATGCGAGTCATTTACTATGAATAAGTAAAAATGCGTGTATTTGCATTTAAGTTGGTATTTGCGTAAATGCCAATAATTACTATGACTAAAAAACTGAACATGAGGTATAAAATGTATTTAAATGATTGGTACCTATATATATATATATATGGGTGCATAGGTGGACATCGACATAAAATCGAAACTTTATTATAATCACACAATATAATATAACAAATGACTTTTTTCCCCTTATTTCCCAATTCCGCTCCTGATTCTATAGCCCCCACCCCTTACAAATTCAACCAAACGTCCGTCTATGGGTGCGGAGATAAATAAATAAATCGATTATTTCGCTCCACTTAAATTCATAAAACTTTGCGCCATCATTAAAATTATTTGTACGGTCCTACCTATTTAAAAAGAACAGTAAAAATTAATAATTACTATTATTATTACCACCTCCTAGCCACGCAATATAATCGTCATACGCAGGTGCGCTGTACGAAACTTGAATTTCCAAATTTTTTAAATTTGCAGTACCTACTCGAAAGCAGGGGCGTATACAAAGGGGGGGGCGATGGGGCGATCGCCCCCCCCTAGATACTTGTGTATGTACCTATATCTACTGATAACTAAAATTAATCGAACTAAAACTAAAATGTCATAAAACATTTTTTTATTTAAAACTTATTATTTTTATATAATTTTTCGATAATTCTAAGTTGGCAACAGATTCGACGGGCCCTTTTTTCTATTCGCCCCCCCCCTCTAAGGGATGAAGTAAATACGCCCCTGCTCGAAAGATTTCAGTTTTTCTATATTTTTAGCGGGATTATTTAAACAATCAAAAAAAATATGACGTCCCCGGTTTCGGTAATCTAAAAAAAAAACAAGTGGAGTGAGTTTGCAATAAGTGAAACCAGACAGCGCCACTCGATGACGTTTATTGAAAAAAAAAAAAAACAAATCTGTGCAAAACCGATTTGTGACACAGAATTCTATATGGATGATCCATTTCTCAGTCCCGTTTAATCCGTGATAACGCGGTTGGAATAGCACAGTGTGACCGACACGGACCGAACGAAATTACGGCGCGTCAGACGCGAGCGTCGGCGTTGTGTTGTGTGTGTGTGTCGTATCGCGGCCCCGGAACACGGACGCGATACTGCGAACGGTTCTTGTTGGTGATAGCCGACATTCGTCTACGGGTGGAAATGAAATAGGAAAAAATAAATAAAAAATCGCCGGCCACGTCATTCCGCCGCCGTTGCCGTGTTATCATCGGCAACTCGTGTCGCGTGTATCCGTCGTCTGTCGTCCGCCGCGTAAATCGCTATAGAATTCGTGTTTCACTTTTTTTTCTTCCCTCGGTCAACAAACGGTTATTGTTACTACTGCAAAACCAGCGCGATATTATCCCGTAACACCGTACTACCCCTCACTCGTCGTATATATTTATATACCCTTTCCGCAGCCGTGGAGACGTCCCCGGTCCCTTCGCGTACTACATGACGTCGTCTTAACCCGTCGCCGAGAACAACGGTACAGACAATATAAAAACGTATACGCTCGACACCAAAAAAAAAAAAAAAAAAAAAACAATTTATTCGCTTGTCCGTCCGTCCGTCAGCGCATTCCGGAAATTACGACATGAACGTATTCAGACTGTGTGGCGATCTGTCACATCTGCTGGCCGTCTTGTTGCTGCTGTTCAAAATTTGGAAGACCCGATCTTGCGCCGGTAATTATCATCCACGTCCGTGTTATTATTTGCTACGGAGAAAAATGTAACGTAACATCTATTCGTTCGGCGTCATCGGCATCGTCCACGAGCGGGATCGAAGTTTTTCCCCGTGATCGTCCCTGCCATTCGCCCACATTAAAGACGACACGTGTAATCAGTTGTCCATAAGGTCCGAGGGATGATGCGAACAAGTATCGCGTATCGTCTTCGATAATCTTATTACAAAAAATTCTGTTACGACTGCGTACGCGTTTATTTATCAGAATATTTCTGAGTGTAAAAAAAACCGTCTGAAATGCATAACTGAATTGACATTCGCTCAATTTTCTTTTTTCCATCGTTCAATCTTTTTATTCGTCAGTGGCTTGAATTACGGATAGGCGATGGTTTTCGTTGCTTATTGTTCATGTGTTTAAGTATTTATTACTATTGAACACTTTTACAGCTAATTAACTGTCTGTCAACAATACTGTGTTATCCATTATCAATTACTTTTAAGCAATAGTGTATTACATAAACATAGTTCATCTCTGTAAACATATGACTTATTTATAAACTGTCAGATCCTCTCAATTTTTTATACTTATTAAAAGAAAAAGTAAAAAAAATTAATTAGATAATGAGTTCATGAAAAGTATAAAAAAAAAATAAAAATATATTTTTATTTAAATCATTTAAAAGTATTATAAATCCTACTAACTTTTTACAAATATTAAAATTGTTGCATATTTTTATAAAATTTAATGGTTTTTTATTAAATAAAAAAAAATATATATATATAAACAGCATCTTTTTCTAACGAAAATGTTAAAAATTATTCTGGAATATATTTATTTAAAAACATTAACATCTACTTAAATATAAATAACTTGAAAATAATACCAAATATATATTTTATTTTTACAGGTATTTCAGGAAAGTCTCAAATACTTTTTGCAATTGTTTACACAACACGATATCTAGATTTATTCACAAGTTTTGTATCTGTATACAACAGTATTATGAAAATAGTGTTCCTATTAGCGTCATACGGAACATTGTATTTAATGTTCTACAAATTTAAACCAACATACGACCATAACCATGATAGCTTTAGGTATTTATTCCAATTAAATAAATGTATTATGTGTGCTTATTAAAATAATTTTTTTTTATTTTAGAATTCTATACTTAATTGTACCAGCATTGGTGTTATCGTTTATCATTGTGCATGTCTACACTGTATTGGAGGTGAATTTATAAATATTGTTATTGATACTGAAAATTTCTTAATAATATTTTAAATTCTAGATTTTGTGGACGTATAGTATTTATTTGGAATCAGTAGCAATTATGCCACAATTGTTTATGGTGTCGAGAACAGGAGAAGCCGAGACTATTACTTCTCACTATTTGTTTGCTCTGGGCTCATACAGAGCACTTTATATATTGAATTGGATTTATCGTTATTATACAGAAGATTTTCTCGACATGATTGTAATTATTGCTGGAATTGTACAAACCATTTTGTATTGTGATTTCTTTTACCTCTATATAACCAAAGGTATCTACATAATTTTAATAAATATTTATATGTTATACCTGTTAAGTCAATGTTATTTTAAACTAATTATATTATTTCTATTTTGCAGTACTAAAAGGAAAACGGCTATCCTTACCCGTTTAAATTTGAAAGAAAGACCACCTCAGACCAAAGTGTCATTATGAAACAGACTATTGTATGATTTTAAACGTTTTTTTTTTTCATGTTACATGAATTAATTTTTTGTACATAAGTAAATAGCTTACACATGGTAACATGTTACTGTAAGTCATTGAATATGAATACAAAATATTGGATTTTCGCTCCAAACTCACCATTTGGAATAATTACACCAAATTATTATTATTTACTATGGCTAGTTTTTTGTTTGTTTCTTTATAGCACAACATTTTCAGTATAAAAATACATATATAAATATATTGTATATATAAATACATGTATAATTATATTAATTTATACTTTTGATCGTCATTAAAAAAGAAAAAAAGGGGAATTCAAATTTTATTATTAATGGTATTTTGAATATGATTTTTTTTTTAAAATCAATTGAATTGTTTCATTGAACAATAGTTTCAAATTATTTATTAAATAAATTTCATTATTAATTTAATTTTTTTTTATTTATTTATTATGTTATTAAAATAATAAAAGTTTTATTAAATAAATTTATTTTCTTGAATTGTTAATAATTTTTAATGTAAGTTTTAAAATATATTTGAAATATGTTATTTTTCCAAGCTAGTAAATAGATATTATATAAATACTTTAGAACTTTGATAATTTAATAAGAAAATAAATCCTTTTAAATTATTTCAGTTTATACGCATAGTATTTAACACAACGTTTGAGCAACTAATAATTGTTCTTTCATTCAGCTCTTCCATTTTTAAGTTATCGAAGTTCTATTGTGTATTTATTTAAAAATTCGAATGATTATAATATAATACTTGTTTTTTTTTCAATTAAATATAATTGTCGACTATAAAGAGTTTTTACTTGCATGTAAATAAAAAATTAATAGGTAGATACATTATAATGAAAAGGTCATCAGTTTAATATGCATACGTTTGTTCGCTATTTGAATTCCATTACAATGATCATTCGTATTGGTAATCTTTTTTTTTTTTATATATATAAATTATTAATTGAAAATGAAACATGAAATTTGTTTCCGTTAGATTGTATTGAAGATCAATTATATAATATATAGATTGATTTTGGTTGGTAATATCCCATAGTCGTAGATTAATATTTAATCCATGCTATAATTCATTCAAATAAAAATCTATAACTATAAACAATATTTTATTTAAAATGTATTATTAATTCATACTTTTATATACGTAAATAATAGAAAACACAAGTATGTGCTAAATTATAATAAAGTCCCTTAACACGTATTATACATTATTGTTCAGAATTATTAATGTGTGCTATATTTACGAGCGGCTAATACGGATGTACGTTAATTTTATGGTGGAACGCGTATCTTCAATAATGGACGATGTTGCTTAAAATCTACTATAATGCATTACCAATGTTTTACCTTCAAACATGATGTGTAGATACTTTTTTTTTTTTTTTTTTTCAAAAAATTTCCCTCACTTAATTTCAAAAATTCGTCTGTATTTATGCTTGTAATATGGTTTCACATGTTGGTGTAACAGCTGTACAATAATAATTATACATATATTCAAAACCGGTTTTACACATTCAGTACTATTACGGTTTTCTTGTTTCTGTTGAGCACCAAGGTTAACGACCTGTGTAAAAAAAAAAAAAAAAAAACAGTATATAATATACAGCACGAACTTGTGTTTGCAGGATTGCCTATGTAATTTTATATTGAGTTCAAAAATGTACAAGAAAAAAAAAATATATATATTTATATCTATTGATTTTACCTTGAATTTTAAATAAGATTTTGTTTTCGTTCATGAAAACCCTTACTCATCGGCGTGTGTTTTTCAAAAAAAAATAAAAGAAACGTAGCAATGATATCAAATGTGTTGTTATTTCAACAGTTTTTATAAAGAGGTTTATTATTATTATTTTTTTTTTCTTACGTCTGTACCCAAAAACTCAGATCTTTTTACAGTTACAGTTTGTTTCTGGTAGAAAATGTCATCCAATTGATACTTTGGAGAGATAATTTTTCGATTTTCTCAAAAGCGCTTGAAAATATAACTTAAAAACTATTGAAAAATTACATAGAAACAGTAGAAACGTAATTTCGTCGAAATCGATTATCATTATTTCTTCGTAATTTTGAAACTAATGGATATAGAAACTTGAAATATTCATCAAATATGTAAATTTGTATTAAATTAAGGAAAAAAAAATTAAAAAACTCTTTGAATTTTGTACTATTTATAATAAGCGGCTCGCTACCTTTTTTCTTTTTGCCTATTACTTAATGATGACTCAAAACCGGTAGTAAATATAAACACATTTATCACAACAATTCTTATATATATTTTTTATTTTACGCAATACTCTGGCATGATTGTATATTTAAGTAGGTATATAATAATTGTATTATTAATAATAATAAATAAATAAATTAGAATAAAGCATGGCAATTAAATAGTTATCATATGGGATGTTTTGTGAATGAGCAAAATAAACAAATCTCAGTTATTGTGCTTGCGTTTATAAATATTTACCTATTACTGTTGTTCAAACTAAAAGTAATAAGTTGTATAATAGGCGTACCGTTTATTCATTTTTACATTTGTATGATCAGAGCCGGCCCTTGTTTTTTCGGGGTCCTGGACAAAATAATTTTGGTGCTTTTTTTTTTTTTTAATTTAACTGTATACGCCTTTTTATGATGTGAGATGCAGGGCTCTAAAATGCGAGCGGGGCTTGTTAATAACGAGCTTAAATCTTTTCATAATATCTTGACGTCTTCTTCCTTTACCCGAAAAATGCAAAGCCTTAATTTTTACCAGACGTTATAGTCTGGTATATTTCCCCCTTGTCACGAATCGCATTTATTTAGGTCTTAATTTAGATTCCAAGTTCAGATGGTCTCCTCATATTAACGATCTTTCCAAATTTTGCTCACGCTGGTACAATTTTCTAAGATTCATCTCTAATGCCTGGTGGGGTTCTCATCCTATTTCCCTATTAATCATCTACAAATCAGTTATCCGTTCTAAAATCGATTATGAATGTTTTTTAACCGGTTCTGTTTTTTCCCATAATAATAATCTTAATAAACTGCAAGTTTCCTGTCTTAGATCCATTCTCAGTGCTCTCAGATCTATTCCTTCTGCAATCGAGATCGAAGCGGGTTGTCAACCTCTAAACCTTAGATGCAAATGGCTTGTCGGAAAGTTTCTACTTTATATTTTTTTAGTAAAAAAATAAAAAATTGTTTGTTAAAAATATTGTGAAAATCGTTTATATTAAAACTCTCAGTATAATTTTGAAAAATGAAGTCTAATACGCCTTGTAAGGAGTTTTTTTCTTTCTAACAAATAAAAATTTCGAAATCGAATCACCGTACGACACGCGACAACTTTTCCAGTAACTCAGAAATGCTATGCATTTGAGCGACTTCTCAAGTGGAAATATTTGATTTTCTTATTTTGATAACGATTACAGTAAGTGTACGACCGTAATAATTCATTTTAAATCAATCTTATATACATGGCAACACTGTTCTATAAATGGTAACATTTTATCTGTCTTTACGTATTACTATAATAAAAATGGGACAAAAAAAAAAAAAAGAGTAAAAAATAGTACAAAAAAAATGTATCAAATAAATATTATAATACCTAATTTTGTGTGTACGTAGTTGTAGTTATAATTTAGTCATGTTTAAATTGCGTCCATCTAGTATTTGATTATTTCGATTTATTTGGTTAACTGTTGTTTTGTTTACATATGTATTCTATACCTTGATTGTTTTTCTATTTTAGTTATATTAGTGTGTGTAATAAAATATATAACAAAATTAATCGTTTATCGTTAGTCAGTGAAATTCATTGCAATATGCTATTACAATTCTCAATCCAATCGAGTTGACAGATATTAAACTTCCATCATGATGAGGACATTGAGTTTAATTTCGCTGATGGTATTCGCCACCGCTCATGACCAACCTGTTTCTGGTCCATTCATGAGCAAAGAAGAGAAACAAGGACTGATGGAAAATGCAAAAGAAATGTTCTATCATGCGTACAACAATTACATGAAACATGCGTATCCTGCCGATGAGCTTATGCCGTTAAGTTGTAAAGGTCGATGGAGAACGAAAGAAAATAATCGCGGAGACATGGACGATGTGCTTGGAAACTATTCTCTGACCTTAATCGATTCTTTAGATACGCTTGTTGTGCTTGGCGATATAAAGGAGTTTGAAAGTGCTGTTTCAAAAGTTGTAGCTGATGTGAGTTTTGACAGAGATGTAGTCGTGTCAGTATTTGAGATCAATATTAGAGTTTTAGGGTAAGTGTGAAAAGTAAAAAAGTTTTTAAATTTTTATGTTTACTAAACATTGATTAGTCGAAAATAAAGTACTCTTAGTTACATGTAATTATCACATTAAGGTGAGATCGTATTATATTTTATTGTTTGTGTTTCATTTCAGAGGTTTATTGTCTGGTCACATTTTTGCGCAGCATTTTAAAGAAAATTCTAATCATTTACAATGGTATAATGGAGAACTTTTGGCTATGGCCAAAGATTTAGGGTATAGATTAATGCCAGCTTTTAATACGACTACAGGAATTCCATATTCTAGAGTAAAAACTAAAATTATTTCATTTTATAACATATTGTTAATTGTTATACATAATTTATAGGTTAATTTAAAATATGGAATTAAAAAAGACCAGTTACATTATTTTCAAGAAACATGTACGGCTTGTGCAGGAAGTATGATATTAGAATTGGCTGCTTTGTCACGTTTATCTGATATACCTGTATTTGAGGTAGGTAATATAAATAATAATAATAATACATTTTTTTTTACTTATAGTTTTTAAAGTTCTCTATTTGTTTTCATAGGAAAAAGCTCATAGATCAATGGATAGTTTATGGAGTCTTAGACATCGTTCTTCCAATCTTATGGGAACTGTTTTAAATGTCGATTCAGGCGATTGGGTACGAAGGGATTCTGGTGTTGGTGCCGGTATCGATTCATATTATGAATATTGTTTGAAAGCTTACGTTTTACTTGGAGAAAGTCGTTACTTATCCAGATTCAATAAGGTTAATATAGACAATTTTGCTATTTATTAAATAAGTACTTATGAATACTTTAATTGTTCAGCATTACGCTGCTATTATGAAGTATATAAGTCAAGGTCCTATGCTGTTGGATGTTCACATGCATCGGCCTCAAATAAACTCAAAAAATTTTATGGACGCATTACTAGCATTTTGGCCTGGTTTACAAGTACTTAGTGGGGACCTGAAACCAGCAATAGAAACGCACGAAATGTTATATCAAGTAGTGCAAAAACATAATTTTATACCAGAAGCATTTACAACTGATTTTCAAGTATGTTTTAACATTTGATTTTTACTTTGTCTAAATTATCTTTATTAACTGATTGGTTTGTTTAGGTTCATTGGGGACAACATCCTTTGAGACCTGAATTTGTAGAATCTACTTATTTTTTATATAAGGCAACTGGTGATCCCCATTACCTGAATGTTGGTCGTGAAGTATTAAATTCTTTACAAAAATTTGCTAGAGTAGAATGTGGATTTGCTGCTGTTAAGGATGTTCGCACCGCTGCCAATGAAGACACGTAATCTTAATTTATTTCCACGTAAAATATATGAGAAAAATGAAATATAAAAATATATATGAGAAAATGTATTGATTGTGACAAATATATACCTCAAAATTTTCATTTTAGAATGGATTCATTTGTGCTTGCTGAAACATTTAAGTATTTATACTTGTTATTCGCTGAATCTGATGATCTCATTGTTAATATTGATGAATATTTATTTACTACTGAAGGTCATTTGTTACCATTATATTTATCTGTTCAACCACAAAATTATACAGACGCCGATAAGGTCATTATTTTAATTAGGCATATTTTTATTGCTGCATTTTAGCACATGCTCTATAGTTATCGAACAAACACTATGTCTTTAGATAATTATTTATATATTTATTATGTATTTGTAGATTTTAGAGGAAGAGATAGATTTTCCTAAAAGATCGTGTCCAAGTTTTGACAATTTACTTACCGAATCTATAAGAAAACCATTAAAAAACATGGTTGATGGACTATGTCCTAATAGAAAATCAAGAAAAGAAGCTAGAGAGTTTGCTAAAAATTTTCAGGTTATTTATTTAATAAATAAACAATTTATATGTTACCAATGTATTTTAAAATAATTGTAGTTTGGCAATGAAAATCATATGCAGAGGATAAAAGCTATGGGAATTGTAATAACTAAACTTCCAAATGGTCTTCCACTTCTTTTTATGAATTCTTCTCATGTAAATATAAATATTTTATTCATAAATTAATTCGTCCATCATACTAATTATATTATTTTAGGAAAGTAATTCAGACGATCAAATAGATGGTCATGAATTTTTAACCGAATTAAATATCATCATGAAAGATATTAACCAAAAAGAAAAAATTAATTCTGCTAAATCAGTGTCATTTGAAAACCAAGATGGAAAAAAGATTTCTTTATATGCTGGTGCTGCCAACTTCGGTCTTCCTTTAAATCTTGGTCTTAAGGTTAGAAAAATATATTATGTACTAGATGTTCAGTATTTGTAGTACATGTTTTTATTTTGTTCAGGTTTCGGCTCGTATTGCTATTGCAAATCCTGTAAAAGGCTGTGAGACACTAATAAATCCAAGTGTCGTTAAAGAAAAAATAGTTTTAGTAGAACGAGGTGACTGTATGTTTATTGAAAAGGTAAGTAGTTAAAATATTTATGTTATTAAATGAGCTAAATAACACCAATAATAATAATATTAAACATATTACAAGAATATTTCTGGTTTCATTTGTAAAACTGTATATATTATAAATAATAAAATAGTAAAAATTAAAGCAATAAAAATTTAAAAAATATGTGAAAATAGAAATAAAAAATAAAACTATATAATTATTACTCATAAATAATAAATTATATATATGTAGTTTTTACAATACATATGATTATGTTTTGATTTTGTATATATAACAATTTAGGCACGTAAATTGCAAGAAGCTGGTGCTGTAGGAGGTATTGTAATAGATAATGCCACTGATTCATCTGTTATAACATCTAGAGCCTTTTCTATGTCAGATGATGGAGTAGATGATGTAAGTATACCATTGGTATTTTTATTTGCATATGAAGCTCGACCACTACTAGATATGCTTAATATCAACCCAGATCTTCTTGTTACAATCAGTGAACTTCCTAAAGGTATTTATTTTATTTACTTATTGATTATATATTTTATCTTGCACTAATCAAGGAGCACGTTTATTTTCAGCAGAAAATGAAGCAGAAGTAGATTCTGTTGAAGATACTGGAACTATGATCAACAACTCTATAGATAAATTAAAGAAAATTATAGGTGATATAATGACATCCAATGACCCTACACAGGTACAACTAAACTTCATGGTATTAGCATTTGTATTAGAATTTTTATTTTCTATAACTATATTTCTGTATAGGTATAGAATAGGTCGTTAAATTATTATATATTTTCTATTTTGTTAAATTCCAATTTAAATGTGATATTTTTATTAAAACGTTTTCCAATTGATTTATTATTGTTTCAATTTTTTTTTTTTTTTTAATTTATAGTACAATTTTTTTTAAGTATTATGTATTAGGCTAGGTATTGTAATTAATTCGGGAACACATTGTTAAGGCATATCAATTCAACTACTTATTGATTAATAATTATTTAAAATACATTTTTTTATTATTTAACAATTACATTCTGTTTTAATTGAATACTAGTTGCAAATGTTGATAAATCATCTTTAATTATAAAAACTTATTTTTATATTATGAATGTCAGAGAGACTATTTAGGTCTCTGCTATACCAAATAAAAACAATTTGGTATTTTTCCATGTTTTTATTTTATTTTTATTGTTCTTAATTTACTGTAGTTCATTTATGTTTCCTAGAATAGTTATTTTTAAATTTCTAACTACTTAAATACTAAAGTACTTTCCTTATCCTTTGATTAACTTTATGTGGTGGTTTGATTAGATTTATCAGTTAACAGTTTATTATTTTGACTAGTAAGTAACTACAAGTTAAAGAACATTTAAGTTAATGATTATACTGAATAAATATTATGTTTTGAATTATGTATTACTATTGTGTTTTATGTGAATAAACATGTTGTTAATAATGTTAAAAAATATATTTGAAAGTTCATTGTACTCATAATAATTCTATTTAGTTAAATGTAAACATTTTTTATGCTTAGGAAAATTTTAAATTACACATTTCAACCTCATTTGAAAAAAAAAACACAAATTATTATGTTTAATTATTTAATAATAATATTAAAGCTTCATTTCTCATCAAGTATTAAACATATACAACTTACTAATGAGAATTGCTCTATCAAAGTATTAGAATAAGAATAATATATTGAACTGTAAAAATAATGTGGTAAATATTACTTTATTCTCATAATTAAAATTGAGAAATTATAATAATATTATTGACAATATTAATTGCCATTTTTCATATACTAATATTTATTTTCTTTAAATTATTACAAATTTAATGTGAACGAATATAATTTATTACTATAATTAATCATTTTTTATTATTAAACATATAATATGTTAAATTCCTTCTAAAAGAAAATTAGTTATTTAGCTGTTTTGTAAGTTATATGTAAAGTATTAGGTATTATTAGTTTTTTTGAAAGTTTGGGAATAGTGTATTTTTAGAAGTATACAATAAAAAAATTGTATTTCTATAATATATTCTAACATTTTCCCCTTGCTGTTTTGTGTGGTGTAGGATCGGGTGTCTGACCTACTAAAATGGCGAGGATATAGTTCAATTGACAAGGAAACATTTTTGAAATTGCTCATGGAGGCCAGAAAAGGAATTATAAACAAAAACGATGATATCATTAAAGTGGATGAACTGCCGCCGTCTAAACCGAAAATTTCTGAAAATGACACTCGTAGGAAAGTCGATCCAGATGAGAATTGACCCCATGTTTAAACGGTTACAATTTTTTAATACATTAAGCTAAAAGGAATAAAATTTCATAATGAAAACAACTGTATATGTTATTATTTAATTGTAAAATATTTTTTGTTATTGGTTCTATATAATTTATGCACATTGTAAAATGAGTGATGTCATAAATATTCATCGAAATAAAAATTGTTATTTAATAATGAGTACAAGTGTTAATTGATGCAATGGTATTTACTTTTTTTTTTAAAGTAAAAACTTACGATTTAATAAATCATAAGTATTTTTTAATATTATTAAAATAATAAATCTTGAAATTAAAAAAAATAGGTTATTTCATTTTTTTGATTTTTCACGTGATTTTTGGAATTTAAAACTTGACTATTTAAATACTGAATAATCATCATTAAGTAAAATATAGTAATAACAATCAATAAATGTTTATTAAAGTGAAACTCCTCATGTTGGGGTAGTGAGAATTGAAAAGCATTACATAAGAAAAATGAGACCCTGTCTACACACACACATGGAATATCAGTGTATAACGTACTCGTAAAATAAACAATAGGTTAAGCGAATCTTAGAGGAAAGCTACAAAGTGGTACTAATATATAGTTCACTTTGGGTGAATGTCCTACAATTTGTATGGAAATTTTTATTAATTTAACAAGTAGGTTAAGAAGAAAAACATCTCTATATTATTTCGTTGGTTCAATACATAAGTATATTTAGAAAACCTAATTTACGAAAAAATGTCAAACTGAAAATTAAGATTAACCAAGACATTTTACGAGTACCTAAATTATTTGTCAGAGGTCCAAAATTAAGGAATTAATATTGCGTTACAGTTTTATAAATTAATACTTTAAGTGAATTTGTTTTAAAAAACGATATTATTAGTGGTTAGTTTTTGTAAATAATTGTAATTAAGCACATAAAAAAACCGTGTGGAATATGAGTTTAAAAATATTTACTCGACACTACTAATTTTCACATTTCAATATTTAATTTAAAATAATTAAAAATACTAAAATTTTCAATGTAATATGACTTTTACTATTTACTTTGATTAATCTATATAATGGAAATGTTTCTTTTAAACTTCATATTTCGACCAAGAACATTTTTTGAAAATGTATAATATTAAACCAACAGTTTAATAATTCACATTTAAATAAAACTATTTGGAGGGACAGGTGAATATCTTTTAGTCCATTTTTTATGTTTAGATTTACTAGTTAGAGACTTGTAAATAGACATAGCCTATAATGAAGAAAACAACACATTTAAAAAAGTGAATCGTACTCGAAATTTCAAATATCAGGCAATTACCTCTGTTACCATTGAAGACACATCTGAAGTATTGCTTGGAATAATAACAGTATTTGTAGATTTAGCTAATTTTTTAAATGTTTCTACATACGATTCGGCTACTTTTAGAGATTCAGCATTATAACCATCCTAGAATTAATATGTTAAATTGTGTACATAATGATGTAAAACACTAAGGGTTAAGCTAGGTTATAGATGTGATAAATATTTGTATTTGTTATATGGTCTATTCCAGCGGTTTCTCGAAACGTAAATTTATGAAATTTAAAAATGCAACAAAAAAATTGTAAATTTCATGTGAATGGGGACTGTGAACTTTTCAAATGGTTTTAAACAATATTGATGGAGTTATAACCGATTTCATTACAAACTTTTGTAGTATAAAAAAAGTATTCTACTAGATAATATATAAAAATAAACCCTTAAAATGAAGACATCGGCAACACAACGCGCGACAACTCGGCTTTATCAATTCTCCCATAGAATATCATCGTGTTTTGTGAATTCCACTTTGCAAGTAGGTATTATGTAATTGTGGTCATATTTTAAATCATATAGTTAATAATTTGAACTCGTCATAATTATAAAACCTGGCATTTTCGTATACATCTAATAACACTGAATTAAACAAATCAAACATTCGTAGAAGTCTTGGTCAACCTTTTAGTGATAATCAACAACAAGATATAGCAGAATTTATTGATACCCTATGTCAGTCCATATGAATCGATAAAAAATTACTTTACACATCGAATGGACGTGACATTAACTTGCACAAGATGTTATTCAATGAGAATTCAAAGCATACTCAATAATATTGCAGGGTTTCCGAATTCGTCCCCATTATAAACACATTTTTTCCGTTACTGTTATTACAATATAGAAGTAAAACTGACAAAGAGTATTATAAACACACAAAAATTATATTGTTTTCTTCAAAAATCGAAAATATAAACTTTTGGATAAAAGTAACTTAAATCGGTAGGAAATTATAATTTTCTAATTAGAAACAAAAATAAATAGCACGACAAATATTCCAAAAATGTTCCAAAACAATAAAATACTATATAATAGCGTGGCATTGCAAAATGATTTATTTTTTCTTTCGAAACCCAAACAATTGTAAATTTTCTCTGTAAGAATGTATCTAATCCAAATGAGACGATATCAACTATTCGCTACCATTTTTTATTTTAAATACTATAATTAAATTTATTTTAATAATTTTTATTATTTTTTTGCTTACAACCGTAATATTATGATATAATTAAAAGTAAAAAATTTAAGTGTACGCTTGAATACGATATACGAGAAAATATACCCCTATTTGGAATAGTCAATGAAAAACATTTATCAATAGGGAAAAATACAAATTGAGCCGGTCATTTCATAAATATTATAATTTTCATAATAACGAATTTATATTTAATGTTCCTGGCCTTATATTACTATTTGTACGATCTGTTTGTACTGTTTACGCGTCTTCCGAGCAACGACACTGGTGTTATAGAACAAAAAAATTAAACGTTCATTCATCATTTCGTATTCGTCTCTTGACATTGTTGAATTACGAATTTAATTTTGTCGATCGATCTTGAATTCGTAATCATGTCGAAGAGTAATGAATCCGAATCGTGTGAAAATAATGGAGTCGATGAAATCGCCGGAGAACCACAACGGCCTAGAACGCCAGACACGTGTTGTTCAATTTGCCTCGATCAATTGTTTAACAAATGTTGCACAGACGTGTGTGGCCATTCGTTTTGTTATAAATGTCTGAAGCAATGGTCAACGATCGAATCGTCTTGTCCGTTGTGCAAAAGACATTTCAAAGAGATACGTCATTCGTTCACCAAAGGCGAATTATATAGAACGTATGACGTTGCTCAAAGTCCAAGCGACGTTCATGTGAGAAGGCATGATATAACATCCGAACTTCTATTCAGAAGACATGTATACGCCCAGGATTTGTGGGCTGAAACGTTTACGAATTTACACGGTCATTATTTCGAGATTCACCCTGAATTCTTTGGATTGGATCGAAGTTACGAACTCAGATTACGGGAATTCGTTCTTAGAGACGTAACTGCGGTGATGGCGCTCCAGAGAAATAGCGGAAACCTACAGACTGCTATGAACGAAGAAGCCCTTGCGACTTTGATTGTGCGGTCAATTATGACCTATCCAATGAATAGTGAAAATCTAGGAACTGTATTGCAGGAAAACTTGGGACATTACGCTGCACATTTTTACCACGAAATTTATAGTTACGCCATTAGTCCAAATTTTTTTGACGATTACGATAATAGTGTTCGTTATTTTCACCGCAGAAGCAATTTTCTTGAACAACAAATGACTTCAGACAAAGGACTTGTGAAAAAAAAAAATAAATAAATAAAAAAATTGAAATGTGGAAAAGTTGACTTCACGACGAATAATAAAATGAAAACACTCAATTGCACAAAAATATATTTACCTAGGGTAAATTACCTTTATTTGGTAAATACGTATTGCGGTAGTTACGCCGTCGCCGTCGACTGAACACGCACTACGACTAATCGCTCGCCTGCTTTACGTGTGTGCGAATGTTGTACGATTATTACTCTTTTCCGGTTAATAAAATGTTTTTTTTTTCTTGTAAATTTAAATACGGTTTTATTTTTATTTTTACCGCTGACCAACAAATATTAAATTATTTTAAAAATTCCAACAAATTATTTTGTAATGGATTTCAATGCCAATTTAATAAATTATTTTTATTTTCTGTCATTCCTAAAGCTTCGTTAACATTTAATTTTTTTCTCGACTGTTATTTACTTGTTTTAATAATTTTATTGAGTTTATATTGTGATAAATCCTTACGACTTCGAATAGGAATACAATACTTAATATACTATCATAAATTCAGTGACGGATTTGAGGGGGCGTCTGCTCCCTTGGGTCCGTGCTTTTCTTGTATTCCCCTGACATTTACGAAATTCCGACAAAAATTTGGCAAAATACACAAATAACAAACGTTGTTAGTATATTTATATAGTGTTGATAAATGAAGGAAATATAATTATTTAAAACCGAATATCCTTTTGAAATACTTATTAACGATTTTTTAAAAATTCGCCTCCTCCCCCCCCCTCCAACTTGTACGACATTCAGATCCGTCATTGGTTCGGGGATATGCTTTGTTTTTAGCGTTCACTCGGCCGTGAACGAATGACGTGTGCGCGCTCGATGCCGTTTTGCGTACCTATGTCAAAAATGTATAGTGAAAAACGATTACGTTAAAACTAAAATTTCTCATATCAGTAAAAGTCCCGGTTTTTCAAATTGAATAGTTGACAACCCTGCCATTATCGACGGCGACGGAATCACGTGGTGCTCGGCGATTTTTTTCCTATTTCATTTCACCGTGGCCGCCGTCATTACACTAACAAGGACCGTTCGCAGTCCCGTGTCCGTGGTCACGCCGTGTTGTTCCAGCCGCGTCATCACGGTTTGAACGAAATTGAGAAACGTAACCACAGAATTCTGTGGAACGAATCGAGTATCAAAATATGTATAGAACCGATTTGTTTTTTTAATAAACGTCATCGAGTGGCACTATCTGGTTTCGCTTATTGCCACTTATTCACTCGCTTATTTTTAGGAAGCTGAAACTGAATGTATTTTTTTTATTATTCATATAATTCCGCTAAAACTCGCAAAGCTATGGAGGGGAGGGGGAAACTTCGTTTCTACTATTAAATGTGTTTATTTATTTTTTCACAATTTTAGTTTTTTCGTGTCACAACCGGTTAACTTAAAAAAGTGTATAATAACCAGCAACGCTTGCATGTGTATCCGAGAAATTTGGTACTATAAAACGTTTTCTAGTTTATAGTTGTCTGGAAGCCGGGCGGGAGTCCCGTTCAGTGTTTATCTTGGTTGCGGTTGAGTTGCGCAGTGCGTAAACGATTACACGTCTGTGATGTTTTTAGTAAAAAAAAAAAAAACTATAAACATATTATGATGTGCAATGCGTAGTCTGTGAGTACGGCACACAATTTAATCGAGATTCAAGATAATATCGTTCAGTGAACAACGATCCGAATGATCAGAGGTATCGCATTAAATCTCAATTGTTAACGTGCGATCAGTGAGATTAATACGACTATGACGTTTTGAATTATTTCGACTCTGCGTACATTTATGCCGTGTATCTGACAAACGTAACGCAATTTCAATAGTACTCTCAGTTAGTATATGTCGGCCAAACGATGAAAATCGATTCGGACTTTTCGCCTGAAAAACAATGCATCGTCATCGATATCGGAACCAAATACACAAAGTGAGTAAATCGATTTGTATAATTATTATTTTCGTATTTCATATCACATTCATTTGCTTTGTACATACTTTTATATCGTATCTACGGTATCGAAGATAACGTTTTCTGTAATGTATACTGTTAGGTTTTTTTACACAATAATAATTTCTATCATACTTGTATACATTTTAAATACTTGTTTTATTACTTGTATATGTTTACAGATTAATGTCTTGTGAATATTCTTATTTTTCAGATTTGGGTTTGCTACTGAACATTTCCCTAGATGTATTATACGTACTTGTTGTGCAGTAGATGGTGTACTTATACCTGACATTTACAAATGTAAAGATGTACAAAAACTTACAATGGCATTGTCAAATTTCATTCATTTACTATTTTACAAGTAATGTGTATAATATTCCAGAGTTTAATTGTGTGTATTACACATGAAATATAATGTGTATTTATTATACATGTTTTTAGACACGCTCTTGTTGCCCCTAAGGATAAAAAAGTAATAATTGTTGAATCATTATTATCACCAACAAAATTTAAAGAAATACTAGCAAAAGTGTTGTTCATAACATATGAAGTAAGATTGTATAATAATTTCTAAAAAAAAAATACAATTTAAAAAAAAAAATTATTATATTTAGGTTTCATCTCTCTGTTTTGTGCCTTCGCACTGTGCTTCCTTATTCACACTTGGAATTTCTACAGCGTTAGTACTTGATGTGGGATACAAAGAAACTATCCTTATACCAGTATGTGAAGGAGTACCTGTTCTACGACTATGGCAAGCGATGCCATTGGCAGGAGAAGCTGTAGAAAATCAAATTAGAAATCGTATTGATATAGGTCAGTTATCACCAGATGAATCGTTAGACAATATTACTGAAGACATAAAAGGTGACTGATAATATTTTTTTACGCCAAGCGTTTCAAATTTTTTGCATGAGTTAATAGTTGATTTATTATTTTGATTTTATCTAGTTAGAAGCTGTTTTGTTACGACATTAAAACGTAGCAAATTATTAGCGACAGGTCAAAATGTCGAACCAAAAACCACTTGTGTTGAATATCATATTAATGGTGAAAGATCCATAACAATATCAGGAGATGTCAGAGAAACAGCTCATGATGTTTTATTTGAAGAGAATATAGATGAAATGTCCTTAACTACCATGATACTTGAAACCATAAATAATGTTTGTAAATCATATTTTTATTTTTACAACTTTTTATATTATAGTTAATTGTTTTTTTTTATACAGAGTAATATTGACATGCGATTAAAACTTGCCGAAAATATTGTTCTTATCGGTGGCACAGTGATGGCCAGTGGTTTCATGGCGAGATTGAAAGAAGAATTGTTAGAAAAACTGAAATCTTCCAAGTATAGCAATTTGAAAATTACAAAATTCAAGTTTCATATAGCACCTGCTTATGAAAATTATATTGCATGGCTTGGAGGTAAATAAATTATTAATTAATTAATAAAAATTAATAATAATTTTTACTGCCCTTTTTAAATAGGATCAATATTTGGCAGTACAAATAATTTGAATATCCTCTCACAAACCAGAGAAAATTACATTAATGAAAACTACGTACCAGACTGGCCTACAACTTTTACAAGACAAAACATTGAATAAACAGCAATTTAAATCTAAATATTATTATAATTAAAAATTAAAATATAATAAATTATAAATACATTATTGGTCTAATGAAAACAAGTGTATACATTTTCAGAGTGCATAAAGTATAGTAAAACAATTTTACAATCAGTTATGAGACTTATGATAATGGAATTATTTTTGAAATATTAGTATTTTATTTTAAGTAAAATATAAAATTGTGTTTGGAATATAATAGTAGATTCAAATTTCAAAGCTTAGTTTAGATTTATCGAATTATTTTGATTTTTTGTTGCGTACTAATTATTATGGTATACTCTGAAAAATGCATTATAAAAAACTTTTATAAAAAAAAGTACTTATAGAACTAATAGTCTATCTAATATATTACTAATAAGACTTGTTCTAAGAACATTATTCAATGATATATTTTATTCATGATGGAAAATAATATTCAGTTCATTTATTATTTTTCAATAGAATGACAATAAAGGAAAAGACGTAGTAACTATTGAGCATAGATAAGAATTAAAGTGTGCTATTGTCAACTAAATAGTATATAATATTTTATCGCAATTATATTATATATAATTTAATAATGTCATGTACTATGTAGCAGAGCTGGATCTTAACATTTTAACACCCCAGAAAAATAAAAAAATTATATAAAAAATAATTAATGATTTACAAAAAACATTTAAAATAAACATTAGACTTTTAGCATTAAAATCAGTAACAAAACATTTTAAAACTTTAAAACCTAAGTAAAACTACAGTGACTTAAGGTAATTATTTTTAATAATTGTATTTAAATTTACATATTATGTGTACACCAATAAATTAAAATTTGCAAATATTTTTTCCTATAAATAAATAACAAAATAAGAAAAAACAATTTGATTATTTATTTACCAAAATATAATGTGTACACCAAATACATTATTATGCTCAAAATATGTTTTTAACAAAAAAACTATAGGTAGCTGTTAACTGTTGCAGGGTCAAATATAATGATGATGATGATAATAATAAGAAGAAATTTAATGATATCGTAATTTAACATTTATTTGAAAAAATATTTTATTATTAGAATGGTTGCAATAGTCAGTGGCGTATTTAGACCTGAATTTTGGGGGGTGGGGCTTTTAATTTTTAAATAAATTACATAAAACAATATTACAAAGGTATTTTAAAACATAAGCCGTTTATTTTATTATGATGGACAATTTGCTATACATATGTACAATACAATTAATTAGAATATGTACAATATATTTTAGTTTTCCATTATTATTGACTAAAAATATACAATTTGTTAGAAATTAATTCTTTCTAAAAAATTTTGGGGGATGGGTTGCCCACAAAATCCCCCATTATTATGCCACTAGCAATAGTCACTGCATGATAATGAAAATACAGTTTGTTATTATTTAATTGTAAAATACTTTTTGTTATTGGTTCTTTATAATTTATGCACATCGTAAAATGAGTGATGTCATAAATATTCATCGAAATAAAAATTGTTATTTAATGATGAGTACAAGTGTTAATTGATGCAATAGTATTTACTTTTTTTTTTTTTTAAATAAAAACTTACGATTTAATAAATCATAAGTATTTCTTAATATTACTAAAATAATAAATTTTGAAATTAAAAAAAATAGGTTATTTCATTTTTTTGATTTTTCACGTGATTTTTGGAATTTAAAACTTGACTATTTAAATACTGAATAATCATCATTAAGTAAAATATAGTAATAACAATCAATAAATGTTTATTAAAGTGAAACTCCTCATGTTGGGGTAGTGAGGATTGAAAAGCATTACATAAGAAAAATGAGACCCTGTCTACACACACACACATGGAATATCAGTGTATAACGTACTCGTAAAATAAACAATAGGTTAAGCGAATCTTAGAGGAAAGCTACAAATTGGTACTAATATATAGTTCACTTTGGGTGGATGTCCTATAATTTGTATGGTAATTTTTATTAATTTAACAAGTAGGTTAGGTAGAAAAACATCTCTATATTATTTCGTTGGTTCAATACATTGTAATACATAAGTATATTTAGAAAACCTAATTTACGAAAAAATGTCAAACTGAAAATTAAGATTAACCAAGACATTTTACGAGTACCTAAATTATTTGTCAGAGGTCCAAAATTAAGGAATTAACATTGCGTTACAGTTTTATAAATTAATACTTTAAGTGAATTTGTTTTAAAAAACGATATTATTAGTAGTTAGTTTTTGTAAATAATTGTAATTAAGCACATAAAAAAACCGTGTGAAATATGAGTTTAAAAATATTTACTCGACACTACTAATTTTCACATTTCAATATTTAATTTAAAATAATTAAAAATACTAAAATTTTCAATGTAATATGACTTACTATTTACTTTGATTAATCTATATAATGGAAATGTTTCTTTTAAACTTCATATTTCGACCAAGAACATTTTTTGAAAATGTATAATATTAAACCAACAGTTTAATAATTCACATTTAAATAAAACTATTTGGAGGGACAAGTGAATATTTTTTAGTCCATTCACACTACTTCAATCTTGTGTTCAGTTTTGTGTCCATTCACAATACTTCAATCTAAACTTTCACAACATTTGAAATTTTTACTTTAAAAAAAATGTTAAATAACTACTACTACTACTACAACAATTTATTTCATTACAGCCATTTTATTATTTTTCTTTGACATTTCTATTACAATATATTTAATTTGAGAGCAACAATATCGATTATACCTCATATTATATTATATTTCTGAACTATTTTTATTTCAACAGTAATAGTAAAACATTAATTCAATTTAAGAGAATGTTTTAATTTGTTTACTAATGAAATAAGATCTTGTAATGTTTATATGTGTATTTATTTACAAAAATAAATGTGTATTATAATATAATACAAGAGGTAAATGCTCTCAAGTGCATTTTAGTACAGAATAAATACACATTATGTATTCATTTAGGTTAGGTTTGTAGTAAATAACATTTTGATCTTCTTTCATTTACATATAACAAAACAAAATAAAATAATTTTAATGTTTTTAATTCAATGATTTATCTTCTTCACTCGATCTTCTTGATTGTTTAGATTTATTAGTCAGAGACTTGTAAATAGACATAGCCTATAATGAAGAAAACAACACATTTAAAAAATTGAATCGTATTCGAAATATCAAATATCAGGCAATTACCTGTGTTACCATTGAAGACACATCTGAAGTATTGCTTGGAATAATAACAGTATTTGTAGATTTAGCTAATTTTCCAAATGCTTCTACATACGATTCGGCTACTTTTAGAGATGCAGCATTATAACCATCCTAGAATTATATGTCAATTTGTATACATAATAACATAAAACACTAGGGGTTATAGATGTAATAATATTTGTGTTTGTTATATGATCTACTTTAGCAGTTCCTCAAAGTGTGCGCTGTGATGCTTTGGGTTATCAAAGATCTTCTACAGTACATTTTTCTTCTAGTAAATTTTTTCAATAATGGAGTTGTTTGTATTGTACATTATATGCGCATTAATTTTTTTTTATTTCTATTTTATGATTAGATGTGTTTAGATTTTGGGGAAGGGTGTTCTGATAAAATCAGTTAAAACATTTTGGGAACCACTGATCTATTCAATAAGGTTTATAGTAAATTGTTATGCTTAACTGTTTGTTTAAGAGCATCGGCAATTAATCGTATTCCTTTGGCTTTAGCTTCAGCAACGGCTAGTAAAGCATTGGCTTCTCCTTGAGCTCTATTAATTTGCTCTTGTTGGTCAGCCTCTAAAATAAATATTTAAAATAATGTATAGTATATATATGCTTAGAAGTATATTGATTTTTAGTAATTTACCTGAAGCTAAAATTGTAGCTTGCCTTTTACCCTCAGCTACGTTGATATCAGCTTCTCGAATACCTTCTGAATCTAAAATAGCGGCACGCTTTTTCCTTTCAGCTTCCACTTGCATCTGCATTGCTTCTTGAACTCTGTTGGGAAGTTTTATGTCACCTATATAGAATAAAAATTATTAAAAATAAAATTTTAAATTACCCAAAATGATATGAAATGATAATTTTTACGGATTTCATATCGGAAGCACACTAGTCCCCACGATGCACTTGCTTTATTCAGACTTTCAACAATTGCATAGTTTAAATTTTCTCGTTCCCGAAATACTTTGTCTAAAGATATTTTTCCTAATTCTGATCTGTAATATAAAATCATTAACTTCAATGTAAGAACACACATTCAAAATAAAAATGTAAAAATAATATATGGTTTTAAAAACAACATATGTCATATATTAATGATTGATATATATATATTTTATTATTGAAAAAAAGGGAAATCTATACATATGGGATAGGTGACTGCCTGGTCTATTCTTACACAGCTTGAACCAATGGATGGATTGGGTTGAAATTTGGCATACAGATAGCTATTATGATGTAGACATCCACTTAAAAAGAATTTTTAAAAATTCTACCTTTAAAGGGATTAAATATGGGTTTTAAATTTGTAAGAAACACATGGTTGTACTGTTTAAATAATGGTTTGAAGTATAATAAATAAAATGATAATATGAGAATATTACATTTCACAATTTAACATGTCTCATACGAACAAAGTTGGTTAATTCAGTTAATGCAATACAAAAGTTGTTCTACATGTATAGAGGAGTGTATCATTGAAAGGAATTGTATTACTAATTATATTTTGAATAATATTAAAAAATAGATAAATAATAATTGGACCAATTTCGGTATTATGAAAAAATAATTGCACTGACTTGTAAAATAAGTAATCATTAAGTAAGACTTAAAATATATATATTTTATGTTTGTTAAAGATTTTTTTATTTCTATCTACTTGATCATTAAAAATTTTAAATTCATAATTTTTTGGAATAATCACTGCTGTTTAAACTTCAATTACTTTATTAAATAAAAAAAAAGAATATTATATACTTATTTAAATTAAAATAAATATAAAAAAATAAAATGGCCATGTTTATTTCATTAAGATGCATTATATGAATATAGTATAATTAATAATATATTATTTAATATGAAATATATTAATTTATCTCGAATTAAAAAGTTACTTATCTAACCTCATTGTAGTTTGAGCTAATTGAGTAATTGCAAACTCTGGATCTTCAACTCCATAACTAGCTAAGTATGGATCATTAACTCTCAAATAAAGTACACCATCAATATTAAGTGTTACATTATCTATAAACAATAAAAATATTATGTTTAATAAATGCTATATGACTTGAAGAAAAAAAATTAATTAACTTTTAACAAACCTAATGTTACTGCACTTTGTTTTGGAATATCAATAGCTAATTCCTTTAAACTCTGCACATAACCAATACGATCTAAGAATGGTATTAAAAAGTTTAAACCCGGTTCTAAAATTCGACGGAATTTACCCATTCGTTCAACAATCCATGCCTGAAACAAAACAGACATACTTTAAATATTATATATAGACATGATAGAAATTTTAGACTGATTTTTACAAAAACTTTTTGTTATTAAAAAAAAAAATACAATTATTATGGTTAATATATTTGTTGATATGACATTTGTTCAAATTGCTAAAGCTTTCCAATTCCATAATTAAGTTAGATAATACAATATAAGCATATAAATTAAATATATTCTATTAAATACCAGTTAATAAATCCTATATAAAACATTTAAAAATTATAACCACACATATTTAAAGATGAGGAAAAAAATCAAGTAAATTATCTTACTTCTTGCTGTGGAACAAACAGAATTCCAGTATTGAATGGTCTACTGCTTTTGAATCTTGCCAATGGAATTGATGCATGGACAGAAGGTCTTGACAACAACCTTTGATGCTGAGAAAAAAAAGTGTAAATATATAAATCTTAATAATTTCTTTCTTTCCAATTTTTCAAATAAGTTACTAGTTATTATATTTATTGAATATTTTATAGTTTTGCTAATTATTAGGAAGGTAAAAATAGCTATTTATCTGGTGTAGAAATATGTTTTGGTACTGGTTTTCAAAACGCAGAACATGGCTCCAAACATTTAATAAAGAAAATCAACAGTCGTATTAATGATACTATTTATTTATATCAGTTACCCGTGTAACTTTTAAGTCCAGAGATTAATTTGTTAATTATTTGGACAAGTGTTTAAATATAATATGTATAGATAGTCAAATATCAAGGGGGAAAAAACTGACAACATGGGACCATAGAAAATTAAAATTTTACATAAATGAGTTCATACATGTTATATAGGTGTTAGATTTGTACACAATACAAAGCAGGTGTACACCATTATCGAGACCCAAGCGGAATCATTAAATTTATATCGGCTTATAGTGAATTAAATTAAAACGAAATTATAAAGGAAAACCTGGTTGTAATCAGAGTGTTTCATACGCGAATCGTTTTGAAATATAGTGAAAATGATACGATTATAAACGTTGAAAACGAAATTTTACCTTTACAATAGCGGTGAAAGCCATCGGATTGAGTTTGCACACAAACATAATGTCGAGTCTTTATAAGCACTGAAGTACCTGTTAACTAGTAATAACTTTCGACAATTTAAAACGACTATTCCAAAATACAAAAAAAGTAACGTTGGACGAAACGGAATATGAACGATATTCCCATTTCTCACGTCGAAAATCCGAATTCTCAGTTATCTCTAAACATTTCAATTTGAGAAACACAAACCAGAAAAAATAACACGACTGGATGCCGGATTGTTATCAATGTAGTATGTACTGATAAGTGATATTTGAATTCGAACGGACGGGGGTCGAACAAACGCGTTGGAACCATCAACGGCGTTGTTCAATAAGGGACTATAATTCAAACCTTATCGTGTATTGGCACCTATTACGATTCAATTGTTTTGTCCACGGCGCCCTAGTCCCAAGAAGCTTAATTCACGCGTATAAAATAGATATGTGATTTTTTTTTCGAAATTAATTTATATTTTAAATGTTTTTCAACGACAGCAGCAAAAAAAAATAATAAAATATTATGTTTAACACGTGTGCGTGGTGGTAGCGAATACAGGTAACGAAATTTTCTTTTCGGAATTCCAGAAACCCACCCAATAGTATGCGTTATACCATAGATTAAATATTTAATCTATGGTTATACCGGTTGAATTTTTCTTTCACGCTCTTGTATCTCGCGGCATGTTAGGGATGGGTAGTTCGTGAGTGAGTCGACTCAAAGAGTTGACTCTTTTAGGCGAACTGAATGAGTTGAATCAGTGTGCCATAAGAATATACGTATTATAATTTCGAATAAATTGTCATCTTATACTCGCGACGTTATTTCCGATGTAATTGTAGAAACAAATTATCTAATAAATTCGATAACTTTTTAACGGTATATCCATTATAGTCCGAAAAATCCGTCGTCTTAAACAAAACTGGCCACAAAACCTATTTAATACATACATACAAAAAAAAATTGATAAATAAATCATCATTTTGAAGTAGTGTTACATCGTTCTCTCACGCTTTGCACACATATATTAATATCAAAATTATTTATTATTAAAAAATAATTATGGACTGCATATTATACATTCAGATATAACAAAAAAAAAAAAAGCAAATAGAGAGATAAATACGTATATAGAGAGAGACACAAATAGAGATACATATTGACATTCGTACATAGAGAGAGACATATATAGATATACATAGAGACATTCGTACATAGAGGTATATACATACATAGAAAGAAAAATACATAGAGGAAAATACAAACATAGAAAGAAAAGTACATAGAGACATTCATACATAGAGGTATATACATACATAGAAAGAAAATACATAGAGGGAAATACAAACATAGAGTCATAAATACATAGAGAGAAATGTACATAGAGGTATATACATACATAGAAAGAAAAATACATAAAGGTTTATACGTACATAGAAAGAAAATATCATTCATGCCTCTATGTTTGTATTTCCTTCTATGTATGTCTCTCTCTATGTATATAATATGTACCTCTATGTACTAATGTATCTATGTATGTCTATATATGTCTCTCTCTATGTACATATGTACCTCTATGTACTTTTTTTCTATGTATGTATGTACTTCTATGTATTTTTCATTATATGTATGTATATACCTCTATGTATGAATGTCCCTATGTATCTCTATGTGCAGTTATTACTCTAGGCCATTACGTTGTTTTTTTTGTATTTTTTGCTTTTGTAAAATAGTTTTGTCTGCGGGCGCTGAACAACCCCTGCCCAATTTTTTAAAAATATACTGAGCTAACCTATGTAATTATATTTGTCTTAATTTTTAGATATTATTTTAATTTTCTCTATGTGCCACACTAAGAACACATAGCCAGTTGCTTTGCAACTAAAGGTTCACTCCCAACACTACAATACACACACACCCTCATATAGATTTTTTATCGAATTAGTTCCACTGTTTAACACAAATCATTTGTGAAAGTTTTTAAATATTTTTGGCATTTGTAGAATAGCATTGCCCGCGGGTGCCGGGGAACCCTTGCCCAATATTTTAACGCGCCTTTATGACGTGTTATCGAAAAAGATTTGTTTGATTTGATGAATTGAGAGTTGTGGTAGACTCAATGAGTTGACTCAGTGAGTCAACTCACTTAAGCAGAGACGGATTTACACAATTGTCGCCCCTAGGCAAATTTTTTTTTTTGCCGCCCTATTAAACTTATCAACGAGAAAACATATTTTTAAATACTTATTTAACATAACTACTAAAAAAATAAATCATAAAGACTGATACTAAACAATAATTAATGGCGGTTATGTTAATAAACTAGAGTTAAAACTAGGTTAAAAAACCTAGAGTATTCTCAATAAAATATTGGCCTAAAATTGCCGCCCTAGGCAAATGCCTATTTTGCCTGACGCTAAATCCGCCACTGCACTTAAGTGAACTGATTCGTGTCACCGAGTTGAAAATCTCATCTCTACGGCATGTACACCGAGGCGCTCAGTTTGGGAACCTCTGGTCTATGAGTTCGAACAGCATTTACGGAAATTATGTTTACGGCGTTGCGCGTTTTTCCCCCACCGTTGGCGACACTGTAAACGCGATAAAAGTTATCTTCGGAACTCGCGGGGTATCTTATCTGCGCGTCGCGCATAAACAACACACCGTCGTACGTCACGCGTCTGGGAATTTAGTGTGCAAATATTTTGTGAAACGTTTCGCGTTTGGGTCGTAGAGTGTAACGCGTTTCGCGTTAAACGTTTATGTTCGTTTAGTTATTGTGTTCCTGGTTGTTCGATCAGTTTTTACAACAATTCCGGTACGAAGTATATGTATTTATTATGGTAAAAATCTATTCATTCAGAGGCTTTCGAGTCAAAATCGGGGTTTGCGTTTAAATAATAATAATAATAATAATACGTTAATCGTATTTTTTTTGCAATCTAAATGGGAAATTACATTTTTATTCGATTACTTCCCGCTCTCTTGGCGGTTGTTTAATAAAGTCCAACGATATCGATGTTATATCGATAATAATCGTGTACTCGAACCGAGTAGGTGATATTCAAACGTCAAACTCCGTAATATATATTAGTACATATTACTATATCAATAGAAATATTAATATGGCTCTCTATAGTTGCTCGTGTATTATATTATGACTAAATAATAACAAATAATATATGCGCAAGTTGTCCCGTTGCAATTATCAGCTAACATATTGCTTTAATTTTTGCAATTAAAACTGATCTTTATGTTGAAATACAAATAATTAACTTACACAATAACCATCAACAAAATAATATGCTTTCATCTTGTCATTTAATTAATTAAATTTTCCCGATATAATTAATCCTATTTTATAAATATACGAAAAACTAACTATTATATAAAGTCATGTGTTCCTTCTCATAATGTCATGATCAATTTTAAATGACTTAATAAGTACATATATCGTTTTAGAATTGTGTATTGTTCAATGTTATTAATAATTTTTTTCGTTTATATGTTTATACATTTAAATCATTAATTTATAATCGTTACGTTTTAATAACGTTTTTGAGCCTAGGTTGAAATGGAGGGGGAAACATTCTTTCATTATGTATTATCAATTACTATTTTTCCATTTAATTGAATCGGTTATTTTGAAAAAGCACTAAATCCACATTTCGTATTTAGTATTTATTTAATATTGAAGAGAACTAAATACAGGACATAGTTCCTTTCATCAATCAACCTATAAATTGACATGCCTAAAAATGCATAGAGTACTTATTACATACTTTTATTCACCACGAAATGGTCAACACGCTTGATATCGCATGAAATCAATCATAAAATGATAAATGACAAAATGTGGACTTAGTGCCTTTTCAAAATATCCGATTCAATTATAAAAATATTATATAACTATTATTTGATTTTTGGAATGATTAAATTAATAGTGTCGCATGTGGTTACATTGAAAATGATTGAAATACCTCATAATAATTATGTAATATTTATGCCATCGATATTGAATAGAGAGCTAATAACGGTTAAATTATTTTCATTTATAATATTTTTTTATGCCAGTTTATATTATATTATTGTGTGTATTAGCTGATTTTTATTGACTAGTTTAATATTATTGCTGGATTACACAGAATATTGCCAAGTCTAACATTGTTTTTTTTTCCATTCATTAATTTATTGATTATAAGCTTTACGAATTTGTTAAAAAATTAATTTTTGTTCGTATGATAATTTTGAAAGTTATCTAGCAATTTTATTAAATACCTTGTTTTATTCAGAACTACGAGGTAATTGTTGATATTTATGTTTATTTATAGCTATGCCGAAATACTATTGTGATTACTGTGACACTTATTTGACTCATGATTCGCCTTCAGTGCGTAAAACTCATTGTCAGGGTCGTAAACATAAGGATAATGTCAAGTTTTATTACCAAAAATGGATGGAAGAACAAGCACAGAATTTAATTGACGCTACAACGGCTGCTTACAAAGCTGGTAAGATTGGCATGAAGGGAGTTTGTATACCACCACCGAATATGGGACCGACAGCACAACAAATGGCTATGCCACCTGGTTCAATGAATATGCCGCCTGGACAAATGCCGATGGGTGCTCCGCCAATGATGTCTATGTCGTCCATGATGAGACCTCCTATGGGACAAATGTCAATGGGAGCACCGCCTATGATGCCTCCAATGCCGCCTAATATGAGACCACCCATTATGGTTAATCCACCTCCATGTACTCAAACTCAATAAATAAATTATTTGATTATTTTCTTCAATGCAATTGTACACATAATGTCAGTGTTATTCTGTATAAAATATTCAAAATCAATTTTCTCTGTAACATATATCGTTTTATTTAATTATAATTAATATTTTAAATTTATATATTATGTAATGTTACATATAAACAATCGGTAATTAAATAACAAAAGCAAATTTCAATTAAGTGTGGTACATATTTTGTTTTATTTGAGGTGTTAAAATAATAAATAAGACGATTGCCGTTATTAAAAATGGAAAATAAATATTGTATAGAATAAGTTTTAATGCAGAAAAATATTTAACATTTTTTAAAATACTGTATTCATTGTCAGTTGTATTATGAATCAATACATTTATAATATTTTAATTTACATTACCTTTAAGTAATATTGAATAAATTATTTTATTTCCTGGACACTGACTATTGTAAAAACAAAATTTTATTGATTTTTTTTTTATTTTTATTCTTGAATAGGCTAAATACAATATTTTAGTGTACATCTCTTTGATATTTGTATTATTTCTCATTTACGTAATATATTTATTTTACTTTATAAGAATCATTCGAAGTAGGTCTTAAAAATACAATGTGTGCATATGTTTTTAATTGTTTTATTGTACAACAACAAAAGTCTTAGACAAATTTATTAGTAAATAATACAAAAATTATATTATTTTATCAATATTATAGAGCAATCTTAATTTGTTTTATACATAGTATATTTGTGCTGGTTTATTTAATTTAATTTTGACATAAATAAAATATATTAATTCGATTGTAAGAATTATATTTTATTAAGAATTACATTGATGAATTGATGAATTATGTTAATGTCATATACATAGCAGAATACATATAAATGTTAAAAAATGAATTCAATAATTTTTTACAGTTATTTTTTATAATCTTAAAAAAATTATCATGAAATTTCGTTTGACTTTATTTGACAGTAGATACTTTTGAATTTTTGGGAAATATCTATGTTGCCGACTAGTCGGGCACTTCAAAACCGTTGTAGGTCTAGTTCTCAGAGTATGTAATTATGTTAGACACTATTGCCTAATTTTAAATAATATCTCAAAAAAAAAAAAAAAACAATTTTGTACTTGCTTTTCATTTTATAATAGCTATAATATATATTGTATTTATATATTAACAAAAATACGAATAAAATAATTTATTGTATTTTAATTAACAGGGACATCCATTTTACTTATCGCTAGGTCGTGTATTGTTTAATATTACTTGACCCTTTGATTTAAAGTACGTTGATTTGTATTGAGCAGTGTTCTTCAAAATCTAGGACAATTTTTTACACAATAAACATATAATATTAAAAATATACGAGTACTCACCAATAATTTTTATTTATTATTTATTAGTACACGTTATTAAATACCTATCACCTATGTTTTTTTATATATACGTCTGACAATTTTTTTTCTGATGGTAGGTAGACCATTTTATTTAAGTACTTAAATAATAAATACATATATATTTATTATTTAAATTGTAATACAAGCGTGTTGCGGCAAAATGGCAAAAATGATGTGATATATCAATTTATATTAGAATAATATAATTATTATATGTTATAAATAAATTCATCGTGTTTTTGTATAATATTATGCTATTTAATTTTAAAATAATATAAACATATATAAGTATAACTAAATAATTTTAACAATTAAAAAAATCATATTTTATTTTAGTATTATTTTTTTTTTAACTATTCCTGATAAATATGATAAATCGAATTTTTTTTTTTACTTTTATAATAATACGAACACTATTTAAAGTTTATAAACCACAATCGATTAAATAATAAAATGTTGTAACATTGTAACGTAAAACATAGTAAAATCCCTCTACAACATAAATTACAATACAAAATGATAAATATAATATTTTATTTTTAGTTTATATTCACCCTGTGAAATATCCACACTTTGCGCTTCAATTTTTAGTCAGAACGGCCTCTTTATATTGCTCTATGAACTACACACACCGCGGTTGTATCGGACCGTCGTCTTGTTACGCCTAGTGATATCATCTAGCCGTTGTGGTGCACTTGTATCGAACACCCGTATTCAGATAATATAGAGCATGAAAAATTTCAGTTTACTTGAATGATTTACCAATGAAAGATTTCCAAATGAAATGAATCGTATTTGGTCAAACCAAAAATTACATTTTCGTCGGCTTAAACAATTTTGCCAATGATAAACTATTTTAAATATAAATCATTTTGGCGGGGGGGGGAGGCTACGATTGATGTTGGGGGGCTTAGCCCCCCTAAATTGCGCTTATGAGATCCGCGTGGGAATAAAAAAAAACTACTCTTGGACGTTTAATGTTAAATATTATATATATAAAAAAAACAATATTCCTAATATTAATTATATTATTATTTGTTTTTTATTATCGTGATATATAATTATGACATTTGTCAACAAATAACAAAACAATAGCATGTAACAAATGATAAAATTATCGAATCGTCGAAATTCTGTCGGCTGCTGCAGAATAAGTTTTTGTACCATTTGGCGTTCGATTTGAATTCTCTTTTACATAATTTACATACACGAATAAATATAATAATATATATAGTGTACAGTGTACGCATAAATAGTTATATATTTTTATAATAATATTTATTTATATAAATATATTATAATATATCTCATAATAGTTGAACACGTGGCGTAACATGTATTGAGAATAATGCGTTACCGTGATCAAGCTGCACATCATATCAATTTATTATTTTATTTATCCATTTGAACGTAATATAATGTTCATTTATTGTCAAAAAAAAAAAGTAACATACAGCAATCTGATCGCGTAAAATATGTATGCCTAATATAAAATATGATAAATTGGTCCACTGCACACGATTTTACATAAAAAAAAAAAAAATTCGAATCGATATATAAATTAAAGTAGAGTCTATTTATGATTGTAATATTTACACATTAAAAAGGCTCAGATGTATCTACGGAATACGTTGAAATAATGATTTTTTTTTTATGTATAAAATAACAGTCAACCGTGTCGTGTATAAGAATATAATAGTTTTGTCCGTATCTTTCTGGATATTAAAAAAAAAAAAATACATAAAAATATGTGTTGTAACGGAGGAGGAGGGAAATATAAATCGCCGAATATAATTAACTTTATAGAATATAATTATTATCTGCGTATCGAGTCATAGTTTTCTCATTGGGATTTGTAATTTAAAAAATAGACTAGACGCACGACACTCGTATTATTATTTATAACGATTCGATCAGTTTCGGTCTGGTCTATGATTGTTCCACCCCTTGGGTAAAAATGTTCAACGCCTCCTCTCTTGTTCTTCTCATTTCATGACGGTAATGCGTACGTCGTTAATAATTTCTTTTTTGACTGGTCGCACTTCGTGTGCGTACACAATTGTCAACAATAAGTAACATTTTTTTTTCTAAACTAGATGTTTAGACATCTAGTGTTCATACACACATATAAGATCAGAAAAGAGGAGAAAAAAACCATAACATTTATTCAGGTGATTTATTTATCGAAACTTTATAGAAGCAGTCAGTTAAAAAAAAAAAAAAACCGATCTTTTTAATTTGTACAAATAACTTGTGCACATTGATATGATGATACTGGCAATGTACTTGTAAACATTTGTTAGAATTAAATATTTTATTAAAACAGTACTGTAATTCTCGATTCGGAGACCTAAAATTGTCGATTATTTAATCTTTGTTACTATATTAACTGAATTAATATAGTTTTCACTCATATATTCTGATGAACTACGCAGACAAGACGTACCTATTCGATTAACCGGGAACATGAATTCGGTTTTTAAAATTTTCAGCTTAGAAAATACACACGTACATATGAAACTCGTGTGCAAGGGGAAGTATTAACGCTGTAATTCGTTGCTGTTGCATAAATATTGAATTAAATAATGAAGTACTGTGGAAATACTTCAGCGGCGAATAACGACATTTTAATATTACATTATTCGTCTTTCTCTTCATCTGCGACTAACAACGATTTCGCTTCATTATTTTTTATTGATTTTCGTTCTTTTGAAAATTGTTCGAATTTTGTTACTTAATGACGCAAATCGGGTGTACCCAGGGGCGTATTTACTTCATCCCTTAGGGGGGGGGGCGAATAGAAAAACGGCCCGTCGAATCTGTTGCCAACTTAGAATTATCGAAAAATTATATAAAAATAATAAGTTTTAAATAAAAAAATGTTTTATGACATTTTAGTTTTAGTTCGATTAATTTTAGTTGTCAGTAGATATAGGTACCTACACAAGTATCTAGGGGGGAGGCGATCGTCCCATCGCCCCCCCCCTTGTATACGCCCCTGGGTGTACCCAGCCGTTCGGGACCGGACCGACACTGGATACGATCGTTTAATGTCCGAGCAATAATAACATAAATGTATTACACGAAATTAAATTTATATAGATTTTAAAACGGTTTTTTTTTTTTTACAAAAGGAGGAAAAGAACGCTATACTTATAAAAAATGTGTATACAAAAAATTATTATACACGGTCGATAAATTAAAAAACAAAAAAAATGTACAATGTATTATAAATAAAATAAATAATACGCTTTGGGCGTCGAACGGGCGCGACTGTGTCACAGTGCGGTTTCCAGAGCGGAACACGACGTCGCTGCCGCGGCCAGTCCTCTGAGCGTGCGGTTGACCAGCGCGGTGGACTTGGGAACGACGCCGTCGCTGCCGGTCCCATTGGTACCGATAACGTCGTCGGTGCAACAGTAGTTCTCGTCTTCGCGACAATCTTCCTGTATTGTCGAAGAGAGCACGTTCGACTTCCACGACGACGTCGGCGTGGACGACGACTTGCAGGTGACGAGCCTCGAAGGCGGCGCGACCGGTTGTTGTAGTCTGACGACGGCTGACTGTTGCGCGCGTCTACCGCCCGCCATGTTGGTCTGTAACAGGAGCCGTTTGAAATCGTACCGGGCGGCGGAACGATCGTCGCCGCGCGGCCGGTACCGGTCCCGTTCCACCGCCACGGGCTGTAGTTGTTGTTGTCGTCGCCGCCGTACCGCGGTGACGGTGACGGCCGCGTCACGTCCCAACGGCGCTTTCTGCACGGTCACCGCAGTCGGCTGTTGTTGTTGGCCGCTGCCTAGCAATCGTTTTTTCGATTCGTGAATGGCCGCGTACAAGTCCATGGCCGACCGGCCGGACGCCGGCCGCAGCACGCGTTGCTGTCGGTCGCTCGCACTGCATCCCGCGGGCGACGACCGGCGGTGTATTGGAGATATGTTGTCGTTACTCATGTCGATTCGTCCTGGGCTCCTATTATCGTTTTTCACCGGCGTCGACGCGGACACGGTCGATCTGTCCACACCGTCCGCGCTCTGCAATCGCCCGCTGCCGCCGTCCTTCGGCGTCGTATCTGAAAAGTGCGATCGGACGTTACGCGTGGCCTCTAGAGCAGCTCAGGCGCGACTGGGCTACTCGCCTGTCGCAGTGGCGTAGATACGATTATTTTTTTTCTGTTGAGGGTGGGCGTTCGAAGGAACTTTTCAAAAATTCTATTCATTGAATGATTTTTAACCAAAGAATGAATCCTCCTCTCCCCCATAATTACAACGACAAAGTCGACTCTCCGACGATTGTTGCCGTATAGGTACCTACTCGGTACATTTAATCGCTAGTGTGTGTATATATATATATATACCTACGGTTTTCATACGAAGAGTAGAATTATTCAACGGAACATTTATACTCGACTCAGTTTAAGAAACTATCGTATTTTCTCGTACGGAATTTTGTCGCCAATCAACAGAAAAATCGATGTTTCTTATCAATTATTATATTATTGTATGCGTACGTATGTAGCCAGTTGTCAAAGTGGATCGAAATAAATAGAAACAGTGTTGTCATTTCAAGTTTCGGAAGGGGGGAAGCAAAGTTACGAACGATTCATATTGTTAAACAAAAGTCTCTAACACCGGCCCATTGTCAACAGGTTAGGGCAAATATTTACCACGTTTCCCTCAAATAACGTAACGTAACAATTACGATTTACATAAAAAAAAAAAAAAATAGATTTTTAGAAATCCAAGAGGGACGGAATAATTTTTGAACAAAATAAGTGTGGATATAGAATATGCTAACTACTAAAAGAAATTGGGGATGGCATCCCCCCCCCATATTCTCCCCTTCCAATTCGACCACTGCGTATACCATCATTGTAATGCTGCTCGAGATTCTGAATTTCATATAACTATGTGGTTGTACTGTTGTATACGCACTGAAATTTGCTATTACTTTTACAATTAACGAGATACGAACGATTTCAACATTTTTAAATAGCAAGAACATTTTTTTTGGGGGATTTAGAGGGGCAGGGCGGGGGCGCGGTTGTGGAAACCTCTTGTACACCTTCCTCGTATCTACGCTATTGCAGAGCAGACCAGCGTAATGTAATTCTGAATTGGAAACCGTTGTTATTGTATACCACTTACATAAATATTCGTAAATATTATGATGGTATATCGTCTACTCGTGTGTAACGCGATGAGCGCCTAGGACGTTGATGGCCATTTTGGAAACGCGTAAAACGTCGGAAAGCATAACGAAGATCTTTCATAAGAAAGATATATTTTCTTCTTGGTATATTATACTTCCTGGCGAACAAGAATGCCTTGGTCTATTTACCCGCACGAGATCTATATAGATCTCGCAATCCGCATCTTACACTTACTGTTTAACAGTTATCAGGTTTGATCGGGTTATTATGGGTTGATTTAAATAAGTATACTATAATTGCGCGTATATAGCCCCTGGTTAAACGGTTTATGTAAACGACTATGAAACGTGCCGAAGACAAAAATAGAATATAACTAATTTATTATTATATTATATTATTAATAGGTATGTAAATAATATCGTGTTTTCTAGCTTAGATAAATTATCGGAAACCATTATTACTTGGTAGGCATATATAGGTAGAGGATAAAAATGAAATTATAAACAAACATTATAATAATTTAAAAAAATGGAACAGCGAATCGCGGGTATCGTGGACGTCGCTTAAGTGAATTACTCAGATAAAGTTTTAGAGTTTTGTTATTACTATAAATTTGATGGTAAATCATCGCATTCAATAAAACGATTCTGAGAGGAGCTTCGGTGTAATATAATTTATTATTATTAGATGAAATACTGAGATTTGACAAATCCACGTTTTGCCGTTTTTAACATAATTTTTTGGTATTTTTTTCGTTCGCGTTTGAAAACTATTGAGAAAATCGAGAAATGACCTCTCTAAAGAGTACCACCCATAGAAAATTGTACACTAGAAAATAGCTACGTATGTAATGATCGGAGCACAATTTCTAGTCGAAAAGTTGTACACACAAAAGAAAAAAAATCATTGTAAAATCAATAGTTTCCTCGTTTCGCCCAGAATTTAAATATATGCATATGTAACAATATTGTAGCAGTTGTACACCGCATAGAGAAATCGTAAACGCTTAATACATACTCAGAATTTTAAAAATCGTAAGCCATATTATAGTAATCGGTAAAATGTGTTCAATGCGTTATTTGTACTTTTGTTACAATACGTTTGTATTGTTACGCACGTGCTTCGAGGAACTATTGTATTGATTGCGCACAAGGAACATCTAATAAATATTCTAGATTTAGATTTTTAATGTAGTTCAGTATAATAAAAAAAAAGAAGAAGATTGGTTGGGAGATCAGCACGTAACAGCAATTATGTGATTTAATTTAATTTAGAACTGACTTTTAGGCTCAATTTTCTCTTTTAAAGTCGCTACGCGTACGCTATGGAATTGTCATATACGTATATTGCGTAAATTGTTGGCAATCGTCTTCGGCTACGTTTCTCCGTCTAATACGCGTTTTAACTGTATCCGATTTAAACGATTTATCGGTGGATATATGTTATTTATATCGTTTTTGTTTTTTTTTATTTATATAATAAATACATTTATTTCATACTATTGTTATGCATTTTACTTTTGGAATTTATTTGAACGTATTCGATAGTTTTATTATTCATTACGTAGCGAAATATTTTTTTTATTAATACGTTAAAATATTGTTGTTATACTTAGGAGGTAGATAGATAATATTTATTATTATTTTATATTATGACACGGTTTATGCATATGTTTATGAGAACAATTTTGACAACAATAAAAAAATATTTTGAATCGTTAACGTTTTCAATTTCAGGATTATTATATACGTACAATTACCAAAAACGAATGCGTTCGCGAATGCCGTGATTTTTCTCTCTACTCTTTCTATACGTTGAAACAATGACCGTTGTATGATTGGAAATTTGAATAAATGTTACTTTTCAAAGTTTATCGCGTGTATATGGTTAAAAAAAATTATTTTCGAATGATTCTCGGCGTTGTTTCGCCTATGACTTGTGTGAGTGATTCAAGTTATGGTACGCGTATATAGATACCTACCTAATGTACAGATTTGTGCTGCAGGACCCACAGCGTAGATCGTGCGATCGGTTCGTAATATTAGAAAATTGTTGTTTCGTGCGGTGAAAGGCATCGAATCCATGTATATTATTCGTAATTAAACTAATGATTAAGTTACGTTTTCAATTTTCCACGGATTACTTAGGTAATTTTTAGTTATAAAAATTCGGTAATGGAAAATTAGAAAATATTCCCTAGTATTATTGCTTTAGTTGTGTATAGTTTTTGGTATGGAATATTAACTATAATAATTTGTACGTATACGATTTTAATTTCTGAACAGAAAGTATCGGCTTTCGTTACAATTGAATATTAAATGTTAATAAAATGATTATTATTAATAATATTTGTGTATTTTGTCAGTCTAGTCAATGAGACATTTATAATTTTTCGATACATTTATTTACTATTTTTTGTAACATATTTGTTTAATTATATTATACGCGTGTATAAAATAACTGAGTTGTTGTTGACGTTTTAAGAGTCGTTGTAACTATATGCGTGCGCAGACTCTAAAAGCAATGGGTATAGTGCATGCAATTTTTTTTTTACCAACCCTCGTAACAATAAAAATGAAAATTATACAATTAACAATTTCGTAATTTATATTCAAATTTTAAGTGTGTTAAATACGATCTGTTCAAGATAAAATCAATTATAGACAAATTTAAATTCCATTAATACCAGCGAAATAAGACCAATTCCACCTTTCCAACCGTCGCTCAAATGTATTTTTTATAAAAATATGTTGGGTGTTCACTACAAATTAACATGATAATAATTGTCAATAAATAAGTATATGATATAATGCGATAATAATAATTATAATCGCATATAATAATAATGATTTATTGTCCGTTGCCAATGTTATGTATCCATAATAATACAAAAATTACATAATATGTATATTAAAATCTAAAGAAACACGCGCTTGTTACCCGTGTAATTAAATTAAATTATTAATAAAATTAAAAAATTGTTCCCAAAAAATTGAAAATTAATAGAAATTTTTTTTTATCTTGGAATTTGACTTCTCGTATACCAGAGGTTCCCAACCTATGGTCCGCGGACCACTGGTGGTCCGCGAGACATCGTGTGGTGGTCCGCGAGCCATACCTACAAAATTTAAAAATATTTCATTTTTCCTTTGGGGCGTGATACAAATAATATATATTATTGATATATTGTATAAAATCTTTTCAAACTTGAACAATTTTAAACATTATTACATTATAGGTTAACTATAAGGAATTGCATAGTATTTTATTTATTTATAATCTAAATATTCTAAATTCTAATATGTGAGAAAAATATGATTCTTGTTTATGAGAAAAATTAAAGTCTAAAAATTATGGTGGTCTGTGACGTATTGAAAGTTCTCTGAGTGGTCCATAGTGTCAGAAAGGTTGGGAACCACTGTCGTATACGAATAAGGTGTTAACCAACATCAAATTTAAACATTGTGTATAGCGATGTATTTGCATTGATTTATTTTTTTTCTTGAACACCACTTAAATATACACAGATACGGTTATCGAAATAAACTGATATAATTTTGTCCCAACTTTTATTCACGGGATCTAAAAATTCCTAATACGGCCGCTCCTAACCTCCGGGCTATAAAAAACCAGAGAGTGTCTAGGCACGCCTTGTGCGCACGCCTATGGTTGTAACTCGAAAACACAATATTATGTACGGAATGAAAAATGGGAATATATTAATCATATACATCTGTATATACTTTCTTTGTACTATCGCTTGGTTATTATTTATTAATATAATATACAAAAATCAGCTAAAATCGATTTCACAGAACCGTATTGGTAATTTATTATATCACATTCTATTAAAGTTAAAGAATATCATGTCGGTTTTTGAAATCGAACTACTTCTATTTGTGTAATATGAGTGTTTACTATTATTCATTTAAATTTATTATATTACTAATGTTTTGAAAATTCGAATGGAGTTTTTTGTCGGATTTTTTTAAGCCATCAACGTCCCAGGAATGATTAAATATTATAGTTATCGTGCGTGTAATAATACATAACCGTCTTACCTTGTTTCGTTAATCTAGTTATTGTTAATGATCTTTCAATATTACCACTTAGCTAAGCTACCAAGTGTGTGAAAATCAAAACTTTCGGTAACAAACGAATGACTCGTATGTCCAAGCGATTTGTGATGAGTGTTTAAGCTAAAATACGTGTTTATATACAATATGTGTGTATGGATTAAAATTTACAAAACACCGGTGGCTGTGAGATATCTATAAGAGTATAAGTCAAGTGATTTCAACAACGTTTAAAAATAGACAAACAAATATACAGGTTGTTCAGGTAACATAAATAAATCCATTTAATTAGTGTAAAAAGTCCATGCAAATCCAAAATAATATATTTACATTTTATTATAATATATATATATATATATATATATATATATATAATCTACTCACAATCAGTATCTATTTATTGCACTTGAGGTATATTATAATACAGCATAAATTAAAAAACAAAAAAGAATACTAGGTAATAATTTCTACATATGCACAATTATTGTATTATTCTACTTTCATACGCAAACTTAATTGGTTGCACCATACGAATACAAACGGTTTTATAAAATATTTTTAGTTTACTATTCACAATTTAAAAATAAATCAAATGGTTATTTTTGATATTGGAACTACGCAATTTTGTCGTGAGTTATTGACAAATATTTTAATAATTTATGTTATTGTCATTAGCAAAACTAATTTGAAATACCTAATATCAGTAGTATAGGTTTTTATTGTCGATTTGAAGTTTTATTCTGATGAATAATGAAATGAAATTCAGGTTTCATTGAGATAGGTACTATTATAATAGATAGTACAAAATGATAGAAATCGATTATTACTGTGTTCTCGCATGTGTTGTGAACATGTCGTATGAATTAAATAATTATTATTAAAAATTGTTCAATATAACTCGTAAAAATATTCATTGAAATATTTAATATTTAATTTTGTATCATAAATTAAATTTAAACTTAAAACAATTAGTGCGATATTATAATATGCAAATTTAGTGGTAGCACCGTTAGTTTGCTCGATCCAGTCGAGCAAGTGGTACATAATCATTATAATATAAATAAATAAATAAATAAATATATATATATATATTAATATAACGTGATTTATGGCTTTAAATAAGGAAATGGACGTGTAATTAGTATAATTAAAAATAAATTAAATTTCATGAAGTGACTACGATATTTAAATATTTTCAAAAAACATTGTTTCGGGAATAAAATGTGAAAAGTATCCTATGCTTAATTTTTAATAAAACAAATAAGCATTAACCAAATAGTAAAAAATGACGTCTGAGTATATAAATAACATGTATCTAATACTAAAAATAAAAATTAAATGCTTTAAAAATGGCGTGAGATAAAAATATCCGTATTGTAATATTGTAATTTTATAACCATATATCGTGCGTGTATTATTATTATTATTTTTAATACTTTTAATTTGTAAAATGTATATATGTGTAATTTATATTCGTATAAAATTCTTCCATACGATGTTATAAATTTACTCAGAAACCATTTCCTACGTTATAATAATGACATATAAATATTATTTATGTACTTAAATTCTATGTGCAATATACATGTATATATAATAAATAAATAAAACCCAAAACATCATGCAGTTCACACCAAAACAGTCAATAATAATTAGTGTAAAAGTATAATAAGAGTAAAATTAGGAACATAATTTATTTGGATCTTTCCCATTAGTTTCAGAATATTATTATTATTATTATTATAATCATTGCATTACTATCCTCGACAATCGTTATATATTATTGTGCCCATGTTAATATCATAACACACCGATCCCACATAAAGTAGAAAAAAAAACTGTACAAATACAAAAATAATACAATATAGTTAAGTTGACATATAAAATGTCTGTATAGGTTAAAAAAAAATAAATAAAAAAACGTCTAAGTTACGCGTGATGTGCAAAAACGAAGTAAACTAAATAAAAATTTGTGTAAACACCAAGTATATTATAATAATATATGTACATAACACAAATACTAAAATACGGTGCGCAATAGATATTATTATATTATATGTACAAAATATTTATAGTACCTATATTGTATTAAATCGTTTAGCGTTGGATATGGTAACATAAATTGGTTTACTTATTGCTAATATTCCGTGGTTAAATACGATTTTTTTTTCAAGCGGTAGGTACATGGTAAAATAACCTGTTATATTTTTGTGACTTTGCGGGCTGAATAATAATTGGATATTTCCAATAACGTATAAGAAACAATAAATTGTGATATCTAAAACAATGACAATAGCATTCGTTCGTGTCCCTAAAAATTTAAAAGTCAATTTCATATATTATTGGAGTCTTAAAATAATATTCTAAAATTTAAAACGGACACATTAAATGATTTTGCAGTCTTTGGTGTAGTTACGGGCATTTCACGTAAGATTAACACGTGTTATGGGAAAACGCCCAAATCGAGTAAACATAAAAATACTCGATCACATCATGAATTGTCCGGAAAACAATCTAGGAAAATTTGTAACACAAAAACTTGGGTATTTTATAGTACATTATACAGTTATTTAATTTAAGATAAAACCTTGTAATTCATGATTTCATGAATATATTTATATTGTATATATATATATTAGTTTTTATTAGCGAATGGATATTAATATATTATTTATTATTTATAAGCCAATATTAGTATTGGATTAAAAAAAAATTTTGATTCATAACTATATTTAAAATTCAATTTCATAAATTTGTATATATATATATATATTTGTTAAATTATTGAAATCGCCTTCAATACTAATAGTAATTTAATTAAACACAAATAAATAATAAAATAATAATTTAAATTAATTTAATTATTCTGGAATATGCAAATATAAATTTTTTTTGTACATAGAAATTTATTACTTGCTAGTATTAATTTATAGCTTTTTTTATTTCTATTTTTTTTTTACGTATCCTTTTTATTCTTTAATTAATTAATTTTTTGTTTACTATTTTATTATTAATTTTATAATAATACTATGCTACAAAATACACAAATTTTCACTTGCGACGAATTTTCCTAAATGTCTTGGACGATACTTCGCAGTGTGCCTAGGCGTTTCTTAGGCGTTTGCTCGATTTTGGCTAATGACCATTACCACGCATTACATTTATTGCAGGCGAACAAAATAATTTTGATATAAAACGAAATGTCGACGGTTGTCTATATAAAATACTACTCGTTTATAATTTTTTTAATGTACAGAATAGATGGCCAATTTTTTATTGGTAATCCCCCCGTCTCCCTCTCATTATTAAAAAGGAATACGATGTTTGTTAAACAAATGGCGTGATGCGTAATCTTCAAAATAAAACGACACAAACATGTAGTTAAACAGTATTTTTCTGGTGACAATACTCGATTGCCGATTATATACTTATCAAACGTCACTCATACCCAACACCGTTAAAATACGTCTGTTCAGTCTCTTTACAGTCCTTTCAGCGGAACGTTGACATTCGAAATCGATAAAATATAGGTACTATATTATTGTGTGTGTGCTACCAGATATCCGTTTTGTCTGTAAAGTGGTGATGATGATGATGCTGATGATGATTACCTTGAGCGTTTTCGCTGCGAGCCTTTTGCAGAGCCATTAACATGTTCGGGGGGGACTTGGTCTGCTGCAGTCGGGGACTGTTGGCGTTTGCCTGTCTGTAGCTGTCGCTACGTTTCACAACCGATTTGATTTCGTCCAGACTAGTCTCCAGACATTCCGTAGGGTCCTGCATCCGGACGTACGCACCTTTGACCACCTCTTTTGGCGACAGGCTACGTCGGGTCGGCGATATCAGCGGCGACACGGGTTTACCAGCGGTGCCGGGGTGCGACCGACCGCCATCCGGCAACACGATTACACGGGCGGCGGGCTGTTGTCGGTTCACGGCGGTGGCGGTTATTACCACCGCGGGCGTGGTTTTGACGGAACGTCTCTGACCCGGCGAACACGTCAACGGTACGGGCACAAGCGGTTTCAGTTGTTGTTGTGTTGTCGGGTTTCGTTCCGGGAAGAGTTTCTCGGCACCGACCCGCGGCGAGTGCCGCGCGGAGAACGAATGTTGTTGTTTGGTGACCGGCCGGACGTTCAGCGGCGAACGGGACACTACGGCGACCTGGAAACACAAAGAAAAAAAAACGTTAGGCAATTATCGGCGGTGACTGGTCGGTGGGACGCGTACTTGGGACGACGTGACGTCGTTCTTGTCGTTCGGCAGGATCACGTTGGAGTTCACGCACGGTCCGGGCTCGAACGTGTTGGTCGTGTGCAACTTTTTTCTCCGTTTCAAGCTGTCCGAAGTGTATATCACCCTGCCCTCGGCGTTCAGCGTTACCCTGGCGCCCGTCGCCTTTTTTCTCTCCAACGACTCGGCCGGCAGCAGCTCGTCTAGGTGCACGAAACCCGTGCACGCGTGCGTTTCCAACGTCGTCGTTGTCGCGGGCTCCGGCATCACGTCCGCCAGCGTAACGTACTCGCCGTAGTCTTCGGCCGCGCCCGATGGCTGTGCCCTGTGCAGAAGCGCCGCGTTCATACTCACCTCGTCGTCGCTGATCGGCGGCGTGATTACGCACATGGACGGTATGCGGCTGGTGTCGATGGTGGTCTTTGCCCGCAACCTCTCCACCCGATCGATTCCTTCTAGGTCGGAACACTCGGACATCTCCAGGTCGACCGACGGGCTCGTGATCGAATCCACCGGCGAGCTGCACGTGTTGTGCCCGCTGTCCGGCGAGTCGCCGCAATTACCCAATGACGGCCTGGGCTCGACGTCGACCATTAGGCCCTGGTCCTTGTACCGGGTCACGTTCTCCTTGGTCAGCCTGGACGGTGCCGTTTTACACTTATCGTACGCCTCCTGACGGTCTTTCGGCGGACCGCCGCCGGCGTGCACGTTTCGCTCCGGAAGCGATCCGCCGCCGTACGCCACCGTGTCCGGCCGTTCCGACGACAATTTGCTCCCACCGCGTTCCGGTACGTTCGGCGGCGACACCATCAGCGACGTGCACACCGTGCCCGCCGAACTGGCCGTCGTCGACGTGCTGCCCCGGCCGAAAATGTCGTACTCGCTCTCGGCGGACGACGACTGGAAGCTCGGCGTCAGTGCCGACGTCGAGTGTAACGCGGACATCGGTTGCAACGGTTCCTCCTCCCGGAGCGTTTTCAGACCGCTGTCCACGTGGAACGACGTGTAATAACCTTCGGTGTCGCACGAATACGTGGATCCGGTCTCCCCCTCGTCGCTCGTCACGGAACTTCCCCCGTGGTAAGTCGGTTTCGTGCTACCGCTACAGCTGCTCACGCTAGACCTGAAAACGCAGAAGTTACGTAAAACTTACATTTCACATAATATCGTTGTTAGACATTTTTATCATTTTCATCGTGCCTATAATTATTCTCGTTATCGTCACCAGTGCCGAATCTATAAATTATGGAGCCCGGGGCATTATTTTACCGCCTTTTTATAAATTTAAAAAGAAAAAAAAATGTTCAAATAAGTGAATCGACATTTGCACTCCTTAGTGACTGGCGTCCGGGGTTACGTATTCCGGATCGCATCCTTCCCCCCCCTATAGATCCGGTACTGTCGGTACTATTCAACCGTCAAATGGGAAATTAATAATATTGTATTATTATTCATAAGCTAAGTAGGTGTATTAAATATAAAGTTACAATTTAAAATTAAACAACAAACGATTATTTTAATTTCAAATAGGAAAATTTTGCAAAACGATTTTTTTTTTTTAAAGTAGAATTATTCTTTTTAAATTAATAATCAAATACGACTTAAAATTGTTTATTTTCAATTAATTGACCATCTGAGAATCAATAACAATCGTATACCTGAGTAATTCTTTACTCCAAAAGTGTACATTTATTTTGTCATGTAAAATATGTGTTTCTAAAAATTAAAACTGTAAATGTGGGACACGATTTTGAACACAGGGACAATCCCTCTAAATTCGAGACATATAGTAGTATTAAACGACTAGACTACAGTTACTCATATGTTGACGTTTGGTTCTAAATACGAAATCTCGTAGTATCTCGTGCACAATTCTATTCCGAAATGTTCGGGAAAATCGACATATTTATCGAGCGTTTAAATTCTAATTTAGCGAGAGAAAATTTGGTCATCAAATTTTTAAAAGTGTATACGATTTCTTTTATCGAAGATTTGGTTAAAATTTTGTTTTAGATTATAATTCGTATGTTACTTTATTTTTTTTGACTTTTTCAGTTTATAACGTTTATACATTTGCGCCCCATAGTTCCATTAGAGAGGCTCATTTTATCCGAACACTATCTGTTATTATATTCAACATTTTATTTTGCAATTGAATTTTTAAAATGTATACGGCAAAGAAAAAAAAATTATACGGAAAATTATATTTAATAATTTGTATGTATTTTTATAATCTAGGTAATATAAATATTGGAATCATTTAAATGTATCGTTGTTAAGTAAATGATTCATAAATATTCGCTTTGTGTTTATATATATTTATGTAGATAAACTAGATCCATTTGACCTATGCTGCTCGCTTGGACATAAAACACGTATATAAATATATTACAAAATATACAGTGTAGCGTACAAACGATAAAACGAAAACTTCCTGCTAAATATCAGATTATGTTGGTTGGTTATATTAACATCTAAAAATATTGATTTAAACGTCTTCTTATTTTACGTATTTTTTTTCTGTGTATATGGCCACTTTGGGTTTCTTATCTTTGGCCTATGTACACATATTAAACAGGCTGACATTTTAAAATAATTATAATATAATGGTTTTACGAGTGAATGTACACGGTAAGATCGGATCGTTTAGACGTCAAAAGATTTCTATAGACATTAATCAAATATTCTCTCGCTCATCGTTGTTTTTTATTTAACGACGGCCGCAGTGTACATAATTTTTGAACGAATTCCTTTGTTGAAATAACATTTAAAACGAAATATAGTATAAAACAGAAACTAGTATTTTCACATATCTACATATTTAATTATAAAGAGGGGCTTAATACGGTTCAAACACTAAAAATCCTACACTATAAATGATTTAATTATTATTACTATTTTCGATATTGTCGTGAACCTTTCTATATGGTCTAAACGGCGTTTAAAACATTGTAGCGTATATCGGTATTTTTCGAAACAAACGTACGCGCCGGTTTTTAAAAGAAGAAAAAGGAAAAGAAATATATTCTATCGTAGCGCAAGAATAATTCCGAGGGTTTCGCCGTGATTGTCCTACACATTCTTCGACTCGTGAGATTCGTGGGAAATCACGCGCGTTATCCGTCGGTTTACCTTGGCACGTGACTGGTCGAAGTAGACTGTCCGCTCTCCGAACTCGCCGACCAATTTCCCGATGAAGAATGCACCGGTTCGTCCTTATCCCATTTCCTTCTTGCCAACCCCACTTTGGCCTTGTCTCTCAACTTAACGGACACTGACGACGCCGATTCCACGCCTTTGAACTGTTTCAATCGCATTCTTCCCCAGTCTTTCAGCAAATCGAGGTTGGATTTTTTCTCGGCCGTCACAACGGTCGTGTTATTGGACACGACGTCGTCAGAATCTTTGTTGCTGTCCGACAGAGATCTGAAAAAGAGACGAACGAGACGACGCGGCGTTTGTATTCGGACGTTTTGAAATAGGTTTAATCGAAACGGGCTGTCGCCAATCTATTTGTATTTTTTACAGTTTCGGCGAGTGTATTATGTTTATAGGTACGTACCCGATAACGGCTTCCAATTCCTTTTGATCGGTCCCCGCGATCGTGTTCCTCCTCTTTCCTCTCGGCCTTCTGCTCTTCCGTCGTCTGACAGACGTTTCGTATTCAACGTTCTGCAGAGATCTCCTAAGCGCGCTCATACGGTTGAAACTCCTGCCGGACACGTCGATTTCGACTATTTGCGCCGGGAATCTAAATCGAATAATGATATAATATTTTTATTCAATAAACAAATAAATAATAATAATAATAATATAAAGTCGTCTGTTTGTAAGTTCGTCGATTGAAAACGAGTATATTGTTATTGAATCCGTTATGGTTTTCGATAGTGGGAGGGAAGGGAAAATATCGTTACTCACTTGAGCGCGATCACTTGCTGTTGTTCTTGGGGCGATGGTAGTGTGTGGTCGATTTGGTCTTCCGATATCGGACTTGAATCTCTAGGTATTCTCGACGAACAATCAAGAGCAACGGTAATATCTCCGAGAACTTCTTCCGATGTCCACGGTCGGAGATTGGTAATTGCCGCAGGCTGTAACAATAATTACAATTCATAATCGAATACTGTAACCAAATTAAGTGTAATAATCCCACACAACTAGTGTTCTCCACGATTTATTATGATTGAACGCGAGCGTATAAAAACGACTAGTGGACAGTGAAATACAATAGCGTGTAGTGGACCAAACACATTATTATTATTATTATTATTGTTATTGTTGTTGTGACGCATAAAGCCGACTTTATTATTTGTACAATATAAAAAACGATCTCTATAATATTAAAAACGTTATATTTTGGAATATTTAGTCTCTTTGCAACTAAGTTACTTAAATTTATGGTAGTTTTTTTTTTTTTTGTAAAAACAATTTTTGTTTTTAAATTTTAGTTCTAATTTTACGTTGCGTTTTAAACATCTCAGTTAATCAACACATATCTACGGTGTTTGAGAATAATAAAATATTTTATGGGCATAATGTGCATCCAACACTATAATATAGTCTTGTGTTTGGTGTCCGAGTCGAATGTGATTATTGTTTTGTAGTTTTGTACATGTAACAAAACGAATGTAACCTTGACTGGTACAATTGAGAATCGTCTCTAACATTTTATCTTCTTCTGAAACACGGTATGTGTATTTAGAGAATTCAAGGGCAGGTTCGAATAATGTATTAGGAAGCTTTCTTACCGTAAGAAGATTTTATTTTCAAAATAATATATACCTTATAATATACTAATTAAAAATATCTAAATGCGAAAGAATTTTTTTTTTATAATTCATTGCCAAAACTAATAATTATGATTATGGTGGCGAAGATAATGATGATTAAATGGAACAATGTTTAATTTATATTATTATAAATATATCTTTTTTTTAATGCTAATTAATTTAGTTCAATTAATAATGCAGCTATATAACAAATTGAGATCAGCGACGGTATATAAAAAAAGAGAAATAATTAAGTATGAATTATTTTATAACTATAGTAATAATAATAATATAAAATAAATATAATTTTAAATTATATTTATTTCTTCTTATTTATAGCTATATGATTATTATTTTTTTTTTTACGGTTTGTAGGTACCTGCCTTTTTTTGAATATTAATATAATGTAATTAGCTAAGAATTATTCTAAACGAATTGATTTTTTTTTTTTTTTACATACACACATTATTATGAATACGTTGTTTTTAGTTCGAAATGAGTAAATCATATTTTTTAAAAAGAACAATGGATGAAATAAATTTTCATTCTTCTAATATAACGGTACCTTTTATGAGTCGATTTAAAAACGACTACCATCCATGCTACACACCTGTTGTATCCGGTTTTAATCTCTTCCTATTACTGAAGTGTATTTAAATATATATATATTTTTTTTTTCGAACTATTATATTGCTCGTAATAATAATAATAATAATAATAATAATAATAATAATAATAATAATAATAATAATAATAATAATAATAATAATAATAATAATAATAATAATAATAATAATAATAAAAAGTATTTTATGTTATGAAATACTTTAAATATCCGTCGAAAATAATTAAATTTGTATATGCCGCACAGTCATTTGGGAAGTTCAGACCCTTTATATTATTGCTATATATTATACTATGTTGTAAATATACGTATACGTGATCTGAGGCAGTTTAAGAAAATCGTCGTTTTATTTTTATATTTATGTTCGAAATATTAATAAATGCACGCTGAAAACTAGTAAAGGATGAGAAATAATGGTCATACTTCGTGCTTTGAATTTTGATCTTAACATTAATGTGTATATCGAAAAGGCCATATTATAACGGTCGCACATGTACTCGTATTTGAATAAACGCGCACGTTTGAATGTTACTAATGTGTGTAACGTGAAATGATTTTATTGCGGTTGAATCGGATCGGGACAAAACGCTGTAAGTCGTTATAAATATAATCGTGTACAAGACTACGTAGAATGTACGTACATTTATGATTTTCATACAATAAAAACATTAACGTAGGTCAGAATATCAAATATCTACTATACCACATTTGTATATTATTATTATTATTTACTACTTTTTCGTGTAAATTATCAAAACCGTAAAAAGAAAATGTTTTATCATAATACGAGTATGTGTGGAACTTTTAAAAAAAAGAATGAATAGCTTTTAATAAAAAAAAGGAGTATTCCCCGTATTATCTCGACTTCCATATGATTTTCAATTTTTTTCATACGTATTATCCCGACTTAAAAAAAGAACTAATCAAATTATAACCCCGGTGTGTTGTGAAAAACCATATCGGGTGTAAGCAACACCAGCTGGAATATAACGTCTATTAAGATGAGATGCATTCTGGGTAGTCAAGTACTTCATGTGACTGACACTCGTATAAAATGGAAAAATAATGTTTTTAGGTTGAACGAATTTCATACACTAGTTTAATAAGATTTTTCGTGTAGTGGTTTAGATGGTTTGGGGGAGTTTTGGATACGATTCGTACGACATTTCGGAATTTCGGAACGTAATTCATGGGAAGTATGAATATTGTACTTGATATAGGCAAACTGTCATTATTTGAGTAGTTTTTGATTATTTTTGGTAGTCGACTATGGTACTTAGATAAGTATCAAGAAAAGAAAATTTGATAATCAATACAATAATTTATTGCGTGTAAACATCATGACGGACGTGATTTCGTGTAAACTTAACATTATAAAATAATAAAATGTTTGTCAGATTCTAAACAGAGCGAGGAATCTATTGGTTTTATAATATAGTTATGTTATGTTATTATTATTTTTTTATATATATTTGTTTGTATCCGAAAATTCTACCAGAAGGAATGCTCCAATTTTTACAATCACAATTTGTTTCCGGTAGCAAATTGCTTCTTGTTGGTATCTTAAAGATGTCATTTTTCGATTTTCTCCGTACTTTTACTTTTAAGCGTCAGAATAAACTACCGAAAAACTACATAAAAACGGTAAAAACGCAATTTCTTCAAAATCAATTATCGTTATTTATTCGTAATTGTAAAACTAATGACCATAGAAACCTGAAATTTTCACCAAATATGTAACTTTGAACTGTATTTAAGAGAAAAATTTTTCCCTTAATTGTTGGCTATTTACAGAAATTATAGATTTTGAAGTATATAATTCGTAAAAGAGGTAATATTTGGTTTTAAGGCTTAAAAATTTAAAACAATGTCAGACGTTTGTTACTTCAACTATATTCAAAAAATCTTAAAAATCGTTAAGTCACAATTGTTTTTTAATATTATTTCAATTTTTTTGACAAAATGTATTACACGGACGCTCTGCTCAAAATCGTTTTACGGAATACAATAATCATTGCATTCGATTTATCATTGCTTTCAAATTTATAGTGGTAACAATGCACTCTAATTTTATCCAAGTAATTGACTTAAGCGATATTCATAACACCCCCGTCTCGTTGTTTTTTTCCGTTTTGTATTCATTTCACGTATATAATAATAATGTAAATAATATAATAATAATCACGCATTACCGTGATTTCTATGATATGGTTAATCAGAATAAATTCTCTGCCGATGCTATCTGAAACATGGCTTGACTAGTGTGGATATGTATATCAAATTTTGATTGACGTGCGCAATTTAATTGAGCAGATATTTGTAAAAATAGAAACAGTACACATCAAGAGACGTTGAAATTAGTTATCGTCAAGCAAACTGATTGAGCATATCGATATGAGACACCGGGGATATAATATGCTTAGCTGAGAATTTTTAAACGGGAAGAATCGCGTGACTATTAAGTCGTTACATTAATTAATTAAATGTGACATATACGAGTACATAACCGACTTATTTTAATTTCCACATAAATTCTGACAAGTCACAAGACACTTGGGCACTACACAAGCATAAACACACGGCCATTAATGCAGAGTACCGACGGAGATTAGAAACTCGAGTATATTCATTTTATATTTCACTTATTTTAAATCCATAATAATATCGCATTTATCAGGAAATTTTTCCTTATAAAGTTCTTGCATATATTACAAATAACTCTACATTTTTTTTTCTACGTGGGATTTTGATTATTTCTATAATTAATCTGCCTCGTATTCTAATCCTGTGCAATTAGATGTTCACATCTACGTTACATAACGTTTCAATAATAGAGATTTGCTGTTTTTATGTATTACCTTTCTGAATTCGATGGTCTCTAGTAAAGAATTGTCGTCTAGTGATCGCTTTCTTCTCGACAGTCTATAGTCTTGAGGTTTGTTCGCGTATACTTTACTAGGTATTCCGGCTTGATCGTAGAGTTTTTGTACCCAAGCAGGTCTATTGTCTGCAGATATGATGTTCTTGATTTCTACTTGCTTACTCTTAAAATGTTCGGTTTTCAAACTGAACGCTGTTAGGTCACTTTCAGCTGCAAAAAAAAAAAAAAGAAGAAAAATATTAGATTCGGAAATATTAGACAAATCGTGCATTATAACGCTGTGGGTACTGGGTAGGTATAACTGCAGGCGAGTACTGTATAGAATTACCACAATCATCATATTACACACATATGTGGTATACAATACAACGTATGTAATTTTATGTTTGATGTAACAATATGTTTTTGTATCAAGGTCGGTATACGTATTATCGTTAACCTAAAAACGCTCCCACGGAATGTAAATTTAAATCTGGCAAAATTATTATTATTAGTTTCATTCCCATTTCATTTAATGCCAAATATCTATACTCGTATTTCGTTTGAATTCTCGTCCCGTTTACATATAAATACTCATGCGTAAGTCTGTTTTAAGTTACGATGATTTACATATATATATATACACATAATTATATTGATATCCAATCATTTTTTCTTCTCCCAATAACGTTTAATATTTATCGTGATTATCGACTATCTGTTTATGTATAATATTATAATTTTATTTTATAGAATTGTAATGTAATTTTATTATTTTATTCGTACACGTGATTATAGTTTAGTCCACTTGGTGTTGTCTCTGAAATATATTTCATATGTTTGTTTTATACATTTAAAAAATATTGACTGTTTCATCGTTGAAATATGAACTATACTATATTAACTTGTTCGTATTCGTACGTACGTGCCATTTTATATTATTTCAACAGTATTAGTTGTAGCAGTTTCCGTTAAAAATATTTTATAGTTTTTTTAATATATTTTACGTTAAAGTCGAAAATGTAAAACTTTTATTATAAATGTACTTATACTAATATAATCTAATTAAAAATGTAAAGACGGTCGTAGAAAAAAAAAGAAAGTTAAGGAAAACAAGTAATTCAAATAAATACTTCACTATAAAAAAAACTATAATACTATACATATAATGTAGAAACTACATTAAAACGGTATACGAAATTGTATTAATAATTGAAATGAATTAATATTAACGACTGTTTTATGTATTATATATATAATAAAAAGACTAAAACACGTTGTACTGTTTCTAAAACGTATTTACATAAATCGGAATATAAGTCGAACAATAATAATTATTGTTTTTACAAAAAAAAAACAAATCAATTCAATTATAACTAAAATATAGTGAAACAATTCTTGTTTGTTTTGAGGATCTTCTTCTTCTTCTTCACGTGTCGGTCGGTGTTACAGTTTTAAATTCCCTTCTTCGCACAGAAATCCGCAATTGTATTGTATTGTACTTTACTTGTTGTCCTATAGAATTCACAATCATTCTCCTCTTACTGGTAGAATTGGACATTCCAATGAATTCCTTGTTCGAGGATCAATAGTCTTGGTTGAGAATTTTCGTCTTTCGAATACACGGAACGTAGATTCCTGAGATCATTAAATGTGTATAGAATATAGGTATTACAATAATTGCAATGATCTCGAACACTGGTGTTTACGGAAGATTTCTATAAGTTTACATAACGTTTTGTTAATCGATTTATAGAGAATCAAAACAGAAACGAACTAAAGTTTCATATTAAACATAGAACATATGGAATATATTTTATACGAGTATACATATATATATGTGTGTGTATACAAGAGAAAACAATTTTTGCATTCGTATAAAACTAGCGCTGAATGACAACCGTTGCACGAGTCACGCGACGTGATATAATTACATAATATAATAATTTCAGGTTTATATCGTATTACGTGCGTATTATACAGCAAAAAAAAAAAGAAAAAAAAAGAAGAAAAAACAGTAGGTATAATACAGGTTATCGACTATATCGACACATCTATATTAGTAACCGTACACAGAAATAAAATACGTTAAACCTACAAAATGGTGGCGAAACGAATAAAACGAAGATCGACGTATCGTTTAAAAAGGTGTTTTTTTTTTTTACATTGTCGACTGTAGTATATTTCATTTTGACTCAGAGAAACGCGTGTTATTATATATTGTGCGCATTATTTATCGTCAAAAAAAAAATAAAAAAATAAATAAATAATAATTCTATTCGCGATTTATTACAACTACTGGCGATCGACGCGGTCGTATCCGCATTGCGCAGCGTACACTTTGATGTTTTCGACTGTTCTCGGATTCCCGAGACACTCGTGGGGTTCGCGAAAACCGCAATTCAGTAATGAAATGTACTCGACGCGGCACAGAGACAAATTCGTTTTAAACGACGATGTATGAATGTGAGTATTTTTCTGTATCATATACGCATAAGAAGTTTTTAATACAATATATTCAATATTGCGTTATACGACAAGACGATACTGGGACGAACGGCGGAGGAGAAAACTTTCGAGAACCTTGTGACGACAAACGACGATGTAGTGGAGCGAATTAATACGAATTCGACATTTTGCATTTATTATCGACGCGCGTGTATCCAATAATATTATTGTGTGCACGGTACATTCTTAAACGATTGTCCGATTCACGCGATTTAACCGTAGAAATCAATTTCCGTATTCAACGATATATAAACTTTTCGAAAACCGAGTTTTCCTATTTGTTACCGCACAACAAAACGGTTGTATTTCACCGGAATACTTGAGGAGGGGTCCGTTTCGAGAAAACGTTTCTAAACGTACGAAATACACGGCATATTTGTCTTTCCAGAGAATATTATTTTACGCGTCGGAGGGGCGGCCGGCGTGGTACTGCAGTAGTCGATTTTAAAAATAATGTTCAACAACAGCCGCGGAAATATAATAATTATAATTTCGTATGAATTATGTACACCATTAGAGAATTTTCCACGCGCTATTTATTACAGACTGCGTATTTCTTCTGGTCTTCTACATCGAAGTATATCCTTCTAAAAAAAGTATAGATATATATATAATTACAAGACGTAGAGAAATTGAAAAGAAAAGGTTGAGGATGTTGAGGATGTCTGTTGAGTGAATCACTTGGATAACGTTTTAGAGTTTTGTTATTTACTATGATGTACAATGTGTTCGATAATAAAATGCGTTTCTGAGCACAGTTTCGACGTAATACACTGTGTTGGAAAATTTAAAGTAGACAATTGAATGGAAAAAAAAAAAATTGTGATTTACGAGTTTTTGAATGTGGACGAAGGAAGTAAACACGTAGAATCTACGCTGTACACAATTTTCGACATTTACAACCGAAAATAATCCCCTCCTCTTACGATTTGAATTGCTGACCATCTAATAATTGCTATTATAAAAAGTCCAAAATAAGTAGAAATGTTTTTCTTCAATATTCCGAAAGTTGGACACGTTGATTGGAATATCATCGGTTTTCCCGACATTCAGCGCCACTCGGTTGTTAAGTGTAGCGGTTAGGTTAGGCAACGCAACGACGACGGGGACCAGGTGGCGGCGGCGGGGCCACGCGATACAATAAACGCGTTACGTAGTCCGCCGGCACGGCGACGGTCGACGCGTCTCCGAGGCCTGCAGCGCGCACGTCTCACTCACTCTCTCTCTTTCTCTCTTGTCACCGACGCCGCCGCATCGCCTCTTCTGCCGTCGTACACGCGTATTATATTATTGTACGCACGAGATATTATTATTATTATTACTATTACTGTATTTGCCGACGACTACTAGTACTGTACAGAGTACAAAAACCGATAAATACACTGTACGTCGGGTTCGGTGAACTGTTTGGCCATCGACAGCGCACGGACGTTATGCCCGTTGTCTATAAATGGCATGGACGACGTAGTCGCGGCATATGGTCTCGGAGACTAGGAACGGGACCGGTCCTCGTACTCGCTGACAGTCCACCGTTTGCTGTGCAGCACGCAAAAGACACGAGAGATTATATTTCATTATGTGTGTGTGTGTGTGTTGTGATACGGAGTTAAGAGGTTAAGAGAAGAGAAAGAGACGACGGGCTCGCGCTTGTGAACGTGACGCGACTTCGAAACACACATTTGCAACGTGTCTCGTCGTTTCGAAATCTTTTTGTCGCCGAAATCATCGTGGTAAAACGTTCTGATACTTATTTATTACGAATATTGTTATTATTATTATTATTATTATATGTCTTTATCGACGTAAACGTGTATTGTTTTTGTGAAAACGTTTAAATCTAAAGGGAGTAGGCCGTGTCGAACGTCTTATGCGCAATGACAAATTCTTTTTTTTTTCGTTACAAAAAATAATAATAACGAGACGTGTATTCGATTATGTCGATTGATTTGAATTTAAAAAGAAAAACGGGTATTTTCAATTTTGTTTTTCACATTTATTATTTACTCATATCGTTGTCTTACGCTTCGGTAAAAACCGTTTATATACGAAAAAAAAACAGTGAGGCACAAGACACTGATATGTTTAGAACCGGTCGTTTCAATGGCAACAGAGAATAGTGTTTTGAACACTTACTCAGCGCTGACGGGAGGTTTTGCGAATTTTTCTTGAAATAAAAAAAAAAAAAAAAAAATTCCTCGAGAGGCCCTAGTATTTTTTTTTTATATATAATTTATCTAAAAAAAATTTTTTTTAATGCATACACGAACTCTTCAAATGTGTATTTACTCTCAAAACGGATTAAAATTAAAATATTATTTTGCTAGTACACGTTGTACGGATAGAATTTTCGTATTAAAAAAAAAAAAAATAAAAACAAATCAAAATGTTTATATTGGAAATAAAAATTGTACACAAGAATTGAAAAAAAAAGGGAATTTTCAAGTATCTAAATTGTTTTCTTTTTTAATTTGGCCTTGGTTGCTGCAAAGATTTCAATAGGATTAGATTGAAATCTCTAATGAGTCAAAAACTTCTTGTTCAATCGACAGAGCAACATGATAGGCTTGTAAGTCAACACTGTGATAATGTTCTTCCGGGTAATATAAAAATATGAATAACATATTTTATCGTCAAAAACGATATTGTATACACACACGCGCTTACTAAATATTATATTCGAGTTGAAAATTCAAATACCAAAAACATTTTCGTACGGCAGACCCCGTGATTTGGATTTGAAAATAAAAACTCCGTGGACGAAGGCGCGGGGCTCCCAAAATGGCGGGGCCCTGAGCAGCTGCCACTTCCGCCGGCGCCGCGTCTACTGTATCATCGACATGTACACAAGTACATTCGTACAGACAGCATATCGTATTTGTCGAAAGAACACGGCCGTTATTACGTAAAATGTATTGATTGTCTAAACGGATTTTCGTATAGTTTAGGTAAAGTACGCTTATTCAATCGCATTACAGAATATTTTCGTTGTTTTTTTTCCGCAGACAGAATCGTACTAAAAATGCGGTATTTCGAAATGCGATAAGTGGAAATCGTCGATTATTGGGCTGCTCCAAGCGAAATCTGCCTGGCCGCTAACTATAGACACGTACCATACGATACGAGCAGTTGGTTTGCGCGGCCCGGATTTTTATAATAAGTAAACGTCCGACGGGCGAATTTAACGTAGTTCGCCGTTGTAGCCGTTCGTGCGTTGTCCTAGTACCGCCGTTTTGGCAACCGCGAGTTACGCTATTTTTACTGCCGGTAATATTATAATAATATATTGATGTTGCTATCGTTGCGATTAACGCGACCTCGCGAAACCCATGTGGAAAAACGAGCAGAGAATATTATTTTTAGACAACACGTGTGGGGCTCGGTTCGGAAAACGCGGTGGCCCGCGCGCGTCGTGCAAGTCGCGGAGTCGCGGAAATTCGGAGACCGCCAAGATCGCAGCAATTCACGCGGTCACATCATAATATTGTCTAAATAAAAAAATCTGCATAGGAAAATAACAATAACTACAAGTTAATAATACCGCCGGAAATTATAATAATAATAATAATAATAATAAAATGGAAAAAAGTACCGCGGGGTGTTGTGGATGACGCTCAAGTGGATTACTCATTTTACAATTTGAAAGCAATGATAAACCGTTTCGTCAGATGAAACGATTCTGAGAGTGGAGCTTCGTTCTAATACAATTTGTCGAAAAATTTGAAACGATTATAAAAAAAAATAATATTCTCACTTAACGATTTTCACGATTTTTTCCCATGTAGTTGAAGTAACAAACGCGTCTGACATTGTTTTAAATTTTTAAAAACCAAAAATTACCTCTTTTATGAATTATGTACTTCGAAATCTATAATTGTTATGAATAGCCGAAAATCAAGAGAAATCGTTAGAATAATTCGCCTCTTCAATACAGTGCAAAGTTACATATTTGGCGAAAATTCCAAGTTTCTGCGATCAATTGGTTCTAAAATTACGAAGAAATAACGATAATTGATTTTGAAGAAATTGCGTTTTGACCGTTTTCGGTAGTTTTTTTCTGACGTATAAAAAAGATATCGAGAAAGTAAAAAAATTAATAATCCCTTTAAAGTACCAACTATAGATGTGCAATTCACTACCGGAAAATAGTGCTGTACGTAAATATCGCAGCATTCCTTCTGGTAAAATTTTGGGTATAGACATAAAAAAAAAAAAAACACATAGTAAAACCAATACACTCCTCGCTCCGCTCAGAATCTAAAACATAAAATTTGTAGTAAACGATAAATAAACAAATTTCTGTAGAAAACCCCCCCTTCCCGCCGTGTTTTTTGACAATACATAATACGTTAAACATTTTTGCGCAAATCGTAAAATTAATTTGTTGATTTTAAAACAGCTCGTTCACTATTGTTTATGATCGGTTGAGAGTTCGTCGAGTTCATTTGCATGGAAAAAAAAAATAGCGTAAAATTTCAAACACATCAGTATAATAATTATAACGAACGCACCGATATTTCGGGTTCGAGAAAATACTCGGCCGTTTAAATTGTTATCGTTGCGCGATTTCAGATTTCTGTTCGCCCGCCGTACACAAATTACTTTATACGGTCGACTTCACTCCGGAGACCGATTTGTTCCCGTAAGTACAAATACAAAACTACGCTCGCGCATAATTTATTTTAATTTCATCGTGCTGAACTCGTCTCAATGACGTTATTTAAAACGAGGCGAGTTTGACCTAAAAAAAAAAAAATGCGCACAGTGTTGTCTTTGACACAATATTGTTTACCTAATAATAATAAATATTTAATACACTCGTAGTGCGGAAAACTATATTTTTTTTTATAACCTGTAAAGGTGTTCGATTCGTATAAAACAATATATTTCATATATAACAATATATATATATATAGACTTTGAAAATATCAATCGAAGAAAATAAAACGTTATACCGTGTCGTCCCGAGAGTTTAACGTTCATATTGGCGCCAGCGTATACATCAGGGAAATCTATGCGCGAGGCGGATAACAATTTCATTTGGTTTTTAATTTAAAAATACTTTACACAATATAATATATTATTATTACACGTAGTGTATGATACGTGGGTTTAGTGACTGTAGTTTGAAATGTGATACATATCAAAGACAACAATATTTTAAAGACGCATACGTTAAAACTAATGTTTTTTAACGCGTTTATCGTTTTTTTTTTTTTTAATCTATTTAAAAAGTAAACCATTCCATTATACATATATACAACGTGTGTAAAAGTAGAATCAAGAAGAAAAACATTTTTTTTTTTTTAATATCAAATTTATATTACACACTATACGATGAAACACGCGGATATATGAAAACTGTACTTAGAAAAATTATAAAAACGATTACGTTATACGTTTAATGCGCCACGTCGTGCGTAGTTTTCGGTGTCATTGTAAACAATTAAATTTTTTCTTCTTCTAAAATTTACGATTGTTTTTGTAGTAGCAGCGAGAAATTGCGAAGAGAATTAACGACATTACACAAGAACTCGATAGAGAAAAGATAAATATTTTCCATAGCGATACGAAATATTTAAGACAACAAGATTGCGATTTATGAAGATACGAGACACGTGTGAAAAAAAAAAAACGTTAAAAGTCCGTTCGACGTCAACTGAATTATTTTATGACGAAAGATGTACTTGATTTTTCGACATTGTATGGCAAAAATGTTAAACGCATTAACGAGTATAACGAGACGAATAAGCAATAATTATTTGGCGAAAAATTATTCGTACGATTTAATAGCGATAATATAATATTAAAAATGTACACTGCAATTACTGTAATTATTTAGATAATATCATCTAAGCGTGTATACCAATGTAACTCTGTTAAATCAAATACGTTTTTTCGTAGACGTATTTATACTTTTTGCGCAGAAATTACCGTTTTATTGTAGTCCATTACATTATTGTGTACGAGACTGACACGTTCAAAAAAAAAAAAAAAAAAAAAAATCAAAATTTAGTTTGAACACTGTTTAGGTACCTATTCACTAAAACATATTACATCGTTTTGTGTCCGATTAGAATTTATGTCAACTATACTATAATAGTGGATATTGAATTTAGATTATCGTCGGCATTTCATTTTCGAATATTCAACATACAGTTTTCTAATTTAAAGAATCGTTTATTAAAAAAAAAAAAAAAAAAATAATAATAAAAATAATCTATATTTATATACTGGGCGTTAATGTTATTCAAATGAAAATATTTAAATCTGAAATCGTTTTTAAAACTACAATATCATCTGCAGCGGCAATTCAAATATCCGAATATGGATTTCTGTTTCGCGTTGTGGTGTTCAAATCCTATATGCCAATGTATATAATATATTAACACAAATTTTCGAAACAAATTAATTAATTTTTACAATGTATATTATTATTATTTTATTCTGATTTCTGGAATCGTTCAATATAATACATGCGTATATATATGGAATTTCGATGAACCGATTTAAGACGATATCACGCGATCATTATCGAATCAATTATTATTATTATTATTATTATATATTACACACGGATAAAGATTTTTTTTTTATGATACAATGTATCTCGTTAAGATTACTCGTATTACTTTATGTTCTCGTAGCTATTCATACGATGATCCGCGTTGTGAAAATCAAATCGACAAAGCTGTTAAATTTTGTCACAGCTTTGGAAATGAACGAAAACTTTATCGATTCTCGTATGTGCAGTAGTATAGTGAAAATATTTAATTAAAAAAAAAAAAACAAAAACATTTTAAAAGAAAATCATTTCTCTTCCTCCATACCTCCGGTGACACGCTCGTTATTACGGCATGAAAGAATCGCGGGACGGGGGGAGGGATTTCTGAGACGTTTCGTTTAATTTCGCAGTTAGTTAATTTTTTTTTTTTTTTTGTTACGAATTTCGATTTCACAAATAATCCGTATACAGCGAATTCTCGTAGCGTTTTTCAACGGCATCGGCTCTGCAATCGCTAAGGACGCGGCAGGTTCAAGCAAATCTGAGACGTGTGTGCGCGCGTTATACGCGCGACGGCGGTCGGGACATCGCCGCGGTGGTGAAACTGCCGCGGTGCCATCGGAGACTACACCAAGCGTGACATTGTTTCCCAGCCGGAGTGTGTGTGTGTAACGAGGGAGGCTGTTGCTAATGAAACCAGTAACGCTGATCCGACGACGGAAAACAATATCCATAAATTTCGGTCGCCGCGTAGACCGCGCGGGATCCGAGTGTTTTTAAGGCCAATTGAACACGCATCGGGTTTACGCAACTGCAGTGAAACTCGAACGTAATATATTTAATACCGTCTACTGCACGTGCACGAATTCCAGTACGTACGCGCGCGTGTAGACGGCAAAAGAGATTCACCCCTTTGCCACCGGACGGTATATAATACGGGATTATATTATAAAATGTGCGGCGGCGGCGGCGGTGGTAAAACGACTTCAAGGTTTCCAAAAATAACGCCCTAAACAGGAGACGTTTCACTACGACGACACGCCGTCGTCATCTTTGCGCAGCAGTCACTACACTATAAATATACGAATATATTATATTTATATATTCCATTTTAGAACGCGAACGGAGCGGTATAATTTATATCGTACGTATAACACGTATATTTAATCCGACCAATGTAATAACATTTATAATTTGCACATTTCGAAACAGAGAGAATAACTAAAACCGTTGACAGAGTGAGAGAAATATTACGAACTAGGAATTAAAAAAAAAAAAAAAAAAAATGGCAAGACGCGAAATAATGTTGGATATGCAGACGACGTTGCGCGGTACATGAAGAGTGAAAAAAAAAACGTAGGATTCTAACGGCGTTACATTATGGAGGATGAATACAATGAACGGATATAAAACCGAGATTGTCGTCTGTAGCCGCGACGAGACGACTCGTTTCAGACATAAAACTAGACTGGTGGAAAGTGTTGATGAATAAAAATACCCTTGGATCGAAGTGTATCGAATGACGGTCGCTGGGGCGGAAAAAAAAAGACGTAGTTAAAAAAACAAGCAAGACTCGCATTAAAAAAGAGCAACATTGACTTACGAAAATATAGAAACCGAAATTGGGAAACAGACTCATAAAATACATACGTCTGGAGAGTGTAGCGTTTTATGTCAGCGAGTCGTGGACAACAGAGAAAACCGAAGTAAAAAAAAAAAAAAAATAAAAATATTTTTCGCGTTCGGTGCGCGAGGGTGCTTTAGGAGAATCTGTAAAATAAGTTGGATAGATCTTATAATGAAGGAAAAAGTAGAACGGAAGAATAAATAAGTTTTCTAGAACTCCTGAAAACTAGGAGAGCCAAACTAATGGGGACATACTCTACAATACAACAATATTTATTCGAAAAAATAATATTATGGGGTCTATAAGAGGGAGGAAAAATGGCCGAGGATTAATACTGGAATACAAGTAATTAAAGATATACGTTTCGGAACATAGTAGGAACTAAAAAGAAAAGCAGAAGAGCGAGAAGACTGTTGCCAATTAGTCCTTGGGCTGTTAACATAAAAGAGACTACGAGAGAGATTAAAATTTAATTTTTGAGGTGCGTTATTATTTAAACGTTCGTAATAATCGTAAGTTTTTGTGTAATATCCGAGTACATTTAGGCGACGCCTAGATAGAAAAGAAATGAATACACGTACCTCCGCGTAATACTTAAACGTTCGTTATTTAACAGTAAAATTGTCGTTTTTTTTTTGTTTTCAAATGTACGTATTATTGTTTATAACTAGAAACTGTATTTTTTTCTTTCGATAATTAGTAATTGTAAGTGTAGCTACGCATTTCCATTTCCTTCAAAATCCGACCATACGCTTATACGTTGATTTTGTGTGTTATACATAATATTAGGATTTACATAAAAGCGACACCGACGGCGGCAGCAGTGTTACATATAACGATTACAGAGTTCGGATATTGTAATTTTAAAAATATGCAATAAAAAAAAAAAACTCAACTTTAAAAAAAAAAACAAATTTCTAAAAAAACCCCACTTCATTTGACGTATTAATTTTGTTTTATTCTTTTAATTGAATAGCATTTTCTATTATTATTATAGGTTATAGTTATATGATGGAACATTCTAAATTTTAATATTTGTTCATAATTTATGGTTTTACACGGAGAATTAAAAAAAAAAAAATACGACAAGTAATAATAATAATAATAATAATAATAATAATAATAATAATAAAGAAATGTACGATTCACACGTGTAAAAATGAATATTTATGAAATATTTCGAAAATTTGATGGTGACGGGCAGCTCGATAATAAAATTTTTTACGCTTGTGACACGACGAAAATGCTTGACGCGTATATTGAGTGAATACTTTTATACAACACATATGATTTCATATTATTCACGGATTATATCGATAACAAATTGGAAATCGTGAGATAAAACGGATTTGAGCTATATTCGCACACACATATAATACCTTATAAATATTTGAAAAAGAAAAGAAAATTCATAAAACAAAAAAATTTGAAAAAACAAAATCGAAAAACAACGGTCGTGCGTTTATCGTTCGCAGTATAATATGGAATCGAATTTTTATAGCTGACACAGCTTCGCATTAGAAAAAAATAAAAGCAAACGCCTACAACAGCTGCGAACTCGTATACCCAGTAATGAAAACGACGTCATTTTATTAAAATATATTATTGTAACGAGAATACGTTTTTTTTTTTACAACGTATTTTCTCCGAGTGAACACAGCGTATTATAATAATCACACGCCGGTTCCCGTCATACTTATATATACGCCGTTATAATATTAAACATACTCGGCAGTTCGAGTGGGCAGAATGTTTAAATATTCGAATCGGCGATCTCCACACTTTCGACGTCTCAAGGTCTATGGCGCACATAACCGCTGTGTGTATACCCGTAGGTGTACTCATTTTATTCCTTTAAACACATTATAATGCGTGTGTTATGCGATGGACATTAAACGCGTGATCGGTCGCGAGAATAAGCGAACGAAAACTCATTTGAATTCGAAACCGTCGTCGGATGTAGACGCGCTCGATTATTATCTGCGGAGTTCGTTTGGACGAAACGCTTAAAAACTTTAGCGAGGCACACGGCAATATAATTAAACTATTCGATATTTTGCAGCGCTATAAGAACAGTTTTTCGTCTAAATTCTACGCGATGTTTGGAAAAAACTCAAGAAATTACCGTTGAAGAACATTAGTTCTTCTTCTGCATTATTCAATAAATTTACCTCGCAAAACTGTTCGACAAAAGTACAAAAATGATATCATCCTTTTGAAAGCGCCTATTTTTCGTCCGATGATTAAGATCGCGTTTAAACGTGTGACAATACATCCGAACGACGGAGGGTTAAAGTTTATTGCATTACAACGCGCAAAGCACGACCGTCTATGATACGGGTTGTCACACAACAATAATTGTCGCGACGGACCAGACTACACGAAATGCCTCCGCCGAGTTACGGAGAGCGAGGTTTGCATCTCTAGAGCGTTGAATACTATGTTTTACTTTTGGTGTTCTCAATTCAATTAATTAATTTTTGTTTTTCATCATTCCTTGTTTTTTTTCTTTTTCTTTTATCCATGGACGTAAAAATCCATTCCCTTACGGCGCCCGCGTTCTCACGCATTACACTATTACAATCCGATTTTATCAAGTGTACGCGTGTTATTGACTCGAACGTTCATCATCACTCGCTTGTGTAATTCACTGTTTTTAATTCATTAATAACGTGAACTTTTGAAACGTAAAGAATATAACACGCCGTGTGTAAAATTACTGTTTTCCAGGCGACTATGACGTTACACGTCGAGAACATTTCAAATCCCATCGATTCGCCAGTATCCCTCTCCCCCCGCCATTCGTCTGTATTAGATCACACAAGAGTGTTGTTACTCCGGTTGAGAACTACTATTATCACTGAAGGTACGCTTATAGGTACGATTGCGGAGCGGTAAGCGGTTTATTATTTTACACGGCCCGTCGCGACGCGTCGTCGGCTCTTTTGTCGGTAAGTCTCTCCGCCGCATCTCATCCGTCACGACGGCGGGGGACTCGGCCGCCGGTAAACGTGATTTTCATTCGTTCAGGCTCTCGACGTCTACCGCTTTTTCAAATATGCCGTAGTACGAGCAGTAGTTCTGTATAAATACACGTGTATGCACACATACACTGGTACCGACGGAGCAGGACCGCGGTATACGACCTATGCCGATGCAGAGTCGTAGAATAACTGCGCGCAACCGTCTCGCTCTCTTGTACGCGATTAAACGAGATTGTTCTTGTGCGCAAGTCATCCCGACTCGACAACGATTTCACGTAATATATATATATTCAGAGAACGAACGAATACCAACGACTATCGTTCGTGGGTCCAGGACCACAGGGCGACAATGCCGTAATACACACATCCGTGTCAATAAGTATCTAAAATTTGTGTTTAATTATTACAAAAATTAATCCCGACGTGGAAATATTCGAAAAACTGTTTTAGAAACCCCTCACTTGTTCCAACTTAGAAGAAATCCTGCGCACTCGCCCCGTTGCGGGTAAAGCTTTTTCTCTCTCGCTTCTGCCGTGACGACACACAGGTGCGCGCGCAGTGCTCGTCCCGAAAAACGAAAAAGCGGAACGACGAATTCGGGTAGTGATCACTGTCTTGCGCATGATCCAACCGTGTGTTAATCAGCTTACCGGAACGTCCCCGTTCAAACCCGCGGCGGACACGTAATAACGACGTGACGGTTTACACTCCTATGATTTTCGTCAAAATAATTGCGGAAAACAACTACGAAGGCCACACACTCAAGACACCAAATTTTTACACAAAATCTACCTATATGGCAATATATCATAGCCACTTTTTAAACACATTTAATTCCCAAAAAAGCCGTGAGCGTTTTAAAAATACCATTTCTCTTCTTCTTTGAATCTCGTAACTGTTTAAAAATTAAAGATATTAAAACCCTCCCCCCCCCCGAGGTTCTTTTATTATATAGACAATATTATGATTTATTTCGTGTAAAAATTCGTTGACTCAAGTATAATTGCAGTGTCATTTATGAGTTCGTTCACCCGCGAAACGTTTTTATCGTATACATTTAAATTCTTCTGCGTTTTCCGTATTTTCGCGATGGGACAACGCGATCTCTCCGGCGTTGTACGGGTTCGTTTGCCTATGTGTAGTGACCCGTTAAGTGGCGGATATCGTCAGGTTATTGTAACATTTATCGTGATTTATTTAACTTATTTGAAAAATACCGTTTTCGTTCGTTTTGTAACATAATAATCGCGTGATTTTCGCATTGACGTTTTCACCGTGATTTACCTATATCGTTTTAAGAAATTAAATTCCAGTCAACCGCGCAGTTTTTACCATTGACCATTTCTCTTCTTCTTTGAATCTCGAAATGTTTAAACAAAATTAAATATATTAGAAATTATCTTTTGTAAAACAATTACCGTTTTATCGTTCTTCGTAAGCGAGTAATATTAATATTTTATAATGATATACTTCTCGAAATATATGATTTTTTTTTTATTATACGATTATTACGTTATTATAATATTGCCTATTAAGAAGAAAAAGAAACATTTTTTGCTGAATACCGTGAGGGTGTATCGCTTGAAATTATATTATTTCAAAATGTATTTTGGAAAATATATAATTGAAACAAATAAATAGTATTTTTTTTTAGCTTTCATCTATGAACACGTGTAAATTGTCGTCTACGGCGATTCGCGTTGTGACGTTTTGTAATAATAATAAATGCGACGAGAAAAAAAATTACAATATTATGGATATTATGTAGAGTATATTGTTGGAAAACATTAAATTATATGAAATAAAATAACGTACTATATTAAAGGTGTGTTTCGCGATTTTTAAATGCGTACCGCGTGTGGACTGTATACTTATTGTTAGACTAAAAAAAAAAATACAAATAACGTTTTGAATTAATTAAGTTCTTTTAAGTTTAAGTTATTATATTACAAGATTAAACACGAAATAAAACAACAACAAAAATAATTTAAATAATATTTTTTTTTTAGCTTTCATCTATGAACAGTGAAATGACGACTATACATATAATCGTTTTATAATTATTATTATTAATAATTATCACCTCATTAGCGGATACAGGCCGTCGATATTATTATTTATTATTATTATAGTCAAGGCGCGCGGTGTTTTGATATCAGTTCACGAATTGGACAAATAGCAATAAAAATTATTTCGAGTTCGTGAAATGAATTGGTCGCGGTGTGGTCGTTTCATGGACTGGACACAAATTTATTATTATTATTTACTGATATAAATAAACTATTTATACCCGCGTGTGGACTGTATACTTATTGTTAGACTAAAAAAAAAAATACAAATAACGTTTTGAATTAATTAAGTTCTTTTAAGTTTAAGTTATTATATTACAAGATTAAACACGAAATAAAACAACAACAAAAATAATGATATTATTATTAAATATGATATCTTACCCATCTGGTTAGACTTCTATTAACAATGTTCACGCATAATATCCGACGTTTAATAAAAAACAAAAAAAATTCAACGCTGACAGTAAAAAATACGAGTAGCCGAACAGTGACTGACCGACGACTATACATATAATCGTTTTATAATTATTATTATTAATAATTATCACCTCATTAGCGGATACAGGCCGTCGATATTATTATTTATTATTATTATTATTATTATTCGTTACTGTGTTTATTAAATACAATATACGAGTATACACATATTATACGGAGTCAAGGCGCGCGGTGTTTTGATATCAGTTCACGAATTGGACAAATAGCAATAAAAATTATTTCGAGTTCGTGAAATGAATTGGTCGCGGTGTGGTCGTTTCATGGACTGGACACAAATTTATTATTATTATTATTATTATTATTATTTACTGATATAAATAAACTATTTATACTGTTATTAACGGGCGATTTTACGGCGTTAACGTACGTAGTTACACGAATACGATGAATACCGCGCGTGCATGAGGTCTGAGGTTGTGTTAACACATAATATATAATATTATATTAGATAAATAATATGTGTCTACGTCGTCGTTACAGTCACAGTTGTCTCGTTCCGAGACAAATGGCTAATTAATTGGCCGAAATTAAAATACGCCCACGGTCTGTGACAATATAAAGTCGACGACAAGACACAATCAAGTCGTCAGGTCTCACGTGTCTAATAATAATCTATTAAACTCTATTATTATTATTATTATTACACGTGTGTCACGGGTTAAGAGGACGGTTCAAGTTGAAAATAAGTAACAATTCGTAGTTCCAATATTGCGCTCGTCTACGCCCGACTTGGAAATACGATTTAAAGACGAGTAGATCGGTGAGGAGTTTGGCAAACGTTTGGCGAAAGTAGATTTATTAAACATCGTAGAGAAAAAAAATTTACAATTCGTTCGGTTTTAGTGAAAGTACGATTATTTGGCTGTTCGATTCAATAACGTCTATAATAATAAAATATTATCGAAATTCCGTTTCCGCCAAACATTCTCGTCTATTTTCTAAAGGGATTTTCATTCGAGTTTCTAAGTCACTCCCCAACGGAAACATTACCTATATAATTATGGGTTTCAATAATTGTTTAAAATGATGTGTCGCTTCACCTTCCCCACCTCTCTTCGTATATATTTTATACTATTTAACAAACAAATCGTGCGGCCGATACAGTGGAAATTCGTCTTTCTTCCTAAGTACTATTAAACGTTCGGACATGTCAGTATACGCATGATATTATATAATGCGCGTGTAGCCGAACCGAGTTTCACGTATAATTTATATACGTGAAGACATCTTAAAAACACACGCGCACGAATTCATTGGAATCACGTCAACAATAATCTTTAAATACGTACACAATAGTAAAATACCACCTATACGCATATTGTGACGCCGGTTTTTTTTTCCTTCTCGTTTCACAAGTATCGCTTTATACACAGCGAACCCGTCGACAGGTTCAATATATTAGACTATGTGCAGGGTATTTTGTAATTTTAGTTTCACTCAGTGGTCTATATTGGCTCATAAATAATGTTATTGTTAGAGCTATACACGTATAATGTACCAACGTACGTAACGTGAAATTTTCTATTCAAACGCACGTGCAATAATATAATACATTGTGCCTATTCCATACTCGGATGAATAAATACTCGAGGACATTATAATGTATATAGTTTGTCGGAAAAATGTCCAAAAGACGTTTCACTGTAATCCGCGCACAACATACGTAGTAATAGTACAGAATATTTTACGATGGTTTGACTGACAACTGGCACTGACCACAATGTTCTATTCAATATTTTCAAGTTTCTCATTTTGTAATAATTGCAGACCATTGCCTAATGAGAACGAGTTATTTCGCGGAAGAGCTGTTTACATATCGATCGAGTAACAACACGGTTATTGAGAAAAATGTTTGAATTTTAAAAAATATTGTTGAAAAATTAACGATTACAACTTTTAAACATTAAAATGTTTCTAAAACGTATATTTTGTAATTGACTGTATTGATTTAATTAAAGGGAAGAAAAATAGAATACCATTTTAACTTTGAGCCGTGTATAATTAAAATTTAATGAATGACATTTTATTATTATTATTATTATTATTATTATTATTATTATTATCATTATAGCGCAGAAGTATTTTTTGAAAAATAAATAAGAAAACTTAAAAATTTCGAGTTGAACAAAAGTTACGGCATTTGTCACGAATAAGTCCGTGCACTCTGTACATAAGTGCGTACAAAAGAGAATGTCAAACGGTTTTCAAGCGGTATTCCGTTATTCTGCAAATATTCATCGCATATTAACGTTTTGAGGGGTAATTTTAAATGAGGGATAATAAAAAGTCCGTATTGTTGTTCGCACGTACACACGCCTACACTGCAACAGACGAGCGCGTATTATTGTTGTTTTTTTTCTTCATTTATTTGGTTTTCTTTTTAAAATAACACGATTATTTGCGGGAATTCTACGAGAATAGGCGCACAACAAGTGAAAATCAGGAAATAAACAACGCGGAGAAAATGAAAAAAAAAAAAAAACGGCGAAACAAATCGATCCGACCGGGTGCCGAATTCGAGTGCGTATTCATGAGAAACCGAATGATTAATGAACACATCCGGCACGTACAGTGTTTTTACTATTCAATTGTGTGTCATTCGCTGTAGAGTACCGTGAACTCACTCTGAAATTCACATCGGTCGAACGGAATTAATCCAGTAAGTTTTTACTCGTTTTTTCTTTGCTCATTTTCAAAATAAGCGCTCGTGTAATAAATACGCAGGCAGTTTCGGCGATGTGTACGTACGCACGGTTTATGCGGTTCTCGAGAGGGAAATATGATTAAAAAAAAAAGGGGAAAAAATATCGAAAATTCCACACTGTCCACGCGTGTATTCGAAAACAGCGCGGTAAAAAAAAGTTTTATTACGTCACATGTACGTATTATAAACACTGCAGATTATACTCGTACGAAAATGTTGATTATTTCATATTATATGATCTGCAGCGATATATTAGAATATTCGCTTTCGAAAAAAAAACACACACACACACACAAGATAACCCCTTACGCAATAATATGCGTTTAAAATATAATAATTAATTATAATGGGCGCATTTAATTTGTAATATCGATTCGAATTTCTACATACATTTTGTATCTGTATAGATTTCCGAAAATATATTATTTTCTAGAACTACGTAATAAATTATTACTATAAATTTTACACGAATTTCTGAACTTTTCTCCTTGAATTATGTCATCACAATAATAACGGACAAGTAAAAAAAAAAAAAAAAAAAATGTCTATAATATTATTATTATTACATAGACGAAACAGTACTATGACGCGGTGGTAATGCGCTTATGTACACACATATTTGCTTATTTCGATGTGTGTGTTTTCATTATAATATGTGCTTATATTTCATTATTTGTATTATTATTATTATTATTATTATTATTATTATATTATATTATGCACGGTTGAAATTTCACGATTATTAATTTATTACGAGTGTTACACAACGACAATAAAAAAAAAAAAAAAAATAATAATAATAATCTGATTAACGCCAGCTGCAACAATAGCGCCGTAGCAGCAATACCAGCACGTATAAAATAATATTATCCAAGTCCGATAAAGTAGGTATAAGTAAATATATGTACCTTGTAAGTATATTAGCAAGCATATCATATGTTGAGAATACATGAATATTGGATATTATTGTTATGCGAAGGCATAATAAAAAAGAAATAATAATAAAAATTATTAGAAAATACTTGCGTTTTGGAATAAGAATTTTGGAAACGATATTGTGCAACATCAACATACATCAAAACTTATATACATTTTTTTTTTTTAAATTTAATAGTCACTGAAAAATGTTTAACTGTTATAAAAGTAAATTTCATCCAATTCTCTATTGGTTCAACGACGATGTCCCTATAAACGTTATGTTTACTGGCTAATCCAGTAAGACGCGTTTGGCCCACAAACAGTATTCTTTAAACCTTATGGATATGTATCGTATTTATGGAGTATTCAAGTATAGTAACAACGACGTGCAAGATTAAATAATTATTTTTGAGCTGAGAATTTGAAACAGGAGGAAAAAATAGCGTGCACGTTTAATACTATAATATAAATTTATAATATTGGAAACTATAATTTGTATAATTATTAGCGAAAAAAATTCAGTTTTTTTGTTTATTATAAATGTGCGTTGACAAAATTCGTAAGTTTTTTTTCTATAGTTGAAAATGTAATTTATTTTTTTCCAAACCTAACGCGCAGTATAAAATAAAATTGTGCGGTTTCCTGCAGCGTACAGCGGAGGTCTGTATTGCCCGGGAACGCATTAAACGCAAAATCAAATCGAATACAGTACATATGAGAGAGTAAAATCAGGCGAGATTCGCGTACATACGAAGAGTTAGCAAGAATTAAAAGGAATTAAGTAAAGTTCCAGTGAGAAATATATTAAGTACGGTAAGAATCATATATCACATTACGTGGCACGTGTGGCAACGGAAGGGTTGGGAGGAAACTTACTTACTAGCTGTATGTACGTATGCACTGGAGTCTCTTAAATGGGGAAGAAAACGTCGTTTCCAAAAGTATAAAGACTTCGCAGGGGTCGTTTTCTCACCGTTCTCGTGACAATCGCGAATCGCTTCTATAACCAATCGACAGCTTCACGCACGCCGTTAAAGGCGATTAAGATCAAAAGTACCAATTTTATTATAATAATATAATACGCTTTTCCGTCGCGACGGCTATCGATTATTCAATCTATACTTACACGTATCCACAGTTCATTCAAAAAGTCCCGGGACTAATTTTGTATAAAATCTAAAACTAGCGTCATGTATTATTCGATAGTGGAACTAAGTAGTATCATTTCCTAGTTATTTACGGGAAAAAATTCAACACTGCAACCTCATTTAGTGGCTATCCGTGTTCGTTCGAATCATTAGCGTTTTTGTTAATGCGTCATCATTTTCGTGATGGAGCAACGTTCCGCAATCAAATTTTGTTTCAAATTGGGAAATAGTGGTTCGGAAACATTCAAATTGTTAAAAACAGCATATGGTAATGATTGTTTAAGCCGAAGCAAGGTTTTCGAGTGGTATGGGCGATTCAAAAACGGTCGACAGTCGCTGGAAGACGATCCATTAAAGTTCGAGCGACAAAGTCGAAAATCAAAACCATGCTGATCTCTTTTTTTGATTCTCACTGGATTATCCATAGTGAAATTGTGTCTCTGGGGCAAACAGTAAATGCAGCATTTTACAAAGATGTTCTTGATCGACTTTTATATCGGATTCGACGCGTAAGACCGGAATTGTGCCGCACTAACGACTGGTTCCTTTTATAAGATAATGCGCCATCCCATTCCTCGATACTCGTCAAAGAATTTTTGGCCAAAAAGTCGATCACCACGATGGGCCACCCACCCAATTCACCCGATCTCGCTTCGCCAAACTTTTTTTTATTCTCTTAATTAAACATCGCGATAAAGGGAGAACGTTTTGAAGATGTTCAGAAAATTCAAAAAAATGTAACCAGGGTTCTCAAAGCGATTTCAGAAGGGGAGTTTTCCAGGTCGTTCAAACAGTTGTACACGCGCAGCAAAATTTGTATAGAGTGGGAAGGGTATTGGGAGTGAATTACGTTGAAAATTAAATAAAAACTTATTTCCTAACTTTTTTTTTTTTTTAAATATTAGTCTCGGAACTTTTTGAATGAACTGTGTATATACAAAAAGAAAAAAACAGGCGGCAAACGGGCGTGCTGCTTATAACGTATTTTATTTTACCGTCCTTTAGTCCAGAGGTTTCGAAAACATTTTTTATTCGAGGGCCGTATAATAATAAATACAAAAATTTAAAATAATTGTTTATACGTCATTATTATTATTATTTTAAAGTACAAAATCAATACTTTTCCGCTAATATTTTATCGCGTTGTCGTATCGTATGTACCGGTGCTAATTTTCAAGGCCGGAATCGTTTGTCCAACATGATCGACATATAATTATTTTGATTTAATGTACATTAATATTCATATTAGAAAAATTTTATTTGCGCAAATAGGTCACATAACATACGTATATATATATATATATATATACATGCGTATATATATTTACACAGCTGACATACATTTAATCTCAAATTTTTTTTCATCAAATTTGCATATTGCGCGTGTATCTATGCTGCAGAAAGGAAGGAATTTTTAGAAATCAACTAAAAAGTTTCTTCACGGTATTTGATTTTATACGTTTCTATTGCAAATCTGCAAATCATTGTGAAATAACTCGATAAATAAATAAATTCATTTTTATAGTAAGATTTTTTATACAAGTATTTGAAAAATATTGAACATGTTATAAGCAAAAATCCAGGCAAGTTCATATGTTTCTAACTTTAATGCAATGTTTGGCGATGTAAAATTTATATCATAAATAAACTTAACTGAAATGTTTGTATGTATTTAAAGATACTTTTTATAGAAATCGGAAAGTAAAATTAAATTTTTTAAAAATTTGGTTAGGTTTAGTGTCTTTTATGAAAAATGTCAAAAACTGGATTTGCTTGAGCGCTTCATTTGTTTTTATTCATCGTCTTTCGAACGGCTCGTTAAAACTTATTTATATAATATATATATATATGGCCGTAGTTTGGAGACCCTTGATGTAAGTGTGTCGAGCCTTATTGACCAGGGTTTCGGATCATCACATATGAATCTACCACAGGAATCGAAGGGGACGGACACGAAGACGCGTATGTAATATTTAGTTTGTCCGAGAAGCCGGGAAAAATAATGAAATAAATAAAAGAATGTAGAGAATTCGTGACAATACCGAGTGTATTATTACTGTATACGACGGGTTGGACACGTCGATAAACATATGGCTGTGTGGATGGCGCCGCCGTAATATTATTATACACATATCCCAGTGCATGTTAAATATATTAAAAAAAAAAAAATAAATATTCGATCGAAGAAGAAACGTTATACGCTTAGCCGTGGATGATTCGTCGAAATCACAAAACATTAGGCGTTTCTTACTCCTTGTCACGCCGTGTAGATATTAGGTTAGAGTATTAATGCATCCAGTGGCGGATTCGAGCTTTCCCCCCCCAATTGGCAGTTATAAATATATATTTGTAGTTGTAATAACACGAGTTAATAAATGATTATAAACCGTCGAAAATTAAACACAAATTAATGACGTGTTATACCTTTATAATTTTTCGTGTCAGGAAAATTTAAATAATACTTTTAAATTGTAACTTTGTAGAGAATTTAAAACATTAACCGTTATTTACCTTAGCATCACCCATTTATTTATTTCCATTGTCGCCGGTGACTGAGTGGCATTTTTCACTAGTAACACTGTGTTTTTGAAATTTACCACCACCACATTTCCTATCTAGTCGGTTTCTAATTCAAAATAAATGTAAAGTGTAACGTGAATCGTAAACGACTGGAACAATATTATCATTCAAAATTAACATGTCCGGCGATTCAACGTTTTGCCTCGTAAAGCGAAGAAAATACAATTTACTATTATTATTAATTATATACACTTGAATAACAAACTCGAATCGTTTTTTATTGTTGTATACGACGCCGAAACGGGAGAAGAGAAATTGAAGAGGTTTCGATTGGTCACTATATATATATATATATATATATAAATATTCATTATACACGTATATTAATGTTTTCTTTTATTATGTAAGACTCGTACGAACAATCTTAATACGTTATGCAGAATGTGGAAGAAATAAAAAAAGTTGGGAATAGTTGTCGCGTCTGATGCAGTCTAGACTACGTTTCGTAACTATTATTATTATTATTGTAAAACGGTTTTATTCAGAATACGTAGTTGGACGTTGTTATTCTACTATTGACGCGTTTTCACCGTTCGTTGAACAAATTTCTCAAGGAGAAGGGAGAAGAACAAAATAAACGTTGACGAATACTATCGAATTTAATAAATCTCACGTGACTGCAGTGGTTACGCGGCGTGTAATTTTTTTCTACTTTGATACATTACGACGTCTACACGCTCATAAAATTACAATATTACGTTTCAAACCGCAAGACAAATCAAATAACAATAATAATAATAATAATAATAATAATAACACATATTTTGTTAGCGCCGAGACCGTGTCATCACTAATCATATAATGCGCGTTTTAATTATTGTTAAACATTTATATTCCGTTCGTATTCGGTTTTCTGGATTCGAAAAGGAGCTGGAGAAGGAACCACCGCCGTCTCCGCTTGACATACGGGCGGCATGTGATAAAATATGAGACGGGACAGATGGCCGACCGACAGCAGGCGGAGTGTATGGCACGTGCTATTATAATATTATACCAGCGACGGCGGTTCTAATGATTTAAATTTGAACATATTGTGTATCATAATCGAGTACGAAGTTAAACGGCATATGTGTATTAATGTTGTTTTATCGAAACCGATCCGAGATCCAAGTAGGCGGAAAAAACACACACACGCCACCGTTTAAAAAAAAAATCAGTAAAACATAGAGTACATTTTTTTTCCCCACTCCGTATAAGACGTTTATGCGGGGATATGGAATTTAATATATTACATTTAATAACAATATTGTAACGTTATTCGTGTCGTGTCTTCTAGACCGACGCGTAAATCACAGTTTATGACGACGACACGTTAACCGGACGAATAAATAAAACGCGTATTTCGAAATATTTACAATTTTTAAACATTATATACATTAAGTATATAATAGAGTGTACTATTCCGAGACTCTTGTAATTGCGTATACCGGTAGTATTTAAAGGGACGCAGATCGCGTTTATAACTCATTATATATATATATATATATAAACAAATTTATGTAGTAGTTTAGGTAATATTTAAATAAACGTAATATCGATTATGTTTTTTTCTATTTAATATTTACGGATAAAACATTATGTGAAACGTAGCGTAAAATATGTCGTTAAACGTTCAAGAAGACGTCGAACAATGCGCCGTAACGATACGCAGTAAAATAATCGCGTGGTGTGATCATTTTTTTTTTGTTTTAAATCGCAAAAAAAAAAAAAACTACCGACTCGTAAAAAAAAAAAAACCATTACGATTTAAACGCGTCATATAATAAATCACCGTTTTTGAATTCGCGCGCGACCGTTTCACATTAGAAACGGTGTACGAAACGTCATAGGCGCCGCCAGGAATTTTGTCAGGGGGGTGCATCGTGCATAGTATACGCTGATTTATAATTAATGCTTAAATTATTTAAGTTAAATACGTAGAAATATTTTTTCAAATTATATAAAAAAACCTAGACATTTACATTTATTATTTAAAAAATAAGTATTATAATACATAATATAGATAATATAGACAATTAGGTAAAATAAGTATTATAATAGATAATAGAGATAATATAGATAATTATGCAAAATAAAATATTTTCAATACCATTCAATTTTTTTTAATTTTTTTTTTTTTGAAAAGCCAGGGGGGTGCAAGTGCACCCCCTTGCACCCCCCTCGCGGCGCCCATGCGAAACGTTATTAAATTATTTTGTGTAAAAAGTATTACAAACGCGTACTGTAATATGGAAATAAATCGATAAAACGGTTTTGAACAATTATAAAATTATAAAAATACAATTACGATATTAATATATATTAAACGATTCGCGTATATCGAAAAAAAAAAAACCAAGTACTAGACCGAACAACTAGCGCGGGGGATCGACGGAAACGTGACACTGAAACGCGTGGCCTTTAAGTGTTTAAAAACACTTTTCTCTTTTCGCGCGACTAGAAAGCAACTGTTATTAATGTAGTACTCTTTCTCGCGAGAACAATAAACGTTCGTTATATATATATATAAAAAAAAAAAAAAAACCGCGTTGAACATCGCAAGTGTAGCGTATAAGACATTCGACGGGATAAATAAAGAAAATAATAACGAACCGAATTCCTCGCGATTCGACAATTGAATACATCGATGTGGCAATATAATCGTTATACGATTTACTCGGAATAATCCGAGTCCTGTACACGCATTCGCGCAATAATTTTGTCGTCATCGTCCGTGGGAGAGGGCATCAAAATAATAATATCACATTAGAAATGATCGAGGTTTATAATGTTGAAATTGTTTGAAATCGGGGATAATGACGATCGAGACGGAGTTTACTTAGCCGACGCGATTAGAAATTACAGAACTATAAATAGAATTGACCGAAAACCAATATCAATTTAATAATATTTAATGTTAAGTATTTATTATATAATATGTATACTCTAATACTTATAATATTTTTCCCTAGCTCCTTTTTTTTTAGATTTGGGGGGACCTTGTATCCACGCCTGGGTGCCGCTCGTTCGATTTCGCAAACAACACACATAACATACACCCTGGTCGGCCAGTAGGTGGAGCACGACGATTTACGGTACACGCATTTATTTGGCGGTGCGTTCCGTCCGTCCGAATCTCCCGTACGCATTGCAGACCGCACGAAAAGAAAGGAAATGAAAGAAAACAAGAGATATTCGACTTTGCAAGCGACGAGAGCGGCACGCACGAGTAGTGTTATTCTCCCGGAAAATGTCGTTATAAATTTTTATTTATTTATTTATTATTTTTTTCATTTATCCGTCGACACGTCCTACTTCTCTCGCGTCGTCCGCCTTTACTCGAGCCACTCGATCGTTACGCGTCGATTGTCTCACGCATTTTACGAACTCGTCCGCTCCCATTGACGTATACGCGTAATGCGCGAAACAAAAAAACGTGCGCGTATGACCGTACTGCACCGCAGCAGACGAATCATCGTCACCTGCACCGTGATGGGGCGAGGGAGAAGTGTACTGTGCTGCAGATTTTACGACGCCATGTGTTCGTTGTATGCGCAGTGCGCAGTGGCTCTGAAGGGTGCGATAGTTGTACGCACGCACACGCACACGCACTTGTATATATACACGAACGACAATACGGCCGAATATCGCACGCGGTCGCGTATTTAATAAAATATAAAAAAAAAAAAAAAAACGTTTCGTATACGCCCCGCACACGCCCGGCCGATCCTGCGCGATTGTCGTTCGATTGCGATTTAATGTGCTCGCGAACCGTTGTCGTCGGGTGCGGCGCTATTATCATCTAATTTCACGGGCGTCACAACCGTGTCCCCCGGCTGCTGGACAGCACTTCCGGACGGACCCAGTGTCCACCGGCGATGATGAAAATCGTAGATTTTTCGACGGACTCGTGGCCAGCGTCCATTCTTGCTCCCAATTTATCGGGGACGGGCCAATTGAAAAATGGCAGTTGAAATGAACGTATTATTATTATTATTACATAATAAAGTATATGAATATAATAAACGGAAAATCTTTAATATTTCTCTAAAGGATTCTTTTCAAAGATTTCAACGGGTGCTCGAACCCTCGGCTACATAGCGTCTATATGTGTATATATATACATATATATCCGGTACGTTAGAGCAGATATTATAATTGTAGTTCCGATTTTTTTTTTTTTTTGATCACACCTCGTGTAAATGTCGCGTTTTACGTTTTATTATTATTATTCTATCGTACACGCCCGCGATCCGTATTAACGCACTCACTAAACGGCGTGTTTTTTTTTTTTTGTATTCCGGTGTGTGTGTAAAACCGTTTAATTTGCAAACTCACGATCTTAACTGGAAAAAAAAACTGGGGGAAAAAAAAACTGGTTTCCAGCGTTAATATAGTAATAATAATTTGTCGTCGTAGCTGTACGAATACGGTATCTCATCTGCGGCTACGGTATATGGACGCAGATATTGTAACGTATTATGCAACTGTCGGGAAACCTTAAATATTTATGAAGAGTGGGTGTTTTCTCACGTCACAATCGTCCGGGAGAGGGAAAAAAACCACAGCTATAATGCGTTTGTCGCCGAGTCTCCTATGGGTGATACGGTATATTTTTGTTTTCACAATCGTTCGAGATGACGAGGAAAAAAGAACCGTGACTTTTCGAAATTCGAAAATAGGCATCGCGTTTTTTTTTCGTTTTTTTTTTTTTTCATTTTTTGTACGCGTCCCGCAATGCGTATGTGGTCGTCATGCGCAGAGGTGTAACGTCGTGAAGAAAATTGTTTTTTGAAAGTATATACACCAAGCCGTCAAGCGCCGAAACACGAACAATTTAATAGAATACAAAAACACGTTTTTCCCAATGTCGCCTGCAGGGACGTGTCGATATAAAAGTAATTTTTAAATCAAACTCTTTTAAAGTAGGTAGTGTGTACGTAAATATAGCGTGCGATTCAGCTATCAACATCGTAAACTATAACGGTCGGCGTAAACACGGCGAAATCATTTAATTCAATTTCGAAAATTAAATTAAATTCGCTTTCGCTCTGTACGCGATTCGAGTACGCGCGGCGTACCCGTGATTTTCTGTTTTTTTTTTGTAAAAATGCCCTTCGAAATCGAAATCGCAAATTCACCGAGACACGCGAGAACACCGCCACATCACACGATTGCGCGCGACGTTGCGACGGCGTATAACGTCGTTGCAGGTGCGACTCCTAGCTCCCCGCGCGCGTCGTTTCTGATCGTATTCAATGGCCTCACAGTACGCGATCCGATACCGAGTTATTATATTTTTTTTCCATATCATTGTCGCTCCGGGCGTTACATTACTGCGCAGAACTGTTTCCTCTCCTGCGATGAAATCACGGTCGAAAATGAATTACCGCGTTGCCCGAGACGGGGTCATGTACGGTTTTAAACAGGACGGTGGTGAAATACGATTTCCGGAATCGCGGGTTGTAGGAGGGCGAGCCGAGCGGTATTCACCGTAACGGTAACAACGTGCGATAATCGCTGCGTGTACAATGGGAGGACGTGTCACTGATCGGTGGAAAAACGGCGTTTCACAAAAACCGTGAAATTGTGCGATTTCAAACGGACAATCGTCACTGGCCCGAGAGAATATACGACGGACGCTGCAGCCGTGGGCACCGGATTTTCTCTTAGAATTATTCATTTTCTCTTTGACCGCGTGAAATGAAAAATTGAAAATATTGAACAGTAACAGTAAACGATTTGAAATATTGCACGGTGTTCGCTATCGCGTTTAATTTCGCGTAAATAAAATATAATATTAACACGCCGAGGAGAGGACAACGACTAGCGGTCCGAATGCAAAACGACATTTGACAAATCATACTCCGAATGAATTTCATTTACAATGAAAAGTTTTAGTTTTACAATTCGTTTATGTTCTCGATCACCAGCTAGCCTGTATGATATACAATTGAAATGCATTTGATAAAATATGAACGCGCGTCCGAAGAGTTTAATTTTCGGAGTAAACAATAACCTATACGAGTTTTTCGAGGACCTCGTCTTCTACGTATACGACCAACTGTGTATTATATATATATATACACGCAATGACTGTGTGTGTGTGTGTGTAAAACATATAAAGTACAAAATAATAAAATTACTTTTCACGTAACGGCGAACACGTCGCGTTCCAATACAAATTTAATTTTAAAGAATTTTTCTTTAATCACACGCGTATTGTAATGCGTGAGGTATTATTGCGTGCGAGAGAAAGAAAGAAAGAAAGGAGGAAAAAAGGAAAAAACTTAAATCGAATACAACGAACACCGCCGCCGACCGAGGCAGTCGAAATCCGATCTACTCATTGTGAACGCACGATTTCCGAGAAGTCGTATACGAGCCACACACGTACGACGAGACCGAGTGCTGACGACAACGCGGTACACGATCACGGCCGTCGAAAGATTATCTGGGAAAACGAACAGATTCTTTTTTTTTAAATTCCGTCCAGCCGACTTTTCCCGGAGAAAAGATGAAAAAAAAAAAAATGTATTTCGCGTTTTTTCGCTCGAACGCCCGGTGGTGTGACAACGCCGCGGCCGTTCTCTCGTTCTGCACGTCACGTATTATTCAATACACATTTTTCGCGTGGCGATTCTCCCCCTCGCCTCGCACGCTGCACACCGCAGTCACTGGAAACCCGCGACGACGCGGTGTATTTTTTTTTTTACGAATTTCCACGTCGTCCGTTCGGACGGACGTCCGACAGGCATATACACGAAATACGTAAAACGGAGACGCTTTAAGAGCCGAAGAGAGCGGTTAATACGATAAAATTTCTCAGACGGCGTGGCGGAGGCGGGGGTTAAACGAAAAATCACTATAATCGTTTGGCGTACGTTAAATAGACGTTGTCGGATCTTTAAAGACGAGCGGGAAGTGCGCGGTAATAAAAAAAAGAAAAACATTATTTTTACGTTGTTGTTGTTGTTGTTGTGCAGGAGAACGCGCCACGAGATGTCTCGATGGTTATTCACCTTTCCTCCGCGCCTTTCCGCGAACACAAAACGGACGGGCCCGGGTGCGCGTCACTCGCCGCGGCACGGTCGGCGTTTCTCTACAAGAGAATATTTCTCTTCTCCTCTCTCCGACGCCTACACGCAACAGTTGTGGCCGGGGCCGTGTAGAGAAATTCTCAAGGTAAATAGAGCTCGTAAGCCGTCGCCGTCGTCGTCGGGCCCATCTGCAGCAGCAGCAGCAGGACGTGGTCGACCGAGACCCGTGAACGACCGGCGCGACGCGGCCGACGTTCTTCTCTGTTATTTTATGTATTACGTGTACGCGCAGACGAAACCAGTTCCCTATATCATTATATATATATATCTACCTCGACGATATTATATATATATATATTTTTATTATTATTATTATGTAGGTAGAGGCATACCAACGACGGTATGCGTTTCTCGGTATACACATACACACGCACATAGCTCGTATACAATATACAAAGGATTCCCAAAACGCTGGGAGCCGGTTAGCGCGGTAATCTTGAAAAATGATCTTCTGTGAATAACGACCGACCGATATATACATATATTGTTATACGAGGTGAATGAATGGCGATGATAATAATAATAATAATAATAAGAGCCGGTGGTGTTGCGGATGTCGCTTATGAAGTGAAATAACGTTATAGGGTTTTGTCAAGTTATCGGAAACTCGAAAGCAATCCGATGAGACGCGATTCCGAGCGGAGCTTCGGCGTGTAATAGTGCCACTTTGTGGCCAAATCTAAAGTGGCGAGGAAAAAAAATAAAAATATTGTCGTTTGAGTTGTCATGATTTTTTTGAATACAATTCGAGTAACGTGTAGGATTTGTTAAAATGTTTTAGCTCTTAAAACCGAAAATTACATCTTACGCATGACACTTGACGTTTAACAATTGTTATAAATAGTCCGAAATCGGAAATGGATTTTTTTCTTTTTTCTTTTTAACGTTTCCGTAGTTTTTCCAACATTCCAACGTAATTATTTCGGTAGATTTTTTCGTGTCGTATTTGAAGAAAAAACTATTGAGAAAATAGTCTTTCTTCCGATTGTCGGGTTGTTTTGAATTACGCAGATGGGTAACTGTGAATTAGATCGGAAAACGTTTCGTAACGAAATCATTCTTTCTAGTCGAAAATTCGTATGCGGGAAAAAAATACCATTATGAAACCAATAGATACACAAATAGAAAAAAAAATACGCAGGTACCGATAATACGTATACGTATTATTATTTTTAAACAAACATTTGCACCAGGAAGGGTGAAAAGATGAGATTTTTTACGATTTATAATATCACAGAGTTCCGACTGCGCGGTATTACGAATTAATAGTCGATACTCAATAGTCAATTGTGATGTTAACATGGAAAAAGTAAAATAAAAAAATACTGCTCTCTGGACAATTGTCGCGGTCGTGCAGAAGAAAATATTGCTATAACAATATATTCATAACGACTATCTGATTAAATACTAATCATATTGTGTTTACACGTTGGAATTAAATTTGAAATAAATCGATAAAATTCGATTTCGATGCGATTGGGGGGAGGAAAAAATACCGTCAATCTGCGCACACGTTGAGTAATTTCGGCATGTAAATATTTTATGCACGATTAACTAAACAAGACATTTGGAATACAGTGGTCGTCATAAATTATTCGAATGATATACGATATGTTTTGAAAATATTATAACGTTTATTTTATAAATACTTTTTAAACATTTTTTTTTTATATTATTATTCACGATTAAACCCCAGGCGACCGTGCGCAATTCGTATAATAAACAATAGTGTAATATTAAAATTATTTTTTTTTTTTTTTTTTTTTTTGCACTTAATTCGTGTTGCGAACAATTAATACTTAAACTACTATGAAACTGCGAACCGGCCAAAAATTTATTAAATATAAATAAACACGTTTGTACATATATTATTCCGTTGTTCGAGTATAAAACAATCGTATGCATATAATATTATTTTGTTTTTTAAATATCGAGAGAATATGTATATAAGTGTATAATAATTAGGAATTTATAAAAAAATATTCTTTGAATAAGAGTAGAAAATGTGTTTTTTTTACACTTTTTTTTCCAATGTTAAACGTACACGCAAACTCTTTATTATTTGAAAACAAAACGTATTGTAATTAATTAGAATGAAAAATTATACGAGTGTGTATTCGGTAAACAAAAATTGTTTTCGAAAATATATTGTTCTACAAACCACTGATTACTGCAGTATTAATTTTGAGAATTAATTTCTGTATACAATAACGTAAAAACGTTTTTAACTCTTTCATTTGTTTAAATTTAATCCGATAAGATTAAATGTGTATGTGTAGGTTACTCGAAATTGTAGATTAAATACGAATTTATTACATTTCAAACATTTCTCACTCCGCGTAGAACGGTTTGATTTACATGCGTATATATAAATTGTTATTGTTCGAAAAAAAAAAAATATTAATCCAACGCAATTTTAATAAAACGATTTTTTTTTTTATTTATTTTCCGCGGATCGTTTGAAATTCTACATTAGAATTTTGTACCGATTATTATTATTATTTTTTTTTAATCACTAATTTCATCTATTCGTCATTACGTCATTACGAAAAAAATTATTTCGCGTGTAAAAATGCCAGTACGTATATTATATTAATAGCCGTTCGAATGATTTCAATTTGTTATAATATTATAAATACGGATAATTAATTTCTAATCGATTATATTATTATTATACGCGAATCGTTTGAAACGGAAAGAAATAATCGTGGACATTATATTACACTGTTTTTGAATCGATTGCGGTTAAATGTCAATTTTTCAAAGACAAATATCTATTTTCGCTGACTATAATATTATGATCGTATTCGACTGTTTCCCCAAAACCGCGTGTACTGCGACGCGCACGCTTCACGCTGCAGTACGCAGAATATTAACAAACGTTTGTAATTACGAAATTCGAAAAGTATTAGTTATTGAGAGTACGTTAGCTAATAGAATTTCGGCTATTGTTCAAAAACGATTTATAGGTTTTGTGCAAATAATGTACTTGACGTTTATTCCGACCGAATCGATTTCTATCATTTCACTAGTGTCCGTATAAATAAATAAATAAATAAAACGTTGTGTGAATAAGAGCAAAAGAAAATTATCCCGAAAAGCCTACAGCCTCGCTCACACAAAACATTAATATAAAATTTTTTTGAATTTAATTATATAATACGCGCGTGGTTGGTTCCCGGCGCTCGCGGTTTGAACGATTCTCTTTTACTTCAAAAAAAAAAAAACGCCGCCGTCGCCGTTTCTATTATTAAAATATTTAATGAACCGTAAAATGTATTTTATTGCCGATGATGTGTACGCGTATAATGGTATATTTTTATTGTTTATGGTTTTACGACGATGCGATTTTTATTCTCGTCCGTAACAATTTCTCAAACAGTAAAACAATTCCCAAAAGTGATTTGCGTACACAAGTGACTCCTCCGACTACGATTTGGAATTCTATGCGGTCAGCGCAAGATCGTGGATATTTAAAGGGCAATGGCGCGCGTGCAATTCTCGATTGGAAACCCGAAACCGTTTAGGCACTGAAGCGTCGTACTCAACGGAGTAGTGTTTGTTGAAATCGTCGTGTAGTTATATGCACGTGCGCCTAACGGGATAGAAATTAATGTGGATTCAATCCTGTTATACGAATAGTTTTTTTTTTTTTTTTTATTATTATTAAATATTTTATTGGAAACCACGGAAACGGTGTACGTAAATGGACTCCGAATTAAAAAAAAAAAAAAAAAAAATTCAATTTCAAACAGAAAAACTCGTGGGATTCAATAGTGTGTGTAAGCGAATCAATCGAAAGTTGATGTTGTTAACGAAGCAAGCGCGTATACGTTGCGCGTGCGCGTTACAATAATGTAAAACGGAGGATTTTGTTTAGTTTTTCGGTCTTTTTTTTTAATCTTCTTCTAAAATTGCCGTCGTACATATACTCGTAGTATATATGGAACGTATTAAAAAAAGACGAGGGGTTATTTTCCAGTGTCTTTTGTAATTAAATTGTTCTCAAAACGTGGTTTTTCGCGCGTGCGTGCGTGTGTCTTTTTCTTTATCCGCCGCAATACACACGCGTGTACTGAACTGCACAGGAAGACACTTGCAGCGCGGGTGTTCGGTTACAGCTGTTGTTGTTGCGGCGCGCGCGTTTTGTGGGGATCGTCGTCATCATCTCTCGGAAACGGAAGCGGCGACTCTTAGCCGGGCCCGCGTGAATGGCGACCGAATGCGCGCGCGAAGAAAGCAGCAGCCACTCGAGGAGACACAAAAAAAGAAAAAAAAAAACAACCGGAAGCCTAACGGTCGAGACTTCGGTTGAAAATCCAACGACGAGTCCCGTGGATACGTTATACAAATAATAATAATAATTATTTACTTGAAAAATATTTATTATTATTATTATTGCACACGCGTCGTTTACAGTAATTTATTGCGGTTGGGAAACGGCGAGAAAATAGGAGCGAAATAAACCGTTGGAATCAACGAGAATGCGCATCAACGACGACGAGTTCCTCAAATCTCAAAACCCGATATCGTTATCGGGACTAGCGTATTCATTAATTTCTTTTTTTCCATACCGTTTCCATTCGGTTCTCATATCGCCATTTTACATTGTATGTATCTGCTGCTCTCTCCACGCGTGCTGCCCTCCGTGTTCGGAATTTCATCACATTTTCCACCGCGCGCTCATCGCTCTCCTCTTCGGACCGCGAATTCTTCGTAAAAAACCGTTGGTTCGCTTCCGTCCGATTTAGCCGACACACCACAAACGACGTATGTTATGTCGCGTCTTATATATATATATAACATTCTTTCTCAAAGTGGGCGATAACGCCTCCTTGTGGGCGTTAGTGGCCTTCAGGGGGGGCAGTAAAAGGCCCAAAGAAGTTTGGGGGGACATTGAAGCGGTCTGGGGAGTGATAGCTGATTAAAAAAAGCGAAAAATTATGTGATCCCGCAACTTTACCCTGGATTATGGTCGATTGTTCAAAGATATCTAATAGCGTTTCCATCATAGTATTTGTCCGAACGTGGATTTAGTGCTATAACAACACTAATAACTAAAAAAAAAAAAAAATCTGCTGCTTGTTACCGAACGTGGCGACTTACGACTGTATTTAAGTAAATTCGAGCCTGATATAAAAAAAAACTGGTTAAACTACACCAGGTTCATCCGTCGCATTAAGTAAGCTCGATAAATTTTAATTCAAAGATTTGTTTAAATTTTAATGAAAACAATACATTGAAATTCGATTAAGTATGCGTTTCAATTGCTCTTATTAAAAATGCTCCTTTAAAATGTAAGTTTGAACTCTGAAATAGAATATGGCATGTTTAAATACAATAATTGTAATAACTGTTTAAAGATAAACAACAATTGGTAAGTTTAAAAATTTTAGGGGGGGGGGCGTTAAAAAAATTTTGATTGTCAAAGTGGGGCGGTGTATGAAATATGTTTGAGAACCTATGATATATAATAATCTTATTGTCTTTTAGAACGTAATTTTCTAGATTTAAACAATGTCGTATTGGACAAACGGATAACGTTCTTTTCCCGTTGTAACTATATATTATATAGCTTGTAGAAATACTATTATTACACGAGACACGTCAACGGCAAATCGTCGTGTTAATTCTTTTTCTTTACTTTTAGACCGACGACTATACAATACACTAACCCGTTTCGTGAAAATATTACTTTTTGTTGTAGGTACTAGTGTATATTTTTTAATAAGATCGGTTTGAGATTATTATTATTATTATTATAAAAAAATAAAAGAAATCGTAATAATATTAATGATAAATAATATGGCCGATAAAAACGAACGCGAAAAATTATAAATAATTGCTCGGCGATTAATACAACGTCGTTTACCCCCCTCCCCATCCGTAATTATTGTTTATGCGACGTACGTATGCAAAAATAATAATTAATCGATACCGATTAAGACGTACACCTCGTGTATAATAATTGTTGAAACACGATAAATGCGCTCTCTGCATTGATAACAACGCGTTTCATACGTCAATATAATTCGTTCATTTTTCCATTGGTTTTATTGTGTTTATTCGATTACCACGAGCGTATTTCTTTTCGATCGGTAAGTCGTTTTATCGTTTTTGACACTACGCGCGTGTGTATACACAGAAGACTTGTAAAATTAAATGCTTGTTGCGCTAGGTCACAAAAATGTGTTAGAAACGATACTACAGCTTAACAGAGCCCATACTAGTGTCACAAAAGACAGTTTAAAATTTTTAAATACAAATTAAAAAAAAAAAAGATAGCTAACAGCGGATATTGTAAATATTACTTAAGCGAATCGATTAGAATTTTAGAGTTTTGTTATTACTGTAAATGTTGAAAGCAATCGTTGCATTAAACAAAACGGTTACGGGTGTAATATTAATTATTATTATTATTATTATTATTATTAATACAATAGTGAATTTTCACAAAATCGCGTTTTTGATAAATTTTTTTTTGCACTTGGACCTCGTTTGAAATCTATTGAGAAAGTAAAAAAAAAAAAAATTGACCTTCCTGTATAATAAAGTATCATCACAGTGAAATTTCCTATCAAAATACGTTTTGTCAAGAAAAATATATAACGGTAACAAAAAAAAAAAAAAAACGTACATACTCGAAAGTAACGCGTAGAAATAATGTAGTGTAAAATTAAAAACCAAAATTCACCACTATTATGTCACGAATAGCCCAAAATCTAATAATTACTATAAATAGCCCAAAATTGAAAGAAGTTTTTTTTTTTTTTACTCATTTATAGCGTAAGTCTTATTGTAAATTTCAAGGCTCTAGGACCTAGGATTTTCATTTTCGAAATGTTGGAATAAAAAAAAAAATTTTTTTTTGACGAAATCGCGTTTTTAACCGTAATCTTTCGGTAGTTTTTCTATCTGATTGCGCTAAAGAACTATTGAGAAAATGGTGAAACGACCGTTTATAAAAAGTACTGCCGGGAAAATTCGCTGTCGGAAAATGGGTACGACGCGTGCCGTAACGATCGGAGGTACTCGTAAATTCGTACACAAAAAAATAAACGTCGTAAATAGCTTCTTCTGATCGCTCGAAATCTGTGATAACAATAACGCGTATTTAAAAAAAAAAAAAAAAAACGTTACAGGATTTATTTTATTATTTATGCATATGACACTCGGTATGGGGGGGAGGAAAAAAAATTAAATTTAAAATTTAATTTAACAACAATAAGAGATAGGTATATGTATAAAATATAAGATAAAATTAAACAAAGATAAACAAAATTAAGCAGAACAAACTAAAATGTTTTATAGAATATTTCCTTCAAACTTAGTTGTTAGAGTCGGACATCAAGTTCCTCTAGCCATTTGGTCGCCGTTGATCCACAATCATGCAGTTTTGCTACTCCTCCTTCAAATCTTGTTCTTCGGCATTCCTCAACGATATGATTTACAGGATAAATTAACTGTGCAATGTTCTTTGCACATAGTAGTCAAGGGAGGAGGGGGTATTCGACTATTACTTGGGAGGGTGGGCGATCAATCGTTATTTTAAACGGTATATAATATTTAGTATAGTTCACATCACGATCGCCACGGGAGGAAAAACGTACGGTAAGAGAACTCGAGGAAGACCGCGTAAATCATCCTTCTTTGGAGAAGAATCTTTTTTTTCGTACGTTTTAACTGTTGCCGAGAACTCGAGAAGACCCGGCGCCACCAAGTGTTAGACGCCCACGAACGGTTACGACGACGATGCATTTAGAACGATATAATATTATACGAGATATAAGACGTAATACGAAAATCATATTCGAATATATATATATATATATTATATATACTCGTATGTTTTTTTTAAACTTATGTACCGCGCACGACATAAGCGTGTTTTATCGTGTATAAATAGTTATGATTATCAGCCATTATAATAGATACGGAATACCGCGGAGACGGACGCGCACACGTGTCTCGGCGTTCGTTTAAACCGGCACGTTTATATATATATATATTATATATGTATATATAAAAAAAACCGCCCTAGGCCTGCACAATAAATTACTTCTATTTGTCGTCTTTTTCAAAAAAAAATAAAAACTTCGTTGGTTTATTTTTTTTTTTTATACGTATAATACGTATGTGGGCACGTTTTTTTTTTACCGTGTATTTTGTTTCGTATACGCGTACGTAAATGTTATTTTCTCTTCCGTAAGAGTTTTCTTATCGGTCGCGTTTACCACCGCCGTATTACTACTATAACAGGGGCGACTTTAATGGACGAGCGCGACGGATGGCGTCACCACCACAACTGTTATAAAATATTTACGCGCGGCAATTGTTGGGAAACGAAATGAACTCGACGAAACGCGTTGTGTCTCAATTCTTTCCGTTAAAAAAAAAAAAAACACGCACGCACGCACACATCACATTATTTACTGTGAATTACATTTTCCGTACGGTAATGCGCACAGCGCGTTATTAGTATTCGCGAAACGGTGCCGTGTTTTTTGTTTCTTTACGACTGCGTTCTTTGGAACGGTACACACTCGGCACGGCGAACGTGCGCACGCGGCCCAAGTCTTCCACTTGTACACCGCCGTTGACTGTCTACGTCTCGAACGCGATGTGCCCGTGTCTTACGGGGGCCTCGTTACACCAACAACAACGAAAATACTAATAATAATAATAATAATAATAATAATAATATACAAATATGTAACGAATACCGCTGGTACAACGCGATTCGTTTATAATCCGTGCTCGTTTTTCCGCCGCCGCCGTGACGGGTAAAACACCGGCTGGCAGAAAAAGAAAAAAAAAACCCGCTGCAGCCCGGGTCGACGTTTATTATTATTATTATTATTATTATTATTACAATAAATATAATATTATATTGTATAGAATGTGATATTATATGATAGTTTAAAAAACGACATTTCGCATTTCACCGCGCGTTATTGTTAAAACGGTCCGGTTAATACGCCGCGGTACGGGTGGTACGCGTAGTAAATACGGTCGTAAAAGAGCGAATGGCGCGCGCGCGGTCATCGTTGAAGTCCGGCAACGTCGGCGGAACACCCGCGCGGTGGGTCCGATGTGGTCACCGCCGGAGAGCCGTCTCGGGGGGGGAGGGGGGGGGAGGCGCGGGTTTCGTCAAAGAGAGACGAAAAAGAGAAAAGAAAAAAAGGGGGAAAGAAAAAAAAAATGCGCGCCCGTTTTCGCGGTAATTCTTCGCACTCGGTAGTGCGCGCACGCACGCCACGATGGAATGTCCGCGTTATACGACCGAGGTATATATGGACGGGGCGGAAAGGTACGGTATACGCGTCGTGGTAACCTGTCCGACGGCGCTATCCGGCGCGGCGATCATCGTCGTCGTCGTCATCCCCGGCAGACACACACACACACAGACCGCAGCAGCACGCGTTAACGGACTCGTCTCTTACGTGCACCGCGGGTGGGCGGGGGCTCGCGGCGTCTGAGGTCATGCCAATGCCGCTGCACAGTGCGACGCGGCGATTACGCCACGGTCTCCTCACGCAACAATACGAAGAGAAAAACATTACGAGAAATCGGAATTTACCATTGTACAACAGGTCTTATGTGTGCGAGTAGCGTGTAACAGCAGCGGCGCGCACGCGGGAGGGATGTATTCATCCCCGTTTCCGTTAACCCCTTTGTTTCCCCTCCCTCGTCCCCGGATCAAAGTGTTTCTTCGGTAATTTCTTGATTTCGTAAACAATCGCTCCTCAGCGGTCGGTGATGGTCACGCGGCTGTTTGTTACCACTGAACGCGTAGCACGCGCGCGAGCGTAATCCTATTTACGATACGCGGGACCAACATTCAACGTAAACGTAGAGCGAATAACATACTATTATTGAAGAATTATTTCCGGTTATTGTTATTTGCCATTGGTCTTAACGATGATGTTTATTTATCTCATTTTTTTTCTGTGCCTAGAAATTTTCGACCAGAAATAACACTCGGATGATCTCCTCGTGCATTACGACGTTTCGATAATAACAAATTGTATCTAGTTGGATAAATTTTGTTAAAAAAAAAAAAAAAAAATGAAAATCCGCCCTGCAACGTATCGTATTGCCGTTTGTTTGTCGTTAATTCATTTGTTAATTTCCACGTTAGATATTCATTCCTATCTAAGATTTAATCAATATTATCATTTTTTTTTTTTTTTTTTTTTTAGTTGTGTTTTTGTAACCTTAGCCGATACACACGCGTCAAATAATAATAATAATAATAATAATAATAATAATCGAACATTATATTTTGTATTTAAACATTATATCACACAGTCGTATGTGTCTGGTATTGCGTCCATTGTACACGTCGTAATAGAATAGAATTTGTCCATTACCCGAGAACGCGTCGCGCCCGTGTTATAATAAAACAATATTATAACAACAGTATATTCTCTTCGGGAACGGCTCCGAACGCTAGTAAAATAATTTTGTTTTTGTCACTCGTTCGTACGTATGCATTTCAATGTCAATCGCCATCGATCGGCGTTTGGTTTTCACCCGTCCGTCGTGCGCTACATTCGTGTAGGTACGCGCGATTCGTAATAATATTTTATTTTCATACGCGGCGGATGATATTGTGCGCGCGCGCGCGGAGAAAATGACCGATGAAGGCCGACCGTGAGTCGAGACTAATGAACGGACAAAAGGATACGTTTTGTAATATTGTGTTTTGCACCGGGATAGGCGAGAACGGAACGCGCGTTTTTGTCGGGAAAAAATAATAATAATAATAATAATAATAATAATAATAATAATAATAATAATAGCAGCAGTAATAATCGTCGCGGCGTGGCGTTCGCGCGTATAGGGATAATCGGCGGCAAACGAACTGTTGACGACGGTTTAATTTTTATTGTATTCCGGGGACTAAATGGAGCACAGATGGCACGGCAACGCGCAGCAGACGGATTTTCAGGTCTCGATTTGAGAACCGGTCAATATATTTGTCCAGCTGGCTAACGCGAAACGGAGGCTTTGATTTTTTTTTCCCTCACGATACGCGGCCGTCGTACACAGTAGTCCGTTTTTTAAATAATAATAATAATAATAATATTAATAATAATAATAATCTTATTAAACGAGTCGTCCGCTAAGCGTAATAATATTGCGATATTGGCCGGGTTTAACGCGTATGAGTATTAACATTTTAATATACAAACCTTATGAGAGAAAAGCTGTTGTATATATATATATAGGGAAAAGATTTCTATTTTTAAATAAATATTGGAAACTTATCACGAGTAAGTTTCGCGAAATGTAATGCACATTTTATTTTTAATATTATTAAATATAGATATATCTTATGTTACTATTTCATAACGTAGATATCTACTTGTGTATTATAACATTTGTGCAAACACGTGTGAAACGTTCGATATTATTATTCTCAATTGATTGTTGGGATTCTGCAGGCCTGACTATTGTTTTATATAAATTTTTACGAATTCTTTTACGCGAAATACATCGTCTCGTGTGGTGAGCGACTGGTAGAAAGACCATCCCCCCCGTTTTTCGAATTCCGTATCATGTCCATTCGGTGCACCTACTACCGTATAGTATATGTATTTAAATAATTTAAATGCGCCTAAAGCGCTAGGAACGAAAGCGCCGAAAGCCGGCGTTCGAATATGAATTATGTATCGTCCAATACCGTTAAGGAAATGTTGAGATCGATCATGTTTGCCACTTAACAAAGATATTAATGGATGGATTTAACGTTCTTCTACTAGGCATGACGACTAACAGACAGGTGGCTACTTGTTAATTAAACTAAACCAAAAAACAAAAAAAATTAAACTCACTAAAAACAGAATTTTGGAAACCATGTGATACAAATTGTATTACGAATTGTTTGTCTGTTATATAATAATTATTGGTTCGTATATTACTTTACATACGTTTCAGGGTAGGTTCAACCGTTTGAAACATTAGCCCGGCGAACACTATAATTTTATTTATATGTATAGATTAAAATCCGTTCACTGGTTATAATAAATGGCGCAGTCTCTTATCTTTTCGCTAACACTGCGGTGCAACGATTACACATTTTGAGTACATGTTTTAATTCCGATTTTCCGTATACGCGTGTAATATATTATTATAACATTTAGTGTTATATACGACGCTGTTGCAGTGTTATTACGAACATTTTGTTTGATTAACTTCCGGTAGTCATAGTTACCAAACGTAGCTGAAATAAATTATACGCGTCTCTTGTATTTGGGGAGTTTTTTTTTTTGGTAAACCTCTTTAAAATCCTATTAACGAAGTGCTGACTTAGCGAGTATGTTCGAAATAATTATTTATTTTATACATAAGTAGCGTTGTTATCAGGTAAACAGCGTTCGTTTAAAACGTATAATGTTATCATAATAACAATTACCCTCATATTATTATTATTATTATTGTTGTTATTATTATTATTGTAGTATTATTACTAAAGGTGTTTTGATAAGCAACAGAAATGTTACATATCGTTTTCCAACATTATCGGTCTGCTATTAATATGTGTCACGCTCCAATCAGTGTAGTGGAGGCTGAGTGGACTGCAGCCGCCCGCCCAGGGCCCCAACACTTTTGTAATTATTTTATTTTTACTCACAGATAATAATAAATAACGAAATTTATTTTTCTGTTTAAAATTAAATTTTCATCGAACAAATAGATACAAAATGTAATTGAAGATTTTTTGAATCGAAAAAAAGTTGTGGACATTTAACTTTAATTATTACTCATACGTATGATAGATTTCACGTTCAATTCATTTGCACAAATTTTTTACCAATTTGTGTTTTTGTAACACAATTCCACAATAGGATATTACTCGCCCGTTCTGATTGTTTTTATTAATTTTAAACAAGCAGATAGTATGGATACTGCACAGACAATATTGAATGTTATTTAATAAGCAAAACGCGTACGTTAATGCGGTTTGCTTCACTTGATATTTTGTCGACACAATCGGGTTTTCGTGAGTGCGACCGGCAATTTTCCAAATAATTCCGATTGAATCGTATTTTTAAAGCACTGTACTGTTTTGTAAGGAATTCCTATAAGACAGCGCGCAGTAGTCTTATTCCGCAACGACGCCAGCCCGTTTATTCGACGAATATCAATTGCAAAAAGGGTGGAGGACGATTCAGATTTTTTTTTTTTTTGCTCGTATCTCTAGAACAGAAGAACACGGTAAGTTGTCCGGTTGACGAATTCGGCAAAACGAAAATAATCCATGGAAATTTGTCCGGTCCACGACGAATCGAGCATTTCCACCGGGGGGAGGTTCGCGCAACGTGTATTGACAATTGTTCATCGACGTTTCGAACATCGTACGGTTTCCTCGTACATATAATAATAACGGAAGACATTAATACGGGCGTGCTCTTCTGTTTCACACGGCGTTGACTGAACACAATACACTCCAAAACATGTATACGACTTTTCGAAAAGCCGAGCGTGATATTTGTACACGTATTCCAATCCCTCCGTACACTCGCAAAGGTTTCTCCCGTATACGTGACAGAGGGTTCCCGTTTCCGAGGGTGACGGAGACATCACGAGGTTTACACAAACAGCAAAAAAAAAAAAAAAAAAAAACGTTAATTTTTAATTTTATTATTATTTTTTTTTTTCACCGGGAATTTCGTTGAAACCCAATCATTCCCCTCTGTGTTGACTCTTACGCGCCCGCCTATGGTTTCCCAGCATCGTGAGCGTAGTACGGCTTCTAGTCGTCTGTCACAGAAATACAATTTTAACGAATAACGGTGGAAACGACCCGTGCGCCCGCCCACGTAATGTCACCACCTCGTGTAAACGGTACGTGTGTACGTACGCGTGCGGCAGAACGAGACGTTAACGAACGGTGGTCGTGCGAAAACGAATAAGCAGATACAGGCTGCTTTTTTTTTTTTACTATTATTATTATAATTATTATTATTATAATTATCGTCACCATCACGAGGCGACGCGATTAGTAGGGGATTAGACGAAACGCGTGTTCCTAAGGGTTTAGCACACGTGCGATGAAACAATTTTCAAAGATATATTTTTTTAACGTAATAGAGCGTGTTCTACGTGGACAATACAATATTGTCTTGGTAATACGGTCTGTGCACGTATAATCTCGTCGGGATCAAACGTCCAATGAGTCGACCGACTCCCGTACGTTTCTATATCGCCGCGGCATTGTTTTTACACATTGATTGTAATCCACTATGTTTGTCGACGAGGTTTTTTGATCACACATAATGTGACAATCAGATTGATGGCACGCGGCGATTTTCAGAAACTAACGCGTATACAATAGTAGTGAAGACGCGATTTTTTTTTTTTTTTTTTTTGGAGAGAACGGTTTCAAAGGGGGGGGGAAAAAAAGTATAATAACAAAAATATTTCATATGTTATTCGTTAAATTTGTATCCATCGAGTCGTTTTTAATGAAAAAAAAAAAAGAAAAAAAAATCCGATAACTACAAAACAAAGTCAAATCGCCAAAGAGTCGAATGGGATATATCTGAAACTCTTTTCGCATTCATCTTTATTGTATACGGTTTTTTTTGTACGAACAGTAGATTTTTCAAGAAACACGAGTAATACTCTACTCAGTTTAAGAAACTACGTATATCGAATTTGGTCTGCGAAAATTAACTCTGCAATTCAAGTGAAAATAAATTATTTCTTATTAGTTATTGTTTACATCTTGTATATACTCTTGAATACACATAATTGTAGTGCTCGGGATTCTGAATTTCGTATACTCATTGTAATATTGTTATGATTTGCACTGAAATTCGCCATTAATTTCACAATTAACGAATTATACGATTTCAACGTTTTAAATAGCAATACATTTTTTTCTTTTTTTTTGTTTGGGTTCACAGGAGGCGTGACGAAATTTATGCGAAATACCTATATAATTCTATCTATTGATTATTATTATTATTATTATTATTATTATTATTATTATTATTATTATTATATTTTGCTAAATAACATCGTAATGGGTATAATATTTTTAGAAAAAAATAATCCACTGTTTTTCGTCAAATAATAATATGAAGTGCATTTAAAAATAAATCTAATCCCTTCTCTGTTTATCGTTTCCTGTATACCGATCCCCATTATAATCATTGGTATTTTACACGTACGCCAATAACTCGACTGAAATAAAAATCGTATAATAATTTTGGCAATAATTATTGTTAAGATTTTATAATTTTCATTTCATAAAATAAAGAAAAATTATATCATAAATTGTTTTAAAAATAATAATAATAAAAATTATTATATAATATATTATAGAAAAATCAATAAGCTTATTAAAATTATTTAGATAAATGTTAATAAAAAAGTTTTTTATATTTCTAATCCTTTTTGATATTTTTCAAAATGTCAAAATCATTATTTGTCATTATATTTAACCATTTTAGTATATTTTTTACGGGCATTTTTATACATACATGTGATGTAAATACCTTACATTTTAATGGCGAAAATATTTTTATAAGTAATATAAACATATACCTGTAGAATGTGTAGAACGTTGTGTAATGCATATTATAAACTCATAGACAATTATTAGATTAAGATAATGCGCGTCTGTTCTTATTTAAAGAGAAATCTAGGAAAACAAATTTGTTTTATTCTATTATAATATAATGTTTTTGTAATAAATAATAGGTATGTTTATTATATAATTTACAGAGAAATATTTATCACACAAAACCAAATTATTTTGTATCTAATTTTACACTGTTGATACGCCGTCACATTATTTAATCTCACACATACACATAATATGTTGCAATCTACTTTATTGTTATTTATCGTAGGAGTCGATAATGTAAATTGAATTTACGAAATCAACCGAAAACAAAAATAAAGTAAAATCACCCTGTAGCCATTGAATAGTTTTTAAAGTGTTCCTACAGATGAGAAACTCTGTGTTTTACAACATAGACATGGTGTAAAAAAAAAAAAAAACTATATAAATTGAAAGTTGTATTAAATGTGTAAATAATAACTTATAAATATCAATAAATAATAAGCAAGAGGTTTTAAGAGAACGTATTTAATCAAAATATGGCACTGATAGTGTATTATGAAATGGTAATTATTATAATGTTGAGACCGAGCGTTTTTTTTTATAAAAAATCAAATTGTCTCAGCGAGTTGAAAGTCGATTTTAAAATTAATTTAGAGTACTAATCTTCTTCTTGGATATACAGATTTTTTTCTTACGCATTGAGTACATAATTGTAAAAATACTGCGATTCCAATAAAAATATTGTTACTATCACCAAATTTTCCATTTCATCACGTGATCAAGAAGTAAATCAAGAGAACATCACATCTGTCAATAAACGACATTTTATAATAAATTTTAAATAACGTTGTAAATTGTAAATTTAATATATATATAGAAATATTATATAATGTAATTTTTATAACAGCCATACGCATTATATAGAATATAATATTCGAAATTTTTTACTTCATTTACGCGCATTGCATCTAAATATCTTTATTATTATTATTATTATTATTGTTTTAGTTTTTACGTATCGCGAAATCACGCGACTGTATTTTAATGTAGTACAATAGTATGTTATATATACTATATACGCTTTCGGAATTCAATAAGACCGTTTGTAATTTTCCAGTGATTATAAGTGTATTTTAAGACGAATAATAATTAATTATTATGTAGATTTTAAATATTCGAAACAGTGGCGTATCGTCTTATAGGTATTAAGGATGCTGCAAATTTTCCGGGTCTCTTCTTAATTCAAGGCTTAAATACCTATTAGAAATTTCGAATAACGTAATATAAAATTTAACGTACTTATTTATAATTTCGATTAAAAATTTTTAATTATTTTAATCGATACGACAAAATATAAAATACTTTAACGACGATCTCCTCCTCCACATCCATACAAATATATTAGTGATGTTACGAAACGTTTGATTTTCGAACCGAAACGTGCCCGGGATGTTATTTGTCAATATTCAATACCGAACTAAATACAAATAGATTTGGTTCGAATATCCAAAATTGGAAAATGAAATTCAAACTGAATTTGTCAGAAAGAAGAAAAAAAAAAATTAACAGAGTTCGTTCTATTTGTTGTGTTTTTTATGGTTAAAAAGTAATTTTTCCCCCCGATCCGTAACAAAACGAGTTAACAATTAATATTTAAGGCCTGGTTGTTTTCGGTGTCTAAATTCGAAACATACTGTTGTCTAATCGTCTATTCGCGCAGCACTAAGATCCAATAAACACGTTGTTTTGTCGTACACGTACATGATGCGTAAATCAATTGGGCACGAGATAATATTCCAATGTAATATAACAAGATACTATAATCACACCCAGTACCTATTATCACGATTAAATACATTATTATTATTTTTTTTTACGAATTAATAATTAACTAATTACTATTAAATCTAATCGGTAATTAATTGTTTTAAGGAATTTAAACTTTTCTCTTTAGAGTTCGTTTCGGGTTCGATTAAAAAAATAAAACTGTAAGTTTGGATTCGACTTCGTAAATCTGGGTTCGCTGTAGAGAAAAACGTTATACATGTAAGTGATTTAATTTTTTTTTTTTTAACGCGAAGCATTCGTTAATAAAATAAAAATTTCGGTTGCTGATTTTAGAGGGGGGAGGGCCCTTATTACGCGCCGTTGTACACAAAATCGAGGGGCTACGGTCCAGTGCACTCCCCTGAATACTCACCGCACGTCTACTACCTACGCCACTGATTCCCAAAACCACATCGGACGCGGTTGCGATGTGACGCACGCGGCACGACAAATTCCCGATCGAGCGAGCGCGGAGCTCGTTGTCCAGATTAATTATCGTACATTCAAACGTTGCATGAAAACGGTCATCCATCCGTTTTGTCCGTTAAGAGTAGTCTGCCAGCGTGTTCAAAGGGTGTCGTTACACTCCCTGTATTATAATATAACAAACTCGCGCGTTAGGATAGACCCGGTTTTATTTCTTCTTTTTTTTTAAACAGCGGACCCCGCGTTATATATGTAATAATAATAATACCTACAACAGCCCCGCTGTTTTTAAATAATAATCGACACCAGCTGCGTCACTGCAGACTGCTGTTGCCGTTATATTATAGCCGGTTGGCACAAACCTTCTGCAGAGTAGTACCTAGTCGAAAATAATAATAATAATAATAATAATAAAAAAAGACGGTGGAAATATAACCGTCACACCGTGAACTTGCTGCAACGTATTTGTACACGTATTACGAGGAGAGCTGTTTCACATATGTATATATTCGTGTATTGGCGCGATAAGAACAACAACGACGAAACGCTTTGAAATTTCGTCTCTAACCCCCTTCGAAACGATTCGTTTTTTTTTACTTGTCATTACAATATACACGGAACACCCGCTTATATATATATATATATATTTATACATTTATAATATATAAATTATTATTTTATTTAATATCGTGACGATTGCACGATGGCCGAGTGTCAATTGCGAACGGTAAAAAGTTTCCCTATATTATTGTGCGCACAGTCGTGTTTCCGCGTACCACCGAACAATCCGCTTTACCGTAACGCGAAATGCAAATCATATATACAGGACGAACGTTTCGACAAGGACGTTTCTTTCAATCGTTCAACGACCACCACCACCACCACCACCACCATCACCATATATTTTGTCGTTTTTCCAATAATTTTGTTCGCACGTTATTTTACGATATTTTTTACGAGATATAATAATAATAATAATAATAAACGTTTTATTAACGCGACCTCGACTCTATAATATATAACGTCCGTCGACGTTATTCTCAAATCGCGCATCCGACGAAATGTTTTCAAAAAAAAAATTTCTGTTTCCACCTGTATAGTGCGTGCATAATTGATAATTTCATAGACGAGTTCAACGTGTATATTCATTCATTCCATTACCATATTCGTTTCTAATTGGTAATTAACTCGTGTTCGTGTGTGATATATCTCGCAGCGAAACGTTTGTGTCTATAACCGTCTATATTATTATTATTATTGTTATTGTTATTAATGGGCAATGTGAAAGAAGAAGAAGGAGAAGAAAAAAAACGAATTGTGAACAAAAAAAAAAAAAAAAAATAATAAATAATTCTCACGAAACGCTTTAATAATATTATAAGTGAAGGCGCCGCAACGTTAAAAACGATGACGGTATTATACGTGTATATATATATATATATTAAATGTATTATATTTTTTTATATAATAATACTACGCGTAACCGACAAGTCAATTATTGAAAACCAAAAACGACGATATACACTGTACGATATGCACTAGATTATATGTCGCATAAAATACAATTAATATATATTATATTAAATTTGTATATATATATGTGTGTGTGTGCGTGTAAAAATGTACAGATCGAAAAAACAAAATTATTTCGATATATTATAATAAATAATATCAATAACGCCGTTGTTTTCATTTTAACAATTATTTAATTCACGCAATTTCTTCGTCGTTTTCTTATTATTTTTTTTTTTTTTGAAAAAAAAATCTTTTTTGCTTTTTCTTATCAATATTCGTAATTTTTAATATTCCGTTGTTGTATTCTTCTATTTTTTTTGCTTAATAACCCCAACCACGATTTTTTTGTTTAAAACCGGTAATAAATTAAATACACAACACCTCTTATAATAGTTCTTTATTCATCCGTAATACTCTTTGGCTCGGTTGCGTGTATTACACAAATATATACATATTTTTTTTTTTTTTACACAACGAATTTATTATTCACGAACTACAACGTATAGTTAATATTTTTTTTATTTCTATTCATTTCACACATTATTATTTTTTGTTTTTACTATTTCAATCATTTAATATATTATAATTAATGTGTATACCGCGCGTCTCAGCTACGAGCAACGGCAGTCACGTGTGTACCAGCTATAACGCGTGTGTGAATCCCGCGAAATCTGTTTTCGGGCACCGTTGGCTTTCTGAACGTATGCGAGCGAGTGGGTTTTCTAGAATAGAGTAGATCACCACCACCACGCGTTTACAAAATGACGAAAATAAAAAAACTGTTTTTTTTTTCATCTCTCTCTCTCTCTGAAGGGTGTACGACGATCTATGTATGTGGATTGGGTCACGTTTCTTTCTCAGAACGACAGTCATATTGAAAATAATATTGTTTTCATTTCGAACGAACGCATTGTTTGTTCCCGCCAAAACTACACAATCGCGTACGTGTGACCAGTATACCACGACGCAATGCGCGACGTTTGTGATTATTTCTGCGGATTTGTATGCGATTAAAATGCAAAAATGTACTCATAAAACGTTTGAAGGTAAAAAAATGAAAAAACATCGGAATACGACAAAATATTTGTCTTGCAAGTATAACGAATTTCGTGAAAAATACATTACGAGTGTAATTATGTAAAATGAAAAGTGCAAATCGGGTGAAAGTAATTTTTAACTCGAATCCAGCGTTGCATTGCATAATAGGCCTTTTGAATGTCAAATGTCGCGAGTGTTTTTAAAACGGTTAAAAGAACGTTACGCGTAAATCGGAGTAATCGGTGCGTATAATATGAAGAGAGCGTGATACGTGAAAGCGGGATTGTATAAATATTTCAGAAATGGGTGTCTGAAATTACGTCTATAAGTTTTCGTCCGCTCTAACACGGCTTGACAGAGGAACCTATAGACACGATGAAACGAATATGAATATGTTTAAAAATTTGTACAGATTATCGGATATGGTTTCCCCATAAATCGTGGACATTTCTCTTTATCACATTTTAAATATTTTATTCTAAAAAAAAAAAAAAAAATACGCATTTAATGTATATATTGTAAATCCGTTCTTCAATTATTGCGCACCTACTGTTGTTGCGTTGGCGTCCAATCGACGAATGCGCCCGTTATTATAAAAAAAAAAAACAAAAATTGATCTCTCTTACCACGAGAACTCCTCTTTACGATAATGACGTAAATGATGTATACACTACGTTCTTGAACGTGTACGACGATAATAAACAATTAACGACGACGATTTACACGTAATTCCGAATTGTCTTTTATTTTCGCAAATGCACGAATGGTGACGTATACATCCCCGACCGTGGGAACACTTGATTTCGTTTTTTTCCCCGATGTACATCACGCTGTATTTCGTTTTTGTTCAAATATAATATTGGATTTTGAAATTATAACATAATAATTGATAAATTTCGTGACGCCTGCAGTATATCGTTGGGCAGGTATGGGCAATGAATTATTATCGGCTTACACCACAGATAGACGGAACGATAATCCGCGCACGGACGACAGATATCATTCGGAACAGATCTGAAATTGATTTTATCTTTAAAATATATATACAGAGAGAGAGAGTTCAATATTTATGCGCGGACTCGGTACGTATTCGAAAAACGCATATAGGGTGTTTTTTTTTTTTTGTATTACGGATGTCCTCCGCATGGTATAGTCTTAATTGAGACAGATAGCTTCATTTCACACGATCGCAATAAATAAGAGATGATGAAAAGATCTGAAAAGAATCGGTACGTCGGTGGACGCGGGAGCGTCCGTTGGACGGAGAGCACAAGTGGAAGAGGAGCGTATTAGAAACGGCGATGGTCTTAAATGGACCGTTATAAGTCCGAGGATTTTAATTATTTTTAAAGCAGATGCGTCTACCGAACAAGATTATTCGTGATATATCACGTATTATGCGATTATTTTATTGTCATTTGGTATATTTTTAATTCGATCTCTTCGATACAATTCTACGTAATGTACAGGGATTTTTTTTTTTTTTTTTTTTTTTTAGAAATCCGCTTTTTACACGCATATATTTCTAAATGCGTATTTGACTTTTTACAGTTACAAGTCTTCTGCCCTAATCATAACAGATATCGTATTGGGCGATTCTGAATAATAAACAGAAGACCTAAAGCCTATAGACCGCGCGTCGTACGCATAATTCGTTGCGGAGGACGTGTGTGTGTGTGTGTACGATACTTACGGACTGTGACTGTCTTGGGGTCGGCGTTGTCGACCGAACGGCCGAGGGCTTGGACGCGGATGTTGAGCGCGGCCGATCTGGTGGCCACGTCGGTGAGCTGCCCGCGGAGTTCGCGGAACATCTCGTCCGCGAGCGCGGCCACCGAGGCCATCTGCCGGAGCGCGTTGCTCAGCGCGCAATTGGTGACGGCTTCCAGTTCGCGGTCGTTCACGGTGGGCACGCCGTTCTCGTCGTGCAGTTTCACGCGGCTCAAGTGGACGGGCTCGACGGCGCGTTGCACGAACGGCATGGCTGGAAACCGGCGGACGGACGAGGGACGAGAATTCGGTATGACGGGAAAGACGCGCGTGTCTACACCATCGATTCCGCCGCGTCTTACACGTGGCCGCCGGTCGAATAACAAAAACGGTTCGTCGAACGAGCTTGGCGCGCACGCACAGAAAAAAAATACACACACGAAACACGCGCAAAACGCGGACGCACAAGACACACGCGCGCGCGCACACACACACGTCGACCGGCTGATTACTACTGAGCCGCCGCCGCCGCCGCCGGCACGTAAACAACGACCGCGTACAGTCGTCGTCGTCGTCGTTCCCCGTTCCTCTTCTGTTTTCGAAAACCGGCGGCGGCTCGACGGTTACAAACGTACAGGTTGGCCAACCGTCGTGGTGCGCATTGGGTACGCAGAGTATTTGGAAACCGCCTAGTACGAGACGAGTTAACGACAAAGACATAAATGAAAAAAAAATGAAAAATTGCGCTCGGTGGTCGACGAAGAGAAATTCGCGCGGAACGGACTTGAAAAGCGCGTCGCCACCTACAAAACGCTTTCTCTTTTTACCGCGGTTTTCATTCCCTTACCGTACACTCAATACGCTCGTACACTGCACGCCGCAAAAAACGTTCAAAACATTTGAATAGGTAATAAATAGTTATAATAATAATAATAAAAAAACGGTTATTATATTTCGGAATTCACGTCGCAACGATCTAACCGGGTGTTGCGCTACAAGACGTCACCGTCAATTCCTGTGCAGCTGTAACGCGCTGTCCGAGGGCTTAGCCAGGAGGAGGGCTGAGGGTAATAATACACATAAGAATAAAATAATTTATTACTCGAACGTAAAAAGGAATGATGAGTTCTGAAGGAAATATGAGTAGCAAATATCGGCGGTAGTAGGTATTCAAAACGACGACGATTATTTCATCAACAATCTCGTTATGTCCGGTATTTGAACACAGCGCTATTCAAATAATCGAGTACATTTGATTACATTAAGTTATTATGTAATATTTTGTTGTATTTTATAATTTTAATTGTTATTGATGATTTACTCATTAATTATCGCGTTAACATGTAAAACACGGAATTTAAAAAAAAAAAAAAAACACATACGCACACATTAAACACATCCAAATACATATCGTTGACTGTTTGTATTCGATTAACAATTATTATATTTGATATTACCGACATCTAGTAAGAAGAAAAAAAAAAGTATTCTAAAAGTATTTGGAATACTTTTTGTGAAATTTCCGAGATACTTAGGGAATATTATTGTTGTGAAATATTCAAATACATATTTCGATTACTCCGTTTCGAAATGTTCGGAACACACTATTCCAAATGCTTTTAAAAATTATTTTATTCGAGTCATGTATTTCTATGGTAACACACTAATATCGTATACACAATTGTTACAACATGTTATTTAATGGCGTAGACACGATTTTTTTTTTCTGGAAGACGGAGGTTTAAAAGAACTTTTTAAAATTACAATATTTTCGTTCTACTGAAATTAAATTTTTTTTTTCTTATAGAATACAATAAATTTGTTGATATTAAATTTCGGCTCCACGTGCATCATAATGGACGAAATAAAATTAACAAAATTTTAAACGACAAGAACAAGCATTTTTTAACGTTTTTTTTTTTTTTTTTTTAGTGGAAGTGAAGTTTTTTCATACCTTCCACCGATATTATTGTATAGGTACTCAATGTAAGATCTTAGTCACCGCCATAAGAAATCCCTGGCTACGCCACTGGCTTTGTTAGTTCGTGTATCACAGACGCGTCATATTTTCACAGATTAATTGGCGAATGACCGAGACGACGAATCAGACGGATTTCAGGCGAAAATATACGAAGTACATTTTCCAGTCACAATTATAAAAACATGCCAAAAAATAGGCATAAAAAAAAAAAAAAAAAAAAACGAAAATATACAGAAATTTTCTTATATTATTATACTATTAAATATTTATTATTTTTACTCAACTTCTATTATCAAACAATTTTACAACCAAAATAATATACGCATCTATGTGAATGAATTAAATTTGTTGCATTGGACCACCAAAGATTTTTTTCAACGTCTAACCGACGACGGTTGTTCGACAGGATGTTTTTATAGCGCGAAAAACTCTTTTGTACATCTGCTGACGTTATACAGGCGTTGTACTTAATGTAAACCAAACCATCGCCGATCAAATATTCGGGCAATCCCTCTACAAATGTGATTTTTACCAGTTAAAATATTTCGTAAAATACTAAATCCGGCATTTTTTTGCAAAACATTAGTTGATTTTTGATTTACTGCTCCGCCCACTTTCCCAATTACTTTATCTAATTTATTTTGCGCGGATTATATAAGAGCAATTGAATCAATTAATGAAACATTGCGACCTTCGAGTTGCATTATCGTCGATGGTAAAAATCGCGTAACGTGCGCGTATAGAAACCAAGTTGGGTTCTAGGGAATTTTCACTGTAAAGGAGTTTCGCCTTTTTAATAGAAACCGCGGCACTCGAATCTATAGTTGTTGCAAATACACCGTGTACTTCTTTGGAATATGTACAGTAGTATGAAGCAGCACACATCCAAGTCCTCAAACGCGTAAGTATGGGTTCCGGTGGAAGTGGAGTACCCGGACATTCGGTTCTAAATAACATTGTGCGAGATGGAGCTTTTAAAAATACCTGCTTCGACTCATATTGCCCTCAACCAAATTCACGATATTTTCTTTTAAGTCGTACAATTTAGGTTTTCAAATTTTATTCGTGCACTAACATTTTACAATAATATTTAAACGTATTCCGAAACCACTTACTATGTAAACTAAATTAATTAATGCGTACGACACGTTGTGGTCTGCTGTGAATGTCGGGAATTACATATTTTCCATCGATTACTATCGCCCATTGACCGACAATCAATTTTATTATTATTTATTGTTGCGTTCGTTATTGAGCACAGTGCCAGATATTGTATTGAATTCAATTTGAAAAACTTTAGACCTAAACAAGACATGGCGACATAAACATAAAAAAAAAAAAAAGAAAAAATTTCCATTGTATTTCGAGTTCTGTGCCATCGTGTTAGATATACATTTCATGAACTTAAACAAAAAAATTATCCAATACTTATATTGTCAACGATATATTATTATTATTGTTATTATACGATATATCCGTACATAAAATTAAGAAAAATATCACGAACAAATTAAGATGCAATATAATAAATGGAATTGACGAAAATTATAAACCGTAGAAATTGAATATTATTTTTTCAACTATATTTAACATATTTCTAATCTTGCAGTGATCACTCTGAAAAAAGACGTAACACATTGTATATAATACTGAAAAATAAGGCTACTGACATATGCGTATCACGTTTAAATCCTGCATTGTGTGTAGTACGATGGATTTCGAATGATTTTGTCACAACATACTTTTTTAACGAAGTATTTTATTTTATTTCTTTTTTTTTTCTTTAAATTTTCACACACTGTATTTATTATTGGGAAAAAAATTAAACGTGCATTATTCACACGTATTCATCGGGGCATTTAATCATCATCATCAAAAAAAAAAAAAAAAAAAAAAGAAACACGACTATTAGATATTACTCATCGACTTTATTTCTTTCACATATTTCACTTTCTTGATTTCGTATTAAATTGTACGACACATTGAGGACTTGAAACGAAAAATTATATGTAATAATAAAAAACTTTTTATTTTCTATCAAAAGATTTGATAAAATTTTTATAATTCTAAACATTTAAAAAAATTAGCGATTCGCGGGATGTTGTGAAAGTCACTTAAGTGAATTACTCGGATGAAGATTTTAGTGTGTTGTTATCACTATAAATTTGAAAATAATGATAAATCATTGGATTCGATAAAACGATTCTGAGCGGAGCTTCGGTGTGATATTTTGGGTGTATAATAAAAACTAACTTTTTTTTTATGAATTGAATACCTTAAAATCTATAATAATTATTGTTGGTCCAAAATTAAAAGAAAGGCATTGAAAACTATTTTTCCTAGAATATAATATAAAGTTACGTATTTGATGAATATTTCAAATTTTTATAACCATTAATTTCGAAATTACGAGAAAACAACGATAATCGATTTCAACCGAATCGCGTTTTTACTGTTTTTATATAATTTTTCGGTAGATTTTTTTTTTTTTTAAAGTATTGAGAAAATCGAAAAACGATCTCTTTAAAGTACTAGTTAGATGAAATTTTCTACCGGAAACAATGTATGACTGTAAATATCGGAGCACTCTTTCTGGTAGAATTTTTGGTCACAGACAAAAAATATATATCACTGTACAAACAATACCTTCTTCACTCCGCTCAGAATTTAAAATTATTATTTTTGTGTAGATATTCATTTATGACTATTTAGTATATGCATGATTAATACACAAACGGTTTATAATAAAACAATATTGTCGTAGTCAATGGCGGTTATATCAATGTTTTGAGGGAGGGGGCGAACTCAAACTCAATGGTGAGCAAAAGACAAAAGAGACCATTCGGTTATCGGTATTATATGTTTATGTCTCAAATCGCTCGAATCGGTTAAATAGGAATATTTTAGATATTTTAATTAAAAATAAAGATCTGCATAACCACTTTTTGAGCAGGCCTGCATTCAAATCCTTCCTCTTTTCAAAAGTTTTGAATAGGTATTTCATGATTAAAAAATTGTGTCGAATTATAATTCAAAATAATAACAAATTTAAATAAACTTTATTGTTTATTAAAAATTAACATTAGTTTTTTTTTAAAAAAAAAGCATTTAAAAAATAATAATACTTTTAAAATAAAATATCCTAACTCCAAGGTTGGGGAGGGGGTGATTGATCTATTGTCCTCCAGATACGAAGTCACTGCTCGTAGTTGAAAATATTTCACCCGTATTTTCGTAAATCGGAATTTTTAAACACCTCCAACGTATATTTATATTATATTATACTATATTATACGCGAGTATAATATATGATTTTTATGAAATAAACATTTCGTGTTTTTACCATATATTTAAAACTATGTCCTTTTATTTATTTATTGCCGAATTGTTGGCTTAAACAATTTTACGTACATTTGTTTTATAAAGACGGCATAACAAATAAACTAATTCAATTTATACCTATTCAAATAAATAGATCGTTTGTAATATTCGATTAAACTCCTTAAACAAAAATGAACAACGTGTAATATATACACGTTATAAAAGTAACGGGATTTTCAAAAATATGATATTTTAAATTGAAAACTTCCGTTCTTACTAATATTATCCAATCCTCTGATATGCCATGTCATCGTTAAACGAAAATAAATGTAATGTATTAAGTTTAATTGAAAATACGCCCTTAATACGGTACTATCACTTTTTTCTCAATGGAACTGTTTACACGATAAATGTTGTTGTTCCACATTTGTATTGCTGCAGCGAATTAAAATGTTTTAATCGATTATTAGAAAATTTAAAATAAACATATCTTTATTATTTGAATATACTAATAATAATAATAATAATAATAATAATATTGTTCGACTATTATTGTACACCACAATACCGATATATTGTAAATATGTAACACCTTAAAAAAAATTGCTATATGATTCGATGCACAGCTACTGTATAAATATGAAACAAGATTTAATTTAAACCAATCCGTTAGTTTAATCGACATAGGGCGGTACTGTGGTAGGAGAGGAATTGTTTGTGAATAATATTTTTTTTTTTATAATTCTGCTTTTCGATAACTGCTTACTAGGTGAAAACGATCAAGAGCGAAAACCATAAAACTTGCCTTAAGCCGTTTGACATTTTAGCTATGTCATTTAAGTTCCATTTTATATCGTTTAAAGTTGATTAATTAAAATGATTTACTGTACAATTTATCGTAAATTATGTACTCTATACACACTATATTATTATTAATAATAATTAATAACATTACACCGAAGGTCCGCTCAGAATCGTTTTTCCGAATACAATGATTCGATCATTGCAATAATCACGAATTTATAGTAGTAATAACAAGATTCTTACATTTTTATACAAGTAATTCACTTAAGCGAAATTCACAACATCCCACGGCTACTTTATTTTGTTATTTTATTTCTAGCTCCGGGACCATCACAGTTGTTAAGCTGTAGAGTTGGAATACGATCAGAAGAGTAAAAAATCTGAAGTCAGCACGAAAAAAGACGCAACTGTTCATCAGTTGGATTGTGGAAAATTTGGGTTTTCTAAAGAAAACAGGTGATTATGGTCAATTATGAAAAGTATACGTATGAATATTTCGGATTTTCATTTAAAAATAAATCAGATCGGTTTAACGCACGCAATAACTACATATTATTATACAGTAATAATTGTATAAATAGAAACGTGTTTACGAATGGGATGTGTTTAAGTTTTCTAGTTTCTTTCCTACAATACACTGACGGTTTGAATTATTTGTTCCTTGTGATCATAACTATACATTTTTTTTTTTTTATAACTCAATTTTCTCAAATATCTCATTTCTTTCGTTTAAACACATGCGACTATTAGTCATTTTCAAACCATAATCAAACACTTTTAATACAAAAATTACGACCTAAATCAATTTTCAACATACATTTTAAATGTATAGTCATATTGATAATGGACACAAAGTATTTTCAAACGTCTCTCACTTCTTTCAAACGTACATCGAAATAACATTATCCAACATTTAGAATACGGAATGATGATAATTTTTTGAAATTAATTTAAAGCGTGCGTGTTATTAATGTTATTTCTAATATTATTGCAATACATACGTGAACATATGGTTTTTTTTATCGGCTTATTACTCATTAGCAGTGAGAACCAAAAATCAGAGTTAAAAATTATAATCGTATTATATTATGTGCCATATTTACACGGTGCGCGGCGTAAGGCTCGCGCAATCTAGTTTTTAACCCTTTTACTACGCTCATCATGCATGTTCACTAAATCACGACATTTTTGCAATCTATGTAGTTCGCATGTAAGATGGCGCTTACTTATACATAAGAAAGTTAAAAAAAAAAAGTTATTTATGTTATTAATTATTATATTATCAGTTTATATGCTTATTGATTTAGCGCTTATTTTTGGTGCTTATTAAGGTCGTAGCAAAAAAGTATTTTCAAGGGTTTAGGGTTATAATAGTTATTATTTCTTATTTCAATATTAAAATTTTTTTCCCTTTATTTCTGTGATAATATTTGTAGCCAAGGGGAGGGACTCAGATTTCAAATCGCTTACCAATATTTAATAAATAATAATAATTTGTCTTTTACGTGCAAAGACGTAATGAAATCATCTGTGTGTGCGTTGCTGTCAACTTTATAATATACTCTTGTATATAAAATATGTTATCATAATATGTTATATAATATATACTCGTATATTATCAATGACAGTAAATTATAAATACTATTGTAATTTATACCTAATATATTATTTGATTAATTGTATTATTAACACAATCGATGGTTTTTATATATTACTTTGATAGTGATGGATACGATAATCAAACGGGGTTTTTTTTCCATATTGTTTATTGAATCTGTCCGATACATCTCGTTTTCAAGAGTGTTGATATATGCTCATAGATATGTTTATACATATTTAATACATAATATTGTAATCAATTATTGATTGTCGAATACTCAAATAGTCTAATAAATTAAAAATATAAAATTAATGATTACTCGCGTATTATTACTTTGTAATGATCGTATTGTAAGTTATTTATTTATTTTATCAGAACAATTACATACATGTATTATTTCGGGCCTCAGTCTGCAAATAAAATCAATAAATAAATTATGTAGATCCGTACAAAATGCGTTGTAGGTTTACACGAATTCGACCGAATATATCTTTCAATTATAAAATATATATTTAAATCAGTGATGTATTTTCTGGTGGGGGAGAGGAACTCAAAAAATCATTAGGTTGTTTTTGTTTTTTATGTTTTATTTCTATGTCTTTACGTATATGCTATATTATATTGTAAAATTCATTATAATTTATAAACAGCCAACAGGTATTATAGCCCGCGATAATCTTATAATGAGTACACTCGCATATGATCTGAAATTAACGGTTTACCAATTAATGTGAATTTAAAAAAATTCCAAAAGTCGATTACAATTATAATTCTATGAGTACGTGTTAAAACCAACTCCTACAAATTACAGGTTAGTACTATAAAATACGATGAATTTTCACAATGTCAGAGTAAAGTCCGGATGTATTCGTGCCATGCATACTATAAGACCTGATCGATTATATTGATCCGATTGTATTATTCTAATTAGACGGGTAAATTAGAGATATAATTTGAATATAATAACGAAATCACGGTGTTTGAAATACGACTGAGTAAAGTCGGGCAAGGTATAATTATGTATAGAATCGTAGATTTTAAGTGTCAATCAGACAATTTAATATCAGAGTCTAATGAAAATTTTCTAATTGTTTTAAAAATGACAACTCCACTTTTAAAATATAAAACACATTTTAAAATTTTTTAGTGAAAGAAATCTGCTTTAAAAAATATAAAATAAATACATTATTAGTGAACGTAAATTAATAATAAGAAATAATTGACTTGTAAAACGGGACGAAATGTATCCTATACGGAGTTCGTTAGGACAACAAGCACACAAAACTGAAATATAAAGAACAGTCTTGTACATATGTATAAAACACAACGCGGTACTAAGTACGGAGTCATCTTAGGTGGCTTAGTTTAGCGCAATATCATTAATATATTTAATTTTGGGCGACACTCTTTTAATACGTTTTACAAAGAATCCATACAATCGAAATCAAATATGAATGCGTTTTTTTTGATCTAACTTTTTTGTGTTTTGAAAAATAAAGTCAAAACAATTTATCCTATGTAGTTTTATAATATTAAAAATCTACTGCATAAGTTGAAATATAACTAAATGCAAATGTCTTATAATTTATCAGTTTAATTTTTGCGCCTAGAATATCTTGAACATATCGTATAAATAATTAAAAATTAATTATGTTTCTAATTATACTTTTATATCGACATTTTAACTCATTTAATTATTTGCAAAATTAAATAATTGACGTTTTTTCTTTATGTAAGACATTTGTTCATCATTGTAATCATCATAAGCCAATTAAAGATATAAAAAACAAATATATAACTACTAATTATAATACAATTGGTAATATTACTATAGTATATATTTTCACGATGATGATAATATTATAATAAGTTAAAATATATGACATTAAAATATATTTATTTTCTAATGAATATCAAATTATAATTAAAGAAATTAACTAATTGAAATATAAAATGCAATCATTATACGATGTCTATTCTTTCAATTATTTTATTACAGATGAATTATGTTTTGTTTTTAACAGATGCGTCATCGTTTTGTCAATAAAAGTTCGAAAAATCCAATTATAAATAGTTAAACTTCGTAATTAATGTGGTTTGTAAATTTATTAATAATAAAATTACGGTGCAATATTGTTTTAATATTTTGTCTATTATTTCGGTAAAAATAAAAATATTTTCAATAGAAGTTTAATATAAAACTATAATAGATGCGTGTAAAACGTCTTATTGTACACTTCAGAGCTCCATATGTACAATTACAGTTAAAGTTTTTGATTTCATTATAAAGATCGGATGAAACATTAATTGTTTTTTAATAAAAAATGGATGTCTTCCATTTATAAATTCATTCCACAATTTTCCATCTTTTCTGTAGTACGTATTTTGTAGCATGTCTGCAATAAGTTCCTCTCATCCGTTTTTTGTTCGTGTTTCAACTCACGTTAATATAATTTGAAATTTATGATTTTCGATCTCAACCAATTCTTATTTAAAGAGTGTTATTTTTAGATCGTCAATAACATTTAAGTCTTTTTCTCTGTCTTTTTCCTTCGATCATATTTCATTTCGATTTTTTGTTAATATTTATATACGAAATAATGTTATTTAATATAATAATATTGTCGCGCGATCAATTGTCCGCTATCCACTGACGCGACTTAACGTTCTTCGGCGTGCCCGGATGGTCTTTTTTCCTTCTTCAAAAATTAGACCGGAGAATATTGTGTCGTTTTTCTCGGCGCCAAGACCGATATTGCCTTTATATTTCATTCTGAATGCAAAATATGTGTTATATTTTGTACGTTTCGAATCGCATGTACGTATACTGACAAAGTAGAGGAAATCGTCAGCGTACAAATTACATATCCGCGGATCATGAAATATTAATTGTGCGTAACGTGCGAACGCGAATACGCGAATTAGCGTTGTTGGCATTCAATTGCGACAATTGCAATTTGTCCAATCGACAAAAAGTAAATATAAAAGGTTTACGCGGTACGAACAATACATTATATGCATACGTTAAAATTAACGTTTGTTGTGCATAGCGTATATTATTATGTTGTATTTGAATAATAAGTAACGAAAAATAAAAAAAAATACAATTCGTCGAACTTCCAAGCGAGTAATTCGGTCTCCCTGGTATTCAATTATGATATGTATATTTTTTAAATATAGTACTTGTGTCATCGGAAATAAAACTGGAAACACTTGTGCGTATAAATTAATTTCGTCACGAGTAAAAATTATTTACATTTATCCGAGAATGTTTTCAAAACAACACGACGAATGCCACGTACCGGTTGAGGTCGACAATTATTTCAATGTATAATTTTTTGACGAGACTTCGTTAAGGCAGACGGTTGTTAATTTGCGTTACTCATTTGGTAGGTTTTATCTGACACACGTACAATTTTTCCACCACAACTACCGTCGGATAAAACGATTCCGTGTGTAATTTGTAGTGCGGTTTTAAAACGGTAATTCGCACCACTGAAGTATTCATAATATTATCACTGAGCGCAATACGCGCTTGGATTTTAAACATTACACTTTCAAACCGTTATTTGCACTCGGAAATATCGTATTCCGATTTATTAATGGCGATATTCGCATAGACATTTAATGAAATGCCTATATTTATAAATCCGTTTAAAAGAGAGCGAATACGAATTTTTTAACTACTCAATGGCTTAATGATATTTCCTACAACATTGGTCAACGTTGTAGGAAATATTTACGTAGATTTACGAATGCGTTCCGATTAAATGATGTAATAGAATTGAAAAAAAGAGTATTTAGGGATTGATTTTTTTTTTTTTTGATAAATTGAAGCGAATATTATACTTATGGGAATAATATACGTGCGACATTAAGTCTGTTTCATTATTAATTACTTTTTTTAAAATTCGTTCTGTATTTGTGTATAATAATACATATCAATTTTTAAATTTTTATTAATTTTTAAATTTATAAATTCATTTATTTAGTTTTTATTTGTCAATCTCACGTTATTTTGAGTGTACAAATAGTTGAAATGTCAAAAAAAAAGTCGATGAGAAAGTTCAAGTATAGTTATTCGTAAAACTTTTTTTAAAATTTATATTAGTATTCTAATACTATTGCTAATAATTTATGTGTAAAATGATATTTAAGATAACACATTTTTTTTAAATTTTTAAGCTGTAATAAATAAGTTTTAAGTCATTTTTATATTGCTTTTTTTTATTTTTTCAAATTCTTTTTGCATTTTTAAGGGCATTTTTTTGAGACTTTTTAGGGTATTAAAATCTTAACTTTAGTCGTAACGTTCTTTTTTTAATTCTGAGCGAAGATGGAAATAATTTTTTAATGATCTGTATCTTATTGTTTATGGCTGTGAACAATTTTTCACATGAAATGTTTTCGAATTTTTCCAGTGGTTTTCACTTTTATTATTCGTAAGAAAAAACTTTCGAAGAATTGCTTAACAAATTGGTAGACTTATCTGTACATCCGTTTTGGACACGGACGAGTTTTTCAAGTGTTGAAATTTTAGTTTAATGGATTATATATATATATATATATTTATATAATATATATCAAAAAAATTCAATTATCGCTTTTTGCATTTTTTTCAAGTGTTCAAATTTTGAATTACGAAAAACAATAAAATTAGTTTCGCTCAAAATCGTATTTTTTTTCATATGACAAATAATTTATAATTGTTATCAAATTTAAAATAATAATGCAATTCTAAAACACCTGGTGCGCCATATAAAACACTCGTGGCATATCTGTACATTTTTTTTTTTTACTTTTGATTTAAAAAAGGCAAATTGTGTAATTTTTTTTATTTCATATGGCTCAAGGTGAACGATAATCGTTTAGATTATAAATTAATTTACCAAAAACTAATATTATATATGTAAAAAAATAAAATTGTTATACTTTCCATATATGCTATATTTTATATATTATGATTTAAATATATTTTAAAACAAAAAAAAGATTTGAATTTTCAGTATATATTTTGTTCGCTCTCGTTTTGTGTTTAGTTTGCGGGAATAACGATGGAATTGATAATGAAACGTGGCGCAATATATATAATATTATTGTAGTGTACTGAGACGATGATGTATAATTCACATGTATCGGGATTTGTTATTAAATAAGACATTTAGGCTATGTGTTCTTGCGTTTTGACGGATGTGAACAATGTGATTCTTCGAAAGATTAATGGTTTTTGCAACATTCTATTCTTAATACACTTAGTTTAAAAGCGTGAAGCGGTTGTATCGAAAACCATTTTAACAAGTTGATGGCAGGTTATAATATTGCATACACACGACGGTTCATAGAAGATAGATAATTTTCGATGAAATTAGTGGTATCTATTTCATATTTAAATACTATACGCATTATACACTATACAATTGTTATTACTTGTATACCAAAGTTGAAATTGTAACAAATCGTGTTAAATAGTTTGTGGGAATGAATCAAATGTTTTCATGGATGGGAAAGCGATATGTCTTGAAATTTAGGAAAATCATTTAGCTGGTGTCTAAATCAAATGCATTTAATTACGACGCATGTATTACTAAGGAAATCATACAAAACAAATGATATAAATACTTTGAAGAGAATTTTTTTTTTGAGTTTCCAACTGATACTATACATTTTTTTTCAACCGTTATTATGTTGATTTAAAATTTTCGACTTAATTCTTTGTCTTTTTTATACGATCTTCGGTGCAGGTTGGTTTACTTTTACACTTTTTTTCAGTTGAATGTCGTGTACAAAATTTTCAGTCTTCCTATAATAATTTTCGTCCCTCAATCGCATTTTTTACTGTTATAATGTAGTGACATTTTTCATCATAGTGCTTAAAAGTCCCGTCATATCCAATCGCCATCGCTTTATTACCTTTATTATGGCTCTTGTTTCTATAACTGTATGGTTAATACATACTGCTCGTTCGTAATGCTTTCCATCCAGTTTATTTTTTCTATTCGTCTTTAATATTTGCATACTTTGAATGTTTCAAGGGACCTACTTTGCACTTTATTATACGATATAATCCATGTTTTTTAATTATATAATATGAGCAACATTTCAAATTCAAGTTTTATAAATGTTTTATTTTTATCGCTCCGTTTATTTTCCTCGAGATCCTTTTATTCTCGATGAAAGTTGTTCTTAATATAGCTTGGCTGTTTAATTATTCATATCTGTTTCTTTCGCTTGCTGTTATTAAACTATTTCCAAGTACTTGGAATTGGTTAATACGACATACGTTAATTGGACAATACGTACTTCTAAACTGTACATTCGTGTATGAAAAATTGAGATTGATGACATGCGTTAAGATGTTGATCTGATTGACACATTGATGATAGACATTTGAGATTGTTGAAAGGCATTTAAACGGCCGGTATGAAATATGGTCGTGTAAAAAAAAAAGAACCCAACGATAAATAGGTTACTCGTAAATAATATATTTTTCATTCACTCTTGCATCGTTTTTCAATGACACGCACTGTATATATGTATTTGACACTGGTAGTGATGCGTATAGTCATGTTGTATTATAATTTTAGCCATAAATTATTGCATACGCGAAAAACATATTCGTTTTTTAATATTATAATTTATTACATTATTAAAAATTCAAATAAATTATTTGATCCGTAATTATTTTTTAGACAGTAAAATGCATTGGAAAAAAAGTGCAAAAAAAACAACGAATAACAATGGACGGGGAGGAGACTAATGAAAATCAGTTGGACAGAAAGAGAAAGTAACATTAATGTATTAAATCAAATAGGGGCGAATAGGATTCTGCTAAGTATAATAAAAGGAAGAAGTGGAAAAATGTCTGGTAAAATATTTGTATTATTGTATGAATTGACTTAAAAAAATTGGCTTATTTAATTCACTTATTCTCGCAGTGAAAGACGTTTTAATAATTTCTTGCACGTATGTTATACGTGAACGTGCATTTTCCAAGCTGAAGATTTAAAAATCCAAGTTTAAATCCTCGGTTAATCAAATATATCTTGAACGTCTTGTCTGTTTGTATGTAAAAGACGACTTAATTCATTTAATTAGGTGTAGTAAAGACGAAATATTTAACAGGTCTGCGTCTTCGAGTCAAACAGCCTACAGTATAAAAATTGTTTCTTTAATAATAACATGTATTAATATAAATTTAGAACAGGGGCTCATCCATAAGCCAGAACAACACTGAAAATTTTAGGAACTTATGAAAAAAAAAATTGAAATGGGGGAAAATCCATCTCAAGTTAATTTCACGACGAATAATAAAATAAAAAAATTCAATTCCATAAAAATATATTTACTTTTATTTGGTACTTATTTCAGTTACCGTATTTAATAAATAATAACGACTGGCCGTTTTAATGGCAGCTGACAGTCCTTATATATATTAAACAAACTGGTTACCGCTTACCGCTTTCCACCTTCGAACGATAAATCATCAAACAAATACATTTCGCGATATCGTTTACAATATTATATTGTTTTAAAAGTTTTAACAAATTATTTTGTAATGGATTTAAATCCCAATTTCATAAATTATTCTTTGTCATTTTCATAGCTTCCTTAACATTTAATTCTCGACTTGATTGAATAATTTTATTGAATTTATATTGTGATTTGTTCCTAATAGATATTCTGCTAGAGGAGATTTTTCGTCTTCTTGATTTTTAATATTTCTTAAATGTCCTTTAAATCCGATACGTATATTTCTTTTAGTTTGCCCTACATAACATTTATCGCAATCCATACATTGAGTACTGCAAATACCCAATTTCTGATTTTCTTGTAAATTATCTTTTGTATTACCAATAATGTTTTTAAAATTGTTATTCTTGATGCTACAATTTCTATGTTATATTTCTTAAAAAATGTTTGATATTTGATTTGATAATTTTGCGATGAATACTAGAGCTACTTTTTTGTTGTTGTTGATTTCTCTTTTTAAATTACTCACTTTATTTATTTGTTTTGTCCAATTTAAAATTCAAATCTGTTTTTAAATTTCTTATCGCACCACTAGATCGGTACCTATGTTGGTATTTGGAAATATCTATTTTACTGTGTTTTATGAGTGCAAGACAGAGAGAGAAAATGCCGACTTCTAATTCCCGCAATTTGATTTTTTAAGAAATTGTCGATGACAATATCATGATATGTTTGACCGTATAGTTTATACAATTATTATCATAGACGGTGAAAACGCATTTTTCTATTCAAAATTAGCCGCTGACGATATTATCTCGCAATTACGTTTAGTTCGCTTTATTTTTACTCATTTTAATAAAATATTGAAACGAAAGATGGCATAGATCCTATCGATTACATGATATATTATTATGTAGTTAAATTTCTATGACTTTGAATAGGAATATAATACCTAATACTATTATAAACTCAGATTTAAGAGGATTTAAAGACGGGGCGATAGAGTAATCGCTCCCTTCTTTGGGACGTGCTTTTTTTGTATTCCCGCATTTACAAAATATCGACAACAATTTGGAAAAACACAAATAATACTTTTTGTTTGCATATTTGCATATAGTCTTGATAAATGAAAAAATATAAGTAAAAATAAATACTCTTTTAAAAGAGTAACATTCTTATAAAATACCAAATAAAATTTTTTTAAAAATTCGCTCTCTCTTACATGACTTTCAGATCCGTTATTGCTACTACTACTACTACTACTACTACTACTGACTACTACTACTACTACAACTAATATTATTTCTATCATTGATTTTATAATATACAGATAAGATATTCAATATTAAATAGTGGCGACCGACTGTTGGCCGTCAGCCGCTATACAGCGCTGCGTTAGAGACGCCATCAACAGAGCAGTACCCCACCGTCCATCTATGTATTGATAGACGGGTAATGGTAGCAAAGTCCAAGAGGTGGCGATAAATCTTCAATTTGTTATCTGTGGGAAAAATCAAATCATTCTCGACCACAATATTTCTTTTCTCCTAGTTTTAACCGACAACACTGGGGAAGGGGGGGCACTGTGTAAATAATGTGTTCCCAAATAATATTATATTTTGTTTTCATAATAACAGAATAATACGGGAAAAAATCTGTGAAATACGATATGTAATAGGTATATAAATTTTTCTGTTTATTTTCATAAAATGTCCAGGCCTCACAATAACCACTCGCCGACGCTAAATTTTTGAAGTGTGCATTGAAAGCACTGCAAACGTATTTGCCCACACAATATAGGTTTACACTCGGCGATTGTTATTTAACAAACATATTGCTTGTACACAATACAGTGGCGGATCTGAAGATCATGTAAAGGGGGGGGGGAGGAATTTTTAAAATTTTTTATTGAATATTTTAAAAGAGTGTTACATGAACGGGCTACAGTCATGGGGAAAAAAACACATTAATATTATAAAACCCAAAATCACAAAATATACACTTTTTCACTGCGTATACGTATTTCAACAACAAAGTTGTCGTCATCATCAGTGCGAATCACCCGATAATAGCGTTAGACAACATACACCTGTATTCGTACAATTCATATCAGATGATGTTATCAAAAACATCGTGACAGCTGATCGCGCGTCATCGACCACGCCCTACCGCAAGTCTCTGTTGACGCCATCTGGTTTACATTAATTTTAGTAACGAGTTTTGTAAGTGATTTAAATCCCAGTTTAACAAATTATTCTTGTTTTTTGACATTTCTATTGCTTCTCTCTTATTCTCTTATATTCATTATATATTATTCACATTTTTCAAAAGTTCTACTGATTTGATATTATGGTTATATAGTGTTCAATAAATGTTCCGCAACAAGAGATTTGTCGTCACAGGGGGGAGGGATATTGCACCCATTGAGATTTTTTCGACGAACAAAAAAAAAAAAAAAAGAGGTCATTTTATAAGTTAATATAATTATTATATACGTATAAACGATATTTTTTCTTATTATGCCCCTGGTAATTATGTGAATGTATAATGTAAAATTAATTTTGCACCCACTGAGAATTTTCTGCGGGCGTCCCTGTGTTGTCTTCTTATTTTTTGATGTTTCTCAAATTATCTTTAAATATAGGTATTAGGTTTAAAGAACATTTGAGAAACGTCGAAAAACAAAAAAAAAAAAAAAAAAATACAAACAAGAAGACGACAAATCAAATAAGGATTTCATTTATTATATTCAATTTCTCTTTATTATTTTTTCCTACATTGTATTCAAATAAAGGAATAAACACGAAAGACACGACTTTGGGGGGGGGGAGAGGCGATCGCCCTATCCTCAAATCCGCCACTGACACTATATGGCAACGACATTTATAATTTAAATTATATTATATAACATAAATATAAATTCAGTCGCCAAATACCTATCCCTGTACAATAGTCTATTTGTATATTACAAAAATTCAATGACACTACTAGCTACTACTATAAAGTTGTTGAGATTGCTACATAATATAAATATTACGTCGATAGTCATGATTACTGATGAAATATTGAAAAAGAAAACACTAATTGTGTTTAAATGAGATTTCAGTTCGATACTATAGATATATCATATTTTATATTCGTATTTCATGAAGTGGTATTGAGTATTCATTATATTCATGTATTATTGGAAATCATATTATATTTTGTACCAATATGATGTCTAAATGAAAAACTGAAATGAGGAGTAGATACGTAAAATCGTGTTACAAAACGATTAACAAAAAAAAGTCAATAACGTCGTATATTATATTAACAGCGTCAATGTATATTTGGGTTAAATTTATAAAATTGGAATGTTATTTATTATTTTAAAATATGCATTGTTATGTAATATATATATATATATATATATATATATATATATGTTAATAATATTAAACGTAACATAATATAATAATAATTATTAGCGAATTGCCAAAAGATCACAATAAAAACAAGAATAAAAGGAGACACACTAAAAATACAGTTTTTTTTTTTTTACTGAATAAATATTACATATTATTATTACAATAATTTAATAATATAAACTTAATGATGGGTCAATATATTTTTTTGTTCAGCGTTAAAATACAATACATAACAATATTGTAACTTTCGCCCTGCAGTTAATTTATAATTGATTTTTTTGTTCTTTCTTTTTTTAAGATGTATTTCATTTTAATTCGCGGAGACGGCGAAGAATTCACGCTTCGTTTACGTTACGTTTTAAATTCCACATATTAATTATATATTTATTTAATAAAAATGTATATAGTTAATAATGTTCCTGTATAGTTTATTAGCTTAGAAAGCTTATATTTACACGTTACTATAATGCTCATTATTTAAATAGAAAAATATTGTACAACGAACGTACTGAAATCAGGGTAGTTAAAATGATAATATTTTATAATATTATTATACAATATTAGGTCGATAGATAATAATAATAATAATATAACGTGTTGGCTTAAAAGAATCTGTGTCCGATCATTGTTTTGGACATTCGTTTTTTTTTTTCATGGATAAATTTGGTAACGTTAAATATGAAAACGACGCGATTAAATGCAACACGATAGTGGGAGTTACATCGAAAATGTATTTCGAAAATGAACACTCGTCGAAAAACTTTTGATTACAATCTTGGCAACGCATATAATTAACTTTGAGGCGACAAAAGAGGAGCCCGAAGAGACACGCGCGTATTATTACTTTTGGATTTTTTTTTAAATCGAACGAAATCACGTTTGTTTTTTGTAGATTTATTATTATTATTTGATATAAAGTAGAAAAGGTGATTGTGAAGTGTAATTTTATTGGGTTCGCGTATGATATCGTTCGACGTTATTGTCTCAATAATTAAAACGATAATTCATGATAATAAATAATGATGATTAATGTACGTATGTATTTAAGCATAGAGTAATAATTTGGTCCGAAATGAAGATTATACAATAAATAAAACGAAACACTTATTCACTACGATCTAAAAATGTATACAGCTACGTACATATCTACTACGTGTATTCGCCATTCGGTGTCTAATATACGTAATTTAATTAAATCACTATAATATAATAATAATAATAATAAAAATTATTAATATGAGTATATGCGGTATTATAATAAATTGAGAAAACTTAACAATATATATATATAAACAATGATAATAGTTCGACGAGTTAACAATACATTATTCATTCATGTTACGCTATAATCTATAAATAATTGTATGCGTTTTTAACGCGATTGTATTCGAATAAATATTAACATTGAATGACTATAGGATGTAGACGGGGACACAATCGAAAATAAAAAGAAAGAAAAAGTAACGACTAAGCGGCGTTTTCTTACTTAAACGTAAGAAAAACGACCACGTTTACGATTTATTATAATATTTCTACGTTGATTTATGTATATATCTTATTATATTTACCTTAATATACGATTACTTCGTCGGAATTAATAATATGTATACATTATAATAATATCAATATATATATATATATATTATATATACCAACAATGACAGTCGTGTTGTTTAATAATAATAATAATATTATCAAAAGAAATTCGTAAAACAAACTCACTAGGTCGCATAATCACATTATCGATTAATACGATTTCGATGCAATACGTATCCGTGTTTTCTCTATTATTGGCGGGAGACGAGGTTTTTTTTTATTTTCTTTTTAATACGATACAGTTCATCGCGCCGAACGGGACACCGTCGAAACGGCGCGGCGGTATATAATACGTACGCGCGCGTTGTACGAAATTTACCGTTAACGATTGTTATAATTATTCGGCGTGTTTTAACGTAAAAATATATATATAAGCGACGAGGGGGGAAAAAAGCGATATGTTTTTCTTTTTTTATGGTCAAAAACAATATCGTAATATTTTTTGCACTACTTTGTTTCGTATAAACGTGTCACTATGACAATACGATATATTCATATTTTAAAGGCGATCGACTACCATATTATAATATTGTACGTTACGCGCAGACAGTGGCATCGCGTAATCCGTAAATTATTGTCGAATTATGGCGGCGGGTTAGGTGAAATTATTTAACGGAACGCCGACGAACTCTCCGCGAGATGCGGCGAAAGATTCGTTTTTTATTCGTTCGCCGAAGCGAACAGTAGTGATACGACAATGGGGAATCTCGTTTTTTAACAGATTAATTAATTAATTTTGTATTTCGAGCGTCTACTGTAATTCGTCACACACGGGAATTCGGTACGACGAAAGCGTTTTAATTTTTTTTCGTGTGCGCGCCTTATTGCACAAGACGAAACCGTCGGTGTCGGTCGGATTTCAATAAAATTATCGTATTTCGTTTTTTTTTATTTTCCCGAAAAAAAAAAAATCCCGTATGTACTGAACGCATTAGAATATAATAAAAACCCGTCGTTTTGTGTCAACACGCGTTTTTATGTCGGCGTGGTGATAGAATTACCGTCAGACGCGGGCAAAAAGAGTTTCCGATTCGTAATAAGCATTCCGATATAGTCCGGGGGGGTAGGAGGAGGAAAAAAAGTAGCATTCAGCACAACGTGTATTCGAATACTTGAGAAAAAACAGTTATTATCCGTTTATGAATACTCCACTAAAGGCTGGAGCCGACACTGGGGCGTTTCGTCGGTTACGCGGTGTGATATTTACATTTTTCTCCTTTTCTCGCCGTACACCGCACCGAGGTCGGACCGTTCATCCGGATACAAATCATTTTCCGCCGCTATTGTCCCAACGGGATATTTTTTTCGTTTCCCATTACTGGTATTCACCAGTAGCGGCACACGTCCCAGAGACACACGGATAATTCTGAATTCCGCGAATTAATTTTTCCGCGTCGAACATATAATGCAAATAATAATAATAGTAATACTCGAGAATAGCGATATTATTAATGTTTTTTTGTCCGAAATGAATATTTATTTATTTTTTAAACCGGTGCTATTCGAAGTGAGTTTTCGGAATATATTCTGAAGACAGTAAATACCGTATTCGGAATAATAGCCCAAGTCCGATTATCGCGGATGTGTTTACGTAATATTATCATGTACGCGATTATAGAATCGAAATATGTGTAGTACATACAATAATTGTGTACGGCGGACAAAACGAGTCATTAGAGTAAATGAGAAAACAGTTTTCGTTCCCGTCGAGAAGTTTTCATGCGGTAATTTTCGAAAATTTCAATAATACTACACGCTATGTGAAAAGTCTCTCTCTCTCTCTCTCTAATATCGTTAGGGTCGTTTTCGAAATGAATTTGTCCTAAATGGACTAATTCGTTTTAAACGATATACTTCTGAAACGGTACACGGATCGGTCAGAATTGTGCGGAAAAGAAAAACGATTTGTTTTCGGACGGAGAAAAAAAATCGTCCCTTTTGAATACGGACTGAAAACAGCGGTTTCCAGCGTACGTTCAACGGCCTATTTGCACTGTTGTCCACCGTAAAGAAATATCGCCGCGCGAGTGTGTCTTCCGTCAGGAGAAATATCGACGAGATAAAAACAGCGCTAATTTCTATCTGTCGCGTAATATGGTGGTGTAGGGGGGGGGAAGAAAATTTAAAAAAATCGAACTTTTCACCGCGTAGCGTTCGACACTCACACTGAATACGATATATCATAAGCGTTGTTTGGCACGCAATTTAAAAAATCATACGAGAAGCGTGGACATTTCTTTATGTCATTTCTTTTTTTATGTCATTTACATCGGGGTGAAGGAAGATTCAAGTGGGGCAAAGACACTATAAAATAAATATAAGCAGTCGCGCGTGTCATCTTGCATATTATATTGTCGCGTTATTCAATTTGTAACAATTTATGCGCACACAATATCGAAACATCCAATGGCACGGGAAATCACAATAATGCGCATTGAATTAAATAATAATAATAATCATATACGATTTTAAGCGTTTTTTCGTTTTCCAAAAAAAAAAAATAAATAAATAAATATATTCCTAACGTATAAATAATACGTATTGAATCGTCGCGAAAACGTTTTCACGATTATTGTGTTATCGAAACGGACACGAGGATTTTCCTAAAAAAAAAAAAAAAAATCCTCATTTATATGTCCGTTAAATGTTTTAAATTAAATAAGTAATTAAGTGATTAATATATTATTAAATAACAAGTCGTAATATTATTCGTTATTATTTTAAGTGTTTCGTTTGACTTATAAAGTAATATTATAATTATAATATATATATATGTTATAGTAAATTTTATAATAAAGTATATTCGGATATCGTTCGTTGAGGGGAAAGTATTCGAAAATTACTTGAAAAACGGATTTCCGAGTAGTAAAAGAGAAGAACGAAAAAAATACGCGACGTAACCGCGCGATAAAAGCGAACGTGACAAATTGTACCTCCTCTTTATAGAGAACGTTCTCATGTAATGTGCGGCGAAAACACATTATTGAAAAAAAAAGAAAAAAACAGTCGTAAAAAATGGGCAGCAGAGAAATGAAACGCGGAAATAATATCATACGTTGGCACGATACGGACGTTACAATGAAATGTATTTCGTAATACCTTTGGAGAAATTAGTCTTTTTTTTTTTAGGCTGTTTAAAAAGAATTAGCTCGTTTACCAAATTATTCGTTTTTTTTTTTGTCATTTATCCCCACGCAAACAAAGCGTCGTTTTACTCATAAGGTTATAAGAAACACTTTTCTTATTGAGTTACACGTTGAACAGAGATCAATTGCATTTTCAAGAGCGCCCTATAGCTGGATATACTATTTGAAAATCACGAAATTCGCCCACATTATAACACGCGATATCCATAATAATTATACTTACTATATCATGACGTGTATATATATATATATATATATTACAATATACACTCATACTCGTTGTTTTTATTATTGTTAAAAAAAAAGAAAAAAATCATATTATTTTATTTATTCTTACAAGTTATTCTTCAATGTCACCTCGAGATACGATCGACGCATTTTGTATTCGACATACACATCGTATTTGGCACGGTCATACAAAATAATTGATAGCCGTGCTCTCAAATTTTGATTATTCGATTGCTGTCTCTCCTATTTTCGATTGAATACTCGTCTTGAATTTCCGTGTCAGTAAATTCGTAAACCGTATTTACTCCGCGAATCACGAACTCGTACGGCGTACCAATTCGATAAACAAAATTTTTAAAACCTAATTGGCTTATATTTTGCATGTCTAACGACTCCCACGATCCGCTTTTGAAATCCGCACCGAAAAATACCGTCCGACTTCAATTTGAACGAGTTTTTTTTTCTCACGAACTAAAACGGTTTTTTCTTTTTCTAACAACTTTTTCCCTTGTTTAAACGCGCCTAAACTTTCTATGTTAATTCGCTTTTCTTTTGTACGGAAATCGCATGATAACAGTTTTACTCTTTGATTGTCCGTTAAACAATATTTCAAGTGTAAAATTAGTTTATATTTAACAATAAATACGAACATAATACCTAATAATAATACGTGTTATAATATAAATATCGTGTCTTATAATGCGCGGCATTTCATAATTTTAAAATAATATTTCTCTAGGGACCGATCGTTTTACGGTCTCTGTGTCAACGGCTTAGAGTATGGCGGGCGGAAAAAAAAATTGAACAATTGAGAAACGGGCTACATGTTTGCCCAGCATTTTTACGAAAAGACTAATTTCTCGAATGGCTTACTGCAGTATGTACCACATATAAAAGTTACACACACACACACACACACATACAGTTGGATTTCACACTGTCCGTAATAAATTCGTGTAAATATCGCCGCGTATACTTTCCGAATTTTATACGAATTTATACGCGTGTATAGATGGAAAAGTGTGTGTGTGTGTATGAGAATACGTGTCGGCTGTTTGTCGTACTGCATTAGACGGGGTCGACTTCGTGGCAAACTTCCATGTATTCCTGATGATGCATGATGTCCTTTATTAAGTCTTTCAGTATATTGTAGCGCGGAAATATCGGATACACTTTTGAGTTGACATATTCTACCTGTATAACAAATTATATAAATCGTCCGTGTTAGACGTATAATGTATATATATATAAATAAAAAATCGTGTGAAAGCGTTGGCAACGATGACGGGAGCAACAGTTTGTGTGTGTGTGAATTTATATTTGTATAATATAAAAGCAGAATGATGTCGTAACACGCCTCGAATAGAAATAATTTGCTTGGTTATTCATTTTCGAGAAAATTTAAAAAAGTAATGAAACATGAATAAATAAAATAAAATGTCGTTTTTCGCAATTTTCCACATGTTTTGACGTAAGAAAATCCGCATGTTTTAACAAGAATTTTGAAATATAATACGAACAATGGCCCAGTTACCTACGAGAAATCTATTGTTATTATTATTATTATTATTATTATTCGTATGAAGTTCGTTTACGCGCGATAAGTATTATTATACAATTTACCTTAAGTTCTCTTATTAGATTTCTTAGACCAGTATATTTTTTTAACAGTCGATAAAGGTCGTTTGTCATTTGCGTATTTTCGGCTTCGATCTGAGCAGTCGTCATATCTGCAAATACGAAAAGTTTATTATTAGAACTTTTTTTTTTTTTTTACAATATTATTTTATTTATAAAATATTATGTCCGTCCTATACAGTGAAGAAATTTTAAATAAAACAAATAAATACAAAACATTTGTATTGACATTTGTGTTCACTTGTATTGTGATGTTGGTATCGGTATATAACTATATTACGCGTGTAACTATTTCTTACAATTATAATTGTAGGCATTACTATCGAATATTTTAACAATTTTATATATTTTTGATAAATGATGGACATTTGAATACATTGACGTAACACTACAGTTATCATCTGCAGGTATTTTCAACCGAAAGCAAATACAGCTTAAAGTAAGATACTTGTCACGTGAAATCTAAATGTTAAAGTATTATAACGTTAATATTATTTCGTAGGACATCGTTTTTTTTTTATATTTTAAAATTATGATATGTACAACTTTAAAGTGAAAATCCGAAACAATAACACCTATGATTTATGAATGAATTATAATGATAATAATATGATATTTGGAATATTTTTCATTTAATAATGAAAATAACGTATACTATACATAATACTTTTCTTTTCTATCGAATGCGTAGTTATAATTGAAAAACACAATTGTATAACTATTGATTTTCGATTGGTTAGTACTATTTAAATTGTAAAAAAAAATTGTATACGTTTTACAAAAATAATAATAATAATAATAATAATAATAATAATAATAATAATAATAATAATAATAATAATAATAGACGTCGATTAAAACAATAACTTTTAAAAGTATGACTGAGAATGAAAAGGCACTATAATTATGTTTTTGATTAATTTCAGTGAACATTTTTAATAATAAATGTGTATTGTATACGTTTTTAATTTGTTTTATAATTAATAAACAAAGAAGAAAAATAAGTAATTTTAATATTATGTACATTTTTGAAATTTTATATTATTTTTTGTAGGTAGAGATTAAAACATTATGAATGTTTTGAAAAGTTTATATAATCAATATATTCACTATACATAAATGTACTTAATATGAAACATCTCATAATGAAGTTCACTTAAATAATACGTACTCAAATGAAATATTATAGAAATACTATAGAAGTATATAACGTAGAAATATTATAAAAGAAAAAAATCTCTGAATATTAGAAATGTGTTTTGTTAATAATTTCAAAACTTAACAATGAGATACCCCGATGAGGGATTTAACAGTTACAGCTTCAATACAAAAACTATGTTATTATTATTTAATTTTTATTATTATTGTATAAAATGTAAAGAAAACGATAATTTGTATGTACTTCCAAACGAAAATCGTGAGTTAACGCTTGAAACTTTAGTACATATTGGGTAACACTAACATACTATTATATACATGGAAAATTCCGTTCAGAACTGTTTGTGTTTTTTTTTCTTTATGTTGCAGTTTACTAAAAGTAACGTAATTTAATACACACGGGATTAGTAAATGGTTTTTTTTATTTTGTAACGTTGTAAACACACGTTGGTCATTTATTTTGTATATAATTTTATTTTTGAATACTTCATCGTATAAATATGATTTGAGCATAATATACAGCGGGTGGGCAAATTATTAGGGGACAGTACAATTAATAATGTTCCGTAAGTTTAAATGATTTAAATGAATTCATGCACGATTCGATACCATGTCACAAATCCAGAAGTGTAATCGCGTTCCTAGATAATAAAGATGTAAGCGTTTTGCCTTGGCCGGGGAATTCTTCTGATATGAACTCCATAAAAAATCTATTGGCACACACAAAACGAGAGATCGCCAAAAAGCTCATTACCACCAAACCAAGCAGCGCAACTGATAAAAACTCTTATCAAAGTGTGTCGCTCCTATAATTATAAATACGTTTTTAAAATTGAAAGTTATAGGAAATTCTTACTGTTCCAAATATTTTGGCCGGCCACTGTGTATTTATTACAATTAACGATGGAAATAATTTTGTAAAACGTTTCGGACTGATATAGTAGATAAAACGATTACAATATGTTTGATAACGGAACGAAGAAGGACATTATTATTGTCTCAGTAGAGCTGAAAACTTTTCTCTTTACCGTTCCGACGATTTGAACGTGTGCCATACTATTCATTATATTTGTTCTATGTGTACAATAATGATTTTAACGATTTGAACCACATTGTTTTGTGTGGAAATTAATATAGATGCACTCTATAAATTACATAAATTGTAAGTAGACAAATACAAAGAATACATAATAATAATAATATTGTTTGTATACACATATGCATAATACAATACGTAATGTATATAAGTACAATATTTGTTCTGCTCGTGGTTTCGGTTTCGAAATTTAATCGACGTTTTTCTTTTTTAAAGTAAATTTGTATTGTAGACATTATTTATTATTTATTTTAAAAACGTTAGTTGTAAACTCCACAGATTTCGAAAACATTCTGAAATATACCTACTTGCGTTTAAAGATGATTATATTGGCACAAGTATCGATCATTTGGCCACTTACTACTGCAATAAACGCTAATCGGAAATTCAATTCTTTAATTTTTGATACAAATAATGTTGTCTGATGTAATTTAATTAGGTGATTTTTTTTTTTAAATAATGACAACCCGCGTTAAAAAACGCAATAACAAAAAGAACCGTTCGGCGAAATGGGAAATGTATTAATCCTTGCAAAATAAATATGATCATTTGAAATGTATAAATGTCCTATCACTTCACTTACCATCATCATAATATATTGAAGGGTAGTTTTAAAGTACACAAATAAAATAGAGTTTGGGAATCGATTAAATATTAATTCAATTAATTGAAAAAATATTACAGGTTATGTACTGTAATGTGGGTGGTCGTTTTACTCGTACGTATACTGTTATGTATCTTAAAAAGAGTTGAAAAATATTTATTAATGATATCACATCGACGACCAGTAACGGGGGGTAAAAAATATTATATATATATATATATATATTATATTTATATTTATATTATTAATTATATATAATATATATAATGTGCGTACTTAACATATCATACAATCGACAAAAAAAAATTCAAATGCATACAAATCCGTGCTCTGTATAACAATTGCAAGTATACGAGATATAACATTTTTGAGATTTAACTCCATACTTCAAAATATGTTTACGTAATAATGTTTTTTTATCACATACTTAGGTAAATAGAATTTGGTTAAATTCATTTCAAAATACTTTTTGTAATATTCTTCGAAATGTTCCTTTGTTGTTTATACATTTCATTCAGATATAGAATATGTGAAATATGTGAAATCAAACGATTTGATCTCGCATTTGATATTCTTTTTATTTTTTTATTACATTCGTGAAACATTTTGAATTTTCATAATGGAATTTCGTACATTTTATCACGAATCCTTTATTTTTAAAAACCAATTTCAATACGTTCACACGCACACGTTGGAGCTTTTGATGTTCCCGCATCCATTCGTCGTCACATTTCCAATGTCGTCTTTAAATATTTTAAATACATCCGTCGCCTACCACACTAACCGATCCAAGTGAATATATAACTCAGTGTCAATATTTCGATAGAAAATAATTTGTAAAATAAAAAAAGGTTGTGAATCGTTATATATTGTACGGTACACGTAATATAAAAATGTTTACGCATTTAAAATTAAACGGCAGTTCGAATGAACAACCGCGGGAGAAAAGAGAACATACATTTTTACAATGTACCAAATTACGCACATACACAAATGTCATACGCATATGTGTAAGTGGAATTTCAACGTTTCAACGTGAAATATCGTTAGACGGGGAAAAAAAGAATAAGTGAAATAAATATTGACGTAACAGTGTTTTTTTTTTTTTATAGTGTAAGTTTCAGGCTTAATGCACACACATCTCGATATCGATATAGTCAGAAATATAATAATAAGTACATATTAAACATTAAATGCGAAAACTACACTAATAAAAGAGTTTCGTCGCTGGTCGTTGGAATATATAAAAAAAAAAAAACGATTCGAATTGCTTTTAATTCGTCAAATGCACATTATACTGCACAGACGTTTCCATTTTTATTTTTCTACAGAAATGATTATACATTGAATCATTTTTTCCATTAGTCTACGTATCTTATGTTATTTTCAATGTAAACACGCACGTTAATATTTAAAACGTTTATGTTATTATAACGACAAGCGTTTATTATTATCATTATTATTATTATTTATTATTATTATCATTATTATTATTATTATTATTATTATTATTATTATTATTATTATTACAGTTTATTCGCTCTTACCGCAAAGTCTGTCGATGCGTTCTCGTTTCTTCTCGTCCTCTTCGGCTATTTTCGCCGTTGACTTGACTCCGTCGCCGGACTTTTGCGATTTTTCCACGATCCCACACGCCCTGAGCACGAACGAGGGTACCGTCTCTTGTTTCTCCTGTTTGGGTATCTCGACCAACGTCCAGTATTGAGTTTCCAATCGGATCACGTCCTGTAAATGGAATTCGCGTTTAAAACAATTAAAATCAACTGTCCGTGTGATAATACAAGTAATTTTGAGTAGCGAACGTTCGAGTTGTGAATTATCGTTTTTAGATTTTTTAATTAATATTTACTGTTATTATGCTTGAAAATGATTGCCTTATCCAAGCGAACAAAAGTCAACAGGATTGACTTAATTCACGATATGTTTACTATAATTAATTGTTATATATTTGTGATGCGGTATGTCTGGGGTTTAAGATCGTATACCACACGTTTTGTGCAGTAGGAAAATCATAACGTATTCAGTACAAAATTCTAAAGTGTATTCTACGACAGCTACTACAATATTTATCGTATTATTCAATGATGGTACTGTTTTAAATAATTCGATTTTCTAGTTTTCGGTAATTGTACCAAAACGATTTAATCGATTAGAAGAATCATGATTTAAGTGAACTGTTCGTATCGTGTTTACTTGATTCGAGGTCGTTTATTTCTATTATTTCACTTGTGTTCGTAAATTATTAAAAAAAAATTTATTTCAAAATGTGAACAGTCAAACACACGTGTGACTGTGTCATTTGTACAATATGAAAAAGCGAACATTTCAAGCTCAGCGTGCTTTTGATGTTAATTATTTTTGCGAGATTTACGCGATTTACTTTAATTGTTGCCGTTTTTCAAATTTTTCTTCCTCTATACCACTCATTATTTTCGATCATATTGTATAATAATAATAATATATATTATGTTATGTTTAGGTAGATCATTTGACTCGAAAATCATATAAAATACGTACCAAAACCCAGATACGTATTTATAAGAAGGGCGAGGGCCTTCTAATAAATCGATCTCCGGGCGGTAAAGTATGAACTGTGTTTTTATAACTTTGTCTATTATTAAAAATGTGAGAATAATAAAAAATTTAGTACAAGATGTGAACCAAAAGATTGTCAGTTAAATTAAGTAGCATCGAAACAGCTTTAATGGCGACTTTTATGCGTAGGAGGGTGATATTATATGGAAAGATTCCATTTGACAAGTAACAAATTACAATTACAATTTATTGTACATTTTTCAGATTTAGAAACTGTTTCTTTATATAAGTCACTGATAAAAAAATATATCTAGTTATATTATACTTTTACAAGATAACAATTTTTTTTCAGTTTAAAATTAAGTATTTTTATACCAAAAACAATACAAATAGACTACGTAATATAATTTTAAGCTGAAAACACTAGAGGCCACATACATTCGTGGGCCTTAGGGATGCTTCCTTAATCCGGGTGCACGTTCGTAAGCGTTATTGTAGTGGCGTATCGTTTGAAATATACTGCAGTATAGTATTTTTTGTATTGAATAATCTTCATGATGCCAAAGAGAAGGTGCGTTTTCATTACAAATTTAAAATCTATTTTATAACTTTTTTTATTTTACGTAGAAAGATGTATAGTTGTCACTTTGAAAAGTTAAAATGTTTTTTAAGGCCTAAATAATATAAACTTTTCTATTTGGGAAAATGTTGAAAAGTATGCAATTTATGTTCGAAAAAAAAACATTACGCACTTTAATTTAGATGAGGATAATGAATTTGATGAATTAAATCATGTAGAACGAGATTTTGAATGGCAAATTAATGAATAGAAAAAAAATTACTGAAATGGAAGTGAAGCGGTGTAAAATATTGTTGAGTAAACTAAAATTTATAACAATGACACAAAAAACATATTGGAAATTGTTGATTATTCATTGGCGGTGACAGGTACAAATGTACCATTGGATAGGATTTTTCCTATTATTTGTGTATTGTGGACGAACAAAAAGAATTGTTATTATTATTATTATTTTTTTTTTTGATTGAAATTATCAAAATAATAAAACGCGTCTAAAACATTATTCTAGTAATGAATTTAATAATAAATATATTTAATATTAAAAGAAACTATAATTTATTTGATTTAATTAGTTCAGTAAATAAACTTACAAAAACAGCAGTTGAAGAAATTAATCAACCATCAGCACATCAGAATAAAATTTTATGTTTGTATACGAGTGTATATATACACACAGTGGTTTAAATTTATTACACGATTTCGTATTTATTAAAATAGTAATAATGTCACAAATTTATTTATTTTTCTTTTGAAAAGTGCCCGGTATTTTCTTCTTCTTTTTTATTGGTCATCCTAATGTACGGTAATGTAACAATGGTATTATACGATAGTTTATATGTATCGCAAAAATTAGCATAAAGAAATATCCTTAAAATATTTTCCATGGCGATCTAAATAAAACTATAACAAAATAATTTATGGACGTTTTTTTTACCCACCAACACTACCTTTTTCTGTGTGTATATTTTAAAAATATTTTACATTGTATGCAAATTTATATCAAATCATGGTTTATATATTATGTCAATTTTTAATATTATATTTCATATTTTATAGCAATGATCAACAGATTTATATTAGGCATATATTTCAGAAATTACATAAATCGATTATTAAAAGTATAATTTTTACGTGTTCGTTTTGGAAATGAAACTTTAATTGAAAACAAAAACCCCTAATAATACTTGCATATAATTGCCTTATTAACATATGAATACGTTAAAAAACAAAAAATTCTTGACAGTAACCTATTGCGAAAAGATTATTATAATTATATAAAATTATAGTGATATTTTTAACTAAAAATTAAAAGTTGTACATAGTTATAGATTTGTGTTTATTACTGTCGTCGATGAAAGGAAGAGTCCAAAATCTCAGAGAAGGGTTTCATAACTATAGAAATATATTATTATTACTCGTAGTAAATATGTTAAATTATTATACTAATTAATTTCTTTTCACTGTTAATTATTTACGTCAGGTACATTTTTTTCTATTCGAATTGTCATAAAACATTTTTTTCAGTGTTATTATTATTATTTTTTTTTGAGCGTGCAAAAAGTGAGTTTCTTTTAAACAACAAACACAACAGAAATAGAAAATAATAATAATAATAATAATAAGACAAATTTCGTACCTTAATCATGGCTTTCAATAGATTATATCTCAGGAAGACATTTCGCGTTGACTTACTCTCCGTGTACTTGGTCATTAGTGTAATGAGTGATTTTTTAGCAGTATCGTAGGATTCTTCCAATCGAATTCGTACTGTTCTCAATCGTTCATTAGTTTCTATGACTTCTTCCTTTGTTTGACCACCTAAACAATATGTATTAATAAGAATTATTATTATTAATGATATTGAACGAAAAGTAATACGCTAAAAATGTTAAGTCGTAAAAAAAATTATACGATTTTCATAATTATTTACTACGTGGGCATATGTAATGTACACACTACGTAAAACGAGGAAGTCGGTGAAACGAAATTTTTATAAAAGTGATTTAATAGACACACTTTATTATTAATTTATTTATTCTCTCAAATATAATTTATGAAATTTTACTATTACACAGTGAAATCATATATAGAAATCAAGTATATATTTTTACTTTAAATTAGTGCGTTGGATTATTGTAAGCGTATGGTAACTGAAATAATAATTACAAATGAATGAAAAAATGAAAACATAATTATCTCGCTACATAGAAAGAAAAAAAAACGAACAAATTATTTTCAATTAATGGAAATTATGGATATTAATATTTATTATTTTGTACAGATGTGTTTTTAATTTACTTTTTATTGTTCTAAAAATACCTTTAGTGATTCTTTAAAGAATTTTATAGAGCACTTATTGTAAATATAATATAAATCGAAATTCGTTTAAAAGTTCGTATATTGTGTATACTTTGGTTAGAAAAACTATATAATATGTTAATAAAGAAAACACGAAAGAAATTTATTTAAGCTATTTAGTTTATTATTTCTTTCGAATTCAAGGTATAGTTCCCGATAAAATGTGTATATAATTAAAAACAATAATCATATTTTTTTAATTGATATTTTTGATTTTGTAATTTTTTTTTGTTGTTAATGTACTAAATATATAATTTATTTTTCGAAATTTACGAGTACAGTACATTTTAATTTGTTGGGAAATATTATGGAACATATGAACGATTATCGTTAATTTCTAGAAAATGTTGTGGTGCACAGTAAAACGATAGTAAACAGTAGTGGACGGGTGAACACGAAATGCAAATTAAATTAGTTTTAAACAGTTTCACGTGGAGCGGCGACGTAGGTAGCAACACCCATTTGCGTATATATTATATAACGTGGAATCAATAGCATTAGTTAATCTGTGGATCGTTTGAAATGAGAGATGACGGTTAATGTTTTATGATATCGTAATCCCGTCGTATTGGGTGGAATCCAAGATTTATTTATCGGTACGTTTTATGGTACACATAGTTCATTGGATAATATAAAAGGCTTAGTCGATTATAGCTTTTGATGGATTCATTCGTTTGATTTAAATTTCACATTATAGTATTATAAATTTTTCAAAGTTTTATTGGAACCGATTCGGTTTAATTTTATTTTATTCGTTGGATCGCTGAATACACAGAAATCTATTAAAAAACTTAGCTCGTCAATTGGCCAATTAATTTTTATAAGTTAAATAATTAAGATCACGGATATTTTGGTTATTCAGACATCTTATTACGTAACATCATTTTGAATTTTGTATAGTTAACGTAAATTTGAAATGTTATACTGCGTATGTTTTATACAAATATTCTCTTTCGATTTCTTTGAATTTGTTTTCAATTCTTGATGTGTACGTACCTACTAAATATATATATATATATATATATATATATAGTTATATGTACAAAATATCTGCGAGAGAACACTGTAACGAAATATATTAAAATATATTATTATTAATAATAATAATATGTTAACGCAATTTTCATCAACATTAAGTATTGTGTATGAATACGTTTAGAATGAAATAATGAAAAAAAAATGTAATGTGTGTAGAGGATAAGCTTTTAATGTAATATTGGCCGTTATTTTTTTTCTTTTTTTATAATTATACTAATGCTATTTTTAATAAACAAATTGAAATAAACATGCGAGGTTTTCGGCAGATGTACGACATTCTCGTTACTGACAAGAGAGCTGCGGATATATTTTTTTTTATTAATTTTACTGGTTAAAGCTAATCATAAATTATTTCACTCTCACATTATATATAGTTGTATATAAAAATCGCATTATTAATTTTTATGAATGATTAGTCGTCTACAATCGATTATATTATACGGACAATCAAATAAATAATAATTTTTATTACTCTATAAAAATAATCAACATTTTAAAAATCATTCCGTATAGTAGTAATATAGTATGATAATGTTTTGATAAATTTTTCAAAAGCATAATACCGGAATTAATCACATTGTTGATATAATACAGGTACAGTTTATTTAAATTTTATTAAAAACAAAATAATGTTTTAATAGATTGTGCCAGTATTAGATATATAATTAATTAACTAATATCATTAAAAAAATGTATCGCGTATACAATTATGAATATTATTTTAACTAAGAATATGAAGAATTACGACAACTATATTATATTTATTTATGTGTAATACTGAAATATTATTATATGAATATGTTACCACAAATAACATTTAGAATTATTTACCTCTAACCTAATATGTACGACTGTAATATTGTTCAGTTTACACATTTATTATCATTTGTGTGCACTGAACAATACGTTCATTTCCCGGATTGTACGAAATCATAGTTTTTATTTAGTTATTTTATATTTATGACGTCTATGACGTATTGACGTATCTATGCTGTATTATGGATATCAATAGGTATATGCATAATATGTAATAATTAATAATTATTACTGACGTAACCCATTATTAATTTCTTGACGAATTACTGATTGACTTTTAAAATATTAGATTAATTCTAGTATATTTATTTATCCTAAATGTTTGTTTGGATTGTATAAAACTTTAAGTTTTGAAATCCATTTTTAATTTTTTCATATTGTATTTTTTCTCGACTAACTGATTTTGTCTTTCATAAAATGTAAAAAAAAAAAAAACTTTTATTTATTAAGTAAATATATTTTATATTATAGAATCACACCATGTTCGATATACTAATGTATTTACTTGTATTGAATATTTTAATTTAATTTTTTGCCATATGCAAAAAAAATCTATAATTATATATAAAATGTCCCTAAAGGTCATCTTAAAAAACACAAAATGGATTACCACAATTGTCACGACGAGTTTAAGCCACATAGTGTACTATGTTGAATCTCCTTGACTTGCTACAATAGCCAATTAGTACGATATTATGTAGATGTAAGAATTGATGCCGGAATTTGACGTTTTATAGTTACATAGAATTTATGGGAGTTTGAAGTTTGAACATCGAAGCTGGTTGCCACGTTTTATGTTTGTTCCTTTTTTACTAAAAATTCATTTTGCCTCATTCACCGTTAATGCGGTCAATATGTTTGCAATATATTTTGGTATAAAAATAAAATGTATAGAGTTTTTAAAATAATAATAATACATATTTTGTGTACGACGAGTTTCACTATTTTAATAAAGAAAAAGGAAAGTAAAATACAATTTTTTTCAGTTAAAGCACTGCGATTTTTTTTTATATGTAAGTCAAGTAAGATTTATAAATATGATAATCAACGAACAGGTCCTGTGTCGATTTTTTTATTGTTATTTAATGATTTGGTGTATAATGAAAATTCTGAATATATATATATATATATATATATATGAATATATTTTGGAGTCATGTGCCGTAACATTACAAAGCGATCTCGATCTTGAGGATTGTAAGAAAAAGATTGATGGTATGTAAATCTTTGCAGCGCATATTCAGGATTTTTGTTTGGGGCCTTACAAATTTTCTCGCTCATCATTCATACTATAATAATAATAATAATAATAATAATAATAATATTATTATTATATAGTTTTAGTGGGGGATTTTGCCCTAAATCTTCCATCACCTGGGTGTGCCACTTTATCCTTGCATCTCGCTAATAACGCACCTAGTCACGCGTTCACGTATAATACATTGATAACCGATATGTGCGTCAATGCGTGCATAATATTGGACAGTTACTGGAATTAATTTCCCGTACGGTTTCCGGCGAATAGCGGAAACGTGTCGTTTCGTTACGACCACGGTCTCTCTGGTGAATCGGTGAACAGTATTGATGTGTGCCATATCTATATTGCGGGTCTGTTGAGAATTTCGTTCACAAAAAGATCATCGACTACGAAACTGACATGACCAAAGAAGCATATAAAAAGACATACAGGTAAATTGACAATAAAAAAAAAAAATATGCGCGGTAAGTACCAAATCGATATTCGAGCGAATAATTATTTGAAAATTTTTTTAAGTTTTTAAGACAAAACACGATAGAAGTTATTAAGTGTTCGTGTACGAAGATTATGATTTTTTTAAAAAAAAAAAACTAGTCATACATTTAGACTAATTATACATACTGTACGGACTGATACAGAAATATTTCACGGGAGGGGGGAGGCTGCATAAAACATAAGCACTAGGCACTCACTATCCACTAGTAATAATACTATAATTATATCAAAGTTATATACTTATACTAAATAGCCGTCTTCAAATACACCATTACAAAATAAGCTGAAATACGACAACATATGCAAAAAAGACCACTCGATAAAAAAACGTTATCAATATTAGACTATTTTCTTCAAAAATAATCTTTTAAAGTTTTGAAAAAAAAACAAATTGATATTGTCTTATTCTTATCGTTATTTATTAAATGAACTTCAATCATATAACCGACATTTCGAATTGCCATTTTCCAGAGAAACTTATAAATTCGATCGTCCAAAAAGCTTTTGGGTTTTAAGTGAATTTCGATCGAATATGAATTACGTCCAATATCATTTATCCAACAATCATTTTAGTCCTATAATGTATTTTCATAATATAGTGTATATATATAATTTTGTATTGCATTTTCATAGAAACCATTTGTATTATGAACGATAAATATTTGTTTTCGTTATTCTTGAATACATTTAAGTTGATTGAATATTATTCATAAATCAATAATTTATATTAAAAAAAAATTCAAATTTATTGAAATCGCTGTGCGTTAAATATAATGGATTCAAAAATCATGAGAACTATATTTTACTAATATACTAAGAACGCAGTGTTTATTGTGTATTAATGTCAAGGTACTATATTTTAAATACGTTTTTTTTTTTAAAAATGTGTACATACTACATATTTCAACTAAAATTATTGGTAGTATCTTTTATTGGGACACGCAATATAATGAATTAAACGTGTAATGTTGGTCTTAACAAATGGGCATAAATCATACTAATGACTGTTAATCAAATATTTACGGATGAAAAGGAAAAAAATTTGTAATTTTTACTTTTATATACCTTTACACACGAACGTTCAAATACAAATTTCTTATAATGAATTTTGTCATTAATAAATTTAAAAATTCAAGTCCATTATTGGAATCATAAAAACGATTACTTATCAATTATTGAGAGGTGTGTTGATGATGGGTGAATAACGATTGTTCGCGGATCGACGAAGACGATACGATTTTATTCTATCGCCAGCTATTATATATGATACGTGGGGACTAACGTTTATGGTTTTGTTAATATGCATAAATTATTAATTTCCGAAATTATGCGAAACGCTTTAAAAAAGCTTGTTAAACTCTGTACGTAATTTGTTAAAACTCGAAAAAATAAAAAAACGTGTATAAATTTAAATATTTTCATTTATTAGGACATTACTTGGCGGTATTCGGATAAAAACTTTTGAGAGAAGTGTCTCCAGGGGAGAAAAATGAACATAAAATTTAATAATTTAAGAGTTTAAACGTTTTTTTTTATTATTTTCGACTAATATTCGAAGTGGGAAAACTATGGAAAAGTATTTTGTATAACGATCTCGCTTTTCCCGTTCTCTGATCAAGAAAAATAAATAGGAAAACGCGGACAAAACGTGTTTTATACAATACCAATATGTATAGCACAGTAATTATGTCTACATATCGTCCTTAGATTGTGAATTTCAATTATTTTTTCCTGCATCCCCGTGTATATTTTAAATATAATTCTGAGCCTTCGTCGGGTAATCAGTGCTCCTAGTGACGTTTTCAAGTAGTGGATATTTTTCGATCAACTATTAAGCGGTGTGACATCACCTTACAGATCTAGTTTCTCACGACAATAATTATTGTGATAACATCTAACGCGTTTTACTATCATCATGCAGACGTGATGGAATGGAAAATGCTAATCTATAAACACACACACAATGCATAACTTTTCTAAAAAACTTTTTTTAAATAACAGCATCCAAAGACGAAATAATCAATGAGATTGTCTCAAACATCGCACAAAATTATAAAAATCATGAGTGGCTCAGTACACGTGCTATATAACAGCAAAAAAAAAAAAGATGTAAACCTTATCAATTTCTGCATTCAAAATTCAATATCGGGTAATATATAGCTACAACGTATAAGTCAATTGTCAATCGATACCGTTAATGAATTAAAATGAAATAATCAATTATCCAAGTGAATTATCCGAATTAGTTTCATTTGTCAGAAATGCTACCGCATATTTTGACATTAGAAATCGGGAAGTGCCTATCATTCTTCTCCGGAACATCAATTCATCACGAATTTGCAATGGAACCAGGTTTACATAAAAAAAGATGATAAGCTATATCATCGAAGTAACAATCTTAAATGGAAGTTTTAAAGGAGAAGATGTGACGTTGGCAAGGATTTCTAGGATTCCAACAGATCTGCCTCTCGACTCTTGAAATGCTCGCAGTGTCCGGTGTGGCCGGCCTTTGTAATGACCATTAACAAAGCTCAAAGACATTCGTTATAAGTGTGTGGACTGAATTTGGAACATCCATGCTTCTCGCATGTACAACAGCTCTATGCAGAATACTCACGCGTCGACAAACCTTCAGATTTGTTCGTCTACGCACCAGATTGAAAAATATTGTGTGTTCAAAAGCACTTCAGTAATATAATGAATTACTTCTGATATTCGATTTCTGTTGGATGCGGAGTAATACAATTTTAACTGTTCACAGGCGTAATTCGGCTGATAGCATTTAAAATATGATACAATGGAATATAAAAAATGTTTAAAACATTTCATGTTATCTGTGTTGATAACATGAAAAATACGATAACATGCCGGTCGATCATTGAAATTAGTTTAAATACTGGCTCAACTATTTCAACACTCACGTTATAATCATAGTTTTGGTTTAAAATAAACCTAATGTTTGAAATACCGCATTTGAAATACCGGCTCTTAAATGTTTAAAATCGAAAAATGTAATATACTGCGGAGATAAATCGCGAGACATACATATACACATACTCGGTCGTTGGGCGACGGACCTATGGGAACGTTCTTCGCTAGTCACACGGTGGTCAGCGATTTTTAGCAGGCCAATCTCCACGGAAAGGAAACGAACTGCGCGACGACAGCGATAATACGATATCGATTTATATCGCGTCAAACGCGTCGCGAACTTTTGGCTTTCGTTTCTTTCACAGCCACTGTCGTCACCACACCTACCAAACGAATGTTGTCGATGCAAAAGGCCCTGTTCGCTCCAACCGTCGAAATTACTACGTTCATCGCGTCATTAAATCGATGGCGTTCGAATTCAACGTATCCCCGTGGTAGGACGTAACGTCGTCGTTGCCGAACGTTGGCAGACCGAAAACTTTTTTCTTTTTTTTTTTTAGTTTAATTCAACCGTCGTTCTATGTAATTTGTATATTAATTCTCTCTCTCTCTCTCTTTTTTTCTTTACCGTTTTTAGGTCGAACACCGATTTGTGGACATAAAAGACGGTTACGGGATTTATTCAACCGTTGAAACGATTTTCGTTTCAAATTATTATTCGATTATCAATTGAAATACGTATGAATATTATTTAGTTCATCAGATAAATGTATCGAAGGTTTTGAATTAAAAACGACCAAAGCGTATATTTTTAATATTTAAATCAATAATAAAAAAAAAACAGCATTATTTTCGTAGGTTAGATTCATTTAAAAAATATATAAAATATATTATATCGGCTGTATTTCCGTGCGAAAGGGATAGAAACCAATCGTGAATAACAAAAAATTTATTATAAAAATCCTTATGCGTATCTCATATGTATTTTTGTTTTACATAATACTGTTGTTATATAATAATTGTTCTGATGAATATAATCAAAAGAAAAACTTAAAAATACTGATAAGAACAAAAGTTATAGTCATCGTCAAGTATAGGGAGTGGCTTAGAATGTATCCAAATGATTTCTCGAAAAATATTACAGAGAAAATAATCATTTTGCCCATTATGATTTTGTTAAATCGATTGGAACGTACGTTGGAATAATTATGATTGACTGATAATAATATTTAAACACGTATATAACGTATATGTCTAATATTTTAGACCGATGTCTAAAAATTAGTACAAATACCTACTACGTATGTAGTAAATTTCGCGGTTTCCCGACACTCGAATTCACCTCCCGGTTCCCGACGTTTGATATACACTTAATATACGCACTATTAAATATCGTTTTATCTGATAATCGTCTTGTATTATATAAGATACGTAAAAATCTCTTCCTTTCCCCGAGCACACGCCATATAGTCGCCGGCCGTCGTTTTGGTGACATTCGATTCAAACGACTCCTCGAATAATTTCACGCTCAGTAAACGTGGCGCAATAATTTTTTGCCCGGACGACCCCGAATGCTGTCGGAGTTCATTCGAATCGCGTACGCATCTCGGTGTTATCGATTTTCTAACACACGTGTATTTGTAACGCGCACTTAAATATTATTATACGTCGTTGTCAACACTTTACAGTTTATAGATGTTGTGATAATACGGTAAATGTACCGTCCACAGCGTCCGAACGAAAATATTGCGGCGGACGTCGGTAACGGTCTTAAAATATTAACAACATCGCGATAATATTACAATATTGTTTATAATATGTTACTTTCAGAACAATGGAACTGACGTTAATGTCCATAGTCCGTTAAGATAAATTCCAATTCAATCTGACTGTATGACGATAATATATCTAGGAGATAACAATAATTAGCAGAACATTCAAACGACCGCGTGTGTGTGCAATATTCCCTAAGCTATAACAGCACTCGGTTATTTGAATATAATATCGATTGGAATATTGTTATCTATAATGGCGATTCTCGACCTGTGTCGTCGCGCGAAGAGTATTTACACATCAATCGTTAGATTGCCGCTGAAAGCTTATCCTACGCTAATATCATCGTTTTACAAGGATTTTCTTTCGAGTAATATGTGAAAATTCTAAAAATTCGTGGTCGGTATTATAGGGATATAAAGAGCTTTTAGAATTCATTGATTATTTTTACTCTCTATAATAATACAGTGGCTTAATTTCGGTTTTGGAAATAAAGAGGCAAAAGATTCGACCGTTTCATGTAATTAGAGAAAAAACCGCTCGTGAACTTTTATATCTACTCGCGTTTTTTTTTTTTTTTTAATACAATCGGAACATTGCAGAATTTTGTATTTATTACCATATACGTAAAATAGCACAATTTTTTAGAATATATATTGACTAAAAATTGATTCGGGAACCTACTCGATATATTCGTTTTTTTTTTTTTTTTTTTTTTTGAGGGGACGAGAGAGGACTTTTGTCTCAATCTCCGACTAGATCGATTATACCCGGATTAATATTACTCTATTATCAATACTAGACGCACATAGAAAGATAAACGGGCTACTTCTACTTCCTCGGAGATAGATTAATAGTTCCGTTTAACCAGCGAATTCATTGGTTTTGCTATTTTAAACTTTCAAAGTTTTACTTATAACGTCTTTTCCTGACTTTAATTCGGCTATAATCGTTTGTCCGTACATATTTTTCTTTTAGGCCTTAACTCATTCCCATTTTTTACGTGTCGTCCGCATCCTCCTTCGAAATTCCATACTCACTTTTTAATATCCTAGACCGTCTCTCCGTAGGGTGTCACCTATATTTCTTTTCCACATGCCAATAGTATTAATATCATCCGTCATAAAATCTCTAATTACATTTTTTTTTCTGTTACTATAAATCTTGTTAACTTATTTACTTCTTTGGATATACTCATTTAATTTTTTCTCTTTTCTTATTTACATATTATTTCACGTTTCTATATTATACTGTATTTTCTTTAAATTGTTTTCTCATACTCAGTTACTTAGTTGCTATTCTTGTTACTGTGATCTTTTGTTAATTTTAAAGTTATTGTAATATTTCTCTTATGGTTTTTCGTGAGAATTATTATTTACGGAGACGACGTATGGTCAAAATTCGTAAAGTAAACATTTTTTTGAACTAAGACCTATATTTAATATCTTTGGAAACACACGTTTTAAAAATATTATTTCAATTGCAGACAACATTACAAAAGTATTGCACCACCATAACGGAACGTGGTGTAACCTGCACTTCAATAATAATTATTTTTGTTACTTACTAGCTGTGCCTTCATCCTTGACGTCCTGTACAATTCGTCTAACACTTTGAGTAAATTTGCCCACAATGTTTGATCCAGCTGAAACAAGAATAAGACAAAACTATAAACATCAAATATAATTCGTAATAATACGCGGGATCTTTTTAAATTATTTGTACACTCGAAACTATCCATAAAAAAACGTTTTTAATTTATACAGTGTACACACACACAGTGAATAATAATATTAATACCAATAATAATATTAATACTAATAACGATAACGATAATAATAATATTATTATTTTTATTATTGATACTAATGATAATAATAATAATAAAACCCCTGGGTAACATGGAAATCGACAAAATCTAAGTAGGTGCTGCGCGTATTCAATTACAACGAAAGCGTAATAAATACGAACGCTAGGCGAAAACATCGCTCTCGTATTGTCTCACGCGGTACACAGTACAAAACTGTAAGTAATTAATTCTGTATTGATCGATTTATTTATGCATAGTGTCGTATATACGTTATACTGTTTAATTAACCCTAAACGCGCGATTACCGTATCCATTGTTAAATGAATACTTTTCCATTCCTCACTTCCTACAAGCGTTCGTGTGCGGTCAACAAACGTTTTGCGGATATGTGTAAAACGGAATACACATCAGTACACATCTGCCGGAAGGGGTAGCTTTTCTGGTATCACGACCCACAACGTGATAGTTTTCGAGCGGCCAAAAGTCCAATACGTTTTACTGCGAGAGCAATAAATTATTATATCACAATGATATTATACAGATACGTTCCGCAAAATCAAATAGACTGTATGTACTACGAATAAACGTTGTGTTTTGAAATTATTGAATTCCCCGATTGAATTGACGAGACACCGTGGAAAAAATGTCCACGATAGTCCTCCTCCCTGGTCATGATCGCCTGAACGTTCCACGCACAAACCATCTCTTAGCACTACGTGCTATCCAAAGGACGGCGTCGCACGCGAGTTGGTCGCGTATCGTCTATGAACCGCTATCACGGAACTTCTAAAAGTTCGTACCTTATTCTCGGACGGACACAGCGTCACAGTGAGTTTGGGAATCTATTCATTGATACTACAACCACCACGGTTCAGCCGAAGCACGTTCTTCAACCACAAATTAAATGAAAACACAGATGGATCGCTCGTGACGTAAAAAAAAAAAAAAAATTACGTCATTTGGAAGATCACAAATCAAAGTTATATCGTATTATAGCACTATACCTAAAATATAAACGTTCCTCCCGTGAAAATACTGAAATTAATATAAAAAATATATAGGTATCTAACATGATAGAAAAGAATACTTTAAAAAAAAAAATGGTAATTGATTTTGATTAATTTAAGTTGGATATTCAGAGAACTGTGGACGTTTCTCGACTTGATTAAATTTTTACTATTATGCGATAAGTGATAAACGTTATTAAAAATAATACAGGAGTTATGCAATAATCTTGTATAATAAAATCTCAATAATTTATATCGTGTAAACCAATATTGATTTGTGTTCACCAATTGATATAGTGTATTTGCAGGGTTTTCGCTCTCGGGCGGAACGATTCATCACAGTATTCGTCTAATCTGTGCTTTAATCTTGATAATGTTATTTAACCGGAAATAATAATTATTATTTACTCGCTCGTCATACAACATATTATTATAACGCAATGAAAGTATACACAATATAGTAGAGGTTACTTTTTAATATATTGTTTAAGCGTATATTAGATTTCAGCGGAAATTATATTAAATTTTCGTCCATTTCCGTGTAGACGGGCATTCATTCGATATGTGACGTCTTCAAGACATTAGTCGAACAGTCATTGTCGATGCGTTTTGATGGTAACTCAAAACGTGTGTCTAAGTAATATCTACATAGAATATCTATCTGTTTATTATATATTTTTAACGAATATTCTGTCCACGTGTGTTTACAGAAATAATACGTTTTATTCGACACCGGCGGCGAGTTTTGGGGGTTAAACCTCCTCCCCCATGAAATTTACGATCATATGCATCTAAAATATGTACGTAATTTTGAATTACTTTGCATTAAAGTAATACGACCAATGAAAACGTATTATTAATTAACGTGGGAAATTTTGAATTTTCGAAAATACTTGTAATCTGTTATTGAATAATTATATTCGCTTTGTGGGTTAATAACTTGTTAGTTATTACTTCTTGCACACACGTTAATTCCATTACGGATATCGTCGTTTAATCGTTGCGATTTTCGACATAATATACATGCGAATTATTGAACTACGTGTTATTTAATCGTTGTATACGTTCAACCAATGTTGGAACATACACGTTTGAAAAGTTTTGTTAATACGAGTTCTGCTTCTATTTTTTAAAGAATTTTAGTCCTGTGAACTGAGAAATACAACGATTTCATAAACTGACATTTTTTCAAACCCCTCCCCTCGGATTTTTCCCGCGTCTGCTTGACACAAAGAATATTGATTGCTCAATGATTGTTTTTATTTTCGGACCATCATGCCGGTGACAATTGAAATACTGCGCGTACACGGTTTACTATAGACAAACAACGTTTATATTATTGCTAAATAAATCCAGCGCATTATACCGAGAGTAAACGGATTTCTTTACACGATTATTCAATTTTGAACAATAACGCGCGCTTTTCGATTAATGCAAAATACTCACGGGACCGTATAACTCCATCGCAGACGTTGAAATATTTTCTCGTTGTGGGTGTTGCGCGTCTAATCGATTTCCCCATAACGATTTTCAAATACGGTCACGCGAATTCGTACTAAATGCGTATTAAACATTCGAGCGGAATTTCGTGCGCGCTTATGTGTTGTAAACCCTTTTTTAATTGACGCGTACACGCGGCTTGTTACTTGAACGTATTAAACTTAACGGTTCGATGTGCGCGTGCGAGTGTATTCCTCGGTTCGGATCAACGTCAGCGGCGGTAATTGCAGTAAACCGTTTTCGCGATATCAACGAGTTACTACCTCGCGGTTTACGGCCGCGAATTCTCATTAGCGGACGCCTATTTTTACACGCATCAAATTGCCGCGGATTGTGAACTCCGGCGAGGAACAATAACAACAACGGCTGCGCATTCTCGACCGTTATTTACGGCTTTTATCGGACCGTTTTAGCCGTCGGAAACGGCGGCGTGCGGACCACCAGAAACGCCACTTTTCCGTTGTATCGAGTTTCGCGCATCGAGAATCCACGGAGCCGTTTGTTTCGGTCCGTTTCGAACACACTCTACGCGCGAAGTTCGCGTTCGATATAAATAAAGCCGAGGACATATCCGCGGGTTTATTAAAACATAGCTACATCAAACGGTCCATTGTTCGAATAGGAATCTGCACGTCTGTAATGTTACACGCGCCGGATTATACGCTGAAGAAAACTCCCCCGGGTTTCACGTCTAAAGTTCGGCGAGACAGGCGGGGTCGGTCGGTCGCAGGCGAAATCGGTTGAACTATATTCGGTTCAATTTTCCTGGGTAATTTATATATTTGAGATAGTAAACTAATTCCGAATTGTTCTTGAAAAAATAAATTAATAAATACGTTTTTAATGCGATCAAAAAGATTACGATTGGAATAATAAAAGAGATTTTAGTAAACGCAATAAACAATTTGCGTACAACAATAGTGCAGGATTTTAATGTTTTTAATATCCTATAATTTATTATATATTCCACCTAGGTCCCCGTTATTAGTGCATGAAAATCTATTTTATTTTTTAAACAATAATACACGTACTTGTAATCCCACTGCAAGGATTATACTAGTAGGGTGATTTTAATTCACCACCACCACAGTATCATGTTTACACACGTCATTGCCTGTAAATTGCACGTCACCAATAGATTCATATTTTTTAATCATTTTAATTTAAACCAGCTCAAATTTGTACCTAATATCAACTACCGACAACATCACTGTAGATTCAGTTTTATCAGATAGTCGCATTTCAGTATTTAATGATCGTGATCCATATTACTTCTTTTAGATACACGTCTTAATATCATTATAGACTCTCAATACATCGATTTATTAAGGAAAACATATTACTTTTATGACTCTAAACATTGTAAATATAATTTTAAATATCGCTAAATGTATATCAGATAAAATCCTAACGAATTCAATATTATTAATCTGTAAAATTTTGTGAATAATGCAATTAATGATTTTTTCTCCAATGAAAATCCAATTTGGTTCTCTAGTTATTTAAAATCGTTGTTAAAACAGAAAAAATTTATTTATTTATCATATAGGAATATATATATATATATATATAATAATAATAATATCTCGGATTACAATTGTTTTTCTCGTTTACGAACTGAATGTAAGAGAACTGCTAAACACGAGATTTAAAAAACTTTATAAATGACGTTCAAACATCTGTTAAACATAATCCAAAATCACTAGGAAATAATATGTCAATAACCACGGAAATAATTATCCAATACCCTGTCTCCTCTCTCACTCTCTCTCTCTCTCTCTCTCTCTCTCTCGATTCGTCTTCCGAAGATATTGTCAATTTGTTTACCCAGTTTTTCTTTAAAAATTATCGTCAGCTAATTCGATCGACTTCTAATACATCCACGTTATAAAAATTCGAAGAAAACAAACACTCATTTTCTATCTCCTCCTTAGTACATTATGTATTATTGTATCATGTGTTTATCGAACCAGATTTTTTTAACGAAATTATCTTCGCATTAATACTAAATGTTGTTAGCGCCTAACCTGTTATTTTTCTTTATAACCGTGGATTTAACACACCTAATGATAATGATAATAATAATAATAAAATAATAATAATAAATAAACAAACGTTTCTCGACTTTCGATCACTTTGAAATCGTATTTCCGAGCTTTTTAATAATACACGGCACTTTAACACGGAATGTGTATATATCTTACGTGTTACATATTGCGTTCTGTGCGAAACGCGTCGTGTGTTGTAATACAATATGTATACAACGCCATTCGACATTATATTATTGTAACGTTATACGTACGTACACGATTTCGCTTCGACTAGCACGCGGTGGTGGTGGAGGTGTGTGTTAAGAATATAAAAACGGATTTTCGACTTGAGGAAAAAAAATTCACCGTTGCAGCAGATGTCCCTTCAATGTACATTCGAGATAATAATAATAATAATAATAATAATAATAATAATAATAATAATAATAATGATAATAATAATAATAATAATAACGTCTATACACATATGCAGAGAAATGATTGCATATATACACGTGAAACGATTTCGTATCACAACGCTTCGAAATTCGTTCAATGGAAATGTTTACCGATACATTGCGCGAATATGCTGATTGTACGTATACAGAAATTCCGAAGCAAATCGAATTATGTTGTTTCTATTTGTACAAAATGCGACATCTCTCTGTCAGTCAATTCGGGTGCATAAAACAACTATTCGAGAACAACTCGATCAACTTAACCCTTTGAGGACAATGGTACATATTATACGTATCACTTATTAATATATTTTTTTTACAAATAACCTATTATTCCAATTTTCTGTTTGTTCAATTGCACTGTTTGAAAAAATGTATAATTTGCTCTCAATTTCTATATATATATATATATATATTTCTTGTAATTATCTTTCATAGTCAATCCCCATTCTTTTTTTAATTTCGCGTAACATACTTTTTTTTTTTTTTTACAAGATTAAACCATAATTTAATGTAAGGGATTTAGAAAAGAGACGTAATTTTTTTTCCTAGAAGTTTGTTATATATGTATTAACTCGGAAATTAATGTCCATAACGTCACTGTCACATTTATTTATTAGTTATAACTCATTTTTGGACGGTAAACACATGTAGCATTGTGTCTTGACTCTAATAAATTAATTTTTATAGAATTATTATTTTATTAAACATTATTATTACAAAAACATATTGAAATTATTAATAATAACATATTAAATAAACAGGTAATTAAATATAATAATTTACCTATGATATTCATAAAAACTGTTTCTTGTGTTCGTACATTTTCACTTTTACGGACCACTGGTACACATGTGTACTACTTCAAAAAGCGGATTTACAATAAAAAAATATATTTTTTATTTTTGTTCAATACAACTAATTTAAGGCAATGTAATATATATATATATTTAATGTCATAACGACGATTTTTCTTCAATCGTGTAATACTGGTCGTCAAAGGGTTCACAGACATAATTACTACGTAAATCTTGGAGAACGGAATCTTGGAGAAAATTCATTATAGTGCCTCTAATGGTACATTGATCAAAGAAAAAAAAGAAAAGGTTGACGAGCCGCGGGGACGTTGTGAATGTCGCTCAAGTGAATTACAATTATTTCAAAGCGTATTTCTATCACTCTACATTCGAAAGCAATGGTAAATCAATTGTATTGGATAAAACGATTCTGAGGAGCCGAGTCCCGGTGTAATATTATTTTGTGTATTTAACAAAAACTGAACGTTTTACGAATTGAAAAACATCTCAAAACCTATAACTGATATAAAATAATCCGAAATCAAACGAAAGTTGTTGACATTTTCATTTCCTTAATAATATATATATATTTTGAAATATTTCTAATTTCTATAACCATTAGTTTCGAAATTACGAAGAAACAACGATAATAATCGATTTCGACGAAAAAGCGTTTTTTACCGTTTTTGTCGCGTAATTTTTCGATAGTTGACTAATTATAGACAAAATGCTCCTAATTAATAGTTCTATATGAATCCAATCAACAATTTTAATACTAATTTATTTTCACACAATAGTAATGGTCCATTTAATGTAAATCCATACAATATCATATTAAAACAATTTTCTAAATGTCTTTTGGGGCTCCTGAGGGATTATTGCGATGGCCGCAATGGATAGCCGCACGATTCTCGGACGCTTCGCGATCCAACGCTTGAAACGACCGAAGTGGGCCGCGCATCGGCTTCGTCAACGACGACGTCTCGTTGTCGGACGTTTCCGAAACGACAACGGATTCTCGTTGACTGAGCTGGACACCATAACGGCGGCCGGTTGGACTGCCGGCATTTCGTGATCTTCTGCGAGTTCTGAATTCTGAGTTAGTCCTGAGTTCTCGGTCGACGTTCTCGACTAATCTGGACTCAATCGACCGTCTCGTCCCTTCGTAATCGTCGGCGTTTAGGCGTGAAAACGTTCTCGATGTAGTCCCATCCACCATCTCACGTGTTCCACCACGGATTCGTCATCGCCGATTTCCAACGCCAGCGGTTCTTCTTCTCGGTCGTCGTCACCGTTATTAATTTTGCACGACGTCTGCTGCTGGACAATCGATTTCTTATAGGGGCTCATAAAGTAATCTCGAACACGCGCGGCGACCTTCCAGTCGCACGTAAATCTACGCCACAGAAAAGCCATGATTTCTCTTATCTAGTCGTCGTCGTAGTGCAGTAATAGAGAGAGAGAGAGAGAGAGAGAGAGAGAAGAAAATTTCGTTTTACATTTTACACGGACGCGTGTATTCGTTTTTTCGCCAAACAATTTGATCGCGAAAATTATTATCACTCGGGATTTCGTTCTTTTTTTTTTACGTATTTGAATACAAAATCTAACGGTAAAAGCGCGGATCGATGAAAATGTCAAACCGGGATTCACGGGGAAATAAATCACCATCGAACACTAATTTTGCAGCCGACGTACGTTCGTGTTTAATACTCGGCAAATATACGACACGATAATCGGACTTTTTTTTTCGTTTTTAATTTGAAAAAATAGAAAAATATAATTGTAAAATCTATCGTCGTGCACGAGAAACGCGCGTTAATAATAATGGTAATTGTTAATGGGCATTTGATCCGTCTGAATAAATAAATAAATAAATAAATAGATAAACGTCAACGACGATTGAAACACCGGCTTTTCTACACTCTTCTCGTCATTCCTCAATCTCTAACGTGCTTCCATAACAATGCGCGTACATGCAATACATGTACGCACATATGTTATAATATATAAATACGAAAGCGCGGAAAAGAGAGAAAAGAAAATGTATTTTCCATAATAATAATAATAATAATAATATATTATTATTATAATTATGGAAAAATACGGTTGGAACGCTGTACGGAGTACACCCGTCTGGGTGTGTCGCTCGCTCGTTGCTGATACGATTTGCGTGACGCTCGGATACGGCCGGAAGCCGCTGTTTTACGCAGTCGTCGTCGACGATTACTACGCGTAGATACGCCCGGAACGCACAGCGTTAATGATTTTTTTATATATATTTTTTTTCGTTACATTATAGAACGAGCGTGAAAAACGATTTTCAGTTTTCGGACGAAAGTAGTTTGATCGCAAAAAAAAAAAAAAATCCCTTTCATCTGACGCGTTTCGTTGCGTCCACTACGTCCTATACGCGTTTCGGTTGAAGTTTTATCGTCGCATATTTTATTTGTGAACGACATTCCCCTTGCTCTTATTCCACGTGTGCTTTTTCTTTTATGCGAGTATTTATAAACACAATACAAATCGAATCCGTTTTACGTTTTATGCACACGAATACGTAGTAATGATTTCGATTTAAAAATTTTTGAAGAAAATATTATGTTTTTTTTTTTTTTTTTCATTTTTCTGTCATTGCGGCCGTGTAAACCGTTTTGAGTAATTGCACAAAAACGTAATAACATACGTATATATATATATAATATGTTATATCAGTAGGCAGAAACATATTTCTGGGGGGGGGGGGAGAGACGTCCTGAAAAAATTATATGTATTATTCTTTTTTATATTAAAAAAAAAAGTTTTTATTAGAAAATTATTCAAATCCATTATCGCCGATTACCGGGAATCGCCGTTATTCCGGAAGATTTTACTTAATTGTATAAAAAATAAATACTTTTAACATATTGTTTCAGATGTATGTGTTTGAAATATGCGTGTGTATTTTATACACTAGATTGAACACCGGGGGAAAAAGATAATACGAATCTCGTATTTCTACCGTTTAGGCAGGATTACGCGCGTAGCAATAGTGTATATACAGTTATTTACTGAAAAAACACGGTACATAAATATTAAATGTTATTAACGAGTAATACGAGGAAAATAAACAGTCAATTTATTAAGAAGAATGTTTCTACAAATTTCCATAGCGAATTATAAGAATTCAATTTTGTTCCGTGCATTTTACCGCGCACTTACGATAAAATTATTATCGACAAACGTACCTGTTTATTGTTCCGAAAATCGGTAGGTATGTTCGTCAAAAATTCTGCGAGCTATTTCCCGATAATAATATATCGATAGGCATACGTATAATTATTATTATTATTATTATTATAATTATTGACGGTACGGACGTTTTTCGTATCAACGTTTGATCGAAAACGCGTAGTGGCCAGACGGAATACGCATCGTGTACTCGTATTTAGTAGACCATTTCGGAGGAATCCCGCGAGTTGCGTTTACGGTCGACAACGGGATTTGGCTTTGCGGAAAAAAATTTCATTAAATTCGCTAGCGAATGAATCCCCGGTACGTGACTCTTGTCGGCGGCATGAAATCATCCGATTACATTCGACGACGACGACGACGGTTGTGTTCTTTTTCCCCCCCAAAACATTTCTATCCTTTATTCGATTTTATCTCGATAAAAAATTACGACGATTCTCCTCGTGCACCGCCTGTGACGTTGACGCGTGCTTTTATATCGATTCGAATCGATAACTCGCGGATTTCCAATGGGAACGAATTTAATATTATACGTTAAACCGTGTTCATAGTAATAAATCAGAAACCGCGTAGAATATAATATAAATATATAAATGTCGTGAACACTTTTCGTCGCCCCACAAAGAAAAGATATTTTTCAAACATATTATTATAATATTCTATAATTTTTCTCGTACGACAAAAAGTCAGAGTACATTTAAAAAACAAAAACGCATTTTCCGAATCGTCTTGTAATTGATCTGTGGTGTAATTTTCTTAATACTCCAATACAACGACGATATATAATTATTATTATTATCATTGTTATTATTATTATCATTGTTATTATTATTATTATTATTATTATTGTTATTATTGTTATTTGCAGTCAAATGTGAAATTGTATGGATATATATATATATATAAAAAAAATATATGGTTATAACCGTATATTTGTATATATGATGGCTGTGTATATGCAATATATAATCGAATCTGTTGTTACTTATAGTGAAAGGTTTCTGTGTTATCTCTATAAGCTTTATAATCGTATAAAATATTGCCTGACGAGTTATAAATTTACGAGATCAGAAATATTTCGACATATTTATTTATCCGTCCGAGAGCGTAAAGTGTTTCAAGAAAATAATAAACGATATTAATAATACGATTAATTTATTTATTATTTTATCGTTGTATCCCGAAATAAATAAATCGTGGATAATGAAAGCGTTTTAGAGGCAATTCGAGATATATCCCTACACAGTGGTCGAAGTGGGAGGGGATGCTATCCTCCACTTCGTTTAGTTAACATATTCAATTCTCACTTATTTTGTTTAAAATTATTTATCCCTTTTGAATTTTTAAAAATCTATTTCTTTAATAATTTGCAGTTGTTATGTTACGTTATTTGAGGATGACAGGGTGGTTATTTGCCTCCCCCCCCCAATGTCCCTTTTGTTATCGGTGGGCCGGTGTTATGTGAGCGGGTATGGGCCGGTGTTATGGCCTGTTGTTAAATAAGCTTTAATTTTCGCTTATTTTTCAACAATACGGCCCAACTTTGTTCACAAATTTGCCCCTCCTTTGAAAACTCGAAACGACGACACCGCTTTCATCCATCTATTTATTTCGATCCGATCATTGTCTTTGCATTCAGATAATCATACACAATTGGCGTGTCTATTAGCAATGTAATTTGTTCTACGACGAATAACGCGCCCACGAGTTTTCAGTAAAACGAAAAAGACATATTTAAACATCATTGTAGACTTTTCATTCAGGACACTTCGTATAAAAGCTATTGTGTTAAATAACTGCAATTGTCCAGGTGTAATAAATGGTTGTTAATACTTTTAAATAGCGAAACGTCAATGGATCCGCCGCCACTCATGAATTATAATTGGAATTTTAAATTAATTCACGCGAATATAATAAAAATGTGTTTAAATTAATGTACATTTTTAATTTTTTATTCTGAACACGAAAATGTCAATAAGATACGAAATAATGGTTGATGACATTTTCATTCCTTTAACAACACATGAAATAAATATTAAAAGTGAATGCGTGTTATTATTCAAATAATATTTTTTATTCTTGAAGGAGTCATTTAATTTTTTTGGTAGTACTGTATTTCGATTGATGTCCAATTTTTTTTTCTTATTACCGTTCAACTTTTTTATCAATATTTTTGATTGTCAAAATAAACTGTGGTATAAAATTTTTTAATAATAATAATAATAAAAAATATTTGAACCAAAACAAACATCTTATAAAAGTTATAATAATATATTTATTATTATTATTATCATACACCGCATGAAAAATTTAGAATGGTCCCAGTATTTATTCGATTATATAGACGTGTGTTGTAATATATTATTTCCTCGAACAGTTTTATATTACCAGTATACGTGCGGATAGTCTACGCGTTGCATTAATAATAATTATACACGGCTATCACGTGAAGTATATTTCAAACCAATACGATCATTCAACAGTTGTATATAACTCAATGTTTGGAAAGTTCATGTGTTCACGTTCGTGAACGACATATTGTGAACGTCACTAGTTTTTTTCCAAATACAACATGTGAACGTGAACGACGTTTACATTTTTAACGAATTTAAACGATTTTCACGCCATTTAAATTTATTTACATATTTAATATAATGAATATATAAATATTAATTATTATATAATAACATTTTTCTGTAATTTTCTATTATATTTATTTGAATGAAATATATATGAATATAATATAAGCTTTCAGTGAGCCCGTGTCAACATAATAATAACAGATAACCGTATAATATGGTTCTCATAAATTTGTAATAAATCGGTATATAAGAAATATTTTAAAAAAATCTACACTATTTGCTGATGAAAATATACCAATATTAATGCACACCAGTGTGTCAATTTTTTTATATATAATATTTATTCTTTGAATGTGTTCAATATTTAAAATTAAGTAAATAATATTGGTGTTTGAAGTATTTTTGAAATATTTCACTTTTTAATATTTCACAAAATTGTAAGTTACGTTCTAGAATTAAAATAATTCTTCAATATATACGTTAAGTTTAACAACATTTTAATTGAGCAAACCATAACGCAAAACAGACAAATTTGCCCAACAAATATTATATTTAAATAATACGGATATTTATAATTATTTATCGTTTGTCGTCATAAGCACTAGTGTGTACTAGATTGACTTGATTTTCAAAAGATTGTTAAGTATAGTCATGTTTGATTTTTTATAATTTATTTTTTGTGTTAGGCTATTAAATATGGACGGTTTAATACGTTTATCAGTTTTATACACATAGTTATAAATAATTAATTTTATAAGTACCTCCTATACAGATTGTAGGAAAGCGATACATAAATATAAGAAAATTAAAATGAAAGATTCGATTTTTTTAATGAACGTGGACGTGAATACGTTTTTTTAAAAACAAATATGAACGTGAATGTGAACGAATTCAATTTTTAAGTGACCGTTCGGAACACGAACACGTGTATGATTATAGAATCAGAGAAACGCGCTTTATGAGGAAAAATAAAAGTTGAATTATCAAATTGAACGTGGCAATTATTAATTTCGATTCGAATAAAACGCAAAACCGTACTTTCATGAATATTTTAAACATTTAGAATCATGTTAATGGTAGAAGAGTGCTCCGAGTTAGTGCCACGATACGAGATATATTTTTAAAAACATAAATTTAAAAAAAAAACCTCGTTTATAAAAGATTATAAATCATAAATTTTGTAAAATGCTAATTATATTGGAATAACGAAACTTTGCTTGAATATATTTTAAAAGTATTTAATTCATAGGATAATTGTATCGTGTCTTCGGTTTAGCAGTGTCAAATGTTATCGTTTTCGTCTAATAAATTTGTCTTTTGTATATACGCGCGTTACACATTGTAGGAAAAACTGGATATTTTCATAAGATTAGTCAAAATATAGTCCAAGTTGTCCCCGGCCAAAAAAACTATATCACATCAACTTTAAATTTATTTACATTTTTCAATCTTAAGGCTTACATTTATGCTATTACTAATACTAAAGACTTTTTTTTCTATATTGTTATTTTTATATGCATCGATATTAGTAAATAATTATTTATTCCATTTATAAATTCTAATTAACTACAATTGGTCTGACTCGCAGTTTCGCCAATATAACGTTACACATTATATAATTAAATCGTAAAGATTAATATTCGCTATGTTATTTTGGTGTATCAAAATGCTTAGGTTTCACGTTCAATAAATTACTGATTTTAACTATTACTCTTATATCGTGTTATTTTATTTATTTTTTTACGAGCACATAGAAAACAATTTGATTTTTATTGTTGTTTGTACGTAATAAAAATTAGGATATATTTGTTTGTACAGAAAAAAAAAAAACAACTAACAAAATTGTGCAGCGTTTGCCAAATTATGTGTTGATATTCGTCTCTGAGTTAATACGCCTTATACAATGGTTTTATACTTTTATACTGATATAAAACTTTACTTTTACTTTATTGTTTCTCTTACGTTTATACATTGCGCGTGTTGAATTTTTTTTTTCTTGTTCATTGGTACTTACGATAACGATCTGTTTTTCACAAGAATTGAAGTTAATATATAAAATGCATGCTACGACAAACACGTGTCACGAGAAGATAATACTGTATAATAAAGCGTTATAAAATAAACGCGAATCGTTTGACTGTTAAACCGATAATCGATTTGATATGTATTATGTAAAGTTACGACGAATTTTATGAATTGTTTTTTTTGTTGTCCGATTCCAATTTCATGTCGATTTGGTTTTTTGCTTCTCGCATCGTACCGTATATAATTGTAATTTTTTTTAAAGCTCTCGGACGAAAACGGATACGTTTTATGGCAATACGAAGATATTCACATAATATATTATCCCAGTGGCGGTCCAGTTCATTGTTCGTACTTTTGGCCACAGTTCAAATGTTAATATTACTTCAACGAGGTCTCCTCCACATCATTCCGAACGCGCTCCTTTTTCGTCGTCCTCTGACCTTGATGGGCGTGGTTGACTTAATTTAATAATGAAACCGTTTTCATGCTGCTATACGTCCAGCTAACGTTTAATTTACGTAACATGTAATATTTTCAATATTTACATACATAATACGTGTTGAGCATATTATGTTTTAGGTACCAAATATTTTAAAACCATTTTTTTATTATTATTATTATTATTATTATTATTAAAAACGACAAAGTTTTTAGGAACTCAAAATCTATCAGTATATTTTGATGACGTGTTTTGCGAACGAAAACGAATTCAGTCGAGCCAGTGTTTCTCAATGGTGGCGATAACTGGAAGGAGGTGGAGAAATATTAAGGGTCGGTGAGCATTTTTTTTTCCATATAACCCTTGCACGGACCAGTCTAAAAACAAACATAATTACTGAAATATTCATTCGTATTGAACACAGGTTATGCATAGGTTCAGGCGGATGATCGATCGAAATTTTAACCAATGAAGTTATAGCTTCAGGGTACAAAGATCCGGTGACGGGTCGATTGTATTTTCGCTTCAATCTAACAGTAGTCGCCTCAAAGCGAGTTTCATCTCGCTGACACTCATATCTAACGCGACAAGAAATTAGTCGTGGAACACAAAGCACGATCATATAATATGATAATATTATATATTAATATGTTATGCTTCATTCATATTACACCATTAGTATAAAATTAATTTATTGTATAATTTTTCAATACAGAACAATCAAGCGTATCATTTTTAGATCAAATTTTTTCCATTAATTGTTTCAAAATTTTGCAATTCAACACTTCTCTTTCCACTTTACCATGCGTTCAATAACGGGATTTTCAAATGGGGAACATTGGAAAAATCGTTTTCTGTGTTTACAGGACGGCAGTTTTTTTAAAAAGACTGAGTTTAACGTGTGGAGTGTTCTTTGTTTTGTTTGCACCTGTAGAATTTCGATTTCTATTTATATCAATTATTGATGTATGGAACGCCGAATACGAGTCACTACGGGCAACTATGGTACATTTTTTTACCCCGTAAAAAATTGAAATAATATAATTTTCTCGGCGAGAATAACGCGCGCGCGTCCCAAGTACCGCAGGCGGCTGTACAGAATTTCGCACTGGAGAAATAATTCATTTCCTCTCGGAAACGAATGCCTGAGGATTTCGAATTTTCCTCCGGTCGTCGTTATACGGTCTCGTGTGCACGCTGCAATAACAATTATTATATTAAAACGATCTCGTATTAAAACGGAGTGTTATAATTGAATTTATTTGCCGGGGCCGACACGAAGACGGCGCGACGACGACGCAATGTTTTGCCGAAAATATTATTCAAACGGTTCAATGGCAACGATAACCTGAGAAAATTAAATTCGGCGCGTCATGAACATCCAATTTTCGAAAGAGAAACAATTTTTCATTTTTTATTTTTTTTTAACGACCGAAAACCGTGTAATAAACATATTATATAAATGGACGAAATGAAATATTACGCGCGAGATTTGGACAGCAAGATGACGTATCGTTTTCTTCCTGAATACACGGTATATTATTTTGAAGCGCGCACTGCACGACGTAAGAACATACCTAACTTATACGTTTGCGTATAATCCAACTGAGCTCTAACGAGTAAATATTTCAACGCTGATACTTAACGCGTTAATTTTATTTATTTTTTTTTTTAAATTAACTTTTAACTTGATTAGTTATTTTACGAAACTCCAGGGTACCATCTACATCAAGTTAAATTTTTAACGATACAGGGAACATAAATATACGATAGTATTGTTTGAAAAGCAGAGAGCCGCTACGGTACTTACGGGGCCGCCTAAAATTTTTCTCGCCTGATTTCGAACAAAACGTAATATTGTAGTCCGTTCCGAGCTATACCAAAATATAAATTAGTAGTCGGTTAACTGTATAGATTATATCCGTTTGAATTTTTACGTTTAATTAAGATGCAGCAACAAAATTTTAAGTATATATAATTTTATTTATACAAAATAAAAACTCTCACTTAAATTGGATACTTTTGTCAAAAGTTAACGTTAAGTTTTTCTAAGGAAAGTAATTTTTCGAGTAAAAAGTTTATTTGGAAAAAAGAACGTGTTAATTAAGTTAATTTTTACTTTTAACTCGTTAACGCCCAGCCTGGTACGAATATTATAAACGGGGAAAAAGCGTATGCTGCAGTTGGTATAGGTTCGGTATATGTATTCATCCGTCGCCGAGAAATTTAAACCGCGTCAAAATGAAATAGAATTCTTCTATCCCATAAGAATACGTTCTTTTGGTTTGGAGGAATATTTGGGACTTAATCATGAAACTCAATTCATCGAGGGGTTTCGTGCGCGCACGTCTGTGTATATGTCGTCGACAGGAGCGTCCGAACGACGAAAATATTGTTTGAGGCCGGCAGTGCGCGTTTAATGTTTTTGTGATGAAAGATAATAAAAAAAAAAAAACTTTTTTTTTTCTTTCAAATAACAACGAGGCGACAGTGAAGGGGGAAAAATACGAAAGTTAACTGTATAGTAATAACCCATTTATAGGACGCACGAGTGAGTTCGGGAGGAGATTCTTCTGCCGTGGCCGCGGAATTTGTAATTTTATTAATAAATTTCGGATAAAACGTTAGCGTTTTACTTTGTTTTGTGCACGAGTAATTTATTTCTCGTCCCTCACTTTCTCTCGCAACTTCCCACTCGCCAACATCGCGTGACCGGCAGTTCGGTTAAACACTGCTTTTCTCTCTCTCTCTCTCTCACTCTGCTTTTTTTCCCACACACAAACTTTTCAAGACACTTGTATTACGCACGCGCGCACGCTTGATTAATAATTTTATATTTTGTTTTCTGACCACTGTAAATCATATAAATAATAATAATAATAATAATAATAATAATAATCAAAAAACATATATATATTTATAAGATGACAACGGTCGGAGTACTGAGAGTATATTAAACTAATTTAATGATACTAAAACAATATTAATTGTTATCCACTGTAAAATTCTTTGTACATATAGTCTAAACTGTGAATTGAATAGCAATTATTATTATTATTATTATTATTTAGTATTTATGCCGCATATGAAAATTTCTCAAAATGAGTATATATTATGTATTTTTATATGGGTAATTGTATAATATCATTGTTTTTGTTCTACAGTATTTTACTGCAAATATAATCGTTTACGATATATATATATATGATTATTTAAGCATACGTCTGCATCAACTTAAGAAAAAAATATTAAATAAAATATCACGGTATTCTCCAATATTCATAGATTTAGAAAATTGTACGAGTGGTTTTTCGCATTTCGTGGCGGTAAGCGCATGTTATTAATTAATCGACTTCCACGAGAATTATATTATATGCGCTTAGCTGTATTCCGCATATTGCCACGTGCGAATTATAATAATTGGTTTATAATACGCATGATTCAACTTCGACATACGCATTATATAAATATATTATTATATGTGTATATTAGTTTTATCCACGTAAATATTACTATTTGATCGGCTAAATATCGCATTTTGTAACGAACGAATTAGTCGGCCAAACACCTGTTCTAATTTCAAACACATACTTACGCGTGAATAAAATTTAAATATTGTTTACAATACTTCATGTTCCCAAACAAAAAAAAAAAAAAAAAATGTAAATACGGCTATAAAACACTGGCCACACCCTTTTATATAACGTATAACGCAATGTGGGAAAATATCAAATATTTTATTTGTTAATTTTTTTCAATTAATTGTCTATTTGGCTTTCAGTTGATATTATTATTCATAAATTATAAAATCGAATATGCATTACAAATTCTTACAATAGGAAAATATATTAATAAAAAAAAATCCTAAAATACGACGAAAATAGGCTTTATAATTTTTTCGCACGCACTTTATTCGTAATTTAATGAAATGAAAGCCGTGCAAAACAAGTATTCGCAACCGTTTCCGAGCTCTATGTACCTATTGTTATTTCAAGCAGACTGTCTTACACGATTATCATTACTTCGATAATCCGTTATTGTCTGTGTTTGACGTGATTAAACTGCGTTTCTTACAGATACTTGTGAATACAATAAGAATTCAATTTGATTTGATATCGTTCAGTTCCTTTTGGTTTTTCGACTCCATTTCTTTTTCTAACGAGCCCGTCTCGTGACTTCGTGTGTATACACGTAGTTAACTAGTTTGGGCTATCGCTATTGTGCGCGTACAATATCTTATGTATACATAGTGACCTAATCGGTAACATTTCAGGCGTGTACATCAATATTTATTCGCTATATTTCAAATGTAATTTATTTAAATTAATTACAAAACGTGCTCGTTTCGCGCTCCACGAAAGAATTATCGTAATATTATGAAACGCGGATAAATCACCGACACTGTTACAGTCGCCAGACGATACGTTTTGAATTAAATGCATAATAAATACACGTCGATACGTTAAACGTAATATGTAAAATATTAAAATACGTTAACAGACATAGAAACAAAACGATTTTTCTCCCATCTTCGTTATTTCATTAAAAAAAAAAATCCTTTTACGTTATTGTAGTGATAACACTTCAGCGCCGCAAACAATTTTCCATACAATTATTTCTTCACTCGCGCGACTCGTTTCAATACAAGCGTTCAAATTATTGTTATTTATCTATATTTATTTGAAAACATAAATATCGTATCTACACATTACAACAAAATTTATAGCGTACGCACAATCATTTTATTTACGATTGCAGACTTAGTAAAAAAATAATGACAAATATTCAACACATTTTTAACTCGTTAAAATCGAATTGTTCAATTTTGCTTAACCGAATTAAAAATTCAATTAAAAACTTTAATACATTAGGTAAATATAAAAAAAATACCATTAAATTACATTTTCTCTTTTTAATCGTACAATTTTACACTAAGAGAAATCCAATAAATTTAATTAATTTGAACTCTTTAACTTATTAATTTTTTTTTTTATATATATATAATTATATTTTAATAAGTTTTACAACAACTCTAACAGTTACTTTTTCCCGTCTTTTTCTTAGTCATAACCTCCTTCCCAATCACTCCTACCATCTTTCACTTAATATTTCTTCTTTGTTTTCCATACATATCAACGTGGTTATAATATGTTACCTTCAACATTATTCTCTTCGATCGTACAGACAGACGAATGACAATGTGACGAGTGACGACTGAAGATAGTCGACAGACGACAATACAATAGATATTATAATACATTATAAATCAGTAGAAAAATATTAAAATAAAATATACATCTTAGTTCTGCGAAGAGTTCCACAAATTTTGTTATCGTCAAGTTCGGGGGAATGTAATTTATTAGGGTATCTCTGATTTTCGAATAACTACTATTAACAATGGTAAAAACTAACTATGTCCAGCCAACCGAGTTAATTGTAAAGGCCATAAATTGCATCATCTAACATCTTAATCAAATGTCGTTGAAAAATAATATAGAAGTATATAATGTAAAATATTAATTTATCGATATATTTTTTTTCAGATATTTGTGTATTATTACTTATTTCATGATATGCCGGTATGCGTGTATAATAATATTGTAACAAAATGAACATTTTACAAATTTTATAACAAATTAGATAACTGAAATTAAAAACATATGAATATTTTATTATTCGTGTTAATAATAATATTTATTATAGACATTTGTCTAAAATCTGATTGTTTTAAATATCTTATTAATCGTAAGAAAAATATAAAATATTAAAATGTCCAATGTTAAAACACGAGACAGTTTAGTATACGCTGAAGGAAATTGATGGGAATATCACTACTTATGATATTATATTACATAAAAATATATTAAATCTTCCATTAATATTTTTAACCGTTTGATGGAAAACAATGGACTTTTAAATAAAAAAAAAAAAACTATATACAAAGACATTATACATTAATAAGATGAATTTTATAACTCGTTGGTTCGTAAAATCAAGTATATCTATTCGAAAATGAAGAAACCGAAAGAAATTCTACGGGAAAGCAGATTTTCTTTATTTATGACAATATCAGTCATACTATCCGAAATTTTCATTATTTTTTTTAATGATGTTTTTTAACGGACAACTGTCAACTTCCAAACATCGTTGATGTTGCGGTTTATGTGCATTTATAACAATAATAATAGACGACAAATTCATTTACGAACCACACTTAGGTTCTTAATGTAATATGCACGCCTATGGGATACAATTTTATCGTATTATATACTACATATTACATATAACGTGAAGTTAAATGCTTTATATCGATAATATTGTATTTAATTAACAATATTAGATATAATAACAGCGAGGTGCTAGAAATAAGTGGTTACGTGTTTGAGTTCATCTCTAAAAATGAAATGGTTACTGGGTGTCCAGTTGTTAACAGTAGGATTAAATAATTATAAATACTATTGTTCTTATTATATTTTATTATAAAAACTTTGTGATTTTAAACTATGATCTTAAAATGTATCTTATGATGTCATCATAAGACTCATATTTCAGTCATTTTATGATGACTGAAAGGATTAAAATCAAATTAATTAATTATTAATATAGCATTACTTACATACGACTTCTTCTTTTTGTTATTATTAAAACATTGTTGTTGCTAAAATGTAAATGGAATCGTTATGTCTTTTTTTTTCAGATATATCGAATATATAAATGTTTTATATTTTTTTAGATAATTTTTGATTTCAAAATATATAATACCACACTATTTACGGCACACAATAAATTGATAGAAATATAAGATTACATTTTTGAAAAGAAAATAACTCGTATTACAAAAAAAGGAAGCGTATCTCCATCATAACAGTGCGTTCAGTCCAAAATAAATTCCACGTATTTCCAATACATAAGAAATCAATAATGCGTAAGTACCAGATAAATTGAAATATCTGATAGAAATATTGATTTATTTATGTTTTGATTGCGCAGTCAAAAAAACCCCTTAATAATAGCTTTTTTTTTTTTATCGAAAACAAATCGTGTATTATATGTCGAGTTAAAATTAAATAGTTTTTTTTTTCGTTCTCGTGAGAAAACATGCAAAATGGAGATACGTAATGTTTACGTGGATGTAACGAAATACCGGTTACGCCTACGTATTATATAAAGAGCTACACTGTAATCGTTTGGAATGACAGACGTACCTAAGCACATTGGAAATTACAATCTCCGTCTCGCCATATATATCTGTCGGACTCCGTTTTGGTTAGACAATTCGTTTTTGATGCGAATTTTTATACAACACATACACACACACACACATATGTTAGCGTCACAATTTAAATTGGCAAAACGGTTTTTTTTTTATAATACTTCGCAACATCCCTGCCGTTTGTCTGTCGGTCTTTCAGACAACAATATACGTATATTACGTAATATGTCGTCCGTTGTTTTTCCTCAGCTTCACACGCAGGACGTGCGTGCGTGCTAATTAAATTCTATCGTGTACGACGGAACATATGCACGAAAAAAAGTCCAACTAGTCATCGTTCAGTTAGATTCTGTTTCATCAATACTTCTATTGTCAATCGCATAATTTCCAACGTCGATCCGAAATTGAATTTTGCAACGCGAATAAGATACAGGGGAGTATGTAGAATGAATCGGCAGTTAAAATATTTTCACTGTATGTTGACTTTTTAATCACAATCAATAGAGAGAATAATAATAATTCATTTTGCTTGGAAAATAATATTTATGGATGGATTAAAAAAAAGTTCAACCGCGTTTCACGATAAAATCCGTTCGGACTTGTTTATTGGACACCTATTTTTAAAAGAAATAAAGAATTTTTTCGCTCCTAGCTGCTTCTTTATTTTCAGTAGGATTTTTTTATGAAGTTTTTCGAAAAATCACGAATGTTCCGTATTTACATTTTATGATGCGCTGATTAATTTTCCATGATATTTGTATTTTAGACTCAGGTGACAAACGTGGCGTGACGAGGAAAGAACTTATTTACTTATTAAAAGAATCAATTTCATGACAAAATCCTGTATACCAATGTCGAAGAAGAAATGTGTCGTAACTATGATACTTGCGATAGTGAATAATAATCTGGAGTGTTTCGAATTATGCGTCAATAATAAACGAAATCTCACATGCCGATATGCCACGACAATATTACCAATCTCATTCCATACCTTAAACTTTAACTTTTAGAGGCTTAAAGCCGTCGAAATGTTAGACTTAATTTAAAATTTGTTTTCGTTTTTCTCTTTTATTACTTTATCCTGTACCCACTAAATAATTTATTTTTTTGTTTTACTTTTCTTGTATTATCTCACTGTATATAGTATATATATATACTCTTAATGTAATTATACACTTGTTGTAAAATTGGCCTAATGACCACTACCGTCGAAGCCGTAATGTAATAAGAAAAACAAAATAAATTTCGACATTTGCGGTTATTTTTTCGGAGTCGTTTATTTTGAATTCCCCGTTTTCAAAGTCATTTTCGTGATCGACGGCGACCTATAACACCCCGAACCCACAATTTGAAAATATTTGAAGAATTTCTTGAGTGTTGGCAAGAAATTTGCGAAATTAGACTGACCACTGTGCTTTTACTAAAATTGGAAATTTTTTTTGGAAAGAAAATTGGAATGTCTTATTCCGGCAATTCTATATCAGAAGTACATTGTTAATACATTTTTATTAATTTATAAGTGATTTTATTTTTAACACAGAGAAGACTTAATAATTGGACCGTGCCTATAATCAGCAGAAACAATGCGATAAAACATTTAAAAAGTTCTTACTAAACTCTTCATAAAAAAATAGACGTTTAAATTTTTATTATAATTTCCTCTTTTCTCAATTTTTTCTAATACATATATCGAAATAACCAAGTTTCATTACACGACGAATAATTTATTACTATTTAATTTATCAATACTATATTATATCTGTTTTATTTATTAGTTATTATTGAAAGAAAAGAAAATTAATTTCAAAATATTACGTAAAATCATTTATATTAAGGACGAGGTTTTTGTGTTTTATTTTAAAAACTCCTTTCCACCACAGATAAATTGCAGTGCACCACTGCTTACGGTGCGCTTCTACAAACACTTTTACAAATGACAAACCACAAATCGAATCGATGTAATATAATAGAGAGAAACCCAGAGCCTAGAGAAAGAAGCTAATTATTTTACATGAAGTCACTACTAAAAAGAATACTTATACACACGAATAGGAAAAAATAATATATATATATATTCATTTAATTAAACTCGTGTACCAGTCGAACCAATATGGCTTCGAGTCTATAGTAATCACCATGGGAAACGATAAAACGCAGCGATGTGTATAATTTTCAGAATATTTGTTATTTTAGGATACGAATTTATTCATCTACATAATATTTTTGCGTTTATCAACGTTTAAAAAAAACTATTTTAATTTGCGCGAATAAAGTTGCAACTACAAATTACTATTAGAAATATATTTCTTACACAGTGCATTTGCCTATAAATTATATAATAAAATAAAAATATACGTTTAATAGTGGGAAATAATGATTGACTGTATATTGTGTAAATGGCAACGTTTAGGTACGAATAGAGAAGGTGGACTACGTGGAGCCTTATATTCCTGAATAAACATAAACTTCCCTCCTAGTCATAATATTATTATATGAGAATAAAATGATATATTGACGGGAAGTATTAAATATTAAAAAAAAATCAAAAATTTTTTTTTTAAAAACGCACTTTTTTAAAAAATATGCCCGAAAATGCACTGAAAAGAATAAAATAAACTGTTTTGCACGTATAATTTAAAACAATTTTCCAAACAAATACAAGAATTCGGTGAAAAATTTTCTTGTGAAAAACTAAAATGAAGATTATGGGCGCCGACATAAAATTAATTGACTACAAATATTAAATACCTCATATCGAGTTTGTAATAAGTTTTCCTGATGGTGAAAAATCTTATTTTAAGAAAATCATATTTTTAAAAGAATAATATCACGTGACTTTTAAGATTTTTATTCTTTACATGATTGATTGATAAATTGCATTGCACGTATTATTACGTATATAATAAAATAAGTATGTGCTTGGAAAACGGTATAATAATTTTCTATGAGATGCGAATACGATTTTTTAACAGTAAGGTAATGTCGCGTTTTTACCTTTGAAAACAGAGGAAAAATGTTGTACTTACCATGGAAGTATGGCAAAAAAATATATTTCATTTAAATGACAATCAAATTCAAAACCATTGCCTTCGCAGTTCACTAAAAATGTTACCGCAAGGCCATATTTCGTTTACATCTTTTATTAAGATATCCCTATAAGATCATTAATTTAAATAAAGAAAGCAAAGTGAGAAGAGTGGCAGATTTGTGGGCGTCCACACTTTTCATTTTAATTTTTCACGAGAAAATTATTCACCGGAGTATTAATAACTTTTTTTTCCTTTTTTTTTTTTTGTTCAAATTTTTGACGATAAGTTTGTTTCGAGTATAAAACGGTACAGTACACATGTGTATAAGTAATGTCATATTTATTGTTTAACTAAACTCGAAAAACGTATACATTAAAAACGCGAGCGATACAATTTGGTCCAAACATTACAAGAGCCATTATAAAATTATTATTATAGTGTCATACATATATGTATATTTTTGCGTATAATATATACACGTAATGATCCCTTCGGAATACTTATTACGATTGCACCGACAAAACGGATATAATATTCACTGTATGTACTGGATGACACCTACGGTATTAAAATTATGTGTTTATTACTCTTATTTACAGTTAACGAGCGTTGGAGGTCATTATTATTATTATTATTATTATTATTATTATTATTATTATTATTATTATTATTATTATTATTAATCATTAAATTTATAGCCCTCGTGTTGGCTCCTGTGATGTTATTAATACATGAAAACCCTTAAATATTACTGATGGAATCAATGACCGTACGAGTGAATATCACACTCAAACGATTTGCGTTTGTGTGCGTATTGAAATGTTTTAAAATCACAACCCAAGCATATTAGCAAATTATTGTATATATATAAATAATTAAATGCTTGATTATCGACTCGGAGCTCTGTTGGAACGCGCATTTCGGACTGTCCGTGTAGTAGAACAAGCTCGAACAATAATTGATAAGAAATATTACTCAGTTATTAATAACACAAATAATAAATAAATGATAACAATGTCATTGACTACCAGTCCACGTCTGAATCCGCGTATTATTTTGACTGTCAGAAGCCAATCGCGAAACTAGATATAATGACGCGTTGAAACAACCGTCTGACAGTTTCGGTTTGTGTTTTTGACGTGTTGGAAAAGTGTACTGCGCGTGCGTCCGCCAGTCCTGTGATAGTTTGACCGCGTGTCGGAATACATTTTATTACATAATATTATATTATATAAATAAACTGGTATTTTATTTTAAAACGAGTTATTGAGTTCTAACGTTATTGAGTTCTAACGTTCTTGATTAAAAAAGAAAATTGTTTATACCTTAACCAAGTGGGATGTTTTTCTATTTTAAATATATAGACAGGCATAAAAGAAAAATATAATACTCGTATTCAACTCGCACAATGAATACATTATGCGTATTGAATATTAAAAATATTAATATTTCTCGGTATATTTATAATTCTTATTAGTCAGTAAAAGTTCTTTAATTTGAGAAAAGCTAATTTTTCTATTTTAGCATTTCATCGGAAATTATAAATTGTATTCGTTTGAGATATTTCTTCGATTCAATTGAATGAGAATAAAGTACTTGTGTCTAGGTCAATGTACTTAATAAAAACATTTCTTATGTGCGTACAGATTAAAGATTATTACAAGCGATTCAAAGAACGAAAATCCGATTATTCGTTATTTCAAAATGAAATTCCCATTCATTCCATTCACTTTTAAATTTTAAATATTATAAATTGATAATTGATATTACTTAAAACATTGTTATTTTCGTTTTGTTTTTCGTATTTTTTGCTGCTGACTTCTTATAAATTGTCTTTTTGTAGCTGCCCGAAGGATCGGCGATATTATATTCGATACTGATAAGAGATAAGGGATATAAGTCAGATAATTTGTGCCGTACTAGTACGCACGTGTAAAACAATTTTTAATAAAAATTCAGTATGGAAGCAGTAGTTCGCTTTGTACTAATTGCAAATGTTATTTGAATATAGCGATTACGATAGTCACATCTGTTTTTATGGGAAACGGATTAGAAAATGTATTTCTAAACAATACGTTAACGCGTGCGAAGGTTTTGTCACGCACGTCGTTCATTATTGTAATGTGTCGGTTATGTCGAAAATTCTAGTATGGTTTCGTGGACAGACCCGCTACATTTATGCCCCTTTAAATCTCCGAAAACGTAAATACGCGCGTAAGAGTATTCCACTGGACTGTTTTCATTTCGTCGTACACAGTTATGCGATAGATGTGATGGTTACATCACAAATCGAGAGAACGCAATTCGTAACACCGCCAATGATTTGTTCGATAAAATCGCGTCGTGCACCGTATGAAGGAAAAAAACCAATATATCACTCGGAATCTGAAATAAAATATGGTCAGAAGCGAAACTCGTCGGTGACGGCGGCGGGCCGGAGGGCCCCGAACGTCGTTCGTCGTGATATTTGTAGCGGTGTGTTTTGTGTACGTATATAACATTATTTATACCGCGCGGGCAACAAGTGGACGAGGGGAAAAGTCAATATATATACACACGCGCGCACACAATTGCGACGCGATTTTTGTCTACTTTTATTTATTTATTTTTTTTTGTTGTTGTTGATAAAAACCCTGCTTGTATGTACTGTGACAGTCTTCCCGTGTACACTTCAAACACGAGTCCTCCTCCTCGTTCGCAGTTGGCACATTGTATGTATAATAATAATAATAACAATAATAATAATAATAATAACAATAATAATAACAATAATAATAATAATAATAATAATAAAATTTAGTGGAGACCGTTTTCGTTTTCTAACGCGACATTTCTCCGCGGATGATTAAAACCACGAGAATCTCCCGCGCCGTGCGCACTGATCGAAAAAAAAAAATATATTACGAGTTCTCTCTGTCCCCCGTCACGGGCCGTCGGTTATTGATTTTATTCGAGTCCTTACGGCGTTCCCTATCCTCGGCGCCGAAAAACACGAAAAACAAAAAAAAATGTCTAACTTAAACGATTACCGTGGTGGAATTTTCGCACGCAAAACGTCCGGCGTATCAATTTTTTATTTTTTCCACTACGTTTTTGTTTTCTACTTTTACCGTGTTCCGTGAACCTACCCGGTTAACGATATCGATCCTTATTTTTTTATAACGCGCTACGTAGCGATCGAACGTGTGTGCGTGTGTACCGTAAATCAATTGATATTTTGAATGCGGTTTGACTATATCATACCATCGGCGTTCGTTGGCAGATTTGAAGGGAAGGGGTAGGCGCGATAAAGCGATCGTTTCCCTCTCGCGGCTCGTCCCGTTTTTTTATTTGTATAACATTTTAATTTTATTTTAAATATTTCGCTCGGATAAATAGAACGTATGCATTGTAATAAATACAATTTCGAATTGTCAAACATTATTCCGCTAATTTATCGATTTTTCCCCATAATTTTGTATGAAATCTCGAATCTATCGATGATGTACATGTTTAGTACGTGTTCAATCAATATTTTCTAAACTAAAATGTTTAATTATACATTAAAGTATATATATATATATATATAAACTAAAATACATATACAAATATACTATGAGTGTAATATTAAATGTGTTTGTTCGTAATTATTTATTTCAATTTGTTGAATTCAGTCTGTATCACAATTAACGAAACAATATGCCGGTACGTTTTTGACATGACTTATAGTTTACATACATATTTTAATTATAAACTACGACTGGTAAAGTAAATGAGAGTTTAAATTTAGATATATTTAATAAAATTCTAATTATACAATATAATGTATATTATTTAACACTTTTAGTTGTATGCAATGATGCATGGTTAATCAATTTCCATCTCGATTTGAAAAAAAAGTAGCGGGCAGTGGATGTCATGAACGTCGCTTAAGTGAATTACGCAGTCTCTGTATTTTACACTTTTATTATTACTAAATGAAATTAAAAACAATGATATTATAAATGATTGTGTTCGATTCTGAACGAAATTTCAGTGTTATTTACAAAACTATTGTTTTTAAAAGTCATCTTCATTAATATTCATTGATATAAAAAGTTTATTAGTAGGAGCTGTTCAATATCAAACGAAAACTTTTGAATTTTTTTTCTTTTGGAATAATAAAACAATAACCATTTTTTCAAATTCGAAAATATAACCAAACGGGTTTTTTTTAATGAAATCGCGTTTTTATCAAATTTGTGTGTAATTCTTTTGTTACACCATTAAAATGCTATTGAAAAAATTAAAAAATAAGTTCTTCAAAATACCAACTAGACGAAATTCGCCCTTGGTCTTTTATGAGGTATATAACGATCGGAGCACTCTTTCTAATCGGAAAGTTGTACACGGAAGAAATAAACATCATCGTAAGACAAAAACTACCATGCAGTTTAACATTTGAAAAGAAACCACGTGATATCAATGTGAATTAACTAGTTCATAAAATATATTCTATGTGACTAAAAATGTAAATTTTATAGTAACTTTGTATTCCTTACCTAACAGGCTTTCAAAATCGTGGATACAATATTAATCTTCTCCGAACAATCGTTGAGAAGAAATGAATATAGTTCTATGAATGTACAATAAACACTATAAAAGTCATGATTTCATAATCATTAAGCATTAAGTTATCTTCTCTAAATGACTCTATCAAATTAATAACCATCGGATATCATATTTAAACTGATATAAAATAATATTGTATTTTTAAAAGTAAATAATTTCATTTTTAATTTTTAGTGTGTTTTCCGGTTTTTTTTTCTGGACCACTGTGACACGGTGTGTTTGCCGCAGTCACAGACGAACAACTTTGTTAGCTTCTAACTACAGTAAAAACACCGTGTGTGCATATGTGTGATATATACACACACGGTGTTATTGGCGCGGTCAGAGGCGAACAAGGTTGTTCGGATTTGCACGTCGCGGCTACACTGAGCGATCCACCGGTTTTGGACCGCTATTTATGTGCGTCTTGCTGCTTCCCCTCCCCCCCAACGCTGTGTCGTAGCGTTCTCTGGTGACTATTTTCGTTTCCTGTTTTATCAATGTCGAATGACGCGCTGTCGGTATACGTGGGTTTTAGTTTGACGCTGACCGAACGATTAATCGTACGCGCGTTTTCTATATTTATTATTTTCATTATTATTAATAATATTATTTCTTGTATTTTAATGAAATAAAATTAACGTAATTTTACGTTAACGAATAACTAAATGATTCGTCTTTCCTCGCTGTACATTTGTTTGCACGTTTATTCGTTTATTTTACATTTTGACTGTTATATTAACTATTATTGGTTTACTCACATTCGCACGTTTCCTGTATCGCCGAGTTTACCGTCAGCTAAGGACTAAACGCTCGATCACGACCGATGATCAGCGCATATGGTCGTCGGTCGAGCACTCATTCCAAGCTTATACATGCAATTCAAAGGGGCGGGTTGCTGTGAAAACGAAGCATAACTATAACATAATTGGACCAACTTACAAGTCGATATTTAACTAACAGTTGTACTGTAAACGACATCGATTCGTGTGCCTATTTTGAACAGTACCACGGTGTTTGAATCGAAAGTAACATTTTTATGGCATGGTTAAACCCATGTAAATATTTGGTATTCATTTTTGTTAAAAACACCGTGCTATGAGCCTAGTTTGCACCGTACCTTGAACCATCATTTATTGATTTAAAATGGCGTCCACACCTAAAATTTTACTCGGGTACATTAACCAATAACGAAAAATGTAATTTACGAATAAAAAGAACTATATGAATTTAGTAAATTAACCGTTGAATTTTGTTTTTTTTTTTTAATAATTACTTCTACACCGTGTTGAAATGTTAAAATTACTATCACGATTTATATTTGTTGAGGTAAGTAAAATATTTGCACGAAAAAAACCTTTATTTAAGTGAACAGAAAGAAGAAATTGAATGTTATAATATTATGAGTGAAATACTGGAGATTTTATTTGTTTGTTCAACATTTTGAACTAAACAACAGATGCTCTGTTTACAGTGTATCGAAAGAAAGAAAAATATTTTCGAAAAACATAGAAAATTATATGTAACGCACTTTTTTGTTTTTTTCTTATTTATTTTAAAACTCTTATCTCAAGTAGTTCGATTCATTTTTACAGCGAGGAATTCAATCTCCAATACATATTTTATTTATTTTCTTTTTGATACTGCCTCCAGTGTTTGATCGATGATTACGCATACATTTTTGTACATCAATAATTTATAAGCGGTAGAGTGTCATAATAATTATAATGTATGTGTGTATGTTTGGAAAACATTCCAGTCTAATGCCAACGTCAATACCTACGTCTACCTCGTACTTCATATAAAAATCTATGGCTCTTTTCTCTTCTTCTTTTATCAAATTTATTAAAATGTGCTCAAACCGTATCTTTGATATATTAATGTTATGTGATATGCCGGGTTATGTTAGTGCGTATAATATGTACACTGCGAAAATATCACGTGATATTTAATGGGGGAGTTATCTTGTTGGACATTTTCAATATTATCATATATCACACTCAAGATATTGTATTATAATAGGATTTACTATGAACTCAACGGTATAAATAAATGTGTCGAGTAGAGATTAAAAGTGTATATTTTGAAAACATATAAAATATGAAAACGAAGACCGAAATATAGTGTTGCAGAAATACGATACGTTAAAGTAAAAACAATTATGAGCCTCGTCCAAAGTAAATGTTACCGTTTTCCTAATACTTATTGTAAATAAGTATATAATGTACGCTCTACCGACTGAAAATATCCTGCTATTGGAGATTTATTGACCAGAAATAATGTTTATATTTTTTTAATCCTCTTCAAAGTTTTAAATAAGAACAATAAAATACACACGCAAAATACAAACGAGTATTTTAAAAATAGAGGAAATTAGCATTAAAAAAAATATAATTTTGGCATGATAGAAATCGTGGTATGTGGTATTTATAACATCGTTTACACTTTGCATAATGCATGTTTTCAAAGCGTAAGACGGCCTTACGTTAAGTATATTATATTTCACAGAAATGTGGCTTGAAAATGTACGATGTTTGCAGCTTGCTGATTAATGTCGGAAATTTATTAATCAAATATTTAGTAAAAATATTTGACAAATACTAAAAATAATATTTTTCAGGGTTTTAAAAATTGATCCTGTATTTAAAGAGATGAGAATTCGAGAAAAAAAATATTTACTTTTATGAATAAGACGGTGAATTTAAACACACAAAAATCAGCAGAAGGAAAATTTTAATTTTAATATATTTATCAAATTGTCGATTTTATAAACGTAATTGGAATTACGTTTATAACACTTTGAGAAACATTTAATATTAATAGTATTCTAATATGTTTGGATTTTTGTATTTTCCTGTAAAATTTACGTAGCCCGAATGATAAAATGACATAATGAAATGATTTTGATATTTCTCTATATGGAATAATGAAAAATACGATATTGAAGTTAAAGTTCTGAGAGTTTATTATGAATAATTGTACAAATTAAAAAAATGAAAAGAGTGTAATAATTAATTCAGTACTTAGTACTGTGAACATTATTTAATAATAATAATAATAATAGTAAAAAGAGGTCTCTGATAATCACGCCATGTTATAATATCGAATTATTATATTATATATTTTACGATCAAAACGATCATTGGAACAGATTCGTTTGATTCGGAATATCCAGATTAATTAAGTTATGAATTATATTTAATATTATTAGTATAACATAAATTATATTGTTAGTTATTAACGCGAAATAATAACCTTGATGGCGGGTGAACGTGTTAATTATGTATAATAATATGCCACACATTGCAGTATTCTACACTATAATTTACATGGGCCAATACACAATATATTAGGCACTGTGTATCTATACAACAACATAATATATAGCGGAGTGTTTTTAAAAACATATGTACATTGTACACGTAGTGTGTAGTGTTATGTTATTGCACACAGCAGTGCACTCCATTACAAATAGGGAGTAGATAAAAACGGATTAAAAATAAATAACACCTTCAATGGGGAAACATCGAACCATTATTAACCACCGACAAAATACATTATATAAACACGCGGAATATAAAACATAAATGATACGAAATAATAATAATAATAATAAAAACAACCAAAACGTAATAAAATATGTGTGTTGGTGTGTACCATGTAATTCATCGGATGTGCGACAACGGGTATATATATATACTCGACATGTATGTTGTGTATAATATAATATTTTCAGTGTATACGGAGTATATAAATCCATAACAAGGGTCACAGGGACTCTGTCAGCTTAAGTATAAAATATTTGTGCGTGTGTACACGTGTATATCATATACATCGGTTTGCTTTATATAATATATTGTGGTCACCGCGATAAACATGACGTACGTCCTAAAACGATCGGCGGTCGAGGGGCATTGCGCGTTCGGATTTTATAATTCACAATATAATCACAGCTTGCAGAGTCCGCCATCGAGTTGCCAGGAAACCGGGCGATTTCGCTCTACTGCTGCTCCGAGCTCATATACATATATATATATATTTATTTATTTATTTTTAATAATCGTCATTTTATTGTTATTCGTGAAAAGATAATCGGATATGGTCCAATCGCTACAGTAGGTGTACTCCAAACATATCAGCTGTTAACGGAGACTGCAGTACCACATGTCATTTTACAATATTTATTTGTCACTATAAGTATTACGTCGAAATAAACATACGTATGACATGAGTATAAAGTAAAATACAATTTATTATCTTTTCGTCGTGTATTGAATACTTACGTCATTTGAACGTGGTAATCTCGACAGACGTGAAATGGACGCGATCATTTACGCTCACTTTTTTTCCATCTCACAACAAATAACAAATATCTATTTATGCTATTATTATTATTATTCTTTTTCAAAACGATCGATTTGTTTGAAATATTACTAAAATGCGAATATTTCACTTCAAACACGAAGAAGTATGTAATCTCTAATCGTAACTTATTTTGAAGGGACTCGGATCTGAATCTCGGACAAAAGCATGGGAGAAATGGGGTTTGGGGGTTCAACTCTAACCCATTGAGAATTTCCAATGTCTTTGGGCCAAAAGAGTTAAAATCTTAAACTCGTTATTTGCAATAGAAGTCTGGTAATGTTTTGCATAGATGAATTTCCTAGGACAAGTTATAACGAAGAACTAAACCGCATAATTAATTGTCGGCACTAATCAATTGTGACAAACACGTTGGTTTGGAAAATCATAGATGCGTTGAGTTTTAAATGATACCGTACACAACTGTTAATTTCATAAATATTTTTAATTGGTATTTTATCATATTTTTGAAAATAAAAAAAAAAAATTATTATTATTAATCAATTGCGTGTTTTTAAAATGGCACTTGTTTTTATGCGCGTCTAAATGTTATACAAATGTTCAATCGTTTCGACTCGAGATAAACGCACACATTTGACATTACCTCGTCAAATATTAACGGGGAAAAAATGGAACGGGCCCACGACAAATCATACACTGTACAATTGAATGTAAAAGCGGCATCGGCTTATACATTTTTTCTACACGTCTAGCGGCCGCGAACTGATACGTACGTATTATATCAGTCGATTAGTGTCGACTAGAACCGCGATTCGGCTATAATTCATAGAGAACAACGCGTGGGTACGGTGACGAAACTCGGTGTACTGTTTATGTGATTACACCCGTTAAAAAAAAGAAAAAAAAGAAATAGTTGTAAATACGCCGGTGGATGATAGTAATACGCGCGGATGACCGTATCGGTCGCCGTTTGGAATCGCCGTTGGATTTCTAATATTATTTAAGTCGGAATCGGATCGGTCACCACGTGGTACGTGCGAGTATTATCATCCCCGTCCGGTCGGTGTTGTGCGCGTCATCGCACGCACGAGTCTCCCCCCCCCCATTCTTTCCATCGTGCAGCGCGTAACTCCGGTCCCCGGGACTGGAAATAATACATCGTAGTCGTCGTCGGCCGGGCGGCGTACACAGTGAGAGACGACGGGTGGTTTTGCAGCGACGGACAAAATCGATAGAATATAATTTCGGGATTTTCGGCGGGTTTTCTCGAGCGTTTTCCCGCGCGCCGCCGTCCGTCCGTGGCGTGTACTCAACAACGCGCCGCAGTGCTCGGAACCGTATACGGCCGTATAAAATTATAATACGTAGTTTGCGAATTAACGGAAATCCGGGATGGCGGGGATTTAGTGCGACGGCGTGGCGAGACGAAGGCTTTAAAAACTGTGTACACCAGACGTACTAGAGGTGTACGTACGTGCGCAGAGGATTCCACGGACGGGCCGAGACGACGCGATATTATCGCGGGGATCGGACGGATTTCGTAGCGCCGTACCTGTATTCATATCGTACAGATTCATGTCGTTTTGCGCGAAATCACGGATCGCCGCCCCACGTGGGGCGATCATCAATTATTGTTTTCCGTACGAATGCAGTTCGAGCACGCGAAGTACGCGTCAAACGACTATAAGACGTGTAAATGTAATAATAACACTCGTGTGCGCGCACACATACACACGTCGCGTTACGGCGGGGGATCTATTGGAAATCGGCAATCATGTGCGGACGACGACCGTTGTATCACGTTTCGGGCGATGCTATCATAGCGGACATACAACTGTGTATTATTTGTTTTCGATCGCGAATAAAAACAAGAGTTTCAATAATGTGTCCAGTGGACTCTTTTGAAATCTCACGAATTTTCTTCAATCGCGAAATTTATTAGCTAAAAATTGTTGGTTAGAAGGGGGTACATTGGTTTTATTTGTTAGTGAAAAAATTATACGAAGACGTATTTCGTACGAGTACGGTATTCGTTGTGCGTTATTTCGTTTTTTGGACGTTTTGTTTCTAAACGTTTATGACAATCGTATACACTCCTATTTCATTCATAAAAATAATGTTTTAAAAAGAATGCAATTTACGTGTCCTTTAAATTAATTTTTTTTTTTTTTTTTTGTTGAGAGGTTATTATTATTTAGTTTTGTTGTTGAAAGTGTACTTGGTCGTAGTGTATGGACGGTGTTGATAGTTGGATAGCATGTGCACGAAAACCTAAAGCACAAGCGCGCCTCCCGTTCAAACGTCTATAATTGAGTTTACGTGGGAATTATAATTTTTAGAGAGAATTTTCATACTATTTATTTAACATGGTTCTAGTCCTAATAATAGGTAATCTATATTTAAATTCCGTTACAACGGGTTTTGGTTAAAAGAAATCGGACTGTTGTTACTGCTTTTACTTTATTCTATCTCTCTCTCTTTATATATTACTATACGAGTATGTATAAAGTTAATATGTGACTATAGTTTTGAATATAGGAAAGAACGGTGATGATAACAAATTTATACGTGTAAAATAACGTCGGATGACTTTTCCTCATAACTGATATAATTTATACTAAATAAATAATTATAATAAATGTATTTCGACGGATTCGTAACAAAAAATTATAAGTATGTAATACAAAATAGTAATATGAAATAAATGAAATGTAAAATTAAAGCTATAAATCAATACTCGTCAAATTCATTATTTACTAGTCGTAAATAATGAATTTGTATATATATAAAGAATATGTTTTTTATGTATTTTATATGTGAATATACGGAATCATGCGAAAGAACATTATGAGATATAAAGGAATAAGTTATAGGAATTGTTGTATCGAATGTGTTTGTTTACTATCGGGTTTAGCATAAAAAGTCGTAATCAAGTATTAAAAGAAAAAGAAAAATATAACAATAGAATAAAAAATAAAAAGAACAAAATTATGGATATTTCGATAAAAAAAAGCATAGAGTAAAAAAATATATATAAAAAAAAGCCATATAATGGTACATAGATGAATATTAAAATTGTTAAAAAAAAAAAAACTATCGCCCGTTATACTAATATTATTTATCTTATGTTGATATTAAATATTTTTTGGATTCCGAGTGGAGCGAGAAATGAATTGGTTTTATAATGATGTGTTTATTTTTTTTTTTTTTTTAGCGCAAAAAATAATAATAATATGACTCTAAACAATTATATAAAAGCGGTAAAAACGCGATTTCGTCGAAATCCATTATCGGTTGTTCCTTCGTAATTTTGAAACTAATAGTTATAGAGATTTGAAACTATCACCAAATCATTTGTGTTATATTAAGGGGGAAAATGTTTTTCTAAAAAGACTAATATATTTGATTGAGATCGCCTAATATTGTATAAAACATTCTAGGTAGGTGCATACGTGTATATCACCGTTTCGCGTTTTTTTCGAAAAAAAAAGCGTATTATTTTGTTGGAAAACGACGCAATTGAAATTTAAACATTTTTTTTTTTGTTTTTTGTTTTTTTTTTTTTGCGACATAGAAATTGTGTTAATACGACGTGTTATGTGAGATTAATCAAATGCACTCCATACGCGCACCATGTTAATAATGACAACAATAAATAATATTATCACGCGAGCTCCGCTCGGAATCCAGTCAGTTTTATCGAACGCTTGCGGTTTATCGTCTATCGCATTGCTTTCAAATGCACGCATCATAATATAATGACGAAACTCTGAAATCATTATCGTCCGGGTGTAATGGACACACACATACGCACAAATGATGGTCACTTTTTTTCTTCTTATATTTAATACGTTATGTTTATGCATGTATCGAATAACAATAATAATAATAATAATAATAATAATCAGTGGCGTATTTTCATTCTTTTTCTGGGGGGGGGGGGGTCCAGTGGTATATACTACCTATATACCTGCTTAATAAATAAATTGTACTGAAATATTGAACACAAAATTCAACACGTATAAAGTGAAAAATAAATCTCAAAATTATAATATATTATACATTATATTTTATACTTTTATAGTATAAACTATAAAGTATTACGCACGTGAATGTTTTCATTTTATTATATTATAAACTTTTTTTTTTGGTTCTGGGGGGGGAGGGGAGTCCAGTACCCCCGGATCCCCCCCCCGTAAATACGCCTCTGATAATAATAATAATAATAAATCGATGGTAATCGAAACACGGTTTCGGGGGCCGTGTCTCACGCGTGATTTATTATTAGAAAAAAAAGAATAATAATAATAATAAAAACCGGCGCGTTTATTTTTTATTTAATTGATCGCGCATCAGGCAGGGGTGACCGAATTCCGGAGCCTCGAGCCGACGGTTTCGCCCGGGGAACGCGCGCCGCCCGACGACCGCCGCCAATGCCCGTTTCGCGCTCGCCACCTATATGGCCACGTTCACGTGTATACGTGCACCACACACGTATGGCCGCGGCCGGTCCCCGAGTGTTGTTTAACGGCGTTACGGCGGGGAGCCCTGCGAGCACCCGTTGTACATTGTTCGACGATTCGTAAACGGCCCATTGTTTCCGTTTGAATTGTGGACGGTCATTATCGCGCCCGTCGCCAGGGATCGGCTCGCGCACGTGATAATAACGCACACGCACCGGCCGCAATTCGTCTTTACGCACGTTTATTTCAATACGAAACAACGCCTAAACCGTCACGTCGTCGTCGTCGTCGTCGGCAGACGATCCTCGCGACGTACCGATACCGTTTGACAACAAAAAAAAAAAAAATAAAGAGAATTCGGTATTATTTGCGACTTACACGAAACGACCGAGTCAAAAAAAAAAACTCTATTGAAAACCGTCACAATAACACACACACACTCTTCATAACGGTAGCTTATTTTCAGTAGAATATCGTGGAAATTGTTTTCGCAGGACATGATAATATTGTACGAGCAGCTATCGGCGGCCATGACGGTGGTCGAAAAAAAAAAAAAAAATTGAAAAAAAATTGAAAAAAATTATTTTAACTATAATTTCTTACTTTATTATATATAAGACAAAAGACGAGAAAAAAAAGTATTCTATCGAGCAATTTCAACGTTAAACTTTGTTTAAGCAAACAGTGCGCAGTGTATTTATAATAATTGAGATATTTTATAGCATACAAATGTTTATGCGATACTGTTCGTGCTTATTTTTATTCTATCGAAAAATATTAAATTTCATTATTGAATATAATAAACATAACGTTTCCCGAACACTTTGTTATTTCGATACGTTTTATTGAGGCCCGATGGTCACAATGCCCCCTGTAAATTAGTTTACTATTCAAAAAAGTCTTCAAAAACGATCCACTTCATAATGAATGGGTTACAAAAATGTATGTATCGCAGCTATGCTTATTTATAAAAAAAAAACGAATTCTAAAAAACAACGAGATAAAGTTATATAAAGTTGTACAGGTACTGGCTATAACGAAATTCGACATACGATAGAAAAAATGAAGCGCGTAATTTAATCATATGTCCATGCAGAAAATATGGTTCAACATTACCAGGGGGGTATAGGAACGATGAATAAAATCAACACGTGCTCAAAATAAATCAACCGAAAATTGTCAAAGAAAAAATATGTTTCCTTTGAAAAATAATATTATTAAAATTTGATTATTATCAGTCACATTTTAATACTATTGATCGCGAAATGCACTTGGGCGAGATCACACGTTTATTATTCTTGTACTAAATTGCGAATTGCTACACAAAAGCCAAAACCAAAGTACCGTTTAGAAAAAAAAATATTTTTAATTTTTTTTAAGATTTTCAAATGTTCTTTTTTTTCATAAAAAAAAGGAACTGTTCAAGAACATATTTGATTATTTATAAAAATATAAATAAACATTTGTATACATTTTTATTTTTTCCACGTTATCTTAAATCAAAATATTTAATATTATTGAGTACAATCAATGATTTTATATAATATCAAATAAAATGTATAAATTGTGACGAAAATTGTTTGATGGTTCAAAATAAGGGCTCCATTTTTAAATTAAATAGAATATCAAATTTTAAAGAAAAGCAATTTATAATAAAGTATAATACTACATAGAAGAATATTGAGAATAAGTTATACATGTAATTAACAAGTCATATTGGGAATAAAAATGAGTACACTAACTAGGACATATGTATGTATATTGGGCGTCTCACAGCGCACAATACTATGAAATATGTAAAAAGTGATTATGATAAAGCTGAACGTTTTATTAATATTAACAAAACGTAATATATTAAATTATATTTGATTTTGATCAAGAATAAACGTGTATAGTTAAAAAAACAAGTTTTGAAACTATCCATCTTTCTCTAGTCGACTGTCGACAGTGAAAAAAACGCTCGATCTATAATATTCCTCTGTTAAAAGTCGAAGAATAATATTTTAAAACGTAATATCGAGAGGAATAAAAAATATAATGGGCCATATCTTGTTTAGGAGTAAAAATTGAAAATAGTTTTTTATAATTTATTGCAATAATATTTTGTAATATTATCATATATATTTTTATAATATTATATTGTACATGAAAATTCTACAGAAAAAATAAATAATAATTTATATAACTCGCGATTAAATCAACGAAAGATAAAAATAATTTTTTTTTCGTTTAACTTTTTTTTTTACGAAATGTTTAAGGGCAAAAGAGCACAATAAAACTACTCGTATAATAACGTCTTTGGGTCTTGTTTTTTGTCTTTTTTATTAAGTATTATTTTTATTCTTATAAAGCCTATACACCAAACTCCTCCTCAATCTTTTTCGCGTCCTCTATTGTGAATATAATTGAATTTCAAATCGCATGTCAAAGCCGACTTCAAATTTATCGTTATTATTTTTATTACGTTTAATAAGCCTATCTTTATTCATGCATTTTTCTCAATCCAATTTCGTTTACTTGCTACATTACCTGTTCTCTGAAGTCATGATATTATAATGTATTATTGGTTTACCTTCTTACAATTATTCTTTTCACACGATATTACGCTTTCCATCAGTGAAGTAATTGAGAAATAACTAGTGGGGAAAGTCATATTCATTAACCTCCCCCATTTTTCATCATAAATATGAGTTCTTAAGTTGCATACACACTGTTGCTGTGTACTGATGTATAACTGTATCTTTATATAAAATAAATAGATATATTTTTAAACCAAAAAATCATTTTGAATATAAATATCGTATATTTTATTTTTTACATATTAAAAAAATAAGAATAAAAAATAATATATTTTAAAATGAATGTTTTAATGTCAATTTTCTTTTCTCTCGTCGCTTTTGTTTTGAATTTATCTATTACCATTTCAAAGTCAATTGATGCAGACAAGTGTATTTTTAAGTTAGCTAAGTCACTCAAACGATCTTAGTCCATTGTATTTTTCAGATAATTTTTTAAACGCTTTGAACAAGAAAATGATGTTTCTGAAGATATAGTATTTGTAGGTATAGTTCAAAATATTTTAACTATTTTGGTTATATTTAATCTTATTTAAAAATAACGATTGCAAGCCACTGGATGTGAAATATCCTATTTTATTTGAAATATAATTTTTTTTATTTACACAAATAGTTATTCATATGATTAAAAATAATTAACACTGAGCTTAATTTTTACATCAGAAACATTCAGATCACAAGTTGGCAGACCAATGTCATAAAATAAAATAGTAATACACTAATACTTATCGTTTTCACACGGGGTCGTAAACGGCAAATTTTCCGTACGGAAAATATTATTAGAAAACCAGTAAAAAGCACCACTACTTTCCATTATATCTGATTTGATCGTATATACAATTATACTGATCTGATAACTCAACCGTATTAAATAAATATTGTATATTTCTCGTAAGAATTGAAATATATACGAGTATATAAATATAATATTCGTATTATTATGTCTATCAATAAGTGATTATTTATTATTCCAGTTGTCTTACTGGAATACGAAAATAGAAAAACGTAAAATTGTAACTGGAAGTGTACTCAGTAGCGTAACAACAACTTTTTTCTGCGTGTGTGTGGGGGGGGGAAGGTAATCTTAAGCACATAGCCTTACACCAAGTTTCACCACTAAAATACGTTATTTTTTTTATAAATGATAGCCTATTTAATCCACAGTTATGGTTTTAAGTTCACTAATTGTGTAATATGTATGTATGAGTTTGCGGTGCCAGAGAAAAAGAAAGAAATATAAGCTGATACCACTTTACGTTTTAATTAAAAATTTGTTTTTCTTAATTTAAACTATAGCCAACAAATTTGTACAGATGAAAGACTTGCAGTTGAAAAACTTATTTAAATAAAAGTAGATATAATAAGTATATAAGTAGACGGAAAGCATGCAGTGTGTTGTTCTTTGACAGAAAATGTTGAAATTACAGTGTATCCACCTATAAATTAAATTAATTTTTTTAAATATTATTTCACAATACTTATTATTATTATTATTATTATTATTATTATCAACTGTCAAGACGTGTCAACACGTTTACCAATATATAACTCATTGACTCTTAACAAATTACAATTTTCTATTATAAACGATTTAAAATAAGCAAAAAAAAAAAAACCTCAACACCTGTAGTGGAAATGATGAACTCAATGCATGTCTAAAGTCCTCCAGTTTGTGGAAACATGTCAAAGTACTTCATTTAAGCAAGAATATGCGTGTCGAGTTGCAAAATGACCAATCTGGAAACATATTCTCTAAACAACTCATTGACATTGGTAATGGCAAATTTCCTATAGACATGTTGACTGGCTGCATTAACTTTCCTCAAAGTTTTTGTCAGTTAACTCGATCAAAAGATGAACTTATTCAGAAGGTGTTTCCAGATGTTTCTCAAAATTACAGAAACCATGATTGGTTGAGCGAACGAGCTATACTGGCTGCAAAAAACATAGATGTAAATGAATTAAATTTCAAAATTCAAGAACAAATTACAGGCGAATTGAGGATATATAAATCAGTTGATTCGGCTACTAATCAATATGATGTAGTCAACTATCCACCGGAATTTTTAAACTCGCTGGATTTGCCAGGATTGCCACCTCACAATCTTCAATTAAAGGTTGGATCGGTGGTTATAATGTTGCGAAATATCAACCAACCGCGTCTTTGCAACGGTACACGGTTAGCGATAAAAAATTACTAAACAATGTGATAGAAGCAACTATACTCAAAGGAAAGTATAAAGGAGAAGATGTTCTCATACCGCGCATCCCAATGATTCAGACTGATGTGCCATTTGAGTTTAAACGACTACAGTTTCCAGTGCGTCTTGCTTTTGCTATGACTATAAACAAGTCCCAGGGGCAATCATTAAGTGTTTGTGGTATTAATCTAGAAAACCCATGTTTCTCATGATGGTCAATTGTATGTTGCCTGTTCCCGTGTTGGAAAACCATCAGATTTGTTTATCTATGCGCCAGGTAATCAAACAAAAAACATCGTATACCACAAAGCACTACAATGATAATAATAATAATTATGATTCACATGATTAACAATAAAGCGATTACTTACTTTTAAATCATTATATATGTTTTTTATTCACAACGCCCTATCACCAGGTTGACGGTTCTGTTCAGGAGAATATTTTTAAAATACGTAGGCACAAAAACTGCCACATTACAAATCTTTTTGACAGGACGAAGTCTGTCGGGTCAGTTATTTTAGGCGGAATTAAAAATATATATTTTTTATATAATAGTTATAGGTAATGTAAATTACTAGACCCCCGAGAAAAAATTTGAAAATACGCTACTGGCTGGGTTAGAGGCGAGGGAGAAGAAGAGCATGTGTATTGAATTAAAATTTTAAAGTTTAATAAATGATGCAAGTTCGTTCAAAACTGTACACGGGCGAAGCCGGGTAATTCAGCTGTAATAAAAAATACAAATCTTTGGCACGGGCAACGCCGGGCAGGACAGCTAGTAGTTATATAATTTATAATATATGATTTTCTTCATATATTAATTTAACTCAATTAAGTCACTAATGTCTGTTTAATAAACAATGTTTATTTTATTTATAGTAAAATAGTTTATATTTTTTCATTTTTAATAATTAATGTTTGCATATTTTATTCATATTTCGTACATTTATGTTTATCAATTTTAAAGAATATTTTACATACTTTTGCACATATTTTTATGCATATCATTAATTCTAAATCCTATAATTTCCGAACCTAGCCATAACCATAAATTGTGCTCCGACAATTGTACGACTGTACTCGAGAGATACGTTTAATGATATTAATTAAATAATTAATGATGTTGATATAAGATTAGATTGATATAGATTTTATTTTAATAAAATAACAATTTATTTACACGTTTAACACACATATTTGTCTCCTATTCGTCTAAATCAACGTTATGTGCGTTTTCGTCGTATCTTTTAATACTGCACCTTATAACATCAATAGCGAACCTATTAAAAGTCCGATTTACAAAGTTTACGGACCGTGAAAGTGGAGCTCACGATAAAGAGGAATAAGGACGATCATAAAACCGAATATACAACCCCTTTGCGCCATCTGCTACTTCCAGCCAAGAGGCGCTAGAAATTATTTGACATCGTTATTTCACAGGCTAAAAATGTATAAATACCAAACTATATGAAAATAAATGTTTTGATATTTTGTCTTATTATGATTATTCCTGGAAATGCGTTGTAAGATAGAACAATGTACAAACATCGAGTGTTCCTTATAGCACAATTAATTATAATTATATCTTATACGCATGTCTGTTATTGAAGTCAGTTTAAAGAACAAAAATATTTACTTAAGTTAAATAAATTAAAAAATTGTTTTTAATACTGCAATTCCAATTCCATTAGTTATATTGGGTTATGATTTCTTTATGTATGAAAAAATACGGTTTACTGGTCTGAGTTGTATAATTTTTTTTTTTAAGAAATCGATAGAAATAAAAATGAAAATTCAATTATGTAATTACGTTCACATATTCTCTCTTGTTTAATATAATGAAATCAGATATTAGATTGTAAAATATTCGCGATATATTATAATATTTTACTTATATATATATATCCTTGTACAACGTAGAATTGACGATAAATTTCAATAAAATCCTCATTTATATTTTTATTTTAAAGTGTCTGAGCGGACAAAGTATAAAATATTTTAATATAAATATTACGAAATAAAACGAAATGTTTCGGTAAAGTAAAGTACGAAAACATTTTCTAAATAATTTTCAATTCCTGTTTATTATAGGGTATAAAAAATTTACTGCGGTTGAAAAAATTAATGTTTTCAAATATTCAATATAATATACATAAACTAAGATAAATTATTAATTTCTGTGTTATGTATATAAATTATTTGTTTAGTGTAATGTTCTTAAATTCTAAAATATAGAAATTATTTAATTAAATATGAAATTGAAGTTATTTGAGCAATATTTTCGAATAATATCTGGTATTGTGTAATTCGACAAAATCAAAAGGTATTTGAAATCTTCATTACGTATTACTACATAATACAATGATAAAATCTAGTTTTAATTAAGATGAAAGTATTTATTCTACGATTAGTATCAACTAATTTATGTAAATTTCAACTTCAATACTTCAACAATTTATTATATATGGACGAAAATAATTAAAATATAATCAAATAATATATTATTATTACTGAATAGTTTAATAAAGAATTGTATGTTTTTATTGTTTTTTTGCTGACACAAAAATGTTTGATAATTTTATTAATATGAATAATTTATTCATGCTTATGCAAAAGTATTTAAATATTCAGAACATAAATGATTAACGAGACGGTTGTCAGCAGAACGAATAGAGGTCGCAGCATATACACCACAATCGCTTTAATGTTCTTGAGTTATTATAGATGGTACCATAACACAAACATGATATGAAACATTGTAACTTACTAAATTAAAGAGTACAAAGTAAAGTTCCATTCTTAAAACAAAAATATAATATTCCTTTGATAATATATTTTACACGGGCTTTAGAGAAATAATATTGTAATTAATTTTGTAAATCATTTAACTCGCAAAGTTCCTGATCATTTTTCAGAACAAAACAGCGACGTGATCCTGTAAAAAACGATCATTAAACGATTAAAGTCGACGCATTGCCGGCTTAACGTCGTTATCATAAAATAAATGAAGAATTCCAAGACGCGATGGATCAAAATGGATTCGGTATTTATATCAATCACATATATTATGTGCAGATTTTTTTGTTTAAAATTTCGATTAATCGTGAAAAAGAAACGCGTTGAAATCATACAGCTTTATACATTAATATCACGATTTATGTCTATGATTATGAATACAACAGCAGATTTGTGTGTAATAATAATAATAATAATAATAATAAGACAGAGTATACTAATAGACATAACAAAGTAGCAGTATATACACATTGGAAAATTTGCAGAGCGTACAACGTGAAAGTAAGTGACAGATATTATAAACATAAACCTGAAGCAATCACCAACGTTAACAGCGATGTAACAATTATGTGGGATGTCCCTATTATCACCGATAGAACAATCAAAGCAAATAGACCCGACATTGTGATACATGATAAGAAAAACAAAATGTGTCTTCTCATCGAAATATCAGTTCCGGATGATGCGAATATCCAACTAAAAGAAGCAGAAAAAATAAATAAGTACAAAGATCTGGAGTTGGAGATAAGTAGAATGTGGGGAACAAAAACAACTACAGTGCCAGTAATAATAGGGGCCCTAGGAACAATCAAGATTGGAATGGAGCAATATCTACAAAAGATCCCAGGAAGAATTTGCATGAAGGAAGTGCAGAAAATTGTTCTGCTTAGCACCGCCCATATCCTGCGTAAAGTGTTGGGTTAAGTCGCTGTGAACTCAGGCAGAGTTCTGGACTTAACCCATAGACACCGGAGAAGAAGTTCACTCTTCAACTTCGTGATGAAAAGAAATAATAATAATTATAATAATAATAATAAATACATTTTATATTTCTTTACGGATACTTAACATCATTCGTAAAACAATATTGAATTTTATTTATATATGCAGTAAACAAGTCGATTAAATTAAATGGAATAGTTCAAGAAACAAAATTAATTCTCTTATTTTTACTCCTTTTAATGTTTTTCAGTTATTATACCTACAAAGTGGTGGACTGAAAGTAGCCCAGGATCCTCCTTTGTTGAAAGTTATGTGTATTCGTATTTGTAATTATATAAGTATACTAATGATTATACTTTGTCGAAAGTTAAATATACTTTTCAATTTCTCACGTTAGAAAAATTTGAGTGATATTTTATTTAAATGCAATGCTTTATCAAATACTGAATACTTTACTCCCAAAATTATATTAGAAACAATTTTAGGCTCCTCCCTCCCCCCCTCCCCCAAATAAAAATCTAAATCCGTCACTCTGTATCAATAATTTATAATATTTACTTACTTTTTCCACTTTTTCGAGTAGAATTTATCTCAATTGATTTAATGTAAGTGATTTTATATTAGCAATATGCCGATGCCGTTGATATAAAGGATTTATACCACTGTCGTCGACATGCTTGGAAAACATATTGCATCTTAAACGTGTTTACGAGTATCTTTTGATTAATTTTATTAAAAATGTATCGGAATAACAGGAGGAGTTCACATAGCAGACACATAATTTTATAAATAAATAAATATATAGGCAATGCTCGGTTTTCAACCGCCAAGATTTATTTTCTTTCTAAAATAAAATAAAATTTTTGTTACACGCATTAATTAGTACGGAAATTGACGATTCCTTATTCCCTTTTCTAAATTAATATATAATTTTTTATTATTTATAAATTCTTAATAATTTTCATTGTTATTATTGTAAGTTTATTATAATAAAATAAACATATTTTTAAATACGACTTCGATACTTCGTGATTATTAAACGTATACCAATGACAACCGTTGAGAGTTTTTTGAAAATCTGTTCAGTATTTCTTGAAGGGACTCTTCCTTTTTTTTTTTTTTTTTTTTATCGAAAATTATAATGTTGTATTATACACCCAAATATTTTCAAATTAAGCGGAAAACGACACGATTTCTACACACGTTTCGTCAGTATTATATATTTTATATATTGAAGACATTTTATACTATTTTCGATTTCCCGGTCTTTTTATTTTTCTATTCCGTAGATTCGTGTTTTTATTTCCATTATTATTTCGAATAACGTTTTAAAAATTAATAAGTCTAAAAGTGACCGCACCACTCCTGTCCCCGCCTTAAATACGCCAATACAGACAGATTTCTATAAAAAACGACCTCCAGCGGCGATTCGTCATGCGACATGTCCGACGATAATCCCGTTTTGTTTTCGCCAGAATTTGTCACCCTACCGTGATCGGGACTTTTCGCGGCATAATTAATTTTTGTTTTCCCATTGAGGACACAAATTAATGCTCCCCCTCCTCCTTTCACCCGGAAACTCGAAGATCCGATTCGCTACGGTGCACGGTCCGTTGCAGACGACCAAGGGCAATCGGTTTACTGGATACGTACGCCCGGCAGGCAAATCCCGACACACCGTGCTCGCAGTTTTTTTTATTCCATCCGTCGGTCAGTATTGTTCGCAAGCTTTAAGTATCCGTTGCTGGAGAATTTGCCGCAAACATTATTACTGTAAGTGCCTCTATATATACATATATTTTATTATTATTATTATTATTATTATTATTATTATTATTTTATTATTATTAATATTATTATTATTTTATTATTAATATTATTATTATTATTTTATTATTTCGCGTATATAACATTGTAATTTACATGGTGTGCTTGCCGTGATATAGGGGGCTATCAAATGGAATTTTAAATGATTTAACCCAATCGTTATGACATCACGTGTTTATAGATGTTTTAAAAATGATTTGACATTTTAAATCAATAATACAGAATTTAATTGAACAACGCAACGTTTATGTCGATACGACCTTAACAATTATTATTTTATATCTGCTTATCGAAAACGTGGAACGAAAATAATATTTTTCGTTAAACATAATAATTATTCATAACTCAATTTGTTGAAAACACTACGCGTTAAATCATTTTTTAATTATAAACATAACAATACTTGTATAGAATACGTATTAAAATATTTAAAAAAATATTTCTAGAAAACGTGCGTAGATAAATATTAATTTAGAAAAAGTTTTAAATAATATTGGAATAATTCGTGTATTTTATATATTGTATGTAAATATATTCAATTTACTATTAAATTACTGTAAATTGTTATTGGAGACGTTAAAAAGAAAATAGTAATAAAATCCCTATATCATGTAAACAGTTAAATTATCAAATTTTATTGAAATAAACTGAATAAAGTGTGTTTTTATTTTTCTTTTATATAAATAAAATAAAAAAATGTAAGCAATTTATAAAAATATAAAACGAATAATAATAATAATAATAATAATAATAATAATAACGATAAACTTTATTATTTGTTGCACAACAAATAATTGAAGGCTAAATTAGCTAATGTGAGACTGAAATTAAATTACAAATATTTCGCACAAAATTATGTTCAAAATGTACGGAAATTACGATAACATGAAAATCGACCAAAACATTCAAAATAATCAAATCGATTCTCGTAAAATAATACATAGGTAATTTATAATTTACTGAGCAATGTACCATACAGGGAAACAATAAACTACGGATGTTAATGATTGGCAATAATATTTGACCGGTATTGATATTTTGAAACGCTGTACGAGTATTTTTTATAAAATATATTTTTTTAATTTTTCCTAAGTTAAATCTATAAAAAAAGGAAATAAATACATAAAAATGAAAATAGAAATAGTAAATACGGACAACATTGAAACTCGTATTATGATTTTCAATATTAATACAATTATTATTATTATTATTATTAGCAAGATACAAAAAATGTTGTTTCTCTTACCTAAGAATCCCTTTATATACATTTGTATATTAAAAAGTGTATTAAGTACAGCCCAGGGAGGGGAGGCGATAGCCCTTATCGCCCTCCCTCAAAACTGCCACTAGCCCTCGATGAAAAATTGAAAAAAAAACACTCTCTTTTGGGAGTATAATATTGGCGTTCTCTGTTCTAGAGAACACTAAGGACTTTATTTTTCCTCCAGAAACTCTCGTTTTTATTTAAAAATTTGTAAATAATAGAATTATATAAATAATTATTTAAAAACATTGTCAAAATTATGATATGTATAAGTGTAAGAATTATAATCATTTCATAAATGCATAAAAAAGAAATTAAGGAAATCGAATTTTTTCATTTTTCCAAATTCCGTTTTACCATTTCTGTAATGAATAATAATAATAACCACCTGCTTACTATCACATGACAACATGGCCGGCTCGAGATATAAAACAAATATTGACACCTTCAAATCCATCGTGGAATTTCGGATGATCAATATTTTGTAAAAAAAAGTGATCGTTAAATTTATATATGATTTTTATATCAACGTATTAGAAAATATTTTCAAACGCATGCCTTGCTACCTATATTATAATAAAATAATGTTGCCGGTAACAATAAAGTATTAACTGAAGAAAAAATTGATAAAAAATTTCTGATGAAAGTATTGATATTGGATTTCTTGTGAACCCGTCGTATTCGTTGAACGAGATGGACACAGATTAATTTTAAATTATTTCAACTCCATTAATATGTGAATTATATACATTAGATTATGAAAATCGGTGAAATCAAAAATAAAATCTATTTTTTCTAATACGTACGTTTTATTAAAAAAAAGAATAAAATGGTGAGAAGTAAGTCCGTTTTGTATTTTATACGATAGAGAGAGGGGGAGGGGAGCTAAGTACGTCTTAGGAGCGATAAAATCTGAATTTTCCAATTAACCGATAATGAAGTCGAGCCGGCCCTGTGCATGTCTTAGACACAATCCGTGTGCGTGTCGTGTAAACATCACATGTCGTGTTATGGTTACCTACTTGTGGTCAGCGAAACGAATGGGCCGTGAGGAATTTTGGGCCCGCCGCCCCCATCGTAAATCACACCGGCGCGGCGGTGGCTTTTTTTCTTCCCCCCCCCCCAGGGACGTTTCGTAACAATTTTTTTCTCTCTCCACACCCGGGACACGACGAGACACGCGCGGCGGCGAACGAACAGGACCATCGCGTGTCCGGACATCACACCGCATCTCCACCCCCCCCCTCAGTACCGAAACGATAAATCATAACCGTGTGTGTGTATTCGACCGCCGAATCCGTAACATATTTTTTCGTCCCACCACGGTAATTGCCCGTCACGCGATCCCGACGCAGCCGTGCCCGCGGTCCAGTTCCGATTTATTAATAATTTATTACGAAATCCCGTACCGAATCACGCCACTGTGCACCGTGGACGGGGATGATCATCGGCAGACTCGGGAGGAGAAAAATCGGCTGTTACCGTTTCGTGACGAAAAGGAAATGTAATGAATTTGTGAGAAATAAAATTGTTGGGCCACGTTTTTATTGCGCGCCAATTGTGCGTAACATCTCGATAAAATAACATACGTTACGCGTCGCATTTTTGTGTATTTGACTATTTGATTTCGTTTCGGTTTGTGTTGGAATTTCAAAAGGATATCGCTTTGATTAAATAATAATAATAATAATAATAAAAAAAAAAAATAACGAAATTTTGTCGACACTATCCTATCGAATAGTTAAGCGACAAAAACCGATTTCTCGCGTGCTGTTTATTATAGCGTATTTATCAATATAAATTAATACTGATAATATATGTAACGTTTACAATGTATATATTGTACTTTTATTTTCTAAAAGTTACTTTAACTTGGAGCCTGCGGAGTGCAGATGACAATTGGGTACATATTGAATAACGGCACTGCGTACATTTGTTTTGTCTATTAAACGTAATTCAGTTAATATTATTACGGTAACAGCGAATGTTAAATAATGTTTAAAAACCCATTAAATCTTTCGAGTTTGTACTAGAAAAAAAAAAAAAAAACCCCGACACAACGCTAATATTTGTCCAGACTTACCTCGCCACTCTATCCAGACCTCACTATCGCTAACCCTGGAATCGCGACGATCACTTGGACCAGATATTCCCGACGACATCAAAATCGTCGTGTGCACCGTTCATGGACGTTATTCATTTTATCGTATTATTAAATCTAACGACTAACAATTTTCAATACTCTTCGCGTTTCACGTATTTTCCGTAATTACATCCGCGACTTTGTCTGCTAAACTAAATATTATTTTTTTAATTTTATCGATCCATGAAGTGCTATTACTGAATAGCTCCTTCAATCAAGCCTTCTTCGACCTTATATTATATATATATATATATATTATATATATCTATTGTGCTTATTGTAAACATATTTTATACAGATTGTACAAATAAAAATAAATATGACAAAAAAAAAAAATTTTATCGATCGATTTTATACCAGTTTTTTTTATCGTATGTATGTTCGTAAAATATCTATAATATAAATACTCATAATTTTGACACGATCACCTTCGTTCTATTGAACCAGAAGTGTTTGAAAAAATATAGGGACGTCGACCGAATATCCCACACGGGACTGTTATGAAATGTTATAAAAAAATGCGTGCGTTTCAAAAGAAATCTAAACAAGTTCAGGAATAACCAACCCCTCTCACTAAAAAACCACCTCAAAAACTTTTAGATTTTTTTACAATGTTGTGTCATTACATTTAGAAACACTAAATTCGATTCTAAGCATTTTCGATACCGATTGGTTGAATAAATGTTTAAAAATAAGAAAGGAATACAATCGGCGGCTTTTCTATAAATATCTAAAATCTCGTCTAATATTCACAAAGCGTCTTTCAATCGTATAAAACTACGTTAAAATATAAATTTCAATTTTGTTCGCTCTAATTTTTACAACCGACAGTTCGTTCTCTCGGCCGTTACTCGGCTTTATTATTTTTTTCTACTTTTAAAACTCTTACGTTCCTCTTTAATTCTTTTTAGAGATCCAAATTTCTGTCCGTCTTCGAGATAGATATGTGGCGTAGTGTAAATAGCGCACGAATGAATACCGGACCAGAATTTAAACTTTTAAACTTTATCAATTATAGAAAACGTGAGACTCTCCCACGTGTATTGATAGCGGTTAAAATTTACGCCGCTATAGTTTTGTACCGACGAAAAAACTTTTCCGCGCCTTTTAACGCGTAACGATTTTCCATTGTGGATATTTTTATTTTAAACGATTCATTCAAAGGCAATTTCGTACAAACCCTATTTAGTCACGCTCGCACGTACGATTCAATTGGGGCGTCCTCGATTTTGAAACCGAGCCAGCTCATGTATTCCTCATTGTTATCATACTGTATGCACACCATCCCGATCGTACAAGAGAACGCGTATATATATATAAACAGACGACATTTAATCGCTTAAGTAGATATTAAAAACCGAACAGACTAATTGTTTAATGTCAAAACAGAGCTGTTATACCGAATGTTGTGGTTTGTACAATAATTTTATCGGCAATAAATAGAGCGATAATATTTTTATAAACTTTTGCAACGGTTAAACGCGATCGTTCGTTGAAAGGTGAAACTCGAGAAACCTAATTCCAAAATTAGTATCCTCGTTTTCAAAACACACGAGAAGGGATTGATAAATAGAAAAAGAGTCCGATTTAAAAAAACGCGAGATGATAGAAAAAATAAATAAATGTTGTATGACAAAAGGCGATAGCGGAATAATATAATTAATTTGAGCCAATAATAAAGACGAGTCAATAGCTTGGAATGAAAAGACGAGTGTTCAGCTAATTTCCGATCAACATGACTATGTAAATTAATGTCACTGATGCGGATTCGATTATAATGCAAACGTATCTAAAAGTCGCAGTATCTTAAAAACGTACGAAACACAATGTGAGAATCTACTTTTCTGCATCCTTTCAAGAATATTGTAGAATACAAAGTGCGTTCCAAAGGATGAAACCATATTTCGTATGAATACGAATGAATTGTAAAAAAACGTTAAACGAATTTTTTTTCCGCATAATATACTAAATAGAAAATTATATTATAATAACAGTTTTCAAAGATTCACATAAAATGCCCAATGTATGACCAGCTATGTTATACATATAATAATCATTTAAAACAGATGTTTTTAGTCTACAAAAAAAATCCAATGTCAGAGGCAAAATTTTTTGTAGAAATAGTATTAGGTATTAATAATATCACGGATTGCATAAGTCAGAGCAATATCGAGAAAGTTTAACGGACAAAGGGATTTGTTTTCAATATAAAAAAAATCAAAGTTTTCCTCCTAAACTTATTGACCAATTTGGTTAACAAATCCGACGTGAGTTTTAAACATAAAATAGTTTATGTCAATCTTGAGGAAAATACTTTTTTTTAAAACAGCGGTCAGAATACTTTCTCCGTTATTATTTTATTTATTTTCATTAATAATATAATTGTATATTATAGATATTGTATTCTTGCAGGATATCAAATTAAAATATATAGTTAAATCGATCATTGTTTATTGGTATAATAAATAATTTATTAAAAAGACATACGTGCAAAATTTGAAACATTTGTATTTAAATATTAAATAGAGTAATGTAAAAAAAAAAAATTGAAGTAACAACCACTAGCGGTGCGTAGTCCATATTTATTAACGTAAATTTTAAAATTAATGTTAAAAAAAAACACGAGTCCTGTGCAATAGCCATATATTTCTATACATTCGATATATGCCCATAATTAATCAATGTTATGTGTAATATTAGTTATTACATGGTGTCATTTGGAGTATAAATATATTCTTTATGTCTGTGTCGATCACTAGCTCACTAAATTCAGATCCACCTGCCAGTATCCGTCGATACGAGTATAATTTCGGAGAATTCACCACAGATTTTCATCGTACGAATTCCTGACACAACTATTGTCGCATCATATTCATGAATACGAAAATTGATGTTTAAAAACACAAAATAGGTATCCGAAGTTTAACGAAATTAATTTCTTCTCTCTTGTATAAAACATAATTTAAAAAAAAAAGTATTTCGAATACGTTTGAAATAAAGAGTACATAATACGTACTACTTAGCACGGCAATGTTGTTCGGATAATAAATCAAGGATTTATTATAATATGATGACATCATACCGTTTGACAGACCCGCGGCACGACTGAATACGTGCGCGAAAACCACGTTTCCGCGCGTTACTAGAGCAACGCGGAGACTTGTTGAACACCGAAATCGACAGCGCCCGGTATCGATGCCGGTTTCACATCGAGAGTACATTTCCAACATCTTTTCGTCCACTTAATCATTGTAATAGTTAATCGCGGGAATGTGCGAATAATCGTTTCGCTACGCCATCCGATGGCGTTTGAATTTCTTTTAATGGATTCGTCGTGTACCACCGTCTCCGTGGCTATAACTATTTTTCCCATCGCCGTCTGGTCGAGGACACGCGCGCATGCTCGGCCGGTTTTGTCGTCTTAATGGTTTGCTTATCAAGATAACGCGACTGCAAGGACGATCACGCACGCCGCACACGCTACGCGCATACGCTCGCTCTCCCTCTCCCCATCACACCACAAATCGTGTTCTCGATATTTCTGTGTAGTTCAAAATATATATCAAGTAAAATATATTTGTGCTAACATGATCATATCGCCGCGGTTTAAGCAAAACAATTCGGTAAGGCGTACCGGGTCGCGTATTTTGTAAATCTACAGGCGTAATCAGAAGTGCTCTCTATCCCCTGATGATCACCCTCTTTTTCGAATCACCGTGCATTATTCACACTTGATAGTGTGATTTAAATTTCTTATTTAAAGTTTAATTCTCTCGTACATTATTATAATAATAAAAAAAAAAAAACCAATAATTGTTAGCTAGCATTTTTTTTTCTTAGTTTACTAAGCATTGGTTATTTCAATTTTTTAATATTTAATAATACATATAATATTACTTATGATCATAATAATAATAATAATAAACAAGAATCATATTATATGGTAGGATTATAATGTAAATCAGTTAGTGAAAGCTCATTAATAGTGAATACTACGTGATAAATAATGAATTATATTTAGCTAAATGTAAATAACTAATGGTGTACGTTCGGTATAAAGTATATTTCGAAAATACGTAGTAATTCGAAAGGGCCGAAATCAGAGCAAAGCAGTTCTGAGTAAGCCTACATTTGCGAAATTGACGTTATCGAGTCAACGGATTCTTCTTGTCTATCGTCGATAAATGATTTATCAACTATGATATGTGATATTTTATCGATACTCAACTGCACATGCAAATGTATCGATTAAGTTTTGACATTGAAATTATATAAGAATATATTTAAAAAAAAAGATGTAAACATATAACACCGATATAAGCCGTTCCGAAAACGTACTCAGAACCGGATTAATAATATAAGTGGCTCCGGACTGACTCAGTCTAAAGGTCCTAATTTTACAAAAAAAATTTCTTACATATATGTATAACGTACATTTACATTTAATGATGCAAGAATAAAAATTTAGGTAAATGTTATTATTATTAATATTAATATTAAAAAATCAATTAAAAACGCTTTGAAATATGCACTTGTTATTATTATTTTGATAAATATTTGACGTAAATAACTGTTTTTTAATGTTGCAGTTATTTATTCAATTTTTAAAAATTGTGCCATCATTAAAAAAAAAAATATTATTTTGGAACCCCTGTTTGATAGAAGGCTCTGGGCTATAGTACTCTTAGCTTCTCCTTCCCCCCTTAATCCGGCTCTGAACGTACTACACACGTTTTAAAACGAATATTTAAAAAAATTATTTTCATGCAGTTGTTTTAAAATTATGCCAAAAATTGAATTCAAATAGATAAAAAAAATACAAATAAATACGTACAAAAATTATAACATCTCGCGTTATCATCGGATCGTTCGTAGTAATAAGTTTTTCTCACAAAACTTATTATTAAAAAAGAATAAGTTCACCATAAACATAAGGTAGCCATCAAATATATTATTATTTTGTTGCGAGTAACAGGCTTCACCTGTGTCAGCTTACCGCCGGTAAATTTCTTTACGGGAATTATAATTTTCTCGATTAGTTAATTTAATGTAACTTACAGTAATTTTGTACATGATTCAATAAGCTTTCGATATAGAAATACAAAATCGGCTGTGTCTTCATTATAACGAGTGTTTTCGACTATCAACCGCAGTTAATGCGTTACCAACAAAATTAATAATAAATATTATTATAAATTCTCGCATAAAACAGTGACAATAATCACTACACCGTTTCACCGCGGGTAAATTAAAATTTGTTACCGCGGTTTTGGACTATTGGATTTTAAATTTCACATTTAATTTTTGAACACCGTCACGTGATCGTGTTTTTCGTGTTCCAATCAATACGCCATGCTGTATTATTACACTTACATTAAAGTAGAAAATAAACGAAATTCATAATTAAAGAAGTACCAACATAAATAAAAGTAATACGTAAGTAGAACAAAAGATCGGCTAAAGCGAAAATGAAAATAGTTATTAGCATTTCATGTATATATATATATATATACTCGTGTTTGCGTAGTATATAGCAGAGTATACGTAGATAATAACATAATACAAGTTATTAAAGATATCGCGCGTTATTCGAAAAAGGATGATTGTCATACTATACAGAGAGAAATAAAGAAAAAGAGAAAAATAAAGTTGATTAGTAGCAAACGTACCTAGTCTTCTAATTCTGAAAAGTAGATAATGCAACTGTAGTATGGTCGAGGATTCCATTATAAATTTTTTGGTGATCCCTTCAACTGCGTACAGAGTATGGAAGAACTTTGGCAAAAAAAAACAAACACAAACACATTATTAAATCACAGCCTCTCATATGTATATACTACATACATTTTTAAGAGGGATGGTGAACATAAAATTGGAAAAGAAAAACAAGAATTATAATTATTTATATGCGTTTTCAAGAGATGTATCTTAACCTGACCTAAACTATACTGCGATACGATTGTAAATATGTTGTTATTTTCCTTTGAATATTTGTGTTCAGGCAGTTCTGCTGATTGCCGCATGTTTAATAAAACATATTTTAATCATTGAGAGGAACAAGTGTCATTTCATTCATTTCAAAGGGAGGGAGGAGGAGGGCTAGCTCTCATAATTACAACGGTACATACACGTGTAACATGACCTATCAGTTAATTCTGTTATTTTCGTATCTGTTCAGTTTATTCAGTTAATTCTGAAACGGAAACAAGGAATTCATTTAATTTGTTTCATAATAAAAAATGCACATACACAAATGTAAGTTAGTCCAAACATACAATATATATAACATTTTCAGTGCAAGATTTTGTAGAAGCTTATAATTTTCGACATGTATAATGTTTTTCAAAACATTATGCCAATAATCACTTTTGTTATTAAAACTTGAACTGTTTGAAATTCATATTATATTTCTAAGTGAATTGCAATTTCATTAAATTTTTTCCTTCATCTATTAGATAAATATTGTACGTTAGATTATTAAATTTTAGAAAGTGGCGTGGGCCAGAAGATGAAATCGTCAGTTGGCAATTGTCACCGTCGCTTCAAAACGGGAAGGATAAAAAATATATTTATTTTAATGGATTCTAGACCGAATCCCGTATTAAAAATAAATCATTATGATCGAGAAACGAGTTATCTTCCATTAAGCTAACAAAAAATTTATATATTAAGATTTTACGCAAAACGTTACTTCTCTTCTTCAGATATTCTTACGATAAATATAATAACCAAATTAACATCGTGATTTTTAATTTAACATTACAATTGTAACTAAATTATTGTCAAAATCGCACTTATCCATCTTGCTACAGGGACAAATAATTACTTTATTATTTATTTAACAATACGAAATAATTTATATCACAATACTTATGTAGTTATGTCATAACTATTCTGTAACATATTTTCAACGATGAGTTATTGATAAATATGAATCGAATATGTTGGGACGTAAGTATGAAACCCGAATAACAACATTATGTTTTTCCAATCAACAATATTAAAATGTAATTAATCATTTTTTTTTTTTTAATGTAAAAGTTCGTTGTTTTCTTTAAATTTGTTTATATTATAGAATAAATATTTACTGAAATAATGGGTATTCACTTCAACAATAGATAATAATTTTCAACAAACAAATAAATGTCCAAATACAATAAATAATACGAGTATTAACAACAACACACTATATAATATAAATATATGTATAAAGTATGTGATGTAAAAATAAAACTTGTTTATGTATAACAAGTAGTCCCTCAAAGTTTTAAATACGGACGATATTAATTTTATTTTCCGTAGTCGTCTATAATTAATTTTAAATTATTAAAATGTCGTTAAAATTGTTTATATACGTTTATTGTTAAAAATAAACATTTATTTTTCAACGAAATATCCAAGAACGTAAAATTAAAATTTAATTCGATAATTTCTTTTTCATTTGATTGACAAAATATACACGATCTTCACATTCATTGGGGGACACGTTATATATTATAAAACCGAACTTTCCAACCCGGGTGCCGATTAACGATATAATATTAAGATAGTTTTTTACTTAAATAAATTTTATACACAGCTGTATACTCATAGGCGAGTAATGAAAAAGACGAATAGTAATTTGAATGTCTTATTATTAAAAAGTATGTGGCCCACAACAACGTCTACCCATATGATGTGGCCCAGTCTTCACAAAAGATTGGACACCCCTTTCAGTAGTACTAAAGAAGCCATTAGTCTATAAGTGCGCACCGAAGTGTAACATTCAAAATAAAAGGAGCACACATTTTTCAAAAATAAATTAGAAATTTAATTGAATTAAACTTCAATGGATAATAGACATAAACGATCGATTTTCGGCAGACTCGTTCACGTAGCGTTCTGAATAGCCAATACAATTGCTACATATACACGTTGCAGGTCGAATCATTGAAAATCGTATGCGCAGTATATTATAGGTGCGTTAACTGTACACGCGGTAGGATTATGAAAATCAATATTCGATAATTGAAAAACTGCAAAAAAAAAATCATGTTTTTGCCGAAAAACGTCATTTTTATTTTATCAGAACTATAAAAACAAAAAATTGTATTTAAAAAGAAAAAAAATATGTATATTTGAATAATGAATATACACTCAAGCCAAAAAGTATTATGAACGATCATACAATATTATTATTAATCATAAAAATACTGTTAATGAAAGTACATTCCTGTATCTCTCTTTTATCACAATCATCAATGACAAAAATGTGAGTTACAGATTTATAGTTAATTTACTCCGATTGAATAAAATAGGGCATCAGAGCATTATAATATTTTATCCCCTTCGATCGGCATGTGTCCTTGATCTCGAAGATGTATTCAATAATGGTTAGGGATTTCTTCATTTTGTTAACCAATTGAATACTCTGTATCTCCTGATAAGTCATTTTTCGTTCAAAACGCCTTGTATTTTTATCCGAATATAATTTTTATAATTTAAATTATCTTATTGTTGAGTTTTATTTTTTTTAACGGAATCGACGTATACAATAATTATCGTTAAACAAAGGAATATACATTAAATGCAAAATGATATAAAATGAATATAACTCTGAAATAGGAACACTGTGAAGGTTTTATCGTGCTCTTGGGTTAATATTTATGAACATAATAAGTACCTATATTGAAATTTACCATCGAAGAGTTTTATGTAATGCATCTATATTTTTATCGATACTTACGTTCATCTGGAGCATTGGTCGCAAATCGGTGTTCGCGAGAAAATTTTGTTGGTCAGCAAAAAAAATGTGAACATTATTCACAATTTTATTTTATTAAATATCTTGCACCGGGAGTGCGTTATGTAACCGGGATGAAAAAAAATGTATACGTATCAATTTAAAAAAAAGCCTTTAAAAAGTTATTTACTATTTAAATAAGCATTAATAGTTTCGCTACATGTTACACGCAGCATGTTAAACAGAAACCCCCGTTTAGGGAATCATGAAGACCCCTCATACATTATAACAAATTCTTCGACAGTCGACATTATTATAATAAAAATTTATTTAAAAAATTCAGTTATACATTTAGAATTAGAAAAAAAAATGTTTATTGGGTCATTGAAAATGCTCAATATTACTTATAGCACATTAAAAATCTGTGAGTATTATTCAAAAATACATTTTTCGTTATTAGTTTCAGGTATGGTACCGTTATTTACCATTGCCTTCCTTCAGAAGTATTAGTATAGATAACAAATAAAAACGTACGAATACAATAATGAATTATTAAACGTTCTTTGAATTGTGATTGTGAGAAATTTTTATTATAAATCGTTATTATTGAGTATGAGTCCTCAATTTCATTAAACACGACCCCTCACAAATATTACATATACCCTTGGTTACACGTAACTTTTATATATATATATATATATATATTTCGTAATTTGTATTAATTAAACGAAAGGATCTAGGGAATGCTTTATATATTAATTACGTGGAAAATATATATTCGAGTACAGCATTTAAATATTTTTTTTGTAGAATTTGAAATCATCGTTTGGATTATTATCAGACGTCTATTCCTACCGCGACATGTGGCTTTTGTGGTCTGCAGCCACGTTCACTCTATTGTTCGTAGACCCCGCGCACTCTAATGCTGGTATAGCAAGCACATCTTTCAGCAATGAACTACGCTCAGGCTTCACCAGACTGTTTCGGAACGGCATCGAACAGCCGGCCCAGACGTCGTACATACTAATAAATCCCATTGATTTTCAAACCGCTGTCAATCCGCTAATCCAGCAACGTCCAGCATCGTTTAACCCATTGACGGCCACGGGATATCATATACCTCGTCCTAGGTACGAGTTGGAGAGTCTGTCATGGATGATTCCTTACTATTATGTTCCTACCAGGTACAATTCACACAGGGGCGGCAGAAAACAAAACGACGTGCTTGTGCTGGTGGTCAAAATCAAATCGAACTGTACAACGACGACATCAGGTAACGGGACTGAACCCACAGACGGCAATAATGACGACGACGATGACAGCGATGACGACGATGGTGACAATAACAATGTAAGGTCGTTCGATAAGTTTAATATAAACACGCGCAATCTTTAATGTAAAGTCTAAGCGGATCTCAGCTTTTTAGATATTAAAACAAATATTATAAAGGCATAATATCAATTTTTCCAATAAAATTAGAAAATATAGTATTTAACATTTACCAGAAATCTGAACGAGCTATTTTTTACTCAGTCTAGTAAAATCAAGATCGATATGTATTCTTTAATAATCATTTCGAAAACTTTTAAGGTACACCTCAAAGAGGTATATTTCTAAGAATTGCCGTATTCTTTTCTTAGGCGAGACCTTTTCAAATGTATTATATAATATTCCATAAAGAACACATTATTATTAATCCCGGTTCCATAATTTTTTTCTATCTATTTATCCTCCTATTAGTCGAGCAATTAAGCCTGAAACAGGTACAATTATCAAGTATAAGCTATCACGTTAAAAAATGTAAATTGTGAAATTACGCTTAGAAATACTATTTATTAGTATACCATTACATTATAAAGGAATATAGTAATTATACTCACAGAGTGTTATGGGACTCTCTCTCTTTCGGGTGTTTGTGATTTTAACGTTAAATAAATATTAACTTAACTTCTTCATCAGACTGAGATGAGGAATTGAAAATATGAATCATATAGCACTTTTTTAATGAAAAACAAAGAACGTACGGGGCCTATAAAATAAATGAAAAGGATGAAATTGGATGAATTTCATCAATTAGTTTCAGAATTATAAAATGATCCGACTTTGTACACAAAAATTAAATACACAAGTATTTTTAAATGAGGAAAAATGAATTATATTTCTATATAAATTAAATTTTTTTACGTTTCTATTAAATTCTCGTCCATTTATGAATATAAAACAGAGCCAAAAAGCAAAAAAAAAAGTAAAAAATTTATTTTTTAACCGAAATGTGTAAAGTTACAGAAATATCTAACTTGCTATAACGCGTGAGAATAAAATTTAATAGCAAGTTAAATAACAATTTACAAGCACAATTTTTCCTACGTGAGTTACTGTGAAATGACATCAGTAGACTATCTTTGCGTTTATTTTATTGTTTTAAAGGTTTTTGTGTTTAGTATAGAGATCATTTTACAATATAGCAACCTGTTTTATCAGTGAAAATATATAACAAATATAGCGTAAGTTATTTAAAGGCCTTTTAATAGAATCATAACGATGCACCATCAACAATAACGAGTCAACATTAAAAACTTTAGATAAACAAATTCAGTTGATTACATTAATTTACCTGAGTCCAATCGTTCTTATCGACCTATCCGTTGACATTGATATTCTAGTCATTATCATAACTGTCATTGAGAATTAGAAGGTCGAATCAACGTCGCTCATCACAAATAGGCATGCTGAAAATATAATTTTGTAGAACTATAATATTCAATTGATACAAGTACTGATACCTGGATATCGTCTAAAATGGAATAAATTTATAGAATCGATTTTGACGGGACAAAAAGAAAGCGAAAAATTTTCAAGTAAAATATTCTAAGCGATGTCGTGCATTTTTTATCTGAGTGTATATATAAACAAATCGAATTGTTTCATTCTGGGCTCTGAAAGTATGATGGGCCTTTTTTCCTTTGAAGATGAAATAACCATGAGCGAAAATCGTAATCGCAGCACCGACTTGTATATTGAAATCCGTGGTTCTAGCAGGATGACGCTTCTCACCACACTTCCCATAAAACTATCGTTTCGCTGCATGAAAAATTACCGGAAAATGTTATTTAACTCGTGCACGTGATCATGAATAGCCTGCAAAAAATCATTTGTTTACGTTATCAAACCTCGTGGCCTATTGGAAGTAAAGCGAGAAATTCAACGTTTCATTGAACAAATCGATGGAAACGTGTGGGAAACAGTTATTACAAATTTCCCTAAAAGAATAAATGCATGTCGGCCAATTGGAAGAGGATACGTAACAAACATTGTAGTTTTTCATTATTAAATCGTAAATATTATACTGAATGTAAACATTTTTTTCTTCTCGACTGGAATCGAAATTTATAAAACCGATTTTCTTCGTGAGACCTACTCGCTATGGTTAGGTAAACGAGCCCGATAAAGTCAATTTTCAAATTGAGTTTAAAAAATTCGCAAAATTTTTTCAACGAATCACAGAGCTGGCATATTTCACCATTTGTTTTTCGATTTTCATGTGAGCACTCAGATATTTAAATTTCAGGGACTGAATCCGGACGTTGAGGTCGAATCCGTGGCCGTCGTTGCTGGTGGCACCGAGAAGGGAAAAGAACCGTCGCGGTGCGTGTGGGCAATCCTATCGTGCTGCGCCCCGGCCAACACTCCTATCCGGTACACTTGTTTCGACGTGTTGGGTTGCAGCACGGCGTTCTGGGACACGAACCCGTGCGTGCCGGCGATTACAAAGACCGCCCTTGATCAGGCCACCATGTATTACGCACCAATCACCAACGGCACCAGAGCGGCCGATCCGGCGACGACCCAGACGCCGGCCGCCAGTAACACCGTAACCATGGACTTGATGGCTGCTCTGACGGCCGGCACGTCCACCACCGGGACCGCCGCTCCCATTGTTGTCCAGACGCAGTCGACGCCGGCCGCGACTGCTACTTAGACGACAGGATTAGAAGGGCACAAAAAACGCTGTATACCTTACACATCCTTCATCATCAAATCACCTAACCAAACCATTAAGACCAAATGAATAATATTACTAGAAATATTAATCGTATCTTTATCGGATATACCCATAATCTAATGATCGTTTGATATCCAACTACTTGTATGCATATTTTCATATTTATTGAGCATTTCAGTGATATACGTTTGTTCTAATAACGTATTAATGGTTATAATTAAATATGTTGTAATATTGGAGTTTGACGCGGTACTACTATGTTGTTTCGCATACTCAGTATTGTAATCGGACACGAGACGCGTCTTAAATGTGCTGTTGTCATTGAACATTGTTCACGTTGGCAAAAACTATAAATGCGAAACATTCAACTTGGAAGTTATTAGGTCTTACGTACTATGGCAAACGAAACAGCCAATAAAACTTATAAAAACGTTCGAAAAATATTAATATTACTTTGTCGGAAAATCGCTAGTAAATTGCTGAACGCCATTTTGAACTTTATCAAATAAAAATAAAACGCCCAACGCGATAGTACAGGTAACAATTTGTCGGAATGGTTTTAGAAAGTCGCGGAAAACTTTTAACGCCAACTTCACACGTATGCTTTCGCGTTCATTTTCTTTTTAAATATCTATTCATAATCCTCTAGAGGCGTTGTTTTTTGTTTTATAATTAATTGTTTTTTAATGTGAGAACATCTTAAATGTTGAACGTTCAAAGCGAAGTACAGACAATTCGTATTCCACAGTGCTCAATCTCGGAAAAGAACGTACATAAATTACGATAATATTTGGTGATGTCATTTTTTTTTTTTTATGTATACCTCACGAATTTAAAATTGAGTATAATTTCAAATAAATAAAACCGTAAATTTTTCGATTGTATGGACACTTTTCCATTTTTATCTGCATACCGTGTACGATTATTATTTAAACATTGTATTGAAAAATAAATGTTAATTCCTAATAAATAACGTCTGACTTCTTACTGGTTTAGAAATCGAATAATATTAATATAAATTAATAACGATTAAATATGTTCATTGAATAGAAATTATAAAAATAAATATTATAGTGATTTTATTAAACAGTACTGAGTGGCAAACGTTTATAAAAAATGAAGATTTTCCTTAGACGGTTTCTATCCGTTTCATTAGCAACTTAATGACCATTTCGGAATGAAATTTATTAAACTATATATAATTAATGTACTTATAAAGTAAATGACTATGTTGATTGTAAAAACAGTAATTAAAGTTATATTTATTGTACACAAATATATTGATATTTTAATGATATTAAAATATGCGAATTTATTTCCTTCAATGTGTACCGATTAAATGTATATCAATGTACTTTTTACGTATATTGAAAAATGCATGTGGCGCCAACGCCTCCACATTAATTGAAAATCGGTCTTGGATATAAATTTATTTAGAAAAAAAAATATTTTTTCTTTTTTTTAAATTCGTTTTGGACATATTATAATATATTTGAATTATTATTTGGTTATAATTATACTTTTATTCAATTAATAATATAACCATAGAGATCTAATCAATATTAATTTTGTAGAGGCCACTATTGAATAGTCGAAAAATATTCGACCATTTATGGGAACAACATTTAAAATTATGAAAAGATTTTATGGTTCTCAAACATAAATATTACATTAATTACACACGATTAATACTATTGCATACGATGCTCGTAACGTGTTGATTTTAACGCGGATGCTTAAAATGCGAATTTTCTAAATATATTTTTGTGCTTAGGCATTTTAATTTTAATTAATCGTAAATTATTAATTATGAACTACATTAAAAAAAAGAAAGTCGGAAATTTAATTGTTTTCTTTATTATTTCTGAAATTCTAGTATTGCACTTTTCCTTAAATAATCAGTGTTATTGTAAAACATTGAAAAATATGTAACAAAATACATTTTAGATAAATGTAACAAAATTATAATTAAAATTATCTTTATGAAACTTTATATGTATTTAGACATTCATGAAATAATAGAAGGTAACGCTTTAAATGTGTTTTTTAATTATTATTTTCTTTACATAAATATATATATAAAGTGTATAAAATAAAGTGATTTGATTTTTTTTTTATAAAACTATGTATTCCAATATTATTATTATTTATTACGGGTACCTACTACTAGTCATCTCATGGATAACATTTTAACTGGTTACTCTACATAGTACTTCAAATTATATTACTTAATACGATTTATACTTTCAGACCTCAAAAATGTTCGTAGAACTTAAACAATAATCCCCGGATTAGGTTGAACTTATTTAACCCATTGAATTTTTCAAAGCCAAAGAAAGTTCTTAACACTTTCACACCGTTGTTAGGTTGATTTTACGTTTTCCATCCGAATACTGTTAATGCGCATATTCTTAATAATATATTTAAAACCAACTTTTGTTTTTTATTTCAATTCAGGATATCAAAATTTTATTTACTTTGAATTTAATCGAAATTATCATAGTCATTATATTTATTAATTATAGCGTTTGGATAATTAATCTTCAAAGAAAATATAATCTATGTATATATAACGGTGCAATAATTAATTATTTTATTTTTATTATCATTATTGTATTAATGATATAGCTTTTTGTGTATTTATAAAATGTCAATTAAAATTGAATCTAATATATCGAATACAATTTATATTTTTAAATAGTACTTTATATTTCTATGGACGACAATATTATATACTGGCTCACAATAACTCACTGTATGAACGCAGGCGATTGTTTTATTACCAGTCTTGTATTCGACAAAAAAAAAAAAAGAAAAAAGAAAGAAAATAAAGAATACGAGCTCGCAAAAAGTTTTAAAAACACGGTTCATGCGCGTTTGTGTGTTTAGAGGAAAATAAATCGAATTATGGTCACGCACCTGTCATCGCTTTCGTTTTGCAATATACCAAACGCACACTCGAATCGTGAGTCGTGGCGATCAATCAATGACATCTATATTACGATTCAATCTACTTTTAGTGTATACCATCAAAAACTAAGATAAAAAAAAAAAAAAAATAAGTACAATAAAAACAATTTCGAATTGTTCGCCCCCTGTCATCTCCATTCGTATTACTCGATCAAATGTCCGTCGGCATTTCTCCTTCCCTCTTCTACACTCTTCGAGAAATCAGGCTATTTTCTATGTACAAATTATATTATCGATTGCGTACGAGTGGAAATTAATAATATAACGGAAAAAATAATAATAGAGGAAAAATCCACCAAAAGGACATCATGCGGATCGATGCGGTCGATTTGCAAAAAATGGAGGAGCGCGCTCGTGAGTTAAATAACAAGTCGGCTTGTATATACCATTTTATAACGTTTAATATATCCATTGCCTTTTGCCCGGGAAGTATGGGTGAGAATAAAGAAAAAAAGTGTACTTACACGATTGGCGGTGGGGTGCAAAGTGCCGCGGGGTCGAACAGCACCAACGGCAATTTCCTATTTCAATTTCGCAACCCGTTTTCCGGCCTGCTAACCACCAGTGCGTCAGAAAATTTAATCAAGTCCTCCTCCTCCTCCTCCTGCTCCTCGTTTCCCGCAGCGTAACGCCCGTGTGTACGTCATGCGTCACAGTGACTCGTTTTTATACCGCCGCCGACACCACTACTAAAACGCTACAATACTACCAGGCGTCAGGCGTGAAACGGTTTTTACAAAGAATGGCGTGAAATACAATAACCATATCGTGACCAATCGATAGGACTTTGTGACTACCGTGTAAACGTACACGTTCAACAATTATTATTATTAATTCAATAATTCTCTCGTGATTTAATATTATAGAAAGATCGTCATAGAAAACTCGCGTACCGGTGTGATCAGTGCATAAAATTGATTGTATTTTATACGCGAAGTAAAAAAAAACAGTAGCGATGTCGCTTAAGTGAATTGCTTTGATAAAATTTTACAGTTTTTTTTCATTAATATAAATCCATATAATACAAATAAAAATTACTCCTTTTATTACTCAAATAGCTCTACAATTAATTACTGCTCTAAATAGCCCAAAATTGGAAACATTTTTCTTGATATTCGTTAACGTATATATATATATATAGTGAAAAGTTACATATTCAATGTGAATTTCGAGGCTGTAGGATTATTATTTTGGTAGTTTTTTGCGCCTGCACGGTAAACGACTATTGAAAAAATAGTTTTTCTTCAAATGTTTGTGTTGTTTTGAATTACGCATGAGGAAGCTACTGAAAAAAAAAAAAATCGAATAACGCTACCATCCAGATACAATTTGCTAACCGGAACGTAACGCATGACTAGTTTATCCCAGCGTTCTTTGTAATCGACAATTTGTACACAGATAAAAATTTAATAAACCTTATTGTAAAACCAATGACTTCGTCGCTTCGCTCAGAATCTATAAAAGGAAAATGTTTTAATCTATTCCCTTTTAGATGACATATAAACAATACAATTTTTAATTGGAACCCAGTTTTTGCGTAATTTATCTCGTCGTACACTTCAATATCGGTTTTGGTGTTATAAACTTTACATTCGTATTTTTTAGATTTTTTTTCATTTTATCTCGGAAAATGACCATCGGTTTCAAAAAAAAAAAAAAAAAAAAATGTTCGCCGTAGTTTTTACCAATTATAATTTTTTGTTTACTTTATAAACAGTAATGGGTATAAAAAAAAATTTGTGTGGTATATACTATTATCGATTTTATTAATATCATTATGTATACATTATAGTATAATAATATTATTTTAATTTGATTTTCATATTTTAATACAATTATTATTATATTACGAGTATTGTGTATCTTACACGTTTACGTGATACAATTTTAAATTGATAAATTATTCATAATTTTTATACACTATGAAGTGCGTTTAGTAAAATCATAGTCAAGCTAAATGACATATTATTATTGCGCTTTATAACCTGAATTTAGTGTTTAAAATTTTGTTTATCACATAATTAAATTAAATGAATTTTTAAAATAGACAAAGATGAGAAACAGAAAACAAACGTTTAAATCATGTTTTTCTAACACAGGACATATTTTGACACCTCATTCAGATATCATATATTATATCTGACAAAATAGATAGTCATATATTTATATATTCAGTTTTTAAGAAAAAGTGATTTTCTATTATTATTATTATTAATAGTATATATTTTAACAAGAACAAAAAAACTATATAAATGAAACATATTAACCTCCGTCATTAAATACCTAAATACTGTTTACCTCTATGGTTTAATAATATCAGTGGTATTTTTCATCTAATTAATTATTATATAACGATCATATATAATTTATAAAAAAAAATGCATAAAAAAATATGACATTATCTGAATTAGTATTACTGAGAAGAAAAAATTCGCAATTAACCTTCACCTACTACCCCTTCCGTTACCCTGTTACAGTGAATATGCGTATTTATATACATATATTGTAAGAATAAAATATCCTTGGCTACATAAAGAAATCAGTCTAGAAGTGTTTCGCAGAATATATGAATATAAATTGATTGTGAGCAGTAAAAATATTCAAGTGATTTATATGTATATATTTCCAATAAAAAAAAAATATTAATAATAATAATAATCCTTCAACCGGCTTCGTTCATCGTTAACACGACAGCTACGACAATTTATTGTCGACCAATAGAACTAAAAATATAATTTAAAATATTTGCATTGGTCATTTTATATTTAATTATGTTAACACGTTTAACGCTATAGTTACACGTACGCGACAATTAACATATTATTCCAATTCTTAAATTAAAAAAGACGGTTAAAATGTAATTTTATCAATCTGACAAATGAGTATGGTGAAGATCTATAGGAAATCTAAAAGACTTACTTAAGGAATTCTACATCAGAGGATTTTAATTAATAATAATAATAATAATAATAATAATAATAATAATCCATTTGCATTAATTGTAAATTGGTTAATATTTCTAACAGAGGTGGAAAGACTTAACGGTTTAGTTATATACTCATAATTGGCGGAATGAACGCAATAAAATCTAAAAAATTCTCACTGAAATTCACAACAGTAATAGACGTTTTGAAAACTTATTATAATTCTATGTATTCTAAACTTTAATAAATAAAAAAGTTTCAAGTCATATCAGGTTCCCAACACGGAATTCGGAACTATAAATTAGGATATAATAATTTGGACTATAGGATTATAATTACGGATTAATTCGTACGTAATTGATTTCCTGTGCATTTGCTGATATGAACTAATCGTAGTCTCGGAACTGTTCGGTTGAAACGCATTTCAGGCTGTTTGTGATTATAGAATATATGGATGAGAGATTAAACGAATCAATTTCTATGTCATGTAACAATACGTTCGTTTTATTTTTATACGAGTTTATCGATAGTGTGTTGTTTTTGTTAATTGAAGAGCTAATTTAGGTGCGATACAGTCCCCAAACAAATGTTTGTTTATGTACGGTATTTGTTTAAAATAATTACAATGATTATTATAAAAAATCACATTCGATACGGTAAACGGCATTGTTAACGGTAAACCATATTGTCGTAATAGTAATATTTTTTAGTACATTCGCATTTTTTTTTTTTGTTGTTGTTATTTTTGCTCTTTTCACCCACAAAATAAATACGTATTCGAGTATTTCCACTTGATCGTAACGAATATTTATCACAGGGTATTATGAACTGATAACTTTACAATATGATTACCACCTCCGTCACAACAATAATACTGTGCAGGGCTATTTTTCGTTTCGATTAAGAAAAAAAATAAGTTTGTATTTCGGTTTATAAAACATTGTAAAATATAAATATTGTAAAGTATATATGTGTGTGTATACAGGTCGTGTTTATTTGAACGGCGATGAGCAAAATAAATTTAAGGAATAAAGTGAAAAAAAACTCGCCCGCGGCAACGGCACCCAATCGATTGAATTCGCAAAAGTCAAAACTTTTTTTTTCGCGCGCGCTCACACATACACGCGCTTTCGGTTTCGGGTCAGAAATGATTAGGAATAGTTTTCACGTGACACCGTCGATGGTATATTATAGTTATCTTCGAATACTGTACGTTATTGGACATCATCGCCAGTGGCGTATTTAAGATTTTGTCAAGGAAGCTGATGTATATTGAAAAATATTTTATTGACCCGAAGAGGATTTCGCTCTTTCGCCCTCTCTCATCACCACATTTCTTAAAAATACAGCAGTTAATATTATTATTACGCGCACAAATTGATTAGTCTCATTATATTTCCAAACAAATAATAGTGACTAATAAAGCGTCGTATTTCTTCTGTTAGATTATCCAGGTAAAATCACACCTATTGGCTATTGCAAATGTGAATATTAAAAACTAAAAAAACTCGAGGGGGATCTATCCCCCATTTCCCCTCACAAATACGCCTCGGATCATCACCACTGGATATCGTTGTCGCTCACTCATCAATCACAATCCGAATGCGATACACATTTTACGTAATATTATTATTGTTATTATTATTATTATTATTATTATTATTATTATATACTACAAATGACGCGTTATGTAGTGCAGCTAATTCATTGTGTTATCATTCCATCATTGCAGGTCACAATCAATAACATTGTTTTTAGTTACACGCGATGCCCTAATCCTCTCTATCGATTCGCGCGCACGTGCACCGTCCCTATTGCATACCGAAGAGTAAAAGCGTTTGTAAAAGTAAAAATAATAAAATGACAGGAGTCTTTGTGTTGGCAAAGTGTATGGTGGTGCGTACGTAGGATAACGCGTGTACACATCTCGATCGAGAAAGAAAAATATGATTTTTTTTGAAACTTCATTATGAATAAATAATTTTTCACGCTATATCAACGTTTAAATTGATATTTTTCGGTTACGTTGAGGTGTAGTCGACGAAAATGTATTCTACTTCCTTAAAATATATACGCATCGATATATATATATATTTTTTTTTCCGCGTGTCCGAACCATTTGGACGTAGCAGCTCATTGCAAATATTGTCACTATAAAAATGAATACATTACAATGTAGGATTTAGCGAGAGGGCATGTAGAGCACTGAAAGAAACTGAACCCAACCTCATAATTTTACTAAATTGTATAAAAAAAAAATATATCGTTATATTATAATGACATCAGTCATAAAATAAAAATATATATATATACTCGTATATATTTCCAGTTTTAGTCCACTCATTTTTTGTATGTTCTTATATATATTATTTGTTTATTATTTTAATCCACAAGAAATTTAAAGTAATTATTGTTTCCAAATCATAATAACTTCTGCTTCGTCGTGATAAAGTTCATGATAATTCATTCTATGTAATACACGCCTCGTTTACGTAAGAATTTTACATTTAAAGTAATAATTATAATATTTAACATTTTCCGTTCAACGGTATCATTCAGCCGTGATGGATTTTTTTGTAATGAAATACTAGGTAATGCACGAAAATAATATTTAGGAATAAGCATCTCTAGACTTGGCTTTTTCCCTTAAATACGGCACTGATTATTATTATCGTAATTTGTAATTATATGAATAATTTAAATAAATATTATATATATACATATATTGTATTATTAATTTTAATAATAATAATCATGATTTTTAAATAATAATGCTTGTTTTTGTAAACAAGCATTTTCCAGTTAAATTATCGTGGATTCACTAAAGAAAAAAATCTTTAAGTTTTAAAAACGGATAATCGATTTAACACGGTGGCGTAAGAGGCGACAAATAAAGCGCAACTTGTTATAAAGACGAAAAATAAATCGCGAGTATCTCAATTAATTAAAGTGCGAAAATTATTCAAATTTTTAAAAATGTTAAATGCAATAATGGTTGCCATATTAACTTAATGAAATATTAATTCATATTATAGGTGAGCATAATATTAATTTTAATTTTTGAAAATCCGTTATAAAGTGAAGGTAATATGATAACAGGAGTATTGTAATGTTTCACAATAGGAATTTATATACATGCGATATATTCAAACGATACGAAATCGCCTTTACATGAAAATAAAAGACCATAATTTCAGTGATGTTATTGCAAGGCAGTTTGAAATGTCCATTTACTATAATCAGAATGAATATACATCAATATTGTAAAATTGGTTATATCATCAAAAAGAATGAAATGATTAAAGATTTATCTCACTTTCGAGGACTTTAAGGATATGCCGGTACATTAGTTACAAATTGTTATTACCCAAGTTCTTATCAGACAAAAAGAATAAAAGCTCACTATGTACATAAAAGGGCACAAAATCTAATAATGGCCAATTATGATTCCACTAAATATTTACTTGAAGTGAAATCGTTTTTTTTTCTCACAAATTTAGAAACAATTTACAATTTTTTAATTTTTTTAATGTGGCATAAAAAAATAGGATTAATTAGCAAAATGTCCAGGAGAATAAAGATTAATAAGGCTACAAGGATAAAACTCTAAATGTTATGTAGATAGGTACATGTCATTAAAATAATATACCTGGATATAACAAAATGCATTAAGGGGGCTGTAAACTTTTTTCAAAGTTTCCACAAATTTGTAAATATTTAGAAAGTTTTAAAACATTATAATTATTGTTGACATGTGTATACTTTTTTTACAAAACTACTGCTAACAACTGACCTCGGGGATATTTACAGAAGGAAATACTATACTCATGTGTATTATTCCAATTTAGATTTTATGATCTGTCAAAATTGTGAGATTTTGGCTAATTGATATTAATTTGGTAAAAATCTGATATATTTCCCCGAGAATAAAGGAAGTGGTTTATAAAATAATTCTCCCTATAGTCTACACTTTTAAATGTTATGTACACTGAAAACTTAAAAAATTTAGAAAATAATATGAAAATATTTAAGTTTATGACAAAATGTAAATAGATATTTAAAACAAAAACGGTATGATGTAAAACTGAACTTTCTCAAAAAAAAGTAGGAAAACATTTTGACCAATTTTTTTATATTTAAAAAATAAGCTTTGACTTACCTTATGATCTATATTATTGTTATAGGTAGGTACAACAATTATTATATTAACTAATTATTTGTTTTATTTACACTGATTTTTTGAAAATTGGAAAACCATAAAATATTGGGGTCCATGTCGCTAATACCCCCTATTTGAGTTTAGAGGACAAAATGATGCCTATCATCAGTGCTCGTTAGTGCAAATAAAATTTATGATAGTGCCTAATTTCTAACCTACCAAAATAGTAATTAAATTTTTTTGATTTCAATAATTAAAATGAATTTTTTTCAACTTTTTCAACTTTTTTTAATGAAGACGTTTTGAACTTTGTATGAAAAATGTTTTCAAATATTTAACTATAGTTTAATATTCAATTATAATATTAAATTTTTTGAGTTAGCTACCTAATATGTGATTTTGACAATGTACTTCACATCAACACTGATGTGCACGTCATATATAGATATATGTACGATTGACAGACGACCGTTCGAGACTCAAGATTTCTTCAAATATACTATACTGCTCTTATTTAATTTATTTTAAATCAAGTGATACTTCAGCCTATAACATAGAAATTATCTCTGTGAAATAAGGACTAAGGCAGTATTCAATCAGTACAACGAAAGATATATAGATACTATTAACAACAAATTTCATTTAACTTAATAATATTTTACTTATAATTTTTGGTTATTACCTATAACAACAAAATCATAATAACATTGAATTAAATATAAATAAACAAAAACTAACGTAATTGTTGAATGTATTTACATATGTTTTAGGATAAGTCCAAAAAAAAAAAAAAAAATGAAGCACTAACAAAACCTTTTTGTGCACCAACGTGAATAAACGATAGGCATCATTCCGGCCCCTAAAGTCGAATTGGGGATGCTGATGACATGAACCTAAAATATTAGAGGGACCACATAAAACGCAAAAACTTCATATCATTCCGCAACTCTCAAACTACTATTGTAATGCCTGTGCGAAATTTCTACACGTCATTCGTATTTACAGGTACTCAGCGCGTTTTACGTTCGCGTGCAGGAATAGACAATAAACATTATAAATAGATCATTTGCATATTTTGACATACACTCTGAAAGGATTATATGCTCGCCATAAGCTCGTCAATGACAGCTCGATCATTTATATTAAATCGACGTATAGAGGTAAATTAATTCTGTACAATTTTGATAAAAAAAATTTTTAACGCTTTATGTACACTACAAATGTAAGAAAAACGAAATTTACATATACATGGCGGTACAGGCAATATCACTATTTTTATTACGAAAACTTTACGTCAAACATATAATGTCATTTTATTACTCACCGCTATTCTGCGCCGTCGGTTTTTTATCTCCTTTGGCCATACCCCTTTCTCGTGAACGGTTAATTTTGAAAGCTGTTCGGACGACTTTGAAACGAAATTCAATCTAAAACAAACACGTATATTACGCGGTTAATTGATTAATAAATAAAATCTAATATAATGTGTGTATTTAAACCACTCGTTTTGAAAATAATTATTCTTTCTGTTATGTAAATATTGCTTCGGGGGGTTTTTTTTTTAATGTTTTAATCGTAATGCATTTTTTTTTTTATAAACGATGAAGACGTGTCAAACCATTACGACACATATTCATTTGCATTAAACATTAAAAACCATCAGACCACTGTCAACCGAATATGAAATCAAATCGAATTATTTTTTAAATAATTATAATAACAAATACCTTTTTAATACATGTCTGCGACAGAATATATTATTTATACATTAAAATAACACAGAATATAATTTTGAATTATACATTGTTACAGTAGAGCGTGACCGGGAAATATTTTCGGGTGGGGAGGTTGTAATTTATCTATGTATATTATATATTTGTGTATTAAACACTTAAAAAAATATGCAATATACAATATGCAGTATTTGTAGACAACATACTAATATGTATTCAATGACGGAACAAGAGAGGGAGAATAGGACATTTATAATAACGCACACGTAAAACACTTTTCAAATTTCAACGTTTATCATATGCTTTAATATAAAAAAGTATATGAATTTAATATTTTTATCACGGACACGGTACTGAAGAAGATAACGTGGTGGACTATGTCTAGTATCAACAGTGTTTCTCGTACCAGAGCGAAATATACGTTATAATCGACACAATTCGTAGGTAGAGTGAATTTGAATTGTGATTAATTTCTCGTCGAATGTTTTTACTTAATACCGATAACTTATTATTAATTAAATTATTATGACGATTCCCAATGGGAATAATTATGCAGCAAAACTGTTTTATTATTTAAGCCATTATTCATATATTTTACATGTAGTGAAAATAATTTTCAAGAAGAGAGATTGTAACACCCCCCCCCCCGAACACACGTCCCCGGATGCGCCGCATTTACGAGAAGTTGGGGGTGAAGCAAATATCCGCCAAAACTTCTAAACAATTTGTTTTCCTATATGCTGAAAAAAAAAAGAAAAGAGTTCGAAATACAATACATTACTCGTCATTATCCTTAGTGTATAATATTAACTTTCTTACAAATATCACGTAAAATGATAACAAATATAGGGGTGGTTACATTTAATAAGGATTTAAAAAAAAAAATTAATTAACACGTTTTATATTAAAGAAATATGTTTAATAAAAATATTGTAGATAAAAATATAATAGAGCTGTGCATTAAATGTGTTTTTTCCACACGAAATTTTCGATGTGTAAGAATGTGTAAAGCGATCCCGTTGGTTAATATGAATTTTTCGAAAAATTTTTCTTCTCATTTTCAAGTATTCCACAGTATGAAATTTCGTAACGAGTATACATTTTGATCTAAACAATAATGGGTATCCCGTGTCTGTTCATTTACTGTGCCATTCCTTCTTTTTCTATTTCAAATTTTACCCCGGGGAAAATAATAACACTTCATATGGACTATTTTTGTAATAATGTAGAAACATCAAAGACCTGAAGTGATTTATGCGTTATTAAAATTCCAGTTGAAGTATTAATTTTCATAACTCGAACGCTGTACATCATCATAGCATTCTTCGACGGTAACTAATAGTCTACCTCTTTGAAAACCTTTACAAATGCTTGACAGCCAATTTATTTTGTGAGTAGTTTTTTTTAAATATGTTTGAACTACAGCAGTCCCTTTTTGTAAATAAATGCAATATTTTAAATTAAAACCGTCACCTTTGAATTTAAAATAACAACCTTTTTTTGCAAATGAGCCGTAGTTGTTTTGCACCATTTAATGTTTAGAAAAATAGTTGCATTTAACTTCTAAACGATTTGTTGATAATGTTTTTAACAAAAACAGTTATGTAATTATTAATTTGATTAAATTAAATTTTTTAATAATTTGACGTCCGCTATAATTATTATTATTAATAAAACTAATTGGTAAAAATTTTATATAAACAATTAAATACATATGTTTTGAATTTAGAAATTGAATACAAATTAATTAGTTCATTAGACAAGCGGTATAAGGAGGAACATAAAATCACTCTTAATTTTTTGAATCGAATGCAAGGACTTTAAAATCAATTTAAGATATATACCAGAAAATTGTAATGTACCGTTTATCAAGTTATGTACAAACACAGTACATCTAAACTATTACGTCGAATGTAGCTAATGATACTTAGTCAGTGTAGTTAGCAATAGGGAAAGTTGACATCGACATATTTATGAAATCCCATGTTGAATGCAAATATATATGAATGAAACTCCTGTACAATTTCTTGAGATTTTTAATTTGATTAGATTGAAATGGATTCCAGGCCACAAAACAAAATTCTAAAATATACCTGAACATTTCGTAATAATAAGCACATTCAGTGTTTATAAATTCAGCACAAGTTTTTTTTTTCAAAAACTCAGAACTTTCTAAATTTTAATGCGAAATAATTACATATACATTTTTTATATAATTATAATATATATATATATATATATATATATATTAATTTATGTAATAAATTATACAATAAAAGCCGAAATAATATGAGCATTAAAACTTAAATATTATGAAAAAAATTATTTCTAAATCACGGATTCGGTGTAACTTTCTTATCGTATTACATCGCGTATTTAAAATCAACTAAAGGTCGATGACGATAAAATGAAATGTTTATGCATTTGGATTTATACAAATATGTGAATTCATGATAATTATTCCAAAATAAAACGTGATAAATAAATGTTAACACTGGATATTATTTTTACATCTGAAAATTATTCAGACGTATTAAAAAAAATTAAAGACACTTTTTAATTTATTGGATAAAAATAATGAAAACGGAATAGAAATATACAATTCTTACGGATAATCGTACACGTATTCGCAAAAACAAAATGCGTTATTATTGGACAAGGATCTATTTTCTCTCATAAACACTGCAGTACACAAACTATAATTATAGTGCAACCACGTGTAAAGGACGAAGTGAGTAGAACGAAATGCTGAAGTTTTTTCGTAACACATTCAATCGTTGTGGAAAAAGAAACGATTCTATTGGATTAAATCAGGATCGAGAATTTTTTTTTTATGGGGAATTTTACCGAACATTTTGTCATTTAATATATTTGTACAATATTGCAATTATTTTGAAACTGACTCTTTGGCTCCCTGAAACTGTTTCTAGACCATAAATCGATTTTAGATAATTTTTCTGTTTCATTTTCGAATTAAGATTTAGACGAAAAAAACTGAATAATTATTCAGCATTCTATGAAACAGTAATAGATTATTAGAAACAAACTTTTCATGCGGAGGTAAAAATGAGTAAACAGCGAATTTCAAGCACACATTTTTGAAATGCTCTCGAATTATTACAAGTAGTGAACAAAACAACTTTTAAAAATATTTTCATGGTTTTAAGTATCTTGGTATTTTTGCCCGTTTCAATAGCTACATATGAACAAAGTTATTCATGTTTGTGAAAAACTAAATCCAACTTGCAAAGTACAACAAGTTGAGAACGACTCAACGGTCGAGCATCTATGAATATTCACAAAAATCATTCAGTTGACAAAGTTTTAGAATTTTTAAAAAAATCAAGGTAAAAAATATAGTGAAAAATAAGGTTTCGAAATTCTTTTAAACTATGAAGATAATTCACATCGTGAATGCATGAATGTAAGAGAATTTCTGTTAATTACGTATGATAATTTATTTCATAAATAAGAGACTAATTAAATGTCGTAATTGAAAATTTCGTGTCATAACATTTTAACGCTTATGTATTTTTTTCTAAAAAAATCGTTTTCTATACATCTATATTATTGATGATTGTTTCTTTTTCCAAATCGTTTTTTTCTTTTTTTTTTTTTTTTGAGGCTTAACACCCAAAACCTTCCCGTGGTTCTGCCATTGGACTAAACTATTTCGTAAACGTTGTTTACAGTTCGTGTGCGAGAAGATCAAAGACTAAAACTTTCTACATTACTTTCTCCTCCCCCACAATCGATATTCTCTTCATCTCGTCAATTGCACGAGACTGTTGTGTACTAGATCATTGCGTTTACAAATTTTAAACAACCCAAAACTTCATTTATCTTGCGCACAAAAGTGTGTATGATAATAAACTATCAATATAACACACACTTTGGACCCATAGATAAAGGGTTCAATGCGACGGGATTTGACGAAGAATGATCGTCAACAAATAGAATACAATTATCTTTGGAAAACGTTCGAGCAATCGACCGACGTCATGATTTATCTGCGAAACAAAAACTTTTCCGAGACGCCGCTGGATTCATGTCGTCATTTTATACTCTCGAATATATTCTACGAACGGATCAATTTTCCTCACAAATTATAAATCATATGGATAGAGTGTGCAGTAGTAAAAATTAACGAGTTTAAATCGCTACTAGCACGTAATATTCCTTTAAAAGTTTATAATTAAACCTTATCCGTGTCCTATCGTTTTTAGGGGTTTTTTTTGTACAAATTAATTTAAAAAAAAAAACCGTTTTCTACAATCACTTCGTGTAATCTAATTACAAAAATGCTATATTATAATAATACAGAATTATACAATTCATAAATTATAGAATTCGCACAATATAATTGTCAATACTGTATGTATAAATAACTGCAATTGGAAAGATTTGAGTTTTTTTTTATAAGGAGAGTAAATCCTATAAATTCAATATTATGTATTATATAATTATCAATAATGTAAAGTTATAATTTATATATTATCTTGTATACATATATATAAGTTACAATAATCGGACTCGATTTATTATGGAAATTATCTGAAAACTCTCTGGTGATTATATTAATCGAATAATCAGTTGAATTCGTCCGTGACGATATTCGATTAAATTTTAATTGTATTAACTGTAAGACAATTTATACCAATTGATAGATAATGTATTGAGATTGTTGATTGAAAATCTTATGGTTAATTACTAAATAACTCACTACAGTTGTTATTGTTTATATATAATATAATTAATAAAAAAAATTCATTTAATTACGTTAATTTAAACAAATATATTATGTACATCAATTTATTTAATGCAATGAATTAACTGTGACATGTCACGTGACGAATTAAAATGGCAACAAAACTTGAATACAGCACTATCAATCGTTTACACTTACATTAACTATTAATTCAACTTCTATTAGGAATATTAACTATTGCCGTTACATATTATAATATGTATAAATATAATAAGTAGCATCGTAATAAATTATTCTAGCGTACAATAATCGTCCTGCACGGTAACCCATTTATGTTTTTCAATGATTTGAACAGGCAATTATTACGAGTGTACAAAAAACGTCAAATATGGAAAAAGCAACAAAAAAAAAAAATCTTAATAACTATTATTAAATTATACATGAAAAAGTAAAATTCCTTTGCGTAAGTTCAATATTTCTATACGTCATTAGTCTTTTTTATTATTATTATTATTATTATTATTATTATTATTATTATTATTATTATTATTATTATTATTATTATTATTATTATTATTATTATTATACGCGTTTTATTGTAATTCCCAAATTTGTATTAATTTTTCTTTATACTGTTTATACAAGCGTACGGCATTTTAAGTCGTACACATTTTGGGTCAGGACATATTGAGACCGCGTAACAACCAAAAATATATTAATACGGTATTGATGTTATAAAAAAAAAATACAGCGCACTTGTTATTTTTTACATGTTTGTTATTATTTTTTTTTACAATAATTTATGATTTCCGTTAGGTATCGGAGATATCTTTGCCAGATGACGAAAATATTGGTGTGCAACATGCGTATGGCTTAGCACGCCGGACGAAGACTGGTAACTATGGTTATCACCGGTAATATATACGTGACCTCGCTACACGTCTCGGATAACCGTTTAAACGCGAGAATCCTATCGGTGTTTGTGTGACGAAAATAATCAAATATCGAATTCAATATCATTCGCGTTTACTGTTCTGTTGTGAAAAGAACATTTCACACGTCATCATTTAATTTTTGGTCGTTGAAACGGCACTCGGCTCGTTTTACGTGTTTTAATAAAATTGAAATTACCGGATGATTCGCGATTATTGCATTCTGTGTGTGTGTGTGTGTGTGTGTGTATCCAGTTTAGATACGCGACAGTGTACGTCATAGAAAAAAATATGATTTACGTCACATATAACGAAATAACCGCGACACGGCCGTAACGCGTAATCCGTGTGTGGCGCGCTAAGGCGGCGAAGGACTATACGGTCAGCGATCCGGTGCCGTACATCGATTTGACACATCAGTTTAACGCGGAATTCGGGGATGTTCTCTGTGTACAATATTATCGAAAGCAAAACCGCTTCGAAATCCAATACCGTAAACGGTGTATTGACCGCATTACTGCAGATGACGTGGTTATGGGAAAAATGAAAATATTATGGAGGGTTTTTGCACAGCGACGTTACCGGTTAAAAATTAAAAGTAAAACTCCGTTATAACCGTATTTCTTGAAACATATCTCGATCATTTTTAATCGTTCGACTTTTTCTTCCTCATCTTAGCGTTACACTACCAATTGCACACGTGGGGTGGTCGGCCATCCTTAGCCTACACTACGCCTTTTTGTATATTGCACAACATGTTTTTTAAATGCTCGTAATAGAATATTGTTGAACTTATGACCGTTTACCAGGTGCAAAGTGTCGATTTCGATATCGTTAAATAAACGTCAATTTCTCTTCTTCCAAATAAAATACGTAAATTATTTGCAATCATGACATTATCTACACGTGTTCGCCGCGAAATTCGAAACAAATTATTGAGAAAAATATAAACATATGGCTATGATATTTTGGATCAACCACGGGTATAATGTGACACGAAACAGTTCATTACTCGTGAGGTTTCATTAGCGTATATTGATTTAGATAATGTCGAGAGCTCTTTTGTCGAACGCAATCGCTCATTTATTATAATACGCATTCATCTAATGTGTATCAATAATTATTATTTATTACCACAATTATTACGTTCACAGATTTCTATGTTGTATTATATGGAAATCTGTGATTACGTTATACGTAAAATAATTCATTGAATTTTGTCAGACTTTGAGCGTAGCGATGAATATACTGGTTTTACAATGATGTTTGTTTTTTTTTTTTATATATCTGTTTCCAAAAATTCTAGCAGAATGGGTGTTCCGATCTTTGCAGTCATATGTATATCGTTTGAGGTAGTAAATTGCATTTTGTTGGTACTTTAACTAAAAAATTAGTATTTAATTCATAAAAGACATAATTAACGATTAATTATTAAATACATAATTCTGAATTTATTAAAATTGAAATTTATTTACATATAAATTTAAATAATTAATGTAATATTAAACTCGTAAATAAAATGACTCGTCATTGTATAAAATATTCTAGGTACATAACTTTATAAATATTTTTATTGCTATTTCAAGTTTTACAACAAAGTGTATTATTATTTTGATGGAAAATGACAAAATTATAATTAAACTTTTTTAGTAGCTACCTAAGTTTGTTGCACGAAATTATATTAAAATGGTGTACCGTAAGTTTAATCGTAAAATATGTATTCTATGTACAATAAATTATTTTATATGTATTAAATAATAAATAATATTACACAGGAGTTTCTTTCGGAATAGTTTTATCGAATGTAGTGATTTATCATTGCTTTCAAATTTATATAGTAATAGCAAACTCTGAAATCTTTATCCAAGTAATTCACTTAAGCGACATCCATAAAGCTCGCTATCTTTTTATTTTTTACTTTTAAGTGTATTTACGGGAAATTATTATAATTGAATAAGCTCCATTGGTCCGTCTCTAGGAATTACGTTACCAAAATAATGTCATTCGCTTGTGCTTCGTTAGTGCACTTACGTACTTTTAGTCCCATCGTTTTTATGTTTAAGTTGTTCCAAATGCACTGACATTTTAAATGTGGGGATCAAATACATGAGTATATGACATACTTATTATATATTCTTTTTTTCTTATTCAAGAGGATGCCACACAATTTTGTCAATAAGAATAATAATGTTTTGCAAGAAAAACGTTTTTTCTTTCTGACTGTTTTTGTAATTAGGAAATAAAATTTTTACACAAAACCTATACAGTAGATAAAATTATCCTCGTTCTACCGTATATAATGTGAGAATTTGATTTCTTTCGTTATGCCATATATAGCCAGAGAGAACGTTTTCCTTGTAAAAATAATTCTGTCAACGAATATTATGATTACACCACAACAATAAAAATCGGTACACACCCGGAATTAGTTTTTAAAATAAACATCAATATATTTCATAGTTGGATTTTTATTACAATTCTAAATTCTAAATTTCACAAACTATGCATAAAACCGGATATATGCATAAAACAAAAATGTATTTGAGTTTTTTTTTTTTTTTCATTCGGTATTTGAAAGAGATCGCCCGATCGGGCGGATATGTGTATGATGAATAAATTATTGGATATAATTACTAAATTATTGCCGATATCTATTTAATTTTTTCACCAGTTCACCGTCTCAATTCCCTCAACGGTATTGCAAAATGATCTGTGATCGGAGGCTAAGCACGTGTTCAACCCCGTTACCCCCCCCCCCCACATTGAAAGTCCGATATCACGATAACGGGCACAAGCACAAACGAATTACGTATTTGAACGTATTCCGGGAAATCAAACTAAAGACGACACTCAAATAGAAAGTGGGAAGACGCCGTTGTCCCCTTTTCCTACATGCTGACGACATGAATCATGTATCGTGGCTCGGGCGCGTCATGATCGCGTCACGTTTTTCGAGAACGGTTTTCAAAAAGCGCACGCGTAATCGGGATAATTCGATTTTCTTATAATAAAGCGACTGCGTCTCCGACAATTCACAGAACGGGCAAATATATTGTCGCATGGCACGCGCGGGATTTCGGATGAATATATTATCGCGGACCATTGTGGTTTAACGACCCTTATTGGCCGAACGATTCGCGCGGTTTTTGGAGACCGCGAGTGAACGTTCGGGAAAATCTCGCGGCCACACGCGTACGTATAATAAAATATCAACGGCGTTAAGACAAGAACGGAATATAGGATAACTAATAATAAACGATACCTTCCGTAAACGGGGATAAATCTATTAGCAAATCGTTTTCCGTGATACGAGTAGAGACGATTCCGTCTCACCCGATAATATTTGGTTACATTTTTTTTTTTTTTTTTTTAATTTCCGTACACGCTCCGTTGTCCGCGCTGTGTCTTTTTATTTATTTATTTTTGCGCGCACGTGGACACACGTGAATTATAGAGTGAGAACTCTGTGGCAAAGACAACTACTATAGCCGAGAAAATAATATTCTGGAATATTAAAAACTTCCTATTTTTTTTTTTTTTTTTTAACACACGAGTACAAAACCGTAGTACAATATGTAAAAGAAATACGAAAATCATAAAAACGAAAACTTCGTATTTTTCCCTTCATTCAATCGCTTGCAGTCAAGTGGTGCCTGCAGAGCGGAATGATACGTTTAGTACCTATCTATTGACCCACGAAAACGACGACCATATAACCACCGCACTCCTCTGTTCCCCCGCAGGGCATTATTTCACTTCTCCAGTAACACGACCACTACATGAGTATCGATTTTTTTCAGTATTTGCGGTGTGTGAAGTACAATTATAAACTATTACGTACGTTTGTGTGAGTATAAGTAATTTATATGTAATAATAAGAACCGATGATACTGTTTAAAAACTCATAAAGTCGAATTATTTTTCCTAAAGCCTCAATAACTCGAAAGCATTAGAAAACCGAAAACTCCATAGGCCCAAAAAAAAAAATTGAATTCCCTATGAATTTCGAATTATCGAGTTTCCGCTGTAATAATTACCTATATATAAATTCCAATAAATTGAAATTTTTTGAACGGAAACTAACCCGTTTTATAATTTTTATTCCGTTACAATTTCGACTCCAGATAAATGAGCCCTCGGTACCGGTTCTACGTAGAGTTTTAATTTCGGTTTGGTTCCAGCTCTTACTATACTTCTGTACACTTTGTCAAGTAAACATTATGTTGGTTTATCGTTCTACAATTTTGTAAATATCATCATAGTACATTAGCCCCTCCTCTCTTAAAAAAAAATCAAAATTAAATACCAATTATTACCTAAAATAACTAAGGATGTTTATGGGGGTTTCGTACGTACCAATAAGAGAATTAAATTAAACATATTACCATTAATTTTGAAAACCAATTCAAACATATTTCAAGTGCCTACTCTAGCGGTGATATGTAACAAATGTATTTTTATTATTTTCATTTTTTTAAATAAAAAAGAACGAAATTGGATTGCATTAAATAGATAAGAAATAAAATTCGAAATCCCACACATATTCACACAAAATATAAAATAAATATCACCAACTGTCTTCAATTAGTTTTCAAACTTAAGATTGAGCAAGTGTGTTTATTTTCAGTGCTCATACATTCGCCCTATTCGCATTTAATAATACATTTTCCAGCGAATCTTCAATGGCATGCGTGCATGCGCGTGTATGAGAAAAACTATACGTACACACAATAATGATCACTCACGACGCGGACACAACTGAAACGTACACTCGCAAGCATTTATCAAATCGCCTGCCTGTACATAACTCGTTAAAAATAACCTTCTTCCAAACGCCTAAAACAAAATAAATTGTTACTACTCTAATTTATTATTTTCCTTTCGATCGAATAATCCCACGGGAGAGCGGTTTTTTTTTTTTTTTTACTCGCCCAAACATTCGCGTACTGCATACGCTAAAAGTGTATGGTACGATGCTTGAATGTTTCATACCATTACATAGAAAGCGCACTTATGGATTGATGATGATCCTTAGTGTTCTAGAAAAAAAAACACGTATTTTTTCATGCTTAGAGATGCTACTTTGTGTGCGTTTGAAACTGGGAAGAAATAGCTGTGGATGTGTTGAGTAAGACGTGTGTAACACAGAACGTGTTGACTATTCAAGTTAAACAAAATTATTGTAAGAATAAAAAATTTAAACATAACACTTTGCCATATTTATATTATATGTATACACGAATAGACAATGAGAATTCTGCAATTAGTACATAGAAATTCAAAAGAAATAAAAAAAATGTACTTTCAATAAACAATTTTATAGAAAGTAAGACGACGTAATGTGTGACGTGTAATATTTTTAGCGTATATGAAAAAGATGCGTTAATACAGGTTCCGTCTGTTTCTAACATCGTTTTTCTTTTCTCCGTTAAATACAATTGTAAAGTATAATATTATTTATCCGACAATAATGAGATATACTAATTAGGCGCAGACAATTTAAACTCGTCATTTATTAATTTAATAAAAAATAAAATAAAATATTCTGCATTAAAAATTAACCATAACATTATTCCAAAAGTTAAATTTAACATATCAAAACCATTTAAATAATATTTAGAAAAAAATATAAGTCGAGTTTACTTGAAATTGACTATAAAATAATTATTACTCGGTTTATCGAAGACAGACTTCCTCATTAGATTTCTCCTCCTCAACCGCTCGTCGCTCCTGACACGATTGTTATTCTTACCCCTCTTGCGTCTACTCAACTTTTGATTCCTTTCTATGTAGCCATGTAGGTACATAATTCTCTTCTCTAATCGTTTAATTTTTATGAATCTCATATTATAGTGCCACAGTAAAACAATAATATATTACTTAAATGTGTTATAAAAAAAATGAATAATACCAATATTATACTTCTTCTCGTTCAACATATTTTAGTGAAACGTTCGTGCAACGTGCTATCAATTTGAACAATAGTTTGTATATAACATAGTTACCATTAAGGCCAGATTGATCTTTGTACTAAATAGCCTTAAACCTTAGGCTCTTAATTTTTTTTCGGTCCTAAAATTTTGTTCGTATAATAAAAAGTTATTAAAAAAGTTATTATAAAAAGTTTTTCTGATGTTAGAAAGGCTTTAAAATTCTATTTAATGATTACAAACTATAACTGATCATTCGAAGATTAAAAGTATATATTACAAAAACATCTTACTTAATTAGCCATACTGAGTATTGTGAAAAGCGAAATAGCCAAAACACCAAATTCTGGGAGTATTGTTCATGATTTTCCAACAAAACAAGAAAAAAATATTTAACAGAGACTTATAATTTTCTTACGATTTAATTTAATTTCATAATTATTTCAAATGAAAAAACGAATTTATTTTATTTAATCGATTTTTTTTTTTGCATTTTGCATCCAATAAACGATTTAAATGGGGAAAAGTGATTGATATCGTAAAATATGAATAATATTTAATTTTCTACGGTGATATTTTTATATATATACTGTATATACAAAGACGATATGCAGACAAATTATCTTTGTATTTGTTCCACAAATCAATTGGTTTCAATGGGGATTGTTCGATGAGTATTTAATGCAAAATTTGTTTGTTTTCTTGCACAATAATTCAAATTTATTGTCACACGATTGGTTTCTATTGACCGGTGAGGGTGATAATTCGATGTATCAATCATTCGAAACATTTCATCTTTGTTTGTATTTTTCCTTTCTTCTTGTGATCGTGATGAGCGTATTTATGATAACCGATTCAGTTCAATTTTATTTCGCTTTTCGCGTTGCTCTGCTGTTTAATAAAGTCAGAAATTAGTTTGTTTTGTGGCGGTACGAATCGTGCGATCTAAACTGCTCCGTTTTATTGACGGTATTGCAATGCGATTAAATTGTGTCAGTTCAATTCAATTGTGACTCTTACATCGACGGGCACATTATTCACGCAAATATAATTATTCTTATTTACAAAAGAAATTTTGAAATTAAGCACATAAAATGAAATAATAAAACGACACGAAAACAAACGACCGATAAATAACTGTGAAAATTACGTTCATTTAAAAAAAAAAAATTAATTGTTAGCAGCATTATAACTGCGTGGTAATCGGAAAATTTCCCCATGTAAAATATCCTTTCTGAGTTCATCACTCTTTCACCACTAGACGGATATGTCTCAAACTATATTTCTGCGTGGATTACTTTACAAATTTGAATCGAACAGCATGAAAAATGGAAAATTACTTTCTAAAATTAGCCGTTATCAAAAAATCGTTTCCGAATTCCCCAATTTTCCAAGCAACTTTTCCAATTTTTCTTTCTCTAAAACCTCATTCGGACAATTACAAACATTAAAAAAATAATAATAATAATTAGCAAAATCGATTTAGCCGTTTTCAAATGATGCGGTTATCAAACGAACAGCATTTTATTTTCTATCATACACATTCGTAAATAAGAAAACACGTCGATGATGGTGAAAAATACTTAAGTTGATCATCGCGTTTTACAAATGTACGATATTTTTTACATATCCGGCCATCGCCAACGTGTAAAGTTCCGGCGCGAGAATATAATTGTGCGCCGTTAATGATATTGAAAAATGCGTTATGAATACACGCGTACGTGCCATTTTAATTTTCGTCCCTGGCAAACAGAAGCTTAAATAAAAAAAATAAATACTGTACTGTACGATAATCATAAATTCAAAACGTAGGCATATACGCGGAATTTTATGGCACAAAAATCCACTTTGTATTCATAAGCACACGGTCTAATTTCCACTAATTTCATTATATGTGATCATTCCTCGAGTAAAGTCGAGCTCGAGTATGTTTGTGGTTGTGTGTGTGTGTGTTTACGTAATAATATATTATAATAATGTCACGGGTTTTCGACCGTTTCGTCTGGTGAATAAACAATTAGCAAACAAGTATTTACGTTCTCGTATTTATAGAGTCTGCTTACCATTTTGACATTTCAAAAGATTATTAATGACGAGCAATGCGATTCAGATATGAATTGAATTATTGAGAGTTTTTACTATTTTTACATTTGTGTGTATCATTTCATCCATTACAAGCCTTCACTTTACCTAGCAGCCTACAAAGCGATACGACAAAAGCGAAACTTGCCAAATCAAGTTTTTAAAACCTTACTGCCTTCTTTATCCGTTTGTTTTTTTCTTATTTCTGTCACCGTCTTCTTCCTTCACATATACGTCGACAGATTTATGTCGAAAATCTAAAGAAATTCACCATTCCTAAAAAAATATCAATAATAATAATAATAATAATAATAATAATAATAATAATAATAATAATAATAATAATAATAATAATACAAAGTAAAAAAATTAAATACAATAAGATGTCTCAATTGCGCGTGCGCACGCTATTTTCACCGCGTTATTCCGATCACGTACTTGTGTTATCGTTGTGCATTTATTTGTAGCTTTTCAAAATTTTCCGGTCACCGAAAACCTCACGCATCCCCGAACAACGAGATTCGTTCATATTGTTTCGACATATTCTCCTTTTTTTTCCATAATATTCTTCCTGAGATCTCTCTCTCTCTCTCGCTCTCTGATTATCATAGCCGCTAACCTAGTGGCGTAACACGAAAATTTTATTTCCTCTCCCTAAAAAAAAAAGTAAATAAATAAATAAAAGACTGCGCACCTAATATTGTTTTAAATATTAACACGTTACTATTGCCTTACAATTACATGGACTACTTAATTATATTCGAAACATTTCGCAGGACTATAACTTGTTATTAAATAGAATCTTTTTTCTGTTAAAAAAAATATGTTTATCATTGTTATTATAATTTATTAAACATTTAGTTGAGATTTAATGAAAACCGGAAGTAGAATTAATGTTTTGGAAATCATATACTATTTTTTTAATTAAAATTGTAGCAGAGAACGTAAAAATAATTCATTCATACTAAGATTTTTACATAAAAATGGTTGTATTTAATTTTTTCAAATTTAAAAAATAATTATTTTCTTATAGTCAACAATTTCAAAAATAAATAAATTCATCACTATATGTTTTACAATACAGTCGTTTAATCAATATTTAATGTTAGTAAATTTAAACGATCACTTACTCGTACATGTTTTTTTTACGTGAGTAGTAATCGAGGGAATAGTGTTATTAATTTTAATTTTTTAAACAGTATTAATATTTTCAATCATTGATTTGGAGGTACCTTTTGATGATTTATTTTAAAATACAATAAGATCAGGAATAATTAAGAAATTCGCAGCTATATTTATCATTTGAAAATATTTTTTCCTTTTATCTCCTCTCATTGTTCTTGAAATACAGATGTATTTTTCGTAATATTCAATATCATATAGCTCTTTTTTTCATAGCACAAAATATTCGTTAAAGAATTATTTAGAAACAACGTTTTTACATTTGATTTATTGAAATTCGAGAGATATAATTATTGTATTTTATTATGATCAGACGTTTAATTTGAAATAATTTAATCCAACAGACTTTTCATTACTTCTTTTTATATTCAGGAATATTGTACGAGTGGTACGTATAAAACATAATATAGAGTTATTTACTTTTGGCGATATATACCGAATTGTGAGTGATGTGTGTTATAATATGTCCTAAGACATAAAGTCGGATCGTGGTACGTGCTAGTTGACGGTACTAAAACCGATTGAACAATATATGGTAGCCGATGAATTATTATAATATTGTTGTATTCGTCTCGTAAGACACTGTTCAAACACTATTTCCTAAGTGACTATCTCAAATAGTAATTTAGAGGCGTAATACCTTAAAACGCTGACGTATCAGAATTAATATTAAACTATCGTGTTATGGAAATTGAGTCTAACATCGAAAATTTGTTGCATTAGATCGCGCTCTGTAATTCAACAATAATATTGAAACTTAATCATTGATTACTATATTGTATGTTTAAAAAAAAATTAACATATTTTTTTTTAATTCTAAAAATTGTTTAGTATTTGTTACGTTTATAGTTATGTAATGCGTAAGTGTAGTGGTTGTTAATGTACTCAGTTTTTTTTTTGTGCAATAACGGAAATATGAAATTAAACAATTTGAAAATATTGAAAAATGAAAATTTTGAAGTATATTATTTAGATTTATCACCGACGTGCGGACGTACATGAAAACAAATTGAATAATTTTGTAATTGTAAATGGTTTTGATGAGAATAACATCAATAAGCATAACAAATTAAGGTCCAGTCACTCACATAATGCATCTATATATATTTTAAAACTATATAAATATTACAAAAAGACATTAAAAAAAACACAGGTCCAAATCTAGAGTGAAAAACGTGAGATTTTAACACTTTTGCACGGTCCCAGAACCGACGTTATCACGTGTTTGAAAATTCGGTATACTTAAAAATTCAAAACGGCAAACAGTGGCTATAGAATAACGTTTTCTTAAGAAACATTCGACTTTAAAAATATCAAGCTTGACATAAAATATGATTATATAATATAACTCGTTGTGAAACGCGACGTAGGTTACGGCTTATTTAATTAAATTACAGCGCAAATATTCACAAATAAAGAAACTTTTTAATAATACATCAATATTTAAACTCCATCCGTATATGCGCAATGTAATTGAAAACGGATTTTCGAAATTTAAATAAAAACGTCGAAAGTATCATGCTTAAGTATTCGTGGATCCAAGTCTATATAATGCAATGAGTACTTTAATTCTTTTCATTTAAGAATAATTTCGCGAAGGTAATAAAACAATTTTTTTTCATTTTCCAAGTACTTAGAACACGACAAGCATCTTTCAAACTTATATTCCAAGTAAAAAGATAATTATTTCAACATAAAAAGATAAAAACATTTTTTTTTTGTTTTTATTTTCGGAAAATATATTTATAAATATTGCCTCTGTCAAACACGGATTATTATTATTAATTTTTTTTTACATATAGAATTTCTCGTATTTTATTTCAAATATTTTTTTTGTCAAATACTTATTGCAGGAAAAGTTCTGATATGTTTCTGATCCAGTTCATACACCCGAACGTTATATACTTTGAAAACGGTATTCTAGGAAATTGTGCACTGATGCGTGTCTTCTATCGATCTAATGAGTATAAAAAAAGGTTAGGTTAAGGCCGTGTAACTCGACTTTCTTATAAATTTTTATTCAAACGGAAATATTTATACGCGTACTGTATACTTTCTGCTGTATCTTTTTTTTTTTTTTTTTTTTTTTTTTTACCAATCTCATCCTTTATCGTAATATTGACATTCACAATGAAATTATTTCGTATCCAGCTCTTCTGCGGTCTGAATAGAATCAATTTTACATTTTATTTTATAAAACAGAATTAATAGCAGAAACGCCTTTAGTACAAATCAAAACGGTCCTTTTAGTGTTTGACAAGCGTGTACACAAACATATTTCTATTTGGATCTTTTTCGCGTTTAACGTTTTTAAAAGATACATATATATATATATATATATAAAATTTTGTTTTACAAAAACTAATCCTTGAGTGCCATCAAGCAAACAAGAAAATATTAATAAAATTCTCTTAACGTCACACACTTTAAAATATGCATATGGGGAAGAGTTTGCTTAATGTGACAGTTATAAAAAAAAAAATATAATAATAATAACGACGAACGCATATATTTTTATATATTATAAATCTTCCGTACTCCTATTAATAGCTGTATTTATATTTAAATATTCTACATTTGTCTACTGTAATTGATATTCGAAAGATAAATTGAAAATTCAATAGACAGTTAACCTACAATGTTACCATAGTCGAAAAAACGTACGCACAAAACAAAAAAAGAAGGCAGCTGCTGTTGTAGATGTCGCTAAAATGAAGATTACTTAAAGATTTCAGTTTTGTTGTTGCAATAAATTTGAATGTGACGATAATAAATCATTGCATTGAATAAAATTATTCTGGGCAGAGCTTTAGATAAATATTATTTATTATTAATATAAAATAATGAGTTATGATAAAATCGCTTTTTTTCCGTTCTTAAAATAAATTGTTTGATATTTTTTTGCAACGCGTTAAAAACCCATTGAGAAAATCAAAAAATGACTCTCTAAAGTGCAGCAAAATTGTCCACGATAAAGGCTTACGAATGTAATGTTTAGAATACTTTCATTAGTCGAAAAGTTGTTGAGAAAAAAAACACCTATATCGATTATGAGCGTCAATTTAATCGTCATTTCTCATCAGAATAATGCAGTCTGTCAACAAATTTAAACTTTATAATAAAATTCTTTCTACTAAACGGTTGGTGAAATTTAATTTAATCAAAAATAAATGTACGCAATACACTTTATAAAAATATGAAAACCATACGAGTACTCGAGGTATTTTATAGTAAAGTCATCGGCTCGGTGAGCCAGACATCGATTATGAGTCGTTTATAGGCCTACTCTATCGTATTAAAAAAAAAATTATTGTTGTTCATAGTTGTTGTGAGATCAGAAAGCCAATGCAGCCGCTGGAGGTGGTAAATCTTTAGCCCTCTATGACGTTGCCCGCAGTATAATGCGGGGAAGCGATTTATTTTATAACTTTTTAAAAATTAAATTGAATTAAAATATTCCTATTTTATCATCTATTTATTAATAATTATATTATTCTCTAATATCACTTTATAATATTCGTGTTTTTGTTGCTCAAAATACCATATAAAATATATAATATAGACATGTAAAAAAAAAAAATACACATTTTAATACATGTATATAAATAAATAAATATATATATATATATATAATGAAAGAAAATTAAAATTTTGTGACGAATGACTTGCACAATCATCTAAATTCACAATCAAAAATCTTACGAGTTCAAATTTTGTTAGCAGAATTAAAAACTATACGTAAATATTATACATGTCATGTGTATAATATATTAAACATTGTACAAATATGTTTTTTGTGTTTATATTGTCATAATTTTGTATATCCTAATAAAATAAAATGTACGTTTTTAAATAAGTAAAAAAAAATGGTTATTAGACTATGGGTCGTGCATAAAAAGATTGAAAACTTCTGTATTGGGATATTTAATATAAAAAATATTATTTAATAATTTTATAGTGCGTATAATATTAGTATATATTATATAATCAAAATAAAATACAAGTAAGGTTTTTATGATTTTTATTTGTAACAACACTAATTCCACTGCATAAAATGAGCGGAATTAAAAAAATTGCCACGGAGCACCAAAATTCTAAATACGTCCCTGGTCGAGTGGCGTACCTTGAATATTTTTTTTTGTGTATGATAAAATTAAACTATCAGAGTAATTTAGATCTCGTACCAATGGTGGACTCTTCGGTCAACAATTATTATTACGCTAGATGTATCGTTCACTAACGATTTACACAATTTAATTCTCCATGACAATTCACATTCATTGTATTTCATAGTTTCTTTTTTGTATTTGAGTTATATAATCGATTTACTGAAAAGTAATTTTTATTGCAATTTGATTTCGATTTTGGCTTCACTGTATTGTATCATTATTTAAAAAACAAAAAAATGGACATAACATAGACTCAAAAAGAAATTGCTGATCGTTTATTTTATTGCCACCAAGTAAAAATAGGTGGGGACAGTCTATAAACATCGGTATATATACCTATATAAATATATATACAACTACATACTGCTAAGACACGCGGTTCGGGTCAGTCAGCCGTGGCCTGACTTAATGCCGACAGGGCGTTGGCATTAAAAAAAATAAATATATTTATGTATATATAGACACATTTTTTTTTCAATTTGACGTATAGAATTTTTTTTTAAAAAATAAAAGTTGAATTGTTACACGAGCCAAGCCGGTTAGTTCAGTTAAATTATAGTTGACAAACGTCGTAAAATTAATATGTATATATATGAAGAAAAACATAGACAGAAAAAGCAACGCCTTTACAAGAAGCAAACTAATTCGGGATAAACGATATACGTTGTATTTTAGCCTCGACCACCGATGAAAATTGTTTGTCTCGCCAACGGCCCCCATTATAATAGATCTGTCTATATCGATTAATATACGTACTATTGTTATTGCATGAATTGTGACTACGTGAACGTGCATGCGACTGGTATTAGCGTATAACGCATACGCCACGGTAGAGGTATTTATTGACGTAAAACGCGCGGTATATTTTGATATTATATTACTATATAAGCGCGTATGTGCATAGTAGAAATATGTGGTGTGTGTATTTGTGAACGCGTTTACCGTGTCGAAATAGAAGCGCCCATGTACGAAACAATATGACAATTCATTACAGGGTTTTTGTCTTCTCGTCACACGCATTGAAATTCAAATCGTTAACTACTGATCGTCCGATTAGCGTGTCACGAGATGATACGACTCATATTCAACCGTTATTAATTATTCCTCTCCAACAGTTCGTCTCGTAATTCGTAAGCAGATTTTCTCGTGTTATAAAACTCTCTTCCGTTTTTATAGTAAAAAAGAAAATGTCTAAAACCCAACCTAACATGTCTACCGCCTATAAAAACGATATAGAAACGATCAAATGCGAAAATACATTTTCATGTGTTAAAAAAAATGCTGTTGTACACCTGTCGAAAATTTACATAAAAATTACAATATGCGCTTAATTTGTTTAACGTCATAGTTTATATAATTATTATATCAGACGGTTTTTATTAAAATGATTTATATTCATGGACGTATAACTCTTGTACTCGAGTACACCGCGATGACCGTACTAAAAGTTTGTCGTTAAACCCATAATATGATACTACTACTACTACTACTACTATATTATAAAACGTATATAAATGTATTACCTCCACCCAAAAAAAAAAAATTGGGAACAACAGAATTTTTACCACCACTATGTATTGCAGACGAAAATTTACACATTATCGTAACCAAATACGAAAGTATTTAAAAATGAACTATAAACTTTATTTCATATAATATTGTCACGCGTCATTAAATTCAAACACACGTTAAATTCAACGTTGTTTCTCCGTGCAGAAGAATAATCTAGATTTTACATAAGACTTGATGAAATAAAAATGCGATAGAATAAAAAAAAAATCGATTATCCTTGTTTACAATCGCAATGTCCACGGAAACTCACTAGAAAAGAATTCATCGGCATTTTATGTAGCTAGGATATTATAATTTTTAATTTGGTTTTTTTTTTTATGAATTTTGAAATGATCACGAAAATATTATAGACTCTGAATAATCGCATTATTTACTGTTGTGTTAATGTGTAATATGAGAATAAAAAAAACTTTCTTTATGCATTCAAAGTAAATGTAAAAATATTTTTTATTTATATATATGAAAAAAAAAGAATTCTGTAGAAGTTAATACGAGATGGATGCTTGGGTAGATGTTTCAGAGTTCCTTTTTTTTTTTTTACTTCAAAACAATGGAAATCGCATTTTATTTGAAAGAGAAAACGATTCTGATATATACTACAGTATTTTATTATAATTAATTAATGTAGTGAATACCGTTGAAATATTTATTATCTTTGAATCTGCGTTGTATTTATGGGCTCTGAAGAAATAAAATCCATGTCCGAAACAAGTATGGCGTCGATAATTTTTACCGTTTTACGCGATTTCAGGGTTGTTTTCGTTTACGGCTGAGAAAATTATTGGGTGCAACAATTGGACGTCATTTTTTACCAGTGTCACAGGATATTTATTCCTTTCATATTTTTAAGCGATGAAGGATGGGAAGGACGGAATAATAATCGCCTGTGATAATAATTTCGTAGTGTAACAAGCGATTATTATCCCTCCCCCCCCCACATAAAATGTATACCGGGTGGTGGTAATAATCACATAAACTCTGAAGAATTAATTAATTAATTTATGGATTTAAATATATTTTATGGTAATACATTGTGTAGAGGTAAACTTATTAGCTATATAGTGACGGGTAACAAAATCATACTCGTATACGCTTATTTTTGTACTTCTAAATTAAAACGCCCCTTGGAATTAAGAACACGATTGACTATGGATATTGTCAACATATAATTTTTAAAAATGAATAAATAAAACGAATACAGTTTATTCAAACAAATATAATATATTTATAGCGCACATTTAAATATTTCATTTCAGTACGTGCCAACTATATAAGTACACATAATTACTAATAACTAAAAAAATATATTATACTTGGTATTTAACGTAAAATGTATTTATTGCATATAAATATATAATATATAATTATATCTCAGTGCTCCGCGGAGATTATATTCCGGTTATAAATATGTACACAATAAATGAGAATACTCTAGATCAGCGTTTTTCATCAACCAGGGGGTCGCGATCACTTTGACCAGAGGTCGCGTAAGTCAAAAATAATAAAACGCTGATTTACAAAATGTAAATCTTTTTATTCAAAACTTTTTATTGGACAAAAAAAAATACTTAAAATAATAATAATAAAATTAGCCCGAAAAGGATATACATAAAAAAATGAATAAACATTATAAAATAAATAATTATTGTGATCGTTGAATTTGTTTTACATTTAAAAGTTGCTTAATTTGTGTTTCAACATTTGAAACGCATTAAAGTATGTTATTTTCTAGTGATAACAAACGATTTCTGTACTTAGTTTTTATTGCCACGATGGATGAGAATCGTTTTTCGCATAAATAACAAGTATTGAACGCAATCAAAATTGTCAATACCTCTGTTACCAAATTTCCATATTCATCGACATAAATTCTATAAGTTCGTTGTAATCAAATCGATTAAGAATCCATCTAGTTGAGAAGTCATTGTTGTCACATGAGAAATATTCGAGTAATTGAACTTTCGATTTTCTTAAATGTGTTTCCATGGTATCCAAAACACGATCAAGAACAGGAATTTTTAAGTTAACATTTTTGCCAATGTAATTTGATTTTATTATATGTAATTGTTTCAATAAATAATTCAAAAAGACCTTATCCGAAAGCATGGCCTGGTATTGATTTGCAAAGAAGCATATTTTCTTTAATTGTCCCATCACATTCGTATCGAACAAAACATAAAAATTGCGTTCAAGACATAACGTTCAAACTTGACAAGTTTAAATTACTAGACATGTTATTAATAAATTAATATTTAAAATGGTATATTTTATACCGGAACCGAAAGCGTGCCGGGATCCGCTCACACAAAAAAAGTGTTCATTAATAAAATTTTAAAAATGTAAAAAAAAAACCTATTGTACGTCCTCGCGAAACGTTGTTCGTTTGAAAACAGAAATTTTTTTTTAAAACGTGCGCATTTAACGTGTTTAAAAACAAGTTGTTGAATCAACAAATTTTAAATACGTTGTTAACACATTATAATTCTTGTCCATTTAGCTAAAAAAAATTAACATTTTTTTTTTAAAAGGCGTAATTGTGATATTTTTCTGAAATTCATAGTTCCCCGTCTTTGGTGCTATAACTACATACCGATCATAATATATCAATATCTAGGCGCGTATGCTATAACGTCTCGCATTATCATATAAAAATTATGTTATTTAAAAAAAAAAAGGCAAACTTTATTATAAAGTTTAAAATTCGTCTCTCGCGTACACACACTCTACACATGACTCCGAATCGTTTTCGAATCCTCTGGCGCGCAATATTGCTGGCGCATTCGTAATAATTTCTCACGGTGAAATATTCTACTATGCGCGCGTACAACGACGGCGATTGTTGAATAATAATCGCGTTTTACGCATAGAAATTCTGTACAAAAAAAAAATTTTTTTTCTTCTCTTATTCTCTACTCGAGAAATCGACGTTTTTTTTTCTCTCTCCGAGTAATCGCGTCTCGTTACGTTATAATATAAAATATTCCGCCTGCCTCGATCCGTAATAATATACTCGTATATTATTCGTCGTTGGCTTCGATCGTTTTACTTTTTTTTTTTCCTACGCAACAATAATATTATCGTGGTTTACGTGACTTATTCGTTTTCTTTTTTATTTTACGAAATTTCAAAAAATATAATAAAATTCGCAAACGACAACGGGCCAAACTCAATACGCCATAATATATCGTAGATCGCTCGAGAAATTAATCTTTTGGCGAAAATCCTAGGCTCCTTACGAAAATACAGCCCGTTTTTAAATTAGAATTTTTTTCCGGAAACTGCCAACTGTCATGCATTTCTTTGCATAGAGACCAAATATTTATAATTATTTTTTTCTCGTGATGTTCAATTACATATACTCATTGACGCAATAATAATAATTATTATTAAAAAAAAAAAACAATTATAACAAATATTATTTATTCATTTTACAAGCTGTTTTCTCGTAACGTCTTGAGTTACAAAAGACATTTTTTTCACCTAAACATCAGTTCGTCTGGCACAATGATTTACATGAACATTTTTGATTACTCTGCTTTTCAAATTTTTAATATTTTATTGCTGTCTCTCGCCAATATCGGATTTTCGATCAAGTACTTCATCTTGATATTCTTCGTCAATAATTTATAAGCTATTTCTACCGAATCATGAATTTATAATTTCCAATTGTGTTCCAATTCGATGAATATTAATTTTATTATCTATAGCATGCTCCAATGACCTACGATATACTATTGGAATATTCAGTTAAACACATTCAATTGAAACCAATTGCTTTTCATTAACTTCTGTCATTTTATTTTCTTCAAATGCGTATAATCTTTCTTCTCTCTTTTCGCTTTTGTTTTGTCGTATCCATTATTGTTTATATATACTTCTTCTTCTTCTTCTTCTTCTTCTTTTTCAGATTTAGAGGCCATTGAGAATCATGACTACAAAAAAAAATGTTTTTCTTTTATTTCTCTTTTTTCTGGGCTGCTTCACAGAAGTGTTCTATCACTAGTTGTCTTAATTCCTTTTTTTCAATCAACCCATCTCTGCTTTAGTCTTACAATCAGTCTCTATCGCTAAAGAGATCCGGTTTAATACATCATTGGTTATTGATTTCGAATTTCAGCAATTATTTTAAATTTTCAAAACCTACATAGAATGAACTTTTATGTTTCATCCTATATGTTTATCGGTTATTGTTCGTTTTCTTATACTTAACAAAACTAAATAAATATCGTGTTTCATAATGCGCATTTCATAATTTCTAAAGGGCCTAACTGCTCTTTGTCTATCTCAACTGTATGAAGAAAAATAGTTAACTGTTTGCGAAAAAATTGTGAATAATTTGAAATAGGCTACTATATTTTTGCCTGGGATTTTCGTGAAGACTAATTTCTCGAATGGCCTTCTAACCTAATATATTTTGTTAACACGAATACCGTACAGTGAAAGATGCACGCGTGTACACGGAAAATTCTGTTTTTGACACACTTTCAAAACCACGTCGCTTTTTCCCCGACTATGGCGTAGTAGACCGCTTACATGCTCGTACGTATTACACCGCAAAAATATCCATACCGCATGTGTACGTTTTTTACAGCACAAAATTAGATCGTAAATCTTTCGGTGTAAAAAAAAATAATATTCTGTGTGTGTGTGAGCTGTGTAGTGGCCTTTATATGGTCGGACTCGAGGAGAATGAGACCGGACTGAGTAAAAGAGAAAAAATATTTAATACTTAATATATAACGGAATAATTTTCTTTTGACTCGAAGCGTATAAAAAAACGGCATCCGACACGAAGACAGCCGAGAAACGAGGAGTGAAAAGAAACCGCTACTTTTCTCTATTTTATATTGAATCTTGTATGGCGCTCGCTAAACACTTTTTATTGAATTATCTATCCTCTTTTTGGCACACTCGTCGACTTATTGAAAGGCGTTTAGAGGTTGAAATGATTTGCGCGCACACCCTACGGTCTGATACCTCATACTCTATGTCAAACCCTGACACCACCGACGCATGGCAATCCGCAGACTTAAAAAGAGCTCGCCGATTAACGCTATCGTCAATTATTATAAACTATGTAGATACTTGTAGCCAGTTAAATATAATAATACGAATATTATCAACACGCTTAGAGATGTCCTTGTAAATAAGACATTAACGCAACTAATGGGGGGGAGGGCTTGCTTTGGGTCGTTAGCACTACAACATCAATATTAGTCACCCTTTAAAAAATTATATTGTAATTTGAGTTGAAAATTAAATAATTTAGATATTTTTATATGAATAATAATGTCCCGCTAAATTAAAGTATTTTTAGTTAATTTAAGCTCCGTAATTCTGAAAACAATTATCACAGAATCTTGAAATTTTGGAAGAATGTGCAATATATTATATTATCCTACACAAATAAAAAAAAAATTCAAAAATTTTATCAATATTTGTGCTATTTATAAATAACTTATAGATTTTGAAGTACTTAAGTCATGCGATCGAGTTGATGTTTTTTTGTTTTAAGGGTTAAAAATGTTTTACAATGTCAGTAGTTAGTGTAACTATATGTCTATAAAAAATCTTATAAACCTTTAGACGAATTTTTTCTTTAGAGTCATTTCATTTATTATTATTATTATTATTATTATTATTATTATTAACATTTTCGACTAGAAAGAATGCTGGGGGGATAATCATAAGTTCCGGTAGCAAATTTTATCTGAAATTAGTATTTTATTTTAAATATTTTTTTCGATTATCTCAATAGTTTTCTTATTCATAATATAAAACAACTCGAAAATTAAAAAAAAAAACTATTTTCTTAATAGCATCTTTAACGTGGCAAAAAATGAAAAAGACCCAAAATTCTGTTAAAAACAGAAAAGAGTTGCGATCTGGTAAAAATTAATTATTCCGTATAAAAATAATGAATAATATTACACCGATACCCATGCACTTATTGAATGTTATCGTATTATCGAATGCAGTGATTTTTCGTTGCTTTAAAATGTCTCTCAATTGTTAATCATTCTTCCCGGTGAGCAGGCATTTAACTCGGTAACACGTCCACTGGCCAACACGGTTATTGAATATTGATTCAATATTACCAAATATTTAGTATTGGATAATGATAAAATTTACATTAAAATACGTCTCGTATATACAATATAATCTTGCACATTATTCACTAATTAATATTTTAATATAATGTCAAGGTTTTAAAATTGTTCTTTTTCGCATCACGATAAAATGCAATAACACTTATATACATATATAAGGCCATAGTAAAAAAAGGAGGCGTTATTTGAATCAATATTTTCGACTGCAATACCATCTCTACAATATAGCTCTATGATCCGAGTAAATTTTCAATCGATCTCTGTAAATACGCCACTGGAACACGTATGCGCAATACGTATAGGACAACGAGGCGCGTCCCTTAGCAATTTTTAAAATATAAAAATCTAATCCCCTCTGTTAACAAATCAATAACGATCAATGATCTAAATGTTAATTTAATAATAAAAATAATTCCCTAAGAATTACTTGTCTTCTTCAGAAGAAAGGCCGCTACTCCATTAGATTCGAGTTAATATAGACATATCCATTATCCCATTACAGTGGTTCCCAACCGGCGGTCCGTCGACTCATCTCAAGTGGTCCGCGAATTTTTCACATTGAATAATTAATCAATTAATATAAGTCCGTAAAATGTAAAATATGAATTTCTATCATCTTTTTTTTATTAGATCTAATTTTTAAATAAATCAAAATTAAAACATTTTTCCGCGACGTAAACTGTGTTTCTGATTTTGTTTTGTACCTAGAAATTGTAAACTGTAAGAGTATAAAAAAAAATAAGTGATATAAGGAGAAGGGGGAGGGGGTTGAAACCGGGTTGTGGTCCGTGAACAATTTATAAGAGCGGTCCGGGCGGCATAGCGTTGAGTTGAGAACCACTGTTCTATTATTATCAATGGATAAACGACGTTCGGGACAATTAAGTTTTTCTCCATATTCGCCTCGTTCGCCCTTGAAAACAATCTACAGGGACGTTCACGGTGACAACCGTCGTCGCGCGGCACGATTTACGCACGCCGCGGTCCACCTTACGCGCCGGTAGAGTTTTAAGTTATACGCGCGCCACAATATGCGCCGGTATACACGGATTTCGAGAGAAATGTGGCGAGACTATTTATCGTTCGTATTCGCCGGTGATAAATACTGAGCGCTTAAATAATATAACGGCACGGCTGCCGGAATCGTAATGTTTTCGTCCGGATCGCACTGTTTGAAAACTCCATTTGCCGTGTCGAATGTTATGTCGCGTCGGGAAGTCCGAGAAACGTGCCGCAGACCAAGTCTTCCATTTTTATAATAAACGTCTACGATTCCCCCCAATCGTAGACGTTTATTATACGACATCGCCCCCCATGTTTGTATTACGCGTAGTAAATCACGCCGGTGTGTTCGCCGAACGCGGAAAAAATAATGTGCCGCCATACCAACAACGCGGCGGCATAGACCGACAGCGTCGCCAGAATATTCCATTGATATTCGCGTATATTTTTGAGCGACACAGTACCGCAAAATCATTGCCCATATTACATTACATGAAACGTAACGTTCATTCACGCGTTTGATTTATATTTTCCGATACGGTATCGTCTATAAGAATGAAATAAATAAAATCGTTGTATCAAATGACTCGCCGAACTGTTTTCGTTTCCGCGAGTAATAATAAAGTCTCGTCGTCATTGTTCCGAGGCAATACTTACACGTGAACACATCTCCGTACGCGACTGATAAATACGTAATTTTTTTTTTTTTACACGGTATACGTTTATTAACGTAGCGCGTAGTGCTCTGTGCGGCCGCAGACTGTACTCACGACAACGTTAGGTTGTGGTTTTTTTTTTTTACGAAAAAATCGAGCGTACCGTTTTTTATTAAAGAAAACGACCACAATTTGTATATAATTTTTCTTTTTCGCAACAATCAAAAATAACATTCTACGTATGCGAGATATACGAGTGACAACGACACGTCATACAATTATATTTCGTGTAAACGTTAAGTTAGAACTCGAAGAACTCGTTAAGAATGCTCGTACTGAAATTTAATAATTATAAATGCCTAGGTATTTTTTTTTTTTTTTTTTTATACAATCCAATTATTGTTGAAAAATTAGATAGAATAAATTGTGTACAATACGCTTCGTACGTTACATACATTCCCACGGGAAGAGAAGGTACAAACAATTTCTACCGTACAGAATGGATTCGGTTTTTTCGACACTCCGTAAACTCGCCCATTTGTCTTAACGAATTGTTTATGCTTTCAGTATAATAATATTCGTAGGTGGATTTATAGAAACGCCACTTTTTTCAACTGTAAAAAAAAATAATTGATTATTACCTCGCAATAGTTTGCCATGCGTTTTACGTAAACATTTTATTCGTATGTATACGTGTTTAAAAAACTTTGATGTCATCGAAAAAACAATCAAATATATTAACTCGACAAACGGACGATTTGTACATTTTTTTTAGTCATAGTTTTGTTCGAATTTTTAGTACGAAAAATTACGGTTTCGATCTTTAAACCTGATATTTTCAATCGAAAACGTATTAATAAAATTAAAAACCGAGGTGATAAATGTATTGAAATCATATCGAGAAGATAAACGCGTTATAAAGCGATTTGTTTATTTTTTTAAGTTTAAAATGCACGTATTAATTTATTAGGCGATTCTCGACGGATCATCGGCGAAATTATGTTTAAATCAAAAACGACGGCGGGGGCCGTAACCTGCGTGCGTACGAGTACGTTTTGTACACAATAACTCCATTAACGGCTTCTAGTTTGGTCCAAATGCAGAAACCGTCTTTTGCATATTATTCTGCGCGTAGCGTATAACTGTCGTTTTAAGAATAAATAATAATAATAATAATAATAATAATGAAATGTATAACGTGAAACGCATACGAATGACTGTGAATTGGTATGTCGTGCGCGCGTATAACCGAACGGTGTCTGTGCAGGGAATAGAAAAGAAATTCAACGAGGAAAGTACGTGAGCACAACATGGATTTTCTTGTCTGCGCATTAAGCGTGAATAAAAATTCAAAATGATAACCTATTTTACCTGATTAATACCATACTATTTATCAGAATGATAAATAGTATTTATTATTTATTTCGATTGATCGGATTTATCGAGATTTTTACACTCGTGGATCGTTACGATGCGATGAATTCAATGGCGCGCATAGAATATACACGTATTTGTTGCTGAAATTTGAATGTTATTACAAAAATATAAAACCGTCCATTCTATAACTACAGTTACACGCATTTTGTAAGTGAAAAAATCCTCATACTTCGTACAGTGTATGTGTATACACGACTTTTAAATATTTCATAGGGGTTATAACTCTTTGATCCTCCGTTCCATATCCATCATACGTACGTTACTAGTGATGATATAATAATAATAATAATAATAATAATGTTATTTCAATTGAAAAAGAATAATCAAACAATACTTTAAAAAAACGGTTATTCTCTAAAAACTAACACAAACTAATTAAATGCCCTATCGGTACCCAAAAAAAAAAAAAAAAAGCAAACGATATTTCAATAGTCCAATTTAAATCATGACTTTACAATTATACTCATATGTGTATTCCGAATACTTATTGCCATCATATTAAATTTAATCGTTTTGTTGAAATCATTTAAATTTACTTTTATGACATTCACAACACTCGCACGGATCAAGTGATCGGTGTCTTTATTCTTCGAAACTTTGAATTTTTTTAACGAATAATCGAACATTATTGAGGTTTTTTCTTAAATGATGAAATCGCGTAACGCAATTGAAAAGTAAACAACATTTTATTTTTCCAAATCTGTTTACTTTACCCAAAACAATTCGGTTTTTACTTCTTCAATGTCCAGTTAGTGCAATATTCATGATTATTGTATGGTTATAGTCCATGTTTTTCCAAGATGAAATTTAATAGTGGAGTAAGTAAAATCAGTATGGTGTGAAATATAATTTTCACAATAATAAATTGTGTAGTTTAGCTTGATTTTATGGATTTTTGACAATTGTAGAAAAGTATAAGGTATGATGGTCAGACGTCCCGTATTAAATGGGATAGTACCATATTTCAAAGGTCTCTCCCGTCGTCCCGACAAATGTTCTCGGGACGCTAAATTTTTTCATATTTTGATAATATCTCCTAGGGATGGTTTTATTGCGAACGATTCGTTCAAAATGAACGAATCGTTCCAGTGAATGAATTGATTCAGATTCAGAAGAAAAGAACGATTCGTTCGTTAATTCATTTCGTTCGATGATGAACTTGACTCCCGCTCGTCACTTCATTTGAATCAATCTACGCGACCGAGTACCAACCGAATCACATTTCATATATCATTTTATGGCTTATTATAATTTTTGATTCGTATTTTAATTATTATCACAGTTCTGCTATCAATACCACTATCTATATCGATACGCACAGAATTAAGTTTGCCCGATTCCAACGGACGAAAACTCGAAAATAATCGCCTCGTATATTACAATTCAAATGATAGTTATGAGTATATTTATATAATCTTGATAAATGAAAAAATATAAGTAAAAATTATTTCTGTTACTCTTTTAAAGTACTTAATAAAATTTTTAAAAAATTCACCCCTCCCTTTACATGACTTCTAAATCTAGTGATGTGTGTATACATAATATTTCAAAATAAGACTTCGAATACTATTTGTAATTATATTATACATTTCAGATCAAAAAGTAAATTTTGTATCCGACGATTTGTTTTTTTTTTAACGTAGGATCGATAATATTCTGAATCAGTGATTTTCGAATTTATTATATTCGAATAACTAATTATACATTTATTTTTAATGTAGACCTCGTGAGAAAAAATTGAATTTTATTATAATAATCAATAATACAATTATAAGTGAGATAATGTATTATTTAGAAAAATAGTAACTAATCTTAAACTCCACATAATATTAAAAACTTTTTCAACCATCACACGAGTTTTCTTTTCGATGTGCGTTTTCATACGTTTCGCGAAATTTCCTCTATCTGTAAATATTCTTTAAAAGATTTTTCGCAAAGATTTCATACAAACTTCATAATTACATGACTTTCTTCCGTTATGACTTATGAGTACGCATATGTTTTGTCAAAGTACCATTCTGTGCACAGAATTTAATATAAACTTCACACAAATATGGTTATTCTCCACTGTGCGTTCTCATAAGTGCGCGGTCAAATTGTTATTCGTCACAGAGGATTTCACACAAACTTCACAAGTGTACCGCTTTTCTCCGCTATGGATGCTGCACGCGCATGGTCAGATATTGTTAATCGCCGCAAATAATTACACACAAACACTGTTTTTTTTTCCGATATGCCTTTTTATATGGTTTATCAATATATGTTTTTTTTTTACGAAAATGTCTTCATAAAAACTTCACGCAAAACACGTTTTTTCTATGCTGTGTGTTCATCGTTCGTTTTTGTAAATCTTTGATGAAACTTTTTGTGTCCACTCCCACTCGAATACGTAAAATATCAAAACGCTCAATCGACTTTACAATACGAGTAATTGTACAAAGATGTATAATAGTTCTATATATATATAAAAAAATATATATAATATTGTCAAATGTCTATAGACAACAGCCAAATAATTTCACGAATTTATCTATAATTTTTTTTTTTTATACACTCTTTAAATATTACTATGGAAAAAATCAAAGAAACACAAAGTATTTTAAAGCATTGGTTTATTTTGTTATAGTTTCTATTGATAATATCATGTTATAATATGTGTACATAATATAAAAGTATTTCCTATTTTTTTTTTTTTTTGTACGAATTTTGTATATTTCGAAAAATTTTTAACCCATTTCGACAATCATCGTATAACCTCCAGTAACGCGTAATGTTATTTTTAGAAGAAAAAAAATACCGCAGTAATAACAATATATCATCATTTTAGTCGGTAAATAAAACAACCATATACTATATCACGATAAATGCCATTAAATTCTTTATATGAAAAAATGCAGTTTTATTTAAACAATTATTTATATAAGAATTTTCTCGTTTTTTCTTTTTTTCTTTTTGTTAATTTACAGCATTTTTTATTTTGAAAGAAATTTTATTAAGTAGTATGTTAAATTGATGAATGTCGAATCGCAAACTCCGGGATCATTGAAGGACACAGTTTTTCATCGATTTTAGAAAAAGTATTGTTAAATGTATTTGTTTTAGGTTTAAAATACGACGTTACATTTCTTTTAGAAGGTTTATTTAATTTTTCTTTAGAGATTGTTCTTAAATTTTTCCAATGCCTACTGAATGCTTTCAAAATATTCTTGGATTTTAATAACAATCCATTACAGCCTAGAACATACTATTTGTAAATACTTAAATATATACTAACAAAACTGAAAGTATAACTAATAGATATTTTGAATAGAAAACAAGTTTATTTTAAATATTTTTCACCACACAAAATTACAAAAAATTTTTTTTTAAATAAATTTTTTTATTTTAAAATTGTTCAATTAATTTTTAAGGATTTATGAGAAAAAATTAAAAATATAGGAAAGTCGATCTCAAGAAAACTTCAGGAGGAATTCAAATCTGTTTTCAAATTTCTTAACGCACCACTAGATCGATCGATACTAGTATCGATAATAGTATCGAAGTAGGAAACGTCTATTTTGCTGTTTCGCGCGTGTGTGTAAGACGAAGAGAGAAACAATTCGCTTTCAATCTCTTTAAATATAAAAAATTTTTTTTTTTTAATCTACTGTTAAATCCACATTTTTGTGCATTAAAATGTTTACATATTTAACCTACTCGTAGTAAATATTTAGGACCCGTAAAGCGTAGAAATACATTAAAATATGCGCTAAAAAACGTCAAATTATGAATTTAAAAAAAAAAAGAAAATTATTTCTATAATGATAATAAAATTTACCGTTGTATTTCTATAAATTAAAGAAGATATAATTAAAATATATTTATAAAGTAGACGTGGGTAAGAGAAAACTTAACGTTAAAAAGAAAAAAAAATGAGATTAATATTTACGTTCTCGAGGAAAATGAAAAACGAATTTTACTTGCTTCCATATAAAATCGTAATAGGTATAAACGGTGGTCCCGCTATATGACCGCCGTTATTTTCCGTAGAATTATAAACAGAACAACTGGTAACAAGTGCTTTACTACGTAGCGTTTCGTCACGCGTAACATTGTGTTACCTCACATATTACAACGGCGTGGAAATGCTAACGGATATTAAAATATGACATGACTTACGTTTTAATTGAAACTTTAGTTGTAATTATTTTTTACATCATATTTTATAAATACAATTTCTGCGTATGACCGAATATGTTAATGAGCTCATGATACACGCTACGTGTTACATTTAACATACATTTTTTAAATTTTTTATTTTACGCGTGACGCAAAATAAAATATTCACATCCCAAATTACCGCAATAGGAGAACTATTGTCCGAAATTGTTTTTGTTTTTTTCTTTTCCCATATTTGTTTCATAACATTTTTCCTGGATAATGCAATGTCGAAATCAACTAAAAACTAAGCCGTATGCTTGCTATCCTGTTCATCAAACGTTGACCTGGTATTCCTATCAGACGTTTTTTATTTGGCTTTCTGGTAAGTTATCGTTTCATTAACTTCCCCTCCGCGTGCCATTTAATTGGCATTTAATTAATTGTTTCTATGGTCGACAATACTTAGCCGTAAAATAAACAACTTTTTTTTTTTTAATTAGCCTTTTACTGTAAATCCAGCTCAACAATTACAAAAAAGTAAACAACTTACATCTAAAATAATTCTCGTCAAAAGCCTTTTTTCCCCTAATTTTGCCATTCTCGGGATTTAATCTATCCAGCCTTATTCTCATCAAATATCCGTTCGAATTATTTTCGAAATAAAAAATACATAGATATGTATTTATCTAATAGTTGACCGAAAATTATTATATAGGAGGACGGTTTAATGAAACCTAAAATTAACAAAATCCTGCGGAGTCAAAATTCTGTCAATCGAGTACATTCTAGAGAGTACCTAATTATTAATACAGTTCAATTGGATCTCGTAGATTTTGATCCGAACACGTGTGTTCAATTTCCTATATTAACAATATATTATTAACATTCGCATTTGTTGAAACACGCGTACGCGTATGTAGAAAAATTAAAAGAAAAAAAACGAACTTATAAGTACAAGCTCTTTGTATTAATTCAAATTATTTATCCCTTAAACAAGACCGCTCCTGTAGATATATTTTTTCTAAAACCCTTTATGTTTTAAAAACGAGTGAAATGGATAATTATTACGTACACAGTAAATAAATTTTGTCGAAAACCCAAGAATACCATTGAAAATTAATTCGAAACGCCATCAGTTCAAAAACACCGTATTCTGTATACTATATATATATATATATATTTTATACATCGAAAATTATTTGCTCATAAAGTTACTAATGAAGAACGGTGAAAATAAATATCGCATTCAAATATAATAAACAGCTTGAAGGGGAAAAAAAGAAAATTATTATTATTATTCACGCAGTTAACCGGTGGTATCAAATTAATTTTCTGAAAAATAAGGTCGTTATTAATACGATCTTAGTTTAATGCACGTATACACGTATAATAATTTAACGTTCCTCGGAGAATAATAATTTTATATACGATTTACATTTTTTATATTGTTCCCAATGGTGACAGCTTGCACGAAATATGATTATTTATTTTCCGGAAATTAAGAATATACACAGTTATTTTTTTTTAAATAGATATATCAAACGCATTATTCAAAATGTATACACGGTTTGATATTAATTTGCGTATTACCTACTCGTATATGGGACAATAAGATGAAGACTTGCACGATAATTTATTTGACTGTTAATATTGAAAAATATTATCGTAAATAAATAATAATACGAACTTAATAATAAATTAATTAAATTTAATGATATTAATTAATATTCTCAAATCTATTATTATTAACGTTCAGGCGGGCGAGCCAACGACATTTACACCGCACTTCAGAAAAATCTGAGCTCAGTCATCAATACGTCCATTTGGGTCATAAGCCGTTTTTTAGGTATTCTTTAATTTTAATTAATAATTATTATTAATTTAGATATATGATAACGTAAACGGGATTGCTTGAACGCGTTTGGTTAAACGTATATTTAATCTTAAAATCAACCAGGTCCAGTACACGTGTCAAGGCAGTGTAAATACCACGACGCACCCAAATATTTTTCTTTATATCTATGAGTTATTTTCTAATTCCAAAAAGTGTGAAAGGATTTTTCTTATAATTTCCTTTTTTTTTTTTTTGTTAAAAAAATGCCGACGTAAATAAATACTCGTAAAATATTGATTTCGGCTTCAATTTTTCTAATATGTGTTTCACCGTTGGTTGTGATACTTCGCAGGATATCATAATCGGGTTCGTGAATTCGTTTTATTATAAATAGGCGTTATATTAATAAAAATATATCGAGAAAACTTAAACGTATGGGTTAACAAACGATTTTACGCACAAAATGTGGTTGAAAACAAAAACAAGGTAAATACCGCTACGCGCCCACAAACGATAACCGACTACATGTGCTCGCCTAAAGGTTAATATTATCATCGCTCACGCTATGGCCGAAATAGAAGAAAAAATCGTTTAATTAATCAATAATTTGATTTACATAAAAAAATTGTCATCCCCGTCCGTGAATACAGACCAAATATTTATTTTTATTCTATTAATGAAAATTGTATCTGCAACGCAAAACCTAGTTAAAAAGCGCACACCCTTCACTAAGCGTAACTAATAATAATGTGACGGATTAAAATAATCAAATTATTTAATTTAAATTTAGATTTCATGTGGAAATGCCCCGAGTTTCTAATTTCATTTCCTCACTAACCATCGCTATGATGACACGATATAATGTTATGATTATAAGTTATTATTTTCCTGAATTCATCGTATAACAAATCGTTACGGTATATATTAAGTACGCGTTTCTAGTGTAGAGTACATTCATTACAGTACAATTTCGCAATTTTAGACAGCAGAGGCAAGAACGAAGAGGGAGAGCCGAGCAATTATACCGTGTCCAGATTAACGGACTTCAAAAGTAAAATAAAAGTAGTATTTTTTTTTTTAATAAATTAAGATTATCGATTAAATTTTAATATGAACTTTAATAAATATAATAATTTGTAGCTGGTTTTATATTTAAATAACCCCATTGTTGACAGAAATTCGCGTCTTCGAAGCCTAATTAATTGAAAAAATTCCGCGACAGTAAAGAACAGTGTTATAATCGGTAAAAACATTAAAAGCCATTCCATATTACACTTTAGTTCTTTTTTTATATAATAAACTATTCGTCCACGTCCAGAATACGGTGAATAATATGCGAGTTTTTTTTAAAAGCAAATCTATAATTAATCCGAGAATTCTAATAAGCACTTCGATGATTTGTGAATTATTATAAAATTATATCGTGGATAACAAAAAATGTCCGTTACAAAATAATCGGACTCATAAGAAAAATTTGTTGTAATTTTTATTTTTTATTCATTTGTTTTCTATATGAATCATTTGAAACAATACGGTACAGTGTTTAACAGCCAAGAAGATTTTCGCGAGTTGCATCAAATTATAGCAAACTCATATTTTTTATTGTTAATTGCAGTTAAAAATACGTGTTCAGAATTCTATATAATACTATATTATGTGTATGAAATACAAAACAATAATATAGTTTACAATATTTAATAATATACAAAAACTAAGACACTTCAGACCTAGACATTTTCAATTGAATAGTAGTACATAATTATATAATATTTTTTTTAAATAAAGTACGTATATACATTAATGGAAAATTTTACAATATCGTTTTTCCCCCCGTTTTTATAGTATATAAGAAAATAAACAATATGGTATTAAACCTATTCTTGACCATTATAGATCATTGAAAAAATAAAATATTATATTTATAATGATTGTCATAAAACCGATTATATTGGATGAGTTCGTAATAAAAACATTAAACGTATATTTTAACGGCTATTTCTTATAATCATAAAAACAATATTATATCAGCGGAAAAATTCACATTAAAATGTAAACACTTGAAGATTTAGTTTTGAAAAAATCTATACTTAAGTAAATTATAAATGAGCGTTTATATAAAAAATATTTTTGTATATTTGCGATACGTTTTATTAATCCCACGCATTTCAACTTAAAAAAATACCAAATTTTGTGCAGTGTCATGATATATGGTGGTCGGAAAAATTGACTGTTCCCATATGCCAATAGAAACAAAATCATGATTCTATGAATAGAATAAGTCACCGTGGTACCACGATATGAATTATAAAACAATAACAATCTATAGATATTTTCTGAATTCAACCAATCGGCACGAGTTTGTTTTTTTTACGTAACACTTGTATCGGCTGTGATAATAAATAAATAATGAAAGTAATAATAATAATTATAAATCTAAAAATGGAAAGAAATATTCAACGAGGAGATTAAAAAACAAATTTAAATATTCTATCTAGTTTCTAGATCTTTATTATTATTATCCACTTTATAATATATGGTGCAGTGATCACGGTTTGTGGCCATCGAATGGGCGTCATAATAATGTGATGCCGATAGAGGAAGACAGAGAATTCTAAAGTATTAAAAAATTTAAACCTATAAAGCAGTTCAAAATGTTGCTCGACATTGGTATTTGAATTATGCAAAATATTAAAATTCCCAGTGACAGATGTACAAATGTTCCCACATATATTTATATAAAATACGCGCGTATGATGGTAAGCGGTCATGATAAATTCAGTTCAGTGTGGTACGGTTATATACATTACATGTCATTAAATGCTCATTCATAATATTTAACACTTTTGTGCCAGGGTGTTGTTATTCATACATAATCGTATTATATCGTGTACGCGAGCAAACTAAACAAACCTCTTTAGCCGTTAATTTCGAAGTAAAAGAATGTTATAATATCATTATACGTAATAATTATGGTTTTAATTATTTATGTGTGTGTGTGTGTGTGTGTAAAATATACACGTGCAGATGAATATGAAGATAATCGTATACGTAACGCATTGCATAAATAATGAGAACGTTGTCTTCGGCGATTTTCTAAAGTGACAAAGATAAATGGACAGAAAACCACTTGATTCTGAGACAGAAACGGTAGTGAGATGAATCAAATGTAGTAAAAAAAAAAAAATATTATTATTATTTTAATAAGAATAACGAGGGAAGAATCAAATGTATCCGTCATACACATAATATAAATACGAGCGTGCCGTAAATAGGTGACGGTTTGGATTATTACTACTATTTAAAGTAAGAACCGTATTAAAAAAATCATATTGACATTTGAACAAAACGTTAGGTATTTTGTATTTTTGTATAACGTCCCGTTAAACTATATTATTTCTTAGTTATATTTAAAATATTAATTCATTTTTTTTCATTTGTTTCCGACATCGATCGATGGTAATTATATTAATTAGAGAAATAATTTGATTTAAACAAAAAATGACGATAAGTTATATTTAAATGACATTTTTTTGCGTGTTATTTCTTAAAAATAATTAATGTCAGTATAGACAAATAAATATAATATTTATTTGCTAGGGACGTAGCCTAGTGCGAATTGACTGTATGCACAAAAAACTAAGAACTCGAGTATAGTACACCCCCACCATCAAATGTTTAGTTACGGCTATGGGTATGATTGAAATATTATTGCGTTTAATATAAATATTAGTATTAATAGGCTAAGTAATGAGAATTGACACGAGATAAATTATAAACCGAAAAATTCAAATGACCATAATAATAATAATAGAATTGTATATGGATTTTACGCGATCGACTTTTATCTCTCTCAAATACGTTATGTCAGTAGTGATGTGTTCATGAGACACATCAAAAGCAAAACATGCCAAAGGGATGTTAAAACCGCTCTATATAATACATATGTCATGTAAGGACAGCAAACGTTCTCGTTAGTATATAATTATTTACCGATCAACTAAATACGAGTACATTGGATGTAATCCATTGATTTTGTTTATGGATCTATCCGTTGTATACTGTTACTGACTGACTGCGTACAGTTTTCAGAATATCAAAAAATTATTTATTCGCATATATATATATAAATATATTTTTTTTTTAAATATAATTTAAGGCCAAATTTTCAAACGGAATTTCCACGGAATTTAGCGATCCATAAATAATATTATTGGCCGACCAATGTCAAAAAGTCTCCTTAGAAAATTTCACGTGCAAGACAATATATCAACGACTGAAATGTGTGATACATAAAAAAAAATTCCGTGTAATACTTAATAAGTTCAGTGACTATAAATTGTGATATACGGATTTTATTAGAAATCGAAGCGTCTCCGTGATGTCGTTTAAAACGATATGAAAAATATCCCCTCGGAATCCGTATATCAGACTAAAATAGACATTCATTTAATACTCCTACAAATTAGCATATACATTTCGGGGAGTTTCAAACAAATTCAGTAATATTAACTATGGCAAAAAAATTCTTTGTGTTTGGATAATGCGGTATGATATACGAGTATATAAATGCAGGTTGTCCTAATAATAATAATAATAATAATAATAATAATCAAATTTCTGCCTTATATTTTACAGAACACATTTAAATAAAAAAAAAAAATGTATTTGTTAATTTTATTAAATTTAAAATCGAAGTCATAATTGGAAATATTCGAACCGAACTTAACACAAAATAAATCGAAATATCGAAAACGATGTACAAACTGAATTCGTCGAATAAATCAAAGTATGAATAAATAAAATAGTTTGTTCTACTTTTTGGATGGAAAGTAATTATTTGTTCGCTAATGCGCAGTAAAATCCGAGCTACTCGAAAATTTAAAATATACGTCATTAGTCAATACCAATAATATTCGTAGAATTAAGAACCAAAAATCGATTATTTTGTCGTTTTATTGATTATACCCAGTAGGGTAATATGTGTATTCAAAAAAAAATCATGAAAATCAGTTCATCTTGAAAATCGACAAGTCACAATTTCTTTTTGTAACCATTTCAAATGTTTCGGCAATGTGTACATTACATCGAAGCTCCGCTCAGAATAGTTTTATCGAATACATTTCTTTCAAATCTATAATGATAACAGTACACTCTGAAATCGTTATCCAAGTAATCCACTTAAGCGGCGACATTCACAATACCCCACGGCTCGTTACCTTTTTTTTTTTTTTATACAGACGGTAAAATAATATTTTGCACGCTATTTGCTTATGAAAATTTATCCACGGAATTTAGCGATCCATAAATAATATTATTGGCCGACCAATGTCAAAAAGTCTCCTTAGAAAATTTCACGTGCAAGACAATATATCAACGACTGAAATGTGTGATACATAAAAAAAAATTCCGTGTAATACTTAATAAGTTCAGTGACTATAAATTGTGATATACGGATTTTATCAGAAATCGAAGCGTCTCCGTGATGTCGTTTAAAACGATATGAAAAATATCCCCTCGGAATCCGTATATCAGACTAAAATAGACATTCATTTTACAACTAATACCTCACTTTGATAATATTAAAACGGTATATACATTTCTTCTGTATAAGAAAAAATAAATAAATTTTCTCTATCACAATATACGAGTATCAGTTTATATTTAGTGTTTATTTATATAGTTTTTATTTTTTCGTAACATTTTATAATACGGTACATGAGGTATACTTGAATGGTTTTTAATGCATATATAAGTACATGCACGTTGAAATGAGATTTTTATTGCACCAACTTACCAGCCCTATTTTTAATATAATAGTAAACACTTTATTATACGTTTTACATATGATATCAGAACTAATTTAAAAAAAAAAAAATATATATATATGTAATACAATAAAATCAATACCTAAGCAATTTTCAAAATAACATATCAATTTAGTTATGTATATATACATATAATTTTAAAATATATAGTTCAAATCGGTGATAATATTAAATCCATTTAGATTATTTAAAAAATAAAATTTTATTATAACCAACTTATCAGTGAATTTGTATAATCTTTTTGAAGCTACCGAAACAACGAGTACACAGACTCCTCGGTCGTAAGAACGTTCTGCGCAACATTAATATACATATAATGTTTTTTTGCGAAAAATGAAAAAAATTACAGAACGCAGGCGAAAAAAATTAAATTTAAAAACAATACGTACACGCAAATAATCCTATGAAAATTATATATATTATAGCGTCACTCAGAATCTAATTTTAAAATGTTTTTATAGTTCAATAGGCTAGTTATTGCTTTTGACTTCCCTCTTTTCATTTTATGTCTCCATAATTGTAGTTTGAATAAGAAATAATGAAATATGTATTATTGTCAAAATTGATGAGCTTACGAATACTGGATTTCAACGAGTTGTATGTTACACGCATTTGAATTGCAAAAAGACGAATTGCAGAGTACAAGTAACTCGTTATCCCCTCATAAGCGATTAACACAATATGTGAGCGAAGAAAAATCCAATAACATACAAATCGGTTTAAGATTTTTATATGGTTTACAATGAAAAATATCGAAACGAGAATATTTTTGAAATTATTCTTTTTGTACTTTTTATTTTCTAATAAAATAAAATATTATATCAGACGTACTTACGACTCGCAGGCGGCTTTCATCCGAGTAATATTTATATATAGAGCTTAAAATATAATTTTTTTAAAAATTGTCGTATAGTTCTCTTCCTATTTTTAGACATTTTGAACTCTCAATTAATTCTAACATTCGATTTACAAAATCTAAGGCTTTCGATTACTATATATATATACATTCATTAATTCAAATCGAATTTACGGTCGACTCTAAAATAAAATATATAAAAATGTACTATCTCGATGACAATGATCGACGATGACACAAAAATTAAAAACAATAAATACAACTCGTAACATAATAAGAATATAGATTTTGTCATTCACGTTATGAAACGCATAATGCTTTTTATCACTCTCTTAATTGTATATCGCGTTAGATTATATAAATATTATACGATATTAATAATAATAATATTACCCGAAACGATGATAATAATCAATTTAACGTACACTGGGCACCGGTTTAGGTGTGGACGTAGCTTTAACGACTCCCTTGTCGATTCTGTCTATTACGAGTATAAGTCCATAAAAATATCGTTATTGAATTCTCTCCGTATTATATTTTTCATTCATAATCCAATGGGGGGTAACGGGGAATTATTATATACCGATACAATAATATTATATTAAATTTTTTCTTTTTTTTTTTTTTGTAACAATGTCACCCAAATTGATTAATTAATTTCTCGTCCAAACAATTTACACCGCAGTCCGGTAAATTTTGAGTCCACCCCCACGAATTTAATGAAAATAGAGGACGAAACGATTATCCAATAAATTCGTATATCGTGTGTTTTTATGTGATTAACACGTATTGTTTATTAATAAAAATAAAAAAAAAAACCCTATATGAAAATTCGAAACGTATAAATTTGTTGTGATTGTGCGTAAAACATGAGACTGTGTATTTTAAACGTTTTAACACTTCATTGAAATTTACCGTTGTAATTTTGAAAACGCGTAATAGTTTTAATCGCACGTATTACACCATAATTATTACATACACTGCAGCATGCGATCATGTTCTGGACCACACATTACAATGAATGGAATGAAATTCGGACATTTATTGTATTTGATATATAGCTTGAGCACATACTTTGATCCTGTACGTAAGCCCAGACGTTTTTAAAGCGCATGATGTATCGTTGAGATTTTTTTCGCTAGTGAGAACAAAGCATATTGTAAACAATATGACAATGACCGTCGACCAGGATCATCGTGCAAACCGTCGCTGACCGTTTTCTACGTCTTATGACATTAGACCTTTGATGTTTAAAATATTTCAATATTTTCAATATTCCTGGAAACGTTATTAGCGTAATAGGGAAGTACGGAATAATCACACAAAATTTAAAACAATTGTGAGCCTCTCTTACTCTTATAATCGCTATGCCGAGTTTTATAAACAAATCATGAGGTTATTAATCGATAAAATAATATGGGTTTTAACTATATGACTTCTAGACACTTTTATACAATCAATGTAAAATTCGTCTGTAAATTGTATGTCTTCTTTCACTAATCTTTATTTTTTCCTTATTTCTACAATAGTTTAAAAGTGTTTCTACATTACGTTGGTAGTAATCTAAATTTTAGAATACTCTAAATGTGCACTCGTCTTATCGGTTTAAATCAAGTGTAATAAGTATTCGAGCCGAGACTCGAGAGGATTTGATTTATTACATTTAAGGAGTAGAAACGAGGTATTTAATTTAAAATACTCGTACGTGAATATTATAATGATACGCGATTTCCAAGTCACAGTAGGTACTAAATGGTAGGTTACATGATATATAGAGTGCTTGTACAGAGTACGTTATTATATGTGTTATATACAGTGTCGCAGAAATTATTTAATGTATTCGTACCTGCAGTGATGCGAACGTTCATTAGACGTTTGAATAAAGGTGTTATCATAAATTAACAATAAGTGTATCAAATTAGTTTCACGTATCGTCAAAAACAAGTTTTATAATATGTAGAAATGCTTAAATTGCGAATTATAATGATAATAATATTTATTGGTTTTTCATAACCATCTTTGACTTGATTGTATATTCAAATTTAAATAATATTTGTAATTTGTTTCTACATCAAAAATTTGTTTATATAGTTCTGGTTGAATAAAAAAGCAAGTTTTTCGGCAAAAACATACATAAATATATATTTTTTTTTTTTCAATTATCGTATATTGAATTTCGTTGGCATTATTTTGTTCGTAATCCTACCTAATGTAGATATTTTTACGAGCGTTACAATAACGAAGCTATATTATTACTGCGTACATATGCGTACTTTCAATTGTAGGAATATTTCATATTCAGACTGCTGCGCAGAACGATACTCAGCCGAAAATCGATCGTTTATGTCTATTATGCGTTGGAGTTAAATTCAATTGTATTTTTTTACTTGATTTTTGAAAAACGTGTGGCCCTTTGTTTTTGAATATCAGGCTCTGATGCGCATAAACTCGAGTGAAATAATATTTAAGTATATTTATTTCAAATATACGACTAAATTATGCCGTAGAATTTAAAGTATTTATAATGCGTTTGCAATCCTATTTTTGTATTCGTAATAAAAATGAAATAAAATAGTTAATCGCATAGGTAACAGGTCAGATTATGATATACTCCTCGGGATTTTTTTTTCTCAGCGTGATTTAAATTTAAATTGTAACAGATTTGATTTTAGTACAATATTAAATGCATTTACGATACTTTTTTACAAACGTGTTGAAGTATATAAAGTATAAATTAAATTTTAATTATTTAAAAATAAAAAAATTATTCGGGATACTGTTGCGAGTAATAATCGATTGTCCATATACATGTACATGTACAAATATATTATGCACGCGTATATATATATATATATATATATATATACATAAATCCATACATAAATACATAAATTATACGCAATACAGTTTCGATAGAATGAGTAACACGCTAATATCTGTAGACTCTAAACTATTCGAAAATAATACTTAACGTTTCACCGGCTTAATGTTATGAATACTGCACAGTGTTATAAATTATAATAATAATATTATATTACATATAGTTTGGATTTATAAGATTCCATTCAAATTGTACGCAAAGTACTGCAAAAACACATTGGCAGTGTTAAATTATTATTTTACTCGTAAATTATACGAAGTGTACGCATTACAAAACGAACGACGCATAGAAATCAAATTGTGAATATAAGATGGATTGTAATTAATTAGATACATATTACACCAATAACATTAATATTATTAATAATTACTATTAATATTATAACAATAATAACATTAAAATATGTATCACGTAGATTTTATGGGTTATGAATAATAATAATAATAATAATTATTATTATTATATTATAGGTATGTGAAATTTTGAATAATAATTGAGTTTATAATATTGTTTTTAGGGAAAAATTGGATTGAGATAATATTTCCAATTGTAAACGATTTTTGTATCTTGTCTTGCATTTTAGCCGACAATGTTTCGAAATTTATATATTTCAATGATATCGGCAAAATACAAATATATTATGGCAACTGAAAACTAAAGTTATGCGTATGAAATCTAACGATCTCAAAACAGCGACGTGTTCTATTTCATTTCCGTAATAATATACATAACTATCGTGTGATGTAAATTGATAAAATTGGTATTAAATAGTTTTTGAGTTGTAAAGCGAAACTGTACAGTCGACTTTAGTTGTTATCGGAGTGTTCAAGACAAAAACAAAAAAAAAAAAAAAAATTTGAACTACGCGATGAGTAATTTATTTAAAAATTTTCTACCACAAGTGAAAATGGGTTCCTAAATGATAGTTCGAAAAAAAAACCGTAATATCAATGGTCACTTAATATATTTAACTTTTTATGTCTGAAGAAATTAAGTTCAGTAAATACAAAACTGAAATTTGATATTTTATATATATATATATACATTTATAAAACTCATGTTAAAATCAAATATTTTTATTGTTTTGTTGATTGTTAATTAATATATTATATATACATATATTGGAAATTTGTTAAAAATATTCCTGTTTAGAATATTATAAAAAAAGAATTTACTGTTACTGACTTATACATATTATGCCTTTTTTTTTTATAGTATATTATTGTTAGATTTTTGGAATAATATTTATTTACGATATTTTTAATTGTTGCGTTAGAAAAAAAAAAACGAATATAATTCGTGTATTATTGCCACTTGCGTGTGCCACATATACTTTTCAATTGTGGAATTTAAAATATACCAATTATTTAATACATTTAAACGGTAAAACTAATAATATTCTATTTGTCAAATTATAAAATTGATGTAATTACACAAAATATCGACCTGGAAAGGTAACTTTTGTAAAAAAAAAAAAAAAAAAAAACAATTAATAAATAAATAAAATTACATATAATTGTGTTTAGGTGTTTTCGATCAATATGCGAGACATTACGTGGTGTATCAGAATAATTATTATGGGCCGTAGTGAACGTTTATAATAATTGTTTACTATCATCGGCCCATACAGTCGGCCTCATTTACGTTCTGTTCCTGTTTTTAACCGCTGCGTGTCTGCGTGTTTTATTATTATAGACTTACGCGTCGAACGGGCTCCAGTCCAAAACGCAACTTGTTGCGACCGCCAGGGAAGTACACCGCTCACGGCGCGAATCACTGTCACGGAAGACGACAAGCAGCGCGTGCGCGGCATACGGTAACAGTGTAAAAAAAAACCACCACCACCACCACCACCACCCACCGAGAAAATATATCGTACCGATCGGTGCCACCCGAGTGTTCTGCGCGTGTATTCCTACATTATTATTATTATTATTATTATTCAGTCAATGTATTTGTAACTTATTTTCGGCCAGAGTATTTGTCGGCGAACTTCTTTCGACTTGTCACACTCTCGAAGCCTGACCTGAAATCGGCGACTGGGAGTCGCGGTCGTCTGCTCTTACCGTGGCCATTCGATAAAACGTGATTCCGAGCGGAGATTCGGTGCGATAATATTTATTTATATAATAATAATAATAATATAAATCGACTATGTTGTATAGTTGAGAGTGTTGGGCGGTGGACAAAAAAAAAAAAAAAAAATGATACGGAGAATGAGTGTAGCAGAGATGAGAATGCTTTGACGGATGAGTGGTGGGATGACAAGAGAAGATATGAAATTAAGAAATGAATCTGTGAGAGGAAGCATAGGAGTGGCGTCGATCGCGGAGAAGATGAGAGAGGGAGAATAGGCTTTTGATGGTTTGGTGACGTTATAAAGAGAGAAGATTCGGAAGCGGTAAGAATGATTATGGAAATAATCGTTGTAGGAAAAAGAGAAAGAGGAAGACCGAAAAAGTAGTGATTGAAAGCGATTGAGTGTGATATGAGGACGGAAGGTATGTGCGTGGAAAATGTGGGAGATCGGGTCAAGTGAAGGTTTAGGACAAAAGTATTTAAATTCTACTAATTCCGTTATTGTATTTATTTTGGTTATTTATTTTTATTTTATTATTATCCATTATACATGTCATATGAATAAATAAATAAAAGGACAAAATTAGCTGACCCCAAATAACTAGGATAGAGGCGAAGGAAGAGAAAAAAAAGAAGAAGAAGACGATATAATAATATAGTGTGTATAGGATACATAATTTACGATTAATCTTACATTGAGTCGTTATAATTCTGATTTCTCACAATAAATCGTGGAAAGAAGACATATTCAAAAACTGTTCTCATTACTATATTATACAAAATTATATATTTGCATATAATAATAATATATAATTTTGTACAAAATTACATATATGCAAAAAATCCATGAGTCTAAGATAATTAATTTTGAATAAACGTAATTTTCTACAAAATATGTAAAATACGCTTGTCAAAGAATTTGAAATGTTTATTAAGGAAAATTGTGACAAACAATTTTCAACATAATTGAAGTAACGTATATCTGACACTTTATTAACTTTTTAAGCATATAACCAAAAATCACGTTTTTTTTTTTTTAATTGAATTCCCCAAAACCTCTAATTTTTGTAAGTAGCCCAAAATTGAAAGGGATTTTTAAAAAAAAATTTTTTTAATGTGATATAATGTTACTTGTACGGTGAATATTTCAAGCTATTATATATATATATATATATATTATATGCATAATGATAGTCTACATAAATTATTTGAAATTCTTTCCTTGGGAGGTTCCCGATAAACTGTAATTTAATGAAATAATTTGTTGCACGCAATATCAATGTCTTCCACTCTCAGTAAACACACGCAATATAAAATTATTATTTATTGATATTATTATTACCATGGATATGTTTTAGAGCTGGGGGTAATTCGAAAATCAGCGTCATCAATTTCATCAGAACATTTTTTCGGAATTTTTTCACCAGACACCATTGAAAATGTATTTTTCAAAGACCAATGATACTCTCTTGAGATAACAACTGTGTGTTTTAAAAAAAAGGCATTAAAATTTTTCTTAAAAATTCAATCACATATCTATAATTCAATGTTTTACCATGCTGCAGAGAAATTACCATCTTTTTTTATGTTTGAAACGTGTGTAAATTATACGCTTTTAGAATTCATTTTAAAAACGAAATTCTTATTTGTTATGCATGCAAAAAGAATCTACCTGTGTCACAGCAGGAAATAAGTAAATGTTCGTGGTATAATAAAACAATTATATATATATATAATTAACGATAATTAAGGGGAAATTAAGTTTTAAATTCAATAACATTAAAACGCAAGTTTAACGAAAAAAAACCCTCTGAAAACTTTCATCTTCCAAAATGAAACCGTGCTCGATGTAGTTATTACGGATCTCCTGTAATATATAATATTAATTATACTGTATGATGTGCATGTTTTTTTTTTTATGCGACTTGAAAAATTTAAAATTAAAAAGTTTAATGTAAACACATTAGTATATTTATATTGTAAAATAATATGGTTATGATAAGATTTGATCATGAATAAAATAAAATCAAAATATCGTCGAATTATTTTTCACGTGGATAAATAAAGTCTTAATGATGAAGTTTCGTTTTGTTTTCACTGTAGCAAATAAATAATTGATTTCTAATTTGGGGAAGAAACACGGTTAATGTTTTTAAGTGATATCGGAAACTCGGTCAATTACTAGTTTGTTGGTTATTTAATGAGAATACGAGTTAAAATATTATGAATGCAATGAATTCAATTTAAAACGCGACGGGTTTTTTTATTTCATTTTTTTTTTCGTAATAATAAAGTTTAGTAATAATTTTTACAAATGTAAAAAAGAATGTTAAGGAAATAAAAAATATGTATTTTGTTAGTTACGAATAAATTGTTTAGTAAATAAATGAATACATATAAACAAAAACAATAATTTTACAATTTTGATTACGCGTTATAGCGTCCTATACATAGCACATAAGCATTGTGTTTGTATTTGTTATTTGTGTGTATGGTTGGTTTTTCGTGCTAATGCGTTTAACTCCAAGTTCCATTTACTTTTTTCAAATTATAATATTAAAATGAATAGAGAGTAATAAATCGTAAAGAATAATAAAATATTATTATGTTCTCTGAGCTATATATATATATATAGTTTCACAGTAAAATATTTTATTTTACCGGGGCGTATTAAAACGGGAAACCATCGTCGGGCAAACACTTGTTTCTATATTATTATGTGTAATATATTATATACAATATGATATGTATATACTATATACGAACAATACGAAAACGTTTTTTCCTCCCGGCCATAACAAAAATGCATAAACTTGCCAAAAACAAAAACCGTTTTCTTTTTGCCGCAAAACATTCGGTGAGAATTCGATTTCGACCTTCTCTCGTAATAATATATTGCGTACACCTTCGTATATGCTTGTCTCCACTATTTGTTTGTATATTAGATTGTTCGAATAACTTCTCGAATTCCTCAAAATCTGCAGAACGCGAGTAGAGTAGAACACCGGGCATATGTGTGTGTGTGTGTGTGTCTTCTGTCTTGTCCGCGTCAAGTAAAGGTATGTGGTGCGTGTACATATCGTGGTACATGTGTGTCACGTGTGTAAGTTAGGTTACTTCTCGTGTACGCGTGTCCGACGAATTTATTTTCTCTTTTAGAATTAGAAAATTTCCTACTAGAACGGATGTCGAGTTGCATTATACACCGACGTTGATGATCCAAACGGACGGCATGCGAATATACCTATCTGATGGTAGGACCGCGATGATACATTAATCTTGTGATCCTGGACGGGAAGTTCTTTTACACGTCAGATGGCCTTTACTCCACTCGAGACGATATGGCCGATGACAGGGAAATGGTCGCAGTCAATAACTGTATGACGTGCAATATTAATACTAATACATCGTATTATATCACGTATTTATTTTATACTCATGTGAATGTAAACACGGGGTCTAAATAAGTATAAGCCCACATGAATACCTATAACGTTATGTACGTTTGAAAGTTTATCCATCTGTTATCTACACAGAAATACACACATCCGTTGACCTAAAGTCGTTGTATATTTCGAACGAGTTCATAAAATATTATACTGCCAAGGTTTTTTCGTTTTTCAAACGTCTCACACGACTGACACAAGTGTATGATTTGCTTCTTCTTCTTCTTCTTCTTCTTCTTCTTATCATGTCCGGTGTTGTAGTATTTTAATTATTTTGTTTGAGTCAATAACTGTTGCGACTATTATACGATTTTCATTGGCAAATACCAAGTCATCAACTGTGCAATCTGATGGGGTTTGGATGTACCGTAGTATAAATATTCATTAGATTAATTCTCAACCTAGTCAAACGTTTCCGATATTTCTTGATATCTTTGTTTTACCATGTTAACTCTTATTTAGACTACTCTGCTTCTTAATTTATTTATTATGTTTTATCAGGTTTCATGTGTGTGAACGTCGACATCAACAGTATCGACGCGTTTGGTGTATTTTGATCGGTTCCATAAAAACTGTTAAATAACTATAATAATGACCGCTACGTTCGAGTCATATTAAACTGATAAAGAAATTATAATTTTTATTATTATTATTATTATTATATAAGAAAATCTTGAATAGTACCGAAAAGGGAATAAAATATATGACCTCCTTTGTGCGCCTTATGATGACACAAATTCTAGTCCGAGAGATCAAATGGATTCTATATAATAGAATTCAGCACATTTCTAAAAAAAAATTTTAGTACAGTACTATTTAATAGTGAGTCTATATGGATTTTCGGAGCTTTAATAATATGGCGGCAAGGTTTTAAAGAAACGCTTATCAATAAAATAAGATATATAGGGTTTGACAATATTATTGTATTATTTCAAAACACTTAATCACAAATTTGTTTAATTCAGATGTAAATTGTTATAAATACATAGTGACGAATCAAGAAATTCAAAAAGAGAAATTAACAAATGAATAGAATATAAATTGGCCGACTCTTAGAACGGTGACTATTATTATACAGTCGTCTGAAATCGATATAGCAGAAAGTGTGCTTCGGTTAACAACGCGTCCTTTTAAGAGTGCTCTTCCTTATATAATATATTTTTAATTCGTTTTTGTCTACAGGTATAAAAATAATAATAATAATTTGCAATAAAATATAAAATGACCCTTTGTCATATCATTAAACTTCTAAAATGTCATATTTTTAGGCATTAAACGTAATTTAAATATATATATATATAAACACACATTTACAAATTTCGGTGAATGTAATAGGTGTAAGCACTTTGATATGTATATGTATTTGGATTGTCTAAATGTAATAAACATTTTTTCATTGATTTTTCCTTCGAAAAATATTTAATGTTGTTTGTTTTATGTTGAAAGAGCACAAAAACAAATTAAACGTACCCAACTATTAAATACGATATGCGTTTAAATGAATAGGGAAATTCTATTCAATAATGTCGTTATTATTATTATTTTTTTTTTTTTTTGTTACAAATGTCACATAATATATACGGCACGCCTTTTATACTGAAAATAATATAAACAACATGGAATATAAACACAATTATAACGAAACCATAAATAATAACAACGGATTCGAGCGATTGGCTTATGGATATATACTATTTATGAGTATGTATGTATAATACGCAATTTAATATTAAAATTACGTTGAATATATAGATATAGAATTTCATGAACTTATATGAAAAATAAATAAAAACCAGTATCAGCTATTTATTTATAATAATATGTCAATATCGAATAGTTACAATATAGAGCTTCGTAGTTGTTTTTTTTTTTTTTTTAATACATCGTTATAATATTTTACGTTATACAATATGCGTGTTAAAATGCAAAAATTTAAATCCTTTAAAAATTCGCATTTATTAAAACAAATGATAGTTTTTTCTTGTTGTTGTTGTTAATATTATCTTCAGTATATAAACAGTCAAGAAATAATACCGGTTTTATTTGTTTTACAATAGAAAAATGTTTAAAATTCGTCAAAATTCTAACTGATATAATATCATCGTCACACGTGCAAGTGTATCTTAGAACATTAATGTTTGGATTTCGGCAATATACTACAATATATAGTAATCGCATTGCGCGTTATTAACGCGTATTATCAATCAAATGATATTTCTGAAAGTCAAACATAGGAAACGCTTTAAAAATATACCAAAATAAAATAAGTATAAAAAAAAAATACAGTGAAATTATTATGTAGTAAATATATATATAAGGGTAATATATAGATGGACGCCGGAAGGAATTCCAGTGGCCTGGTGCCAACATTTTTTCTTTACTTTTCGATCGTAACATTAATCTTTTGTTCTTTCCTTTACGTATCACTCACAGCGGACATTTATATTTATTATTTTTTTTTTTTATCATTTTTAAGTACATTAAATTTATTATTACTAAATACATTCATGGCTTTGACCAGACTCTTAACATTTAAAATCACGACGAACCCGCAAGAATCGATTATAATAAATTTAATTAGAAAAAATATTACTTTTAAAGACAGTGCCTACAACATATAAAAGTCCAGTGTTTTATTTATGTATATATATATATATGGGATATGTCTGCGCTGCTTAACGAGTAAATACGAGAGTCCATTGGTATTTATCGATTATTTAACCCACATGATCGCGTAAGATCCAACGAGCGAGATAAAACCAAGAACAAATCGAAAACGACTAATATTTGATGAATCGTCAAAATTAAAAACAAATTTTCATTGTTTTTTGTGATTTTTCAATTCGACCAACTGATCAGTTTATATTATATATATAACACAGTAGCAAATGTACTTGTGGAATGTAACAAAAAATAATCATGCTTGATACATACATATCAACAGTTGACAATAGCTAAATCGCTTAAATGAAGATTTATTCGTGTGTCCGCTTATTCGCCGTCTTGCGGTAAAATGAAATCATTTGGTAATCGATATATTCATTAAAGTTTTTCACAAGTCAAATATTAGGAGCGAAATCAATTCTTTATAATTTATTTATTATTTTTATGAGTATTTGTTACTGTAACTGACTCATGTATATTAAGGTAGGGTCATTTTATTTATGGTGTAATAAAGATTATTTAATTATGTTATTATCGTTCAAGTTCAATTTAAATGATCGTACACGTCAAATTAAAAAAATAATAACATTATAAATATAATTTTTTATAATTTGTAGTTTTGGAAAATAACACGTGTACAGAAAATCAATAAAAATTATTGTATGAATTCAATAATCAATAAGATATGAGTTCGTATCAAATAAAAAGGTTATACTAAATTCATTGATCATTTTTTTTTGTTAAAACCAGTGGATTTATGAAAATAATGAAAAAAAATTAAAGTCAAAATAAATCAATTTTCTATTTAGATGGACATCAGGTACACATGACATAAAAGGTTAAAAATAACCAAGCATTAACGAGGAATAAAAAAATTGTACTTATTTTAAATAAAATATCTGGCAATTATACATAATAAAAATTAAAGAACAGACATTTTAAGTGTTCCAACTTAATATTATTTTTATGATGTGTTTTAATATATATATATATATATATATACTTTAATGATGAAATAAAAATTAGATTTATATTGCTATAATAACATTAATATTCGGTCGTTTTAAATGTAAAACTGCAAAAAATAAAAAAAATCGCCTAATTTTGAAAATCAAAAATTGCTTAGCTCTAATCAGAAGGTAGATATTATATATACATATGCCTTAAATCGTATTTGATTACGGTTTGAGAAGAAAATTTCCACAGTAAAAGCTCGTAAACTCGCGAAACGAAGTATTCACACTTCGTACCACGAGTTTTCCGTGTTGAATCTTAAATCGATTCTTATTTGCTGAGTGTTTTTTCGATGGTTCTATATTGTATAGAATGTAACAATTATGATTAAAAGTGCACAAACAATAATAAATAGTGAGTACTCTTTTCAGTATTGTTTCAATAATAATAAATATTCATCTTCATTTATTTCTTTTTTCTTAATCTCTTCCATTTTCGAAAATGAGTAGTAGTCACTAGTCCAATGGACGTGCTAATACATTTAAACGCTTACACGAAACACATTTCGTTTGCAATTGTTTTTATTTTAGTTTTCCACTGAAACAAAAAATATCAACCCGACCAGAGTATTCTATGTGTGTCTATGTGAAGTGCATTAGATCACCTGCCTCACACCCTAAAAACCACTTGCTTTTTCACCTTTTATCAAAAACATAATTCAACTTATGCTACAAATAATGAAAAAATAAAATATACACATAATATCGAGTAGGTATTCTATTTTTTATAATACATTTATTATAAAAACGTAACGAAAGCTATCACCACACACCTAAATAACCACTTGAACACACACACACACATCATGCAACTTGTACAATGTAAATTATTCTTATATACTTATTCGGTTTTGTTTTTGGGAAATTCTCGATGTTTTCCAAATAAATCTCAGAATTATAATTATCAGACTATATAACCGTAAGTTACAACAAAATAATACATAATAACTATGACATTTTATTGATTGTTTTTTTAAGTACAACGTTTAAGGTATAAAGTTGCATTAAATTTTTATAATACTAAAAAATATTCTGAAAAATTAGGAGTACCTCTCCTACTATTCCAAATGTAATGGAAACTCAAAAACATGAAGCTCATTAAAATATTCGTAATAATGATTGTTACTTTTACTACGAAATCACTATTCTCTCTTCGTGTTTAAACAAATTACTAGCACTTTAAATGAGAGGTTTTTGTTTCAAATTCAAATACCGCAATTTCTATCTCTTATTTATTGCCTTCAAAAGTATGTAGTTTTGAATTTGATTGTGTCAAACTTGCTTATACTTTCTACAACCATGATTTAAAATAAATTTCATGTCGCATTTTTATAGTTGAAAAAACTCTGCTAATGACAATCGTTTAATAATATTTATAATTATTATGAAATCGAATATTTCAATTTTTTTCATTTATTCTTAAAATGCATTACCACATTGGTGTATCAAAAACAAAACGTGGAATATTTATTTATTTTTTAATGATAACCCTTGGTTTAATCCCATTATTAAAATTAAATTCTCCTCCCATAATACATGGCTATACATCATTGAACCCAATAAAATAGCGACTTCAATTCGTGTACAGATAATTCATATATAATTATAATTATTTGTGTATTTTAAGACTAATAGCCATACGTGATGTAACAGTTATATGTTATTTCACTGTTGTCCATCGTTATGACTTATTATAATCAATAATATTGCAGAAACCCAACGCGTAGTTTTCACGATCACAAATGATATATCATATTATACAATAAAAATATAATAAATAATCGTTATCTACGCGGATTATATATTATAAATTCCAGTTATTTAGTCGTATTGAGTACGTTTTTGACATTACAGTGTATATATGAGTGTAATACCGGTGCATATCAATAATAATAATAATAATAATAAAAAAACAAAATAGTAAAATTTATATTAGCACACCGAATAACGTTTCGGTTAAGTCGAGGATACAAAACTGGATAGGGAGCAGATCAAAATTATATTATTCGAATTAATAGACAGTGTAACGGGGCTGTGGAAAAATAATTGCGAGTAACAAACAAATTTCAACAATACAATAAAGTGTTTTGGAATTTCGAAATTTCCGTAATAAAACCATACCAACTACGAGCTGTTTTACTGGATTTATCAATTTTGACAAATTCATTTAATAAATATTATCAATTTATCACTAACACGTTTATTACACTATACCCGTTCACACCATATAATATAAACACATCACGTTGATGCATGTACGTTTATTACGTTTAATATCAATAATATCGAACAAATTTCCATTTTCATCATATATAATATACACTATACCAGTATTTGACTTTGTGAGATAATTTCTCCATGGATCCGACGACAAATAACGAACGTAAATATTAACATAGATGAATATTGATGTGTATCGACGGCTCAGAAAACCGCGGCACGGAAGGAAATTTTCCGATAGACCCATTCATTACATCGCCTATCATATGTATATAACAAATAGCAAAATAGACGATAGTTTGTTTGTTTTTCTTGTGTTTGTCGAAAACTACGGAATCCGACATCGATTGGATTTTCGCTGTAGCGTAGGCGATTTATTCCCGTGTATATTTTAGCACTTGATATCAAATTAATACGGGTTAGAAGTCAAAACGTTGTGGACAATAATCGAAAAGTAGCTGAGGCTCGTTCGAATAAAATTTAAAAACCCTAACGTGATTCATATCTCATAGGGATCAAATCACTGTTGTGGTCTCGAGGAAACTTCAATGAAACCACCTTTTTTCGTTTTTTTTTTTAATTTTCTAGTATTTCTAGACGGCTTTCGAAATATATTCGTTTAGCATTATACAAAAAAAATGAAAAAAAAAATGGATAACACATAAAATTATTAAATAATAAAATAATTTGGACACTCAACAACGAACACATTACCCTTTACTTTTCCGTCAGTGTCAAGCGAATTTAATTTCAATAACAATTAACCGTATTATATGTTACGAATAATTTTTAAAGTTTTCCCAGTAGTTGCATTGGCCGAAAAATCGAAAAAAAAAACCCCCCGTGCGTCTTTTCTTCTAGGCCAACACGAATACAACGTTAAAGGACGAATTCGCGCCATTTTCTGTTATCGATCTGATTTTCTGTAATCGCTTTGAAATATTCCGCGTTTTTGAATTTCTCCGAACATATTTCCAGAAATGTTATTGAAATATATGTATATCGGGTGGAAGAAAAAAGAATTCGCCGATGATAAAAAGAAATTCCTACCCGCCGGCACACTATGTATATACTCGTATATTTTTTTTTTATGTATATAAAATAACAGCGCACTGGCGCGAACACCTCCGTTGTCACCGACACGTCGTAATATGATTTTCGTTTCCTTTTTTTATTATTATTATTATTATTGAACGCCCCCGAAATTCTATATAACATTATATAGTGCATTTCATATCGTATGTGTAATGTACGCGTATACGCTGTCGTTCGTTCGAAATCAAAAAAAAAAATAAAAAAGAAAAAAAAATACGTATACGCGTCAGTGACGTTACGAAAAAGAAAAACATCACTAAAACAATAAACGCGTACCTGTATTATAAAAAATATAATCTATTACATTGTTTTGACGTTGAGCATGAGACTCGATTATCGGTTAATACGGTCACGATTCGAGTTTTACCGCCACTGCTATCAATCAACTGTGCGCGTGTAATTATTATTATTATTACATATTATTATTATTATTATTATTATTATTATTATTATTATTATTACATATTATTATTATTGTTGTTGTTGTTGTTGTTACTGACTGCGCTAGATTTAAGAATATTGATAGACACTGTGATGGGATCGACGGCCCTTTATAAAAAATAAAAAAAAAAAGAAATAATTCAGACGAATCAAAATCAAAACGGATAATAGGAGATACATCCTCTCAACATAAATTTATAAATTCGGAACATAAAATCTTAAGCAAACAAAATGTAAATACCGTCTCTGTAGATTATTTTACGTAAAACTTGTGCATTTCCTGCAGTAACCTGTAAGTGGACAAAGTGGTTTTTTTTCCACGACGTATCCCCCCCAGTAATAACGTGTTTCGTGTTATTTAAATACGAATTATAAAATTGCAGCTTCGTGAGAAAATTATATCAATTTTTAAATATAAGTCTACGTATTATGTGTTGCACAACGCACTTTTTTTTACTCGACATTTAAAGAAATAATTTCAGTTTAAAATCTTCCTATGTGAAAAAACATGTTTTCCCCAACGTTCGTTAATCGGAATTCAACTGCGTAAAACAGTTTACAATTTATATATTGATAAAAATATGTTTCTACTGAAAGGCCGGTGGTGAAATTGCGTTTAACGAAAATACAATTGCTTACGCTTTACATCAACACCATCGAGTTATTTGTTATCGGTTCAGTGAGCAAGACATCGGTAACGAGTCGTCGTTATGCGCATTAAACGCGTTGAAAAATATAATTGTTGTTGTTCATTGTTGCTGTGAGATCAAAGAGACCGCACAGGAGCCTCAGAGGTAGTAAATCTTTAAGCCCGGGGTACACTTTGGAGAAGAGATTTACTTTTATGCTTTTTTTTTATCAAAAAAAATTTAATTTAATATAAATCTGTTTGTGTTATTTATCTATTAATTATTGTCGGCTTATTATCCAATAGCATTTACTACGTCGTACTGTAATCTGTATAATCACAATCGTGTGGTTTTTGCTCAAAACGCCGTATGAAATAAATAATATCTTATTGAAAATAATATTAATAATAATAATAAAAAAATTATAATCCTTCGCAGTATTTTTTCAAACACACACCCTCACCGTATTCGAAATTCACATTTTAACAATATTTAAGCGACTAAATAATTTGAAATAAAATCTATTTTTAAAATTGTATACTTTCATTTTATAATAATAACAAAAAAAAGAAAAAGAAAATTCCGCTCTTTTATGATTTGCACCTTAAGCTCCGGCTTATGTAACCATGAGTAAGCCGGTGTGGTTGTGATTGTTAGCGCGTTCGCGATAAAGTGCGATTTCTTTGCCCCGAAATCGAATTTTTTTTTTCAAAAAATTAGTATACCTTATAAGCGTGTTACAAAAATCGTTAGATAAAAGACAACGTTTATTAAATTCAGAATTTTCCAAAGTTTTATACAATAAGATTGTGCCTATGTTGGCGAAAATAATATTGAAACCTCGCTTGATATGTTTTGCTTTAACGGAATATAATACATTTTTCAATTGGACTATCAAATTTACTGTAAGAATAATAAAAGCTATAGTCAGTTCAAAGAGAAAAACCACGTATTTTTCGAAAAAGAGGAATAAGAAAAAAAAATGATATTTCTATATCATATTTGAGAATCGGATCATGGTCAAGAGTTTATACATTATATCACCAGTCACCATGTATTGTATGTGTGTCCATATGATACTCATATAACAATTATTTTGAATCATAAATCATAATATTCTGGTAGGCCAATGGACGCGTCGACGAACGTAAGGCCGTGATTTCAATGCTCTAAAAAATCTCAAAGTATGCGAAAAGTATTTAAAACGTCAAAAAATTTATTCATTGTAGCTTCGAAATTGGAAAAAAATTTAAAATCGATACTAGAGTAGTGAACTTTTTTGTTTATTTTTTCCTTTAATAGTACGTTGTTGCATGTTTAAAAAAACTTTTAAAAATCTTCTGTACCGAATTCGTTAACACGTTTCGTTAATCGATTTCGACGTTTTTACTTTTGACATATTGAACTAAATCATACAGAGATACAGAAGCACAACGAACGCTGCCAAGGGCTACGGCGATGAACGTACCAATCAGTTACCGATTCAGTAATAATTATCCAAGCTATGATAAATGTGTTATCGACGATAATTTGTCGTGTCGCATAATTTATTATTCGTACCGTCAGCAGTTTGTCGAAAGTCTCTTGTTAATCGCAACAATTTCCGTTTATTTTATGAACAAATCGTGAAAAACGCATTAAAAACTTAAGAAAATGTATTAAAATCGTCAAAGAATGCGTTTAAGGTTAATTTTGTAAAAAAAAAAATATATAAAAAAAAAATAAATATTACTTTAAAATAATAAGTATCGCCCAAAACACATTTTATGCTTACGGACCAAAAAACGCCAAAAAAAAAATGCCTCTGCATCTTTTTGATCCCAGCCCTAGTAACAAACAAAGAAAGCGTTTCTACGCTGCACTACTAGAATAATTACTTCAGAACCGGAGTACATCGCGGAGTCAGTAAGACGAAAATAAATCATGAACGATGGGTGGGAGAGGAGAAGTAACGAATCAAATATTGAAAAACCGTCATGGCCCCACACAGACACACAGACACGCATTGAAAATTCCTAAATACGGCTCTGACGTCGTATTTAGGATAGATTGGGATTAGGAAAAAGTGTACTACGTGGAGGGCGCCCGGTCCAGTTTTAAGCCGCACGCGCGCACGCATTAGTACATTTGTACCCGAGAGGAGTAGAAACTATAAACCGCCGTTGGCTGCGGAGCACCGTTATGGAATAGCGGCGGTGGTACAGCGAATAACCGTCGCGGCGAAGAAGGGCCGGGAGGGGAGTTTATGTTTAAACGCGGAGAGAGAGAGAGAGAGAGAGAGAGAGAGAGAGGAGAGCTTTTCGCGGGAAAATCGATGTCACTGGGACTTCCAGCACGGGCCGAGCTTCGCGCGCGCACTCTTTCTTTTTCCCACTTTCTACGACCGCGGCGGCATTTTTAAACTACCGGTTGATCATTGTTGCAGCGCCGTCCCGGCACTACATCCGGTATAGTTTTATTAACAGTTTTACACTACGACCCTCGGCACTCGGCTACGCGTTCTCGGTATTGAATTCCGGAATTTTTTCTACGGAGAAATGGAGGGTAGAGCTCCCTTTTTTTTTTTTTTTGGTCCTTTTTCAGTGTTATTAACATTAAACTACCCGCCGAGTTCAACGCATACTGGATGCGATCCCTTATACGGTCAACTCACGTTGAATGGGATAATATAGAGTTGTAATTTTTTTCTTTTTCCTTTCTAATAAACGTGACGTATCGTAAGTGTAACGTTTTTTAATGCCAATATATATGCATATGTATATTAATGTGAGAACGAAATTTTTTTGTTAGACAGTGTCGTTAATTAATCGATTTAAATATATTACAACGAAACTGGCTTTAGCTTTCTGGAACGTAATCCTAAAACCCCGAAAGCGTTGCTGACGAAATGATTTACGGAGTGTGCATAATTATAATATCCTTAGGATAACTGAACACCACCGCGGGGTAAGGATTGGAAATTGCCGGTAAAATCTTTCGGGGTACAGGCATAAAAAAAATAAATAATAACACCCTTGTAAAACCAATACGTTCGTTGCGCCGCTCGGAGTCCAAAACGAATATTCCGTTAAAAACACGTTTGATGTGATTTATTTATTTATTTTTTTTTTTTTAATGGATAAAACGGACGGAATCGTGTGATACGCCCGAGTTGTTCGAAGATAACGAAATCGTAACGAGTGTTAAATATGTATTTATATTCGCGTTGTATTCAACAGTGAGGGGAAGGACGAATGAAATTCCAGGGGGGAGGGCGAGTATCCCCCTTGAATTCAACCTAACCTACTCGTGGTCTCCGCGAAATCCATTACCACGTTTTAAGGGCTCGCGCGTAATATATAATAATAAACATACGTTATGCGCACCCACACACACACATACAATATAACGTGTTGTACGCGATACGCCCCCGCCCGTTGTAGGTGTCCGTTACGCTGTTATACAATAATAACGCCGACGGTAAAACGTTGCTGCACCGCAAACCGCCGGAGCGGCCATGAATTATCGCGACGCAGGGACGACGACGCAGGGACGACGACGGCAACGGGGCCACGGGGTTTCGATCCCGGACGCGGACGGAGAAACTGCAAACGGAACGGTCTTTTTGTACGCCCGTCAGATGATCTCCTCAAATTATATCGGAAAGGAGAGCGCGTGCGACGCATCCAGCGCGGAACGTACGTATTGTCGGTACGTACGACGCGGAACGAAGCGTGCAGGATTCGGTCGACGGTGCAGGGCAGCAGTTGCGGCGGTGACGGTCAGTCGTGAATCCAAGAGGGGAGAGGGAAGGGGCCAAGGGGCGATCGTTCCGTCCGTAGACTCTGCTGCAGGTTACATTTTTTTATTAATAGTATCGTTTTATAACTCTCTCATCTATGCTACTATAAAAGGACAGTTCGAATTTTGTATATTGATCAAATCAAATTTATCTTTGTGATGAGCCGTACCAGTGATTACACATTCACTTGTACTTCTGCCCACGAATTGATGAATTGCATAACTAGTGAAAAAACTTTGATAACTCGTAAGTCGCCGACTCGAGTCGTAACAGCCATGCAATCTTGCCGTATGAAAACAAAAAGACTCGTAATGAATGTAAAAACTGAAAATACCTATTTCCAAACAGTATCGATTTAAACCGGTAAAATATGGCAAAAATTAGGAATCGGTATTGCAGTAACGTTTTCACCAAGATGCTTCCTCTCGTCCGTAAATAAGTTCTGGATCCACGATTGGGCGGCGCGAGAGAGAAACAAGCCGCGGCGGTAAATCTCAAGTGAATCAATTTTGGAGATAACGAATTCTGTTGGTCACTATTAATTTAAAAGCGATGCGATAAATCGTTTTAAAATTCCAAAACTCTAGCATGTATCATAATTTTGAAAAAATGTATTCTTTTACATAAAAAATAGAATGCGCTATGTCGAAAAACTTGAAATGTTTATAAAAGAAAATTGTAATAAACGACTTCCAAGATTTTTTCTTATTAAATATAGTCTGATATCATATTAGGTTTCTAAGCCTTGCAATCAAAAATTACGCATCTTTTATGAATTAAATATGTACTTCAAAATCCATAATAATTATAGATTTTGAACTACCTATTTACTAGAAATTATTGCTATAAACAGCCTGAAATTGAATGACAGTTTTTTCCCCCTAATGTAATATAAAGTTACGCATTTTATGAATATATCAAGTTTCCATAATCTTAAGCTTTAAAATTACAAAGAAATAACAATAATCTATTTTATCGTTTTCTCAGTAGTTTCTAAGATTTTTTTTTTCTTACAGGGTTTTGAAAAAATCGAAAATGACCTCTAAAGTACCAACTTTAGATACAGTTTGCTGCGGGAAACATATTACGATTGTGAAGATCGCCGAGCACTCCTTTTGGTTCAATTATTGGGTACAGACATAAGAAAAACACACACACACATATCATTGTAAAACCAATAAATTTATACACTCCTCGCTCCGCTCAGAATCTAAAACACTAGTGACAATAATCCGTTTAAAATGAAATTTTCGTAATAATATAATTATCGAAAATTCATCACGTGCTTTACACCCAGATTAGGTGGATCGGAACGGAAATTTGTCGCGTAATGGTTGTGACATCACTGTGCACAACGTTCGGTGGTAAATGCAAATATTAATATTTTATTTTATGAAATCGGAAGTCGGTCTGTTCGTTTATTATACAAATTCAAGCGCCTCTACACATAAAGCCATCAAATTTCACAACGAGTATTGACGTGACGGGAATAGATCGTGTTCCAATCGCCTTAGGACCAATGACATTGTTGACATTTGTTTAGAAAGCCCCAGAATTCAAACAATCAGCACGAAAAGTGAAGAGGGTAAACTGGTGAAATTCAAAAAACAAACAGCGAATGTGATATTTTCCACTGAAGCCGGACGGAGAGTATTGGCAGGAAATAATGAGACATCAAAACGGGCTCGATAAATACTGCTAATTGATCGAAAGCCTCCGCGTCCAGTGAATTAGTAATAAAAAAATGTTTTCGACGAAAGAAGAAAAATGTAATTTAACACTTAAGAATATTAAAAGTATTAAAATAAATAAACGTTCTTCATTACTCTGTTACATCTATAATTTGACGACATAAGATGAGAATTAAATATTGAATAATAATTTTCGTCTTATTTGTCTGCAAATAATAAAGCAGATAACAAACATTTTCTAAAAGAATATAAGGGCATACAATTCCAGCATTCAAAATGACATTCAAACGTCATATTGTAGTAAGAAGAATAGTTTCGTATCTATGTTTAAGGTGTCAAGTCAAATTCGCCGTAAATGTTGAATCAATACAATAGAAATAAAAATAAATTACTAAAAACAACAAATATAAAATAATAGAAAAGACGAGTGAAAAAAAAATAGCAAGAAAAAAAAGACTATATAATAATTACACGTAAAAAATAAATTTGTGTATGTATAAGAGAAATACAACAACAGAAAAGAGAAATAAAAATAAAATGAAATTTCATAGAAAAAATTATGTATATTATAACAAAAAAAAAATATATATATATATATAGTTTAAAATAATAAAAAACAGCTAAGAAATTGGGTAAATAATGCACTAAATTGTTAAAAAAAAACTACGACATGTTATTAATACGAGTATTATTTAACATACATGGATGTAGAGTATTATTTTTAAATCGGTTTATTTAAAATATTTTCAAATTTATTGCTCATTGTTTAATTTCTTTACATTCACATAAATGTAAAATTGTGGTACTAAATATTGTATAAATTACTCAATTGGAATTTAAAAAAATTAATTAAAATGACCTCCTAAATCCGAGTGAGACCAACGAATAGAGGATAAAATTATATTCAAGCAATAGCCCATTATCAAAATAGAAATATTCGTTTTTATTCGATAATACATTTGGTTTTGTTTAAATTTATACTATTCGTTATTAATAATTATTATCTAAAATGTTATATGAAAATACTTAAAAATTGCAAAGAAGGGAGTATTGAAATTTTTACAATTGCTAAAAGGACCTTCTTATTCCGACGAATTGAAATATTTAAAACCAATGTATATTTTAATAAAAACTGTATTTAAATGCGAGGAAAGACATTAAATTCCCATAATACGCGTTTTTAAATGTGTATTTATTTATATTTCCAGGAGTGAGTTCCATCAATAGACGGTTTTCTCCGCCGTGCGTTGTTCAGTGTCTTATAAACTCCTATCGCGTGCACTTACAACGATAAATCGTATACTTTCTAATAAATTAAATACAATGTATAGTCAAACATCTTTTACGGAAAGATTCGAGTGCACGTTGATTACTTATTCAAAATTAGGTAATTATTTTTAACAAGTCTGTACGACGCACCCCAACACACGACGTTATTCGTGATGCGTTTTTAGAAATATAAAAACAAATGCGATTATTTTAGTTGCTTTTTATTAAGCGAGTTTTTATTACGGGCGAAGAATAAATGAAACGTTTTCAGAGCTTACTTTTCTCTGTTCCCGCTCACGACTACTATAATTTCTGAACGCCAAACTGAAAAATGTATGGACCCCGCTTGCGTTTGTTCCTACCGGCCGATTTCTTTTTATTAACACCGTCACTGCATTGCAATGATCGAATCGCACACCGTTCATAGTGCACGAAACCGTCGGAAACGGCAACTTTATACATAAAAAAAAAAATAATACCAACGTCTGTTTCGATACGTAATGCGCTTATTCACGGGCGTGTGAAATATTAACAAATTGGTCGTCTCGTAGAATATAAAAACTATCCCGAATCTAAATACACGTTTGCACAGACGGTATGGTTTTCCGTCACGTACGAGAAAACGTAGTCGCCGGTGTAATTTAAAAAATGTTTTTTTACTGAGATCAATGGACACGTCAGGCTCGTTATTGTAAAGTACGAGCGGAAAAACAAATTTAAAAAAGTAATAACGTTTGCTTTTAGCACGAAGCGTCGTAAATAATCGTATATTAACTGTTGCTGAACATGCTGGGCGAGTAGAAAAAACTGTAGATGATTAAACAACGAGAACAAAGTAGTTGGAGACGGTGACGAGGACATTTGAAAAATCAATTTAACGTACAAAAATTTAACGAAATTCACTTTTAAACGCAATACGAATTTCGGAATTTCAACGTCGTAAAACTCCGCCAGCTTAACGTACAGGAATTCTTAAATCGGGCGAAGATTGATAATAATACTGTCTACGACGAACGATGTATTTGATGGAAAGGGCAGGTCCAAACGAAATGAAAGTTGCATTGACTAACCTATTATGCCATATTGTTCGTAGCGCGTTTTCATAATCATCATCCTCTTATGCTTTCAAATTATACGTGAAAATTTTTACTACAGTAAAATATTACTATTATCACTGTATTCTCGCGTAATTATTATTATTATTATTATTATTATTATTATTATTATTATTATTATTATAGATGTTGTGTAATTGAACATTCAAATGTTTTCTATACAATTCAGAACTCAACTCTTAACACTTACAAACGCGTGTGTACAGTCCAAAATGTTCCCCCGCAACAGCTTTCGGTAAAATACGTATTATTACAATTTTAACATAATATAATTAATAATTATATATATATAATCGTTTCACATAAAAATAATGTAATTGAAAAACATTAAACGACTGGGCTGTGGGACAAACCTATATAACAATAATAATAATAATAATAATAATAATAATAATAATAATAATAATAATAATAATAATAATAATAATAATAATAATAATAATAACAATAATAATAATAATATTGACACGTTCGCGTCTTAAAATATTACCGAGAATACATCGTTCACGATGACTACGTGATATATTGACACAGTGCAGACTACGCATGAGTGATTAAGTATTCAGGGATTTTTGAACGTTTTACAGTATCAATGATGATTGTTACGAGAACTCGTTTTATCATATTGCTCTGATTGCGTACAGTTACATTGAAAAAACGAAAAGTACCGGAACAATAATATTGTGCACAATGTTTTTCGCGAAGTTGATATACATAAACAGCTGTTAAATTATAACAATTCAGTGACGGCCTGAGCAAAATGACAATAAAAACGAATTACAACTCAGTGTCTTATCGTATTTTTTAATTTTAATATTTAGTATTCACGTCAAGTCGACACAAAACTATGTATAACACATGTATTTATTCTTAAATACATAATAATATCTTTTTAATTTAACTTAGAATGACAGATACCTTATGATTATGATTTAAAGACCTCTATTGCATACGATGAGATTTAAAACAATAATAAATTAGGTAAAGATAGATTTTACGTATTAATTATTTGTACCAATTTAATTGTACGCGAAAACGTTAAAGAATAACAACAAACCCTACATCCTCGCGTTAAAACAATTCATTTCAAATTGACTTGTAAATGCCCTTACATCGACTAAATAACATCTTGAATAAACATATATGTTTTTAACAAGAACGACGTGTGAAAATAAAATTCCCAATGTATACGTTTTCATATCATACAAATAACTAAGGCACAGAACACTTGCACTTTAGCTGTAAAAAATCGCTAAATACTAATACACTTAAAATCAATTAAAACACTTTCTTTTTTTTTTTTTTGATTCCTTAATAAAATATTGTCTATGAATTGACACAGATACGAATTAAATAAAAACTTTAATCGTGACTTATTACAACATTTTATGTGAAAAAAATCGATTCGGTTTTTCCTTCGTTATTCGACAAAACAAAAAGCATTAACAGAAAATATATATATATATATATATAATTATAAATTTATTAAAATTTTTGAAAATTTGATAACAAGTTAAAAATAAAAGAGAAATGATAAAAGCGCGAAAAAGTTTTTTTTTTAAAAAAAAAAAAAGGAGAAACGTGTTCATTAGAAAATGACCTTATAATTCGCATTTATATGAGCGAAATAGAATATTAAATTTCTATCTCTGTCTAAAACGTATTTGTTTCGTACTCGCGGCTATTTCAGTGAAAAAGGAATATATGCAAATATTAGAAATATATAAAAGAAATGCACAACCGCTAAAAGTCCCCTGCCCTATATTAAAAATATTCGGAACGAGACAACAACGATAACAGTAAAAAGCGGAAGAGTAAATGATAAAATATAATTATCGAACGTAATACGTGAGAAAAAACACACGACGTTGTGTCTGGTTTTCTTCACAAGACTCCACTATAGTGATATACGGAATACATTTCTTGAGCGTTACAATTTCCCTGTAATCGACGACATATTTTTTATTCGAAATTGTTCAATAACGGAAAGCTAAGCATCAAATTTATAACACATTATATACCTGTATTTATGTATGTAATCCAAAACCGATCGCTTTGTCGCTGTCAATACATAATATTGTGTTCGTTGACGATAAATGAAACGACACGTAATGTTGCGCCAAAAAAAAACGGTTCTTCGTATTGCTTAATAAACTGAAAAAAATCTATGTGTTCTGTTACCTGTCATATGTACAAAATGCATTGACTGATTACATGTTAAGATGTTTTTCATTATTTCACCTCCACACTGGAAAACTTCTTTTTTTTTTTTTAATTATTTTATTCCATACAAAAAACAGAAGCATGTAAAATATTCAAAATTTGTATTGATTGCCATGTTATCGAAAAAATTATTAAGAAATAGGTTAAATTTTATATAATCTAACCTAATATATATATTAGGACGTATCTCCGTATTATAAAAAAAAACATTTATATTACGTTGGTCTATCATAATACGCCAAACATCAAACAAATTATTATACAGATTCTATCAAATCTGCTAAATATTATTGCAAATTTTCAATTGTATTACCACGTTTTTACATCAGAAAATCGTATACTTATTAAATTGTATAAAAAAAAAACTATTCCGATTTTATATAATTGTTTTTTTCATAAATTAATATAATATATTACTTTGTAATATTTTCATGAACTTACTGATTCGTTATCAAATAGAATTTACAGCTCATAAAATATTTTAATTTTCAAACAAACTCTTTGAAACTAAAAAAAAAGAAAACCGCGTATGAAACATAAATTGCGTCTTGGAACAATTTTTAGAAGATAAAACTTTATATACACACTCATAAACAAATATTATGCTGTAATAACTTTTGGTCACATTTTCAAACAGTTAAAGAATCTTTTTCGTGACAATACTACTATCCATAACACACGAGAGTAACGCACACTTTGAAGTATATTTTACAAAATTAATAATAGATTTGAATAAAAGTTAATCGTTGTATATGAAAAAATATATTGTCTACATTCTCAAATAAGTGTATGATTAATTTACTTCTCAACAAATAAAAACCGCGTTACAAAATAATATTATAATTTATAACACACACTATCAGAGATGTTTATACTTACGTTAAATATGTTTTTAATCATCAGCACACTTGAAGCAACATTCGATTCCTACTACTTGTCGATTTAAATCCGGTGACGAAAACGTATATATTTATATATAATATATAACGTTATATCTGCGCTCGTGGATTTTCATTTATACATTTTATATAAATCTATGCATTTTTATCGCTGTGAGGCAAATGAGATATAAATTCGGTAAACATAAAATATAACGGGGCGGGAAAGCTGGTGATTAAAGATAGTTGGTCGCCACTAAAACGATAATATAGCGGTCGTTTGAAATCGTATATTTAATAGTTTAATCACTGTACATATACACCTACTGTATATCCTTTAAAATAATGACTGAAAAACCATAGGTGGAACCAGGAGGCGTGCAGGATATTCGATGGTACACCCTGAACGCAGACAATTTTAAAATAACCGCGTCTATGTTCACAAATAATAAACACAGCACTATAATGATATTATGATATTTACAAGGAAAAACTGCAAAAGTCTTATGTAATCTGTATATTTACGCACTTTAAATAGGGGACAATTTATATACGATGTGTAATAATATTATTATCAATAAAATACGAAATATCATGTTCGTAAAATGTTAGAATCGACGGTATTGTTTTCGTCAACATTCGTATCTCGACGCTCTACTAAAATCCTCGACGACGTTTCTACACCACATCAAATAATCAAAGCCATATAAGGTCGAGAACGAACGTCTTATTATATTTTGAGCAATATAATATAATTGTATATAAATGAGAAAGTGAAAAACTATTATTTATTTAAAGTTATTGCAGGTTTTTTTTTTGAAAAAAAAAAATATTATGTTGTTATTGTACTATTAAAATAAAATATGTAATAAATTTAAACGAATTCGATATTTTTCAATATTCATCCAATCAATTGTGTATTGGTAAATAAATTAAATAAATTCAAGGGCATAAAGTACATTTCTAAATATTAGAAATAGACGAGATAAAATGAGATACCCGAAATATTCTAACACGGTAACTTATTTTGTATACGGTAACTTATTTTGTATATCACTTTATACTCTCTCAATCTTTGATGTTGAAAAATACTTTTTAAGTAATATTTAACACGAATGAATCGTTAAATAATAATAATAATATACATAAAATTGCATAATTTATTGAACAATCGACATTTCCAACTGCCTTTATACCAAACTGATAGTATTTCAAATTTGTATATTCTTATAATTCAATTATAGCCAACTGTTAAATTATTAAATTTCTTTGAAATTTCGATGAATTTTCGCCTGGTAAAACACTCCAAATTATAATGATACATAAACCATCATTACCAACACGATGTCGACTCTACCATCTACGAACGGATTCACAACGACCCCATAAAACTCTTTATCGAGGTGATTGCTAAAAATCTTGTCATAAAATAAAACCCGAGATACGCTTTATGAAACCTGCAGCCATAAAAAAAGTAATTTTAAGTGTATATAGTGGAATATGGACGGATAAAATAGTGGTCAGAAAAATTACTATTTAAACGACTTTGGAAGGACTAGCAACAGCACATTAAAACAGTTGAATCTAATTGGACTACAATTTTAAAAGAAACAGCGACACTATTAGTAATAGGCTTCTCTACGTTTGTTCAAAATGTACAGCGGAAACTTTAAGCCCAGCAACTTTAAAATACCACACGATTTAAATACAGAATCAGGACCAATCCCGAGATACAACAACCAAATTGTAATTGCCTTAAAAAAGAAAAATTGTACAACAAAACCTAATGTGCTTGAAAGAAGTATAAATATTAGTGATAATGCGTCTGGCAAAAATCGACGACCGCCGAATCGAAAATCGCTGTAACTGCTGTAAATAATTATTATCGTTTTAATGAGAAATATATATATATATATTTTTTATATAACAATATAATACTGGACGCGTTTCAGACACATTACCGTGACGTTAATCAAGCGCCGTCATATGGCTTTTCGAATATTGTCAAAAATTACAATATTGTTCGACCCGTCATCATCGTAATAGTACATATTTTATTGTATTTAAATTTATACGCTGGAGGAAAAAGCGGAATACTTTTTTTTTCTCGCAAACATCGTAGCAAACGGTTTTTTTTTTTTTGTATACGTAATTATTTTCGTAGGACCGTAAAATGTTTCCATACGTATTGCGCACATTACTTTTATTTTCAATATTTATCGCTTCGCGTTTGACAATGACAGTAGTAAAAACAAAAATCGTCACGTCTACAATCAAACTTTACGAGCTCTAGTAGAATACAGTTAATAAAAACTCACTGGGAATTTAATATATCGAAATCCAAATACTTCTAGTCGGTACATATGAAGGGCTACGGGGAAAAACGATAATTGTCAATGTTCCTAAAATATTCGGTATTACAATTTTATAGTTTCAGAACTCAAAGAAAACCAACAAATAAAGTACAAGATAATTCGAAAGAACATAATTTAGTTATATTAATAATTTTCGACAAAACGAACAAGAAAATTCAATTTACTTTTAAATTTAAGAAAAGAAAATTACAAAAAAAAATTTACTATTTTCTTTTTTCCCCGTAGCCCTTCATATAATTATATAACGTCCACTCGATTTACAAAAATAAAATAAATAAAAAATATCGTGACGTTTTTTTCTCGCGAAACAATATAATTAATCAAATATTAAAATATTTAATACATGCACATTCGTAATTATATCCATTGTAATTTTTTTCATATTTTTAACGCGTACATTTTTTCAACGTTTTATTAGTAAATACACGCGATGTATAATTTTTTATGACGAATTATATTAATGCTAATAAATAATTATGATTATTATTTATTTTTGTAGCTATATATCGGCTATACGCTGCTATACGTATAAATTTATTTCATGCGGGAATCGGTAAAACAATTCATGTAATTGAATCAATGGTTTTTAATTTATATTTTATATTATATACTTTTTCCCGACTTATCCAAAAACATTTTATCATGTTGATTTAATATTATTAATATATATACAGTGTGTAAACGCTAATTGAAAACACTCAATATTTTTGCGTAGAGCAATGCATTTTGAATTCTGTTTTTTTAGATGGAAGTTGTACTTAATAATACACATTTTTATGGTCTCTGAACTTAAATCTGTTTATTATATTCGCGCATGCGCAATGCAACTTTTTTTTCTTAAATGGCAACCCCCACTTTTGAGCACAAATTATTTTTTTTCATATTTTTTTATGAATTTTAGTGGTTCAACCAACTTTATATGTCCAAAATTGATTGAATTACAGCAATCTAACGAAAAATATCGAAAATTTCGCGATTTTCATTTTTGTCCCCTATTACTCTGAAAAAAAACCGTCCTAGATACTTGAAAACTACCCCATCTAATTTATTAAAGTTTTATTTCATTTCGAACTACCCATTGTTAGGTCCATAATTAGCTGAGTTACGGATATTTCAATTTATTTGAAATTTTCCGCAAGAATTTGTAATAATTTTGCCGTTACATGGACATTTTTTAATTACAGAGGTTGATTCTGTCACTTTACCATTTATTTTATGTTCTACAATTGTTTTTTAACTTGTGAATGAATAGTGCGACACTGAAATGTCGATTTGTCATAATTTTACTTGAATAAATAGGATTAGGAAAGAAAAAAATGTAGGTATGTAATTTATGTATTTTACTTTACTTTTAACAGGTAATTAACAGTTTAATTGATAATAAACTTAACTCTAGTAACAATTTTATTTAATTATAATAACTTTATTTTAAAAACTGCTCAAATCGTTGTCCGTTGTGCTCAATACATGCTTCAGCACGCCGTATAAGTTCTTTATTAGTTGCAGCTGTAATTTGTGCTTCGGTCAGTTCGTTACATGCTTCTTTTATTCTATCTTTTAAATGTTGAAGATTTATAGGAGGATCGGCATACACAATAGTTTTTAAGTGACCCCATAAAAAGAAATCTAATGGAGTAAGATCAGGTGATCTTGGTGGCCACTCAATGGGTCCGTGCGTTCCTAGCCATCGATTTACAAATGTTTCGTTTAAATAATTTCGAACAATAATTGCATTGTGAGCTGGAGCGCCATCTTGTTGAAAAATTAGATTTTGTCTAATAGCTAACGGAATATCTTCAAACATCATTTGTAAATCATTTATTAGAAAATTATAATATTTTCTACCATTAAGTGTTCCATCATAAAACATGGTCCCAACAGTTTACCACCAATTAAACCACACCAGACATTTGTTCCCCACACGGTTTGGTTGTTAGTTTCAAATGTGCAATGTGGATTTTGATCGTCCCAATAACGGTTATTTTGTATTAATAACACCATTATTGGTGAACTTAGATTCATCTGTCCATAATATCGAATTTAAAAATAAATGGATTTTCGTCTAATCTGTCTCAACTAACCAAGCGACCTGATATAGTTCAACATTTGCGCGAGACTGCATCACCCGTCGCAAATCTGAATATATCAGGTCGTCTGTTTAACTTTAGCAATTTTTTAAAACCTTATGAACCATAGTATGAGATATTCCAATTTCTTTACCAACGTGACGTGTAGATACTCGAGGATTTAATCTGACGTACGCTAATACTTGGTTCTCGACCTCTTCACCTAATGAATCACTTCGTCTTTGTTGTGGATTGTTACTTCTTTTGAAAATGATCCCCAAATTCTAAGATTTTTTTCTAAGTTGAAAAAAAAACTGCAAGAAGGGTGTTCTCTATCTGGAGTAATTTATAAAAAAAAATTAATTTAGAAAATTCTCTAAATAAAAATAATAAATTTAACTAAGCATACCTGGGTAACGTTGAGCATAAGTTTGTGCTGTAAGACGTGAATTTTACGGCACTCCCAATAAGTAAATAGCATATCAACTTTCTCCGAATGATTCATATTTAATATTGCTTTTAGTCAAATTTTACAAAATGTTGTACAATATAAATGAACAGTGAGAAATATTGAACTATTTGCTTATTTCATTTATTTTCTTTAAATTAGTGTCAAAGCAAATACATTTTGATATGAGGCCATTAAGATAAAGTTTATCCAAAAGATACTGTAGAAGGCCCGATAAAATTTAATGATCAATGTTAAAGATAATAATGAAACAAATTATTTAAGTTTCTGTTGCAATTTTCAATAGTATAATTGTGAAAAGTAATATTGAATAGACATTTCAGTGTCGCACTATTCATTCACAAGTTAAAAAACAATTGTAGAACATAAAATAAATGGTAAAGTGACAGAATCAACCTCTGTAATTAAAAAATGTCCATGTAACGGCAAAATTATTACAAATTCTTGCGGAAAATTTCAAATAAATTGAAATATCCGTAACTCAGCTAATTATGGACCTAACAATGGGTAGTTCGAAATGAAATAAAACTTTAATAAATTAGATGGGGTAGTTTTCAAGTATCTAGGACGGTTTTTTTTCAGAGTAATAGGGGACAAAAATGAAAATCGCGAAATTTTCGATATTTTTCGTTAGATTGCTGTAATTCAATCAATTTTGGACATATAAAGTTGGTTGAACCACTAAAATTCATAAAAAAATATGAAAAAAAATAATTTGTGCTCAAAAGTGGGGGTTGCCATTTAAGAAAAAAAAGTTGCATTGCGCATGCGCGAATATAATAAACAGATTTAAGTTCAGAGACCATAAAAATGTGTATTATTAAGTACAACTTCCATCTAAAAAAACAGAATTCAAAATGCATTGCTCTACGCAAAAATATTGAGTGTTTTCAATTAGCGTTTACACACTGTATATGTGTGTGCATATTGATATAAACGTTGAAAGAAATACGAATTATTAACGAATACATATTTAATACACGTAACACGATAAAGACGCGTTTTCGGTTGATTGTGGATTACTGTTACTGGTATCATTGTATTAAAGAAGGAAAAAATTACCAAAAAAATGTAAATTATTCGGAGATTCGATAATCGATTATGCATTGTACGCGCGCGCGCGTGTGTGTGTGTGTGTAATTTACATCTAAAAATATTATTTAGACTCGTTCGCGCGATTCGGACGGAAAACAGAAATGTTGTGTTTTTGAATCGTTACATCGGTGACGTTTCATTCACGAAACGATAAAATGATATGTTTATTTAAATATTATATAAACTTGGCAGCTCCACCGAAGTAATTTTTCTGTTCGAAGTTCGAAGAATACACCGTGAAATGACTAGTAAGAGTGAAGTTACTCGGATCACGAGGACGCAGGAATAAAATGATTGATGTTTGAGTGCGTTTAGTATGACATGTTGTATAATATAGAAAAACGAATTTCCGCAACTAGAATGTGTCGAATAATGAAAATAAATCATTTGACAGTGATCGCATGTTGTTTTTTTTTCAATTTTCCTATTACTACAAAACGTTTTATACATTTTAACCTACGCGTGTGCGCGTACAAAAAAATACACGGTGTAATATATATGTATTCGTTCGAGATTGAGATCGTTATTTTTGTTTTATCCGGCCGTTGGTGGAAAATAGATAATAGTACAAAAAATCGTGCGTTATAAAATAAAATCTATGTCATCATTTCTCCTTAAAATACATATAAAAAATATATATACGAGTAATGTAGTGTATACAAATATTTTGTATTATTTTAAACGAAATCTCCGCGACAACGAACAAATATTTCCAATTGAAAACCGGACGTTAAACAGCTCGTCAATGTCTGTTGAATCAAATCGCACGTCCTTTAAAAGTCAATTGCCCGTAATAAATGACATTTTGAAATCTGCCGGGTACACCGGGTCATATGTAATTTATGTAATTTTCCCGCTCGAGAAACAATCGTCAGTGTATCTATGGTGGTATCGAATTATCAATCGTTTCATCTTTATACAATAATACGTGTATTAAAAGTACCTGGTTTGGATAGTACAAGGGCTGAATGATCAACGCTCAATCGAATAAGAACGTGATAAGGAAAGTGCAATTACTTAATTCATAAATAGGGCATGGCATACTCTCCACTCTGTGAATGTGGAGAAACGCAGACAATAAAACGTATAGTTGATACATGTTCTAGTACAATGTTTGAAGAAGGATTAGTAAAACTCCACGAGGGCGGACCAACCGTAGTAAAACGGCTTGAAGCACTCGCTATACGTCTATGATTTCTATTATTATTATTATTATTATTATTATTATTATTATTTTTGCTACTATTACCTATTTTTCACCCATACTTTATTACTTGTCTAATTATTTGTTTGTTTAATTTTATCAATTTTATCCGTAATTAATAAATCGAATATGTCATATGCAAATAATAATAATAATAAAACACGTGTGTGCGTACTAAATTCCCGTAAAACAATAACAATAATTACGTCGTCATGTATTATTTGAATAAAATTATACGTTTTATACGATTCTACACGCGAAGGCCGTGGAAACGACTACGGTTTCTAATCGATATTTCATGCCGAATCGAAAACGATCGATTTTTAAAACAACTATATGCACGTTATTGAATGAATAATAATAACAATGCGATAATTATTCGCACGTATGGTACGCATACGCGTAGAATTGAAAAAATTATAAGACGAACAAGAAAACGCATAAAATCGTTGGAACGTCAAAAGTACATCCAAAAGCGTGTTGCGTTTAAGTATACGCATATGTATGTTATTAACATGACAGTAATTTTTGCGATCGAATCGACACCACACTCGACCGTGGTATAACTGTATAAATGTTCCGTGTACACTGGATATAACATATTGCTGTATATGTACATAAAACATTCGTAATTGCCAGTTTTTATAACACTCGCGTTATATTTTCTCAATATTTTTACACACACACACACGCGAGTTTCATTTCAAAAGCAATCACGCCGCGAAAAAACAATATTGTAAATGACGGAAAAAAAAAAAAGATTTTTAAAAGCGATACTGTGAAATTACTTACGCCTCTATCGTTAGTGGATATCACTACTACTGCTTCTTTCACGCGGCGGCGCTCACGTATTTCGACGAGTGGACACACTGCGTGTAAACCGAATTTACTGTGCGTTATGTATTTCTTTTTTTTACCGTATTACACCACTCTCAATTACGACGATAATGTATTTCACACGTTGTATTATATACTCGAGGTCAACTACGAAATACGAGATGAGTGTTAAGTGTCAAGTACACCGGTGTGCATGAATTTATAACGTACAAAAAATATGTGTTATACGTGCGCGACGATTTTTTTTTTTTTTTTTTTGTCGGATCGCTAAAAGGCTTTACGATCGCTATTAGACGAGAGAAAAAATTAAAAACACGTAAATTAAATAACCGTTAACGGGAGAGAGAGAGAGAGAGAGAGAGAGAGAGAAACGGTTATTACGATTTATTTTGTATTTTTTTGTAACGTTTTCTTATATATTTTTAACGTAAAAAATAATAAATTAACCGGCAGTTCTTATTTTTTTTAAACAAATAACTGAACGAAAGAAAAATTTCAATAAACTCTCTAGTTTTTTTTTTCCATAATATTGTAAAAAAAAAAAAAAAACGATAATAATAATATGTGTTGAACCGACGACGACGTTACCGGGGGGGGGGGGGCGTTGCGTGCGTTATGATGTGTGCGCGTGTGTTCTACTGCTAAATGCTGCTGGCCGACTGACGATTACACACTGATCGTGTACGCGCGCCACGACCCTTACGATTGCACGAGACACCGGCGGCGGCGGCGGCGGTGGTGGCGCCGGAGAACGGTTGAAAATCGTGTGAATAGGGCGAGCCACAGTACGACGACTCCCGCCGCCGCCGTAGTCAGGAGGAGAACCTGTGCACAACGAAACGCCGCGGCCGTCATCGCCTGCCCTACACGGTTTTTCCTCTACCCACCACCGCGTCCCGTCCCGTTTTCCAACGCTCCAATTTGCCCCTCTCTACGGAATCCAGGAGGTTTTCTACCCGTTTCGTTCCCGTCGCTCCTGCGCCCATCATGACCACGAGAATTCCTACTGGAATTATCTGGATACAACCGTGCTGAATACGACGTATTCCCCGGCGTTAAGATGCGAGCGAGTTCAGATGAAACGTCGTCCCCCGTTTAAATTGCTTTTATTTTTTTCGTCTTTTGACGAAATGAAAACTCAGTCCGTTTTCGATGCTTTTCGTGGATTACACAAAAAAAACAAAAGCGCAATCGCCGTCGTGTCCGAGATACGATTATATTATAAACGTAAATATTTTGAGAAAATCCGTTAAAATCGTACGCGCGCAAACTGGGAGCCGGAGAACTTTAAATATTGAAACCCTCCTCGCAGCGAGAAATAGTCCTGGCCGTCGCTGTTTAAAATTGTTTGTAAAATCTTTCGAAAATAAAAGCTTCAACCCCCGTTTTTCTTCTTATACACTCCCTTTGTACGTTCTTTGTGCATTTCGAATTTAACGTACTGTCATTTCGCTTTGACTGTCGAAAATGAAGAAAGAGTCACAGAAAAATTTGTAGGAGGCGCGAACTGAAAGTGCTGCAGAGTGTGTATGCGACCGGAACGCGAGAACCATCCTGTACACTTGGATCTCACTTGACTTATTTCTCTCGAGTGCATACGTTTATATAACATAGAACGGCGGCACAACCGATTATGCCGAAATTCCGATAGAAAAATCATTTGGAATGTTTTCATTTCAATGGAGATTTACGTCGATCAAATCAATAAAATCTTTTGTTCATATATTACACACAAACACAAAGATAAATTGTTTTTTTTTTTTACATTTCATACTCGTGAGTATACGCAGTACGTCATGTTTTAAATTTCGAGTGACGTGGAAAATCTATCGGTTTTACAATGATCACTTTTATTCTAATAATAATACAAAATAATTGAATTATTGTAAAATTCAATTTTTTCAATTGAAAAATTGAAATTCAAGACGAACAACCAAATCGAAAAACCGCCAAACGTATGATTGTTCGAGTAATCGTTTTTTCATTTTATCTATTTTCAACTTCATAATATTGTTCTTTCAATCATCAAGTCTAGACGTAAATTATTGACACAACGTGAATTTATATCCATATCGTATTAAAAAGAAAAAAGAAAAAAACAAGTAAAATATGAAGACGACGATGGCAAATTCAATTACGTGCTCGCCGATCACTATCAAGAAGATTTTTTTTTTATTAAACTGTTTTAGAACACAACATATAGTGTTAATGGACGGTTTCGAAACGTCATAAGAATATCGTCGAGTGATATTGATTTCCTTATTAATTTGATTAGACATAAAATAGCTAAAAGAGAACAACATTAAGGGAACCTATGTCGGTACGAGAAAGACTAACGGTAAACTTTTGATTTCCATCCGCTGGAAAATCATTTGAGTGGTGAATCTACTACTATCTCGTTCCATGCGTCTGTTTACCAATATTCAATTAAAGTGGTTTTTGTTTTTCTGGTTCCGTACAATTTCATTATCTCGATAAACTCGAGGTTGTTTTCATTTATCCAATCGGCCATAATTTTGGAAATTGAGTGTATTAATTATAGAGATAAATTTTTGTTCGATTACTTTTTAATTAAATTAAAAAAAATTAACAATACTAAAAATTTTCTGCGTAATGGGCAATCGACTAAATTAAATAAATAGATATTTAATTAATACAAATCAACGAATAATAATAATTTTGTTTTCGCATAAGCGTGTGAAAGTGTTCTTATAAACTTTCATACATGTCGTAACACCTCTTGACGTTGCGCATAAATATCGACACTTTATTTGTTTGAAAGTTCTCCGATTCGAAACACAGATTATGACAAATTTCTTCAAAAACCATTTGAAGGTACACTTTTCACTTTCAATTTCGTTGAAGACAAAATTTGTCAATTGAAAAAAAGAAAACACAAAATGATACAGCACTTATCTTAAATCGACAATGCGATTTTAATGACTTAAATACGAGATTTGTTTTTTACTCAAATACCCATACATTTTTTCTTTTCAATGCACAACAATTCAAATTATTTACTTCGAGACGTTTAACTTTTGTTTTTTTATTTTTTTTTAATTTAAATAATATTACTTTTAAAGTTCTTGTTTGTTTTATCGGTACACATAATTTATAACAATTGTTTAGGAATATTTGGAAAACGATTCGTTATAAAATATTTAAATTCAAATAACTTGAAAAAAAAAATAAACGATAATTGTATAACTCTTCAAATACGATAACGATTAATTAATATTTAAACAAATATTTATTCGTGCGAATAACATAATTTTAATAATTTAGTCCGTACGGTTTGTAATTTATATCCGTAAATAATATAATTTGAATATCGTATCGATGAAATCGCTGAAAACGCGCGAACAATTAGATTTTCGAGTAAAAATAATTTAATCAATTCCACCGTAGTCGTCTATGAAGAAAAGGGAGCAAACAGTCGCGCACAGACGATTACGAAATTTTCAACGGAAACAATTTATTTTGGTTCGTAATTTTTATTACAATATTCTATAGACAAGAAATAATCGAAATAATACACGCGATTCATAATTAATAATATACTACGAGTTTCAGAAGAGAAAAAAAAACGAAAACAATATCGATGTTAATAAAACGGATGGATATAACACAACGACACGATTTACTTGGAAATTATAGAAGAATTCGTTATATGGATAAATACATAACAGATTACAGAGAAAATCGTGAAAATTCATTTAATAACAATGATGTTGGTACGTAATTTTATTTTTTCGCATTCGAGCGAAAAAAGATTGTAGAAAAAGCGATTGAATTTATTTTCCATTAAATTCACACTGAACGCGCACAATAATTATTATTAATAATAACACGCTGTAGACCGTCGCTTAAAAAAACGAATCAATTCGATTTGATTTATTTATTAAGTATTATTCGTTACGTAACACGCGACAAATTCAGTATACTGTCATCCGTTAAAATTGGACGAGATAGTAACGAAATAATAATAATAATAATATTATTATTATTATATTCGTTTAATACATTAGCCTAAGTCCGCTGGTTTCGATTTTTTTTTTAACCAATATGAATACCTATTTGCATAATATTACCACCGTGTATACGCAAAGACCACCGCCGAATCGTATGTTACGAAAACAACGAGGGGCACAGATTTATAAAACATTTATTGCAATCCACGAGCATTATAACGTGTATACAATACATTGACGTAAATATTGGGAACCGGCGAACTCAATCGGCCAATCAAATATCCCAATATTTATATAAAAGTCGCGTCCGATGTGAATTTATCATTGAACTAGAAAATATTATATCGCACTCAAGTGTTTCATATAAATAACACGGTTTATCGTTTTCCATTAAACGTTTAACGAACACGAATCGAATTTATATTTATCTGAATCCGACTTGAGACGAAATTGTCCAATCTCAACACCACCGTCGCTGTCGTTTATTTCGATGATTATGTTTATACTTGAAGAAAAAATACACATCTGATGGTATAACATTATAAATCGAGTAAATGTATACGTTTCTCAAAAAAAAAAATATATATAAATGTATTCTGATGTCTAAAAAAGTTCAAAATATTTATTAAATTCCGCAAAATAATAATAATAATACTCAACGGTTTTTGGACGAAGACAAAAATTTAAAATATAAGTATAAAAAAAATAATTCCGAAAGCGAAGATAAATAGTGCAAAGTATTTGAAACATTAGAAAGAGAAAAATAATGCAATGAAAAATTCTAATCTATTATTAAGTTATTCATTGAATAAACAAATTAATAAAAATAATATTTTCCATAATAATATTTTACGCACAAATTGGAAAATATTATTTTTTCGTAAAAACTATACAGTTGATAGTTAATTATTATTTCTAACATGTCAAGCGTATATAGGTTCCGTCTGTTTGTTTTAAACGCATAGTATTATTAAAATATAAAAACCGAGTAATGAAGGCGTACAAGAAGAATCATGGAAATATAAAATTAAAATTCATCAAACTGACATAACTTATATATATATATAACATAGTTACGTAAAATATAATTAAAATACAAACACAAAGAAGCATTCCTATCATTTAATAATGTTATTAATAATGTATTTCGTTTTATTGTAAATTTTCCCCGTTATTATTTTTTTTCCTAATATAAACCATATTATACTGAAATATTACATTAATACGTGGCTCTATATTAGCCTTTATTACTATTATAATATTGATCATTATTTTTTGTATCCAGTGAAAAAATTATAAATTATCAATTCCGATAAGTATTACATATACATATTAATATGTACGTATATACTTTATTCGGGAATAATGTTTATTTAAAATACATAACTTAATAATTAGAAATAAAACTTGACTAAGAAAATTTTGACTATAATATTATTAATTAAAATATTAAGTAATAATAACATCAAATATTTGTTTTGACAACAAAACGCAATTATCCAAGTAAATGATATTACGTATTAAAATGCCTTCCGGTTAAAAGAAATTAATAATGAATTTAATAAGAAAGATTTCGGAGGATTTCAAAATGAATGGAATAATGAAGGCGGATTTAGCAGAAAAGAAAGATTAATGAATTGTTGTCACTTAAATAAGAGTGCTGGACGATGTAAATATATTTAACTCTCCGTTGTAATTCAATGGCGGCTCCAATGAACATTTTTACGAAATTCTAAACGTAGAATTATATCGATTATATTATTAATTTCCGAAAAAAATATTAGAGATCAATATTCAGACACTGTGAATGACCGACTAGCAAGATCATCCAATATTTTGCCAAAACAATTCTTAGAATTAATTAATAAAGGAACATTTATCAATAACAATTAATAAAGTATTGATAAACAATATATTGACTCGTTTACTTATATTTTATTAAATAATTATATTTATTTCGAAAATTATAGTCTACAAATAATTGTCTTTGTAAATTGAAAGTAACTTTTTTAGGGTGTTTTGTATTTTAACACACAAAATTTAAAATTTTTGCAAAAACCGTATCATCTTTTATATTTATCATTGATTACTAATACTTATATTATATCGCACTCAAATTTTAAAGTCTATAAATACGGTTTATCATCGTTTTTATAATTATTAACGTTTAACTTTTTTAGGTTGTATAAATTCATCACGACGTTTTTAACGTTTTATACGAACACGAATCGAATTTATATTTATCTGAAGTTACACTAATTATTATAACATAATGTAATTAGAATTCGATCGGGTTTAGAATACCACAATAGACTCTATTCGACATGTTGAGGAGACAAACCATACAGAGCAACATATTTCATTACATTACCAAAAACTGCGCATTCGTGTAAAATAAACAAGTAATGAAAAAAAAAAAAATTCTCAGTTATAGGTACACAATATGTACGTATAATACCACGCATTATTATTTTTTAAATAAAACCTACATGAATATTTTTATCGGTGGTGCGAACCTTATCGTTATACACGACTGTGTTTTCTGTAATTTCAAAAATGTCATTCGATTTTTGTCGTGGAAAAAAATTGGAAAAATTATTATTATAATGATAATGTCAGGGAATAACATACATGAGTAAAAAAAAAGAGAAAAACACTCGTGGAACACATTTAAATGACAAAAAACAACAAGAAAAATTCATTGACCATATAATTATGATACCGATGTCGTGTGGACAGCAATGGGGTTAGTTAAAATGTTTTTTTTCCATCATTATGATTATTATCAATATATTATTATTATTATTATTATTATTACAATGTTTGGAGACATTCAGTTATTAGTGTCACACGTGGAATAGTACACGAAAGTGGGGTCATCGACCTGTTCACATGGATAGCTCTGGTCAACTGACAAAAAGGCCAAACACACTTCGTAAAATTAATATGAATATAACCTACAGTACACAATATTTCTACGTTTTATTACATTTTATACAATATTTAAATATTTTATAAATTTAAAATTCATTAAAATTAATGAGGAAAAATGGTTTTTTTTATACAAATGCGTACTGACTGTAATAAGAGCTTTCCTCGCACTGAAGTTTTGAAGTTCTCCTTAATTATTTACAATATAAACATATATATATATATATATATATATATATATATTCGTATAATGGTTTTTAAAAAATATATACTCATTGTAGCATAATCATTACAATTTATATAAAAAAAAGTCAGAAATCATTTAATTATCTTCCCTCCCATATATAATTTAAAAAACAAATTATAAATACGTTTATAAAATGATTTTATTTAATGAACGAAGATATTATTGAGAAATCATTTAGAAACGAGTTCTAAAAGTTATCGACTAAATTCAATGCAAAATATTTTTTTGAAAGTTTAAAAACTTTAGAATAAAAAGTAGGAGAAAAGAAACTTCACCTACATATTATGTATACGGTGTGACCGTTATTCTTTAAATAACCACAAAATTATATTTTTTTAAGAACGAAAAATATAAGGGTTTTACGGGGAAACTAATATAAAGACGTTTTAGAGAGTTCTTCATTTTCACACACAAGACAAATATATAAAATTCAGTCGTTAATTTAATTAAAGTTAATATTACATAAACCAATATAAAATTTAGTAAATGATATATAATCTTCTAGAAACATCGAAAGAATTTTATCTAAAATAAACTACTATAAGCACAAATAAGAAAAGAAAATAACAATGAATATAATGTGATAGAGATATAATAGTGTAATTGAATTGGTATAAAACGATGAAAATATAAAAATTATTGAACGTCGAGATTCTTCAAATACTTTCTGTGAAGGTAATACAAATTCTTTAGAATCAAAAACAAATATAGATTGTAAAAAATAAGTACGTATAGGTATTGTCCGTTTTCATTCAACTGTATAGTATAGTATGATTACTTGACCCATTTGAACATTCTTCAAAGTCATTTAACCCGAAAGACTTATATAAAAATCAGTACCTATTGTAAAAATGCCACCGTATACACGACTATGCAATGTAGAACTATGCGTAAAATTATAAAAAATCTCGAGAAAAACTATTTATATATATATATATATATATATATATATACTATTATTATGTTAAAGCAATAAAATTGTGAATTTATATTTATGTTTATTGAAACGAACGATATAACGTATAAGATCAATTCAAAAAATTCCTCTCGATTTATTTGTGAAAACTAGAGAAAAATATAAAAGAAATTATTTAATATTACGGGACAAAGTACGAGAAAAAAACAAGTGAAAGAATAAACTGAAATCAAAACACTAAAAATAATGTTGTATATTAATATATTATATATATATATAATATTAGTTAATATAACTTAGTGCAATATTTTCAATCATCTGATTTCTGTTAATTTTTTTATTCGTTTTTTTCAATTTCTCACATGACATTAAATAATATATATTTATATTTTACAGATCGTAAAAAAAAAATAACGTTTACAACCTCTTTAATTTATATAAAAAAAAAAATTGGTTATTGTAAAAAAATTGTATAATATATTATGATCTATTTAAAATATCATGATTTGACAGTTTCAGACACTGATAAATAAAACAATACCGTTACACACACATTTATATTTCAGATAAAGGACTAAAATTTGAACTGAAAACAATACTGCTTCGCTAAATATCGTATTTATTATTTATCTATATCAAAGTCCGGAGTTGTTAACAATGTACTCGAGAAATACAAATAATCATATATTGTCGCATTCATTTGCAGTTATTCGACAAATTTATTAATATTATATTCGGTGTGTCATTTACCGATTAATGCTGTATATTTTGAAAGATAGCAAACTTAAATCATATAGGATAAATCGTACACTCATTGACACATATTAGGAGAACTAATAGGAAAATACTACTATAATAGCGGTTATACTTGCTGAAAATAATTTTTAATCTCACTGATTATTTTTAAATGTTATACTCTCTACACACACTACTGATTAAATTTTGTTGCAATTTAATAGGCAAATTATTATTAATTATATTCTATGAAATACTTCATATTCTTAGTTATTCTTATACGGGAGATGCAATAAGTGGGTATTTTCCAAATATTAGTAAGCGTTTACTAATTTTAGCTGTATTGCCAGTAACAACATGTACTTGCGAGAGATCATTTTCTACGTTAAAACGTATAAAAACGTATTCGAGACAATGTATAACAGTTCCCGGCTTCTAAACAATTTTTGTGACGAAATTATCAACACTTAACAAAGAATAGTTTAAAACTTTTTTCTTCTTTATTAAAGATACAAACCTTAAACGATTTTTCAAAAAATTATGTCTTCATACAATAAAGATATTGTAAATATTTGGGTTTTTGGGAATGATTTAATTTAGACGCACGTACGTAGGTACAAATAAATATATTTTTATTTATACCAATAAATATCGTAAGCGCTGAAACGATAGTTTTTAAAAACTATTTATCATCAAATTCCAACGTTGAACTTGAATATATAAATAAAACGTACAACTTATCCCAGATTTGTGTAATACATAATATATTATTGTTACTTCAGATTTCAAGTTATACGCAACGACTTCGCAATAATTAGTTCGGCAACATATGTAAGCGCTTAGCTTAGACGAATTATGCGCTGAAACTCGAATAACAAATTGGTATAAAACTATTGGTTGCTTCAACAACAGGACCTTAAAGTAATCTGCGCGAAGTATAGAAAAGGATTACACGAATAATTTTAAAACTGAAATATATACGTATAAATAAACAAGCAAAAATTAACGCGAAAACAATAACTTAATTATGTTATAAAATAATTCTATATTTACGCGAATAAACATTCCAACAGTGTTTAAATATAACGTATTGCAGCGTTACGTTTTGAAATTTTTCGGATACATACAGATAGACATTTTAATAATATAAACTGTAAACGCGAATTTTTTATTTTTTTTTTTTCAATAAAATACACATTTCCGCGGTCAGTCACGATTTTATATAATATTTGTATAAGTTCGGGGCGTTCCGTTTTATATACAAGAAGGAAAAACAACAACGTGTACTGTGTCAACATCAATAGTTTTTCTTCTGGTATTTCGAACGAACAAAAAAATAGAAATACCGCTATATTTTATTTAATACAAACATCCGGATAATGTCTATGTCGTCGTTATAGAATATCGTTTTATTTGCCGGTTGAGTTATGATGTCATCCAGAAATTGTATTCAATACGCGCTCGAATTACGACAACGTCCGTTTCGCTTAACAATTGTGTGGTCAGTTTTCGTTTCCTGTACGAAGAAAATTATTACAGCAAAGTTAATTCTTGAGTTGAAATTCCCCATAAGTTTTGTGCGTCTGCAGTTTCGTACACGTCCGGATAAGCGTGCACACGGATATGATATTATATGTAGATCCAACAGACAAAACCCCTCCACCAACGTTTCTTCTTCTTTTTCTTATAAACCTTCAACAACAAAATAATATTCATAAACTGTTCGAATTTAATATTTTTATTTTATTCCGACCGTGGTAAATAAATAATTTTGAGAAAAGTAATTTTTTATACTTTTTTCATTTTAATTATTTTTTATCGGCGTAGAAATAGAAATTTAATCGGTAGAGGAATAAATTATAGTAAACTGAATTATAACGCGGTATGTTCATTAATTCCACAAATTACAACGATATCGATATTTCAAAGACAAAATAAATGTATAGGCAATAGGCATCCATCATAATCACTGCGCCACGAATCATAATCCAAGTACAAATAAGTTCAATTCGCATAACTCCACCCCCGTCCGAGTTTTACCATAAGGTTGGTGTGAGATTAATACAAATATACGCGTCTACATACAGGTGTTACTCGATGTTAATGAAGTACGAGGGCAGTCCCAAAAGTAATGCACACATATTAATAATAAACAGTCCCTGATTAAGGCGTAAACGGTGTAGGCTGCAACTTACAGTACCATCATTGACCCATGGTTTTAAGGGCACCAGGTTACGAGATGTTTTTTTAATTAAAATATTGGATTCGGTTATCCTATATATATATATATATATTATTTTTGTTTTAAATATTTGTTTCCATTCAAAAGAATGGTTTTTTTCTGAAAAAAGCGTTGATATAATATATATATATATATATACTACCATTAATAATTATAAATATTTGCAATCAGAAATTTGTCTTTTTTTTTTTTGACCGAATAAATAAAAATATCAATCAATCAAATCTTGTAAATGTATATAATTTTCTGCTCGCAGTTTTGTTTATTATTATTAATAAATTATTATTATTATTATTGACATATTATTATTATTATTAAACTGAAGATTAGGAGAAGTCTACATCGATTATTAATAAATTAAAATCGTTATTATTACCATCATATTATTATTATTAAAAGTCTATTATTATTATTATTATTATTATGGGTTGTTTTGTAACTGGGTTTGTCTGAGGAATATCAAAACTGCCTGAATAACGATATCCCGAGAAGCAGTTTGTTCACTACTAACTACTAAGGCAGCTATTTCATTTGTGGTCAGGGCATTGAATCTTCTTTCAAGTTCACCACGTGGTACACGATCTGGGTGTATTACAACCTAGTAATTATCGCAAGTCACTCTATCTTTAGCCATTTTAAATTCAAGTACTAAAATGTTGTGATTATGTAGAACTTGTTGTATTTTTTTGAACCGTGTTTCTATCCAAACCTTGCACGTACTCAGAACGCCTATTAACTTGTGCTTCCTCATCGCCCATGAAATAAACTTGCAAAAATTTTGGTTGCGTATTGGTAGCAGGAAGCAAAGATCCAATTGTGTGGTATACTTGCCCTTGTATTGTAAAAGTCGGACAAAATCCTGGCATAGAAACAATATTATCCGCCCAAAAGATGTCATGTGGAAGCACGTGTTGTATTTTCTTATGTTTTTTAGGAAACGGCGAGACTCATCTGTTTCATGAGAGAAAAGTTCTTTAAGCGGCTCAACTGGCTCATCTATTGAAGCAAGAGCTACTTTTCCTCCTGAACAACACATGCCCGCAGCTTCTTCTTTCCACTTAAGAGCACCGCAAAATCTACATTCTTTGTTCATAGGTTCTATTTTTATAAGATTGTGGCTTCCGTAATCAAGTGTCTCGTCGTACTCAAATGCAGCTTTGTCGAATACCCCCCACGTGTTTCTTCTGAATATTAGACGTCGCTGTTGTGCCCTTTCAGCAACAGCGCGTCTGCGATTCAGCTTCTTCAACGGTTTCTGTAGCTCTTTGTGACGCTATGTAAGTTGCCTGCTGAAGAAGCCGAGCGTGGGACTGTTCAGGTGTCTCAGCAGCCCGTTGAGATGCCAGATATTCAGCGTGGTGTTGACGTCGAGCTTGGGACTGTTCAGGTGTCTCAGCAGCCCGTTGAGATGCTAGATACTCAGCATGCTGTCGAAGGCGGTTTTGAGACTGTTCTGGTGTCTCATCAGCTCGTTGAGATGCCAGATATTCAGCGTTCTGTTGACGTCGAGCTTGGGACTGTTCTGGTGTCTCGGCAGCCCGTCGAGATGCTAGATACTCAGCGTGCTGTCGACGCCGATCCTGGGACTGCTCTGGTGTCTGAGCAGCTCTGTGAGCTACCTCACGCTCCGCCTGTTCAAGCCTTCGCAGTTCGGCTTGTGGAAACGTCTCGTTAAGTCTAGCTACTTTCATAGATCGAGCTTTATTAGAGCTTTGGGAAAGATTAGACTTACGCTTTCGCGGCATAATTATTTCTTAGGAGGTACTTTTCTACGATATTTTTATAAAAATAATTGTAATTTGCTGATTGAAAACAAAATCAAGCTTTCGTTGTATTATTACCATAGATACCATAGTATCGCGCGTTCGGTTTGTCATCGTCGTAACTATTAAAATATTTGTAAATGATGTATTGAAGGACAAAATTTATCTCCTTTAAATACCATTAAAGCGATAAAGTATTCATTTTGATAAGGATCCATTTATTACAGCACACGCCTGAATAGCTCGCAGATTGCAGAATTTTCAGACTTAAATGACATTTATCGTTATATTTTGGACAATTCACACAATATCTTTATAAATTATTATTATTATTATTATTATTATTATTATTATTATTATTATTATTATTATTATTATTATTATTATTATTATTATTATTATTATTATTATTATTATTATTATTATTATTATTATTATTATTATTATTATTATTATTATTATTATTATTATTATTATTATTATTATTATTATTATTATTATTATTATTATTATTATTATTATTATTATTATTATTATTATTATTATTATTATTATTATTAATATATTAATTATTATTATTATTATTATTATTATTATTATTATTATTATTATTATTATTATTATTATTATTATTATTATTATTATTATTATTATTATTATTATTATTATTATTATTATTATTATTATTATTATTATTATTATTATTATTATTATTATTCGTTCCAACTCTGAAATGAAATGTACAACGCCAATTTATTATTTTGACGTAGAATCTATCAGCTCAATTGTTAGAAAAACATTTACGACTATATTTTATACTTTGTTATCATAATGAAGTTTAAACGCAGTGGGTTCAAATGATATGTACGCGTCACATAATTAATTAATTAGTAAAGCTACATAACTATTTTTTAGTAACTTTTACCGAAAGTTCTAGAACAGAAATTCTGCATTTTGTTTATAATTTACTTGTCGGCCGATATCGGGATTAATCTTTTTCTTTCTAACTTTTATCTATTAATTGGTGTACGTATATTGATATCCCACTTCCTTAAATTGTCTTTCGATCTTCCAACTTCCACTCTTAGCCTGTTGAGTGTTCTACAGGTTGGCCAAGTCGGGATCATGTCTCGCTGGCAAATGATCTGCTGCTGGTTGGATCTGGTCGTTTTTAGTGTGACCTACGGCATGTTTTCAGTTATCCAGTTATGTATACGAGTTCGTTCCGGCAGTCTTATTAAGATATTTGTACACTTCAAAAAACTCTTCCTTGATTTTAGTCTTGATCTATAAGATACCCTGTCATATAGGATATGTCGTCTGTCCGTTTCGGGTTTAGTCCTATCCAAGTCTCCAGAGATCCTATGTCGAATATTTGGAGGTGCGATTCCTGCTACTAGGAAAATTTTGTGCAATGGTGTTTCTTAAGCATCTGGTTATCAGTTTTAATTGAGTGAAAAGGTAATTTGCTTCCTTTGTATAGGATACCAATGCTATATTAGGTAAAGTGTGGAGTATTAATAGTATTTAATCAAAGTAAGTATTTTTTTCTTTTAGAATTTTTGTTTTTCTTCTGACCATCTTTAAGTAACAAAACTTCTTGTAATATTTGTTCATATTTTTCATTAAATATATATAAAAAAAAAAATGTTATTTTTAACTTTTTATTAAATTCTGAATAAAAAAAACGGTCCGACATCTTTATAAACATGTGTTAACATAACGACAAACACTCTATGAGTGAAAAATAAAATGTTTACACGACATGAACATAATAATCAGAACATAACACGTAGATATCTAAAGACGATAATACATCAGCACGTGCGACGTGTACAAATACCATTGGGCACCTACTCGTAAATTTAGTAAATGCACATTTCATTAAGGTACTGCACTAATGTAGTAATGAATAATTTTATATACTGCCTATGTGAGTTTCAGCATTCTGTAGAATACCTAGGCATTATATACATTTTATACTTGTTCTACTAATTTGTGGTGTTCTATAGAGTGCCTAAGTATTTTATAGAACACCGGATTTAACACTTTGCAAGTAACAACCATACATATAAATTCATTAATTACAAGTATTAATTTAATTGTTTATTCCTAATCCTTTTACATATCCTTTTTATTATTTTATTTAGTTTTTTGTTTTTACTATATTATTATAATTTATTTTTATTTATGCACAATAATAGACTATAATAGCCTTTTTAAACATTATTTTTTTATCGTAACCAATTGAACATACTCGTAATTTTGTCAATCAACTCATAAATGAAAATATAATATATTTAATAGAGTGACTAATTAAAACATTGTGCATTGTGAACATTGTACATAAATTGACAACACTAAAACAAATTATCCCAGTAACCTTCCCAGTGTTCTACATGTGCACACATATATGATTATATTATATTTATTATTAGTATATTATAGAAATAATTACTTTTTTTTTTACATAGAACTCAATAGACCAATAATAATTTAGAAAGTGAAAAAAAATTACAAAATAACTTTCAGTGCTATGGTAATATCACTATTGCGATTTATGACATAGGTACAATTCGACTTACATTTAATGCTATATTGTGTCGTACATGACAAAGATGAAAAATTATTTAAATTCAATTAATCAACAAAGTAATTAGTTGTAATCTGCATACAATTTTTTTTACAAATGAGTACAACAAAAATTATTTGAATGCTTTATATTAAACAAATAATAAAATACTAGTAATATGCTTACTAAACAAATCAGATACTATGGTTATTATAATGTTTATTAGATTTTTTTTGTTAATACATAACTAAGTAACAACTTATAATTTTATAACAGGTACAGTTTTAGAATGTTATACTTATGCATTTTAAATTTGTTCAATAATATAGATAGCTACATTAGTGAGAAAACAACTGGAAGCTAAGAAGAGGTCAGCTCCAAATAACTAATTAAGTAAGACTTGAAAATATCAACACTTATTTGTTTTATATTCTAAATCTTTGAGGTTTATTTGTTTAGAAATATTGCTTAAACATTTTGTGATACAGAAAGAAAAAAACGAATTATTGGTTAATTATGAAATTCGTATTTTTATACGCAAAATGGAAACAAATATTGCAGCATTAAACTTCATTTCATTAACGCATTTGATTAATTGGTTAGAGCTCTTTAATGGTATTACTTAAATTACCTAACAACTCTGCAAGGTAAGCAAATTAAAGTTTGGGTGTATGCCTGTTCACATTAAACTGTCTTTAACTTTAAAACTACATATTTAAAGTATATTATAAATTATAATTATACAACTTCTATAGAAATTACCACTTTGTTTTATTAATTTTATTTGTATGTTATTACAAAAACAATTTATATTTAAAAAATGGTAATAAGAGACATGTGGAGCACAAATGACTCTAATAATAATTACAATTATTTGTTCGATTCATTAACGATTTTATGAAGAAATAATTATAAATACAGAGAAATCACAAAGGCAGTTTGCTTTATTATTCAATAAAATGTACACTATTGTATGAAAAGTTAAACATTACATTACGAAATGAAATATAAAACAATTGTCAAATATATTTAAATTTTCAGCAAATCCGTAAAAATATCTGTATTAAATTGACACATTTAAAAGAAGCAACATCAGTAAGTTTACATTTCAAATAAATTTTTGAGTTTTACATTTGTTGTTTATTTTAGTAAGTAATAAATAAAATTAATATTGTAATAATCATAATAATAGTAATAATAAAAATTAATTATTTAAAGTTAGAACCACAAAAACAAAATTATTCTATGTATCACTTTATTAGCGTCTATAGAAAGAAAATCATCATATTTATACCTTGTACATTATAATTCCCGAAAATAAGCTTATCACATTTATATAAGCACTCTAAAATTTGTTTACACACATTGAGCTTGTACGGATAACAATTTTTGTGCAAAAAACAAACAAACAACAAACAAACAACTTTTACACTCTCTTGTCATATTTACAAAGAAAAAAAAATATATATATATTAATAATAATAGTTAATATTTTACATCCTTTAACCTTAATATTTATGTGTACTATTAATTTATATACATATATATGTATATGCAAAATATAAATTCATAACATACAAATGTTTTATATATTTATAAATGAAGTTTTTGCATATTATTTTTTTATGTAAATTACGTTTGCTTTGGAGGTATATCTTTTTGAGATCATAAGGCACTGGCATATTCATTTATACGAGATAGATAAACCAAAAGAAAAAATATATATATATACATTTACGTATAATAAATGTATGAATATAAACAGTACATCAGGTATGTTTTTGTCGCACAGCTATATTATATATACATATACTTCTTGGATTTTCATGTGTGAAAATATGTTTGATATTATATTTATGGCACAAAAATGTTAAAATAAATTTATATTATGTATTTTCCATTTGAATGAAATAACTGAAAATAAACATATATCGGAAAAATGATTTCTTTTAAATACATACACACACACACACACATATATATATATATATATATGTATACACAAAAAGAGCAAAAAGATATTATTATAATACATAATAAAATAAAAATCCAATAATTTTAAAGACAATCAGTCTTTATTATTCAACAGGTTAAGACGACCCATATAATAAACATGCAAATGAATGTATTACACACATATAATTGCATGTATATACAAAACAAGATTAGTTCAAAAAAAAAAAAAAGAATATGAAAATTACCCTTGGATTTTAAACGTAGAACCTAGATTTTGTTTCATTAATCAAACGTGTACATGATAATGTGTAAATTGTTAAAAATGAAAATGAACTATAAAAAAATAATAATTATAATAATTCTTTCTTGTTTCTTACTGAGCAAACGTATTTACAAAACTTACAATTACAAAAATTAACTTAAATTTTTTTTTTTTTTTTTTGATTACAGCTACCACTTGGCATTGCTTAAGCCATAACCAAACAAACAAACATATTATATTATATTTAAAATGTAATGCATAAGTTTACCTTTAAAAATATCTAAATAACAACATATTCAGCGATTATACGAATTTTTCAAACTACAACAAATATCATAAGACTAATGTTAACAAAACTAATTATACATGCATTATACACACACAAATATGTATGTATGTGTGTATAAATTATAAACATACATATATATATATATATAACATATACAAATATAAATTAAATCTAGCATAACAAAAGTGTACATAGGATGTATAAAATAACTGTTACTTTAAAACGAACACATTTAAAAATTTTCCTTAATTATATATATATATATATATATAAGACTTATGTATTATTTTAACTGTAATATACTATTATGTTTTACTAGAATTATAACAGTGAAAATGAACATAAAATAAATAGCTGGGCAATGTATATATATATATATAATAAGAGAAAATGTCCATAGGTTTTTAACATTTTCATTAGAGCGCACACGTTCATTTCAACTAGAACAAAATAAAGAAAAAAGATTATTAATACATGTACATATTATAAAAATTCAATATCATATCAATTACTTATAAAATAATATAGTTTTTTAACAATTAAAATTAAGTCGATCGACCACAAGCGATTATTGGAGATTTCTAATATTGTAAATAATTTCACTATTAATATTTCAGTATGTAATGTGACTAGGGCCTGGATTTGATTGCCTTTAATAAATACATTCGTAGTCCCAACTTTCAATAGTGTAGTACAGAAATAATTTAATTTTTATATTTTTTTAATACAAAATTATTAATTAAAAAAATTCCGAAATAAAAAGCATTTATGATGTCAACAATTTGAAAACATAAAATCGAAAAATACACATTGGGAAAAAAATATTTTACTTTTTACAATATGAAAAATATTTTAGAACTAATTTTTAGGTGAAATGTTTTATACTTCTTAGAAAATAGATCAAAAAATTTCATAAATGAAAAGAATATCTCAAAAACGGTAAAAATTCAATGAAACCTTAAAAAAAAAACCGCGAAAAATGTAAAAAGAATTTTGTGTGTTTTTGTTTGTATATCATGTAATAATATATTGTAACACGGAATCGTAAACCACTTATCCTCCGACCTCGCTGCTATTACAATAAATCCCAAAGAAATCCGTTTCCATACAATGACGACACATTCTCTCCCTAATTTGTCACTCATTTCGCTGCTAACATTAATTCGTTAGAGGAGAAATTCGTTAACACGATTTAACTGATACGAAATACGATTGTACACACACAAACGGAAAAAGTTAAAGAGAATTTTTATGGAAAAAGCGTACAAGGAAAAAATGTTCTACCATTATAAATATTATTGTTACGAAATCATCTTTCTGACCGCGTCCTGGAGTTTTCGTCGACAATATACGTACGTACGACGAATCCACTAATAATTACTGACACAATAGTTTTTTTTTTTTTATTTTGAAAAGCCAACCGTAATACTATAAAATAGAACATAAATTACACCGAATGTGTGTAAGTAATATACAATAATAATAATAATAATAATACAAGTAATACATATTATACCAATAAAGGAGGCACGACGACATCGGCAGAGAAACTAGCGGTAAAACGGACGTGCCACACGTTGTCCTACTACAGAGTCTCGTCGACCGTGATTAAAACAGCTCGTGACCTGTGGAACCGCTCACTATTACTACTATTACCACCAATACTATTACCACCAAACGTACAATTCTAAAATTATTTAAAAAAAAAATTAAACGGCCAATTAATAAATAACGATTGAAAATATTGTGTAATTAAATACGCGCATTCGCGTCAAACGGTGTTTTACTGCAGCAGTTTATTGTGTGACAAAATCTAAATGGCCGCGGGATTTTTCAACGAAAAACGAAAAAAAAAACCCCCCCCGAACACGAGACGACGGACAAAAAAATTAGATGTACGAATGAATCGAACCGCGCCCAAAGCCGAAGGAGAGTCGACTGACCGGACGAGAGAGAGGAGAAAAGGCGCGCGTTATTTTTTTTATTTCTTAAACGACGAAACGAAAACGTTTTTTTTTTTTTTTGTATTTTAACAACATCAAAAAAACGCTGTTCCGACTGGTCCCGAATTTCGGAAACTGAGAATAACGAGTAGTTAAGAGAACACGTCCTCGAACGAGATATGACTTCACGTGCACGACGACAATAGGCGTCGGGCGGTCGATCAGCGAATCGCAAATTCAACGAGAGCAAGAAGACAGGGCGGCGGCAGCAAGCCGTTTGTCGTGTTGCTCTAAATCAGTGTCACTCTAGCGTATAGAATGTTCTCACGCAAAACGAACGAGAGAATTTGTTTTTATTTCAAAAACAAATGATTACGTGAAATATAATTCGCTTAAGGCACGGTCGCCGCGTTATAATTTATTATTATCTCACGTTGCGGCGTTCCGAGCATTGGGATAAATAAACACGCATTTTTACATATAAATATATATATATATATAACAAGCACAATATTATATTATAAATACAAATTTTTGTGGGGAAGAAATTGATGTAAAATACTTTGTACTTAAAGGTGTGCAAGTTGAAGTTTTTTAAATAGATCCGCCGCCGTAAGATAAAATGTTGGCTGCGTGATTTTTCTAAAATACATACACATATAAATATATATGTGCTAAATATAAGAAAAGTATGTGAAAAATTATTTTGCCTTCCCCGCTGCTCCTCTCTCACTCCGTTCAAAACCGGTTTTTGGTTCCGGATAATAAAAATAAGAATTTTAATTTTTTTTTTTTTTTTAAATGCACAAACACACACCCTGGAGCCGCCGGTACGGAGAAAACCACGGGAGGAAGAACACGAGACGCCGTGGCCCGTTGTTACGTACAAAATAATTCGTACAGTTAAAGAAGAAAAACAAACGCAGTTCGGTTTTTGAACAAGTACAAATCATAATGTAATAAATAAACGGGTGGTCTTGGCCGCCGGCGGAATTATTCTAAATAATTGACATTTATATAGAAAGGATTCCACCTCCGGACACTGCTCTCAAAACGAATAATAATAATAATATTCTAGAGGGCGAATTTCCGAAATCGAATCGTTGTTATTATTTATTATTACGAGTATTATCATTATTATTATTATTATATTATATGGAACAGATATAGGGCAAGACAGGTACAATAAAGGTCCAATTACCGTCCGGGGGGACACGACGTTAAAAGAAAACGCGACACATACATATTATTATTGTTTGTTACATGTAATAAATATAAGAGAGAGAGAAAGAGAGCGCAAAATAATAATAATAACGAGGAGACAAGTTCGCATAAATCTTTCATTATTATTATTATTATTATTATATATATAAAAAATATACTGCAAAAAGCCTTAACTCCGCCGCCGACACACACACGAGAAAACTGATGGAAATATTATTTTTAACACACTGTATACACACACACACACACTACCCCGCCGCAAAACACGAACACAATAATATTATTAATTATTTCGAACGGCGGGTCAACCCCGAAAATCGATTCTCACACAACAAGTTTAATAGTAACACCTGTTGAAAAATACCTCGTCGTACCCACCCACCACCGCCACCGCCGCCGCGGTATTATAAAAACGCATTTTAAACGATGAAAATTCTATGAAAATTAAATCATCGAATCGTTTTAAGTTATCTGTACAGTGAACAATATTGTTTTTGTATTAGACGACCACAAAAAAAAAAAAAATCGTTTCCGTATAAATTCTCTCTAACACGGGCGGCGGTCGACGGAGACATTGGTCAAATCGGAGTCGCGAAAATATTCTTCACATAATCTTCCAGAATTAATTCAATACACGAAATACGACCGAGGAAGAAAATCGATACGAATACTATAATATTATGTAATTCTCAATAATACAATGATTTTTGTTTACATTTTTTCATCAATCGTTGTTCGCGCACGAGCTTTAACTGCGTTTAATGCGTTTGGAAAGGAATATTATTGGACGGACGCGTCGTATATTATTTTCATGATCGACATTAAAATTTCGTTTAGCAATCCGTTATGTTCGTTATTCAATTGCGCGCGTGTAAATAATCGATTTAATTTTCGAGCGCCCGTGTAATTGTAAATTTAACAAATGACTTTTTCAACGTGTTCTACACCGTATAAAAACGAATTTTTCACGTTTGATTCTCTACACGTGTATCCGTCGATTGGTGTATTCCGTTCGCGAGTTTTTATCAAACGAATTCCAATCGAATTCTTACCCGTGTGTTACGGTGTCTTTGCGTATAGAGGAAAAATTCATAACATATTTTTCTAACACAAAAAAAAAAAAACATTTACCGACTGACGACGAATCTCAATCGATGATGATGCCGGCGTGGGTGGTAACCCCGCTAACAAGTTGGTGGCTTTTTTAAATGGTATTTTTGAATGATTAAACGAGTTGAATATTGTTGAAATGCGAGGATAGTGTCGGACAATAATAGTTGGATATGAAAAAAAAGGAATGAAACCAATGGTGGTAGGACTTCGAATAGAATTTATGAAATCGACTCGGATTTCACCACGTAAAACAATAAATCCACATCGCGCTGCCAGTGTTTTATTCGAGAAAAGTAAATTTCTCAGTAAAATTTGTTTTTATACGTTAATTAATTCTATTAATAATTGTACATGGTTATTCATGACGTGCGTTGCGGAGAAGTTTTTCGGAAATTTCGTCGCATTTTTATTAGCATTAAAAATAAATAAAAAAAACGAATCCAGAAATATCAAAAACTCAAAATTCGATATACATTTTTGACTCTTATTAGTTACTACTACTACTACTACTACTACTACTAATACTACTACTACTGCTGCTGCTGCTGTTCGAATCACGTGTCATGACAGTCATCCTGTGCCAACATTGTTTCTAATTTAAATCCATCTCATTTTTTCACTCATAACTAGAGCTCGGATGTTAATGACCAAAAAATGTCAAAATACGCAATTATACGCTTTAAAAACATATTAAACGTACGTATTTTTCAACAAATATATGCAAAAAAAAAAAAAAACAAGCGAATATTAATTCGAAAAAATTGTATATCCTTTTCAAAATGTGTATTTAAAAAATTACTTTTATTGCAAAATACGCAGACAGAAAATATGAAAAAAATAAATAAAATATTAATTAACTGCAGGTCGATTAAAATTCAATTCTACATAGGTTAAACACATTAAGTATCAGGATTACAACACTCTGTGTAACAGTTTGTTGATATTTTCATCAAATATCAAAGACTTCCGACGACGATCCAACAATATGTTTTTATAAATGTAAAAGTAATTTCACATTTACAAAGTAATTTTACTTATTGCGTACACTATTCTAGGAGTGTTCATCACGAACACAATTAACGATGATAATCGATACAATATGGACAGTGTTTACCATCAAATTTATAATTTATATAAAATAATATATGCTACTTAATTGTAGAAAAATAATCGATATATGCATTTATGCGACCGAAAATATAAATATTCAAAAAATTAATTTGTAATCTGGACTTTACGGATCGAATTTATAGTCATGCTCGAATATAAATTCTGGTTACGTGGAAAATATATGCAAAGTCATAAAAACATCCGAACTCTAATCGTGACTTTCAACGATTTCACTAAAACTGTAAATATGATTTTTCTCTTTTACACCCCGTGATAATCAGGTTTTTTTTTTACTTTCTGTATTTATACAAGAATAACGAAATTTCCATACATTGTGTAATGTTTTTTTTTTTTTTTTTTGTCACTAGTTTCTTTTAACGGAAAGCTTTTTAAACAATAATAAAAAAAAACATAACAACAACAACAACGCGGCGATCGATCGAAATAATTGTTTTTTTTTTTTTTCTGAATTCGTAAATTTACACACATACACACACACCTATAATATATAACATATATATATAAATATGTATGTATTCAATGGACCCAATGGTGTCCAGATGTGAACGGCGATTGGTCATGGCTGACAGACGCCAGTGTTTGTGCGGTGGACACCGACGGCTGTGGTTGCGCCGGTGGATTGAAGTTGTTAAAGTCTAGGCATCCTCCCAGACTTACTTCGTGTTTGATCACTTCATCCACGTTGCATTCGACCGGCGGGAATTTATCCAAGTTGATGTTGAGCTCGTCGAACGACAAATGTGACGAGCCCATTATTTGTCCGACCACGGTGGCCGGCATGTTATCGTCCTGTTGTTCATCCAACATATCGTCGAACGGTACACACTCCTACCACACAAAACATTTTTTTTTTTTTTTTTTTTTTTAAAAACATTAAAATAAAAATAAACACCGTTTTTATTCGGGCACGAGAGGTTTGCTTGTTTTTCGGACTATACACAATTGTAAGCAAGTGATTGAATACTTTCGAAGTTTTACAACACAAACACTACCACGACGTCCTGTGTATGACTGATATTATCAACACTATATAGACTTTTTCAAGTTAAAAAATATTAATATTAAATAACGAGACGAATGGAAAAATGTACATTTGACGATTTCTAATAATGAAATGTCGAATTTTTACAACAATAACAAACAGCGAAATAATGTTTTTCGTTTTGCTTTTTTCTTTTTGTTACAGCAATGAAAATCATCATATTGAGCGATGAGGGAAACAAAAATAGTATAATACGCATGTGTCAGTAGCGTGTACGTATAATATCACCATAATCGAACTCTTCGTTAGCAGTGTGTACAAAGTATAGAGGAAAGAAAATCTCGCTACATGTTAAAAAAAAAAATGCAAGTAATTTCTTCTTCGTTGTTTTCTCGGATATTTTATATACAAAAGTCAGATCTCCCTCGTTCTATTCGGAAATACGATATCAATAACCTATTTTCTCTCTCTCTCTCTCTCTTTTAAACGTGTAATTAATGACGCTAGTAATTTCGTAGACTATAGTAAAAAATATAAGAGGAAAAAAAAATCGACTTTATAGTAAATTTTCCAACGGGTATGGGGGGGTGGTGGCGGGGTAATGGTTCGAGAGTGTCTCGCGGGTATTGCTTCTCGCCAAAGAACGCCCACCGGTAACCGAGATCGATATCATCATACACACAGCATTATTTTCGAGTTTCTCTTTTCTTCTTCTTCTTCTTCTTCTTTCAAATTGCAATCTCAACTCTCAAAATATAATCTCGTCCTAAATCCCTACATCGAGCGCGAGGTCACCGCCGCTACCACACCACAACACCATACCATACTACACCACAACTACGTCGCTACGATGATAACCATCACCACCACCACTATATACAACTACTACTACTACTACTATACTCCTTCGCATATATATTATCATTAAAAACCCCCCGGCCCTACTATGATAATCGCGCGCGCACCTGTTTGACGAAAGTGTTTTCCAGCTGGTTGAGGTTGAAACAGGAGCACCCTTGATAACCGTGGATGTGACACGACTGGATCGATAAGCTGCTGCTGCTGCTGCTATACGGCGGCGGAGGTGGACGGTTGTCCAAAAACACGTCTCTGTAGCTTTCGAGCGGCTGCGAAAGGCGGACGGTCTGTTCCAGCGTGCCGGCCAGCTGGTCGGCTTGGCCCTGTTCGGCCACCGAGTCCAAACCGTAATCGGCCGAACTGAGCTGTTCGCTGAATATCGGTGAAAGGCGGCCGGTGGACGAAGCGTTCGATGACGCTCGAGCTCTGAAGTCGGGACTGGAAGCACACACACACACGTAAGCACAACGATGTTACAATAAATCAACTGTTATCGACTTATAGACTATCTACGTGTTATATAATATTATAGTTTCTAATCGAAAAATCGTAAATTACTTTAGACTTTTATAACATCCTACACAAAACAACATTGAAATAACGAATACGTGCGTTTTCCACGTCATAAAAAGAAAACGTTGAATCTCCCATCAACACGACAACAATCAGGCACGTATTTAAGAGCGAACGATAGAAGAAGACGATAGTCTTCCCCTCGGCTCCAAAAAGCCAAAAAGCTCGTATGATATTATAAAAAAATTAGTAAACTGTATTGTGTAATATAATATCCCATATTGCTATTAGAACCGATATTTTAATATTGTTATTTATTACGAATTCGGACGCTGCGTCTTCTGTGGAATTGTCCCATTGTGTGTATTCTAATCTTAAAATACTTCTTTACATTGTACTTGGTTTGCCGATTGGCTTCAACTGAAAGGTCTCTCACGAAATTCAATTAGCTATTGATTTAAATTTTGTTTCTTCTAAATGTTTACATTAATTATTGAGATTATTATGTATAAAACACACTGCAAACTTCTGCATTTATAAACAATTTACCGACGTACGTTACATTCGTCTTAATCGCATACTACCTATTTCACTCAGTAATGCTGTTTTTCTAATCATTACTTTCTCTGCTCCGTTATGGATTAAAACTTAAAAACTCGGTTGAGACCTTGGAGATGGTCGAGAGGGGGGGGGGACTTTAGCATTGTTAAAAATATTCGTCGAGAAATAGATAATCATATAGAACAAAAAAAAAATAATAATAATAATGATAAATTTCGTTAAAATGAAAAAAAAACATACTTGTAAAAACTAAATTTATATTGTTCATTAAAATACGTTTCTGTTTATTTACAAGCGTTTATTTATTATACGTGTACATTTTATATTTTTATTTTTACTTTACACATATACTTTTTGGGTCTAGAATATTTCCAAATAAATTATCGCCCCCTCCCCCAACCAAATTATGATCTAGATAGGTATATGTGCCTGACAAGAACGAGATTTTTACTATAGACGGTCTCGCAATTGGAAAAAAATCATCCGAGGTGTCCCGGAATAAGGAAAGAGAGAAAAACTCGAATAGGCGCGCGCTCGATTACTATGGTAACTATAAAAACAAACGTCCATTGATCAAAGTTTAATTTTGCAAACTCATAAAAAATTAATGTTTAAAGTAAACACAACTGGTATTGTGTTGTATTATATCGAACCGTTTTGTGCGTCACGTATAGGTATAGTACGCGCGTGCAAACATAACATGTATAATACATACATGTCGATTCCAGCACACACTTCGTGACGGATCGTCGAGTGAAATTATTATTGATGTATATTTTTTAAAGGGGGTGATCAATAAAACGAGCAAAAACAAAAACTTGAAAAAACTTCGTAACTTGACGGGCGGCACATTTACTACTCTATAATAGTCCGTCGTGTACACCAGTGGTCGACAACAAACCGTGGCTCTGTCATGAATCGATTATTACAATATATGAAAATCCTTATATTATTAGAAATTAAAGCATTCCTCCTCGAGAAGGGTGTTGACTATACTCAACTAACACGGACGATAAGTGGATTCAAAATATTTCATGGTAGACGTTACATCTTATCTGAATAATTGTAAACTACAGGAGAAAGTACTACACAATATTTCGATGTTGGAGGAAAAGTTATTTCTTTCGAAAACAAATCATATCCCTGTTTGCTCGAGATTTCGAAAGAGAAACATTAATTCATTTCCCCAGCCTGTTCAAAGATCATCAAGAAAATAACACGGTAAGTAACATTTACTATTTCAAATATCACGGAAGCTTTTCTATAGAAATTTCAAAAATAGCAAAGCGCCGTAGGCCTTTGTTAAAAAATCTCACAGTACTTATGTAACAAAATCGAATTTTTCTCTTTTTGACATTGCGATCACTGAAACTGAACAACAAAGAGTCATGGAACTTCGAATTTGAACGCCTTAATGTCGATTTGGAAAAATCAGAGAAAAATAAATGTGATATTAGTTCGTATCGTAAGTGGTTTGCATTGAAAGAAGGAAGGAAGGAATACACGGAGAAGGAAGACATGATTATTTTCAGCATTTGAAACAGTATTCCATACTCATAATATGATCGATTGAAAAATCTAACATTTGTTTTTCGTTCACTTATTGGTTCTACATTGACACGAACAACCTTTTTCTCAAACACGAACCTTATCTCAAAAGTAAATTGAGAAATCGTCTTATTGATGACAACTTTGAATCCCGATTGAAATTAAAAACAACGACGTACAAGACTGATTTTTATCCAATCTTTCCAAGAAAATGCAAGGTCGCTGTTCACATTAAACGTGTATTTTGTCATATTTTTATTTTAATGTAAAAAAAAATTTTTTTTTTTTTTTTGACAGTAAATAAAATTGTGATTATCATGATATTTGGTTTTATTCTACGTCGATGTAGCTAGTTTAAACCTACAATAAAAATCACATGGTTTTTGAAAAAAATTTGGCTATCAAAAAAAAAAAAAAACATCTTAATTGTTGTGCTGCTGAGATCTTTGGCTTTTTGTCTAATGAGTTTGTCGACTACTGGTCTAAACAATATCTAAGAGCCTCTTCACACAGAGACATTCAAAAAGAAACTGTGATCGCCTAGATACTAGAAGACTGAGCAACTACTAGGCAACCGCGCGTGTACGTTTCAATGGTGTCATTCAGACGGCGCTGCTTTTGAAATCGCCGCGACTGATAGATAAAACTGACGCGACTAATCCATTCCCGACTACTCAGTGGTCTTCTCCTCGCCACTCCAGTCGACCGAATTGCTTTCAAAATTCACAATTCAATAATATAATTTCTTATATATATTATTTATCTTATCATTTATATTCTCTATTTTATAACGGAGCAAAATTGTAATATTACATTTTTTTACGAAAAAAAAAAAACATCCCGAACTATACAATTATATAACTAAAGAGTTATGCCAAAAAAAAACAAAAAAATGTGACGAAAACAGAGCTTGGAGTGATGTAGCCACTGAAATTAAAAGTTCACGTGTCAGCATATTCAAATATTATCGAAATAAAATATATAATAATTCACACGCGTATGTGAATAATATTAAATTATTTTCCGCCGATAATAATTTATGACGGATGTAACACGCGTGTGCTACGTGTATTTGGTGTGTCTTGCGTGAAAATAACCGACAACTGAAGATTAGTTTAAGTCAGTTGCTCAATAGTGGTCGTCTCCTAGTCCTGGGACAGACGACTTGTACACGAATCGAGTCGCGCATCATAATGGGGGCGGCGACGGCATTCGAGTGTAATAAAAATTACGATAAAAACAGCGGACTACCACAAAACACAACACAACTGGATGAGAAAGAACGTTCTCTGCTGCGGCGCGTTTCCTTCGTTGTCGAATATAAAACTCTCGTTTTAACGAAATATCGGGCCGTTTTTTTTTTTTTTTTTGAAAACACCACGACCATTATTGCAAATTTTGTTAAAAATAATAAATATCACTACTTTACTACGCGTTTCGCGACATTATATTTTCCCGGGAAAAAAATAGTCCATACCGACCACCGACCACATAATAATAACAATAATAATAATACCGCGTGACATTTTGCAACAAAACACGCGCGTCGGAATACGCATTTTTACTAACCTAAACTGAAATCCCCTGAGCGGGGACACGGGTATCATGTCGGAGCTCTCGGATATCGATGAACTAGGACTAGGCGTGTTTTCCGGTTGCAAACCGTTTCTGATGGCCTCGACGACTTTCTTGACGCGACCGCGTCTCTTCTCGAATTTCGGCGTCTCCATGGACGTGGCGCGGCGCCTGGACTTGCCGGTGGTCCGGCTCGCGTTGTGGTTGATCTGCCACCACGACGATTTCCCGGTGCCTTCGTTTTGGATCTTCTCGAAACGGCTGTGCAACGACAAATTGTGACGTATGGAATTCTGCGGACACACACGCGAATTTATTATTAATCGTTATTGTATAATAATATTGTATTCGGTTCGAATCGGATTACTCGAATCGAGTGTCGGGGGCGCCGCGTTGCAGAATACTAAAACACGCGTGTTACCGCCGCCCCCCCCCCTCTCCTATACAATACGTGACGAAAAGCCGCCGCCGCCGCTGCTGCTGCTGCTGGGGGGAACAAAAACGCTATCGTTTAATATAGTGTCTTGTTTCTAAATGAATCGAATACACGGCGGGGGAGGAGTGTTAAGGGACAAAAAAAATATCATATAATATTACATTATTTGAGCGCGTTGAAACCGTTTTAAACAACAACACTACACTCTTCTTCTTCGAGTCGAGTCGCTTGGAAATGTGAAATTTCAAAACCGTTATATGCTGAACAGAATTCAGGAATATTGACACTATGATGATGATCGTTTCTTTCCTTCCCCTCCCCTCCCCCCCTCACCCTGCAGCCGTTCATTTATATAAAACGTATGCCGTTTTAAATGGATAATAAATAATTCGTATAAAAATAGTAGTAGTAGTATTAGCTGTGATACGCGTATGCGGATATCGAAACAAGATGCCACACCGTGAAGCAGTGGCATCGACGACGAGAAACGAGATCGTTCTCGCATTTTTTGTGACCATTCACCGTGTACACCACACACTATAACAGTACGGCTAGCGGGCAAAATTCAACAAGAGATTATGAGACGCGCGCTCTTTATTATAACGTACACGCGGCAGAGATGATCGTTGCTGACGCGTGTCGCGTTCTACACAGCGATTCGGTTTGATTACGACGACGACGTGACGGTTTCTTTCATTTCTCTCTCTCTCTTTTAGCACCGAAATATGTTAATGTTCTCAAAAAAAAAAAAACACACGGTTTTTTTTTCCGTTCCCACACACACACACACACCACGGTCTTCGTAAATAAGTATCGCGCACTATAAAAATAGGCTCTGTGTACACGAACGCGACGAGCCACGAAACGAGATATCCGAGACCTTAGCATTATCATCGTTTAGGTATGTTAAGACCGCGACGACGAGAACGGTCGTCGTCGTCGTCGTCATTGTCGAAACGCGAAGAAGAAAAAAAAAAACAAACCTTGAGGAGGCTCACTCCCACCATCATCAATTGACTTAACTACTAGTGTAACGAAGACACCATCACGGCGGTACGCACGAACGCAAACGGATATCTGGGAGGAAGGGGAATACGAATTGTCCGCTTGAAAGTGAATAATTTAAAAAAAAAAAAAAAAACGCCGAATACGTACACACACACACACATCGTCACACGTTTAAAAATATAAATCGTTGTTCGTGGCGGCGCTAGTAGCGTGAATCGACGAACACAAATCTACATAATATCGCTGACGTTCGAAAACGTGTTGACTACTTTCGCGCGGTGTGTGTGTGTGTGTCCCTCACAACCGCCGATGATTTCCTGTACACGCGAAATCCGCCAAAACCGACTGGGAATATAATACGCGCGACGGTACCACCGATATAAATAATAACTGTGTGCGCGCCATTATTAGAAAGGAGGAGTTCCTCTACCGACGGAGAAGAGATATATCTATCGCCCGTGTCCTTTAATGTGTAATAATAATCCTCGAGGACGAAATTTGAGAAAACGCCAAAAGCGAAAAAAAAAAAACGTATACGCGCGCACGCACACGCTACGTAATAAAATCGATTCGAACAACGACGTAGTAAACAGACGACGACGACCGCGTTAAATAATATTATTTAAATAATCCGTACGAAATCGAAGAGAAAAACGACGATTTTTTTTGTTTTGTTTATATTCTATATTTTTATATATTAAATATTTTTTATTCTCTTAATCACACACACACACACCGTGAGATTTATAATCTCAAAAACAAATATTAAATTACTGTGTGCACTGTGCGCACGACCGTGTGTGTATCGTATTTAATTCGATTGAGTTTTTTTTTTATTAAACGGACGACGAACGAACACGATGATGATCAGACGACGATGGGTGGCGCGCGTATATCGCGTAATCGCGGGAGAACGCCGAAACGCGAATACGCGTGAATTATTATTATTATTATTATTATTATTATTATTATTATTATTATTATTATTATTATTATTATTATTATTATTATTATTGTTATTATTATTATTATTATTATTGTTATTATACGCTTGCAATATACGCGCGTTGCCGGCCAATAACGGAGGTTCTCTCTACACAAACGAGGGTTAAGTGAAAGATCAACACTTTATGCGCGCGCAGATTCTTCTTGGCCTATTTATTACATTTTTTTTTTTTTTTACGCAGTTCTCCGGGGGACTGACTGTTTTCTTTGAAACGTTGAGAGAACGATTTGATTTTTCCGACACGTATCTAAAAAGAGGTCGTTTGATTAGTTTAACCGAAGTGTAATCTATTATAATAAATTAAGGTGGGGGGGGGGAGAGAATTTTGAAAAAATTTTCACGAAATTCGACGATAACGAGAGACAGAGAAAAAAGAAACCACCACCTCGAGAAATAAATAATATATACATTATACATATATGCATTTTCGCGTGCAAAGAAAACACGCGAAACGAACAAGAGTTTTTTTCGATAAAAATAATAAGCAAATAATAAATGACACGCGTTATTATCCATATCGATCGTCGTGACAAGATACTTTTTCGAACCTGTTCTCATCAATCGCTTAGTCAAACAACCGTGAATTGAAAAAAAAAAACACTATTTACGATTGCGAAACGATAATGATGATTCGCATGATGATTGATCGATCGCGAGTCGTAACCGGATTAACGCGAAGTAATTATTAATACGAACGTTTCAAACGCAACAATTGATTTTGAATTTCATCAAAAACGAGGAAGAAGGGGAGTGTGTTTGCAATAATATTTTTTTCAAAAATAAATAAATAAAAATATGACTTTTGTATAAAAAAAAAAAATATAGAAAAATTTTTTTTAAAACGCTGACGAAAACAAATTGGAACGATTATTATTATTACAAAATCCAGAAAACTATTTTTAACCAAAAACGTACACAATACCACCACACAAAATTATATTTTTATCGAGTTTCGAATTAAACATTCACATTTTACACACTACCCCTATTCTACGCTCTTTTTTTTATTTCATCAATTTATCAAAAATTGTGTAGCGCAATATACATTATTTATAATACACGGCGGGCGGTCTTTCTCGAAGTCATTCGGGGTAGAAAGCCCAAAAAGAGATTGTTGATGCGTCGAGGCTGTCTACATACATGACGATGATCTATATCATGATATAGACTGAATAGGAAAAAATAGAGCGAAAAATTATGTTAGTTCAAACTAAAATCAAATAACTAACACAAACAACGATTCGACGACAAACTCGACGATTTCTGATAACATTCCTCGGCTGCTCTCGTTACCCCGTCGAAAGTGGCGCGTAATTTACGGGCTATTTTTTTTTTTTTTTAAATGAATTCGAGTCTGATATTAACAACAACAAACTCGTTAAAATGCGTCGGCGAGTTCATCTTTCGGTATTAAATAAGTTTTAAAATTCCAAGCCGCGGTTTAATTTTTGATAAAAAAAAAAATACTTTTAAAATACGGTTAAGTGTATTTTAGGCTCTAGGAAATTGTCGTCGATTCTCGAATTGGGCGGCGGATGAAATAAATTGAAATAAGAACACCTGCGACATATACGACAATGTTTATATATATATATATATTTACTTTATTGATTGGGGGTGGGGAAGTGGAGCTCCTCCGTCCGATTCTGTTACAACAATGTTCTCCAACGATAATAACACAATATTTTGTACGATACGTTTTCTTTTTTCACGAGTCCATCGGGCGCATAATGACGAACAAACAACAACAACAAAACCGACGTGATAAAATCAAACGCATGATAAATAATAATAATAATAATAACGCGGTGTGTGTTCATTGCGCACACATTCCACACAACAGGTCCGACACGATAACAGCGATTAAATATTGTTTTTTTTTGTTCTTCTACTTCTTTATACTTCGTATAAAGTACACTAATCTCTGTCGCGGTGATGATTATTATTATTATTATTACGAAACGATTGAATAGAAGGAAAAAAGGAACGCGACCGAGACCGTTCAAGAAAATCGTTCGAAAACACAAATTCAAAAGACCAGCCGTGTCCAGCTGCTGCTGTTGTTTTCTAACTGTTCACAACGTGCACCACACACACACACACACACCATAGTTATATGAATTAACGATTTTTATACACGTGCAGTGTATATATATATATGTTTGTTACGTGCGACGAAAGTATAATTTTATATTATTACGAACGTTATTATAATCGTCGCGTTCCTCTAGACGTTTACAATAACGAGATATATAATATATAATATGTTCGACAGTACGAAATGAAATGAATAAAAACGCACATTTCGATACGTCGTCGATCGGTGAACATATTCGGAGATGGAATGTGGGGGGGGGAGGGAGGGAGGAAACGTATTTCGTGTGTGTCCGTGAACCGGACGCGAGGGAGCAACGACGAGGCGACACACACACACACACACACCGCCGAATAAGCCATTGCTGACCGCCGTATAAGTGAAGCGGCGGCGGCCGATGTGCGCTCGCTCGGTTACAATATTTTTTTCAGTGGTTTTTTTATTATTATTACATTGACATAGGGCCACGGAGATTTATAACGATCGATTATTATTATTATTATAATCAGAGTTCGGAACTTACAGCGTTCGCATACTCTTATTTTATTTATTGTAAAAAAAATTAACAGTGTGCCACGATATAAATTCGTTTCTCGATGCCAGATCGGAAAAAATTCGAATGCGCGTAATTCGAATTCCGCGTGTTCCGTTGATTTTTCGCCAATATAAAGTGCCCCCCCTCCGCGCCCGTTTTCGTGCCAATCTTTTAGCGTATTTTACCGAGTTCTTTGAATTACAAATAACAATAATTTTATAATATCCCGCGAACAAATCAAAAGCGAAGCACTCGGGGATTCGAACAAAAAAAAAAAAAGTATTATTTTAATGCGATCGTCGTACGTTTTCGCGCCGTCCTACGCCGCTATTAGTTGCTCGTCACGATTGTGGCGCGGTTCTAATAACTTTTTCTCCTTTTTTTTTTTAACGCCATATTAACAAAGTACACGGAAATGCGCGGACCTATAAAATACGTCTATTTTTTACAAACCGTGTTCCCGGTAAACACAATGCGCGCGGGCTGACTGCGGCAATAGTTTTAAAAACTATATTATTCATTTGTTCGTTATTCGCGCGTATAGTGTTCTACACACTACTCTACTCTATATGTAATTTTCTTTTTTCTCTCTACGGTTTGTCGTTATTATCGATTTTGCATATATATAAACATAATATACGACGGTGGAAACATTTACAAGAGTAGTAGTAGCAGTAGTAGTAATGGACGTTTGAAAAATTAATTTCGAAAAAATAGTGTATTAAAAATCGAGAAATAATAATACACGATGATTTGTTCTAAATTCGAAGTGAAATTTTTGTATTTAAACGTAATTTTTTTTTTATACATTATTTTAAACGTAATATCAATAACCGATCAAAAAATATATATATATATTATAAACGCGTATTTAACGGGGAGGTGTTTTTTTTTTTTTTTTTTAGCGCATATTTAAATTATCTGCACGTTTTTTTTTTAACGCTACGAGTCCCCGTTTATTATTATTATTATCATTATTATTATTATTATTATTATTATTATTATTAATGTATAAATACCGTCTCTGGAAGACACAAGCGAGAAGTGTTTAACACCATGCGAGTCATTATTAAATATACATAACAGGGATAAACGACCGATACATTATAATATACAAATAATAACAATATAATATACACATATAAACAACACACGACTCTGGCTTCTTTTCTTTTTTTATTTCTTTATGTTATGCATCGCTTCGAATCCGTTGCGCGACGACGTAAAAAACACGTTGGCGAACGCGGCGGCGGCGTGCAACGAGTAAACAACAAACGCCGAGTCAACGGTGGTGATTGCGAGTGCGTGCGCGCATCTGTGTGTGTGTGTTAACAGAGTTTAATGGATGCAACGTAGAAAGGAAAAAAAAATTAAATAAATAATTACGTCGTAGAAATATTACCGACGAGAGAGAGAGAGAGAGAGAGAGAAGCGGCGCAAACGTTGTTGCACTAGGTTAGGTGTGTGTGTGTGTGTTTTTTTTACATTCAACAAATCCGCCCGTCATTGTAAATATGAAAAAAAAAATATTAATTTTTTACGCGAAACGTCAACAATTCGCACGCGCGTGCACGAGATCTGCCGTGGCCACCGCCGCGCTCTGCTTATAGACAACAAAGACCTTGGGACGACGATTAGCGGCCACCAAAACCGTAAAACGCGCCGCCGCCGCCGCCGCAGCGGTGACGCAACCGCGCGTGTCGTCGTCGTCGTCGTCCGTCTCTCTATAATCTCGGTTGGCAAATCCAACTCTCGTTGATACGTTACGTGTAGAGCGAAATATTGTGTGTAAGAAATAATGTGGTTGTTAGGCCACTACTGCTTGCTTACTACTACTACTACTACTACTATTACTACGCCGTATTTAATTTTTTTTTTTTTTTGCGAAAAAAATTTATTACAGTTATTTGAAAAACAACAGTTTTACCGACGTTTGCCTAAAAATAAAACTTTCAGACACACACACGTCGTTATAATATATTGAACACGAGTCAATAGAAAATACAATTCTTGACCATTTCGCTCGGTGGTTAGAGGGGAAAAAGAGATCGCAACTCGATGGTTGAATATCGTTGACAACAATCCCGTCCGGATGATCTTACCCCGGGAGGAGACGAGATTATCGTCATAATACTCTCATCAAGAGGGTAAAATTTTCTTAAACTAATAATAGTACCCCCGCCGTCCCCCCGGTAAAATGCTTCTTTTTCTTTTTTTTTTCAAAAAACGTTTGGCGGCAGATTTTACAACACAACACGTATTCTCTTTTATAATTTCGTACGCGTGTAAAAACTCGAGTGAAAATTTCACTTTTTATTAAGCCCCGGGGGTCTGGCGGCTTTTTTACTGCTTGATAAATAATATTATATTCGTATCAACCTACTACGTCGTCGGTACGTTTAACGGGGATAATAAACTTCTTATTCCGAGAACATCTTGTCCACTCTATTATTTCAAGTTGCTTGCGTACTTCTTAGAATTTTATAATAAACGAAAAAAAAAAAAGATTATAAAAGAGAAATTTTATTCGAAATTCGTCGTCGTCAATAACAATAAACACAAAATAAAAATAAAACGCTTCGCATACTTTTGGAATGTAAACAAACAACGACAACAATAATGTTATTTATGAATTCCCGATATTATAATTATAAACGTAATTTATATATAAATTGAAATTTCGGAGTTTTCACGAGTCCGGGGGAGATGATCAAATTGTTTGCGGGATTTTTAAATTCGCGGGAACGGGCTTATAGAACATAATATAGTGGTATTTTCTATATATTTTTTAAGTAAACACGTCATAAAAATCCATCGAATTCGAGACCAAGCCATATAATAATGAGAAAAAAAATACGTATTTTTTTTAGAATTTCATTTAGTCGGAAATGAAAAAAATACCATGACTCCCACACACTGTTTTCTATGTAAAATAAAATCAATAAATTGCAATTAAAACGTATACGTTTTAAGAAATAAAAATAAATATTTATATTGCGCTTACTGAAACCAGATATTTCATCGAAATATTTAACTTAAACAATTTAATATCTATAATAAAATATCTTTAAAACATTTTTTGAATTTTTTTTTTAATATTGTTTAAATATCCTTGCCTGGAATAATCATCATACCCCCTTTATAATTCTTAAAAATAGTTCCTAAAAAAAAAAAAAACGAACTACTGAATAACATAGAACAAAATCTGTTAGATGTTTTACTGGTAGAAAGGAAGAAAAAGCGATTATTGAATAAAAAAAAAAATCACGACCTGGTGATAATGATAACTAATAAACGTCAACGGAAGTTATTTATTCATTTTTTTTATTATATAATCTAACGGGATACGAATACAATATTAATATGTTATAAGAGAATAAAAAAAAGATCAGATACGCTTAAATGCTTAAAAAAAGTTTAAAGTGAGTTTTCATATTAAAAATAATAAAAGTGAACACGAATATATGTTTTAGTTATTATAATTGGTAATTATAAATAAATAGCTTACATTTGAATGTGAAAAAAATTTTTTTTTTAATAATAATTATTGGTTAAAATTTCGCGTCTTACACATATTTTAGTACAAGTTGTAATGAAATTGCAAATTCACTCCAAAATACATTTTTAAAATACACTAAAAAAACAAAATTATAAACGTATACTGAGATAAAACAACTCGTACGGACATTAAAACCAAAAAAAGAAAATTTACGTATTATAAAATCATCCTAGGATAGACATTATTTATCCTTCTAGGGCGAACACAATAATCCTAGGAAAATCTCATCTCCCCCGATAACATTATCCGGGTTGTATAATAGTTATTCGGTTACACCGATCAGAACGGAGAGTTGAAATTCGATATCGAACTGTCGAGGTTGACCCGCGCGCACATTGCCTCGCACAAATTAGGTGTGTCCACCGATAATAATCTGCCGAAGTTATTATAACAACACACTAGACGGAAGTTACGTGATAATTTTGAACTTCGTAAGAAGTTTACAGTATTTCAGGCTGATATTGAATAAAAATCAGGCTGAAACAACAAAGCTCTTTTCCATTTTCTCTAATATCATGGTTCTTGAAAAGTTATGATGCCGCGTCACCGACACTGCGGATTTTCACTTATCCCGATGATCGTTTACTTTTTCCTGTTAATCCACTACTACATTTTAACTTCTTCTCGTTGTCTTAAAACATTTTTTGTTCTATTCGGCTTATTGTATAGTCCACACTTCACATCCATATGCTAAGGTTCGTCTAATTATCTATCTCTATGTATATGTGCACTTTGGTTATTTGAGAATAGTTTAGACTAAGAGCAAAACACAAAAAGACACCTCCTCTTCTGCCTTATTGCTAATTCGCAGATCCAATTATCGCAGGAAATGGCACCAAGATATTTAAATTGACGAACTTTTTCAAATGTATATCCTATCCTTCAACCATTACATATCCATCATATGATTATTACTATTTGGTAACAATTCTATTATTTTAGGTTCCATTTACAGTCGGACTTATGGATTTTGTTGATGAGAATTAATGTATTACATTATATTACACATTATTTATCATTACCAATTATTATATTCAGGTCATCCGCAAAACCTAAATACATCAATTTTGTTTGCGCCAATATCGACACCACACATAATCTCGTCGACTCTTTGCACACTCCGTACAACTTTCTCCGGCGCAATACTGAGAATAAATACGAAACAGCGGTGAGAGGGCATCACTTTGCTTTAGTCCTGTCACTACTACTAGAAATACTTCAGTAAACCTCCTGTCAACTCTCACTCGGTATTTCGTATCATCGCTCATGCAAATCTTTGCCAAAGATATGTGAACTGGATTCGGAATTCGAATTCACACATGATTTTGTGCAAGCCATCTCGAAGGATGCTCTCATTTTTAAAATCGACAAACACTCGTCGCATATTTATCATTCCGGTATTCAAAGATTTTATTGATTAGTAATCGATGAACACATCAAACTTGAAAAGGCGTGCGCCCGCCGAAAGCAAGCGACACGCAAAATGTTCACAGCCAAACGCAGGTTTCTCCAGAATGTCACCTGAAAAAAACCTGTGAATGATCAATAACGAAAACCGTTTACTCGCGCAAACGAACCGACGATAGTGTGGGTAGCAGCGTTATTGTCCCCACCCCCACTCAAAACAAAATTCAAATATTTCTAAGTGGATTTCGATTCAAAATAGCGTTTTCAATTGATGCGTTGTTGGGAACAGGCTTAATAAATAATAAGTTATTACCTCTATAGGTAGATTTTTTACAATTACAGTTTTGTCTATTCACTTGGCACGGGGTGATGATGATCACCACTTTGATTAGCGCATACGCGCATTTCGCGAGTTATCAAATGTTGAAATTCGGGCTTCATCGCGACAGAAATTACGAATATTGTTGCGCGCACGCGTGCGAAATGTGTCGAGCGTCGTTGAAGTGGTCGCGAATAAAAAAACGGAGCAGACGGGTTTGTATTTTAAATGAACACCAACCAAGTAGGAGGAAAGAAGTTTTCACAAAAAACAAAATACACTTTGTCGAGAATTTGGGAAATTATGACGATTTCCAAGACTTTTTCGTTTTAGTAATGTACGTCCTCCGGGCGTTTTGTAATGAACAATATATAACACGATAATCGGTTTCGAGCGAATCGCGTTTTTATGTAATTTTTCGATAGCTATTCGAGTTGTATATTTTCAAGCGCTTATGAGAAAATCGAAGAAATTCGATATTAAAAAACGACACCGACCCAGACGCGATTTTCTACCGAAAACGAACTACTACGATTTATAAAAACATCCGGGGACACTCGTTCCTTCTGGTAGAATTTTTTCAGTAAAGACGCGTCGTAAAAGAGAAAAAAAAACCACAACACGCAATTGTTTCGCTCCGATCGGAATGTAAAAGGAATACGGAAATCCGACGTCGTATTCGTAACAGTTTTAAAACATTTCTCTAGTCAGTACGGAGTGTATATTATTACAATTTGGTTCGAATTTTTTTTTTTTTTTTTTTTGGCTTTTTCTAATCCGAACACATTTTCGATCGTAGCGCGCGCGCACCACACGCTATTCACACGCTCGATAAATATTAACCACCTCCACCTCCCCAATTCACCACTATACACTGAAACACTACACTGTTAGAATTATAACTCTCTCGCGTGCGTACGCGTACGCCCATGAATAATAATAAATACGTTATAGACGCGAGAGGAGCGTTTATAAATAAAAAAATCGTGTACGCGAGGAGCGACGCGAACGTCAATTTTTCGTCAATTCCCCCCCCCCTTCCAACCATCCGTAGCCGTGGCCTCACACACTGACCGTCACACGTCGTAGGTTATATTATATACACCGTATTATTATTATTATTAAACGCACACGCCAAACACGACGTATATATTTATATACGACGTCATCATCTGTTATTATATTACTACTACTACTACTACTACTACTGGTACTACTATTACAATATAATGTATTACTACTATAACACCCGCCGCCGACACTGTTACCGGTGCACATTCAAAGAGACTAACCGGTTGTCCTTCAGAGGCCTTCCGTCGACGATCGCCGCGTAGCGTGCGCGCGCGCGCGCGTTTCTTCACCGCCGGCGCTAAAAATATTCTCCAGAAAATCTCACCGCTCACCACACACGTTTATAATAAATAATAATATTTTTATAATAATAATAATTATTATTACACCCGTGAGTGTATCCAAAGTGTGCCGCCGACCACCACACCGCTCCCGAGACTCTCGGTTACCACGCCACCACACACCGCCGCCGTCGCCGTTCGTGCCAAAAACCAAAAATACTCACAAAAACATTGGAAGAAACCCACACGCGCGCGCGACGGCGTCGGTGTAGTAACACACTCGCGCTCTTTTTCTGACACCACCACACACACACACACACACGACGGACGCGACGAGGCCCTCCCGCGCGCACCACCACCACTCTTGAGCGCGACCGCCGCCGCCGCCACTAGCTAGGACGATAATATCATATCGGAGCAATTATTAGTCTCGATAGAGAGAACAACACAAAACAGTGCCGCCGCCGCGTTAATATATTAATACGTATTTATCTTTTTATTTTTTTTTTAAAAAAAAATAATAATACGTTATTAAAATATACGCGTATATTAATATTATAAAATAAACAAACGCATTTACCACCACCACGCGTTTCGTCGTTTCTAATCGTTCGTGTTCTCACATTAATTATTTTATCGGACTTGAGGACCCCGGGGTACATATATTATTATAATATCCCACAAAAAAAAAACTAACGAGTATCCTTCCACACTCCATTACTAATAACTAATAATGAGTAGACCGTCATCATCACTTTTCCATTCCCCCCCGCGTCCTCGCATCACTTCTTTACACACCACGCGCGTAAATAATATTGAAATGTTTTACGCTTTGACCGAACGACGGCGACGTGAAATTCGTTTTGTGCACAACGGCGATATATATATATATTATTGTAAATTTCTTTCGTGTTCCACGTCCCGTTTACCAGTCGTTCGTCGTTTAACTGCAGTGCACAACACACGTTTCATAAAAATTAAACATACGTTTACCACCCCACCAATATACACGCCGTGCGCCACACGAATTAACCGAAAACGCGTTACACAAGTTAAAACGGCTTTTATTATTCCAACAAGGGAGGGTGCGGGGCCTTTCCGAAATTCGGAACGTTTCGGGATTTATATTAGACCGGTGAAATTTGTGCGGGGAAGAACAACACTGGTCAACTCGTTCGTTCCGGACCAATCATCACCACGGACTGCAGCAGCGGAGATCAAGACGCAATGTCATCCGCATAGGAGGCGTGATGATATCACAGCAGAACGTGACGGCGACGACGACGCGCGGTTGATGCGCGCAAAGGATGGAATTAAAAACCGAAAACGTCCGGGTAAGAAGAAGTGTCGATGATGCGGCGCGTTTCACGATTAATCAAATATCGACGAGAAGAAAATAACGCGAAAAAAGTAAAAAAAAAAAAATAAAAATATATTACTCTTTACAACACAGGGACGCCGCGATGACCGCGTACGTGTATTATATTATATTCTTCGAATCCCCGTCGGCACAAAACCGAACAGCGAGTGAGCTGCTGCTGCTGCAATGGGGGAGAAAAAAAGTGTATATCGCTTTCAGACCGATTATTGTTACTTTATATTTTATTAAATGTGTTATCAATAGACCCGTTGCTTCCCCCCCTCCCCCGCTCTAACTCGCATTTTCGATACTTGCGCATTTCATCAACATTCAAATGGAAATAATTTACTCTACACTCGTTACGCTTTTTGCGATTCTATATAATATAATATACAGAGTAGCACACACTGGTCCCGCCGTCGTGCATCTGCCCGTCTCATCACGACGACGTTAATGTGAAGTACGATATTTATTATATATATATATATCGTCCCCGACCCGAGACAGCTGTCCCGTTTTCGAAAGAAACCCCCTCCCCCCCGAGTGAATTTTCAGCGCGAAAAAGGGATAATAATATATTATATTGGCGAACAATATGAGTAATATTATCCGCGCACTCGCACAACCCTTTCCGATAAAAGAACGAATTTCTCACGGTCTCCCCCATTTTGCATACTGCGCGCGGACGTATTTATTATATTATACGGAAAAATATTTCCAACAAAAACGGTATTGAGAGACAATACGTCGTCCTCCTCCCCGCCGCCGGAGAATCGTCATCCAGGGAATCCATCATCTCCTCTTGCGACCTCTGCAGCAGCAGCAGCAGCAAACCTCTCGCATAACGTTCACGCACAATCTCGAAACTATTTTTCTTTTTCTTTTTTCCAATCCTTAGATCGGTTCAATGACTTCGTCGATGGTCCTCTTTTGTTAATATTTTTCTGATACACGCGTTACTATTATTTATACCGATTGTTCACAGCCCTGTACAACATGAAAATTGTAGAGAGCAGTCAGTAGTAGTAGCAGCAAACGTTCGAAAACGTTTCGTTCGGCTTTTTACCTCAGCACTTTCTCCCGTCGCCCCGACGCTTTTTCAATTGGACTATTTAAGCGGCGGACATGGAAAACGGAGAATTCGATGAATAGCGTTTCGAAAACGCTTAACAAGAAGTGGAAAAATATTGTTTGTCGATTAGAACGACTACGACGCCGTATATAGCCTATACTATATTATACAGAGTGGTTTTGAAATCGTCCGGTATATAGTGCGACAGATAATAGCGATTTATAAACGCACGAAACACGGACTATAACTACGCATGATAATGATATACGACGACGATCAAGGATATAATATATACGACGATTTTATTATACACACAACGAATATAAGCAATACCATTATAAAAAAAAAAAAAATAAAAATACCACGAGTCAATTACGTAATAACAATATATATATATATATTTATATAGAAAAACCGTCGTCGTTTTAAGAATATATATTTTTTTAATCGTTATTACGCCGCTCGGGAAAATGTAAAAACAAAAAAAAAACTGTTTTTTTTTTTTAATCCTAATTTCATTTCCACTCGTATGTGTAATAATTAACGCGCGGCGTGTGTGTGTGTGTGTGTGTACGACGCGTATTACAACACAACGCACGACGAGAAGTGCTTATTATAAATATTGTCTTAAGGCATTTATATGCAAATGCAAGAGTACAAAAATAGATTTATAAAAGTACGTTATAATTAAATACGTCGCGAATTCGAATTGTCCGTGAAACACGCGTTTCGTGTAAAAAAAAAAAAAAAACAAAAAAGTTTTATACAACGACATAAGGATAAAGAAAAATGTATAAATAAGACGGCCGCGCCGCCACCGGGAAAGAAAGCTCACTCATCCAGCTACTACTATATACCTATAACCTGCTATTTTCGTATACCACAACCGCGTGCGTGTTGCAATTAGTGTAGAATCGACGTGCGGCAAAAAAAAAAAAAAAATGGAGGGAATAGGAGGTGAACTCATTTCAAAAACCAAGCCCGTTTTTCTCCTTTCTACGATCTCTCTCTCTCTCTCTCTCTCGCCGGCGCAACAACAATCTCGTGCGTGTGCGTATCCCGCCGCCTAACCGCGCGCGCCGTACTACCGTACACACGCGGTTTCATTTTTTTTTTTTATATATATATATAATTCTAACACATATCGGACACACGGATCCGTTGGAACCGGTTGCGGTGGGTAGTAGGTCGAAATCGGAAATCGGACGGAATAAGTGAAGAGAATACCGACAACACCGACGCGCTCTGAGCGCGCGCGGCGCACATTGTGTCAGAAAATGAAACGGCGTCGATTTATTTTATACGCATAAAAATCTCCTGTCCCAGTTATAAAAAAAAAAAAAAAAAAAACGCGGGACAGTTGTAAGCAGCAACTGAATAATACCGCGGGGGGGGGGGGGGGCCCGGGGCAAAACTGAAAACTGCGCGCGCGCCCTTTTTCGTTTCAACGCGGAACAACAAACTACTGATAAATAATAAAGTATTGATTTTATAGATAAATTTTTTTTTTTTTTATATATAATTTGAATTAATAATTATCGTTGAAAACAATCGATATTAATATTGTTATCACGTTAAATTTTATTGCGATTTCGTTAAAAATTTCACGCCCTTTAGAAAACGGTCGCGCCGGGAGCGGCGCGCCAAAAGTTACGACGGGTCCGGTACGTAAAAAGTATTCCCCTCCTCTTTTATATATTCGTCCTCGTCGTCGGTACGAGTTTAAAATCATAATAATAATAATAATAATAATAATAAAACGAGTGTACGTAGAATAACGTACGACAATAACGTTTTTCATTTTATATATTCTCTCTCTTATACGGTCAATTTTTTTATAGTTCGGGTATTCCTTTTTTTCTTTTTTTTTTTTTTCGGATTCAGAGTCGCGTGCATATTATTATTGTTGTGTTATACACTCCGTACCGAGTGTATACCGTCATACGTAATAAATGTACGAGAGACACACACACAGAGAGAGAGAGAGTATAATATATTAGACGAGCCCATAAAAAAAAACACAAAAAAGAAATAGTTGTGTACGCGCGACTTACGTACGACGACGACGACGACCCGAGTATAATAAGTATATATAAGTAATGTTTTTAGAGTCGTGTGGGTCGTCGACGAGGCGGCGGCCAAAATATTATATACTCACAACAACACGCGGTGTGTAAGTATACACACGAGAAGAAAAAAAAGAAAAGCAGCAGCGCAACGCGCGGTACTCTGTTAGCGTGAAAGCGGGAAGTAGTAGAGTGGAGGAGAGTGAGGCGCGGTAGTTATTATTATTATTATTCTTAGCCCCGGAGCGCTTCGCGCATACCTGTTGCCCCGACAGGCCGATGGCATTGGGCTCGCGGCAAGGTAATGTTCCGCCGCCGCCGCCGTCGTCGTCGTCGTCGTCGGACAAAAAGAAACGTATAGAGGAGGAGACCCGCAGAGCAGCACTGCAGCCGCGCGTACGCGCGCGCACACACACGAAATATAAGCGCACGGCGAGCGCTGTTGTTGCGGTGAAAATAAGAAGGGGAAAAGGTCTTTGACCCCCCGAAATTACTACCAAAAAAAAAAAAAAAATACGTAAAACGTTTTATTTTGCGCCGCTTCGGACGACGCGCGTGTCCCTATCACCGACGTACTTGCGCGCGCTAGTACACTGCTGCTACAAAACAATTACCTACCTACCTACCAACGAGTGTTTTGTACCACATTTTATGGTTTTTCAACGACTATTTTTTTTATTTTTTTTTTCAACACGATTTCGTTAAACGAAAATGTCTAATTGTGTGGTATAAAAAATAAAAAATTAAAAATAACGGGATTTTTTCTTTTCCTTTCTTTCCACACAACGAATAATAAACAACGACAACACCACGATGCTGCGCTCCTCTTCTTTCTATTACTTACCACTACTACTCGTAACCCCTTGCCGCCGCCGCAGCGCGATTAATACCGTCGTCACATAAAAACCCTGACCACGCCACGCTGTATTGTATGAGGGTGGTGTAACAACAAAAAAAAAAAACGTATTATTGTTCGGATAATTATTGTACGATACGCGATATTACGCGTATACACGAAGAACGGCTCGAAAAGAACGCCGGCCCGACGACGATGAGTAGTAGTAAATCACAACAAATCTATTAAAAATTTATTGAAAATTATTTTTAAAAAAAAAACCACCCGTTCTCTATTCCGGAGAAATCTACCACCGCATCGTCGTAATCGTATTAATCGGAATAATAATAATAATACACCACCACCACAAAAATTGTTCGCACGGGCGGGCGGCGCAGCGCGGTCGTTTATCGAAAAAAACAGTACACCACACGCGAGAATTGTGAAAACGGAACACACACACGTTTAACGTGAAAAAATGAAAATTAAACAATACAACAGTATTTCGTAAACTCGTTAACGAAACTCTCTCATTTATACGTATATTAATTATTTACTTCGTTTATCTGTTTTATTAAAAAAAAAAAAAAAATCTCTATTTTTTACATTTTGGACCGGTGTACTCGAAAAACACTTGGTTTTATTTCTTACCTCAAACACACCTCCTCCCATTAGTAGTCGTTGTTACTTGGAGCGCTTTTCGAAACGCGCAACGCTTTTTTCCCCCAATTCCGGTTTCGATTTCAGTTTAAAAAAAAAGAAGACATAACGAAATCGACTTTGCGCGCGACACGCTAAAGTGTTCATAAAAAGAAATTTCTTCGTTTTCCTAGTTCTTTGAATATAATGTGTAGAATTCTCCTTCTACTCGTAGAAAAACGTATCTTTCCCTATCCACCACCACCGCCACTTTTTTCCCTCTCGGTCGGGATTATAATATTTTTCTTTGCCGTCCGAAATCAGAGCGATCGTCGCTCGTTGTCCTCCTCTTTTTCTTGAACTCGGGCGTTCGAAAATTTAAAAGAAAAAAAAAACAAAAACGAATTGCACGGGGAAAAAAAATTAAACACAATGTTGGATAGACTAAAAAAAAAAAAAAAAACGCGGATCGACGGCCTTTCCGTTATAGGAAATTATTAAGAAACCACCGATAGGTGTGGAAAACGTATTTCATTTGATGACGTGACGTAACGTCGGCGTTACGTATAATGGTAAATGCGACCTTTATACATAATAACATTTAATACAATTTAACGAAATAGTGATTTCCGACTATTATTTTTCCGTTTTTTTTTTTTTTTTTTTTACACATTAATTTCTAATTTGAAAAATACGATGGAAAATTGCGGCGAACGCGTAATATGATATTTAATACTTATTTTTTTTTTTTTTTAACACGCCTAAAACTGTGACAGATTGTGATATACAATATATTTACACACTGATCGTGTGAAAATCGCATTTTCAAATTCCCGAAATGAATATAAATTAAGAAGAAAAAAATTTTTTTATACGTGTAAAATCCGTCTATTAAAAAATGATTAAACGCCGGGTATATATATTATATAATAGGATTAAGAGTAGGAGGAGGGGTACAACAAGCAGGACCGTATAATTTGAGAGGAAAAATGCAGGGCCCTGAGCCTCGCACTTTTTAGTTTAAGGACTCGTCGCGCTTAGAAGAAAAAAAACAATAGGAAGAGATCGACGAATTTTTATTCATAACTATAGAGGAATTATCGCAATTGTTGTTTATCGTTTTAATACAGTAATGTGAAATGCAAAAGGCGCCGTCGAAAATACCGTATAAAAAAAGAAATAAATACTTTAATCGCGACAGATATAATGTGCTCGTTAGTAGTACACACATTTGACGACAGTTTTCACGCGCATTTTACCACCACCGCTTACGACCGTTCTCGGACGTTGTTATTCATTTTATTATATATAATACATTTATAATACGGCCGACAACAGTGGGCGCGATGAATTACGAGAAATTAAAGGAAAAACAAAATAATAACGGTGTGGGTAGTGAAAAAAAGCGAGTTTAAATAAAAAGTCACCCGAGCGAACGACGACGAAACGTAGGAACGTCAGAAAAAAAAAAATTCTCTATCAAAATAGTTACCGCTTAGTTTTATTTTTAAAAAAATTAGCGGTTGTTTTTTAACGATACAAATAACCGGAATAAAAAAGCATCGTAAAAATGTTTGTCGTGCAAATCCTCATCTTAAGGACGACGGCAACAAACAACAACAACGCGGAACGTCGTAGACACGAAATTTTCCGTTACACGTATTTATTTATTTATTTATTTTTTTGAAACGTACACACACGCGCGCGGAATTTTTATGATATAATTAAGAAGACAGAACAGGGGGGAGGAAAACTTATATCATATATTATTATTATTTAATAACGTTTTTGACTTTTCACGAGAATACACGGTCGGGTAAATAATAATGAAAATCAAAAATCGCGCAAAACAATTCCGTCGAATTTGTACAAGTGAAAAAATAAATAAATATATATACATTTTTTTTTTCTAAGCACATGACTTTTTTTTTTTTTTTGTTACCTTTCGAATTTTTACGAATTTATAACACTAACCGCGTTATAAACACAATACTACATTTGCGTTTGAAATATTTGTTGCGGCGGCGAGCCCACGCGCGCGATATTATTATTATCATCATCATCATCATCGCGATATGACGTCGCCGAACGATTTTCGAGTGGGATAACACTTTATGTAGGCACGACGACCGAGCACGTAGCAGCAGCAGCCCCCGTGCAACAGTCGCCGCGGGCCAATGGCGGTATTAGGGGTGGTAATTGTGGGAGAAGAGGGGGCAGCGGCACCTCGTCGATCGATGAACTGCGCGTTATAAAATAAATAAATAAATATATATATATATATAATAATATTTTATTCGATATTTTATTTTTAGGCGCGCACGCGCGCGTTCTCTCACCTCTCTCTCTCTCTCTCTGGAATCGTCCCGGCGGCGGCTGTACGCTTAATATTCGAACTGCGCAAAAACGTGAAAAAATATCGTATAAATATTGAGGAGGACTCCGCGGCGAGAAGAGAAAAAAAATAATAATATACGATTTTCGTGCACGCGCACGCACGAGAAAACATTAAAATGACCGTTTTATTTTATTTAATCAGAAACACTCAGCCGCCGCCGCCGCTCCCACACATCTTTAACGATTTAGACGACACTCTCGAGGAGGTCGGGAGAGTAAAAAAAAAAACTCTGGTCACAAAGTGTCCGAATCCCGGGGAAGGAGGGGGGGGCGGGCGCGCAAAATGTAATGAATTTAAAAATATATTGTAATTACTATTTTTTTTATTATTATTATTTTCAACGATAATTTATTGAGATTAATAAAAAATGTATTCATAGAATAAGTCCCCGTCTTGCCCTTGCACACCGCCCGATCTCACACGATATTCCAGTTGTTACTACGACGGGGTCTTGACAACAACCACAGTCAAAACGGGCCGCGTATGGAAATTAAAGCGTTTTTCTACCTAACACACGATACGCACGCATCGTCGGATATAACAAACGGAGAGAGAGAAGGACAGAAAAAAGTTTTCGTGAAACAAATAATGAAAAAAATCCATCCGGCGACCAAAGACGCGCGCGCCGCCGCCGCCACCGTAATAAATTTCAAAAAACAAAAATAAACGATTTCTTTAGAAATATTTATATAATAATAACAGTAAATTTTTTTTTTTTTTTTTTGTTCTCTCGCTTTGACGACTTTACCTTGACAATAATTATTTCGTTACGAATGTTATTCTCGAAACACATTATAACGTCACGTAATATAAGTATAATATAATAGGTATACACACACACACTCTCTCTCTCGATATTCCGGCGCGCGCGCTGGCGTTTTTAAAGTAAATGTACACACACACACACGAGTGCGCGCGCGTGGATTAATGTGATTAATGAACACACGAATATTCCGAAACATACGCGTGTTACACATAATATTAATTTCACCGAATGCCGCGGCGATACGTTATTGTGTGTGTGTGTGTACCGTATTCGTGTGTGAAACGTGTTTTATCGACAATTCGAAACCCCGTTCGTTTATTAATGTAAATATTTGACGCGTAATAAAAAAAAAAAAAAAATCTTGTTTTATGCACACACACACACACGTCGGCGGTTTTCATCGTCGTCGCGTATTGTTATTGTGGTCAATTTTCGTGGAATTTTTAGAATAAAAACGAGGCGAAATACATATTATCTCTATACACACTCCACATATCACACACACACACAGCTCGCTATTTGTAGATCTCGTCGGCCGCCGATTAACAAAAAATAAATAAAAAACAAAATTCAAAGTGCAACGCGCGTCATCATCACAGAGAAACGGCGGTGGTGGCAGCAGAGAGCTGCTCTCTACGCGTCAAACGCACATTGAAAGAGCCGCGCGTGTGTGCGTCTTGCCTCCTCCTCTTCTCCGCATATAGCCCACATCGACGGATTTTTATTTAATTTTTTTTCTCCGTACGCGTTCCGCCAACTCCGAGGCGACGACGCACACACGTCGCACGCGCGCTACAAGTTTGTAATAATAATAATAATAATCGGGTTATTATGTTATCTGGGCCCTCACCACCCTCGGGCGGATTGAGAAAGCAACGTTTTGCCAGAACCGTATAATGTGAATTCGATTTCATATAATATTAATTTCGTTAATATAATATGCGGCCGCCGGGCGACAGCGAATCCGTCTTTGCTTGGAGAATAATTTTTTATATAAATAAATATAGAAAAGTTCAGTTAACGGCCGCGACGACGACGACGACGACGACGACGACGGCGGCGCCAACATCACATAAAACCAGACAGACTCGTTTCGTCAGTCTCGTTAGGTTTTCTTCCTCTCTCGGGGTGTACACACACTGTACACCATCACACACAACACACATTTTTATTTGTTTATCGAGTTTTTATATTGATGAAATAAGTAAAGTGTACTTAAACACACGCGACCCCGCTGCGATCTCTCTCTCTCTCTCTCTCTCTCGTTTTCACTGTTATATACGCGTAATTCTAAAAATACATATACGAAAAAGTCGTGCGTACGGGTGTTATATTATAATACCACCGGTGGTAACTACGGTGGTCGTGGTCGATTGGCGAGGATGTAGGCCGCTGCTGTCGCCAATAGGACGGAATAATATAATAAAAGTTATCGTCGACGACGGTTATAAAGTCAGAGGGAGAACGCGCCTTCGAAATAACACACAACACAGTGTGTACGACGACGACGACGACGGGAAAAGACTTACTTATCCATTGAGGAATAATAGTGTTTTTTCTCTCTCTCTCTCTCTCTAATAACGTTTGATATTTAATAAACGTTTCAAACGCCGTACCCGGGGGGCGCAAACACAATATAATAAATAATTAATAATGTGTCAATTTAGAATTCGAGAAATGAGTAAATAATATTATACCATTATTCGTTTACACGAATTAACAACGCATTTAACATCATTACGCGTATAAGTTTTTATTCGGATTAAGTCGCACACGCCCACTATTATTATTATTACAATATATTCTCATAGGCGAACAAATATAAAACGATTAAATTACAATAATTGTAAACGATTACGGGACGACGGTAAATCCGGCAAAATGTTGTTGCCGAAGATAAAAAAAAGAAATAAAAAAAAAAACGAATCGATCGCTGTATAAATAATACGACGCGACGAAGGGGACAGGAGTGGGGGAGGGAGGCACTAGCAGTTATCGTTGACCGTTCGCGTTTTATTGTTGCAATTGCGATAAGACCACGGCGAGGAGGAAGAAAAAAAAGAGACGGCGACGCTATGTCCTACGCTACTACTAACTTTATAATATTTCCCATATTATAATACAATAATTTAATAACACACACGCATTATTATTATTATTATATATGAATAATAATAATGTCTTTAGTAGCAGCGGCAATTTTTTTTTTTTTTACACGCGTCTTTGTCGGTGTTTATAGTTAAATGCAAATAATCGCCGCGGCAACCACTCGAGCCGACACCCGCGGTATTATTACACAACCAACAACGCGTATTATTATTACTTTTTCTTTTTCCGACCATCAGACAAATAACGACGCCGCCGAAATATAAACGCGTCCGGGGGGATACAATACAATAAAATATGTGTCAGTAGCAGCAGCAGCAGCAGCAGCAGCAGCAGCGTTCTCTTTCCTCACAAAACACACACACGCTCATCGATCCCCGGTGCCTGTGGAAAAACAACAACACACAACGCGTGTGTACCAAGCCACGAATCCTCGACGAGCTCAAAGTCCTACACGAGAGAACACACGCATACCGTTGCACAAACACACACAAAATCGGCCGAACAATGGGCGTTCTATTGTATAACAATGATAATAATAATAATAATAATAATAATAATAATAATAATAATAATAATAATAATAATAATAATAAAAATAATAATAACAATAATAATAATAAGCGGCGACGAGAATTATCAACAAGTCCGCGCGTCGAATCGAAATAATAATAAAAAAAATGCACACGCGATGATGAGATGCTGATGATAGAAGATCGAGCTGATCCAGTGACGGAAATCGAACACGCACGCGCGATTCCCCGACGTTTTTACCGAGTAAGTGGGGGGTGGGGGAGGGAGATCGGGAAGATACGATTCATTTTTTATTTTTTAACAATTATCACTTTATCAGTGAGTAATATGAAACAATAATATTTTTATCGGGGAAAAAAAAACATTAATCGCTTATGGACGTTTGTAATTATATTGAATTCTCTCGAACGCACATCGTCGTTCGCGTTGGAAAAAAAGAAAACAAACGCACTCAAGAAACTCTTTGTTGAAGGGCGTATAATATATTATTTGCACTGTTATTCTGAAAATTTTTTTTTTCGTATTCTTTAAACAATAACCGTCGTTTCGAATTTAAAACGTTATTTTACAATGCAAAGTCGATTGCACCGACACAATAACGTTTCAAATTGGAGATATTGAGGAAATAATAATAATAATAATCGATTGGTCGCCGAAAAAAACCCACAACTAGAGCGTGTTTATAAATGATACGCATTTACCGTTAAACGAACGGAAAAATTAAAGGTCTACGTACATATATTATAACATACGTGTACTTGTGTATTATAAACGTGTTTTTCAGAGGTGCGTACTTTTTCTTTTTTTTTTTAAATGTCATTTTTTTATTATTATATGTTTAGACCATTCAAATCCGGACCACAATGATAAACGGAAAGTGATTTCGATTGACAGGATTGAAAAAAAGCCATTGGACACACAGTATGTGCAGCTGCTGTAGGTGTAGAGGAGGTACTACTACTGAAATCGAACACGACAAATCCGAGCATTCGGAAACGATGATAATAATGATAATAATAATAATAATAATGCAAATGAAGTGTACCATAAACCGTGTGTGTGTGTGTGTGTGCGTGTATTAAAGTGAAAAAAAAATACACGCACAAACCTAACCATGCGTGCGCGCGCCAGGTTATATGTAATAATATTTTATATAGAGCCAGTTTTCGTCTAACCGGAATATAAACGACACATAATACGCGTCGGTGTAGACACGACGTCCAAGTATTATTTTTTCAAAATACCGTAGAAATTCGGCGGCTTATCCTGTACTGCTCTCTGCAACAGCCAGCAGCATCACTAGCAAGTAAAGAGAATCGACGACGACACGACGCGGTCGACGACCCCCGCGCGGACTACTACTACTACTACTACAAATATTATAATAATATGATATCGTTGCATAATATAATCAATATATTATTATTTATTATTATTATTATAATTATTATTAACGGACACAAAAGGCCCCGGGAAAGTATAGACCCCCATATATTATAATATAATAATACCCCACCACCACCACCACCACAGCCGCTATCGATTGTAAGAAAAAAAAAAAAAAATTAAAGATTAATATAAATATAACGATATAAGAAGTCTGGACTCCGATGGATAACAATAATTATGGGGGTGGTCACAGTTGAAAAACTAAACTGTACCACCGCGGCTGTATATATTATATAATATTTTACTACTCTACAACAGCGAATAACCGAATAACCTATTTTACTACTACTACGCGTAGTAAACGCGTTCAACCACCACCGTCGTCGTCGTCGACAAATAACATAGTCCACCCCAACGGTTAACGAATAATTAATGAACAAAAAAAAAAACCTATATAATATTCGTAAAGTTCCAGACCGTACAGAAAAAAAAAAAAAAAAAAGAAGAAGAAAAACTATTTTATATAATATTTTCTGGCAACACTACCGAGTTTAATATAATTTCCAACAACGCGCGACATATCTTTCTTTCCACCACGCCGCCGCCACTCTCACGCGCTTCCACCTCCGCCGCCTCCTCGTCATTCGACACACATATAATAATAATAATAATATTATTATTATTATTATTATTATACCTTATAATATTTTATACAAAAATATAATAGGCTACACATAGCAGTTAGTTTCTCCCCCACCCCCACAAAAAACGCCTACGTCCTCCATTATCAAGGAAAAAAAAAATACGTAGTAGTAAACACATTAATTGTATTTTCGCTATTTTAAGAAATACCGACAAGGTAGTCCGTATAAGACGGGGAGAAATGACGAAAAGATCAACTTCTCCCTCTTTTTCATTTTGTGCGTGTGTTCTCAAACACAACACGCGCCCGACGACACAGCAGAGCGCAGTTAGCGCGGAAATGAGAAAATAAATTCGACTACACGCGTTTTCTTCATCGTTCATCCCTGAAAACGTTCCCCACCACTATGACACAAAAAAAAAACAAATATATATATAATATATATATATATACATGACTCGAGTCACCCGGAGGACCTTCAACTTACCGAAAAATAATTTATATGCCGATACGTAAATTAATGCGTATAAATAAAATACTACATTATAATAATAATAATAATAATAATAATAATAATACTAATTTTTTAAAAATAAAACCTTGAAAAATATTAGATATTATTATTATTATTATTCATGCGCAGATATATAATGATATATACGAATAATATATAAAAAAAAAATAACTATTGCCAACGTGTGGTGGTCGGTTCGTGTTGTGGTTCTGTTGGAAAAACACGCGGCGGCCCCGTTCGCGCGCACAGCAGAACGAGTTTTAGACACAAACCTAGTTTTCGTCGGTCTGGAGACGACGATCATCATCATCATCATCATCCGTGGGAAGGGTTTCTTCTTCGGTAGAAAAAATAAAAAATACTAAAAGAGGTTTATTGATTGGCGCGCGTTATTATACGACGCGGCGTAATATTATTAATAATAAATATATAAACGACGAAGAGGCATAATAAATCCTTTCACAGTGTTTTTCTTTATTTAAAGCCTTCGACTTAAAAAAAAAAAAAAAAAACTTGTTTGTACCATCGCGTCGACCTCAGTGTAGACGATAGAGTAGTAGGAAAAAAAATATATTATATCTAAATATGCAGATCAACGTGTTTTTTTTTGATAATACTTAAAAAAAAATGTGAATCGAAACTATTATAACGTTGTAAAGAAAACAAAAACCACAACATTTATTGGACGCGTTTGTGTGTGTGTGTGTGTGTGTGTGTACCGAGTGTTGTATAATGAGTGCGCGTAAGAAGAGGAGAGAGAAAAAAAGGAATTTACTACTGCAACAACACAGCATCATCACCTGCTGCACAGCATCACCACCACTGACTCTAACCATAATAACTACCCGCGATATTACACATTATTGAGAATATATTTTGGCGTTTTTGGGGCGTGTCTCGTTTTATTTACGATAACGTTAATAATAATAATAATAATAATAATAATAATAATAATAATAATAATAATATGCGTTATTTAAACGGGAAAACGCGTGTACACGGACGATGATGACGATGGAACACAACACAATGCGCCAACGCGGTTATAAATATAAACCGAAAATATGCGAAATATGTTAAAACTCCGCCGCCGTTCCCGGATTAAAAGCAAAATACAAAACCTTTTTACCACGGCCTCCGTCACCGCCGAGTCAGTGTTTTTGAGAAAACGAACGAGGTAAAAATGAAAAAAAATAAATAAATAAGGGAGAGATGTTCCAGAATTTCATATATTATTATAATTAAGCATTCATCAACTCGACGAATTCCCCGTTATTGTTTCGCCTGGAGATAAATAATATTCTCGTCGTTGCATACTTTGTGCCTACACACGACTGGCGTGGTGTGTTTCCTCGTATTAATAATAAAGAAAAAAAAACAGCAAAATAAACGGATAACGACGACGACGACGATGATGATGACGCTGCAGCATCATCTCGCGCGATTATACATTTTACGTTTTTGTTATAAACTATTTGAATTTATTAAATTCAAAGGGAATGTAACAACGGTTTTTTGTTCTTTTTTTTATCCATTTTCACTATTCCGCGGCACCCGTTCCACAACACTACGACGTTTTCTCTACACGCACTCGCCCTCTTCCACCACACCACATATAATTTACCGGACCTCTCGACATACCAAACACGTTTTCCTATTTCAAATATATATAACAGAACAGTTTCGATAGTATCCCTGCATTCCCACACCCCCGTGTTATATTAAATAATTCTACGTATATATATATATATAATATTCGGATAAACATTATACACGTGAGAAGTTTTTGTGAAAAGAGAACAAATTTTAATTTTGTATTATAGCAAAAAATCGAGTCCTAAAACACATTACTCTCCGCGTGTTTTAAACAACAAAGCGAATTCATTGATCGCCTCGTCAAAACATTTATTACAACTGTTGAAGCTAAGAGATGTTTCTCTATACGAACAACACACGGAATAGTAGTGACGTCTTCTGAACGTTCTTCTTGACTTAATCGCAGAAATTTTACGCAGAACCGTTTTACACACATCCTCAAATAATTTAAATTCTAATTTTAAAGCAAAAAAAAAAAAATCAATACACGACCAAAATATCGAAACGTCATTTTTGGATAAATAAATAAATTTCACCGTATATGAACTCTGAATCCGAAATATGCCTACCCCCCCGTATAATAAGGGGGGGCCTTGGTACGCCCGATCATCTCGTCTCCTCCAAATACACGCGTTATACAATAAGAACGTTACATTAATCGAAGACAAATTATTATTTATACACGCGACGCCGTCGCGGCAACGACGATTATTATTAATTTCCTCCGATCTCGTTTTTTCAAAAAACGTTCGGAGATTGATAATAATTAAAAAACAATTATTATTATTATTATAATTAAGATAGCCGCCGAGACGAAACATAATACCGGGTGTTTCGATCGATCGATCAATATATAATATAATATAATCTCATACGATGATGATAATAATAATAATAAAATATTTAATTATACATAATCGATTTCTCGTGGCGCCGGATTTCGTATTAATACAACACACCACGTAATAGGTATGTCAAAAATTACGATTATAATCCGGTCCCCGAGGCGAGTGTCTTTAATAATTTTTTTTTGCTATTATTATTTTAATAAACGGGGGACACGTTAAAATAACGATTGGTGGGGGGGGGGATGGTGGTGATGAAGAGACCAGGACCGCGATAGAGTCGTCGTCTTGTTATTTGATTATCATCACTAGAGACCGGATTTTTTAAGGTGTTTTTTTTTTACATATTTTTGACCGAAATTATGCGCGCACAGCTTCCAATCGAAATTGGAAGCTGCGCGTCTCATCCGAAGATGACAGCTCTCTCGACGATTTATTTTCCTACTATGATGATAGGATACGAAAATCGTTTGACGCATATAAATAACGTATTAGAGAATATTTTATGCAAAATGTAATTATTCACAGATAATTGTTGTGACCTCTCCTCCCATCCCGGTTGGTTGGTTTCTACTACCCTTCTTCGGACGCTATATATGATTAGATCGGGTGTGAAGTTCAACTCGAACGCGACAAAACACATCAATATTATTTATTAAATATATATATATATTTTTTTTTTTTTTGAACGCGTTATTATTTTCAGCTCGTAATATTGAATATCACTTTCATTACATAACAACGATACTACTACGTATATATATATATATAATTTATTGTTTTTTTTTCCCCAGTACACTTGGTAAATAAGAAATATACCTACTCTAAACGTCGCACCGAGTACATAGATTCGGAAGGAGGTTGCGAGTAAAGGTTTGGTTGTTAAGTTAAGGAGGTTGGTTATTTTTTAAATAATTTTTTTTTCTTTGATAATCAGGAATAACCTATCTTGTAATTTGTTTTTTCTCCCCCGATGTTTAGAGTATACATTTTTGATGGAATCACAGGTGCGCGTGTAAAATACATGTTCATTTTCAGGAAAATTTAATAATAAAAGCGTACTGTCGATTATTCCGGGGGGTTTGAGCGATGATGTACGCGAGCGTAACGAAAGAGGAATCCACCGATCATCGAAATCGGCCGCGAGACTCGGATCATCCGACGACGACTGTCGGGGACGTGCAAAACGAATACCACAAAATGCGCCGCAATTCGACGACATAAAAAAACCGCAAGACGCAATGTCGTCAACGTTGTCGTCGACAACACTTACGTGTGTTGTGTGTGTCTGTGTACACAATCGCACGCACACGGGACGTAATATTGTATTGTACGTGATGTTTTTTCAATGGCGGCGGGCACGTACACATTATTTTATATCATTATTATTATTATCATTATTATTATTATTATTATTATTATTATTATTATTATTATCGTTATTATTATTATTATTATACAACACAACAACAATAACCTTCGGAATTCTCCGGCGTTGGCTCTACCGGTTACATTAGTATCAACATCATCATCGTATGAGCGGCGGCGCGCGGTGGACAGTCAATTTTTTTGTTCGGAAAACAAACAAAAAAATAGTGCAGCGATTTTTACGAGTATACCCTCCCCTCCCGTGGTAACAAAAAACGCTCCACGGATACTTTCAGAGGGGAGGGGGATGGACCGCCGAAACGACAATTTTGTCAAAAACTCGTGTAAAAAAAAAAAATCAAGAAAACCGGGAAATTTGTTTGGCTGCAGCAACAGAGGCGCAAGCGGTATATAGTGTTTTTCTCATCAATAATTTTATTGTAAAACAAAAGAGTCCGAGTCTCTCTGGAGTGTATTGTATAGTTTGGATAAGAAAAGGGATTTTTTTCCCCCTACACGACGACCACAGTAGGACTGCCTCCACCGGATTGAAATCCAAAAGCAACCGCTTCCAGAAAAAAAAACACTGTTCGCTACGCCATCATCATATGAACAGTACAGAGAAGTCGTCGTCGACGCGCTCAATTATTATACACGCATAACGTCCGAAAGAAAATGAAGTCGACGCGTCTATTGTTCCGAGAGAATATAAACTCACACACTCGTCCGTCGTTCTTTTCGTATATATATATAAAAAAAATAACGTATTAAGTTGTTAAAAACTATACGCACATACGACGTCGTTCGAATGAGAAATATAATACGCATTACGACAACGAGAAATACGCGTGAACTAGTAACAACGATAAAGTCTCAATTTCCAGAAAGCACAATCCAATTATTTATTATGTAAAAATACCACCACCACCTCACTGTCTCTCTCTCTCTCTCTCTCTACTCGTCATACGTCGTCGCGCGCGCGCGCGCGTGTGCGTAATATTTGTCGGTTGTCAAAAACGACGAGAGAAATATTTCTCCGCCACCGCCGACACAACAAACACAACGGGATAATTTATTATTATTATTATTGTTATTATAATACCTGTAACTATTAATAAAATCCGAAATTATTATAATTATTATTTACTCTCTCCCACCCCCCCCCCCGCCCGTCGCTTAATACACTTACACGTAGTATTTTCAAAATATTAAAAACCGACGACACGCGGCGGCGGCGGCGACGTTCAAGGAAACGAAAAAAACGAGATTCGTGCGTTGGACTAATAATAATACGTATTATTAATATTTATTATTATTATCATTATTATTATTATTATTATTACTACTACTACTAGTATAATACCTCGTATACGATTATCCGAAAAAGAAAAAAAAAAAAGAAATACAATCGACACACGCCGCTGGAGGAGGAGGAGGAGGAAACCGGTTGCCGACTACGACAAGCTCTCTCCTCCCGCCCGCCCCGTCACACACACACACACTACACCGGGAAATAAAAAGAAAAACAAAAATTCTCGAATATACACTGCGAACAGTAGTGGTGTCCGTCCTGTCGTCGAATCGATTTTCGAATCCGTTCGATTCGAATTGGAAAAGAAAAAGAAAGAAATTTCGGCTTTATATACAAGCACGGCGTATTGGGGGAGGATGAGGGAGATAAGTACGAAATAATTGTTGAGAAAAAAAAAAAAGTAACACGTAGGAAAAACTACGACGCCGTTACCGGACTAATAATAGGTCAACATTGACGTCATTAAATATAGAACGGCGACTACCGGGGGGGGGGGGGGGAGCAGCAATCAGCGAAACGCGCGGCGAGCCGAATAGGAAAAAAAACACACACACCAACAGAACTGTCGGCGGCAGCGGCAGATAATAATATTATAATATGTGTGTGTGTGTGCGTGTGTCTGGGATGCTGTTTGTAAACGAACGCACACATTTTGTTGGACTCGACAACGAACGTGCGTGTGTGCGTGGTTGGTATGTGTAGTAGTCGTCGTCGTGTGGTCGTTGACACCGGATTTTTTTTCTTTTTTTTTTTTTTTACCAAAACACATTCTCTTCCGCCCCCGCCGACCCACACTACTACTACCGCGCACCGTTGTGTGTGTGTGTGTGTTACAACAGACAAATCGCGGGAAATCGTTTAAATCCCCACACAACAGCGCGAGCGCATGACCGCCAACAACAAATCGGAATACGTCTCTTCGACCGTTAAGTCGATATTATTATTATTATTTACCACCACCACCGCCGCCGCCGGTACGGATTTGACACTCCTCCTCTCTCACTCTCAGACACACGCGTGACTCGTGTGCACCGCCACACACACACACACTCCGTTCCGTTTAAGATTATAACCGCGAAACGCGCACACGTCGAATGAACAAAACACCGGAGGCGACGAAGATACTACTAGTAGACCTCCTCCTTTCCCCCCCCCACCCTCCGAGGCGGCTATGGGTAGTATGTGCCGTTGGCGGCACACCATGGGAGGTTTTCCGAGACAATCAGAATTCGGATCACCCCGTCTCGCCCGCGCGACGACGAATTTCCGTCTCCCTTCACTCCAACGGGTAAAACACCTTAAACCGTATACGGGGGAAGGGGGGGGAGGAGTAGCCAAACGCGGGAGGGGAGGGAGAAATACGAAAACGAAAAAATTAAAAATTGTAATATTCACACGCCACCCTTATTTCGTACGAGAATTAGCGGGGGGAGGAGGAAAATGTTACCGCAACGACGGTTAACAACAACAACAACACGACGACCACCAAACCAGCGGCACCGGGGAGAAATCTTACAAATGCGTTTAGAATTATTATTATTTTTTTTCTACAACACACACGCACCTCCTCCTCTAAACACCAAAACGATTTCACAATCGTCATAAAACTTTTGCTCGTATCACCCAACAACATCCTTGCGTTATTGAAGAATACGTTACGTTGTGTTTTTACGCATAACGCGTGATTCGTCGTCGTTTAAATAATACGCACTCGGTGGGGCCCCCTATCGCGCATTATTACGCATAACGCGCGCGCACGCACGCAAAACTGCACACGAAGGACACAACCGCGATTAGCTCGTAATTCGACGACGTGTTATCGCGCGTGCAGCGGTATTAGAAACGGCTTTAGCGGCAGAGGTGTTGTGCGGTTTTTTTTTTTTTTTGCTTTATCGCGGAGTGGAAAAAAAATTCGAAATTGCGCAACGCGACCGACACGCACGCGCGCGCGCGTATCTTCGCAACGGCGAAATTATTATATATCTACAGAGATAATAACAATGTTGGATGTGTGGTGGGTGCGCGGCGGACGAGTATATCGCGCGGCGTCATAAAATAATTCACGCGGTGACACACAATGTGTTATAATATAATTATTACGAACAGTGGTGTGGTGTGGTGGACGGGTTAAAAATATGCCTCTATTCGCAACGATTTCAACTCGACCGAGAGAGAGACAGAGAGAGTATCCGACAACCGAGAGATATTATTATTACGCGGGAAAACGTGCTGTTAAAACATTTGTTTTTAAAAAAAAAAAAAAACGATAACGCGCGCGCGATTTTTACCGAGAAAAGAATAAGCGATAGAAAAAAAAAAAAGAGAAAAATTCGCCGCGGCCGCCGGACACACAAAAACCGTGTACACCGCAACGAACCCAACAAACACCGCTAAAAACGTTCCACAAACGCGCGCGCGCGATTTTCGGCGGTGACAGAGAGGAAGAGAAGGAGACCGACCGCCTAACCCCCGCCGAATATTGGAAACGAAAAGAATATGTGTGCGCACCATTTTACGCGAGTAGGAATTTTAACGATATTGAATAACATAAATCGCGCCGCCCCGTACGGAACGCGACCCAGGAATAAACAACACTTTCCTCGCCCCATCTGCCGCGCGATCGAATCAAATGCACGGCTCGTTTTAAACACGATACTATTTGCCACCGGATACGTATACTACAACATAAAAGAAAACCGGCAATTTCCCGAAAACGTTTGACCGTATTGAATAAAATCAAAAAAAAAACTACTAATGGTGTGTGTATTATATAATAAAGAAAACAAACACTATTAAAACTGACGTTTCGTTTTCCGTCTCGTAACATTATTATTATCTTCGCTGTTGAACAACAACCACTTCTCCTCCCCTCCTCCCCCATCCACATTCGTCGGTGAGACGACTTTCATATGTTTTTTAGGTCCGCCCCCGATGTTTACTACCACCGAGATTGTACCACCATCACGACGACGACACCGGTGTAAAATTGGTTTTTTTTTTTTTTGCTTATTCGAGAAAAAAAAAATCTAACGTTCCCCGTCGAGACGACGACGGTGGGGTGGGGTGGTTAATGGCCAGCGGCGCGAATCGTCCAATAATTAATCTCCGATCGTTGCTCGCTCGCGTCCCGAGGGGATTACAACGGACTTATCCGCGCGCGTTCGACCATACGCGACGACGACGCCTGTGTGTCGAAACGGCCGGCCCCCGGTTGGCCTGCGGGGTAAACGAACCGCGGGGCGGCGTGATCGACCGTCGTCGTTTACAATAGAATAACCTCCTCCCCCCCCCCACCCAAATTCATCCGTCATCGTAGTCGTTATCGTCGGTACATATAAACGCGAGTAGAAAGAATAAAAATAAAGTCTAAAAAAAAAAAATAAGTCATAAATACTTTGGCGCCCGCCGGTGTAAAGAGAGAATATTATATTAAAATAAAAACCGAAATCTGTGCTCTGCCCCCGCACCGCCTCCGCCGAACGAACACCAACGCCACAAGTCGCGGGCGACGCGGACAACAAAACCTTGGACGTGTCACTACTACTACTCCTCTACGCCCCCCTCCCCCACCGCGCGAACGCTAACCCCACCAAACGCGAGCGCCACAGACGAAAAAGCTCGGCTCGGGGCCGGAAGCCAAAACACGGTTACGGTGCCAAAGGAATGCGGCGGCGGCGGCGGCGGCGGCGTGTGAAAGTGCGACGCAATTCGCCGAGGTCACTGGCTCCTCTCTTCTCGTCCGACCGACTGAGAACCCCTGCACAACTGCCGCCGCCGCCGCCTTCCCGCCTTCATCGCGCCCCCTGTAGCGCGGCGGAGTCGCCACAGTGCCGCCGTAATCGTAATGACACCTGTTACTCCGGACCAAACGACCTGTGCGTGTGCGCGCGCGCGCGCGCGCGAGACCGAGCGAGTTTACGCCGAACTCGCCGCCGATAGCGCTGTTTCGATACGCACGCACACGCGCCCGGGCGCGCGCCAACGCTTCTCACGTACGAGCGAGTTGGGTGGTGGGGCGGGTGGGTCGAACGGTCAACGTTTATCAGAATTCGTTGTTGTCGGACGACGGTGGTAACCGTATTACTACTACTACTACTCTCCGAACGAAAGAGGCGTATTATTATTATTTTTTTTTTTTATGAATAAGATTGGCGAAGAAAAATCATTTTTTTTTTCTTATTCGTCGTTGCCGTCTAAAAAAAAATATAATAATATGTACTTTATAAAAAACTCACACACAACACCACTACCGCGTGTTATATATAATAAATGTCGCCCCCCACACATACGTATAATACTAACCGCGTGTTACGGAACTATTTACTCAGCAGCCAACGATAAATGATTATTATTATTATTATTATTATTATTATTATTATTGTTGTTGTTGTTATATACCACTGCAGTGATGATGACGAAGGCAAACAATGACTACCGCAACAATTATTATCATCGGAAAGACGCGCGCCGTAGCCGTTTTTCGAAAATATTCGTCGAATCGACACGGGACACGGATTTGCTGCGACGACGTATTACAAAATACAAATAATACCACCGGCGGCGTGTTTAGTCACGAAGAAATTTAATCGAATTATCCCCCCCTTCTCCACCGGTAGAGATCACAGCGCGCCAAACGTTGAACATTTCATTTTTTTTCATTTACACCACCGCGCGCGGTTTGACACCATCGTCGTTCATGAAGAGGAGAGGTTCATGTCGTCTTCTCATCGACATGAGACGACGACAATATAATAATAATAATAATAATAATTACGCTATTAACGTTAAAACGTTTTCGTTATAAAGTGACCGTCGATTTCCCGAAGAAACTCGGGGAGGAGGTGGGAAATCTTTTAATTTTATTCATAAAACACGAGAACTCGACACAATCGCGTAACGACGTAATAATATAATAATTAACAGTCGTTTAATCCAATTGTCGATTCGCCTAGGAAATATGATTTTAATTAATTTAGAGACCGCGGATTCTTATGCGTTTAAAAAATAAGACGAGCCGTAAATATTTTGGAAAATTCGTTTACTGGAGAAATAACACGATGTTTCATAAAAAAAAAAAAAAGTACTGTAAATACTGAAAGAATAACATGAGTAACGATAATTTACAAAAATTACAAGAAAGTTAATACAGAGGGATACAAATCGCGAGAGAACATTAAAAACACACGTCACCATACGGCGAATATAATAATAACACGGTCGAAACGACGATGTCTATAAGGAGGATAATATTGTGTTCTTGTACAAATGAAATTTTAACGATTCTGAATAATAGTAAATTTGAATTAAAAAAGAAATAATAATAAATAAATAACGCGAAATATTATTTTACACATACGCCGACGCCGCCGCCGCCGCGTTTTGCGCCACTCGGGGACGCCGCCGCCGCGGTCTACCGCGCAATTTGGTCAAGGAAATGAACAAATCTCGACCACCGTTTAATAATAATAATAATAATAATAATAATAATAAATTATAATATCGCAGTAACGTTTTCCCAACTAGAACTGTTGAAGAATAGGTGATATATATATAAATATACATAAACGTATAAATCCGTACACGATAAAAAAAAAACACGCGTATAGACGAACGGAAATAATACCTAATAATAATAATATACACTACACTATACGTTATTATATAAAGAGGTCATCGCAAAACGAGATGTTAACACACACATACACCTCCTTCCACCAACGAATCCTCCCTATCTCCACGTCGGAACTGTCTGAATACAACCAAATAATAATAACAACAGTAATAGAGATGATGCTGTGCGCGCACATCGCGTGATACATATAATAATATTATTATTATTATTAGACGAGAGATCGAGGAACGTTGTTGAAAAAAAGAACGTTTGATATTAGTATTTTTTTTTATTCGTAATCGATGATGATTAAACGCAAAACCCCGGCTGGCCGGGCTGCTGCTGCTATACGAAAAATATAATACGCCTTAAATAACTAAAATAATAACCGCGCGGGCGAGGTGACACGTGAGATTACACGTGCCGAAACCAAACAACGACGTTTCGCGTCCAGAAAACGTTATTTTTTATTTAAAAAACAAAAATGTCAAAGGAATTTACGGAAAAAATCTGCATTACTAGAATTTATATTTTAAATAATAATCATATTAGCCCGACCGATTATCGAGGGCTATTATTATCCGATGATGATAATAATAATAACGTATTCGTTGTTGTATACACCGTGGTGTGCGTGGCACAAACGCTCGTCAAAAACGCGAATATATTCGGCGTATACACGTACGTGTACGTATTTGCATTTATATATATATGAAGGACGACGTCGTTGATGACAACACATGTTTTGGAAATTCTCTTTAAAAATATTTCGAAACGACGACGGGCCGACGTCCTTGGATAAGCGGGAAAAATTATAAGTCGCATAAATTATAACCGATATTTAAACGCGTATTAAAAACAGGTATTATTATTATTATTATTATTATTATACAACGTGTGTGAATATATAGTTTTGTGTATTAGAGAAACTGATACACAACACTAGACTCGACACACTTTTATATATTATATTAAACACAACAACAATACCGGTGCTGCTAATGCCCCGCGCGCGGACTTTTCTTGTACAGTAATTCATCGATTAATTTAGAAATTATATTAAACGGTAAATCGGTGCCGCGCGGATGGCAACGATATCATCCCCCTCCTCCGGGCGTGTCGTCGTCGCGCGCGGTATAAAGAAAAAAGTACTTCGGACAGAAACCAGCTGCTGCGTGCTGCCCGCCGCCGTTGCATAGCGAGTGTGTAAAACGTATATCAATAATATGCGGAGAACGAAATACGAACACGTGTTCATTATGAAAAAAATATTATAAAATTCGCGAAACGAAGAGCGTTTTCTTTTTCCCAACACGGTATTGCAACAGAGAAGGGACGGCGCGCGCTATAATTAATTTTCGGGTTGTTACGCGGCTTCGTTTTATTTAACTGTGTGTGTGTGTGTGAGAGAGAAGAGAAGGACGCAGGGGAGGCTATATCGAAAATAATTACTTATTTCGTCCAAAAACCACGACGAGTGACGACGTTTCGAAAATGGAAACGACGACCGAAAAGAGGTTCCCCTCCACTTTCTCTCCTCGTCATCGACCAGGCTCGCCGCGATGGTAGTGGTGGTGGTGGTAGTGGCGGGTCTACACCAAAAAGTTGTACACGACGAGTACCAAATACGGCTGCTGCTGCTATCGTCGAGCGCGAATCGATTTTTCCAATATAACACATACAGGTGGAGCATTTATATGAATATAAATATATATATATATGCAAAGAAGTTCACGCGTAGTTTTTACGGTGAAAACGTTATATATTTATATAATAATAATAATAATAATTTATACTATATACGAATGACGCGTGAATAATAATTAACCGTTCGTGAGAATAACATCATCACCGAAGGTTGGCGAAGATTTCGTCGCTATAATCTCCCCGCGCGCGGAATTTTATAATATAAAATATACGCGTCGCGGCGTGTATATATATATATAAAACTCTATACAAATAAGCCGGAATAATTTTATTCGACTAAAACCTCCGGGCGGTCAGTAGTTGTATTGGGCGTTTAAAACAAAAATATTGGCACGCGTACCCATCACGTAAAAATAAAAATTATGACTCCGTCGTCGACATGCTAAGAAGTGAAAAAAAAAAATGTATATATATTATAAAAAGATAATATAACATGCGATTTCGTGGACGTCACCCCGCAACCACCGCAGCGCAACAGCAGCAGTAGTAGCAGAAATAGAGCATTAAAAAATAAATAAATAAAAATACGTCTAATACAGTAATAATAATAATAATTTGTTCGTATTTACTACATAATAATAAATATTTTCATTTAAAAGTAATCGCCAGGTAAAATACAAGTGAAAAAGAAAACACATATAACAACGACACGAGTGGAAAATAAATATATACGCAGTAGAGAAATAAATTAAATAATAATAACACGTATGAGAGTCCGGATTTTGTATTACTTTTTCTTTAAGTTTTCAAATAATTAAATAATAACGATCGTGAACGTATTGCGTTACGAAAAGAAAGAAAAGCGCTTGCACGCGTAAAATATTAATTAACAAAAAAAAAAACTTTTGTTAATTTATTATATATAACATATATATTGTTATTTGTTATGCGTACATACATAATATTTAATATAATTTGCATATAGTTATTCACGACTATTTTGTATTTGACAGAAAGAAAAATACGTTTGGAAATTGCGTAACGCGCACATAAATTCGTATCTATATAATTTTATATCTATTTTTCTTACATCTTAACTGTTTAAGACAGAAACATTGCTCGATAAAAAAGTCGTATTTAAAATGAATATCAAATACAAACATTTGGTTACTACTACAACGCGTACTATATTATCGCTCCTGTTCTGTATAAAGGCGAAATAAATACATCCACGATTTAAACAGAAAACATTCAACTATTTGTATTTTTTTATAACTCGAACAATAACATTATTATTATTATTGTTATTATTATTACACCTTGTTTTAACACGATTAATAACAATAAAATTATAATAAACGAGAAGACAGACAGACACGGAGAGATGATTAACTGAAAAACTTCTTTTTTCCCCGTTGAACCAACCGCAAGGCCATGCGCGCAGGAGGAAGGAACAACACAACACTCGGTGCAAGTGTTTGTACTTACTCAAATTAAGTTAGAACTTAAAATGAAAACTTTAAATTAACATTTAATAATAATAAATGCGACGAGCCGCGCACGATAATGCCGCGAACCTCGCGAATGGGTGGTTACGCACGCACGCACACCACTTAAAAGAAGATGAGGGGTAGAGATTTTTAGAATAATATTATGGTATTTATTTTTTCGTAGCCAGTGAATACGATAAATATTATGCTTCTAAGGTTCGTATTTCGATAGCTCTTTGTGGGTACGAATATTTCGCGATTTTTAAAAACGAAAAATGTCGAAAACAATTTCACAGGTTTTTTTTCCTCATATACACACGCACGCGCGCGCTCGAGGAAACTCACTAAAAGTATCGATGGACGATGATAACCAGATGACATACACCATTTGTTGTGTTACTCACTGAAAATAGTAGTAAGAAATGCATACGTGTAAAAAAAAGATCATCTCTATCCTTTCACAACAATACACGAAACGACGAACGCCGTGTCGACAGACAGTAAAAGACACACACACAGACAGAAGAACGCGTTTGCGTAAAACAAAAATATTCTTCTCGTTTCGAGCTCGAAAAAAAAAAATCTACTAAAAACCTTATTTATCGATTACCTACTTCTTTATACCACTTATTGGTTAAGAATTTTTTTTTTTTTTTTTTGATGAAATAGACAGACGTGTAATATTATATTATAATATATAAAATAATTTAATGTCTGTTTAAATAAGAATAATAATTGTAGTACAGTTATACATATATATATATCGTGAAATACATTTTATACATGCGTAATGATAAGCAAATAACAGACCAATGAAATAGCACACGCATATGCACACCACCACCACCACCACATAATATACGCATTATTGTACACACGAATATATAGTGTAGAGTAGTAACGTGTCACGTTATTGCGCAGTATAAACCACTTAAATATTTGTCATTTGCAGTGTACTACAATTTTTCGACAGTTTCTCGGGTAATACAGCCCGCAACACGCGAGGTATAGAACGCGAGATGAATAGTACGTGCCGAAGAGACACGGGAAAAAAAACCGTTATTCTTATCAAACATTTATATCAGTAATGTTATTATCATCGTTATTAATATTATTATCGCACTATATTATAATATTAATCTCGACTATTAATTTACGTTTTTAAAACCGCGAGCGCGGAACGAATTTCAATATTTCCCTTATATACACGCGCGCGGCGCACGAGTATAATATATGTTAAAAAAAAAAAAAAAAAAAAAATGCTTCCAATGAAATTAATTCTTCGGAAATTATTATAATTATACGATAATAAATGTTATACGCTAGATAATAATAAAAACTGTTTACGGGCGCATATAATTTAATTGAAAACGAGAATTTATTTTTTTATTTTTACGTCGTTTATCTCGTATATATTTAAATAAAAACCGATGGAATTGTCGAAAACGCGACCACGAATGAACATTTATATATATATACTATAAAATTAAACTTTTCTTGTAATATATTTGTAAAAATGTATAGGTCACACATACGATTAATGAATTCAGAAAATATATAACAACAACAGCAGTCCGTCCATCGAAAAGAAATTATTATAGAGGAAATAAAAAACTGTATAACGATAACCAACGAACTGATAAATTCGAAATAATTTTATCTGTTTTCAAGTATACATATACCTACGTACATATACTGCTACTTAACACTGTGCAACAACTATATTATAATATTATATAATACATCGTTTTACCAACGAGCAGTGTTCCTCTGAACGATTTTGCTCTCTATTTTATGATAGATAGCAACAGTATGTACGCGGCGTGGCGGACTCATTTCATGACCTTTGATTTTGTACTGACGTCATACAACAAGCTGGTGTACATATAGCATATTTATATCTCGCGTATTATTATTATTATTATTATTATTATTATTATTATTATTATTATTATTACTAAAGACCGATTCCCGAGATAATGTACAGATTTATTTAATATAAATATTGTGTACGCGTCAACGGATAAAACAAATTTGAATTTTTTTTTACTTTAAACATTAATACGATAATTTTTAGGGAAATTATTAATCGAACAGAGATGGTCTTACCAATATAAATATTAGTGTGAAAAATACGAAGTAAATAAAAAAAAAACGTATAAACGATGCCAATATTTAAAAAATAAATACATTTTTTATACGACACGAATCCTCCCCCTCTCATATTATAGACCGTAATCGCAAAGTATTTTTTGGAAGAAAAAAAAAGTGTTCGGTGATTAGGTTTGTTACAGTGGAGAGTTAAAGAAGAAAAATCGTTATTTTAAAAAAAAAATATATATATATCTCGACGAAACGAACTCATCTCCAACAAATACGGAAATTATTCTTTCAGACCACAAACACTAATACTATTACTATAATAATTTATGCGTGAATAACCGTCATAATATTTCCTATACGATAAAACTAACAAGAATTATTATTGTCAATGGACCAAGACGATAATAATAACAATAATAAACGTTCACGGTAATGATCTTGTAACGTGTTAATGTTACCGCGCGCAATCCGTCCGTCCTAAGGGGAAACGAATATTTTCTCTCTTTGTCTTGCACACACGGAATCATAGTAAAAAAAAAAATAATAATAATCGTTTCGTACGTCCAACGGAACTGATGATCGACATTCACTTAGTGGATACGATAAAGATTCTGTAAACAGATTTGAATGCATCGCGAATTTTATACTAGAGAATATGACTTTCTCATATTTCTAATTTTTTTTTCTTTTTCATAAATACTTAAAAAATTACTCGAACTAATTTAAATAAAAAATAATTGCTAATAATCAATTTTTGAACACCTTAAGAAAAAAAAAAATGAAAAAAATTAACAAAACCATGCTATAATAAAATTCACGAAATCCGTTTTCAGGATGTTTTATAGGCATCACTAGATGCCACCGCACAAACAACTTTAAATATATTATGCGATTGTGTACCGTCGCACTACTACTGATCGTAGTCGATTTAGTAAAATGAAAAAAAAAAAATAACAGGACGAAGGTTAAACCGATTCTGTAACACGCGCTGAAGGTGTGTATATATTTATATAAAATTATTATAAAATTTTAATAATATCATTATTATCATTATCATTATCATTTTCATTATCATTATCATTATCATTATTATTATTATTATTATTATTATTATTATTATTATTATTGATGTGTCGGTTGGTAACCTTGAGAGTTTAGCGAGTTGTTATAAAATAATAAATATAATAATAATAATATTATTATTATTAATAATAATGATATGTGTAGTATAAGAGGTACACAAAAACACACGGACATACACAAAAGTAATAAGTGTAATGTGTTAAAAATTAACACAGTAACAGCAGTCATAGCGACCGGCAAATAGTCGGACTGCAGTAATAGTATAGTAATGCGCAAAAATAAATAATAAAGTTTAAAAAGTAAAAAACTTGGTTTCGTTGCTATATTTAACAATTAAGGGAATGTGGGTGTTGGAATTTCTAAGTGAATATTAAGAATTGAATTCGGCCTCAAAAATTATGCGCCCAGAAGACCGAAAAGAAAAGAGTTATATAGCGCAAATTTCGTCGAGATAAATAAATAATAAATCGGTAAAATCAAATCTCAAAGTACCGTGCTGAAACTTGCGAAATTCAATTTTTTTCTTTTTTGACAAATTTCGTTCGTAGAAAAATAATCGATTCCTTTTTATTTAAAGGAATAACGCGCGGAAAAGAGCGAATTCCATAAAAATGAAAAAAAAGGGGCGCATTTCAAACAATACGATTCACGTCCCGTTTTATTTTGTTTTTTCTCTTACCAAGAAATCGATTATTTCTCTACGATTCGAATTTTTTTCAAAAAACTAAATGTCGCTAGTTTCACGGGCACAGAATTTCGAGGTTTGATTTCACCAATTTATTTACTTAGAAATTCGTACTAAAAAAAAAAATTATTACTACACGACTGTACGCGTGTACATGGCGGACGGCGACGGTATAAGCGCGCGAGACGCGTGCGCGATCGATTAAAATGCAACAATAATAAATTGCTTATAAAAAAAATAATGCGTAATAAAAATATGCGCGGAAACGGGCGATGATTTTTCATAATACATTTTTTACCGGTTTCCGCCGTGAAAACGGAAAAGAAATAAAAAACCGTATAATATAATAAATATCAAATATTATAAGTAGTAGTAATTATCCGATGATTTTTATTGCGATTTCACAAGTCTAGGGAAAAAATTAATAAATAAAAAAATAGAACACCGACTGATTTTTCGAGAATTACGCTTCCCCCCCCCCCGTTTCTCCGTCAAAATAAATAATATATTTGATAAATTCTAAGTTTTTTTTTTTTCTGAAATATCGCACAAGTTCCGATTATTACCCGCGTTCAATAAGCCATATTTTATCGTGTTATGCAAATTGTAGTATAGTAGATAAGAAGAAGAAAAAAAAGAAGATAAAACTACACACAGCACGTAAATAATACACACGAACATACGACTACATAGCAGTATATTAAACACACACACACACACACATTTACGTGTGGCAATAATATAATATATTCGTAATAAATAATAATAATAATAATTCGATAATATTATTATTATTATTATTATTACGAAATATAAATTGCTGCACTAGAGCGTGTGTATGTAGTATCTGTCGTAATTTCCATACTACAAACATAATGAAATCAATACGTATATTATTCGATATCCACAATATTTTTATATATGCAGCACGAGCGTCATCATCATCATCGTAACGTTGTGTAGATCAATGTGGGAAAAAAAAATTATTTCGAAAGATTTGTTTTCCTTTAATCTCTAATCGTCTTTGTGTTCCACCAACCACACCACCATTCGTACGTGTATAATATACGAATATTTCTTTTTCTTTTTCCATAATGAATTGATTTTTTTCATACATATGAACGAGCATATACAGACGGCAATAGGCGCGTGCCGGAAGGTATGGGGGGGAGCAAACAAATATTTAAGTTCAATTCACGGTGGTGACGACAAACACCATCGCGCCTATTGTCGTCACTCCCATCATCACAAATCCACTACTACCGGTAAATTATAAACGCTATTCCGGCCAAATTTATCGGCTATAGTTATACGCACCACGACGGAACAGACGAACGAATCAAAACGGATATGATTACTCTCCTATTCGATATAAAAAGGGGACAAAAAAAGTTACACGTTTTTAACGTTGTTAATGAAAATTGTGATTATAAAAAAAACGAGAACATTATTTGAAAAAAAAAAAACGTATATAGGGAGAGCGAACAAGAATCCGGAGCCGCCGCCACCACCTCCCGTAATAACAATACCGCGGCGAAATTCTTCTATTTTTCTAAATTATTCCAATCGAAGAAGACGATTCACAATTGAAATCCGTACGCGCGAGTAGCGCAGTTGAAAACAACAACACCACACAGATGGTTATCGAGTAAAAAAAAACCGACGTTGCAAGAGTTCGAAGAAACGTGAAGCGTTCGACGTCGTATCACCGACAATATTAATAATAATAATATCAGGGAAATAGGGAAATATGTGTACACGACGAATACGAAAATGTTTTTTTTACGAAATTTCGTTTTTTTTTTAAAGAAAAAACAAATTTCCAAAGGTTTTCATCTCGTCGGACTTAGAGGAGAGTGTGTGCGCGTCGCGGCCTTGGATATAATAATAATATGACGTTATATAGTGTATATTATATTGGAGCGGGCGGAAAAAGACGGGCGGACGGCGATCCCCTTATCGATTCCTACGCGGAATGGCGCCAACCAACACCGGTAGTTTTTCCTCCGCCCACCCGCGACAAGACACACACACACACAGAGTAAGCAGCATCCGATCAACTCACGGAATCGAGACGATAATTGAATACACGGTTACTACTATTGTATACGGGGGAGGGAGGGAGGAGTTCGGACCGAAAGTTCTACGGGGATATATCGTCAAAGAGGGGTAAATAGAGAACGTGTATATAATAATAATAATATTATTATTATTATTATGTAATAGTATTACGTCGTATTATTATAACAACCGCGGTACACATATAGGGAAAGATTATTAATCATAATCGTTTATTTTTTTATTTATTTATTTATTTTTTTTTTGTCGCGAGATTTCGGAGAAGGGAAGAAAAAAAAACAAATATTCCCGCACGCCATTTCCCGTCGTTCTTCGACGCGCGCGTGACAAAAAAAAAAAAAAAAATCGGCGAAAAAAATTTCGCGCGTCCGACGATCTCGTCGTTTCGCGCGCGTGACCGACCGCTGTTGTTTATGATAAAAATTTTTTTTTTTCACACAACAACAGTCGAGGACGTTGTTGTGAACGCGCGTCACCGTCGTCGTCGTAAGCAGCACGTGGCTAATATAATATTGATAATATCGCCGTCGCCTTCGTCGTTCGAATTGACGACAACGAGACTGTCCACACGTCATTATATCGTAGTAGCGTGTGTATAACACACACGCATACAGAGAAGTGAAAAAACCGCGCAAATTTTTCTCTGTTTCTCGGAGGACACACACACACACACTGGTGGTCATCATTTCGCGCCGGGTAGTATAACCCGGTAAAAAGACGCGGAGCGGTCAACAAACGACGCGCAGCAGCATTTCAGCAATTCAGTAGTATTTGACGCGGTGAAGGAGTCGAAAAATAAATAAATACATTCCGACCAAAGTTCCGCGTCACGTTTTACTTGGGAAAAAAACCATTTCCGACGGCGGACGGGCGCCGCGACCGACCACCAGTAGTGAACAACAACAACAACAACACGGCTTGTAATAAATACGGGCGCGAGACTCCTCTCACGCCCGTATTTATTATTTATTTATATTTATTTATTTAGGATCGATCGAGCGAACACAACGCGCGCGATTGATAACAACGACGAAAAAAGCCCGCGAAACGCGTTACGACGACCGGTCGCACGTGGTGGCGGCGGCGGCAGGCGGCAACCGTTGCCGCCGCTATTTTTATATTGTCGACCGACTACTGAGTCCCCACCGCGACTGCTTACGGGACGGCGGCAGCCGTGGTGTTTACGACGGGGGATTTTCGCCTTCTTCTTTCGTCGTAATAAAAACACGGACGGACGGACGCGACCACACCGTTTATTATTTTAATTGCCTACCATCACGTCGTAATTACGTAAATATTATTATAATGCGAACGCGGAGCGCGCGTCCGTGTGTATTTTATAATATTATACGAGTAATAATAATAATATTAATAATGCGGCGTACCACAATAGAAGGAAGATTTTCTGTTAAAAGTGTAGTGGAACAAAAAAAATTATATTTTATTCGTCGTTCGAATGAATGAAAAACGTGCGATTGTGTCCGGGCGCTGTATTAATAATAATAATAATAATAAATACGTATTGCATTTAACACACTTTAATAAAAAATAAATAAATATTTTGTTTCAAAAAGTTGTCATCGCGCCAAAAAAAAAAAAAATGCCCCCTCCCCGATCGTTTTAATTATACACGAAATTCTAAAATTAACGAAACGTATAATTTAATTCGTTTCGGTAGATCTCGCGTATATATGTATACAATATAATACGTGTACGCTTTTTATTATTATTATTATTATTAATATAATCCGACGACGACGGAAAACGTTATAATGATATACGGCGGAATATTATTGTTTTTTTTTTTTTTTACTTTATAATATTATTAAAATGATTATAATAATACATATATATAGACGTTACCGACATTTTAAAATAATATACTGTGTGTAGTAGTAATCTAACATTTTCATCCCACGGCGAGACTCCTTCGTTACAAACACGCAGCAGTATATTAAATAATAATAATAATAATGTCCGTATAAATATTATACTGGAACGTAAATTTATTTATCACATACAAAATATGTAATAATTATAATAAAACGAAGAGAAAAAAAAAGAACTGAAATGGAACGTTTTGTATTTTGAGAATAAAATAAAAATCAATGAAAAATTGATGATAAAAAATAAAAACGTCGCAATTATCGCGTAATATTATTAATTTTATTCTCTCCTGTTTTCTATGGCGCAACCGATGCCACAAACTCTACACTACTAATATGCTCTACTATGCTCGGATCTGAATTCGCACGACGACATCGCAGCACCGACGACGCACAGAGTCACAACAGTAGTCTACACTTTGCTGCTGCTGCTATAATATTTATTCCGATTCTAATATTTACTACACAGGAGGGGTGGAATGTAGTATTCTCAGAGTATACCACCTCTCGATTTCAATAGAGTCCAATATATCCGTAGATACGACTCGGAAACGAATTTCGTTATTATTACAAGTTATATATTATATATGTATATTTTTTTTTTTTTATGAAACGAGTAAATCAATAATTTCGAACCATCAGCGCATTTACGAATATATTACACAAATTATTATTACACACGTTTTACGCGGACTGCCGTTTTCTCGTTCGCGTCGTTTATTAAAATTAAGTGGTGGCGTTAGCGCGATAGTAAAATGCATATTAATTAATGTCGCAATATTGTTATTATTATTATTATTATTAATATACACTTTTGCACAGCGCGTTCGTCGTGTCATTCCTTATTGTAAATACACACGACGTTGTTGTTAATTTGCGATTAAAAAGCGTAATTACATAATATAATACAAATACGACGAATAGAAAGTGTTATTGGAATACACGAAGTTCTCGCGGTGTTAATTATACAATATAAACTTCGGGCATTTTAAATGGAACACAATTTTAATATTAGTTACGCAACTGATATTGTAACCGCCGTTGCGGTAGTATTTCATATTGTCACGGATTATCGTTATGATATTACGCGCACCCTAACCCCGAATGAATACGAAAAGACAATTCGAAAAAAAACACTCAAATTAAGATCCCCGAGATTCTCGACCACGAGAATTATTCGAAAACAAAAAAAAAAAATACATAATTATATTGAATAAAAATGGCAGACGCGTGACGCCGCGGCGCGTTCGTTAAATCGCTCGCGCGCGTTATTGTCGTGTTAGACCAGTGGTTCCCAACCTTTCTGACACTATGGACCACTCGGAGAACTTTCAATACGTCACGGACCACCATCATTTTTAGACTTTAATTTTTCTCATAAACAAGAATCATATTTTTCTCACGTATTAGAATTTAGAATATTTAGATTATAAATAAATAAAATACTATGCAATTCCTTATAGTTAACCTTATAATGTAATAATGTTGTTAAAAATTGTTCGAGTTTGAAAAAATTTTATACAATATATCAATAATATATATTGTTTGTATCACGCCCCAAAGGAAAAATGAAATATTTTTAAATTTTGTAGGTATGGCTCGCGGACCATAGGTTGGGAACCTCTGTGTTAGACCGACGACGGAAGAAACTCTCTCTAAACGCTTAGGATGATACTAAAAAACCCCCACTCGAACCACCAGTCTCAAACGTAAATCATCAATCATTAACCGCAGCGTTTGAATACCGCAACAACCGTTGGAGAGAGAGAGAGTGAGAGAGAAAAAAAAACACGTTTTCGGCATACCGTGTTTTACGCGAAACGTCGAATTAAATGAAATCAAAACGACTCGTATTAGTGATAAATATGTCTCACTCTCTTCTGCGCAGCAGCAGTGTTTTCTGTTCGGAATAAAAAATCAAAAAAAAAAAAAAAAAATCGCGCGTGTATTGCGTTTTTTTTTTTCACTCAACCGCGGGACAAGGTAGCAGCAAATAATATAGACGACGCACGCGTCTAAAACTACTCTTGACAACAAAAACGACATGTCCGTAGTGTGGGAGAGGCAGGGAAATAACTGCTGTTATTGAGAGCGTTTTTATTATTATTATTATTATTATTATTTATATAGCCCAGACTCGTTACTCATTTCTCACATTGACTACATTGGAACACACAAAACCGGATTCCTCAAAAGCCATAACCACACACAACAACAAGAACAACGTACGCGCATTATCTTTTTTTCCCCGCCGTACGTATGTTTATTATCGCGGTCCTTTCAACCGAAATATTTTCTCTCTAGTACGAGCCAATACCATCCACAATAATAATTCTCGACGACCGACGAAAACGGTATTTAATAAAATGTCGTGTTATCGCGCGCGGACGACAAACTGATAATGAAACGTTCTCACATAACACGGGACGGACCGGCTGACACCGAAACACCGGGGAGCAAACAGCACACCGAATTATTATTATTATTATTATACGATTTCTGTACACAGAAAAAATCCAATGGCGCGATAATATATTTATAAATATATAAAAAAAAAACGACTTTACACGACGACTTGTGCGCTGACAGTTACGAAATCGTTTTCGAACTGTACCACCTAAAGGGACTCTACCCACCGTCCCAACACAGGAGCTGAAAAAAACACGCGGACCGTTTTCGTCGTCGTTTCACAAATATTTGGAAACCCGTGTCAGAAAAATAAACGATTATTTCCAAAATATAAATATAACGCGTCGCGTCGTATTTAGTAACTACGACAACGACGACGAGCGCGAGCCGCGAGCGGGCCAGTGAAATTATCGAACGTCAATCCAGAGAACCGTTGGGAATTGGTTTTGATTTTTATTTCTCTCAAATAATAAAACTCTACAGGTACACTATAATAATAATAATAATAATAATAATAATATAAAGCCGAAGAGTTTTTTTTCTCGTTTCAAAAGGTATTAATAATAACTACCAATTTCGGGGATTTGAAAAATTCTTTGTGCATTTGATAGTCCAATTCTAAAGGAAGATTATTATAATAGTCCGTTTAACATCACGGCTTCGACCCTCAGGAGCCGATCAAAAAGAAAAGAAAAAATCCGAAAGAACGCTGAACGAACGAAACAAAGGTAATATAGCGGCGGACGGGCGCGACAATGTCAGTTAATGATTAAAAAAGTTTTAAAAACACCGGTGAAGTCGATTTGTTCGTCATTTATAGACGATCGTCGACACGTTAGCCGAACTAAAAAAATATCTTGTATACAAATCAAACGCAATGAATGCCGATGAAATTGTACGGATATAATTTTTGTGTTGAAAATAAAATCGACGTTAAATTTACATTTTTCTTCTTTTTCTTTTTTATTAAGTTTTAAACGTCTAAAACACCGGGTATTGAATTTAAACGAAACGAAATTTGAATACCGTATAAGAGGTGGCATTTTTGTTGTTACGCAACCGGGGGGGGGGGGAACTGCACGGATGATGGACAACTACTAGTGACTGAAATCCAATTATTACAGGACAGCTCTAGTTAGTTAATAAAACGATTATAAAATATTTTACTCGAACGTTTCCATTTCGTGTACGAACGATTCCGAAGGACTTTATCATCGCGACGAGATGGCAGGTGGGGGGGAGGGAGGGAGAAACAGCGAAACGCGCGAGCCTCGAGATATTACATATTAAATAATGTTATTAAATATTATTTTCTACGCGCACTCGGGGAGAACCGTTGTAAAATTATACTACACAGAAAAATTCGTCGAGAATTACGCCTGGACGGGATAGAATAAACGGAAGACCTCCATCATACTTCGTGTATGAAAAAAACGAGGTTATTCGAAAAAAAAGTAATATCAATTATTTCGCATCGCGCTGACACATTATATATATATATAAATAACGCGCGACGGTATATTATATATTACATAATACGATTAAATCGTAATTTATAATGAATACCACCGGGCCGCGTGTAGAGTTTATAAATAAACGCGATGACGTGCTGCTGCTGCTGCGCGCGCGCGTATGAAATCGGTTTTTCTCGAATTTTCAAACGAGAATTGTAGAGGCGCCGGACGGTTAGAAGAGTTGTTCCGCCGCCGTTTATAATAATAATAATAATAATAATAATAACACGAGCAGACAACAACAATCTCCCAAGGCGCTCGGGAGGAGAGTGTACCTTGGGGTCGAGGAGAAAATCGCAGAAATCGATACGGTTTTTTTTTTCTACCGATTTATTTTATTAAACGACTGGACCAACCACCACCACCACCAAACGTTTCGTCACTGCCGATCGGATCCGGGCCGGGTTTGAGGTCGTCTGCTCGCACGGCAATAAAAAAATAAAAAATGAATAATAAAAAACGACGGTGCCCTCGTACCGCCGCCGCCGTGTTTATAACAAACACGTGAGAGTGGTCGTCTCGCGATAGCACCATCACCAGAAGAGTGTGGGGCAGGCGCACTCTGCGCGATCGGCCGATTTGAAATTCGAAAAACGAGGTAATAATATTTTACGCGTTTCACAACCAGTGGCGCGTATTTACAAAATAGGGGGGGGGATCGACCGGGTTTAAACCCACCGACCACTGTACGAAAGAAAATATTTTTTTTTTTAAACGCCCGCCGTTTTTTAAATTCTATCCGACACCGAATAGTGAAGAAGTAGAAGAGGCCAGGCCATTTGTTGTTTTTAACGATAATTCTTTTATCGTAATTTCCTTATTCGGTAATATTATACAGGGGGGGGGGTGATAACAAATGAAAAAAAAAAAAATAAAAATAGTTAGATAAAAGTCGAATTTTTTTGAAACATGGAAATTTCGGAATTTTAACATTTTACTTGCGCTTGTGAAACTGATAACATTGTGGAGAATCTCTCTTATTGGCGTGTTTTAATTTTTCCTCGAGAAAATTCAAAATGAACATCTCGTCGACGAATTCGCCGTGAGGCTGAATTTTATAAATTAGGTCGAGAGGATATACGGCTTCGAAACGGTTCGAAGAGAAAAACGCCGTTCTTTTTTTCTCGAAAGAAGAAAGAAAAAAAAAAGACACAAAAACTGAAATTCCTACTCGAGAATCGGACAACTACTTTTTCTAGTTGCGTTTTACGCGTAAAATAAACCCCAGCCCGGAGTTTGTACAAAAACACCATCAGTCAGTCCACCCTGTATTTTTTTTTTGTTTTATACATAACAATTATTTTGAACGGTAAATTATCGTAGTATTTTCTGTTAGGCCAGTCAGTGGACCGAGTAAATAAAGAAAACACGTCATGACCGGTGGAAGGAGATACACGCGCGGCGAGTAAAAAATATCGAAAAACCATCACGTTCACATCCTCCTCTCCCTTTTGAAAACGTCTGGTTCGTGATCACACAACTGTATAATGAGCGGTGTCTCGAGAACGGCAACAAAACGCAGCCGGGGCGCGATTTTATTTTTTTATTTTCGTTCGCTTCGTACGCAGGACACCGCCCCACGTGGGGATTGTTGTTCGGAATTAAAAAAAAAGGAAAAAAGGAAAAATAATACTATGCTAATCGGCGAGTGGTTAGGTTGGCACCGGATCGCGTAACAAATAAATCGATGTAAAAACGAAATCGTACGATATCGATTGTCCAACGATCGTTCCGTCCGCGTTTAAATGAATAATAAATTACGAATTTAATTAAACGTTAGCCCGCGTGAAATAAATATTATATCCATGTCAACGGACACGTTTCACTGTTAACAAAATATTATAACACATCCGGGGCGAGGAGGTTCCCCCGTCGACCTTTCGTCCGTAAGATTGTCGCTAATGAGCTAATGTAACACACGCGACGAACGTCCGGTCCCGCGGGAGTAATAAAACTAGATTAATAATAATAATAATATTATAATTAAATTATCGTCTCAGTCGCGCCACAAGTATTACTACTACTACTACTACTACTACAAAAAATAAATAAATAGTCGACACGTACGAATTTCACACCGTTTGTAATAATATACATAATATTTTTGTAACGATTCGTAGTTTTTTTTTTTTCGTTCAAAAACATTTCGCACGTTTTTAGCCGATAAACAACGATTTATTGTTATAGTAAAACGTACAACAACGATTACGACGACGACGATGAAAAACGTGTACGCTACCAAAAAACAAACGTGTCGCGCGGTCGAAATAAATTATATTAATAATAAAAACTAATAACGTTTTAAATCCATCGGGACTCAACATTTTTTTTTTTCTCAACCAACAACTCTCCTCGCCCAAGTCGTATGATGTATGTATCTTCTTGATCATCGTCGTCGTCGTCGTACTGCATTTATATATAGACTATATAATATCGATTATATTGCAATAATTTGTTTTTATACCCGGAACTCGGTCGGACACAACACAACGTATTAATGACTAATTAATAATAATTAATGCAATTACCGCGATTGTTTAACGCGGCGGCGGCGGTGGGGGGGGGTTCGCCGCGTGTTACAGTTTATTTTACGAGCGGGAAAAACGGGCTCGAAGGAGAGAGAGAGAGAGAGCGACCGAGATGAAACCAACGATCACACAACACGTACGAAATTGACCCCCGAGATTCACCTGTGCAACGCGCGAGAGCCGCCTTAACGACCGGTGTGCGTTAAAACTACTCCGCCGTCTCTCTCACTCTCACGGCCGGATTTATAATACACCCGAAATTCCGCGTGTTACAAAAACAACAACGACGACGACGATAATAATAATAATAATTCCCACTTTATAAATATTTCATAATATCAGTAAATAATAAAATAACGTTATATCATCACACACACTGTCGCGTATAATGTCCCAATATAAAACCTCCTCCTCCTCCTCCGCCGCTTATCTTCTCATCGTCGTTTCGGCTGCGCCCGAGCGTTTATTATTAGTAGTAGTAGTAAACGATTGTTGTTACTCTTTGCACCGGGAGATACAGCGTCGTTTTTCCGCCACCTCAAAGCCCGCCACCGCCACCGCCACTAAGCCACGCGTCGTAACACGAGCGCGTTCGGCAAAACGAATCGACGACACGGGTTCGAGTGGTGGCCGCCGCCGCCGCCGTTGTTGAAAACAAAAAAAAAACTGAATTCCCCTCGAAATCGCATTTCGACAAAAAACGTGTCGCGCGTGACGATCACGTTGCCGGGCCTCGTGTCTCGGCGCGGTATACACACACACACACACACACAATGACGATGATGATCGAAAAGCGATTCCCCGTACTCGTCGTCAAATCGCTTTCACACCTAATCCGCCCCGCCCGCGTTCGTATCTCGACAACACCTCCTCTCGCGGCGCGGCGTCCCCTCCACCTGTCCCGTTTCCGGAGATCGCACGCCGATCGATTTTATTTTTTACACGTCGTTCGAAAAAACAAAACGACGACCACTCACTCTCGGCGGCATAACACAGTTGGTTTTTTTTTTTTTTTGAAAAAAAACGCCAAAACGCGTTTCGTTCCGTCGGACGACCTCTATCGCGGCGGTACGCAACCGCGAGAGTTGCGGCGACGGGAGGTCACGACGTTTTTATTTATCGTTCACCGCGCGCGCGCGTGTGTGTGTGTGTGTACACGACTCGATGCGGCTAATATCGAAACACGCGTTCAAACACAGGCGGCGGCGGGCGGTTGGTCCGATCCGTTTTCATCAACGGTATCACACACACACACGTGCGCGCACCACGAATGACGAGGCCGCCGCCGTCTCAGCCCTCCCCCCCCCCACTCGACGAGGACCACAACAAGGATCTTTTGTCCTCGGATGTCGCACAGGGCACTGACCCAGTGACAAGTCAATTGTAGTCCGCCGCGAATCATCGTGAATCAATGAATCAAAACGAGATTTTTTTTTTTTCATACCCACGTTTACCAAAAAAAAAAAATAATAATATCGTTTATGGTAGCGGGGGACGCTCGGAAAGTAAAGGAGACGAACAAAAAAAAAAAAAAAAATCGTGCGGACATTTTCGTGGCGTTCGCGCGTCGGTTGTAGTGGAAATAACAACAAAAAACGCGTTTTCTCCGATTTCTTTCTAAAACTAATCACATTGAAAATAACGGACAAGACGTTACCTTCCATCCCGCGGAACTGTTGCTGTCCCCCTTGTCCTTGAAATACGGGACGTTCTGCACCATCCACTCGTAAATCTGAGACAGCGTGAGCCGTTGTTCCGGCACCGAGCTGATGGCCTGGGTAATGAGATCCGCGTACGATTGGTTTCCCCACGCGTTCCGTCGGCTGGACGTCTTCTTGATCGGCCCGGTCACCGCCATTCCGGCGCCCTGTTGCTGTTGCTGCTGCTGCTGCTGCTGCGGAGGCGGGTGCAACCCACCGCCCGACGACGGTCCGCCGCCACCGCCAATAACACCGCCGCCGTCGATGCCGCTCACTCCTCCGCCGCCGACAATGTCCAACAATTGCGGAGGACTGCCTCCTTCCGGTATTTGCGGCCCGCCGTCCTCGGCGTCCGGCCTGGGCAACGGCCACGTGTTGGACCTGGCCCTCTGAAGTGGCTCCAGAGCGTAATCCATCGCGAATCGCGGACGTCTACACGAACGCTGCACCGGCGTGTTCGATATGCCACTCCCGTTTGCCGATCGCGAATTTATTGTACAATTTATTCGACCGCGACAGTGCCGACGGTATTGACGATCGGAACGATTAAAAGGTTAAAAGGAGGGGGGCGGGGGAGAAGAATCCGGCGGCGAAACGGTCTGTGGAGAATGGTTTGCGCGCGCGATTTTTATCCCGAGTACAACAACAACGGGCGAGAAAATAGAAAAAATATACTCTATGTTATACGTCGAGCGGCGGCATTTACAACGAGCGAGTGGAAAGAGAAAAACATGCGCGCACACAGAGAAGAAGAACAAAAAACGACAGAGCGCTACGAGAGTGAATGCACACAAACACACACTAATTGCGCCGCAACTGTACTGAAGTCTGAATTGAGCGCGTAGCGTAGTGTGACGTGACGACGACGACGGTGCGCGGTCGCCGTCCGCTGGTTTGTGCGCGCGCAAAGACGTGACGGAGCGCGAGGGGGTAAAGTCACGAGGACGACACTACGTACACTGCGTCGCAGTCGACGGCGCAGGCAGGCAGGCGGTCGGTCGGTCGGTATTTGGAGGACGACCTCTACGACGGCGGCGGCGGCGGCGGCGTGACGCACAGTGTTGCCACCGCGTCGACGCGAAACGACCGGCGCGCGAACCACGAAACCATGACCTTCCCCGCGCGTAGGCCGACAATAATATTATTATGATCGCGTCACGTGTCACGCGCGCACGCGTCGCGGGCAACATTTTATATATTAAATTTTTTATTGTTACGGAATTTCTTTTATTATTATTTTTCTCTTATATAATATTATTGTTTTTTTTTTTTTGGTTGCTTTTTTTCGCCACACCAAATAATCATCGCTCTAATATAACACTGGCGACGACGCTGACGGAAAAATCGTGTTTCGGACACGGTTTTACGGTGTAGACACGGAATTTATTTGTCGTAAAAACGCCATTGTGTACGTGCTACAGTAATAAATATAAATTATAACAATCGAAAATGTTATTCTATTCTAAGAGAAAACGGATTCACTGCCGGATTTCGCGTAGGAGGCGATAATGTAAAAAAAAAAAAAATAATAAAAATATACGCGGGATACGTACGTATTATAATGTTATTATAGTAGAACGAATTTGTACGTTTTTTTTTTTTTTCTAAATCCAAACAAATTTATTTCTCAATGAAATTTATACGAGAATCCGTCTCGTTATAAGCTTACACCTCGTCGTCGTGTTTTCACGTGTACACGCGCAATATATTTATTTATTTTTGTGTGTGTGTGTGTGCATATATAATAACCGATTGCGCGGAAGGAGAAGAAAAAAAATTACAATCGTATAAATATAAATTATATTTACATTTTATTAACATATATTATAGGTATATGGCGTTAAAAACAAAATTAAACCTTATAAATTATATGCCCCTTATAACGTAATACAAACGTAATTTATTTTATAGTTTTCTTGTACTACAATACGGTTCTAATGCATAATTCTCATAACGTATTGACGACTATTATAGTCAGATTTTCCATTTCGATATCCGAGTGCGACCGGAACAATATTAATAAAATATTATTATTATTATATTAATAATATAATCGTTATAGGGGGAATGTTTTGTACAAAAAAAACGCATTTGTTTATATATAGCCGAATTTATTATCGAACCGCTTTGCGCGCCCGTGCAAAATTTCAAACGAAAATATATCATTATTATTAATAATAATAATAATAATAATAATGACATTTTCATTTAAACAACATATGTATATGTATTATAATATTTTAATACTCGTTTTACACGCACAATTATACATTACGATATAATATAATAAAAATAATAATACGACACAAATTAATGTTTAACGGCGCACATATTTACGAATTTTTATTTTAAAATATTCGAAAAACTCGTGAGTGATTTTCGATAATTTCGTCATCAATTTTCCACGACTTTTGGTCTGTTTTACAACATCGCGCACCTATTATCGTTTATAAAAATCCATTATGTCGATTTGTAGGAGTAATTTAGAAAGTTCTTTTGCGTGTGTGTGTATACACATATATATATATAATTATCTCCCGTTAAATACGCATAGATTATTATTATAGTAATACGGCGGTGTTAATAGTAAAACGGCGACATTTGAATACAACGCATCGGCTATTCATCAGACAAAAATTATAGAAATAATAAAAAAAAAATAGAAAATATTAAAAATAATAGACTCGATTACATTTAAACAATTTTCATTGACCGCGTAAAATCGCAAGTCTCGCGAATGAACTATACTACTAATTATCAACGCAAAAATATTATTGGTTTTATTCAATATTTTTCTTTTTCTTTTTTCCCCCTCCCGAATTGTTGTACTCAATCGCCGAATATTTGGTTTCAATTATTGCGTTTTCATGGATACCGCGCGGACGACACGTGTCCGTTTTGATATACGGAAAAAAAACTTGTGGAATTTCTAAAAATATCTTATAATAATTATATAATTAACGTTTTACAACAGCGGAATAACAAAACCTTGAGGTGGTGGTCCGTCGTACGCCCATATTTACATAACACAAAATATAACGTTAATAGTATTTATTCAATTTATAAAAGTAATATAGTATTATTATCATTTGGGAATAGGAAATTTTAGATAATATTCTTAACAATAATAATTGGTTCTGCGTATATAATATGCGAGGGATATCTGCGTGAATTCGTCGTGGTACAATAATTATTATTTTCTCGAAATAAATTTATCTAAATCGTATAGAACCATAGGAAACATATTTTATTACTCACTCGAAAATATTTATTCCGATTGCATAATATACTTGCACAAATATTGAAATGTCGAACTCTATTAGAAATTCAGCATTTATATTGTATTTAATTAAAACGAACAAAAAGAATCATACACAGTGTCACGCAAATTCTTCAATATTTCTAATAATCATATTGGAAATAAAAAAAAAAAAAAAAATAATAATAATAATAATAAAAACTACTAAGGATTATATTGTATTTCATTGGTACATGTAGCGTGCACGTTATACTTATGGTATCGGAATATGGCGGAGGGACGCATACGATATTCAAAGTAAAATCAATCACGAATAATAATAATATTATTATATTCATCTTAAAATTACTCATATATATATATATATATATATCGATTTAAAAAATGTATCAATTTCGACGGACTACAAAAATTATACCGTTATGTAACCATATAGATTTAGAAGGCTTAAGGAAAATATAACATCATAATAAGCATTTCCGCGGTGATAAATAGTCGCATAATAATTTGTGAAAATGTCGTGTACTATCCACTTTAAAGCGTTTCATTTACACTATAATTTCAAACTTTATGTTACTATTTATAGTATAATGCAGTGACATTATTTATGTATTTTATCTCGGTCTTGACGTCTTGGAACACTGCTAAGTTCTTTATTATAATTATTATTATTATTATTATTTGTTATTATAGATTGTATTATTTATGTAGTCATAAAATATAATACAGTGGCACAATTACGTGGTGGCAAAACGGGACAATACCTGTCCAGTGCCTGGGGACATAGAGGTCTCTCCAAGAGACGGCTTTCGTAAACACATTTTGTATGCGTAAAAAAAAAATTTGAATTCTATTTTGAAATTCACGATATAATACTGTTATAGAGGATTAAAGTGTAAATAATAAACGATAATAATAATTATTTTTTTTATTCAAACCAGCTTGTTGTACAATACAATACGGTATCGACAATTGTTGTAACAAAATATATTAAGTACAAAATAATAAAAACATGAAATGGCGATTAAAAAATGTATATAAGCAAACCGGGAGTTGTGGAAAAAGGATAATGTGGCGAGAATGATGGTAAGAGATTGTGAAGAGAGAAAGTGATGGGCATGAGAATGAATTTTGAGGGAATTGAGAGTAAATTATGGAAACGTGAGCGCTCAATGGATACATAGGAGCATTTGAGAAGGATATGATGATTAATGTCGCAGATGGCAGGGAAGTAACGAAAAGTACAAATAGGAGAGTCATTAAGGGACATTTTAAAAGAATGAGAAGAAAGTGGGGTGTGACCAAAGCGAAGACGAGAAAAAGAGATGATCGGATTTGGCGGGATACTTTAAGATTATGGAACCAAAGGTGAGAGAGGTGGATAGATGGATTAAACCCTGTATCAGGAGGCAAAATGCGGTGGTAAGTTAACCCAGATAATAATAATAATAATAATAATAATAATAATAAATATGAAAATATAGTAGGTACTTATTAATTTTATGTGCGAATATATAGATAATAGTAGTACTTAAATGTGGTAAAATGAATCGATGAGTTTTTGGTAGTATAATTTGATGAGGGGCCAAAACTCGATACTGCAGCCTCCTGCAAGGCCTTAAATTTATATAGTTACGCCGCGATTCTGTACCTCAGGACCAGACGAACGTAAGTCCAAAAGTGACTATTTTCAGATTATTACGTATTTGGCACGTATAATCTGTTTTTCGTCGAACCATAGTGACGGGAGTCAGTTAAAAATTCTCCTCTTATCATTTTACTATAGAGTCAAATGAGCGTAAGTCCGACAAAGCGTTTTCTAATTTTCAGTTATTATGCTCATGTGAAAATTTAGTGTAATGTGATTTACGTTCGTTTGGTTCTGATGTGCAATATTGTATAATACCATTCTTTATATATATATATATACGTGAAATATTATATTAATTCGATATTAAATAATCTCTAATTTATGAACACCTTTACTACAACAAACGATGCAGCAGATGCTTAACCGCGAATATATGTATGTGCAAACTATATTATATTGTAAACATACATTAATTGAAATTGCTTGCGGTTATTGTTTGTTTGCGAAACATCAATAAATAAATATAGAGCAGAGTCGGACAAACGGCGTTCGTATAACGGTTTGTATTTTATTGAGAGAAAAAAAATTATATTATATTGCGAGCAGTAATACGCTCGTTCGACGCGAGTTTTCGTATATAATATATCGAGACACATTTTTATTTTTTAATTCTATTCAAAATCGGTGTTGTGTTTTATTATATACGACATTATATGTACGAACGACTCAAAAATTTTCTGTACATATACACTGTAAAAAAAAAATCCAGACGTTATTACATTAGGGTTAGGTCGTCGAGTGGGATAAATATATTTTTTCATAAAAATAGTAAAATGAGTGAATTTTGTGTCCGTTTAAATAATAATAATAAAAATAGTCCATATTTCGGATCTAGTTATTTTTTGTTTCAAAACCATTTCGTTGAGCACACGCGTTCTCGCAAGATGTATATATCGACGGCAGTGTTTAATAGACTTATTATAATTGATATTAAATGAATATTATACGGTAATTGCGAATAATATAACGCATTTATAATTAATTTACTAATAAAGCTCGTCGTCTCCTCCAAAACAGTTTCTCGTTCTGGCGCGGCGGTGTTCACGCGTCGTTTACAGTTGACGTACATATTGCGGCGAACGCGCGTATTTCACGCTATCCGTTTTTGATTTTTGATCAATTTTGCAATCAATTTTTTGCCACGGTTAAAATAACAATCAGGCGCAACACAATTCTGAATTCGTTGTAAGCTCTTAAGCTCAACACTGCATTATTTCGTACAGGCGAATGTCGGTCGAATAAATTAAAATTTGGTATATGACACTCAATTCATGAACGCATTGAGTTTTGAACGTATTGACGTTTAAACGAAGTTATATGGTAAACCGAGAGAGACGAGAGAAAAAGTAAGTGTTCAAATCGCCGTTGGACTGTAGGAGGATGGATGTTTTGATCGTACGAAATATTTGATGTGAGGAACACACTCATATTTTGTTTGAAAATATTTTATTTTCAATAATAAATTATTATGTATATTAAAAAAAAAAGCCTTAAGGGATACTCGTACATAATCCCCTTCTCGTCATTATTACGCCACTGAAATCGGTATCTGTGTGTAATGAAATATGTATAAAAAAATATTTCTTTATAATAGCCGGGAGTAGTGAAAAAAGAAAAAGAAAAGAATTCTACTCGCGCCACGCCCGTTTAATAACGCGCGTAAAATATGTTTAAAAACGACACTAAAAAGTATATTCAACGTTTTAATAAATGGTGTATAGAAAACAAAAAACCACTTTTTAACGCGGGGCTACTCAAACACTGCAACTATTAACCTGAGCGAATCGTCGCATGTTATGGATATAGTAATTCACACGATCGTCTATACGCCAATATAAATGGAGCTGAAGAGTTCGTTCGAACGCGCCGTAATCTCTGAAACTACCGCCGGATGGATTTAAAAAGTCGCCGAGCGAAATGAAAAGAAAAAAACGCCGAACGAAAACGAAGTAAAGAGTCCGGTGGGTGAATTCTGTTCGTCTGCAGGAATCGTCGACCATAGCCGAGTTGAAAATTCGGAGGGAATTAAAAAAATAAGAAAAAGGAGATGTTGGAAAAAAAATCAATCGTTGAATGATCATGTGTTTACAGCGGTGATACGTATATGTCATAATCCCCCGAGTGTTTGTTTTTCTTTTAAAAATATTTTGCGCTTTATGTTTTTGTACAAAATAGCGATGTCGTAATTACGTTTTTTTTTTTTTTTTCTTCTATCTACTATAAGCGTTTTGTAAAACAGACGGATAGTAACCGTTCAACGCGATAAATATATATGTAATGTAACGAAACGATTGAATTGAAAATGAAAATCAAAGCGGAACACGAACATTGTTTTTTTTTTTTCAAAAATGTTTTTGACGTCGTTATTGCTGCAGCGTACAATTACGAATTCGAACGAAATTCGCGTATCGGCGGCGGCGGCTGCGGCGGTGGGGGGGAGGAGGAGGAATGGGCGTCGAGCTTTGATAAATATCTCAACGGCGCGGCGTACGTACGGCTTCGTATTTATTTATTTTTTATTAAATTTCTCTCTCTCTCTCTAATGTACACACACACACACACATACGGTTTTGGGCGAGCGCGCGCTCGTGTTTGCGTTGTGTACTTTTGCAGCGCGCACGCAAGTGCTCTCGTGCGTACGGGGAGTGTCAAGGACGATATAATAATATTGTAGTACGACGACGACGACGAGTTTGACCCGGTGGTCGTCGTCGTAATATAATAATTTTTATTTTATTTAAACCGAAAAAGCGCTCGCGCATTCGACAATAATTACGTGTGTGTGCGTTGGACGCGATTGCGACCGCCGGAGTTCGTACACGCGCGCCTCGCCGCACGTCGTACGTCGGCGGGAGTCGACCGTGAGACGATTGTCGTGTGAGACGCGTCGGCAATAATGACCGGTGGCGGGGTGGACGGGAAAGAGAGTGGGGTGGTGTTAACGGACTAATAGAATTGCCGGCGGACGACACGTGCGCGCGCGCGTCTTCGCGGTATAACGCGCGGCCGCCATCGGATTCAATAATTTGAAAATTTCGTCGGCGATAGGAAAAACGTCGACGACGACGGCATAGAACGACGCCCCGCGTCGTTACACGGATAGCGGAAATTTCTCGTCGTGCAATTCTTACAGGAAATTTTCAACAAAAAAATCACGACGTTCTCCTCTACCGTTATGCTGGCGTTGTTTCACTACACACGTCGAGGGATTTATTATTTTTTTTTTTTCTAAAAACCGGGTGTCCTCCTGAATTCCTGAAATATATTATTTACGTAGCAAGCGTAACACCGACGAATACCGATTTTATCCGGTAATCCGTGTACTACAAGTTTTTGTCTTTTCAAAAACACCATGTCATAAAATTAATATCGTCGAACACAACGGTTGTTCGCGGTAAACATTATTCGGCTACAACGGCGGCGCTTTTTCCAAGCGTTCCACTTCGACTGTAGTAGATGGACGAGAATTTCGGCGGTACCATTGCTTTCCACCATAGCTAAAACTGAAACGACGAACGACGCCTGGCATTCGCTCAACAGTGCGCCCTGTTACGCGTTACTACTGGTACTGACCCAGTGGGGGTCGTGTATCTGATTCGAGGTGATTCGCGAGTTGCGGTAACACGTCTCGGATTGTTGAAAACCGATCGCGTTGCGTGCCGGGCGAAACGAAAATATCCGTTTTATATTCCTACCGGTAAACCGCCGCGGACCTCTTGCTTAACACGCGTACGCGATTTGAATATTATATAGTGTATGTTGTTATCGTCGTAGCTTGGAAATAATTTCGTGCGATACGAAAATATTTTATAATATTTCTCTTGGGTTTAAAAAAACGAAAAAAAACGAAAAAAAATTCTTGTAAAACTCTGTGTCGACCGACGGGGAATATATTCGTTGATGCCGCCGATACACCCGTATTATTGAGCCTTTATCGACCTGTTTTGTATTACTTCGCGCGAGTATTAGGGGACTTGTAGATTGTCGCCGAACGCGGAAAACTACGCACAGGTGTGCGCGACTATCGAAACGGGCAAAAGTATACCGAGACACGTAAAACCTTGACCCAAAAGACGAAATCGTTCCACACTACACGCGGTGCGGTGACGCTTCGAGAGCATTTCGAAAATGTCATTCGTTTTTTTTTTTTCACGCTTTTATGATTATACGTAGAAATTTATTATTATATATAGTACGCCGCGAACAGTTCTTCGGCTGGGCTTTTCTTCCCAGTCAAAATCGCGATTTGCAAACAAAACACAAAACTGATTTATAGTCGACGCGAACCGGCTTTTCAAATGAACGACACATGTACATATATATATTGCATTTCAAGAAAGGCAACGTAAAAACCAATGCGGTTTTCAAATAAAAACGATTCGTTGTAGACCATTATTACTGCGTACTATTTTCTTTAACGCGTTCGAAAAGCGAATGAAAGTTTTTTCCGCGTTCCGTCATTGTCATCGAAATATTGATTTTCGGTTTCCCTCGGAAGCGCCGTCCGTTAATCACATTTAATTCTGTAAGATCTCGATCACGCGACGCTATAGTTATTGTACAGTTAAATTTATTATTCTCACGTCACTTGAAATGCGTAAAAGAAAAAAAGTTTTGCGTATTATGTTTATTATATAAAATTTTTCGTTTTGCTCTTTCATTGACGATTAACATCAATGCCGACTATGACTATGATTACTCGCACGTGTAAAAACGTCAAACTTGCCGACTGAAACGAACCGGGTGTTTTAAACGGACAAGTAGTTATTTATGGGTTAGCTTCGGTTAGGATCGCGGCGGAGACTGAATTTCGTATCGCTGTTTGTTACATTCTATATTATATAGTGTCATTGTGCTTTTAGCATTTTTATACAGACACATAATTGTAATAACAGGACTTGGTGGTTGTCATTTGTCTCGCCATCTGCGGATAGTGTTATGAGTATTGAATTTTTTTTATTTTTTTAACAAATAATATATAATAAAAATCGAATTAATACCCGTATTGAAATGTTAATGGAGCAAATGAAAGACGCGATATAAAAAAAGAGAACAAAATACATATTTTAAAGTGATAATGCGTATAAAACATTTAGTAATTTGTATTTGATTTCGAATTATTACCCACATAATTGTCCTTTTCCATAAGCGCGAAAAAAGTCGCACGGTATGTGAATATACGTGAAATGAACAAAAACGCGATTATTGAAAATCGCGGAGAAAAAAAATGAATATATTAACACAAATCAAGCGCATTTTAGGCACGCGACCGCATTTTGTAAACAGGACTTTCTCTTTCGTAGCCGTCGCAAGACTTTCTCGTCCGTCGACTATTTTTTTTTTTTTTTTTTTTGTAAACACCAAGACACGCCAAAACTCGCCAACTCTATTTAAACGTGCACAGATATTATTGGTAATATATGCGTAATTTGGTGTTATATTATTTTTACGAATTATTAATAGCCGACGATGATCGGGAAACGAAAATTGTTTATCCTAATTGTTTAATAAACCATTTGATTACACGGTAAAGAGAAAAGATTTCGGACGAGGGCACGTGCCCCTAACGTATAGTAGTCTACGTAGCTGACTACAGCAATGGTTGTAGGTTGCAGTGAAGAAGTTCTCAAATGTTTTGATTACTACTACTACTACCCTGCAGAGTCGTGTTCCGAATTCTAATGATCCGGTATCTATATCTATAATAGTATGCAATTTGTACATTTACGTTTCGTTGTTATAAGTCTTATAGGTCTACGCAATCAGTTCGAAACTGATTGGAAAATGTTTCGAATTGAATTAATGACAAAATTTAAGCGAATCGTGAATCGTGATGAATAATAATATATTAACGACAATTTATTATTATGATCGAATGCTTCTTTTTTTATGAACATCTAACAAACGTACGCGATGTCTACCATGTAAAACCTAAATTATTTATTCAAAAACATAATCAACGGAAACCATGAGTATCAAAAATGTATAACAAAACACCACGCAGTATTATGCATGAAATATGTACGTAAAATCTTTTATAATGTTGTTCGCCGTACTTATATCCGTTATACATCCGCGCCGCAACGGCAAAACGTACGTTTTCAATGCTCAGAACAATATTAATATTTCCGAAAATCATAAATATTCGAGAATAATATTGAAATCCAACCGTTGGATAGCGGTCAATATCGATCATCACCTCATGTAATCAATATAAAACAAGGAAGAAAATGCAGTTTTTATCTAAGTGATCATTAGGATAATTTGTAGACGGTTTCTGACTTGGGAGAAAATGTGGTGTACCTATCGATAGCTATTTAATGTATCTATACACATTTGTGTGGAGTTTAATTTAATCAGAGCGTCCATTTGACAAGCGGTAAAGACGCAAGTTGTGTACATTGTCCAATTGTCACGCATTCTAATCCGGTTCAAAAATCGCCTAGGCATGGTACGTATGCACCTGGGTGTAGAGATTTTCGATAATAAGATACAGTGCGGACCAACTCAGTAAATACTCTCTTATTGGTTTACTCACATTCACACGTTTCCTCGACCGACCGAGTTTACTGTCGGCTAAGCACTAAACGCTTGATCACAACCAATGATCAGCGCAAACAATATGCGCCGATCCGAAGATCGAGCATACAGCCCCTTCTTATACATGATGTTCAATCGGGTGGGTGCTGTGAAAACGGAGCATAACCATAACACACAATTGGACCGACTTACAAGTCGATATTCAACTAAAGATTGTACTGTAAACGCACATTGATTCGTGTGCCTATTTTGAACGGTACCGCGGTGTTCGAATCTAAAGTAACATTTTCATGGCACGGTTAAACCAATGTAAAAATTCGGTATTCATTTTTGTCAAAAACACAGTGCTATGAACTAGATTCGCACTGTACATTTAACCATCATTTATTGATGATTTAAAACGGCGTCTGCACCTAAAATGCTACTGGGGTATATATCAGGCTACGATAAAATAAACAATAAATAATTATAAATTATAATAAAAATGAATCAGTCGCGAGTGGCAAAAAAAAATGTTTTTATAATCCGCGGATAACCGGCGCCTCGTGTATAAACGGTCACCCGGTTAGGTTGTGTTTGTGTGTGGGAGGAAAATGGCTCTTACGTCTTATTACTGTGTTTGGTACGAGACGAGAATCTATTTTCGTTGATTGTTGCCGTCGCGTCTTTCGCTTCACACGTACTACTGTTGCCACGTTCATCACGCGGAATCGAGCGCAATATTTTGTTTCAATAAGATAGCTATGCTTTGGTGTGGTGTTTAGGATTTCTTTGAGACAGGAAGATGATCCAGAAAACAATTTCTCCCTCCACTAGAAATACACAGGTAGTAGATACTAAACATTTTTGATGCCTATATAATTATAAACGATAAACCTATAATTTTCATACATCTACAATAATAATTCATATCGTTTACAAAACGAATTCTAGTCTCCTAGTCCTAGGTTTTGTTGACAAACACGTCGATTATTTCATCGACATTCAATTCAGTGTTACTGTAGACGGATATCATTGCAAGCTCATTCAACCTACTTTAAAATTTAAATAAATTATTAAATACGAAACATATATCCATAATAATTAAATAGTGGATAATTTACCTATTTCATAGAATTCCTTAAATATGTTTTTAAACATGAAAACGTGCATTCAGCAGTTGAAGATTACAAACGTTCTAGCAATTAATGATTTCCAATAAACATATATATTATTTTATTACTTGCTGATGATAAAGTAATAAAAGAAAAACGCGATCATAACCATAAACATATACGTTAAAAAGAAGCCAAAAAGGGAGATACATCTCCCTAATCTCCCCTGTAAATATGCCACTGCATCCAGGACCGTATTTGGCGCTCCCGGGCATATAACTTATGGCTTGCCCCCCCACAATTATCAGTATTACATTTATTTCATTTATGACCAAGATTTCGTAATATTTTCTACACATATAACATTCGTCTTTTCTAATTTTAAGGTTTAATCTTGGATTATAATTTAGAAATAACTCAACGATGATATCAACTCCACTCCTCCATCACAAAAATAGAAAATATCTAAATACGTCCCTGAATAGCATTTAAAATCCGTTCGAATTTAAATCATTTAAAAATTAAGCGTTTTCGCACAGGCGCAGTCGTAAACAATCTATTGACATGCAGCATACTAGTGAAATTCAAAGGAAATAATATATGTAAACGATAAACTTATATGTTGGGAATCCGAGTTGTGATGTAGGTGCGATTTCAAAACGCTCGGGGATATTCATACCAAACTGATATAATAAGAATGCATATTTACAGGGCATAATATAGTTATTGTTGAAGAGTTGGTCTCGGTGAATCGGTCATACAAGAAATTTTTTGAAGAATCGGATGATCTCGGAATTGAGTTATATTTCCATAATTATTTTAATAATCCTTTATTATAATACGAATTAAAAACAAAATTAATAAATTAAACTAACATAAACCTACGTTTAAAAGAAAAGTAAAGCAAACAATGGTACTAATATATTTAGTGGTATTTTTTCTTCAATATTTGTGTGTGGAACCGGTTTGTAATATCCACTTGATACGTAAACATTAATTATTTATAATATATTATTTAATTAATAATATTTACATACAAGCTGTAGGTATTATAAACCGGTACCACAAACACCAATATTGCAATTTTTTATTTTTATTTTACTATAAAATGAATAAATTTACAAATATATACATATACATATGCAATTATAGTAAATGGTATTGTAACATTTTCAATTTTGCAATACGCTAAACAGCATTTATTGTGTAATTCTTTATATTCATTAATAATTTGCACTCATTGAATGATTATAGGTTTAAATAATCCAATGATTTACAGTTAATGATAAAACAGTTTTTAATTTGATTTTCCTTTTGAAACGTTCAATTTTCTCTTTCTTGTTATATTTGTTGAAAATATTCAAGATATCGAAATATAAAAATGTAAAAAAATATTATATTTGTCACGTCTACAAGAATGTTTTATGGTAGTTTTAAACCTTGCATTAATGGTCCGCTTACATTTTAAGCATCTTGAACGTTAGCCAACAATTGAGTTTGATCATTTAAATCCATGTAAGCGATAATTTTATTTTCGCAATTATGTATTACAATGGAAATTGTTTAAACATTTAAACATCGAGTAGCCTGTGAAATAAACAGCACAATTTTCTTATGATTTAATTGTTAAATATTATTACAGAATTTTAGAATTGCTGTCACAGTCTCAATTTTCTATATTCTATTTATTTTTTAATTAGTTTTTTTTTAGTTTATTTTCAAAATATGTGCAAATGTTTTTGACATTTTGTAATTCTTGAGAATTACGTTGTCCCACAGGGTGTCTATTTATATCAAATTAAGTTTTACCGTTATCAGAATCAAACACATCGTAATCAAACATATTGTAGTGAAATAGAGCTAATTGATTATTTTTTAAACTTGTAATCAAATGAGACATTATAACATATTATATCGTAAATAATTATTAATTTTTGGCCATAAATGTCTATTGACGGATTAACGATAGTCGTCGTGGTACTCGTACCAAGTAATAAAAACATTCGCTTACTTTGTGTGTTCCTTAATCGCAAACGGTATTCAACAAAATTCTTATAATTTTTTCACGCATTCTTTTAAAATTATCTTCCTAAATTCCGCTACCAGTAGAAAAAAAAATAACAAAATGGAATTGTTCGTTTGACGCATAAGCCACATTATGACTAATGAGTGTGAACTAGTGTTGCTATATGATATTTTCACAGCGATTCAGAAGTAGCAATTACCTACTGTTACTTTTTCATTCATATTATTATCGTACAGTAAAATACAAAATACGACGTAGTAAGTATACAACGTGAAAAATATTCTGTTACTTTTATTTTTTTTATAAAGAAAAAAGAATTGCTTGTGATAGTACAAGTTTGTCGCATTACCTATCACAGATTTTTAATCGGAGTGTGGCGATAATATCTAATGTTGATAATAAATTTATTTATTTTTCGCAAACATTACCGGTTAATGTTCGTGATTTTTATGGTAAAGAATTAAGATAATGATTTAAAAATATGCGCGAAAACCGGGATTGAAAAATATTCGTTGATACGATGATATAGTACGTTTTACCGTTTTACTGTCACAATGGATAAAACACGATTGCGTACAGCGTTGGCGGTTTGTAACTAAACGATTGTGTACAAAGTTTTAAGCGTTGTTGCCAATTTTCATACTCGTATACTGGCCAGGTTGGACTTTCGTCACGTTATTTATATTAAGAAAAAGACAATAATGACAATGCAATATCAATTATGCTCATAATCTTATTATAATTTAGTTCGTCGTTGGTCATCAAACGTGCGCTTAACATTGACTAGTTTAGTACATTTTTTTTTAGTTAAGTTTAACATGGACAATTCTCAAAATAAATAAAAAAGGACTCTACTAGAATAGAATATATTATAAAGACTTATAATGAATATAAAATCAATAATAATTTAATTGAATAGTTAAAAGTAATAGGTTATAAATGTCAGGAAATTAAAATCTAGTATGCATTTAACATAGGAGTATAGACGATTTTTTTATTTACAAATTATTTTAGTATTATTATTATTATTATTAAGTTATTTTCATAAATTTTTAATTCTTTTTTTGACAAAATTATTGTATGGGATGTTTATTCCGTTTTTTTTATTTAACAAATTTGACATCGTTGCATACAATTTCGTACGCAATTGTATTGCCAAAAATGACAATCATACGCAATCGTGTTCTATCCGTTATGGTATAACCAGTCACTGTTATTTTCACCTGTTTGCGGTATACTCGGATTTGAAAATGAAAAATATCTTATTTATAGTAATGTTACACGAATCATCTGTCATTGCTACTTTCACCGTGAGTACGAGTAGCGGTAGCAACTGTTAGTGTTACTAGAATAAAATCACAGTTCACATACTACAGCAGTAAATCGGTTGATTTTGTCATATTTTGTCCCGAGTCCTCATACAGTCCATACCCTTCTATATTATGCCGTAAACACACTGAATGAATTAATTCCCACTCTTGGGCATTCAGACTGCGCTAGCGATTCAAATAAAATCCGCTAAAACCCATATTGCCATTCACGGCGCAATACGACAGTAAACAATCTATTGTAATATACACTATCTAGGTAAAAATAATATACAAATATAGGTATAAAAATGGATTTATTGGCAACAAAACGTTTTATTATAATATCATTTTTATATGTACATTTTCAAATATTTTTTTTTTTTGCGATAAAATTTATCCAAGTCGAATGGATTATTTTTATTGTAATCAATAATGAAAGATGATGAAGACGAGTGTAATATCGATTGTAAACAAAAGTTGCGCAAATTGAACTGAAGCAATTATTTTTAAACCGCGATTTAATTATATAATAATCGACACCAATGAAAGAATAAATTTGAATAATACACTCGATTAACTCCGTATTTATTTAATTATGTAGGTACTTCAATATATATATTAAACGTGATTTGTTCTCTACTTCTTAGACATTTTATTTCAAAATACCAGATATGAGATATTTTATCATATTAATTCATATTCATGTCCGACAATGTATAAAGTACACCTTATGTAAATGTATAACTACATAAACGTATATTGTGTGTTGTAAAGTATATGTATTTTAATTGCTAATTGATTCGATGATCGATTTACGAGTACTAATTTTAGTTATGCTTTGTATAATAATAATAATAATAATATTCACGACACGCTATTTTCAAAATAAATTTTATCAGTCCGTACGAAATACTGGTTTAAAAACAACACAAAATATTTGATTAAAACTGTTAGGAAATTGAACGTATCATTCCGTTTACAATGCGGATCCGCATATCTGTACTACTAACTGAACTACTATAAGGTGCTGTGGCGGGTCACGCGACGATTGCGTTTTTAATCCGTTTTCCGTCAAAATATAAATCGTTTTCTTATTTCAATCACATTTTCTCATCAACTACAAATGAATGGCATTCGTTTTGAAGTGTGAGCACACGTCTTGTTTATATGTACGTGTCCTTAGATTATTATTATTATTATTATTAATATTTATTATTATTATTATTATTATTATTATTATTATTATTATTATTATTATTATTATTATTATTATTATTATTATTATTATTATTATTATTATTATTATTATTGTGGATGGATAGTATTTGAATTAATATGAAAAAGAACACAAAAAATTAGAATCGTGTGTGTGTGTTCTAGAAGCTTTTCGGAGTATTTGAACGAGGAAAACTTTTCGACAAGACGATATTGCATGGGCTCCACCCACTAAATGAAAATACTATTACATTAATATACTATTTATATGTGAGAACGAAATTAATAAAACGAACAGGTCTACAAATAAAATATCATACAAAATCATATTTTTATACTTTCACACTTTTGAAAATATCCTTTTTTTCTCTAATCTAAAATTTCAGGTTATTTTAACGATTTGACGTTTTTCCATTTTTGCTATTTGCATTTTTTTCTACAATTATATTTACAGAAACTTTCTATTCTTTTAGAATGAATCTAAAAAAAAAAATGAAACAATTTTTTTTTAGATTCATTTATATATCTCCTGTACCAAACAATGAAAATTCTACTCTAAATGGAAATATAGATGTATTACTTTGATAAGTTATGTGTAATTTACTTAAGTATATTTGTTATAATTCAGTGTGATTCTGAATATAAATCATAATTCTGTTTATATTTTAAAATACCAGTATAATGTAAATAAAAAATAATTTTTGTATGCTAATTTGCAATATAGATGTATTAGAAAATGATTTTTTTTTTAATATTGTCAAATCCATTTAAAACTGCACCGAAAAAAAAAAATGTATTAAAAAGATTCTTTATACACGTGATTTCGTAATGCACGTCTGGACGTATTTAGTTATTGTACCAAAGTGATATTGAAAAACAAAGTTTTTCCTACTTCAATACAGATCCATTGGAAGTATTTGATTGTTGTATCTATTCGATTGCGAATTATTTGTCTCGACATTCACACGCCATACAAAATGATTTTTCGAAAATTTGGACGCATCCGATTATTGCGCTGGCGCCTTAAATTTTTGTTTTAAAAAAAAAAAAAGCCATCGAACGAAAATCAATTAGAAAAAAAAGTCCACATTCCGCGGTTTTCGAAATGTTAATCATTTTTTTCTTCTATCGTCGTGCCGTCTCGCGCGTAAGTGGATCCTTCTCCGCGGGCCGTACCTACCCTCCATTAATCCCTGAAACTATTTCAAACGTCAAACGATAATCATAAAACAACCGTCTACAACTCCGTGCAGGACTCTATTATCCATTAGTATATGTAAAATACGAGTATGTACGGATAAACGTACATGTTGTCTAATGCGTATGGTGGCGGTCCTTGTCCGTCGGCCGACCCTTGATAATCTTTTGGATCATTTTCCAACCATTTTCGTGTATTTCAAAAAGATATCCGTCTAAAAATAGTATTCGTTTCGACGCGCCTTTTTTTTTTTTGTATTTATATATATATATATACAGATCTGAACGATCACTGAAATATTTACAAGCGCACGATTTATTTATCGAATAACCAATACGTACAGTCCGATATTATTTTATTTTATGATTTCATGTGACGACCACCAATGCTACGTAAAATATTTGTCTACATTACGTGTCTAGAGTTTTTTTTTTTTTTTAATGAGGGCACTGAGATTTTCAACAAATATAAATCGCCAGATTTCATTTACTTTTTTTTTTTTTTGTTTTTTTCTTACGTCGTATACGCGCGGTACGTGTCCAATCGCGTAGTCGATCGAATTCGGCGTAATTTTCAATGTACTTAGACAATATGAAATTACTCTTATAATAACGAATGCAAATTTAAGTAAATACATTTGTTTTTGGATAAAAAGTAATACCAAATTGAAAACAAACCATGTTCATTTAGAGGATCCACCACGGGCGTGTTAAGTTTTTGATATTTGTTACATGTCGGGGAAAAGAACAAAAAAAAAAAAAAGGAAAAAATAAAAATAATCGTTTTGTTGCGTTTGAATTCATCGCAATACGATAAACGCAGACTTTTTCATACGATCACGTTAGAACAGATTTTTACCTATTATTAAACGTTTTGAATTCAATTTCAAACGAGTTAGATTTCCGAGAAACAGTATAATTGTTATTTCGAAAAGTAAATTGTGCCGAAAACACGACGGGCGACAAAATTGGTGACGACAAATTCAATATCCGCGCTTTCGTTAACGCAGCAAGAATTAAAAAGCAAAAAAAAAAAAAAGAAACAAAAAACTTTTTTCTAATTTTGATAATTTTTTTTTTTTTTTTTTTATTCGATTACCAAAATGTTTCTTTTAAACTGAATATCTGAATAGCGCGATTACAGCATAGCTGTACTGTTCAGTTCACGAATAAATTCGATAAACATTGATTTGTTCTTGGACGGGAATTATTTTGCTCATGGATGACTTTCAATAAAACCTCAGTGTATCGAAAATAGGTATCCGTTTGCTGTGGGTCGAAGCTTATTTCCTCTGTATGCGTTAATAAAGTAAATATTATAAACGAGATTTTACTGATCGTTTTTTTTTTTTTGTACATAAAAACGATATTATTATATAATATATGTCTAAGAAAATCCTACAGCGTCACCCCGGTAACCCAAAATTAATATAATACACGAAATCGTCGTACCACGTACGTTTTTTTTGTTGAAATTATAAATTGTATTACCTTCGACATAACTATAATGAACTACCAATACAAACCGCGTTATTTCACAGTGATGCGTTTGATTTCATAATTTGTGATCGTTTTAATTCCAACGAACTTTTATACAATAACGCGCGCATAATATACATAAAAATTAATTATCGTTCGTATAGTGTGTTGTATTTTTAGGTCAAGGATACGCGCGTTACGAGACGTTACACGCGAGTGGAAATGTATATCAAATTTTATAAACACTTTTCGGATTTATGCGTAAGCACAAATAATACAAGTGCCTATACCGTGAATACGCACACAAATTATTATTATTATTATTATTATTATTATTATACAGGCGTAAATATTTCACTTACGTAATAGGTTCACTGTAGATATATCTTACCATTTATACTAAAAAATATATTATTATTATTATTCCCCTTACCTCATAGTCAATTCAATAGAAACGAAATTACGTCGATCAACGTTCATATCAATAACATTATTAACACGTTAACCCTAAACTTTAAAATCAAATCTGATCGGTAACATAAAACGGATTATAAGTTTTCGTTATTTCTACAATATATATATATTATATATTTATTAGTTTTCCACACATTATTACGCTCTTAAAATTTACGCGTAATACATCAATAGGTTTTTCATTTCATTAGCCGTAAAGGTGTTCATCATATCAATATTAAATTAATTCGAAATAAAAACGAATACGATATAAATATTTTAAAAAATTCATTTATTCAATGTGCGTGTGTGTGTATACACATTATAATTTCGTGACATGTAGAAACTAGGGAAATTTCATATACAACTTTTCTATATATTATAAATGATTTATTTTTCCGACGAAGTTGTCAATTAAAATTATTTATATTTATAATAATAAAACTAATAATTATTATATACTATAATAATAATTATAGTATATACTTTGTATAGATTAATAATAATGTATTCCCGTTCGTCTTTCGTTATCTCGAATGCGTTTATGGAAATAGAAAAAAGAACATTCAATTTTAGAATATTATTAAAATTTTTAACCAACATTAAATAATAATATAATTATTTTATTAATTTTTTTCTCGCAATAATTACAACGCGTACCTTTTATTTATCTTTTATAAATAAATATAATATTCTAATTTCGAATGTTGTAAAAGTCAACAAAATTATTTTGCCATTTAAAAACGAAAAAAAAAACAATTAATTCTTCATTAATTAATAATTTTGATTATCCCAAACCTCAATTGTCTTCCATTTTAATGTTATAGTATATAGTAGTCAATACAAATGGCTAAAGTAAATAAGAATAATATCGCCTCGTTCTACGGACGAACCGTAGGGCAATTTATTATAATACCGAATTTGAACGAGAATAATACTATTTATAATAATACGAGATAACGTGTAATATATTATAATAATAATATTTTTGTCGCTCGCGATGATAAAATTTGTCGTCAGATTGTCAGAATAAAACAAATAATAATAATAATAATAGTCCATATGGTATTTTGTAAAGCAATGAAATCGTGTGAAATTATTGGTAACTAGAACTATTTCACAAAACAATATTATTACCAATATAGGAACCCGTTTTTATAGCAATTATTGGTGCATTTCAGAGCCTAACTCGTAACTCGGGTATATCCATGCCGGATTAGTAGTATAAAGTATTCGTATAATTTCTTTGCCATAAATAATAAAACTCTTTTTTAATTGAAATAATATAAAATACCGAACTACACGAGTACGTGATTAATTGCATAGCGTAAATAGCATTTTTTCCAATCGATTTATTCTTTAACACGAATAAAATTAACGATAAACTGAACGGAACGTTAACAACTATAAATAATAAAAGGTATAAAAATCATTATTTTTCTGATCAATATATCGGTTTGGATCAATTTAAAAAATGAAAATCCGATAAACTTAAGGCCTTTGAATAATACACAATAAATTTTGTACAACACACTTAATGATTTATCATTTCACATTGCACATATTATGTGTAGTTGTTACGAGCATTTGAATTGCAGTACTCGAGAAACCATTTACAATTACATATATAAATAAAATAATTAAATACGTACGCGTTATAATCTGCACGGTATAAATTATGATAAACAAATTGGTTCGTACCTAACATAATATTAATTAATACTACATATAATAAATAAATATTAAATTATATGAACCTGAAAAAAAATTTACAATCAACTATTCATTGACATTTTGTTGAACGGTTTTTACAATGCGATAAATCGATAGCACTCGAAAAACAATTCCGAGGGAAACGTTATTATTATTATTATTATTATTATTATATATAGTTTTTCGAAATTCAAACTTCACATGCGTAAAAAAAAGTTATAATAAACGATTTTTCAAATAATTTTTGTTCAATATACCGTTTAAATATTATGTGTTTAAGATTTTTTTTCAAATTTTCAGATCTTCAATACGAATATTCTTCCATGTTTTTTTGTAATTTTTTTGACAGTCTTCAATGCACTTAAGACAACTATTGAGAAAATCGAAGTAAAATGAAATACTAACTAAATAGTGAGATCGAGGAAGTTATTTAGGAAAAAAGACTCGTAGCTCTAAAAAAAAAAACACTAAATATACTTTTTTAAATAGAAAAATGTTCAAGAATTAACTAGGGAGAAACTTTTTTTTTTAATGTTTTATTGTTTTTGTTCCGTGAACATGATATTTAGGTACCTAATAAATTGACGCGTCTGTAATTTTATTTCTCGAAAACAGTGGTGGCACACAACAATTTAAGCCTCTTTAAATAAAAAAATAAATATACATAATACATATATTAAAAATGGCACTCTAAAATTGTTCTTGGATACGCATTTACATTTGGTTTACCGTTAAGAAAATGTCAATGTTAACAAGGGTTAAAATTTGTTCACATTATTATTCACGTGCGTGTCGGCTGATGGATATAGTAGTGATTATTTTTAATTCCATCGGTAATCGGTAGAAATAATTGTATTTTTAATTGTACGATCGGACAGACTTATGCCTGTCCTTTAATTTTCTTACTTTAATTTCTTTTTCCCCGCATAGCGTTATCAAGTTCAGAGTTAATGCCCTTGTAAAAGGCCTTAAATGTACGTGGGCACCACTGCGACGTGAGGTCTGCGTGTCTTTATAATTACGCCACTGCTTGAAATAAATATCGTTTTTCGTCGATCATATAAAACGCCAAATTAAAAAAAAAATAAAAAAAATAGTAGGCGATGAGCCGTGATTGCTGTGGATGTCGTTCAAGTGAATTGTTCAGATGAAGTTTTATAATAATTTTGTTATCATTTAAAATTTGAAAGCAATGATACGTCGTTGCATTCGATAAAACGATTTTGAACGATGCATCGAGCTCATTTCTTATTAAGATTATATTATAACGTGAATTGAGTACATAAATATAATTTACGGCTAATCTAACATCACACTATTTTTATATAACTACTTACAATAAACCCGAGTAGCTAAAAATTGTTCATTCAAATTGTCATTTTCTATCAAAATGTCGACAAAAGGTTAAATGGAAATAAAATAAAAATTTCCACTTAGGATTTTCATGATTTTTTGACCGTTTCAAATGATTTTGATTAATAACCAAAAATTATTCCTGTTACGATTTCATCAATAGTTCAACATCTAATAATTGGAATTAAATATAATTACAATTTTTCGGAAGTTTCTTGTGTAGCGTTTAAAAACTGTTTGGTCTTCGATTTGCTGGTCGTTTTTAATTGCGCATAAAAAAGGATATTATTGAGAAAATCGATAAACGTGTAGTCAAATTAAGTACCGACTGGATACAATTCACTATCGGTATGAAACGCATGACGAGATCGTCCAAACGCTCTTTCCAGTCGAAAATGTGTACACAGAAGAAAAAAAAACACCATTTCAAAACCAATAGCTTCCTCGATGCGCTTCGCAAAATTAAAGTATTTTGTATTTACCCAAAAAACCTCCGTTAAATTATCGACAAAGATAAATGTTGTGTTCACTAAAACGAAAAGTACGTTAAAAATTTAAAAACGTAACAATACGAAGTAAAACTAACACCGAATCGTGTTTCAATATTTAAAGTTTTGTAAATAATTTATTAAGAAAAAAAATATATAAACAGCAATGCGTTCACTTCAGTTTACTTAAATCGCAAATATCATCATTTATTATCCTTACTCAGCCCCTAGAAATATAATAAATCACGTGTCGTATTCAATAAAACGTTTGCCAATATTATGACACACGATTTGGACTTGTGAAATCCATCATCAATTTGACGCTATAATTTGCCTTTTATTTTTTGCACAACCCTTTGGAGGACGACGCGCGTCTGCAGGCGTCCGTATGATTTTTACCGTAAATAGTATGTATTTATAATACGAAAAAATTATTCAACGCGTTTGTAGTGATGACGATGGGGGCAAGCCATTCGATTAATTATAACTTGTTACGATATTTACTCATAAATTATATGTATCTACGTTGTTACAAGGCAGATAATATTAGCACGGTGAGGTGCTCGATTAGAATCGGCAATATAATACGCAGATAATTTCGAAGATATTCAAAATGTCATTCAAAACCTACAATGGCAAGAAGGCGATGGCGAAGAAATCATTTTGCATACTTTGTTGTGCTTTTCAATTGCATATTTTACAATTTGAAATGCACGTAAATCGGGTGTTTGTCAATTGGAATCGCTTCGTGTAAGAAGGGATCCGGGTGTAACATTTGGGCGAAAAATTGCGCATTTTTTTAAGTCTTCGAGCGGGGTGTTTTCGACGTTTTGTATGGGAAAGAAGGGCCCGATTACTTTGGCATTACACGTGTTAGAAAATCGTTAGACTAAAATCGGTTAGATAGTTGATTTTGGTTTTCTCGAAATTGAGCAGCAGTGGGTGGGTGCCTTCTTGCACGAACCAATTCGATTGATATTACGCGGACTGTCTCGCTATACCATTCACGTCATACAAGTGAAATCTGCACATATCGAAACATTATCATCCATACACTTTGATTCCGCGAAACACTATATATTATATATATATATATACTCGCAGTTCTCGATGTTCTCATTACAATATTCATTTTATTCATTTTATGCGATAATTATTATTCATTCGCGCGGTCGGTTGTGAAATAAACGTTGTGTACGACGCTCTCGCGTATCCGCGTATACTATATTTTATGACGTGTATATATTTATACGCATATACAAAAAATATAACTTATCTTCGTAATATGACGGTGTAAATGACTGTAATTGTTGTAACAATAATTGTGTATGACGTTCAAAGCGTATAAAATAGGTGGTATACGTATATTCCATTAGAAAGACCTTGAAGACGAACGTCGGTTTGAGTTGGTGCGTTCGGGGACAGATTTTCGCGTTCTTTTACCGGTGGTGAATTATCTGTCATTTACATAGTATTATACAGACAGCTGTTTTTCTCGTTCGCCCCGTACGAACAATTATTATTATTATTATTATTATAACGCGTCGACGACGTCGAAACGGTTTATTCGAAAATTCCGGTTTATAACTCATGCGTAACTGCAAAACTGTAAAAATCCAAAAAGAACCCGTCATTCAAAGAAATGTGAATTCGCAACAATACTATTTAAGAGGATTGGAAACGAGTGTTTTCTATTATTCGTCGTGTACACATTAAAATTAAGTAAAATTGACGTTTCGTATATCCAACGTACACCGATCAAAATTGTTTTTTTTTTTTGTTGTCTTAAGATTTTTAACGATCGATTATTAGCGATGTTTAGTTTCTTTTAAATACGTTCCAATAACGTTTTAAGGACTTTTTGAAGAAGAAAAAAAAAATTTCAAACGTTATTCTACAGTGAAATTCAAACACGTGTTCCAAGAATCTTCAAGAATCATAAGGTCGCGGTCATCGGTACGTTGGAAGTACGAGACGCGTTTTCGTTATACGATTCGTGTGCGTAAGACGAAGAGAGAAAATACTCGATTTCAATCCCCTTAACGCCATCCCGGATGTGCAGGATTGGCGCCGCGCATGACGCGTTTAGTTTTGCGGAATTGAGCGTTTTTTCTTTTAATATTCGTGTATTATTCGATTATATTTATTGGACGATTTTCGAAACGCGCAATCGACAAACGACGATGAATGTTTCGGAATTTTTTTCCGTTTTTTTTTTTTTTTTTGACAGGAGGGATTTTTTTTCGACACGGCGCGTTCGCGAGAGAAAACAAACGTACGGTAATTCCTTCGACGCGAAGAACAAAAATAAAAACGATTTATCGTCAAACGCGGATGAAACGCAGTGTTGCTCTATAACATCGGTATACGCGGCCCGTAATTCTCGTATTTTAAATATAATGTGTAGGGCTGTGAATTTAATGCATTTGCATGTTTTTTTTTGCTACACTTTATAAAAAAATGGATTCGGCCAAAATTTGTTTTGACTTATTTGTAGTTCAAATACCAAATTTTATTTTGCATATTTTTGCATATTTCATGGGTTAAGGCATATAAATGCATGTTTTAATAATTTTTTTGTTTAAATGCTTTTTTTTCGTAATATTTACATTTTTTCGGTCAATCTTACAGTATAAATTATAACTTTTATAGTTTCATCGAAATTATTCTATTTTTACTCGGGTATTTAACGTGTATTATTATTATTGACTATTGTACTATTGAAGTCGAGATTAAATTAATTTACTGATATCAACTCGTACATAAGTTATGTAACACATATGTCGAAAATCATTTGACAATCGTAAATCGTAATGTTTTAGTCTGGTGCGAGCCATTAAGTTCGAAAACCTGAAGAAATCATTGGTTGTTCAATGCAATAACTACTTTAAAGGTAAAATATATAATTTTAATTATATTTAATTATATTACTTATATAATTTATATTTCTTTTATAGATCTTGTATACGACGAAGACCAAGACTAGTTAAAATCAATAACTCATATACTTATACCAAGAAGTAAAAATACTAATATTTAAACTAAAATTAATAAAAAAAATTATACTAATGAAAAAAATAAAAATAAAAGTTTAATTTTTGTACTTTTTTTTTTGCATATTTTAAGAATTTTTAGAGCATATTTTGTCAGATTTTAGTGCATATATGCATGCATATTTAATAGTTTTTAAGTGCATTAAATTCACAGCCCTAATAATGTGAATACAGTGTAGTGAAACAGTTATCCACGACGCGCGCCGTGTCTTTTATATTGTAAAAAAAAAATATATATATCAAATGTTCTCCGTCGAAATCACCTTTGTTTATACAACTATGTCAATTAGCGATTAGTCCCGCCGACGACGACGCGCGAAATGAAATGTATCATCTGTTGCGCTCGTACCGCTATGTGATATTATATTTTACTATTTAGACGTGTAACCTGTCGTTTTGTAATACACATTTTAATATGACGGTGTAAAAAAGAAAAAATCAAGTGTTTATGCGATTTATTGGTAAAAAAAAAAAAAAAAAAATTGTTAATAATAATAATAATCGCGCAAAATCAATGTTTCAGAATGCGTTCGAATTAATGTACAAATATAAGTTATTAAAAATGTTTAATAAAAATAAAAAACTAAGAAAATTAAACACATCTATATAGTACGCGCCATCGTATATTTATCGTATTACACGCATTAACTACGTCGTGTAATATACGCGTTATCCGAAATAATTTTATTCATTATTTTGTTAAATCGTTTGACAGATTTATTTTTTTTTTTTTGTAATTTACAATTATTAGTTTCGTTTCTGTTTGTTTTTCCGTGGTCGATACGAAATTAAATTTCTTGCTTTTTACAAACGGACGAAACGAAAAATAAAAATCTATTTAAATTAATAATAAATAAATAAAAGAGGTTAGGTTATAGGTACACGCGCGTATAATGTACAAATATTAACTACGAAATTCTCCCATTAATACTAGTGGTGCCAGAACTTTAAAATCTGAATGGGCCGGCCCGTAACCAATGATTTTGAACAGGCCAAAAACGGTTTATTATTATATGAAATAAATATAATATTAATATTTTCACCCCATACTACTTGAAAACCACAAATAAATATACAATAAGGTGCGATTATGATGATGGAATGCCTGTAAATTACGTATACCAAACGCTTCAAAATTTATTTATTTTTTCAAATATTACACCGGGCACCTTGTATTTCATGGGGCTTAAATTAAAATTAATTAAAAACTCAGTAGTATAATATGATGTTAGTTTCAATTGTAAGAATTTATCGCTGTTTATTTTACACACGATTATAGGATTAATTTTTAGAACAATAAAAAGTGTAATAAAATATTATCTGGAAAAACTCAGTTATTCGTATGGACTTAATTAAAGTGCACAATAGGAAATTAAATGTCGAAATAACATTAAAAATTAATACACTTTTCATAAAAAACTAATCGGATTTATTTGTAGACATTATGACAAATAAAATAAAAAAAAAAAAAATTACGATTACTATTGGTTTGAAATTAACGATTGTATATATAAATATATATTTATATTTAAAATAGAGAGATGATTCAAACAAATAATAGAATTTACGTGTATATACGAGTTTCCGTTTTCGTTATATGCCTATAGGTTATCAATTTTATTTCAATATTGTTTTACGAGGTTGACAATTGACGAACCAAAAATAATACTTTCTATATGGACATTAGACATAATTAGAATTATGGAGTGTGCGAAATATGGCGCCAAAACTGTTTGCGGTGTGATATGGGCCGCCTTTGATTATCTCTGGTGCCGCGTCTGTTCATTAAACTGATTCTTATACGCTTATGTTACAGGACTGCTAAGTTTTAAAATTAAATTGACTTTTATCAAAAAAAAAGAAAAGAACAACGTGTTTTATAATTTTATTAAACTGTTTTTGATTCCGATTTTTATCGGTACATAGGTATTAAGACGTGTAGTCGATTCGATATTATACAGGTGTCCGCAATTCGAAAACATCATTCGAAATAATCACACAATAGACGCTTGACTCTTTTAGGCTGAAAAAAATAATTGCAATTTTATTAGAATAAAAGTCCTGTACCGTTGCGTACGCCACTATATATATATATATATATGATATACTAAGTATGTGCATATTATATATATATATAAAAACAAAAACAAAAAATTTATACCTAACGTATTAGTATAATAATACTTGAATAATATTGCACGAGAGACGAATTTTCATGTTTTATATTTGTACAATTGTACTTGTACTTCACACACGTATAATAGTATATTGTATAAGGTATGACATTTTGTTGTGCGTTAATGATTTTACGAAAATTGAAAATTCACATTTGTATAGCAACAGGTACAACTGATGAGCGATAAATATATCGAAATACGAAAACTGTCCCTGTGATTACATTATCAATAATATATCATATAGTCATGGGCGTATTCCCAGTCAGGTGGGACCGGGATGAGCTATCGTCTCGCTCTTCCCCGCTGAATGCTCACTTATATGATTTTGTTTTTTTTTTTTTGTAAAACAATTCGAAATAATACAAGAAAGAAAAACACGAATCTTCGCATTTTATCCACAAAATATTAAGCAATTATATACTTTTTAATCTTTTTGAAAAATCAAAAAATAAAATAAAACAGAAAGTCAAAAATATTATATATATACACACACACAGTGAAACCTGACTTAACGGACACCTGTATATAACGGACACTTCTCTTAACGGACAAAATGACCAGGTCCCGGCAAAAAGATAGGCACCTAATTTTGCCGACCGACCGAGTTCGAAAACTCAATCGCCAAATTATTATGTGTCTGCGGTGTTGAGAAATTAATTAGAAAATTTCTCACTCCCTTTTCCGTTATGCCAACGAATGAAAACAGTCATTTTAAATAGTAAAACGGTTTTCAGGTGTAGAAGTAGTAAAGAAAAAACAGTGATAATTGCGTTATTGCGCGCATAAAAGGAGTGGAATTAAAAAATATATATATTTATATATGCACAGCACTGCTTTTAGAAGCCCCTAGGCAATTCAAAGCTCGGGTGCCCTACAAATATTCTCCTAATTATTTGTATTTTGTATCAAATATGTAATTTTAACAACCAATAATTTAAAAATATTATTAAAATAAATAATGATTTGAAATTATTAACAAAAATTAATATACGATTTATTAAATTTTAATACATAAAAAAGAACGTTTTACATTTTTATGTACGCAAAAGACAATTTTTATTTTTTAATATTTACCCTTTTCATTCTTTTTGTGGGATATTCTTTTAAAGTACCTTGAAAATTAATGTTTTATATATATATATTTTTAAATTCTATACGCTGTTAATTGTTATAAAAAAATATTTAAAAATAATTTAAATTATTTTTTTGTACTTAAAACTAGGTAATAAAATTCGTTTTGTTTGTACAACATTTTTATGTTTATAAGGAACATTTGTTAACGTTCCAAGGGGTACAACTTTAAGATTCATATCACTATTTAATTTAATTGTGGTTAACATACAATTGCAGCCAAAATTACAAAAAAAAAATAATTTATTATGACATTGAGACAACGTTATGCAATAAAGGGTGAATGAAGTATAAATGAAAAAAAAAATAATAAACTTTTAGAAGTAGAATGTTTATTATCTACGTGGCTATATAACAATACCAATTGTAAAAAAAATATATTGCGGTACAAATAAAAAACCTAAAATTAAAAATAATGTTTACTCTATTCACACAACCTATTTCACTTAGTGGTTTACATGTCATAATAATGAAACAGAGATTACCAAATTGTATATAAATAAAGACTAAAAAGCGAAACCATTTCCTGAAATGTCTACAAAACCAAAATCAATAAAAATGTTTCGTTATAAAGTTTACTATTTTCTTTATGGGGTTAGAAAGTCGTTTTTTTCATATTTGTTTTTAATATTTCACTATAAACTTTTATATTATATATTTATATAGATATTATATCGTTATTTTTGACCGTCATCCGTCGCGTTGCCGTCATTTTCAATTCCTAAAAATGAACTTTATAGGAAATCTCACTATAAAGTGTATTTTTCGAAATTGAAATCTATAAATACTTCTGAAATGTAAACGTTTCAAAATGACTGTATAAAAAAATATGAGTCAGTTTATAACCATATAATTTTTAATATTTTGATCCACAGGGTCTCTGAAGGATGCGGTGCCTGTTGGGGATCGTCTAGTCCCGCTCATTTGGATTAGTCCGACGCTGAATGGAGAGTACTGCTTTGAAGGAGAATCAATATAATTTTATTAAAGTCGAGATTTCCGTGACTTTTTGGATCGTTTTTGAATTAAGGAGGCGCAGGAAAACGGATTATATCATTCATTTTTTTATAGAAATATTTCAGCGTTCCTCTGCTAATTTTTCTAAACGAAACACTGACCATTTTTTTTTTTTTTTTTTGTACACTTTCATCACGCATATAGTTTTATCTCAAAAACAAAAAAGTTGTTTTACACGTTGCCGTCAGTGTGAAAACGAATTATTTATTTGATGTTTTACAATAGGTCAGAAAGCTGTGAAAAAAATATCATTTCTTAGCGGAGTGTTTCGATTTTTCACAGTATACACTAGTCGAGTTAAACGCCTTCTGTTCAATTGTTTGCGCCATGTGTTAAGAGTTCGATGTAATGGAAATGAACTATGAAGATGAAGTAAACCAATATGGAAAAAGATTATAAAAATTTTGGCGTCGGTTGTGGAAAGTGGGGAGGGATCTTCTACGTTCAATTTATAAGACGTCTCAATCCTTTGGACGTAATTTTTTTTAAATACTTTTAAATTTCTTATGTAAATTACATATACTAATTTTTTCCTAATCCGAGTACTGCGCACACATCGCGGGAATTATCATTTTTCCACTCTGCTGTACAATATGTTATAATATTGTTGTAATAAAAATCCCGGGATTTGATAAAATTGACGAAACTGAACGTTATAAACTTATTCTTCAAGTCACGTCAATAACAAGTATTTGAATACGTATAATAACGTTACATTTTATTATACGTGTGACGTGTCACACCTCATAGTTTTCTACAAAAGACTAGTTACGTCCAAATGGTGTTATTAATATACGCTTATTATTATTATTCCCAAAATTATACTATACGTTTTATTGCATAGTATATACATTAATGGAGTATCTATCAATCTATTCAGGAATAATTGCCGTGTCACGATGGTGCGTTAGGTATTTTATTTACGTACCTATTTATTTTTTAAGCGATACGAGTTCGGCGAATTGACCGTGTAACAATTTTGGAATGTTAATAAAGCATATTGTATTAGTACCTATGAGTCAGTTATTTAAAAAAAAATAAATAAATAAAATTATTGTTGCATAGTTTCAAACTTTTCGAGTAAAATTATTATAGAGAAAGTGCCTAAGGAAAAACCGAAGTTGTTTAATAGCTGTTAACAAGCAAGATCACACATAAAAGAATAGTATATATATATATATATATATATATATATATATTATAATATTATGCAGAAGAAAAGAAATATATCGTTTCGAATTGTAGCATTTAACCTATGCAATACTTGTCGGGAGAATCTTTATTTACACAAAACAATTTTTTCGTATAGTTGTTGACGGATGAATAATAATCGAAACAATTTGTGGCAAATGGCGTTTGCGAATAAAATAGTAAAATTGCGAAAGAAATAAAGTATTTACAACAACGAAATTCTATCACAGCGTTCACGCGTGTCAATAATAATAATAATAATAATAATAATAATAATAATAATAATAATAATAATAATAATAATAATAATAATAATAATAATAATAATAATAATAATAATAATAATAATAATAATAAGTCCAAAAATAACGATGTTTAGATTATCATATTTTTGGCATGTACAATCTGTTTTTTCGTCGAACCGTAGTGACGGGAGTCCGTTAAAAATGCTCACTTTTATCATTTTACTAAGGTTAAATGAGCGAATTTGTTTCTAATTTTCAGTCATAATGCTTTTATGAAAAGTTAGTGTAATGCAACTTACGTTCGTTGAGTTCCAAGGTACGGATTTTATCATTTTTTCGACGGATCCGAAGTCCTACGACGACGTTTTCTCGTCACCGAAAGGCAAACGACCAAGGTAACGTTGTCAGTTCGATTGTTATTATGTTGCTAGTTTTGAACCGTAGTTTCTCGTTAGTCAATCGAGTAAATATTGATGTAAACATTTTTTCGATTTTTAATAAAAGTGAAACTTTAAAAAAAACAAAAGAATCAGTCGCAATACGTTTACCGCCGTGTGAAATGATTATTATAATCATGAAGCTGCCATAACTCCCGGTAAGCAAGATTATAATTTGTATCTTAACCAGTTAAGATACAAACCAGTCAAGTCCTATGGTTAATGTAAATTATTGTAATGTTAATATTATAGTGTATAATTTTCTTGAAAAAAAAAGAAAACCATACAAAAAAAAGTCACGCGATTTTAAATCTGTCAAGGGCACTTAAATTTTTTTTCTCGAAATTACGCCACTGTCGTTATTATTAAATATATTTTCAAAATGCGCAAATCTATAAGGATTAAAAAAAAAAAAAAAAAACAGGGCGTTTTTCCGTTTGCAAATATCTGCGCAGAGTCGTGTGTAAAAACTGATTTTTTACTCCTTAAAATTTCAAACGGGAACCGCGTGGACGACAAACAAATATTTCGTCTTATACTGCGCATAATAATAATACGCGGTTAAGTATGAAAAAACTAGGCGCGTATAGTGAAAACGCGCATACATTTTAGACGGACATTTTTGTTTTGCAGTAGCAGCTAAATAAATTACATTGTGCGTAGTAATCGGTTATCATTAGTTGTGAGTTTTTTAGTTTTGAGTTTATAACCGATTACGGATTTCCTCCGCAACGTGTAATGTACGTTTTAAATATATACGGAGGACAGCCCGAATCACAGTGCACCTATTGTACGTAACGGCGTCACTTGGCAGTGATTTAAAGTAAATTTCCAAAGTAATTTTTTTTTTTGATTGTGTGTTAATTGATCCACGCATGTGAATCAGTGGCGTATCCAGGAATTTTTTTTGGGGGGGGCTGATCATTTACAAAAAAAAAACATAACAACTGCAAAATAAGTGATTAAAAAAACTATATTTAAAATTTTTAAACAAAAAATTATTATTTACATCATATTGTTAATTTTAGTCGTCTAGCTTATCCACAGCTTTTGATACCGATAGGCATGATGTTGTACATGTTTTCTGTCTTTGTGATATTATAGTTTGCTAATGGAAACAACGTACTATGTCGTATTGCAGTATGGTGCCTATGTATATTATATTATTTAATTAATTAAATAATAATTTAAGATTTCCTGAAATTTCGAGGGCTGCAGCCTCAGCCCCTGGATACGCCACTGATGTGAATTAATCGTCTGTTTAACCTTTATTTCCGTCATATCTATATTCATCGAAAATTCAAAAGCGAACGGTGGTTATATCGTTTAATTAGTAAAATAATATATTCAATTGCTACGCCGTCGATATACCATACGACATTGTGATAACTACTATTCTAATCTCATTAGATTTAAATTGAACGTTCGATGTGGAAAACACGATATCATATATATGTATATTTATTGCGGTTTTCTTTATGTTTTGCGATCGAACAGCGCAATACGTTTCAGAACTATATAATGCGCTCGTTCATCAATGTTTAATCAACGACGAAGGAAAAAATCTCAGTGATAACTCGCGCCGTGTGTCGGTTAGAAAACCACGTCGTTTGTGGTGGACAGGCCTTTTAGGTTTTTACAAGTCCGTGTCCAGTGTCTTGATGCGAAATTTTTCAAACACACTTTCAAATCTTCGTGCTAATTTTCATCGTACTGCGATATATATATCGTACGTGTGTATACATGATAATTCCATGCAGTGTTTGTGATAAAAAGAGAGAGAGAGAGAGAAAAAAGTATGTACGCAATACACGCGCATTAATTGAATACAATTATTGTTTTTTGTTATTATTGAAATATGCGTCTGGACCCGCGCGCCTTAACTAAATTTGTGTTGACCGTAGGAAATTATTTAAATGAGCAGTCGAATTCCATATCTTATCTGTACAAAACTATCCCAACTATTTATTTTTTTTTTTTATGTTTTCAATTTTATCGTCTGAAAAATGTAAACGCGTGCGTTAAATCCGACTACGTACGTTTAACGCTTATTAACAGTGACCCATATTAATGTTATAGAGACATTTAAGAAAAAACAAAAAAAATTGCTTTAACTCCATCGTTTACAATCGATTGCCGTCGTCGAAAAACAACTCGTATAGGACAGACACTCGAAATGCATATAATTTTAAACACTTGTCGTCTACGGTGCCCTCGTTAAATTCCTGCAAATATCGTTGGATAACGGGGAACGCACTTTAAAAAATTATATACATTTTTTTTCATTCCGTTTTATTTCATACGTAGGTTAGGAGTGAATGAATTGGTTTTCTAACGCGTTATTCCGTTTTCATGTATTATTCTACCCTTCTGTTTATTACGTAGTTTGACAACTAATATTAACACGTTAGTTGTATACATAAGTAATTTATTACGAAAATTGCAAAAAAAAAAAAATTACAAATAAACACTGGAAATGGAAAATTTTGTATTCAATAACCGAACGTTTAATGTGAGCTTAAATATTTCAACAATATTTATTTCATTTAATTAAAAAAAAACCCCCCGTTTAATGTATTTGAATTTTACGGTATCACGAACAATTTAGTCAAGTTTCGTTTAAGTGAGAATATATTTATTTATTTTTTTAAACGCATCCATTTCACATTAATTACCATAAATTTATTATTGTTTTCGTTATTATTTATTTGTTAAGATTTTAGGACATTTTTTTTTTTTTTGTAGTTTTAATTATAAAATTGTTAAGAATGCTGAATGATGGGTGTGGGTTTATAAAATGTAATACGTTACGTGTATATAATATTTACGTACAGTAAACTGTAAATATATTACGAAATTAGTTCGCTCAAACTATTTTTATACGTACTTGGCTTATGAACTAATAAAAAAAAAAAACACGATTAACGCGTTAATCTTTTCAATATACCGTATTTACCAATTATGATAGGTATTATTATTCGTTATATTATATCACTTATTCTTCGTATTACTGAGCATCATATTAAGTGCATAAAACATAATAATATGTGGATCATAAATTCGGATGATTACAACATGTAATCGAACGTCGAGCGAAATAATATTAATAACAAATTAGCTGGGTACGATGAAACGAAATTCAATACGTAAAAGTTTATTACGAAAGTATAACGATTTCGTTGCGAACACAACGGCTTAAATGTTTAATAATAGTGTACGTTTTATATTTTATAAAAATTGTTTATATTTAAATTTCATTCCGAACGTTTTTTTTTGTTTTTTATGGATTATTTTAAGATATTACGTTGATCAGACAAGGTTCGAGAAATGCACTTCACTTTTGTTATTATTATTATTTTTTTTTAGTTTAGAATAATATTATCTTTACAGGATGTACATATTATTTTGGAGAACGAATTATTCTACAATTTAAATTATTATTATAATGAACATACGTAGCAGGTATCATTGTATAATATACTCCTATGTATATACAAATAATATTGACGTAAACCTGCCAAGTATTTCTTAGATAAAAACTAACAGCAGGTGTATACTGATAAACAAATATTATTTGAGTGGGCTATTATTTGTTAAGAATAATTTATTTGTCACCGTTTATCTAACCGAGTTCGAAACAATATACACATAATGTTGAAAGTCGTTGACATATTTAATAAAGCGGTAATTTTTTTTAACATATTAATGTATTATTATTAATTACATCGTAAATGTTTGTATTTATTAGAATAATAAATTTGAGTTGGAAAATTGTATTACATTAAAATCATATTCCGTTAGAAATCATCAAAATTTCATTTTTAAAAACAGTTTCTTTATTTTGGGTCATATAAATGTATACGATCTAATTGCTCTCTTTTGTATACATACTTTTACATGAGTTATACGTCTATAAATGAAAACATTTTTTTTTAAATTCCCGTTGTAATTTAAATATATACGATTATTTTTTGATATTATTGGTCGTAAGTAAAAAAGAAAAAGGGAAAAAACAAATTTTCATTCTAGAGGGAATAGAATTAAAAATTGAAATATCAAGTGTACACAATATAAATAAACTCTAGCTTTTTATAGACGAGAAATAGTTTTGTAAAAGCGTAGATCATAATATAGAGTTTTGTAAACTTGTGTTTTTTTTATTTTTACGAAATTATTTGTTTTTTATATATATATATTTTACGATATATAAGTATATAATATTAATATGTAGGATATTCTCGATTATTGCAATAAAATATATTATAATAATAATTGTTTACTTATTGAATAGTCTATAAATCATTGTACGCTAGAATTTACTGTTAATTATATATTAATTTTTTAATTTCAGTCGCTATAAATGTTAACAATAAGTATTAAGTAAAAAAAAAAAAAAAATAGACGGAGTATAGACAATATACAAAATGCCAAAGATTGTATTAGGCAAAGTAAAAAAAAAAAACAACAAAATATTATTTAACTGTGTCACAGTTTTTATATTATATCTAGATTAATTATTATCTTTCTATTTATATATACATAAAAGAGAAATATGACTGACTGTTTTATTCTCGCACAGCTCGAACCATTAGATAGATCGGTCTGAAATTTAGGCATATAGATAGGTATTATGACGTAGGCATGAGCTAAAAAAGGATTTTTGAAAATTTCACCCCTAAAGGGGTTAAATAGAGGTTTGAGATTTATTAGAACCACATGGTTGTACCTATGGTTTGAAATATAATAAATAAAATGAATATAATAATAATAATAAAAATAATATTATAATATAATAAATGTAATAAATAAAATGATGATATTACATTTCACAACTTACACCTCTTATACCGGGAAAAGCCGTTCTTAGTAACGTTAGTTACCAAATAACCTCATATAATTTAACGTTTTTTTATAAAATTGTAAAAAATTACGCTACCTATGAAGCAATTGGCAAATGTTCATCTATTCGTTTGATTTAAATGAAATATTAATAGTTGCCACACAAAAAATCCACTAACAAAAATAAAATCGCTGAAGGACACTAACGTTAATTGTTAGCGACTAGTAATAAAATATCCTTAAATAAATTTTGTTTTCATATAATAATATGTAAACAAATATATAATTATTTTATGTAATTTAAGTAAAGTTTAAAAAAAGACTTTCTGATTCAAATATAATATCGGCTATTTATTTTTATAAAGTTAAAATGTATACAAGAAAAACATATTTCAATTAAAACTATAAATAATAATATAAGTGATTTTAATGCTTACTATTCACATTTATTCTTTACATAAGTTTTTTTCTTAGATTTCATTCATGAAAAGTCATCAATATTATCATCATCTCTAATGATGACGTTAACTATCTATTTCTCTATAGTTAATATGGCCAAAGAATTTATTATTTATTTGTTGACAACGAGAATATAACCATGCACATAACCTTTATAGCTACTCATTTTGATACCTGCATACTCGTGTCACAGGCAAATTATAGCATTTAGTTTTCCTTTCTTCGACTGAAACTAGACGTATATAATTATTATTACGTATTTAAGTATTGTGCATGGTCAAGTCAGTACACGTTTAATTATATAAGTATATATATGTAATTAAATTTCTATGATACATATTAATATATCAAACAATTAATATAATATATTATTCAGTGGCGTAGATGCCAATTTTTTCTGAGGCCAAGGGGAAGGGTTTTAAAAATAACGGTATTTTTGTTGTACTGAAATTTCATTTTTTTTTTTTTTATAGAATACAATAGATTGGTTAATATTACATTCCAGCTCCACGTGCACAATCGACGAAATGAAATTTTAAAATTTCGAATGAATAAGACAAGCTTTTTTAGGGGGAAATTTCTTGCACATACACTGTTTTCTCCTCATCAACGTCACTGATATATTGATTATGTATTATGGGATCTTAGCCCACGTTATATGAAATTCCTAGCTGCGCCACCGAGTATATCATTAAACATTATTATTAGTCAGTATCATAGGAGTGCGCAGACATTTGGTATGAGATGTGCCATAAAGAAAATGGTTCGCTTAAATAGTCTTTACACCACTTCCACCTCCCTCTCCCCCTAAAAAAAAAAGAAATTCAATTCATAAAACATCGTATTGGTTACCATTTCGTATTTTACAACAAAATTTTTATTTTTTTTTTATGTTTCAATAAATAGATAATCATTAGAAAAATATTTTTTTATAATATTGTAAACACATTAAATTGGTAAACGTAAAACTAATATAAAAATCATTTAGGTACATAGACAATCAATATGTAAAAAGTATTATAATGGTAATCTCTTTTGGATAGCAGTCAATACAATAATTCAATGTGAGTTACGCCTGTGGTGGTCTGTATACTTCACGGGGTCAAGTATAATAAAAAATTGTAAATTTTGTTGAAAATTAAATTTTTTTTTATAAAATTCGATTCGATCACAACAACGGCGGATGTACTAAAAAAAAAAAAAAAAAAAAAGAATCTTATAAATATTATTATTTTATTTATTTATTTATTTTTTGAAGTTGAGTATAATTGGGAGACGGTCCGTGTTGTCGATTCGTTAAAAAAAAAAAAAAAATAATAGTGCAATGGAATCTCATATAAACGATTCTAGTATAATATATGTGGACGATTTGTCAGCCGTGAAAATATTCGTCGACAATATTTATTAACTGGGTGCGGTAACTGAATATTCAGGCCAATACGGACACAGCATCAGCAGCAATGAATAACGACTTGAACTCGTAACACGGCATATAATACGCCCGGGGTACGATGAAACAGAGATGCTGGAACGACGAGATGTTTGTCTCGTGGGGGTGGCAGCAGCACAAACGGAATGGGGGGGGGGAGTGGGGTGGAGGCTAAGAGGGTTTTGCCATTGCGAAAATATCAATTCAAGTGCTATTAGTTATGATAGGCAGAAATTTCGTTAAAAAAAAAAAAAATGTTTTATTATTGTTTACAAATATGTAATATAGTTTCAATAAAAACGAATATAATAATAATGCGTTAAATAATTAATATTATAGTAAATAATGACGAATAATTATTATTGTCGTTTACAATTAGTCTAAGTGAAAAACTTTTTTTTTTTTTTATGTATACAGTAAATATAAGTAATATATATATATATACACACACACACTCCGTATTACTATATATAAATATACGAGAACATGGATTTTTACAAAACAAAAAAAAAAATAAAATGAATTTTACATAAATATTAAAATTATATATATATATATAAACACTAATAGAGTTTCTATTTTTCTTTTAAGTTTCTACTGGCGTTTGAAATTCTTTCCGTATATCATATAAAGGAATCTTGAAACGTAATATTGTATTATTGTACAGTTCTAGTGCAATTTATTCGTGATTTCAAAACAAATGGTTACAGAGACTCGAAATATTCAACAAATATGTAACTTCCATATTGTATTAGGAGAAAAAAAAAATGTCAAAAAATCACTTTCGATTCTGGGCTATTTGTAGCGATTATAGATTTCGACGAGGTATTTAATTCATAAAAGTGGTAATTTTTGTATATAACGCTTAACGATATAATATAATGTCAAACGTGCGTTACATCAACTATTACTGGAAAAAACGTTTGTCGGAATTTCGAATTTTTCGACAAAATATCTTTTATTTTTCGTGGAAATTCACGTTTGTTCTATACTAATGGTCCCCAAGTGTCTTGAAATTTTTACCAAATACTTATAACTTTATAACTTTTACGTTATGGAAAACAATTTTTTTGAAAATTTTTCAGTTACCTAGGTTTATTGTGAAAAATCATAATTTTAAAATTATGTACTACAAAATATAGTTAATCGCAAATTGTGTATTCCGTGCACACTATGTACATATAAATATTAATAATAATAATAATAATAATAAATAATATTACGCCGAAGCTCCGTTCAGAATTGCGTTTTATCCAATCAAATAATTGCTTTGAAATTCATATAATAATAATAATAATAATAATAATAACGGAAATCTATAAAATCTTTATCTCCAAGTGATTCATTCGATTGACAACAGTCCGCGTTTTTCGCATCCGAATTCGCAACACCTTTGACTGATCAAATGCGTATCCGCACCCCATGACGGGTGTGACCTTTACCGTGATTTTTACGTAATACGAGTGAGGTTCATTCCCGCGGCTTCGGCATTGGTATTTCTTAGCGGCCGCCCACTTTTCCGTCGGGAAAAATATCTGGCGTCACCCACCACCGGGGACTGATCCCCGAACACGGATTCCCGTCGAATTCTTTTTTAAATATCATAAACGACAATAATAATTTCGCGTGCCCGTCGTCAGCGGACCGTCCGGAAAGCAGCACCCGGGATGGGCACAGTTGCGCGCACTCGGCGGACCGCGACCCCGAAATGAACGAACGTCGTGCGGTGTGAACGTCGCTCGCGGCTCAGCTCTCTCCCCAACACACCTCACCGCCCCGCCATACCACCCCCCCCACCACCGAAGACGACGACGACGACGGCGATTCCTTAACGTACAGCGAGGACGATGGCCGCGTCCCCGACGTTTCCCTCGGCGGTCGTCGTCACGTTACGTTGGTCGCGCGCGGTACCCGAGTCGCGGACGGAGCGGTGAAATTGTTTTCTTGCGCCGCGTTACACTAATTTCGTTTTAAGCGTGTATAACGCGTATTAATTAATAGTTGGGTTATGCAATACAACGTGTAAATACACCGAAGTACCAAAAATGTCAATAAACAATATCAATACAGTTTACACTTGAACAAAACGAATTTCGTGTGAAATCGCGCGGATTGTCGGGGAAAAAAAAATAAAATAAATAAATAAATAAATAAATAAATAAATAGTTATAGCGAGCCGCGCAGTGTCGTAGGTTTTGCTGAACCGAATTGCTCGGAGACAAAACAATTTTTCGAGTTTAATTATTATTATTATTATCATCATTATTATTATGTTATATAAATTTGAAAGCGACGCGATAAATCGTCGAATTCGATAAAACGCGATTCCGAGCGGAGTTTCGGCGTAATATTATTTATTATATAGAATACATAATGGTTTACGACGTTTACAGTGCAGCATATCCGTGTATAACAAAGTGATTGATACATTAATTGCTGTGACATGGTCACAGAGTGGACTCGTCCCCTCCGCCCCTCTCCCCCTCACGAGCGATACACGCAGGCAGGCGCCATGTTATATCAGTGTTCGACGACATATCGAGATTCAATGAGATCGATGCGGGAAAACATTTTTTTGTTTACTCCAAGTGTTTCGCAAAGGCAACCGCTAACCGCGTAACGTATGTGTATCCTGCCGGTTCCTGCCGCGATCGGTTGCGTAACAGGGATACAGCCGCAACGGTTAAATGTCTTTTTCTTTTCTTTTTTCTTCTTTTTTTTTGTGGTAAAAACAAAATCAACGTAGTCGACATTCTAATAGACTCCGCGCGATGGTTATTTAGAAAAAAAAAAAAAAACGGCGTGCAATACAATGAATCGACGTTTGTTGTGTGCGCACGTCATTGGAATTCGTTAGAAAGATGCGTCGCGCTGAAATGCCGCGAGGACGTTAAACATCTAAATCAAATATTTAATTAAAATAATTCGAATAGATATATTAAATAAATAATACAATATATTAACGTGCGCGTTACGAGTCTATACCGCCTACGACGTCGCGTGTGTCTCGAACAAGACAAATAATAAGGCGTGTTTCAAAAACAGTCGTGTCATCACGAACTTCCTCGTAGAGAAGGTACCAGATTTCGTTTTCATACGTTTTTCTTATTTTAATGCCCAAAAATATCGAAACTCGTTTTTTTTTTTAAAAAAAAACTTTAATGGCGTCAGGAAATACCGGTGTAAATAATAATGTTTACTTTCGAAATTCGTTTTACCGTTTTGGCCTTCGTTTACGAACAATATTTCTTTTTCGCCTCAAACAATTTCGACCCGTTAAGAGAAATAAACTTTTGTTATTCTAAATTTAAAAAATCGATCTTATAATATTTTCAACGATATTTAAAATTATTTTACTTAAGGCATTATTAAACAAGCGCAGATTTATAATATTACAGGCTAGGAATTTCACTGGCAAAGTAATACGTGTTTTTGGTATAATGTATACATACGAGCATTTCGTATACTAAATTCAATACAAACATTTTGTAACTCATTTTAAATATCGCGTACATGTGGAATACCCGTGAATAATATTATTAATCAATAATGTATGAATATTTGTAGGTATATGTTAAACACAAAATTGTATTTGAATTTCAATCTTATTGTTACGCAATTACGGGTCGTACATCATGTAAATTAAAACAAGTTCTATCAATGTTTATATGTATTAATTGATTGTAAAATGTGTGTATATACATATATATATATATATATATAAAACAAATGAAAATTTCACTGGATTTTATAATTTCTATTTTTTTTTTTTTAATATATTTTTCTAGAAATGACGCTCCGATTTGCATAATAATAATAATAATAATAATAATAATTTATTTATTATTAATTAATTATGATAATTGCATTCGCCACCGGAATCTTTTCTACTTAATGTTTTAAATAAGTTTTTTTTTTAATTAGGCATATTATATATATGTAATTAATTTGTTCATTGTTTTAATAATATATGCGAAAAATCCGTAAGGTTTTACGGTGGTTAGGTTTTTTCAAAACATCTTTTACATTCGATGATATGTAGATAAATTTGTTTACGGTCATTAGAAATGCGTAGCTTAGCTACTGTAAATGAAACTCGACCGATGGAGGAATGGAGAAACAACAGTGGTAGTTCGCCGTACGGTATTCCCGTATACAAGACATAAAAATAATTTCGTACATAATTTTTCAATATCGCCGCACAGTCTATTACGAATTCGAATGACATCTCCGTCATATTTTTATGTCTATATACTCGTTGTATACTCACGCATATGCAGTACGAATTTTGAAATTCATATTACATAGGTCATGGTTGTCCCATACATCCCGGGATTCGCTGGAACACTGTCGGATTATTATTATTAATTAAATGTCCGGGTACGATGAAATGTCGTGGATTCCGAATTTTAAGCGTTAAAACATTAGTTTTCAATTGATGTGAAAACGTAATCACTATAAATATTTGATAAAACAATATAAAACGAAATTAAAAATAAAATATTAATGGATAATTTTTAAAAAGAAATATTGTGATATTTAAACTGGTGGCGGGGAGTCTTTAATATTTTTATGCAGCGAGCCACCAATTATTTTCTAAAACTTCCGCGGGCCGCATTCATAAGAGGTATAAACCTGTATTTTATACAAAAATCTCGTTATTATCATCATCATCATCAATAAGATTAAATTCCATATAAATCATATGACATAAATTAAGTTCTCCAATTTTTTTTTTTTTTTGATAGCGACGTCATATAGCAGGTCTAATTTGATCGAAATAGAAAAAATTACGCGTTGTACTTAAAACGTGATCGCAAAATAAAGATAAGATGGGCAGCGGGTTGAAGACCGTTGGTCTAAACCAAATAATATCACTTTTTATGACGAAATGTTTTTTTGAGCAATTAAAAATTTTTTAAAACATTTTTCATCGACAAAAATAATGAGAGGCATCGTCAAGCAGTAGAATATAATCGGTTATATTTACCAATAAAATATCCGCAGACAACAGATAAGAATTTTCTATGCTGTTAAGAGCTCTATTTAATTTAGTGTGGCTTAGGATCGCGTATTTTTCTTATGAACAGCATGTAGACAAATTCAAAGAATAAACTCGGAATAAATATGGTAAAAGCTTTTTTTATTATAAAAATAGTTTCAATAGTCAAAATTGTGAAACGTTTTACGATCGAATATTGGAAAACAAAACGTTGTTGAAGGAGTTCACAAAATAGCTAAATATTTGGCAAGAAAATGCAAAAAACTTGGATCCGAAGAAAATGCCGACTGATTAATATTATAAAAATTTAATTTTCAATCGTACACATACATATGATAATACAAAATATAATGTTATATAAAAAAATTAATGAATTTTCTTAACTTTGAGTAAACTACATTATTACATAATTGCAGTGTGCACATGATTAATAATAGTAATAATAATAATAATAATAATAATAAAAAAAACTTAAAATCCTAATTATAAAAGAGTTATTTATTTTAGTATAATTTCTGAAGAATAGAAGGGATATTAAGAACAAAAAAAATGTCTTGAATTTTAATAAATTTAATATAGTAATCTAATACAGGAAATAACAATTTTATTCGAATCCCGGATAAAAATCCCATATAAAATTGAGTATAAATGTTTATTAAAAAAAAAAAATTAAATTAGAATATATTCTGTTTTAAATAAATGAAAATTAATATAGTTCGTTCTATATAAATACTAATATTGAACCACTATCGTCACTAGGGATATTATTTAGAAATATAAGAGTAATATGAAACAAAATGATTTATCAATACATATATTGTATATGTATATATATATATATATGTTAATATCTGTCTTACTTAGAAAGTTATGTAGGGTATTGGGATTCGGAAAATAGTGCAGTATATATAATAGTCATAGCTCTTTTTAATTAATCGTGTTCATTGTTTGACTGTTAGTCCAAAATTGCGGACTAGGCCCTCAAATAATTATGTACACTTGTTATGTCCTATTAAAATTCAGTTAAATACTGCAGTATAAAATATACCCGTAAACTATAAGACTATATGTATTTTTTATATTTAAATATACAATATTATAGATTATATGTATAATTTGATATAAAGTAAAACATTATTGAGGATTAAATGTATCTGGACTCTTTGTCCAACTATTTTTATATCTGACTTTTTAATTGATTATCATTTTTTACCATAGTTGAAATTTAAATCAAATAAAAGCTATTCTTAAAATAATACGATTTTTATTTATGAAAAAAAAATTTATATATATATATATATATATATATATATATTTACGTGTATAAAAATGTGTACTATCAATACCGATACGTTATTTTAAACGGTTAACACAGAACTAATAGAGTATTAATTTTATAAAGATTTAATTCTAATTCTAATAAATTATCGTTGAAAATAATCAGAAATAATATTATTTTATTATATTATATTTTTACATTGTGTTGTTATATTAATTTCTAATTTCCTTAAATTTTGTGCCCGGAGAAGGGGGCATATTGTGTATAAATATAAATATATTTTTTTTTTAGGAGATTACTCAGGTCATTGTCTGTTGACTCGTTCGAAAATATCAAAATAATAGTGTGTGTGTTGTGTGTTCATGTGTCCTTGCACTTCAGCGTCTGGTCAAACTATTATATTATACTCTCGATAACCGGATATTTTATACTTCGCATTATATTCAGTTCTCATAAATAAACATTGTATGTAATCAATAATCACACATACACACACCAATACCACGTACAAATTATTCTAATTTTCGACCGTTTTATAACACATACGTGTAACAATGTAACATATGCACTGGACAGACACAGACTGTAACAGTGTTATAAACAGTTGTTAATATATGGAGTTATTGATCACACGAGTAAGGAAAAAGAAACCATTTTTTCTTCTTCTTTTATTAACCTCTGTGAAGTATATAATATAATCAGATACGTATTAGGATTTCAATGCCCTAATTAAAGATTTACTACAACCCCTAATACTCTTCTCTTTTTTAAAAGTTTAAATACCAAGTTAATAAAAAACGCCACGATCCGTTTTATTGATATTATTTTCAATTTAACTAACATTAATTACAACACAATAATATCATAATAATTTTATATTTCACGCCTTGATTTTTGTTCAAAGAATTCTTGAATTACTTCATCTTTATATTGTATGCAGACGGTTAAATCTGACTCTATGTAAAGTATATAGGTATTGCTATATTATTTAGACGATCTATCTGTCAACCTAAATTTTAGATATATCTTAAGTCCTTTTAGGCAACTAAAAGATCTTTCCGAGGATTATTTAAAAGTTGCACAGCATAACATTTAATACACATTTCAAGTTCTATAACGTATTGACGAACGACTCATAAATAATTAACGATATAATATAATATATAATTAATGAATAACACTTATCTATTATAAAATTAGTCTATAATAAATTGAAATTTTGATCTATTTGAGGCAAAAAAATTGTTTGATAACTATTGTGACAGCGGTAAAATTGTGTTATGATCCCGGGTGCCATAATTTGTAGATCAAGCACTGTCAATAAGTTGTATTACTGAATTCTACATTTTTAACATATTTTCAATTTAGGTATCTTATATTTTAATAAAAATTTAATATGGGCATTTATTTTATATTTAATTTCTCTTTATTTTTCCCTCGCCCTTTTTGAGAAGAAAGATCAAAATCATATTAAAACATCAATATAGGTGTCGAAACATAAAAAAATTAATTTATTATTGACTTTGCAACACTTCTTTGTATAAAATTTTTTTTTTTTTTTTGGTCAGGAGCATAAACATACAGGGACGGATTGGGCCACCAGGATCCTCAGGAAATTTCCCAGTAGGCAAACAGCCGATGGCTATGTGATGGATCGGCATCAATGCGAGGACAGTGCAATGGGTTTTCTACGTGGTTAGCTAAGTTTTCATTCGGACAAATCCATGTATAGTTGCTATTGGATGTAGCCATGTTTTAAATTTAGTTATTTCATATATAACTAGAATTACGCAGCATCAATGTTGACATTAATTACATTAATTGTTAAAAGTTTTTACCACATTCCAACCATGGTAATAGGCTAATCAATAATATATTTTCCAGTGCGAAATATTCTACTGAGTTCGTCACTCTTTCTTTTTTCACTAGACATATATTTTTTTAAATGTGCCTATAGCCTTCTCCGTATGACCGTATGACGACTGAATGAGTGGTCCAGAGTCAAAGATTCTTTTTTCGTCGATTTTGTAATGGTATTAGAAAAGTGAATACTAAAAACCATCTTAGGAAAATTCTCTACAAAACAAAAAGTCGCCTGATTGACTTAGTAATTTCTGATATTAGCCGTTACCACCAAAACTTGATTTGAGGGTATTCAATAAGTTCGGCAATTAGTACTTTTTTTGGCTCTTAATTAATGTTAATTTTGCTTATTTTTAAAAGACACAATACACATATTTTAATATATTTTTCAAAAATTTCCCCCAATGAGATAAAAGTATTAATTTTCGATTTTCAAATGGCAACCAGCAATTATTTTTTTAATATTAGTATAGAAAAAAAATAGCGCTTGAATTTTTATTTAGATATTTGTGTCTTGTTAAATATCTCAATTGAAAGAAAAAAAGGGGTTGAATACAACTCAAGAATTGAAACTATAAATAAATATTTTAAACCTAATTAATAATTGTACTAGATAAAAGTGTATCTGTATTTATATATATATATATATATATAAAAAGAATAACTAGTCCCGAGTTTAATACATATGAAAAACACCTAGCGTCCTTAGCGGTCATTAATGTAGTTAAATATTTTTTTTCATGGCGACATTTTTATTATCCATGGTAATTGCACATTAGACAGCACGGTTTGAGATCGAAATTATATACACAAATCACCGTTTAAAATATAGTATTATAATATTTAAATTTTAAATTTATATTTATTTACATTTTTACTAAGTTGTTGTTAATTTTGATTTCTTTTCGAATATCGACTACAACCGTCATTAGACGTCCATGTAGAAGTGATATCATACATGATATGCCAATATTTGTTTCTCAGATGTTTTGCACATTTTGTGGCACCCCAAATTCAGTGGCTAGGCTTTGTCGACAACCTGGGTAGCAAACGCTTATTGCTCACCATAATTAGCTTCATAAATAATCGGTAGAAACTTTATTAATTTATTATTTCAGCTTAGAAATATTTTTTAGTTTTTCAAGATATGTAAACTGATATCGTACACGAAAAAATAGGTAAATTTCGTTAATATATCTAATATTGGTATTTGGTATTCGTATTTTGGAAATATTCGTAAATATAGTATAGATATAGACTTTACTCTGATACGGGGCTCTGTTTGTATTTCTCAGTGTATCGGTCAGCTGTTTTTCATTGGGTTGTTTGAGTTGTATCAAATGCCGGATTATATTCTGAACGACGTTGAGTAATCTCTATATCTTAAATCGTGCTTAATAGGTTAATCATGGTGGCAATTGACTGTAGCCGCGGGAATATTACACGTGCCGTATACCTATCGTGTATTTTGTACTATTAAGATTACTGATTAGGTATGTCAGTCCAATTATCAATGACGAGTGCGTACGAAAGTCCAATAATACTACGATAATTGCCGGCTGAATGTAATTTCGTCGATATCCAAATAGATTTTGTAGAAAAACGACCGATTCAAAATTAAAATTTCAAACGTCATAATTTGTTTTTTTATTTTAATCTCTATAAAAATATCAAAAAATAAATAGGGATTGCCATTTAAAAATTTAAAAGTCCATACGTCTATCTCGTAAAATAAAGGAGGGGGGAGGAAGGGAGTAAATTTTGAAAAACATCTTCAAAATATGTGCGTATTATGATCCGTAGTAATGTACAAAAATCAGAATTGAAAAATGTTCAATACGGAAGGGGGAAAAATACACAGAACCGAACTCATTGAACACTCTGTATATAAATACATATACAGAGTGTGCCCCGTTTTGAATGTACCACTTAATATCTCAATCGATAATTTTTTTTTTATCATACTGCGCACACACAATATTGGTTTTCACTACTATCAACAACACATAAACAAAGTAACAAATAACAATAATAATATTTAGTCGCACGAATGTCCGCTGTTACAGCGAGTTTGTTAACGTGAAGTGTTCCTTATGAAAATGTATTCTCTATACAAATGTTATTATCATTTCTTTTGTACTATATTCAAATATTGTTTATTTAGTATATTGTTTTAGTATTTCATTTTGTGTTTGTAATTTTCCGTCACATTTGTTACTGTTACTGTTGAATATCTGCTAAGCGTCGACTTTTCCAACTCTATCACCGGGGAAAAGAATCGAAACGACAAACGAAGGTAGGTCAACGCCAAATTAGAATATTTCAAAAACAACGAAATCAAAATCAATAGAATTTATACGAAATTGTATTATTGAAATTTAACGATAGGCGTATGACTATACAATATTGTAGAATAAGGACTAAACGCATTAGCGCGCGCGCACACACACATAAGTTAAATATTAAAAGACGAAAGTGTAGATTTAAAATATAAGAATGTAGTCGATCACTGATTATTAATAACTCGTAAAGTCATACTTAATTTCTATTTAATTATTTACGTCTCGAAATATCTGCGTGTATATTAATTTTACTAAAAGGTCGAGTAACTATATTTTGTAATAATAACAATTTTTTTTATTATTTTTATTTTACCGTTCTAATGGCTTGAAAATAAATAATTAAAAATACATTATGGTTGTGTAAAAAAAAAAAATTGCTTTTATTGACACACGTATCGTAGAATTCTTGTATGCTACGCCTTATATAAACCCGACGATCCGCCACCGGTGTAATTATAATAAATACATGATGAAATTTGACAAAAGTATTCATAATTGTGGCTTGTATCGAATACCGAACACTGGTAATTTCAGTGCATTTTAGTGTTGTAAGAGCTTACAATTCAGAAGAAGAAAAATTAGTGTTTAATCTTTAATTGCAGCGCACAAACGTTTGGTTGTTATCGGCCATTAATAATATCGACTGTTGCCTTATATTAGGTTACGCGATTATATCTAATAATATAAGTTCCAATGTTTGTACTGATAATTGAAGTATATATACGGATCATAAAAATGTGTCAAACACATATTTACGAATGAACACCTATAGCTTAGGAATTCTCTTAAATCTGCGTTAGAATATCGTATAAAAAAGAAAAAAAAATACGATACGTGTTTGCGAATGTGTAATAAAATCGAAAAGTGTTTTTTCAACGAACATCAAAAAGTAAAATAAAGCTCGCGATGCCCTTTGAAACGCGTCACTCGTTCAGTTAATTCGATACGATATCATCTTATTGTTTGCAGGACATGTGCCGGACCATATTGGTCAGTGACTACAGTAAGGAAAGGAGCGCGGCGTGTTGGCCGTTTATTCCATTCCGCACGCTTATGAGATCTTTGATTTCGAGAGACCGCAGTCGTCATCACCTTGGCGGAATTCAATATTATTTTAAAGTAGGACACTAATACATACATACATACATAATATAAAATCAGATAAACTATATAATTTATTTTATAGATCGAATTTTAAAATTATTGATTATACAGTGTGACTAGTGTGATTGTGATTTAGGTAGGTATACAGTGACTGATTTAGGAATTTTTTTCTGACGGGTGCTATCTTACCAATAATGGCTCCTTAAACACTTATTATGTGAAACTTCGAAGTGAAAACAAATCAACAGTTTGTGGCTTAAATGGTTATTCTAAATCAGTTGTTGTACCATGTGAATGTGGTTCGATTACTCTTTAGAAAGACGTGTGCTTCAAAATGTTTTGAAGACACATAGGGAATCATGGAATCATAATGTTTGATAAACACAGGATTATATAAATACCTAAACATAGAAAGCGCAATTAATGTACTATGTATAACCGTGGTTGAAACCATTGAGGAACCGCTATTATTACAGATAACGTCATAACACGAAAATGGATAATTATAAACGTTGTTGTTCGTTGTCAGTTGAGACTACAATTAATACGGTTAGTTTTACGTGATGTCTAATACCTAAGTATGATTTATAATAAAAGAAAAAAGTTCAATATGCTGAACGGTGGATGCTTCAGCTCCCAAGCACCGTCTTCTAAATCCACCACTGGTTAGGTACATAATGAATTTTGAAAACTAAAATATTATCATTAATTATTACAGAATACATAGAATTATTCTATAATCGATATGGTATTATGTTTACGGCTTTGTGAGTTGCAGTCAGATTATTATCGTTAATAACATTTCAAAAACGTAATAAATATGTCGGTAAATATTATATATATATATATATATATATATATATATTATATTAATAAAATTATGAATAAATTATACAAATTGTTTTATAATATTTGAAAATCACGTCAAACACTTTTTCAATGTATTTGAGTATTTATTTGAATACATTGGACAAATAAGTATTTTAGTATTATTGTAAATACGTTTTTTAACAATAATTTTTTTATTTACTTAAATACTTTTCAAATGTATTCTTTACAGCTCCGTACGTGGAATTCTGTGATTTTAATTTTGAATATTATGGCCACTAAATAAGGTCATTACTGAAATAGGAGACGCTAAGAAATCGTGATGTTATTTAGGCTTTCGTTGTTTTACGTAGATAATTGACTAGGTCTTTAAGAAAAATATAAGCACATAGTAAAAAAAAAATTTGATCGAAGTTTGTATAACAAAATCTATAGTTGCAGATATTGCGGATATTGAGATTTGTATTCGTATTGAAAAGAAACATTTTTCTTCCTTTTTTTCCTTTATTTTAAATATACAATTTATAACTGCAGGAGATATGATAAGAGTGTGACGTTATGAAACAATACATTGAAAAGCTTGACAAACCAGCCCTACGCATTGGTGACACTTTCGTACGATTTGTTTTTAAATTTAATCTAATAAATCTCTACACCATTTTCGCTTCAGGCATTTTGGAGGATTATATTGGTTTCTCCGCTTCGAAATTCGAATGAGTACCTTCTAGACGTGCGTGGAACCCCCTAATAGAAATGTATTGCTTCTTCCTGGACGGTTTATAAACGCAGATTAGTGTGAAATGACGTATGACGGGGAATTGGTTCATTTTCTTTGGGTGAGAATTTAAAAAAACTAACTTTCAAGATGTGAGATTTCAACGTTTCCCCCATTGTTTGAAGACATAATTTTTAGAAGACACGTGTACAATTTTAGTTTAAATTTAAGTTCGTGTGTTTATTATTATGATGGCGTAGTGTTTTAATCATAGGCGTGAAAAAAAAATAATTGCTAATTAAATTTAGTTGAATGAAATCAATTTTCTTTTTAAAAGTCCTATTCATTTGTTATATTATTAATTAAAGAATAAATGTTAATCAGCGATTTTCCAACAGAGGTTTTTAATGGTCTTGGGAAGGCGATAATAATTAATGAAGCAAAATAAAAAGTTCCGATATTTCTAGAAATATCTGAGATTCGTTTATAATTTTTTGTAATCCATGTTCGTTAACGCGTATTGAAGTTAATATATTATTCAGATAATAATAATAATAATAATAATAATAATAATAATACGTTGTAGTATAAACATAAAGTATTCAAGAAAGAAAAAACAATTAAAGCAAAACGTGCGTATAAAAAAAAAAAAAAAAAATCATTGGGTAATTTTAGTGAAAATCCAAACAGGATATATATAAATATGGTAATTAAGTGATATTATTAATAGGTCGCTAATAGCTATATAATTAATTTTTATAAACGAACGCGAAATATATGCACGTAAATTATATATAATTTTTAGTAAATCAATAATAATTATTACGAATGAATAAATAATACGTTTTAGGGAATACACACGATCTGTAATATTGTGGTAACGTTCCAAAATCGAAAGGAAAAAAAAAATCATTATACAATTCTCTGGTGTTTTCTCATCGACAATATTACAATATTTTCTCTTCTTCTTTTTATCCGTTTCCAAATATTCTGGTACGAACGTATTGAATTATTATAATATATGTGTGGACGGACGGACGCGCTCGCTTGCCGGCGAACGCACACCGACGAGAATTTATTATCGATAAAACGAAACGGGGGATTCGTCCGACCGAGTAATATTCAAAACTCGAAATACCGCAGATCGTGTGTTTTAACGTTCGGCATATCCATTTACCACCATGCACATTTCAAATGTGTTATTTGATGTTGTGCACTCAATAATAAACATTTTAAACGGCGTACGCAATGGCGTATTTAGGGGGGGGGACCGAGGAGGGAAATTGCCCCGGGCAGCACTTTTTTGGGGGCAGCAAATTAACTGCGAGTTTTTTTTTTATATATAAACAGATTTAGAATGATTTAAGTGGTAAGAAAAATAAAATAAAAATGTTGGTTAGTTTTCTTTTTTGTTTAGGCAAATAAATTTCAACAAAATTTTCTATTAATATCAACACAGCTATTTTATATGTATTTATATTATATTAATTTCTTCACTATTTTTATTTTTTTTTTTTATTCGTTAACATTTTGTTCACTATTTTGTAAGTAGATTAGAAAATAAATTTTACAATTTGCTTTAATTATTTTGTTATCATGGGTATCTACGATATTCGACATTCCAGGGCACTCGATAGATTTTTATACTTAATAATACTATTTCCATATCGCGAATATTGTAAGTTTTTTTTGTGGGTATAAAAATTGCCAGTATAAAAAACCGTAAGAGAAAGAGGGCGTAAAAAAAAAATATGTACCCAGGGCAACGAAATCTTAAATACGCCACTGAGCGTATGTTAATGTTATGTAGTTATGTAGTTATGATTATAACTAGGGCTGTGAATTTAATGCACTTAAAAACTATTAAATATGCATGCATATATGCACTAAAATCTGACAAAATATGCTCTAAAAATTCTTAAAATATGCAAAAAAAAAAAAGTACAAAAATTAAACTTTTATTTTTATTTTTTTCATTAGTATAATTTTTTTATTAATTTTAGTTTAAATATTAGTATTTTTACTTCTTGGTATAAGTATATGAGTTATTGATTTTAACTAGTCTTGGTCTTCGTCGTATACAAGATCTATAAAAGAAATATAAATTATATAAGTAATATAATTAAATATAATTAAAATTATATATTTTACCTTTAAAGTAGTTATTGCATTGAACAACCAATGATTTCTTCAGGTTTTCGAACTTAATGGCTCGCACCAGACTAAAATATTACGATTTACGATTGTCAAATGATTTTCGACATATGTGTTACATGACTTATGTACGAGTTGATATCAGTAAATTAATTGAATCTCGACTTCAATAGTACAATAGTCAATAATAATAATAATACACGTTAAATACCCGAGTAAAAATAGAATAATTTCGATAAAACTATAAAAGTTATAATTTATACTGTAAGATTGACCGAAAAAATGTAAATATTACGAAAAAAAAGCATTTAAACAAAAAAATTATTAAAACACGCATTTATATGCCCTAACCCATGAAATATGCAAAAATATGCAAAATAAAATTTGGTATTTGAACTACAAATAAGTCAAAACAAATTTTGGCCGAATCCATTTTTTTATAAAGTGTAGCAAAAAAAAAAACATGCAAATGCATTAAATTCACAGCGCTAATTATAACCGACATTACGACAGTACGAGCGCATTATGCGCATTTAATATAAAAACGTGCGCTACATTTAACGCGTTATTAACGTTTTTTAATCTTTAATCGATCGGATGTGTTTCTTCGATAATCTCATAAAATAATAAAACTTTCTCCCCCCTCCTCCTCCACCGTTAATACTCCGAAATTTTATTTTCGCCACATATTTTTTAGGCCGGCGTGTTATATTTAATAAACGCGACTTACGCCGCCGGTAAATGTATTGAATATTTACAATAATTGTATGTCAATTGAAAACCGTTAGTGAATATATTCTTGTGCGCGTTTTAGTTTTCACCGTTCTGCCGTACACTATAATATAATCGACGGTGTATTGGATTTTAGCGTGTTTTACGTATAAAACGCGTTACGCTTAATAACTCTGTTCTATAAATAAAACAATCTCGTTTTGAAATTATCGCACACGACGAGTGTTATAATCGTATTACCTCTATTCACCTACCTACGACCTTTATTTCGATAACTATATACTATATTATATAATACGCGTGTGTGTAACATTAACCGGCGTTTTTTTTTCTCTTCGCGCGAGATAAAAACGAAAAACGAAAAAAACGTTATGACGTGATAAAAACAAAAAAAAAATAAAAAAATATCGACGGATAATAATGTTATCGCGCGCGCGCGCATTACGCGCAGACTGCGAGAAAACGTTTAACGACACATTAAATATGCGAGTATGCGAGTATAGTTTATGAAAAGAGTTAGTCGATGAAAAAAAAAAAATAAATAAATACAATTTACGGGTCACGTTAATTGAAAAGTCCGTGTCGAGTTTTGTGTACCGCGTCCGCGACCGATTCGAGTGTACGGGTTTTTCTCGTGACCCAGAATGGACCGTGCGCACGGCAATATACAGAAACGACCGAATAATAATAATAATACGTATGTAACAACAGTTCGTAGACACCGTGCGTATGCAGTCACGGAGAGGCGAACGTTAGAAATACGGACACGGCCGTTTCTAATAGAATCCCGAAATTAATTATTCATCCGTTTGTCGGACGTTTATCGATCTAAACGAAACTGTTATAAATACAGAGGTCCCCCCCCCCGCGTTAATAAAAAATAAAAAAAATAATCGTCGGTTTAAAATGAGTCGAGCGTTCGCGGCCGTGTATAACCAGTTTTTCGAAATATTATTACAGTACGTATAACAATAATATTATAATACGCATAACGCAATTATTTCGATTTTTTTTTTTTTTTTTACGGCATCCAAATGACCAATTGAAACCGCGGAAGACTATTCGAAAAACACTATCGTAAACAAATCGTATGCGTACAAAAACAACGAACACATCAATCGTATCACAAGACTTCGTCGTATCCCGTCCATTCGTATAATACAAATATACAGTTTTCGCGTGCTTTATTGTAGTAGTTATTTTCTCTCTCTCTCTCTCTCTCTCGAATAACGAATAACGCACGGCGACCTATAAGATGTCGGGGGGGATACGTCGTCATGTCTCGGATGACATAACGATATATCGTGCGCACGAATCAAAGTGAATAACTCATACCCCGATAATATTGTAAATTACGTTATAGGGATAAACGAAAATAAATTCGTACGCGCAGGCTGCGCGATAATTAATATATGTATTGAAAAAGATATTATAATGTAAACGTATCACTTGTTTGCGGCGATATTCAGTGATATCCGCCTTATTTCTCACGCGACGAGGCGGCGATAAATTCGAAATTCGCGTGAAAATATCGCCCTATCGATTATACGTTTGTTCGGTTGGGGTGGGGGGGGGGCGAGGGGGTTTTCTCAACGTTTTGCGAATTCGGACGCATTTCTCTACTACAGATCCATTTGCACGTTGCGAATTAAACCAGAACCGCGCACGACGAATAATCGATTGAAAAAGACGAAAATATCGTCGACAATTAATAATTAATTGATTCACGCTGCGCGCCGTGTTGGTTCGAATGACCCATATAGAGCGCGATCTGGAACGTTATCTCGATCTAACGCTACGCGTTAATGAAATTTCCAGGAATTTCGCTTTTAAAAAACCGTACACGTTCGTACATATTTTGTTAATTATTAAAACAAGGATCCGATTCATGGACGATAACGCGGACCCGGCGTTCCGCTGGTCAGCGTTCACGCGCGGCATAAAAAAAAATCCGACGTGAAATAGTAGGTCAAAACAGTTTCATGAAGAGCGCACGAATAAATAACACTAAGATTTATATATATATATACTTAATAAATATGTTTTTTTTTTTTAGATTCCGATCAAAGCGACGCGTTTTAATACATTGGATATGTTTTTATTTTTTTAAAAAATATTTTTTCTCTGCAAACACTTTTTACGGGTCGTAAGAGGTTTGAAACTAATGGTCTGTATAGCCCCCCCATTCGTGAATCATATTATATTTCGTCCGGAATCATTAGTGTCATTTCTCAGTTTTTCGATTTCGTTTAAACGTAGAAAAAACCGAACTAACACACACACTTCGATAAAATTCTTCGCAAAATCCAATTTTTGATTCTCATCTTGTGATCCCACAAGCGATTAATAGATGTAAAAAATTTGAAAATATCACTGTTATCACCGGTGAGTGAGATGCGATCGATCAATAAATCCGGTCCGAACATGGAAAACATCGAAAACGTCATAATTTTTTTATGTTTTTGGTTTGATAAAATCTTCAGAATATTAAATATTTCAAATCGAAAACATAAAACAAGCGTATATTAATTTAATATAAATCATTTGAAAACTACATTTATTCACCGAAAGTCAAATGAAATAGATGGCTCTGAGAATTTTATTATTAATATTATTATTATTATTATTATTGAAACTGACTGTATCTGTATTTTGAGAGCAAAACATTTAACACGCATAGTGTTAAATGAGACTACAAACGTATAGTATTACCTAAATTTAAATACTTTTACACTCTCAAAAATCTTTTAATTTGATTTTGTTCAAAAACAATTAAAGTTCGAATTTTGATAACACTATATCGATTATTGCGTTTGAAAATAATATTACAACACATATTTAGATAATTAATAGGCATAACATAATTTTTACTTTGCATATTTAGATATATATATATATATTGTATTTAATATATGTATATTAAATAACTACAAAATATATTAAAATCTGTTTAAAAAATATGTTCGGAAGCGTATAAATTTTTCATTTGCAACGGAATATATTTATTTCACGTTTTTACATATTAAGCCATCCATCAATACCGTAATAAAGTAATTTTTATAATATTTTTTTTGTATGATTTTTATTTGAACATTGTATTACCATATCGGTTTTTTTTCATACGATATGACCTATAAATCTATAATTATTATTCTGATTAATACATATTTATGCACACAAATTAAAAAAAGAGCCAAAACAAAAATTATTTCCTATTTCTTTCAAATTTACCATAAATTAATGCGTACAAAAATCATTACTCATTAATATAATCTCATGCATGCCATATATGCGTACTGTGCGTGTGCGTTTCTATAATATCTGTGGTTTCGCTTATATAATTTATTGAATTATTTTTCACGGTAAGATTTTGAGATGAAATACATTTTGTTTAAATATAATGAGGTTTAATTGACATCAGAAAAATACCTTTTTTTTAAAAGAAATTATATTTATATTTCAATTTCAATTTCTGAGCACAATTTAAGTAATGTATGCATCATAAGTTAAGCCGTTAAGCAATTATATTTTTTTGTAACTTGAAATAATTATTTTTAAGTAAAAAAAAAAACGTATAAGTATGATTTTTATGTTTATGTTTATAATTATTTTTGTAAGCCTATAATTTATAACCTAAGCCACTTGTAAATAAAAAAAACCGATAACATCATATACGTGTAATGTCAAAATATTAATAGACGCAGTATATATTATTATTATTATTATTTTTATTTAGTAACATAAAATATGATATTTGCAACTGAAGTTATTAAATAACTAAAAATCGAAACTTATGAATTAATTAATACTTACATCATTTCAAATAGTTTGCTTTCAAGTTTTAATATTTTGATTTAATGTAAAACTCAGTATGTAAGTATGAAATAATAAAAATATCACAAAAATATAAAAATACAAAATATATTGCAAAACAATTTAAATTAATATATTTTATTTAAAAATTTGTAATTATCATCAATGCGTCGTACACTTATGTTTATTGTAATTATATATTAATGTGCTGCAGACGACACTTATGGAGAATGAATATGACAATACATTATTCATTAGTAAAGTTTTGACTTTAGCGCTTTAATATACTTTTGGAGTAATGAAGAGTAGATATAATACGTATAATAATTATTTTCAATTTTATAATTAATTTGAAAAACACGTTATTTTGTCCTTATTTATTATCAACTGAAAACAGTGATATTATGACAATTAATAGTTGATATTACGAAGATAATTTAAATTAAATTCAATCTGAGAAATCACCCTATAATGATAACAAAATAAAACCACGAATGTATTGTTGATATAGAAATAGTAATAAACTTAAAAAAATTGTGGTTGGGTATAAATGAGTGATATTTTATGCATTATAGGGTTAAAGCATTTTTTACCAACCAAAAATTGTGAACTAAATTATTACTGAAATCCAACTGTTATTTCTTTAATTACCTTAAAAAACAAAAAATATTTGCCATTAATTAAAACAAAAATTAAACACAACGATTCAAACATAATCGTTCCGTTAAAGAAATGCCACTAAATTAATTGTAATCAGTGTCACGTGTAGAGGGAGATGACTGCAATGAATGCACGATAATAACAATTTATATAAAAATATAACATGATTTAATTTCAATTAAAATAATAACAAAAATTAATAATATTAATTCAAATACAAAAATAATGATAGTGACGGAAAATGTCGCTGAGGAGGTTTACAATATGCACGCACATAATATGATCGCCTCTATATGATCCGTCCAACACCGTAGGTCGATGATCTCTAACTATACACAATTTTGTGTTTGTTCTATACTTACGACGTTTCTCCACTCGCTTTTTGTTTACACGCTGTTTTGGATGTATTTCGTTTGTCATAATCGTCGTTATAGCCCTTCGTCAGACATGTGAATCAGCTATATTTTCTATCGAATTATTTCTATCAAAATTGAATATTTATATATTACTAAAACTGTTTATCTTTTTAGATTTTTTTTTTAGAGAAACGAATGCAAATCCAAACCAATTCTGATAGAAATACTACGTAGCAAACACGTATTATTATTATTATTATTATTATTATTACCATATTTTCCTCAGTTGGTCTTGCTTTCAATTAAATATATTACAGTTCGATGCTATTTTTTCAAAACGTCATGGGGTATTGTTATTTCCGTATCGTATGATTTACGGTCTGAACTCCCAGAAGACCAGAATTCCGTAGCTCGTATAAATCGTGATAAACGCGCCTTACCGATTAAAGTAAATGTATGAATAATGGCGCGTCTCCCCGATGAGATCGCAATACAGCCACACTTACGACAGGCACACAGAAGTACTGTCATTATAATAGAAATGCACCACGACGCGCGTGTGGGTACACAGTACTCGTATAATATACACGCACATAATATGCACGTATATTATTAACAATTATTATCGAAGTTATGTTTTTGTTCGACAATTATTATTAAACAAACTAGTGTTATTGAATACGCATTGTAGAAAGAATTGAGAAAAAATACGTTTAAAATTAAATGTATTTTATATATATACATACATGTATAGTAAAAGTAACAAATGGAAAGAAAAAGCAACGTGTAGAATCTTATATCGGTATAGCAGAATAAGACGTGTGAAAATAATTATGTATTGATTAACTAATAGTTGACTTGGCTTGAAGGGTTGAATAAACGCGACAAAATTTTATACAATAACCGGGATTTTCATAGTGCATTATTTATATTACATATAAATATATGGCAGATCAAGTGGAAAGAAGCGTCTGGTGTTCTGTGCGATATGAGAATTTCAATGAGGCCGAAATGCGAATTCTATAAAAACGTGTCGTATGATTCAGAGTTTTGGGCGGTGGACGAGAAAATAGAACAGAGAACGATTGTATTGTAGAGATAAGAATGCTTAGATGGATAAGTGGGATATGATAAGAGAAAATAGGATAAGAGATGAATATGTGGGAGGAAGCGTCAGTCCTGGAGAAGACGAGGGAGAATACATACTTGAGGGTGGTTTGGTTGTGTTACGAGAGGAGAAAATTCAGAAGCGGTAACAACGGTTATACAAATGAATGTTGAAGGGAGAAGAGGAAGAAGAAGAAGAAGCTGTTAGTGAGAAGACTAGACGTTTAACTACAAAACATATATAACGTTTATAGATTTAAAGGAGAAGCTTTTGACAAATAATAAGATCGGTTTTTGTTGTTTAGAATACTGAGAAGAAGAAACGTCGATTGGAAAGACAGACGGATCATTTTGAAATTGTATGAAGGTCGAACAACCTAAACATTACCGAAAATTTAATTATTATTTACATTAAATAATAATGCTTTTAATATAATTTTTTTTTTATCTTACGATGCAACGGTCCATAAACTACAATAATTACATGGGAAAATACTATTTTAAACGTGTTGTGTATAAATAATATACGGTATATTTAATGAACAGAGATATGCGATTAGTAGGTGCCGATAATTTGAAATTGCACTGGGCCTATTGTGAATCAGGCCCGCTTCATAATAATTACGTTATAAAAAATATATATAAAATAAATATACATATATATCAAAATGTATATTTAAGTATACAAAAAAGCCAATGAGTATTAAATTAAATAAAAGAAGGTTGTTGTATAAGTTATTTTATTACCACCAGTTTCGACAAAAAGTCATCATCAGGTAATTTAAAATTTTTTTGTATTTTTTTAAATTACCCTGATGATGACTTTTTGTCGAAACTGGTAGTAATAAAATAACTTATACAACAACCTTCTTTTATTTAATTTAATGCTCATTGGCTTTTTTTGTATACTTAAATATACATTTTAATATATATGTATATTTATTTATTATATATATATTTTTTTTTTTTTTATTTATTATCACGAGTATTAACTTATAATTTTTTATTTCTATCTTTTTGATTATTTATGTTTACATATCCTTTTGATTTTGATTTTTAATTTTAATTTTGTAAACTCCTCTTTGTTTTCACTACTTTGTCAATTACGTTATATGTTACTGTAACGAAATATTATATATGCGCATTACAGCCACGGTACGACGAAAAGCGATTATCGATTAAAACATTACACATTCAATAAATGATAAAATATCCGATGTCCGTGGAGATTATTTACGTGAAAAATACTTGTGAATGCGAACGTACTTGGATTGTATAAATATACACATAGTCAGCAACATAATATATGAGTTCAAAATAACGTTTCCACTGTGTATAGTTTGCCGGTCTCGGTCAATAATTTTTATATTTGAGATTTTTCGTGTCTAATTTTTCGCAATTATTATCACGCCTAGGGCATATAAAGGCCAGTATTTTTATTTTTAATAATAATGTAAATTTTATCGCTAGTTCCGCGTTCGTGACCTTGAGTTAAGTATGATTTTTTTTTTTTTTAATTAAAGACGTGAGAACCATCAGTTATAAGTATTTAATTAAAACAAAAAAAAAATAATAACATTAACGTTAATCACTGATTACAATAAATTGTTAATACATATATTAATAAATATATGATATTATAGTGTTTAGTTTTTTAGCGAATAGTTATTATAAGTATGTACGAAAATAATTACGCAATACACTATTTATTCTGTGCAGGAACGCACATACGAATTTTCTCCCGCTCACTCTAGTTCTCTTGTCATACGCTAAATAATTTAAATAATTTATAATAATAATTTTTCAACGAAATAGTCTATTGGCACTTTCATACGAAACGTACACCTACGAGGGTTTGCGTATATTGATGATCAATTGAAGATGTTAATCGATTGGTTCAATTTTGTCTTAATTCCTACCGAAATATTTTTGACGTCGTTTCGATCAGAAATGTTAAATTACTATTATATATTCGCTAATTTCAGATCAAAAAATATCGTAATTTTACACTTATTTACATTTATATACGTTACTACGTTGCTGTCATACGTTACGATTATGTAATATATTCGTAAAAAAAAAAAAAAATGAAAATAAATAAAAACAAGGCTCGGCGCATTTAACGAATCAATGAGGAATAGAATTTAACGGTTAAAATTGGCTTAGTAATTTAACTCTCGGTGCGTAATATTAACTTAACTCATTATTTATACTATCTCTAATATTTACGTCAACGAAACGTGTTATTTTTTGTTTAATTTTAATAATAGTATAAATTTCAATTTTCTTTGCCGAAAATTTTTATTTGTCCCCTACACGTTTATTTATTTTTTTAAGTTTAAACCGTGGCATTTGAATAGCTGTTGGCTATTGGTTTACAAGTGTAAAATAATATACAGATTATTTAACTCTGTGATAACTATTACATTTTGAAATGTATACTTTTTTAATTAGGTTTATAGTAATCTATATGAACTAAAAAATTATGTACAGACTGCCAAATATACGCGCAATGTTTTCAGAAGAAGTTATGGCGTGATACGTTTTGTAGTATATAGCGACTCTCTCTTAGCGTGATAAATAACATCGAAAACAAATTCAACCATGGAGACATAACATCAAATATTATTTTATTTTTATTTTAAAACATTCGAAACGAACGTGAGTTTTACTCAGAATGAGTGTACGATAAAGACAATGCACAGTTGTGATTTTCGCGTATAAATTGTTAAGAAACAATTCGGTTTGTACAACCGAATGATTAATTTTTGCCGGCGAAAGGAAAAAATAAAACGAACGTATTTCAATAGTGTTTTGACGGCTTATAATCTGATATATTCAAATTATTAATTAACTTTAATCTTTAAAAAAATAATTGACTGGACTTGGTTTTAGATGGTTAAAAAAAAAAAAAATTCATTATATTGCTCAGCCGCATGTTAATTAATGGTGCGTTGCTTTTTATCACGCTACTAATATACATTTGATTAACGATTAATTAATCGCGTGTATATATTTCATATGTAATGATAATAACTATTTTCGTTTTACGCGATCGCGACTATACACATCGGTCTTTACACATTTTTATCTAGATATGTGTTCGGTAAATTTAATATTTATTATTATAACGACGTCGTTTAATCTCAAATAAAGTCTACAAGCTTAGAAAATATTGCGAATTGAGCTTTAAAAAAAAATAAAAATATCTCGCAAAATGTTTTTGTTTTCCCTTTCTTTTTTTTTATTTTACGAATCAAAAAAAAAAAAAAATGCTATTTGATGAATGATTCGCGATTATAATATATGTATTTAGATATTTTTAAATAATTTATTTCATACATGTGACCACGGTTCGACGAGCACCCGGAGATTTTTCCCAGGCTCTCCGTCGCAGTCCGCCAGTGTGTTCGCACGGCCAAAGCTATTTGCAGGAACGTATTATAATAAGAGACGTGTGGGCGCGGAATGGAGCAGACCTTGACGCGTGTCTTGACGTTGCGCAAAATGTAATATCGTTCTACTCGTTTTTAAATAGCCGCATCCCGCCAAAACGGTGTAAAAACGCGAACGCTATTTCGGCTCGTTGCAGTGGCCTCTACACGGTCCGTAATATTTTCCCATACTTACGTGTTCGCCAGTCGAATTGTGCCGATGAGACTTCGCGAGCGCAACGTGCACGAATTGGACGGCTGGTTTTGTATAATGCCGACGTATTTATCAAAAAACGAATGCGAAAGAAAGAGGGTGATGGTGTGCCGCGGGAAGTCGTGGATGATGTGTCGCTCAAGCGAATTACTCGGAGATAATTATGTTTTAGTTTCTTCGCTATCGCTATGAATTCGAACGCAACCACCATTACGGCGGTGTTAAGGGGACAAGACTATAGGAGCGATTACCCAGTAGAAAATTATATACGTCATCTAGATTCTAGTTTCAATATTTTATTCTGGAACGTTTTTCGATTTTCCCATTACGATATGTGTAATAACAAAACAATTCGTACGTTTGAAGAAAAACTATTTACTCTGTCTATATAGTTTTTAAACGTGACATAAAAAAAAAAAAAATTACCAAAATAATGGTCCAAGGTTCTTGAAATTTACATCGAACGTGTTTATTTGCACTATTTATAAATTGTCTTATTATTTTCTTTTAAATGTGTAAAAAAATTTTTTAAAAAGTCACCCGATTCCGAGTGTTTATAGTAATTATTAAATGATGTGAGCTATTCATAATATAGGGAAATTTTTGCTTTTAACGGGCTGAGCATTTTATACAACATAAGTCTCACTGTATATATCTTTATATATTTTAATATATATATTGAAAATATATTATTCAAAAAAACCTTGAATATCATAAGTTACAGTTTTTTTTTTTATTTAGTTGCCATTTAAATTTTCTGACAAAATGAAATTTCTGACACTTACACTTTACTGAAAATCTTTTTTCAGAAGCGAGATTTCTTCTCTTGCCGGGACAAATTTAAAACAAAACATAAAACAATATTATAATTTATAATATAAAAATAATTTAAATTGTATAAATTTAAGGAGGTTCGTGTTATAAACGAGATTAATGCAGGAACATAATAATTAGAATAAGACAAAGTATATTAAATTACGTAATCAATAAAATATAATGCAGGGATAATGACATTACAAAATATTCATTTTTCATATTTCCATAAGCTAACAGTTTATTACAAATAATAATAAAAAAATATAATTAGTTTTTGTTTAAATTAGCGTTTACATTATATATTTTTAAGCACATTTATTTAAATATATTATCTACCGTACGCGCGGGCAAGCACAAAAAAATAATAATTATTTATAATTAAAAAGACAGAATAAGAGAGAAACTTAAATATATTTAATAATATTATACGTTACCCATTAGTTTTGATATTATTTTTAAAATTGTTACACGAGATTGAGTAACCAAAACAATACTTTTTATAGACACCTGATCATAAGATTCTAGGATGAGCCAACCGTGGGGCTAATCTTTTCATTTTGATAAGGCCCATTTTGGTCTACTAATGCTTAGGAATTTCGTTTAATATACAACACAAAACGATAAAATAATAATAAAAAGAAACGATCTCGTTCTCGCACATTGTATAATAGATTGTGTTTTATTTATTTTTATTGTCGTTGAATTATTCTTTTTTCTCTTTATCACATTTTGTATGAGGTGGTGTGTTCAGGATCAAAACATAAAATACATTTTTCGACGATTTTCGTCATAAGCTAATTGAGATGTACTAAAAAGCTTTTAAATTTTCGTAAAAATTATGACATACCTAATAATCGTAATTGGCGGTTATAATTTGATGGTATATATTTGTATTTATTGTATTATTAAGATTTTGGTGTTCATGATTTTGCACTTCATGATCTCCGATTCCACGATTGTACCACTTACTATTTATACGGCTAGTAAGTGTTGATAAGATTTCCGTTGTTTGCCAATAGTTCATTGGGTGATTAGTGTTCTTGTCTCTCGTACAAAACTATTACCGATTAGGAATCGTCCGTGCCTGTAGCACATGATTTGTACTCGTTGGCCATCACACGCTGGTAAATTTTTAAAACGTTATTTGTTATTGCGTATTACAATTATTTAAAAGCGGCTTTTTTTTTCACTGTTCGCTTTAAGTATACATGATTTTATCGTTTGTTTGTTTTAATATTGGTTATTGCCTATTTAATTGTCGATGAACATGTTTAGTATTTTTAAAATACAAAAAAAAAAATGTAATACCAAGCGAAACGACAACCAAAACCAGTGGCTGTCGAGACAAAAACGTCTGGCTCTAACTCCGTTGATGTGATCACTACTACTATACAGACTAGTATCGATGATTTAGAAGATCTGAATTCAGGCCCCGTTCAACCCAAAACTGAGGTAACCAAAATTTAAAAGTAACGTTTAACGTTACGTCTTGTTAGGACTGTTTTTGATTTGTTATTAGAATCGCGCAAGTTTTTATTCGAATAAAAATAATTCAAATACCATTTGTTTGCTAATTTATCTATTCTTCACATAGAAACAGACCTCATCAAAAGTGTCGATAGCGCAGAAAGGTTTTAAAATGTATTTGCGAAATCCGCCAGAATGCTAGTTTTAAAACAATATATTTATGTGTGTGTTATTTACATATATATATATATTATTTTTTCGTATACAATACATTTGTATTATTATATTAAAAAGTATATGTCATTTGGTAATATATAAAATTTGATTATGAATTTTTAGAATTGCCCATGTACTAAACAGAGGGCTGTGGGGGAAGGAGCCCCCGTGTCTTAGGTTTATACAAAAAAAAGAAAAAAATAGTATCGCCCGCAACATTTCCAGTGGATATCCGCCGATGGTTATTTGGTTTGATCGTAATACCTAATAAATCATTACGATCGATGTATAACGCACGATCCACTAGACAAGCGCAAATAAAATTAATACGAATGACATTATAATTTATGGGACTGTTATAACGGAGAAAAAAAAAATTGGTCGTGGTCCGGTAAGGTGAGTCACTTTGTTACGATTTGTATTGGTATTTTGTGGACGAATTGAAAGTCATTATGATAATGGTTTTACAAGCGGAAAAGAGACGGTTAAATACAAACGATTTAATAAAAGCTCATGATTTTAGAAATATTGATAAACGATAATTAAATATTTAAAAGTCCGTGAAGTACTCAAACATCCGATGAGGAATTCCATAAGATACAGTGTCGACCAATCGATTATCGATTATTATACAAATTATGTTAGGTTATTATTATTATTATTATTATTATTATTATTATTATTATTATTATTAAATACGTAAACGCAATGTACAGTTTTATATTTATGAGTAATTATATTTCTGTTTATGTTATTTTACGTTATTAAAAAAGAAACCAAATTAAATTATTTAATAAAACTGCGTTTGTTCCGCGTGTATTTAGTATTTCACACCATTCGCTCGTGTAACTCTACACTACTTACAGTGTTTAATAAACAGTAGGTAACATAATATTCGTACGAATTAATAATGAATCACGTAAGTACGAAAATGCCTACCGAGTTGAAAACGATTTACCTCTAGACACAATAATTGTACGTACAAGAAAATTAAAAATACAGAATAACTTAGTTTATCGAAAGAAACATTTTATATTTCATTGTAATTGAAAACGCATTTTCACGTCGAGTAAATAGTAAATTGGACGATTCATTCCATAAACTATTATTACGCACGTCGAGTACACTCAGTACTTTGAGTATAATTTGAGCGCCGGATTGGGGAAATATTACTTACCGGACTGGAATATTTCAAACGGCCCAAATTAATATAATTATATAGACTAAAATAAACTTTAATTTTAATTTGTAATAACTACTACAATGGGATAATGATAATAATAACAACTTTGCAATAGATTTACAATTTAAAAATTATTTTCAAATAAATACACTTTTTAATAATTAACTTTTGTCGTCCAATACTTCGATATGTCTTCATTTTTAACTTTAAGCAAAACATCTTTACAAATGTATCCGTTTTTTCTGCGACAAGACAATTTCGAAGTCGATTTAAAATAACATTTTAACATTAAAAATGCTGCTTCACAATGTACTTGTGTGCAGGATAGTGTTAATATAAATTTATATGCCAAAAACAAAATGTGAATAAGCCAAAGAATATAAATTATAAATCTGTGATACTTTAAAACAACAAACTTACTTTGCACGTAACTTGATTTTCGTTACATTTTGAAATATTTCCTCCGACAGTTTCCAAGGTATCGACGACATAATCATAATACCACTATGATTTTTCATCAGTATCGTCATCAAAAACATTTTTAATTTTACGCCATTTGATTAGAAATCATTAAGTTCATCAGTTAAAATTCCCAGAATTAAACTACGTTCAAATTTGTTTCAAAAACTGACTAATGCGTTATGCTTTTTCACAATATCAACATGTGTCAAATTATATGAATAATTTAAATTAGTATACAATTTTTTAAGTTTATTGTCATTTAATATTTAAACTACGGGCGCATTCAGCATATTATCATTCTTATCAAACAAATAATATTTGAATTTTAGTTGGGTGGGTTATTGAATGACCTAACGTACAATTTCATCAAATGCGACATTTGGTCAAATTTGTTAAACCGCAATACGTGATCACACTATGTTTGATGGTAAATTATAATTGATAAAATAACATGTTCGTTTTTAAATTTATTTTCGGTTCCAACTCCTTACCAATCTTTGGCCAGACCACTGGTCCAAATTACCGATATATTTTTATGATTTTATGTCGTATCGTCTTAAGTACAGTTGTGAACTAAATTTAGTACCGGCTCGAAACAACAATTAGAATGAAGGCTTTGCCCGAACGCCTCCCCCGGCCGCAAGTTCCCCACGTTCAATATTGAAATCGCCAATTAATTTGGCCGATTAAAATGCAAAATTAATTTTGAAAAATTGTAGACATAATTTTTATTATTATCTCTGACACGAATTTATTGTTTTCCGATTCTAACACGTCAAATTACAACACACATTTCGAAATTATCGATCACGGTTCCGTATTCGTAACGATAAAATGTACGTTGTTATTCTGTGATATCATGCAGTTACGGTGTTACGCCGTCGTGTTATTTGTAAGCAATTCCAGTTATATTTACACACACACACACACATACATTTATGTATATATATATATATGGTTATGGTATATACCTAAGGTTATATTCAAAGTGTTTCAGACAGTTCGACATTGTTAACGATTTATCGTCTAATGAATTTTCACGTGATGTGTTCGAGAGTGATTGGTTGAGTAAATACACGAGCATTGTATTGAACTCAAAACTGTACAGACACTAAATATTTTTTTAAGGTGTGACGACCAAAGCAAGCGAAGGCACACGCAAACGAATGTTGAGAATCGTCGCGGTAGTGTGCACCACGACGGAGCTATATTCTAATACGGATTAGCGGTTCGATACGTCCTTCGCTCTTGTAGGGGCGGTACGTCAAAGAGACATTGTTTATTTTCTAGGACGGGTTTTGGTTATCACGTACACTTCTTGGCCGACGTTTCGGTGTTTACGAATATTATATTGTACTTGTGTGTATTTTTTTTTTCGTTTTAAATGAACCTCAATGCGTTTCAATCCGTAATCTAAATACGCCGACGCATGCCGTTGACGAGTTCTAACTGAATCGAATGTATTAAAAATCGACGATTTTCAACGGTAGGCTCGCGGTTTTCATTGAACTCGGTTTTATAGTTCGAACGCGTATATTTATTAGACCGGCATTCAAAAATAACAACCGTCAAAGCATTTTACATTAGGTATATATATATATACAAGTGAAACGATTATTTAGACACGTCACTGAGTAGAACATGTCGAAAGCTCCATGTAAAATAATATTTAATATTATTATAAAATGTGTTGTCGACACAATGATTTGTAATATGACAGTTTAATATATACATATACACACGTTAAAAATATCATCGTACAAGTAGACTGTGTATGCATACGCATTAGCTGGACAGAAAGAAAAAGAGTGAAGAAAAGCTGAATTACTTAGATTTTAGTGTTTTATTGTTATTTTTTAATTTGAAAGTAAATGTAGTCATTGTATAATTATCATCGTGTTTAAGTTAGGTTTTTGTCTACCCGGGTTGTCTTGCAGTACAAGTCCGGAATATGTCTTTTAGCTCTTAAAAAATACAAACAATTTTCGTATCCCAAAAAAAATTATATCGACGGTTTTACTTGTTTCTTTTTTTGTAATTTATGAGTTACCGGAGAAATTACTGAGCAAATCGAAAAAAAAAATGAGAACTAAAATATCGATTAAATATAATTTGCTGTCGGAAAGTAATGCAGGTCATCTGAAAACGAAAGTGTTCACAAACAAAAAAAAAAAAAAAAATACATACAACATTGTAAGAACAATAAATTTTTCTCTTCGCCTGTAATCTAAAAGTCGCATTAACAATGTTTGAAATAATTACATTACCTTGTATAATTGGTGAAATAAAACACGGGAAATATTTGTTTTGCAAATATCGTTCGATCATCACGATAAATAACGTTTTTATTAATTTCAATAATAAATAATGATATAGGCGTGATTAAAAAATTCGTGGGTTATGTATTCGTTTTCAAAGGAGAGTTTGAATCGGAGAAAAAAAACAAAGAAAATGAAGTCTTTGTGTGTGTGTGTGCGTGGAATTTAGTTGACGGATCGTTAATATCGACTAATCAACAAAGTATAAATGTGTAAATATATTAAAGTGGGTACGTTTATTTTGGAATAGCTGTAGAAGCGATTTCATCCATGACAATTATATTGAAATAACATCTGCATCAATCAGCATGTAATTAGAGTTTTATGCGTGTCGCGAGCAAAATAAAAATACGTAATATATAGTCACGTGTCACTTCCTTGGCGGGAAAAAAGTTTATAAAACTCGAGTCTCTTTCAATTATTATCGACGTTTAAGTAGTATGATAATGTTTGTTGAGAATACATACTTCGGTTGTTTTCAAGAAGCGTATAAATGTATATAATTCTGAAGAGGATGAATTAAGGGTAAATATTTTCTCACTTCTTATAAGTATACATTTATAATGTATGTAATGTAGAAATGATTAAATCAATCGAATTGAATCGGCAAGTCTACAATGACTGGTTGTTTAACGTCGAGAAGATTATTTCGTGGTCGCTTCAATCGGAAACGAATTCTTCTAAGTACACACATTGTTTTAGTGAAATTATTGAAAGAGATTTGTAATGAAGTAAAACATAAAATAATAAAAGCAATTTGAAGGCTGTACTGGAACGGAGTCGGCCCCGTAAACGGTTTTCTAACGGGCAACCGAAGTGACAAATGAGGACGACATGTTGCGGCAGTAGCGGTAAAAGACGATTTTATTACGAAGTCGTTGCCAATCCTTTTGAGTTTTTTTTTTCTATTCTACCTGTCGCATCGCACAAAAAGTTCTGACAAATGAGACGCCAACAAACTTTATCGCTTTGCTCATTTCGAAGGTTTTTCATTTGTATACGATACGATCTACAAGGCGCGGTATTGTACATGCACATTCGTAAACGTAGTAGGTTAATTTGTAACTTTGTCGGGCGGTATATTGCAAAAACACGACGATAAAAAAAATTATCATATAATTAATATATGATATTTTTGTTTGTAAAAATACAATTGTCAAGTCATATGAACGTTGGTGGTTCCAATGAATTTTAGAGTCGTATTCTTAATATCGAATTTAAAAAATATTATGCCCAAAGTGTTATTAGTGTCGGTTTACGAATGCGTAATAACCAATACGTATTATAGGAATTACGTAATAACGTAATTCCAGCAATAATCACGTTCCCTTCGCTTTTAAATGAAATCGAACAATATATTAATGAATTATATTGATCGTGTTAGTGACAAAAAATTTGAAAAAATATTAATCAATATTATTGATCGTGTATGGGCTGTTTAAAGAACTATTCTATTATTATTATTATTATTATTATTATTATTATTATTATTATTATTATTATTATTATTATTATTATTATTATTATTATTATTATTATTATTACGTGGCCATCATAAGATATTTTACTGCGTATTTCTAAATAAAATATCAAAAACAAATATTAAAGATAATTAAATTAAACGCGAAAATCGTCTATAATTATATAATATATTAAAAAAGACCATATAAAGTTTTTTTGATAAAATCGATTCCCTCCAGTCGTTGTCCGAGTCACAGTCAGTTCGTCATGCTCACTGGGGCATTTCGAACGATCAGTCGTGGCCTGAATCGCAGTCAATCACTTTTTCTAGCATTTGGAAACAATAAGAGACATCTAGAATAACATATTACTTGAACACCATATCAAAATCAATATAATATTCTATATAAATGTGTAAATTCTCAATGTACCTTTTATAATTTCAATTGTTCAAATTATTTAAATAAAATAAGTAATTCAATATTTCTTTCCTCTATTTTAATTTATCTTCTATATATCCAAATTAAAGATTAAATGTAAGCCTTTTATGTTTGTTTTCGTGATTAATTCTCTATTGTTATGCTTAAATTTTTAATTCCATTAATCTCTTTATTAAAGAGGGAAAAAGAAGGGTAGTATATATTAAAATTAAATTCATAATAAAATAATAAGCAAAAAATATAGAATTTTATGTAATTAAAATTATCTCATTATTATTATTATTATTATTATTATTATTATTATTATTATTATTATTATTATTATTATTATTATTATTATTATTATTATTATTATTATTATTATTATTATTAATACATTTCAGATTTTCAACGAAGCGCAAAAGTTATTGATTTTATAATAGTATTTAATTTAATTTTTTTTCTGCGTACGTACACATTTTTGACTAAAAATTAATACTCGAATAATTTCGTAATGTGCTACGGTCCGGTAGCAAATTATATTAGGTATATAGTAGACATTTCATTTGAAACGTTTTCGATTTTCTCAGTCGTTTCCTTCAGACGTGTAGTTCAAAATAACACTAAAATTGGAAGAAAAACTAATTTCTTGATAGTTTTTAAATGTGGCACAAAAAACTATCAACGAATGTTGTTATATTGTAATATGAAAGAAATGTGTTGTTAAGTTCTCAAGCCACTTGATTTTATTCAGCGGACATCTCGTGAATTAAAACTAACTGTTGTGTTTTTAACCCTCGTCCGACGGAATAGGTACAGTTATAACTTTTGCATACTGTTTTAATTGCTAGAACTCTTTTATAAGAAATCTCATTTTTCTGGAATTTCGTAATGTCTCTAAGTTTTATGATTACATTATGTAGGCCAAATTTAAGATAAAAGTCCTTTCTTGTTCCGGAGATAAAGGGTTAAGTTGTTTTTGCACTCATGAAAAATGCACAGATACAATTGTACTCACATATATTTTGTACGGGAACAAATATCAAAAAACTTATAAATAACTAAAATTACGAATTTATACGGAAATGCCCATAGACATACATTCAAAAAATGTATTATCTGCATTCAAATAATGAAATAATGGGTAGATATAATATGAATGTACAATTACCGCCTGATAGCGTTGTAAAATTATACAGTCGAACTAAGGTTAAATTATCGTTGTTGCTTTGTAGTTCATCCTATCTTAGAGTATAGATTAGTTTTTTTAAAACATTTTTTTTTTTTACATTAATAATATGAATTAATGTTCGTACGAATGACATCGGGAACAGTGTTTTCTTTATTTTACTGCCATTCCGGTAAAATATCATTTGTCAAATACGGTTTAAGCAAATCATAATGTTTTCAATTTAGTAATATTAATTTTTTAAATGTATTTCATTTGTTTGCTAAATCTATTTAACAAGGTTATGGTTTTTATAATCTACCATTGGATTTTAAGCGAAACTAAGAATTTATTGATTTTGAAACGATGTGTTCTCGTGTTTTCCTATGTTATACATTTTCGAGCTCGGATGATATCCACGTATGTATGTGTACTTTCCGGTATTGGTTTTTGTCTATTTGGTACTTTAATTCACACGTTTTCGATTTTCTTACTAGATTTTTTTTCAGGTGTGAAAACAATCAAGCAAAAAAAAAAAAAAAAAAAAATTGGCAAAATTATCAACACGATATAATGAAGATTATAATAAAAAAGTGAATTAATAAACGATAATTATAACGTAATAAGAGAGAATAGAATATAAAATTATTTTATTTTTAATGAAAGATCACATACACTCATATATGAAAGATTATAGGCTGTAAAATTTAATTTACTTTAAAAGTTTGTAAGAAAAAAAATACCAATATCAAATTAATATTTTATATTTAATCCCAGATTCGTTCCTCCTTATATATGAATTAATATACATAAAGAAATGTTATAAAATTTGACGAAGTAGGTATTTCGTTGATGAATATTATTCCTAAAATCCTTCAGAGGATGCTACATCACCCATACGTGTGTAAAAATCATTGTGTGGCTGACCATTATCAGATTTTCATGTAGGAGGAGAACTTTATTTATGCCGTAGCATTTTTAATTTGTATCTAACACAAATAAAATTAAATTTTTTTTTTTTGTTATACAATTTAAGAAATATTTTCTTCCACGAAACAATCATTTTTAAATAAATATCGTTGTTACATATAACAATAAAAAATAATTCTGAAAAGGACAATTTATTAATTATTTTTAAAATGTATCTAAATTGTTAAATTTATTACTTTTCTTAAAATTTAATAAAAATTGCGTATTCAGGACCCCTTAGTGGGTTTTTGGCTTCATATATAACACAAATAACTCATTACATCTCATAATTACACATAATTTCTATCAATTGTTGAATATTGTGAGTCCTGTAGATTGCAAGCGCTCTGTGTGCGTTTTATTCTACAAATCAAATATATTTCATCGAAGAAGACTGATATCATTGATTTCTTTAGGCAAATATTAAAACATCTGCACAATACGTATCAGATATTCTACTTGTTTTTCATCACTTTTACAACCTCCAACTACTTACGCAATTTCTCTAAATTTATATTTTATATATCATGTGTTGTGATAACCCATCCAATCTATTTTATTTATTGTGACGTTATCTCTGATTATTTTATTGGTTATTCTAAATGTATTACCCAAGCAACTTTATATATATGTATACATCCATATGATTCGTTTGTATACCGTATATGGTCGTTTTGAAAAATTAAATAAATATTCAACGAAGATATTAAGAGTGAAATTCAATTTAATTCTCGGACAAATCACGGTTGACGAGTGAAAAAAACGTTGGATGTTTTGCAATATTTTTTTTTTATCGGTCGTTTTATTATTATCAAATGTAGTATGTAATGCGGTTCTATTATTCATAGCGTCACATCCCTCTTAAATGTACCACCGAATTCGTGAAACTTCGAGAGTATAAAGGAATCATTCCGTTACAGAACTCAGTATGATTTTTAATTTTTTTCATCATAAAACGCAATCAGATTATTATTATTATTATTATTATTATTATTGTTTTATGATTTTACATTTTACATATGTGTTGGAGTATCGGTGTGTGGGACGGCGGCGGTTGTTGACTTATGCAGAGTTGTTATTGGTACAAGAACTCTTCTTTTATAATAACCAGGCGCAAGTTTATTCCGTTGTTGTTGGTATGCGAAGGTCTTTATATGTGGAGATTGATTGGTGGTTGGTTGCGTACCATTATGGGGGCATTGGTCTTGGGCACATTGATTGATTGAAACGCTTGTTTTGGACGTATGTTGGAAGGTCTCGTTTGGCCCCATGTATACACCGTACCGCCGCACAATACAGATTGTTTTTAACACTTAAGGTACTTTACAGCCGTACAGGTGCAGGTATGCTGTGTCTGGTAAGTTATTTTTTTTTTTTGTCTGTGAGTACTCAGAGTAAAAAAAAAAAAAAAAAAACAAATTTCCATTAAGCATTAGTCAAACCGTGAAGTATTGTGTGACGTCATTCGATTTACAAAGAATAGGTCTTACATGTTTTCTTCGAATTATACCTATATTATATAATAATAATATAACATAATATATAAATATAATATATTTTATTGTATATTGTCGTATCCCACCGCCGCGATCGCATTATTATTATTATTATTATTATTATTAATATAATTCGTTATAATAAATTATTACAGTATATATTCAAATGACATTATTTATTTATATGCGTTAAAATAAGTTCCCGGGCACCGGTGCTGTTTGCGCTGTTTTCATTCGCGCTATAACCAACGTCGAGTTTCGATAGATCTGTTACGATCTGTTTTTCGTACAATATATGAGTACATTGGGCGTATTATTGTTTTTTATCTTGAACGCGAATAAAGTGCAATGTTTCGAACGAAGGATTATTCAATATTTATTATTATCAATAATTCGCGCATCTTGCGCGTGACGTTTGATTATTGTAAGATGACGGTCGACGAGATGAATACAGGAACATTGCTTTAATCGAAATATAAGTTCGTGGGAGTGAGTATATTATACATATTATAATCGTATGAGTAAGATCGATGTATTTATTTGCGCGAAACCGTGGATCAGTCAATCGAGAATATTTACAGATGGTCCGAACATGTCTCATAGTATAATCTTATAATAGTATATGAGTAACGGACATACCAGTGGCACAATTAGGTGGACTCGAGGGGGTTTAGAATTTCAATTTGGAATATAGCGCCTTCTGAAAAAATTTTTTTTTAAGAGTTCCGATTCGTTCCGAATCAAATGGAAAATAAAAACCTAACAATAATACATCGCGGGCGTAAAATTTTTTTATTTTTATGATAATTATTGTTTATCGGCCGATATTCTCTACTCATATTATAACATACAAATTACTTGAAAAATATAAATCTGTGATATATATATATATATACATAAAATCATTAATTAATATTATAAATATATAATAATTATATTAACTTATACGTTTATATAAGTTTTTGTACGGCAATAATATTATATGTATATAATCTGTATTCATTAATAAATAATACTCTTGTTAGATCAATCACACAACAATTTATCGTCGACAAGTGACAATAATTACTATTATCTGTTATTCTTTTTCTAAGTGTTATCACTTGAAAATGAATATGATTCCGAAGAATTAAAAAATTTTAAAAAACTATTGACGATAAAGCATATCCTAACTTAAGCGTTTTATTAAGTATTGCACAGACATTATCGATAAGCAGTGTGACGTATGAAAGATCATTCTCAGTTATGCGACGAATTAAAAATCAGTTACATATACATATACGTCTGTGTTGTAATCGAGATTTTCGTGTCTGGCGATTTTAAATGTCTAAAAGTATATAACGAGTTCAACGTAGTCTGATGAAATTATCGACATATGCACATTAGTAAAGAGGAAATTGACGTTACAAAATGTACAGTTTAGAATTTATATCGTCAATATTAATAAAACATGAAAAGTGACTTTTACAAAAAAAAAAACAGTTCGTTTGAATGAACGTATACGAATTTGATTTCTGATGAGTTGATAAAACTTCGTTCACGTGAATGCGAATAATAATTAAAAAACGAATTTACAATTTACAAAGATAACATATTACGTGTATATATATATATATATATATATATATATATATAATTATATAGAATTTGGTTACATACAGTACACCTTCCTTCTTGCGGATAAGAGATTTGCATAGTTGTAATTACATGTTCGAGTGTGTAATACAACCAGACATAAATAATATCAGAGGCTTCGGCCTTCATTCAGCCCCATCCCGTCCATTGAAGATTTACACTGCAATTGCGCCACCGGGGCGCAATATGTACCGAAAAGAAAAACAGTATAATATAACACATTACACCGGGGTGCTGACCTTTATTATTATTCCTTCTTCGGCCACAAGAAAACAATCATAAAAACGTTGTTTCCATAGACGAATCGGAGTGTAGAAATAATAATGTTAATTCACAAAAACAAACAGGCGCGTATTGTGTACGCACGTTTCAACTGTAATAAAAAAAAAAGAAAAAAAAATGTTGACATACGAATTTCACACTTTAAAGGACTTATTATTAACCCGCTAATAGGTAATAAAAAATAAAAAAAACGAATGAAACGTACGGTTAACTCGACGTAGTTGTACCGTGTGCGCAAGCATTATCTACGGCTGGCGATGAAATTTACAGTAATTTCAATGTAATTCCAAACTCCTACATAACGTATTGAGTATTATTATTATACGATAATTCTGTCAACAGAATCGTCTGTCAATGAAATTGTTTTATTTCTATCGAAATATATTTTACGATAATATCGCTTACCGAGTGCCGCGGCTTTCTTTCTAAGAAACCTACAAGGAATATTCATGTGCAAGGTTAGTGTTATTCTGTTTTTCTTTCCACCGATCGTTTTTTACACGTAACGCATATACGTGCACAGGTACAATATAACATCTTGACAGTTGTGATGTATTATACGTACGGTACTCACGTCTGACTCATGCGTGGAACGAAAAAAAAGAACATTTTTCTTATGACCCATACAAGTATACATTGTGCACTATTACAGCACTAGTGATGTTCAATATAGATGACATGCCACAAATATAAACAAAAAAAATAAAAAATTATATTATTACCGCCTACGTTTATTATAATTGATTTTAATATAAATAGATATTGTATCGATTAATCGAACAAATGCTATAGAGCCTTGACGTTTATTTAAGGAAATAATTTTTGTTTTTATTTTGTTTAGCATAATAACGTGTAAGAACAAATCCATTTAACCACTAGATCGAAACGACGTGCTTCTTGTATACGATATAGTTGTTGATGGTCCGTAGAAACGTTAAAAGTATATTTCTTCCGTATGCTTTATCTGACGAAGTTTAAATATTTTTTTTTAAATTTATATTCCAAAAACGTTAAGCACTTATACACACAATTTTACCGTCCGCGCGTGTCGTATTTTAAATTCTCGAGTCCCTTTTCTAACCACAAACTGCGTATTTTAATTGCTAAATGGATGTTTTTATAAATACCATTACCGTTCGTGTTAAATATCAACATAATTAATAATTATTTGATTTATAAAATATAACAACTTCACGTCTATACTGTAAGTGCGTATAATTTAAAATACGTTCAATACTTTGCAATCGTAATAAGATAATATATTTTCCGTCCGTATTCTTCAAAACTGCAGACAAACGTTTGAAATACGTACACTGCACAAGATTAATATTTTTCACTACGATATTAAGCATTTACTGGATTTTTGTAGGAGTATTTAATAAATGACGTATAGTCAAATAATAACAGAGGTAGTATAATAAACTGATACGTTCAATGCGGTGGAGTGCCGTGTCCCCCCGATAACATAATTCGAAACCGTCGGGCGTAAAATATGTTATTCCATAACATTTTCTCTCTCCACATTTTAGGCACCCTTGTGTCTAAGTATACACGCGGGTTGTGGTCGATGACCTCATTGTGTACGACGTTTTATACGCGTTGTATTGGAGTAAGATTATTCGTCTTATCTACATTATTCGTGTACACGAACGTTATAATATGAAATGGATACTTATTATATTATTATATTCAGTTTTCGAGAAACAAGTGGGCTCGGCGGATGTTAGAAAATGCGTGAATATACTCAATATTATGTTGCCCGCTGTTTTATAAACAATATGTTCTATTTAAATAAAACCTAAGCGTCCAAAATCCAACGACACGATAACAAATATACACACACTGTTGTTATATAGTTGGTTATATCGTGAAATAAACGTGTGTTTAGCTCTCTAATCCTCTTTTCGAATTGAAGATGTAGCTCTCTGAAAATTAATACGTCGTCGTTGGATATTCGTTGTAACGCGGAGGAGAACATCAACGGATCGTAAAATTACATTCATAATTCCCGGATAAAAAGAAAATTCTCGCTACGTCTACGATGGGTCACGTTATACTTAATTATAAATATTTATTTAATTTTTAGGGGGAAAAAAAAGTGTTTTTGAACCTCGTAATTGTTATTTCTCATTAATGAATTTACAAAAAACTGTTTTTAACGAAAACATTTGTTTGCGTTTGCGCATAAATCAAACGACAATATACTATTATATTGTACTTATTTGTTCCGTAGCGTATACATTCAAAACAATTTAAATGTATAGAACATTTTTTAATTTTGGTAATCATTATATGTTATATTTTAAAATTTAAACTTTATTTATATATATATATATACGGAGTAATGGCCTTGATTACATGAGGATTACAATGCACACTTGACACACAAGATTTACAATTACAACATAAACATGCAATAAAATTAAAATACAATAAATTAGTTAAATACAATTACAATTACATACAATAAATAAAATAATAAATTATGTAAAAAATAATTTAGACTTTAAATGGAATTTTTGGAAGCTATTAATGTCTTTTTGAGAAGAAAACTTTTAACCAATAAAAGCATTTCAAATATTAAACATTTGCTTCCCTAAATATGGGATATTATGTTTTATAAATTGGACACAAATAATTTATGTTCAACAAGCGTATGAGTTTATATCGTATCTTGTATTTTGTATACTATTTGATATTGCAGTATAGGTATTATATATTATACCTGTAAACTTAGACATTGTGTTTATCGATATTTAAACATTTTTATCATACATATATAATATGTATTATGAAGTACAAATTTGTATTTATAAATGAAAAGATATGAAAAAGATAATGTTTGTAATATTGTATTTAATTGAATTATTGATGTTTACATATTAAAATATTATCTTATATCAAATAAGGTTTTATTAGTACTTGTTGAGAGAAACACGACTTATTTTTCGTGCGATAATAAATAATATATATATAAAAAAAAAATCCATTAGCCAATACAACTATACTTATAGCTTATTTACGATTATATAAAAAAAAAAGCTATTGTTATATATTGATTTTATAAGACTTTCGAAGTAAGTCGAGTTAACAAAATAATTTATAAGAATAAGATGTAATCGTCAAGAATATTATGTATAATATGTGCACGACGTATGCAAATAAATATACATTGTTACGTGTTATATAATGTTAGTAAAATGGACCAAACTGATTTTGCGGGCGTAATTCGATTGTCGACCGAAATCATTTTTTTTTCTGCAAGCAATTCGAATGTAGCCGTATAGTTTTTTGATTTTTTTTTTTTTAATTAAAATAAAGGGTATGCTATATTACATTTATTTTATATACAAATACAGCCACTATTTTAATAACACAAAAAACAATGTTTATACATGGAAGGCACAACGTTACGAAAATGTTATACCTGAACTTCGGAGAGCGCATGATAAATATGGCGTACCTATACAATAATAACTACAGTTGAAATAAAAAAAAACTTATGTCGCACTGTTGCATATAGGTAAATAAATACGGGAAAATTTAAACAGAATCTTAGACATTAGCAAGAGGATGCTTGTAACTTGATAATTTACTTGGAAACTTGTATATTAAACACATCCTAGCTTGAAATGTGTGAGAGCTATAAACTATTGCGACCAGGTTTAGGTTAGGTTTGACGTCCCGAAAGGGTGGTCGATAGTTATAACTATTCAGTTAAAGAGCAGTCGGCCGGCTATTTCCTATTGCACTAACCGGACTCGAACTCACTGGCCGATGAAAATATTAAATATTTGCATTGTGTATATTCTCGAAATCGAACTAAAAACGAAGAAGATATCACGAGTATTAGTCTATACAACTCCATTATTAAAATTTTAAACTGAACGTGTGAAATTTTAATAATTAATAGTTTTTAAAACTTAACGAATTTAATACCAACATTTTAAAATAACACTAATAGACCTTATATTAGAAATTATTCATTTTACGAGAAATTTGATTTTTCGATGGTTTAAAAATTAATTTAAATGATAAAAAAAGTGTTTTTATAGTTTTATGTGTTAAAAATATTACAAAAGGTTATCGATTATATTAATTTTCAAACCGCATGATTTCAATATACGAATAGTTATCGTATGTTTTAATGTGTATACAGTAATCTTATTTATGTTTACTTAATTTTATTTAATCAATGCTCTCCAAAATTTTAACATGGATCACAAACTATGCACATTTCACTTATGAAATACAATTTGAAAAAAGAAGTAATCATCGTAGGTATACACTGACAATTTTTAAACGTTTATTTATTTGAATTAATTCTTATGTTAATAAATCGATTACAGACCACACATCAATAATATTGTTTATGTAAAATTATTTGTAAACGTAATGTTGATCAGTTATACGTTTGTAGTAATAATTTTAATGCTCACCATAGAATAAATAAAATAAATGTAGGCGATTTTATATTTCCCGCCGTGTAAAATACAATATTTGTCGATTATGTATGTCTTGGATACGTGTGAACAATATTTTATTGATAAACGTTTACACCCGCGTAAATTTTTACGCTTACCAGTTACTTTTGGACAAAATTGAAATACAGATAATAGTACATTTTTTTTGTCAGTATAAGTTTGTACAACGATTATATTTTAATACAAAAATATGATAAAAACAGTCAGCCCACTCGCGCATTAATAATAAATCAATTATATTCGGAATAATAATAATAATAATAATAATAGTACTGTAAATTAAATTTTTCTATGGTAATATTTTTACGATTTATACTTACATGGGCAGACCAACTTACATACATTTAACCAAATCCTTCGATTCCATCTACTAGTTCGACGATTGTTAAACTAATATTTTAAAAAAAATACACACATTATTACCAGCAGTAGCTCAAAAATAAAAATTCATATTCCATATTATTGGTTCTATTTCATTTATTAAGTTCTTTATATTATACATTTATAATTATTTTAGATATTTATAAAATTTTTAATTTTAGAATTTTTTTAAATTTCATATTTTGTTAAAAAAGATTAACTAAATTTCTGTCCTCTTGTAAAGATATTCTATTGAAATATTTTATTACAGATAGTGATAGAAAAAAGTCTAGAAGTGTATTTGAGTTAAAAAATAAAAATACGAATAAAAGTAGAATAAGAAAATGTAAAAATGAAGACAACATTTTTTATAGGTTTATACTATTAACATTGGTCAAGGAAAAGCATAAATAATTAATATCAAAAAATTATATATCTTTTATTATGTATTGTAGGAAGCAAATTCATAATATTCTTTAATTAAACAAATAATTAAATAAATTAGGTACGTAAAAATTATGATTCTTAATAGGTCTAAAGTAGATTTTATAGTGAATTCGTTAATACAATAATATACTTGGCTTGAATTTTCTTTTACACATTTTTTTATTACTTACGGATGAAGGTCCATGTCCATTTTTACTCTGTTAATTCTAATCAACGTCTATATATATATATATAAAGCCAAGGTGATTATTTTAAATTGGACTAATGCTAGAAAATAGTTGAATTTTATTTATTTTAAATATATATATATATATATATATATATATATATATATATACTAAAAAACTGAATATTAACGCGAACGATAATAATTTTTATTATGATATTAAGTTACTCATTAAATTATACCTAATACGCCAAATTACAATGTACGACCGAATTGTAATAAGTTGTATTATTGCCGATCAATATATTATATTATAATATTCTGATTCCATTCGATTACCTAACCGGAGTTTTGTAATTTCGCTATAATAAAAAAGTACATACTCGAGACGCAATATGCAGCAACATAACAACATTTTACAAACATTTTTGGTTATCCATCCGAATCCTCTTAATAAAACAAAACCTGTCAAATCCATCAATTCCGTAAGATTATTTTTTGTTGATGTTAAGGTCAATAAACTGATGTCGTGACCTTTTACGTCAAAAATACATTATGATTTATTTTTTATTTTTATTATCATCATATTTGTTTTCAAGAGCATCGTTAATAATAAAAAAAAATCAAAATACACTGTGCGTTACAATACATAATAATATCATTCTCTATTATAATGTATTTTTATTTATTTTATATTTAAATGCGAAATGGCGTGTTTCATCGATGCGAGAATTTTAAATTTGGATCAGAACACGCATTTATTATGTATCATTGTATAACGCACATATCCATAATTACTACGAATAAATAAATATATATATATAATTAATATATAATATATTATATATAATATATATTATAATATATATATATATATATATATACTTACTTACTTAAAACTGTAATTATTATGTTATTTCCTGAAAATAATACATAGGTAATGAAAATCGTGTTTTAGATTACATACTAGAATAGCGAAACCTTTAACGGTAGTCAAACGTAAACAACTTGTTAACCGTCCTTTGAAGACAAATTAATTAACAACGGAGTGTGTGTACACACATTCTGTTCGGACGCGAAAGTGAAAAAGCCATTTATTTACGAGTTACGAACAAAAACGATATTAAAACGTAATTCGTTATCTGACGAGTAACAATGACAAATTGTCATTGATCGTAAAACAATATTGTAAAAATAAAACCGAGTTAATAAAATATATACTGGTTGAGTGTATTAAATATGTTATAATTGAATATATTTACTGTATAATGTGTTTGCGATGAAATACATTTCTTTTCAATAAAAAGACATTCAGTAGATTTTTAATAATAAAACTTAAGTCATGCTGGAGTATCCCCGTAGCCGTAGAGAAAAATATGTATTTGTTCTATTGACGTTTTGAATTTGAAAGGAATGATAAATTATTCTGTTCGAAAAGTGATTCTGAATTATGAATTTATGAGATTATTATAATCAATGAATTCGGTCAATATTCTTAGAATATTATACATGGCACAGCATGTATTATATTTTGAGCAATTAAAGAATAAAAATTGTAGTATAACCAAAATAAATATATTGAAAATTTTACCCGGGGAATATATTTATTTTTTTTTTCAATACGTTTAAAGAAATTACTATGAAAATTGTAAAACGTATCAAATTAAATACCGGAAAGTATATCCCATATCAAGTTTATCCGAGCGTTATTTCTACACGAAAAAGTGTTCACAGACATAACTATTAAATAAATAAAAAACACATCTTTTTAAAATTAATACGCTTTTCGTTTCACTCAGAACCTAAAAGTATTTAATTTTAATTTTTGAAACAAAATTCAGCGCAGATACAATATGTAATAAATGTAACGTAACCGTAAAAAGTTTAATTACGTATAACATTATGTAATGATAAGTACCTATATAATTTGATTGGATGATCATTTCGATTTTAAATCTCTGAAAGTTAATGAGAACATGTTTAGTTCTTAGAACTTCCTAAATCCAAAACATACTAAGTAAATTATTTATTTATATTATATGAATATAATTTACATACAAATCAAATACGTTGTCACTTGCCAAAGCCTGAGAGAATAAAATGAAATATAAAGGAATCACAGTAATAAAAACGTAATGCGTTTACAAATAAAATATATATATATATTTTTTTTTTTTAATATTTTATTTAGAACATAATATAGAGATCTAAGACTTTGGAATGTTATAGAATTTAAGACATCAGTACATTTTTTACTTTTTGTAATTAGATTTTGTTTTTGTTTGATGACGAAAAAACCAATTTCCCGAAAAGTAATATTAAAACTCTTTTTCCGGAGTCGTTGGTTCAAAATTAATAAATATATTTTTTAACATAAAAGCATTATATTATTCTGTATGTTTATATTTTACGTATTATATAACTTATAGAACGTGCGTGATAACATAATATACGAATTTATTATTTTCAAATCGTTTTACTGGTAGTCAACAACATTTGTTATTATTATTATTTCTTTTGTTTTTTAAATACCTACGTGTACATTACTCGTGCCGTTTAAAGACCGGGATGAAAATTCAGGAGTTAGAACTGTTTATAAGTATAATTATAATTGTGGAAAAAAATAAAATGAGGGTTGATGGCTAATTTATATAAGAAATTCGTTTATTAATCAAATTAACATTACTACAATCACAATGAGTTTTATTCATAAAGTTATAAAACATTCATATGGTATTTGTTTTCTTCTGTATCATAACTAATTATGTAAAATGAAATATATTTTATTTACGTTGTCACAAAATGGTTTTATTTTATCCCATAAACACTTTATAAAAAATATTAATTTTCATTATTAATATTAATAATAACTAATACTTTTTTTTTACAGCTAAATTTTGTATCAAAGGCAATATAATTAGCGTTCATGAATTTGTATAACAGAATAGGCTCGATCGGTGGCTCCGTCCGCTGGGCAAGCGAATTGATCAAAAAGTCATGTGACAGTATTACCAGTTACAATGTTGCAATAGGTAACATACATTATATCCACTTTGATATTAGAGGTCAATGGAATTTTGAGGAATTCGATATTATTGATTTTACTGCATGTTTTATATTGCATGATAATAATAATCTTTATTACATATTATATAATCATTGATTATTATGCGATTTAAATACAATATATATATATCTGCGTCTATATGGTGTATTTATGTTGAAATGTTGAATTACGAAGAATTTATTATCGGATATTTAATTTCATTCGCTATAAGAACCGTTGTTAAGAACCTAACCATATTGTAGATTGTTATTATTAGACACGAAAAATAGTAGACATAGGTATGCATAGCAAGTAGTACTTCATACCGCATATTTCTCGTATTTAAAAAAAAATGTTGTACTTTTTAAAATCGTATGATTTTTATAATCAATCATAGCCATCTTATCACGAAAAAACTTAATGTACTCAGTATTTTTTTCTGAAATGGCGTGACAATATCATTTTCCGAAACGTTAAACTTTTATATTATAAATTATTTATAAAATATTTATTTTTGATTTAAAAATTGGTATCTAATACTTATGGAGCTAAAAAGAAAACAAGAAATAAATAATATCAAACACGTATAATAAATATTATATATAAATATTTTATAATGTATTTATAATTTATAATGTTTGTGTGTGTGTGTGTTATACATAACATTAAGATGTGTAGATTTGTTTTTGTGCAGAAGTAGCCGGAACCGAATCGAAATAAACCGGTTCCAGAACTAGAACTCTAAAATAAAAGTAGAACCGTAACCGGTACCAGTACCCTGTTATCTAGAACCGAAATTGTACCGGAATCCATACTACACAGATCGGATAATATCGGTTCCAAATAATTTTATAATTCAAATATGTATTTATTTACCTTGAATAATATAATGTAACTAGTACTTACTATGGCTAAATACCTACATAACTTTTACGCATTTTACGACGACAAAAACAAAATTTATATATACATAATAAAGTAGTAAAATTATAAATAGAAAATAAATAATAAAAAGGATATGAAAAAGAAATAGAAATAAAAATTATAAATTAATATTACTTAATACCCGGTGATGACCTTTTGTCGAAACCGGTAGTAAATAAAGACACTTAATACAACAACTCTTATATTTTTCTATGTTTTACGTAACACTCTTTGGCTTTATTGTGTAAATAAATTATTTATAAATAATTAATTTGTATATAATATATATATACATATATATTTATGTATACTTATATACACAATAAAGCCAAAGAGTGGTACGTAAAACATAGAAAAATATGAGTTGTTGTATTAAATGTCTTTATTTACTACCGGTTTCGACAACAGGTCATCATCATGTATTAAGTACAAGGAAATACAACAGGGAAAGAAAAAAGAAAAAGAAAAGTAAAAAAATTACACAGTGAAAATTATAAATATTACAATAAATAAATATGGAGTTATACACATTGACACATATATATGTAAATTGTATACTTTAAAGAACCGGTTAATACCGGTTCCCGAACACAGTTGAAAATTCAGATAACCGGAATCGAAATTGAAACCAAAAGTTTTATATTCTAAGAACCTGAACCGGAACCAGGACCGATATTTTGTTAAGATTCCAGTCCCTGTTGTGTAGTATCGTAGTAATTGATAATAGTATATTACATCCATTCATGTTTCAATAACATTATTATATTATGTTTACACTATATAAATGATACAATATAATTGATATATTTAATATTATGTTATTGACCAACGGATAATAATTTCTTATATATGTTACTGTGTTACATGTAATACAACTTATACTATAAAATAGACAATTAGAGGATCTAAGATTATATATTAATTATTAATACATGTAAATGTATAATATACAGGATACTCATTTATATTCATATACGAGTATAGTGCAATTTACATGAAATATTTTATTCTATTAGAACTTTTAGTAGTGTCGAACAGTTAAAAAGTGTAATTCACTCTTGTATAATGATCAATAGTGGTTATCGATAGCTAAATGGACAAATCAATGTGATCATAATTTCATACAGAATACGTTATTCCGTATATTTATATATTTTATATTATCCATAAATAGGTTTTTGATTTGAATTATGTAAAAAATATATACATCAATAATATAAACTTTTCGACAAAATATTTTATTTACATTTTGTTTGAACAAGATCTTATACTATACGCATTTATTTTTCAAAATGTAATTATACGAATGTAAACATATACATATATTTATTTATATCGATTAAAAAAAAAAAAGGTATACCAACTGGCTTAGTAGTTAAATGCACTAAAACACTTTATAGCGAGATATTCGCATTATTTGAATCGCCATGTATACGTGTTCGTTTTTAGTTTTCATTATTAAAAATATTTGTACATAAATTATTTAAAAAATAACTTAGTTCCACGTGAAAATGAAAATATAAGTATAAATATATACCCATTTCGTGATACATATTGCGCGTTATTAAATTTAATATATAAATGATCGGATGTATACAAATATTGTGATATTTTACGCGTTCATAATTCCAAATATAAAATTCTATAACACATATTTTAAACATTTTAGATTTTTAGTTATTTTTTTCACAGTTTTTGGTGTTATATTTCGCTAATATGCGTGAAACGTGATTCATTTTGTATTTTTCGTAATTGTTAAAATAAAAAATAAAAATATTTCTTTTTTATTTATTATATTAGATTATTAATTATAGCGATATCACGGCAATATTTGCTAATTTCCACTCGCCAGACTTTTTTCTAATTAATAAATAAAAAAAAAAAAATTATTTTACTAATTTTTTCCCCCCTTTTTACTATTTGCATTGTTTTTTGAGTGTATATTTTAATGTGTTTTCGGTCATATTATAACGCGTATGTCAATACTTTTTAGTATTATAAAATCCGAGCCCTGGTCTATTATCATATGATCAATACATTTACAGATGGGATACTATTATGTACAGCTGGAAATCGATAAATATGAGTTAACTCATATTGGAAACGTTTGCTTAAAAGTTGAATTCGTTCACGTTCACGTTCTTTAAAAAAAAAAAAAACGGAGGCGTTCATTTGGTCGTTTATTTTATTGATTTATATCGAGTTCATTAAAATCCAAGTCTTCAGAAAATGTTATTATATTATAATAATTAATGCGTATATATTTATTATATCAAAAATGTACATAAATAAATTTGAACGGTGTGAATGTTCGTCCAACTTCATTAAAACTATTAACGTCGTTCACGTTCTATTTAAAAAAAATAATAAGTGACGTTCTCAAAATATGAACGTGAACGCGTCAATGTTTGTTCACGAACGTTATTCTTTCCAAACACTAGAGTCGACCAATATAGAGATTTGAAATTTATGATGGTTTTTTTTTAACTTATGTTTAAGATAGGGAATACGGATTCGTCATGGGTAGATTTCAGTCATACACGACATGTCATATTTTCCTTGTGCAATCAGAACCGTTGGAAGATTGCGCAGGACAGTGTCAACACGGCTGCTAATATATTCGAGTAGTTATTGAATACACTAGAGACGTGCGACGTCGATGCCATGGATGTTGCGTTGGACGACAATAACTGTTCTACGCCGTCCATCGTTCCGTTTGGTCGAACACTGGTCGCTGGCTCCTTCAGGCCCATCACGTGACTGATTAGCGGGTACAAGTCGACGTTGTCGAACGGCTGAGCGATAAAGTTTTTTTTGAACACCGGTCCTGAAGCCATGAAAATCGCTCGCATCAGAGGGTACTCGTTATCGTACCCGTGTGTACCAGCTCTGAACTTCTCTTTAGCTGAAACGGTAAATCATACGGTAAAATCGCACAAGAGTCCGGTCGGAAAACGAGTGTTTGATAAAAATTATTATATAATCCTATTAATTTTCGAGAAATCGATGTCAGTATTATTAGGCCAAGCAATGCGACCATAACGGTGTCGTATTTACGTCCTATACTTGTCCAAATTCATGAGTTATTAAATTATTATTAATAAATTGATTGTCACAATATTATAATTGACGGTCAATTCATCACGTGCGTCGTTGCACGTTTTTCAGAAAAATTATTAACACGGTTAAAACGAAATTTCACATTTATTACATCGCAATAATAACCATAAACCTGTGCTTGACTACGATAAAGATGCTTACAGGGAAACGAGTGGGCAGACGACAAAATAGAAGATCACTAAAATTATAAATTTCAATTCGGAATTGTTATTCGCTAATCTCGAAAAACATGGTCTAGAGCATATAATGTAGCAGATAGATGAAATGCTTGCTTTACGTTAATTTTAAATCAACGTTATCCGAGTATACGGAAATTCACATTAGAAAAAAGAGAAAACATCAATATTGTTAAGAACGAAAACAATTTATAGTTGGCGAAATAATTTTGTTACTGTTTCTAATAATCTGTTCTAAATAAAATTAAAGATTCTCAATTCAGTTTTAAATAAATTACTATTATTATTTTTATTGTTTATTTCAATTTAAATTGTATATCAATATCATTATTCATTTGATAAATTGACGGTACCGATTGACAGTGAGATGAATTTCTACCACAATGCATTTTCACGCAATTAATATTAACTGCTAAATATCGATACACGGCGAATTTAACCGCGTTGTATTGAAGTATATCCGTAAGAAATAATGTCAGGAAAGTTTTTATACAATAGGCCATTGTCTTATTAGAGATCTCAAGTCACCAATTACATAGGTATACACCTCTTTTTTAGCTATAAGTTCATAACTTTCTTATAGAAAACAATTCGTCGATATATTCTATAATTTGATTTGTCTTATCTGATGTAGTATTTAACAATGTCGCACACAGGGAGGTTAATAATTCCTCTCCCCCCAAAAAAAAAAAAATTTAAGTGTGTTAAATAAATAAATATATATGTGTGTGTACTGTATGTACAACGTGTAAAAATTATAGTTTTTTTAATTATATTATTCTATTTATTTTCGTAATTGCCTAAATCTTATTTAAAAAAAAAACTTGCTCACAAAGATTAATAAACGAATAGATAAAATGTCGAAAATATATTGTTAAGTATCGATCAAATACTACAATAATTATTATAAAACATCAAGATCAAAGCCAATTATCTATATCAATCAGTCACAGGGGTTATATGTAAATTTACTTGTATGGTTTAAAATTTCCTGAAAATAATCGTTCCAAAAGGCGTAACCAGGTCTAGCCAATAAATAAAGGAGCCCCGTCAATCTAGACGTATTCTTCATATGCCAACGATCTGGCAATTGATCTTTTTTATACACATCAAACTTTCCAGAAATTTTGGCTCCGTTTGTAAAATTTGTATAGACTTCCTCGAATTTACCTGATAAAAAAAAAATTACAAAATTAACAACGACAAGTGCGTAGTATGTACTTTCAACTTTTATAATTAATTTGTATATATATATATTTTTTTTTTTAATAGACTTATTTACCGGGATACGGATGCACGAACGCATTGGGGCCCGTAATCAGGAAATTACAGGAGGTATTTAATACATAATTATCTAAAAATATCATTTTATCATATGTGATTGTATCCATCCCATGGTCACTGAGAATAATTAAATTTATTTTGTTTTCTAATTGTTCGCTCTTTATTTGTTCAAGTATGTACCTATAAAATATAATCATTTCTTTTATAAACTATTTTTAAAATAATTTAACAGATTCTTTTATACGTGTGTTATTGAATATTTATTCAAATAATCTCATTAAAAAAAATAAGTATATAAATACAAGACAATGAATTATATATCTTAAAAAATATTATATATAAAAAAAATCACATAAAAAACACAAATACTTACTTGACTGTGGCGTCTACTCTAACAATTTGGTTTTTGATCTCCTGTGAGTCGACCCCATACATGTGACCAGTTTTATCAGGTTCTTCAAAATATCCAAAAATTAGATTGGCCGGGCGATTTTCATCTATAATCCACGAAATCATTTTGTCTACGCGGGAAGTCCACGGCATTGACCTGAATTTAAAATGAAATAGGATTAATATTAAATAAATTGACGCGAATAATACTAGAAAACAATAGTCAGTGAACCGTGAATGATGAAGTGTGAAAGTGATAAATTATTATTTTACGTCGGAAAATAAGTTTTATTATTCTATAGCGGTAGATTATGGTAATTCGATTTAACAACGATTATAAAGATATTCTAAAAATGAATTCGAACATACATTTTTACTTTGTTTGTACAGTGTAATATTGTAGAAAAATAAAGTTAACGAATAATACAGATTTAATCAAATTGATATTTTTGAGTAATATTATATTTTTTTCAAAGTCTCATTTTTTTTTTTTTTTTGTCAACATTGTATAATATGTTCTATAGCTACTTACATTAATGAGAAAAACTACTTTACGGTAAAATAAAGTAACGTTTGATTCTGTTTAGAATTTAACTGTAATATTACTTATTATATTTTTGAACATAAGTCGGAGTTTTTCCTTGGTATGAGAATTCAGATGCGGCCCACATCATTACACCACTATATCGTCCGTCTCCAGTATTCTCGTTTTGTATCTGTAATTTTATTAAAACTTAACACTATTTACGTTTCACTGATACGTAATAAACGGTTTAAGCAAGCGTTATAGACTTATAGGATAACGAATCGAATAACTACGTTTGAACGATAATTAAACCTACACATACGAAAAAAAAAATATATATATATAAATGTATTCCTATTAAGGCAACAATATTTAAAGAAATTTATTCGAAATAACACCGGAAAAAGATTTTTAAAATTTTTTTTTAATTATTAACAGTGGCGTATTTGAGGGGGAAGGGAGATAGGGCAATCGCCCCCCCCCCCTCGAGAATAAACGAGTATTACGGGTCATACGGTTTATAGTAAACTAACGTTTTTACAAATCGATCGATCGGAGACTGAACAAAAATTAATGAATTTTTTTAGTACACTGAAATAGTGATTTTTCGCATAGTATGTTTTCGCTGTTGGGAAATTAAATTTAAAAAAGAAAACTGTGGAATTTACCGATACGATGACAAATCGATTCGCTTTACGTTTTCATCGAATTATACTTATTATTTATTCCAAAGTATTTTTGTTAGGATTTAGATAATAGTAACCTTAGACTGTTGAATCCGGTGTCTACGTTTGAACAGCATTAATAAAAGATAATTTCCATCGTCTTGAGATGCGTGAAAGGTACATACAACCCCAGCCCTCCAAATTATAAAAATATTGTATTGACCATAAATGTTACGTTTGTAAGCCGTTTGTGAAGGTTAGTAAAAGAAAAATTTTCGTTTGTAAAACAAAACCAAAAATATCATAGCATTTTTAAAATGCAGGATAGGACTGGAGAAATGATCAACATTTCGAATTCGTATATTTTACCAATCGGAACCGTTTGTAAAGAAAAAATGACGAAGTATACGAAAAATGAAAAGACAATTTTTTTTTTTTTGAATAATTTAATAATAATTTCGAACAACAACAATCGCCACGATTAATAATTCAAATCGGTTTTCAAATTCGGAAGTCGGTCAAACACTAGTCCCACTATTTGAGTCGTTTACCGAATTAGGCAAGTGTAATAGAATTTGTAACAAAATTAGTTGATGACATGTACCCGGTGGCGGATCCAAGACGGACGAGAGCCCCTCCCCCCCCCCTTGGCAGTTTTATTTTCTTAACTTTTTTAGAAATTAAATATATTTTTCAACTTTTCTTGTTAGAAAAATTTGAATAATACTTTATTTGAAGGCCTTACATCAAATCCTAAATATTTTACTTATATAAAATTATAATGACAATTTTTGGACCCTCCTGCCCCAAAAAAATTTTTAGTTTTACCACTGCATGTACCTGTGCTTGCGTGTAAAAGAATAAAAAAGCGCGGCCGCTGTGAAAGAATATAATATTCTGTCGTCCTCTCAAATTACAATACAATAATTTATTATTTCCCGGAAACGAATTATACCGGAATTTAAAATCATTTCGATTAGATAATAAATAATTATTATTATACAATGACAATAACCAGTACAGATTTAACTCACACACACTAATATTTATTTATTTTTATGTTTTAACATACAGACATGTTACCACCAAATAGTAGTCCCTTTTTTCCTGCGTATTTATTTATTTTTATTTTTTTAGTCTTCATTGCAATGTGTTTAAATCGAAGTTCTTCGGTAATTATATGATGATTTAGCTGTGAAATCAGTGCATATGAAAAACAATGAATCTGTTCAGTGTAAATCCGAGTATGTATACCATACAATTTAAATACTATTAATTTAATTTTAATGTTACCATAATTTTAAAAAGCATTTTTTTTTAAATTACAAAAGTTCAATTTTTCTTATTGTACGATTTATGATTGTAACACGAAAAATAAAATATTAAACGAAATATTTTGTATTTCGCATTATATAAAATATAACAAAATAGATTACTATTTTTTTGTACTCTTATATGGACTCGACTAGAGCGTTTAAAATAGAATCACATATAATTTTTCGCAATTCCTAAGATTACACGAATCTATTGTATATTCGTATAATGTTATTGTTAGTATTTCAATTATCCACTTATAGTTTTGTTTCGCTTTACCAACATTTCTGTTTTTAAACATACGAATTCGAAATGTCGGCCATTCCCCCGCCGACCCCCATTTTGAATATTGTATAATATTTTTGGTTTTGCATCATTACAAACGAACATTTTTTTCTCTCACAAACGTGGCACAAAGTTAATACGATTGTTTTATGATTAGCGGCGAGGGGGTCGGGAAAACATAGCTTTGCGTAAGTACCTACTCCCACTTCCCGTTCACCGCGGAAACTCACCCAGATCGGTACGACCGATTCGTCGTAGTGGAACTGTTCGTACGTGTAGTGCATGGTGCCGTTATTGTCCCGGTCGAACATGTAATTGTCGAGCACGCCGTGCGTCTCGGGATGAAGTCCGGTGGCCATGGTGAAGTGGTTGACGAAAGTCTTCGTGGGGAACGCGTTGCGCATGTACGGCGGCGCGGCGGACGCGTCCCGGAACCGGGCCAAGTGCGGCGTCGCGTCGGCCCGAATGTAGTCGGCGCGAAAACCGTCGAACGACAGGACGACCATCAGCGGGTGTCGCGTGATCGTTTCCACCGTCGTCGTCGTCACCGCGATCACGCAGACGACGGCCGTGGTGACGATCGAAATCATGACGCGAGCGGGTAATTCGCTATTGTTTTTTTTTTTTTTGTAATGGGTGAAAAAAAAAGAAGATCGTAATTATTCGATTATAATAATTCGCCGCGCGGTGATACCTGTGTCGTCGTGGCGGTGATGTCGGTCGTCGATGCGCCGCTGGCACCGTAACGCGTACCGTGCGTGTGCGACGCGTACTCGCCACCGTACGGTACACGCGCGGTGCAAAACTGTTTCGGAACAAAGCACACGAGGCGCGCGCGCGAGTGTTGTTGTTCCGAGGGGGAACGAATGTGACCGAGGGAGTGAGACTGAGAGAACAGGTGGTCGGAACGTACACGGCTATCCGTCGACGGTGTGGTCAGTGTTGTCGGAGAGGGTGGGGGCAATAACGTCGCGAGAATATAAGACGTATAGTAGTTTGTCGAATATTATTAATTTAATATCGTACAGCGTTCGTCGTAGTAGGTTAGGTACACGCATGAGCTTCTATTGGGAACGGGGAACGTGTTACAACCGGGACTATTTCTTAAATCGACTAAATCCGGTTGTTATTTAAAAATTATCTGCTTAAAAATTGAACGTTGAAAATTCGCATTCCGAGTTTTTGATTTTTATACAGGAATGCGCGCGACGTAAATTTTCTATTCGTAATTGTTATTTAGTTGCTCGGAGGGGGGGCCATACGCGACGCGACGAAACCGGACGCGACAAGACAGAATTTTTTTAAAATAATTTTACAGAAAAATGTTCAAAATTCATTCGATTTTACATTTTTATTATTATTGTTATTGTTATTGTTATTATTATTATTGTTATTTGATAATTAACGATTACCGCATCGAGTGTGTGGCCGTTGTATTTTAAAAACATGTGTTTTAAGTTTACGCTGTCTACTCAGTGCTCCTCTCATATGCCCCCCCGCATATGAGTTTTCTTTAATGTACGGCCTTATCGACACATGCGCCCCCCAGTCATCCGTACTGCAGTGCACACTTCTCACTCGTTGTCTGTACTCTGTTAACTGTAAACCGATCGCGAATGAAATATAAAATTTAATGAAAGATTAAAAGTATAACGTTGAAATAATATGAATTTATAATAACGTTTTAAAAACGTAAATCTGCCGTTTGACCGGTCATCATCATCACTTGATTGTAACTACCTTTCGACACTTATTTTTTTGATGGTTTGAATATAGAATTATCCAAAGTACTACCTTCATCAATCGATTTGTCGATAGTTATTTGATTTCGAAATTTAAAAAATTCCTTTTTATCTCCATACTTGTTCTTATCCATTGTACTGCTACTCAAATACAAAAACAAAATAAAATTATAGTATGATAATGATATTGGAACTATATATTACTTCAATGAAAAACTACATAAAAATAAAAATAGTAATTTTGACAATTATATATATATTTTTTAATGTATTATTATTTTTAAAAAATATTCTTTGATTTTTATTTTTTTTTAGTTGTAAAATGAACAATGTACATATATTATTATATAATTTAAACACTTGTGTAATACATAAAATTGTTATTTTTACAATTATATACTTTTCTTTGTGGTACGATAAACTTATCACAGCAAATCATACTTTATTATAACTAATACCTATCTGAAACCTTAAAAATCCTAATGAAATTCATTACTTATAATTGTTATTACTCTCGGCACCTGTAACAAAATAATATAATTTTAAAACAGTTCACAATAAAAGAAATTAACAATTAATTTATAAGCTCGGGAAATATCTTTATATACTTATTAGATTCTGAGCGAAGCGAGGAATATATTGGTTCAGTAACGCACCCAGGATTTTTTCAAGGGGGGGGATCTAAAAAACTACATTATGAAAAACAAAACTTTTAATAGATAATAAAAATAGATTATATATTATAATAATATAATATAATCAATAAATTGTTAACACCTGGTGTTATCTATATCGTATGCGAAATTTTAACAGAAAAATATGAAAGTTGTATCAGAATTTGGATTTTCATCTATAAATGTAATACTATTGCACTAGTCAAGGGGGGGGGTCCGGACCCGGAGTCCATCCCCTTGGGTGCGCCACTGTATTGGTTTTACAGTGATGTGTTTTATTTTCTTCTTATGTATGTACCCATAAAATTTTATCAGAAGGAGTGTTCGAATCTTTACAGCCATACCTTGTTTCCGATAGCAGATTGTATCTAGTTAGTATTATAGAGAAGCAATTTTTCGATTTTCTCAATACTTTTTTTAAGCGTGTGAAAAGTTTAAAAAAAAAAACTAAGATAATATTTTCGAAACATTCAAAATAGTACAGATATTGAATTGTGAAATAAATCGATATATTTATTTAACATGTTTGATATCGCAAGAAAATAAATAAATATTTATATATAACAATTAAAATTTCTAATTTTCTCTCGTCGTATTAATTTGTTTAATTTGTCATTTATTTAACCCATAATTTCCTAAAAAAAAAAAAAAATCCTTCAGATTATATACGTACTATCCTCCCGCAAATGTGCTTTAAACTTTCGGTGACGAAACGACAGCACTGGACTTGGACAACAATAATAACTGTTCCACGCCAGCCATCGTCCCGTTGGCTTGGACTTTGTTCGCCTGTACGTTCAGGCCTATGACGTGACAGATTAGCGGATACAAGTCGACGTTGTCGAACGGACGAGCGGTGAAGTTTTTCTTGAACGCCGGTCCCGAACCCATGAAAATAGCATGCATCATAGGATTCTCATTATCGTATCCGTGCGTTCCGGCTCTGAACTTCTCTTTGGCTGAAACGTTCGATACGGTCGTCATGTTTACGGAAAATGAGTGCGTTGAGCATTTCCTACAGTGTAGAAAATCGTTGTAATTGTTCAAACAAACATGTTATTATTACGCCGCAACACAATTTTAATGTAATATCTCGAGGATATTCAAATGGACTGTCTCGTTTTGTTATTGGCATAATATGTTTTCCGTTACGATGAGAAGCAATTAATTGAGGGTAGAAATATCAGTAGTGTGTTATTAAAACATATTACATAGCTATATACTACGTATGTGGATCACGCGTGACCACTATATTATGTTATTTATGTTTTATGATTTTTAATAGTGCGATTATCGAAATCATACTATTGAAGTCGCGTTTTATTTTAAGACGAAATAAGGACTAATTAAAACGTCCAAACCAGAAGAATGTTGGTTTTTTTTTTTTTTTTAATATAGACAAACAAGTAAACAACGTTATAATTATAATAAATCAATTCCTTCCCTTGTTATAAAATCGAAAACTTGGATATCTATAATAATTACTTGTTTGATCTAAAATACGTTTTAAAAAATCGTCCCAAAACGCATAACCCGGTTTAGCCAACATGTAAAGGATTCCTGTCAACCTAGACGTATTTTTCATATGCCAACGGTCAAGCAGTTGATTTTGTTTATACACATTAAATTTTCCAGAAGTACTGGCTCCTTTGTTAAAATTTGTGTAAACTTCGTCGAATTTACCTGATGAATAATAATCACAAATGTTTAGTCTTATATGCCTTTAAAATTCTATAAACTTGTTTTAACTTTTTACCTGGATTCGGGTATACGAACGCATTCGGACCTGTAGTAATAATTTTGTATTTCGTATTGGACATATATTGATCTAAGAATATAATTTTATCATACGTAATTGTATCCATCCCATGGTCACTAAGAATAATTAGATTTATTTTGCTTTCCAAATGTTCATTTTTTATTCGATCAAGAATGTACCTAAAAAACAATATTTCCGTTTTTAAATAATTTATATAGAAAATGATAAAAAGGTCAGTGAGCAACGAGTGTTGTGAATGTCGCATAAGTGAATTACTCGTACTTCGATTAGGATTTTAGAGTTTTTTTTATATTATAAATTCGAAATCCATGATAAAAATCATTGCATTAAAAAAAATGATACTGAATGAAGCTTTGGTGTAATATTTGTTTGTTATTAATAATATAATATTGTGTTTATAAGGTATATTATTTACGGTTAACCTTGCATTACATTTTTATGTATTAAATTCTAAAATTGCCACTTTTATAGAATAAATATATAACTTCTTTACAAAACTCGGAATTGGAAAAAATATTTCAACATTTTTTATCACATCATTATGATAAATGGCAATAAAATACATATTCCGTAAAAATTCAAGTCTCTAATACATAACATTAATATTCTAAATAGAAATAAAATACTTTAAGAAATAATAGTTGTAAACAAAAAAATAACCTATATCGTTTATGTGAGTCAATTTAATCGCCATGCTCCACCAAAATAATAAATACACTTTATCGAAAAATTTAAAATGGTAATAAAACAAATTATGACAAAGAATTTTTAAAATTTTTTTGTTAAAAAAAATAATAATATAATATAATATATGTAAGTAATATAGGCTGGGGCGTATTTAATGGGAGGGCTAAAGGGGGTTAAGTCTCCCTCCCAAGTTACTAGAATAGCTCCCCCGACTAATTTTAGTTTATATTGCCAAAAAATGTATTGATCATTTTGTTAATATATTAATTAATAGTATGAATTTTATTTGTAATTCTCACAGGGATTTGGCCCCCCTGTTTTACAAACCAAAATACGCCCCTGAATGTAGGGCTATGTTGTATACTACTTGCAGTCCTAAAATTCAAGAATTTCAACTTTTATGACTTGAATAGCTCAATATTTAATAACAGCTATAAATAGCAAAAATAAAATAAATTGTTTGTAAATTTGTTTACGTAAACAAATTGCAATGTTACATATTTGGTGGAAATCTCAAGATTCTTAGACCATTATTTTCGAAATGTCGGAAAAATAATAAATTTTGTAACAAAATCACGTTTTTTAAAGTTCTTTAAAGAACTGTTTAACTCTTTAAAGAATTCTTTAAGAATTGTTTTGGTAGTTTTTTGGGCCACATTTAAAAACTATTGATAAAATCGAAAAAAAACGTCTTTAAAATACTACCTCAGCAAAAATTACTATCAGAAAATGGTATTAGTGCAATCATCGGAGAACTTCTACTATTTGAAAGGTTGTACACAGAAAAAATATATCGTTTCAAAACTAATATTTTTCTCACGTCGCTCAGAATCTAACATTTTATACATATCTAAAAACATGACGAATTGATTACGATCATTTTATGTTATGATTTTTCCTTATAAATATATAAATATTTACAATAGAATAAAATGTTATATAATAAGAAAGCATTATAGTATAATTTTGAAGATTCGCGCTTACTCAAAAAAATGCAACATCAGAGAGAATATTGAGCACAGTGAAATTAAAAAAATAAATTAATTAAATAACTTTCATGAAAGAGGCATTCTTATATTATGTTTTCTAAAAATTGATTCTCAAAAGTGTCCATAAAAAAATGTTGAACAAAATAAATCGTTGAATGCATCATATAATATATGTATTACTGTTTTAAATATTTATGTAAGAAAATATCTGTAGAATAAGATATTGTAAGCTTGTAACTTGCTACGGCAGTAAATAAACAATATTTTAATGTTTAAAAATCTAGAGATAAATTTTAAATATTTTATAAATATACTTGATTGTGTTATCTGCTTTAACAATTTGGTTTCTCGTCTCCTGTGACATTCCTCCTTTAAAATGACTAGTATTATCTGGTTCTTCAAAGTACGCAAGGACCAGATTGGCTGGTTGCTTTTTATCTGTAATCCAAGACATAATTTTGTCTACACGAGACGTCATTGACATTGAACTAGACAACAAAATTGACATAATCATTAGCGAGAAACGTATGGATACAATTCGTACTGTACGTGCAATAAACCAAAATCGCCTTCTATGTTTTACAGAAATTAAGTTGGTTTGACTATCAAGTCAGTAATATATTGATACGATATTATTTAATGCTAGGATAAATCATTATATTGATTGGTAAATGTTTCTATATGGATCATGATTATTATTTGTATTATTAAACGATTAATATTGCTAATAATTCGAGAATAAAATTTAACAAATTTCGAATTTATCAAATAAAATAGATAGATAGATAGATACAGATGTGTGTAATTTGATATTTATTACTTGATATTTTTGTATATAATGATAAATAAAAGACATTCAAAATAAAATTAATACACAAATGTTATGAAAATTGTTAATATGTATCTTATCTCGATATTAGTTTAAGAAATGCAAAAAATATATATATATTTAATATCAATGTACTATATCTATGGTAAATAGAGGGAAAATAAATGATTTATAATAAATATGTAAAAAACTAATGCATTCATATTGTTTCATTTTGAATTTTAAAACAATGTTTAAAAAATAAATATATAATAACCTTATAAGTAAAATATCAAAAGTATTATATTTTGAAAAAATTCAAAAATATTCAACAAATCGAAAAAAAGATATTATAGTACTTATATGTAAACTAAAAATCCTGAAAATAATTTTCAAATTTGTCATTAAAAATCAGAAATTAGTTAAGAAATTTTTTAAAATTTTTTGTTTATAATTTCTATTTTTTATATTTATAATCAACTAAAATTTCAAATATATAAAATAAAACTTTTAATGCCTTTATTGTAATTAATTCATAAAAAGTATTTAAGAAATTCACTGTTTCATAATTTTGTGAATTTAAATTTAAGCCATCTGTTATTTATATCGCATATTCTTATTTCTTAATGCATTAATGCATATCTGATAGTGTTCTTTTTGTTGGGGGATCTTTTGAATTTGGTGCTTGGTTGTTATTTTTAATTACTTATTAAATTTTTGAATATAAGTAGACGTTTTCCCTTGATACGGAAAATCGGCTCCCGGCCACATCATTACACCGCTATGTCGTCCATTTCCACCGTTTTCGTTTTGTACCTGTAATCAAGTACATGTTTGTTAAATAAGATAATCGTATAGGTGATGAAAACCATAAGTTTAGATTACAGTAGATGTTAGTAATAAGAGGTAAATAATTTCTTAATCCTATATAACAATTTTAATTTAATGCGGGACAACTTTCTATAGAAATAAAAATATATATGTCAGAAATCTTGCCAATTTAATGATAAATTAAGTTCGTATAAATGATTGATTACGAAAGTCGTTGTTTGCTTGCATTAACAGGCGGGAAATACTAGGAGCACAGTCCGCCAACCTAGGGTCCGTATACTTTAGCCAATCGACAAAATGGGATTTTATTGATTGTTACCATGCCACCATGGTGCACTACGGAATTCGATCATAACCCAAGTTCGTGGTCGTTTTGGTGAGATGCTCCACAAATGGTAAATGAGAGATCGTCCAGACTGTGACTGCGGCCATTCAGTAGATGATAAGTAGATGTTCTCTTCGGGCCTTTAACGGGACAATGAAAGAACTCCATGAAGCAGCTACTGACAACGTAGTCAAATGGATAAGGATGACACTTGACATCCAACCGTAGGTGCCTTTTTATTGACAAAACCGGAAAGTTACCCATAGCAATTATTTTACGATTTAATTTATAAATGTATCTAGTCAATACATTTATCTGGTCTATAATGCTTGCATATTATACTATACGATAATAATAATAATAATAATAATAATAATAATAATAATAATAATATACGAAAGTCGTTAACAAACAAATATATTAGAAATATAAAAAAAAGGGTACGGAAAACTTAGGAAGAAAATCAACACGTTATATTTAAAGAAATTTTGCCATCAAAAATCGATGTGCTCTTATACATAAATCACAAATGTGTATTTTATATAGTGTAATTGCATTAAATGACGTAACTTTTTCTTCGTGGACACGCCATTCATACACTTAATCCGATCCGAATATTACAAAAATGAACGATAAAAACAATTGGTAAATAATCGAAATATACTTTAATAAAGGAAAAAAAATGGAGTTCAAAAAAAGTATAACAATACAATTATTAAATTGTGTTCTGTGAAAGACTTTAAATAATTTTGGGGAACTGGATGAAATTATATTCGTCTGAAAACACACATAACCAAAAAATAAATAAATATTAAATTTAAAGTCTTATTTTTTACACGTTTTTTTTTTTTTGTATTTACTGAAACACGTAAAATACAAATACACAGAGAAATGAAAATGATATAGAGTTTCTTATTCTGTTTCAGATCAGTACTTAGACACAAATGAATAATATACTAATATATTAAAAACTTTACGTAATTAACTAATTTTAAATTTTAAAAATTATTCAGAATAATTATATTAGAATTTTTTTTGGTTAATATTGAAATTCGTTATTATTGGTATTCATAATAGTTTTTCTGAGAATATATTTGTTAAAAAAAGATGCTACATTCTTATTAAATAGTAGGCAATTAAGTAATATTATTTAATATTCCTACAATAGTATGTAAACGTTAATTTAATTTTAAATCATTTAAATATTGCTTTCGCGGTCTCGCCCATTGTTATTCATGTTTACTATTATTTGCATACGTATTTGTATAGATTAATATTGTTTTTAATTTGCAGGTGATTATAATATTTTATTTGTTTTGTTCAATGCACTGACCTTCTGCTGTTGAAAATTTTGATAATAATCACCGATATAGTAATATTATTAAACCCATGTTGTTTATTTCCTATAATTGATAAATAAAAAACTTTAATGTGGAAAAACGGTTTTCTCTTTAAATAATGTACAAATTGTGACGTAACGCTATCACTTTTTAACGAGTTTCATTATCCGTGAACTCACAATAATCAACAACCAATCAGTTACTAAGTGGGTACATAAATAAATATTATTATAATATTATAGAGTAGAAACCGTTTAAAATCACATTGAAGGCAGTAAACAGTAAATAACGATCGTTTTATCCGATGCACTCTACTGAACTATTTCAGTAAATATAGAATAAGAATAAAAAATAATGATGACACTATTGAATTTCGATGGTTAATAAATAATTATACGGAAAGTAATATTTATAAAATTTTAATCTGAAATCATCATCTAGTATTTGCATTTTGTGCCATTAATGCGTAACGTCTTGGGCACAACTTAAAACAGTTGAGTAAATGAATTATATGTTTAGTCTACATTCACTCTTTAATCTAAATTTGACTTATAAATTTGTATTTATTTATTTTATTTTTTTAAAGATGAAAAAAATTAAATAATTGCGTGCTCAAAAATTTGTTCTGTCCATAGGAACACTACGTGTATACTAAAATAACGGGTTTGCATTAATTTACTCCATCACCAAATGGCAAAAAAATACGATTTGTCGCAAACCCGTGTGTGGGTATACAAATTTTGAAAATTTCTAAAAAAACATGTATATTGTTATCAAGATGATGTCACACTAATTCTTACGATCTCTATCAAATCTAACGTAATGCTTGCGTAAAACTCATTATGTGTGAGACATGATTTCTCGTACGATATTTATAATAGGTTTTCAAAATTTTCACAATATATTATATACCTATATATATATATAGGAGAATATTACCTATGTCGTAACGTTTTGAATTTTTATCTAATACAAATAAAATCTAAGTCGTTCTTCTATGAATTTTTGATTTTTTTTTTCTAGTTATTCGTTTATTTATTAAATATAATTAGGATAGAGTTATAAAAGAATAAAAACACTAAGAGACGGATGAAATTCTTTTGTAGAAATTTGGAAATCCTATTATAAAAATCAAAGTACATCTACATTCTACGCACAGATACATCGGTATATGGATATGTCTTATAGTTACTGAACTCAGTCGTCATAGCCTCATATAGGATTGAACATTTACATTTACGCGTTTTTCGCATTAACTCTGGTTTAGCGTTGCTTAGCAACGGTTACGTCACTTAGAAAAAACACGGGATCAACGATGTCCCTTTCGTGACACTTTTGCGCGATGAAAATTTTTTACTGATTTCCCCTCCCCCCCAAGAGTTAAGACATTTCCGTGTCAATAGGATTGAGTAATTCAAGAAATCTTGTTCCCGCAGCAAAATAGATTTATATATATAGGTCTTAATAATAATATAAGTCTTAAAATCAATGCCTCGAAATGTCGTCTTAAGACGTTCACACGTTCTCGTTCTCCTATACTTTATGATTATTATATCTCAGGTATAAAAATTGTACGCGCTGATAATGATTTAGTTGATCTTGGTTTTAAATTATCCGGAACTCTTAGTCCAAGTAATCACATTGCAATGATTTCAAATAGTGCATTTAAAGTTTTAGGGTTTATGATGCGTCTATCTAAAGACTTCAAATTAGCGAAATCATTAAATTCTTTATATTGTTTTTTAGTTCGTCCTATTCTTGAATATGGATCTGTAATCTGGGATCCTTACACTGTTTCTGACTCCAATCAACTTGAACGTGTCCAACAAAAATTTTTGAGATTTGCTTGTTTTGTGTTAGGCATTCCACATTTACCTCATGATTATACTAATATTACAAATTTGCTTAACCTGCCTACTTTAGCTGAACGAAGAAGAACTTTAAATTTAAAATTTATTCGAGGTCTATTAAATAGCTAAATTGATTTTCCTTCTTTGCTTTCCCTAATAAATTTTAAAGTCCCCTCGCATGCATCCCGTTTTCAAGAAACATTCCATATTCCAAGCGCAAATACAAATTACTTAAAAAATGAACCTCTTAGAAGAATTATGTCCCTCGCCAATGAGGACCCCTCATTTGATGATATTTTATTTTAATGTATTGCTGTTGTATTGTTTTTTAGTATTCATATATTTTATTTTATTGTATGTATTGTAATATATGTATATTGTTGATGTCCTGCTATTATCAAATGATTATGTTACTAATGTTAAAGGGGAAACCCGTTAAATAAATAAATAAATAAATATATATATATATATATATATATATATATGAATATCGCGATAACGTAACAATAAAAAAATGACGCTAAAACCGGATTATTTAATTGAACGACTTTAGATGTCATAAAAACCGCGTATTCGGAAGCCGCGGAGAAGCGAGTGCTTGTGTAGCGTCCGTTTATGGTTCGGGATATTTATGGGAAACGGGCGGGACAATAATATTGTTCGCGGAAGTTCCCCGAGCTCGACAACTCACCCAGATCGGTACGACCGACTCGTCGTGGTGGAACTGTTCGTACGTGTAGTGGTGCATGGTGCCGTTACTGTGCCGGTCGAACATGTAATTGTCGAGCACGCCGTGCGTCTCGGGATGAAGTCCGGTGGCCATGGTGAAGTGGTTGACGAAAGTCTTCGTGGGAAACGCGGTGCGCATGTGCGGCGGCGCGGCGGACGCGTCCCGGAACCGGGCCAAGTGCGGCGTCGTGTCGGCCCGGACGTAGTCAGGACGAAAACCGTCGAACGACAGGACGACCATCAGCGGGTGTCGCGTGACCGCCTCAGCCGTTACTGCCGTCATGACGGCCATGGCGCGGAAGATCGGGAACATCGCGGGACGGAGTGTTCGAAAATTCGCACTTTTTCGCGGCGATTATTTATCGAGCGACGAAAACGTCAATAAATCGGTGTTCGAAAAATCAGTAAACGCGGCATGCGTGGTGCGGGCCGGATGTCTACGTGCATTACTATTGCTGCCGATTATTTATTGTTATCGACTCGTGTGAAAACGACGAAAAGGAATCACGCGAGCAAAACGTCCGTGAGCGATCACACACACCATCGGTGGCGAACAGGTGTTCTCAATGGCGATATCCCATTCACATAATCATGATACGTACAACACGCTTTTGATGCGATATAAACGACAAAAACAATAATATTAATAATATTGTATTGATCGCGATTAAGATGTTATGTTTGGCGCGAACATAATATATCACGATACTTTAAATATTTCGCAGGCAATTATTTTCGCGATTTTCTTTGTTTGCATCTCCGGTGAATTAACGGTATAGAAATCATAGTGCAAAAATTAATTCGACGAAAATCATTAGTTTTCGACTTTATGGAATTTTGAAATTTGCGTATTTTAAAATAGCGCAGAAAAAGAATAGATTATAAAAAAAAAGCTACACTCGAGTCTCGTATTCGATTTATTTACGTTATATTTTATTTAAAATGTCATCCGACACTAAATCGGTTAGGTCAGGTCACTGGGCATTGTCCCGGTTCTTCGGCGGGCCACTCCACCCCTGCTTGTCATATACATTTCTAATTACAAATATTTAAAAAATATATATAAAATAAATAAATACACATATATATAGTATATACGTATATACATATACATATATATATATATATATATATATATATATATATGTGTGTGTGTATTTATTTATTTTATATATATTTTTTATTTATTATCACGAGTATTAACTTATAATTTTTGATTTCATTCTTTTTGATTATTTATTTTTACATATCCTTTTGATTTTTGTATTTAATTTTATAAATTCCTCTCTATTTTCACTACTTTTTTACAATTATTTGATTTAATATTATATTTAACGGTTCGATGGCTTGCAACATATAATATTACGTCTTTAATTATTAATCTATTTCAAATAAAACAAGTTTATTTAAACGTTATAGAAATCCTCGCGTATTTATTTTGATTTTTAAGTTTAGTGACTGGTGGTCAGTCAGCATTTGTATTCATCCATGGTGCACCGTGAGTGTTAAATATATTTATTATACCTTGTGAATTATTTCATACGTAAGCCAAAACCGGGTAATTTGTATATTAATCGGTAATTTGTTCTGTTGGGTCAGAAGAGCCGTAAATTATAAAATTTGTAACAAATTATTATTATTATTATTATTATTATTATTATTTAAATTACGTAAAAAAATAAATATAAAGTTTAATAATAATAATAATAATAATAATAATAATAATAATAATAATAATAATAATGATAATAATAATAAACAACAATTATATACGTATATGTGCGCTGCTAAACCATGGATAACGACGTTGACGATAATACCTATAAGGGTCCTATATGTATACAATAAGTATTAATTGTCTATTATTTTACTTATATAAGACATATATGAGATTATCCGAGTATGAAAAAACCGCAATATTCAACAAACAGTGACAAAGAATCAAACGTTTTACTGCGGCGAAGAGTGGTTAATCGTATAGAACGTAATGTAGTTCACATTTATTTCTACGACGCTTATAAGATATTGTTTTATTTGAAACTGCTTTCACGTTTTGTAATTCTAAATATTCTAATCGTCTAACGATAACACGCCGTTTCGATTATGTTTTTACATTGGTCTTATGGGGCGGATGAGCAATCCAGTTATCATAATATAGATTTCAATGATGGTTTACACTCTATAGATCACCACCTCCGACCTCGTCTTTAGCACACATCATACAAAAAAAATAGTATTTTATATCCGTAGTCTTTTCCGTTTATACATTTGATAACTGATAACAACGAATAATATCAACGACGGTACTCGTCAATAAATTAATAGAAAATTTTGTCGTCTATAAAATGGTCATACTGTATTTTTACTTATCATACTGATTACTGAGTTGTTATCATAATAATTCATTTTCCTTACTGTTTGTACGTCTTCTTGGCAAATTGTCGAAATACTTATTTTTTAATTGCGCTTTTTAGGCAAGTAATTTTATTTTAATTGGTTTATAAAAAGAAAAAAGTCACAATAAGTATCGTTTTAATTATTATAGGTTGATATAATTTCATTAAACTGAACCGGGACACACACGAAAAAGGTCAAATTTAAGTAATTTTAACAAATTTATATTTAAAAATCAATTATTATTATTACAATAACCATATATTTTAAATCATTTATCGAAAATAAACATCGCATTTCTGAAAATTATACACTTCATGAAAATAATTATAATTTTACGGGTTTTACTTTTACAATTCCTATGAATGAAAAAATATTCAAGAAAAACAATCCTAATGTTTATATAAATGCGTACGGTCTCGAAAAATATTTTGAAAAACCACAGAAATTGACAATTTATCCGCGTAATGTTGTAAAAGAAGAAAAAACGGATCATTTCGATCTACTTCTCATTACAGAAAATGAAAATATCGCATACGTATGCTCGCAAATAACATTACACGAGCATTCATGTTATGAATGCTACCTTTTGCAACCTTTAATAATAAATCGAATAAATATAAATTAAGTGGATAGGCGATGTTAAATAAATATATGGAGATTTGTGGATCACATGAACCTGTATCACCAGTTTTACCAAAAGAAGGAGAATCCCTTCAATTTGAAGCATGGGCAAAAACGTAACATCACCCTATAGTAATTTATGCAAATTTTGAAGCTTTTCTTTTGAAATCTTCCGAAGATAAAAGTCCTAATGACGATTCATAAACATGAGCCAATGAGTTATGGATTCATGGTAAAGGCATTGGATGATCCAGTCGAGTGGTTAGAACAATTCAATATACCAAGAACGCCAATAATTTTTCGAGGGTACGAAACGCTGGAGAAAGTAACAAAATATTTTGTAAAAAAGATAATTGACGTATCAAGAAAAATCGAAGATTTATTGGAAACCAATAAACTGATGAATATGTCCGATGAAGAACATGTGGTGAAGGAGGAATGTGATTTATGTAAAACATGGTTTTCTGTAAAAAATCATAAAGTCGCTGAGCATTATCATCTTAACGGGAAATTTAGGCAGACTTCTTGCAACAATTGTAATATAAAATTACATATACCGAATTTTGGTCCATGTGTTTTACATAATCTTTCAAACTATGACGCCCATAACTATGACTTGAGCTTGGCTACAATATAAATGAGATTAAAGTTATTCCGAACAGCAATGAAAAATATATTTCATTTGAAAAATACGTTAGTAACACTTTCACCATAAGATTCGTTGACACATATCGATTTATGGCTTCAAGTTTGGCAACATTAGCATCAAATCTTGTTTCTGTGATTCTTCAAAGTTTCGTGGAACTGCTAAAGTGTTCGAAGTTGATGATATATCACTTGTTACTCATAAGAGAGTGTACCCTTATGTATATACTGATAATTGGGATATGTTGGAGGAGACAAGTTTACCATTGAAAGAGTACTTTTTTAATGTATTAAGAGAGTCGAAGATTACCGAAGTGGATTATAAGCATGCCGAGAAAGTTTAGCAACACTTTGAATGTAAGACACTAGGGAAATATATTTATTTATATTTAAAAATTGATATACTATTGTTGGCAGGCGTTTTGAAAGATTTCCGTGATATTTGTTTGAAGACGTATAATTTAGATCCAGCTTTCTATTATACATCTGGTCTCAGTTTCGACAGCATGTTGAAACTAACATCGATAAAACTCAAACTTTTAACGGATTATGATATGGTACTAATGTTTGAAAAAGGTAATTTTTATATATTTCTGTATATTTTTAAACTTTTATTTCTATAGGAGTACGCGGCTGGTTAGTGCAAGCGAGTAAACGATATGGAAAAGCAAATAATTATACAACACCAGAATACAATGATGAAAAACCCAAGTCATGGATCATGACTGTAAATATTTATATATTTCATAAATATTTAAAATTAATTTTTATTCAATTTTAGGTAATAATTTATATGGGTGGCCAATGTCAAAGTACTTGTCTTATGGAGGCTTTAAATGGGTTGATTCTTCACTTCGAGGATTAGACGATTTGGATGACATGGCTCCAGTTAGAAGATTGTACGAGGTCGGTATTTCTTATCCAGCTAACTTACATAAAGAGCACAATAATTTACCATTCATTCCAGATAATAGTATATCAGTTGGATCAAAGATACTGAAGTTGATGGCCCCACATTTAAAAAGAAAGACCAATATGTAATACATTATCGTAATCTTCACCAAGCTATCAACCACTGACTGATTGTTGAAAAAGTAAATATTATTATAATAATATTATTATTTATTAAGATGCATAGTGATACAGTTCAATTAATCATCATGGATAGAACAATACATAAAGTTAAATACGGAAATGAGTCATACAGAAATTGCTCTCAATTTGTGCTCTTTTGCACCATTTATATTTCATAGATTTCAATCCTTATCTGAAAAATATAATTTAATAATAAATTATGCCACTATAGGGACTGTATGGATCTACAGCGTTTTAAGTAAAATAAATTAATATATGTGAATAAAAACACTCGTACATATCTGTTTCCTTGATCGCAACATTAAATTTTTGTTGCTTCAACCATTATCAATAAGATTTTTTAATGAATTACGAAAATTGTTAATATTGAATAGCTTTGTTCTACAAACTGGGTCATATAGTCATTCTGAGAATATTTTTTAGAATACCAAGTCGGTTATTTGGAATATTTGGCAACCCTAATAATTATAACTCTTACATTCCCAGTAATTTTTATAGAACTGTTTATTTATTGTAATCATATAAATTGATTTTATTTTATTTTTTGTAGTTATTACATTTAAAAATTTCGAAAAAATTAACTAATGATGAAGTGGCTGGCTTTTTCAATGGAGATATAACTGAAAATGATGAGTTTGATGAAGAGGACAAAATAAATTATTACAATTTGGACAAGTTGTTTCATATATATTATATACTAAAAATATTGATGTAAGTGGATAATACTAGTTTTCATTTTTTGCCATTTATAATATAGAATCTTTAAAATTTTTAGGAATCAAATTTAATTGACAAAGGGAAAATAGCAAATATAGAGAATATTTTATCTGATAACAAACTTATAGGAACATTGAAAATATATTTATGAATAGTGCACCAGGCAATGAAAGACAACAGAATTTTAAGAAGATAACGAAAATGAAATAGATTTCGAAACTTCTGAAAAACATGTTATAGGATTGCCAAAATGGGAAGAAAGTATGTAATTGTACATAAAAGAAAAACATTTAAATATATTTATCTAATTAATTTAAATATACTTTTATTTGAATTTCCTAGGTACTTTGGATGAATTATCAGCTGGAAAGGGAATTTACATAATCTGTCTAATGTAGTTTTAAAGTCCGTATTACAAAATGTTTGTTGAAAGCGATATTATTGAAAATTTTTCACAGCAAACTAATATTTATTTAATACAAAAATCTGAAAAATGCATTTGTACTGTACACTAGCAAAGATTTAACAATTTTTGAGAATTCAAATTTATAGTAATATTGTATTGTATATTTTATTAAAATTTGTATAACACATAGGTACAGAATATTTTGAAATTACCAATCCTGCAGTTGCTGATACCATATAAAGAAATACTGCCATACATATGAAAGGTATGGGGCAAAAACAGTAGTAGTCCATTTTTTTGATTTTGATTTTACGGTTTAATTTGATAGCACATTAGGAGTAATATTGAGCTTTGAAATCGATTCAGTGAGAGAAAATTTTATTTCACTAATATTGAAGGAAAAAGATCGAAAATATTGGTGAAGAATGATTATAGTCTATGCAGTTGTGGGAAAAAAGGTTGAAGTCAAAAAAAAAATAGTAAAATTATTAGACAATGTTAAATTTATAGTGAATTAATTTTATTTAAAATAATCTGTAACTTTTAACTGAAATTAATTATTTATAAGAAATAAATGACTGTATGTTTTTGTATTCTGTGTTTTTTTTTTTCTTAATAATCGGTACAATTTTTAACTTATTTCAATTACTTTTCAAAGTTAATACATTTGTATTATAATAAATAATAAAGCGTCTTTTATGTTTTATTATTAGATGGGTTCATAAACTTTGTTTTTCTCACCTGAAAAATTCCATCTACTACCATTTCTCCCCTGTATAAAACATAATACTCTTCATATAATATAATTAATAATATGTTGGACATTTTTTGATTGATATTAATATATGAAAGACAATTCTAGTTAAAAGAACATAAACAGTCGATGAAATGAACAATGTAACAAAAAAAAACCCCTATACAATTGAGGCATAAAATTGTTTACATAGCCTTATCCTGTAAACTGGTTCATGATTTTGAAGGTCATATTGATGAAGGAATTTTTTCATCATCTTATAATGTCCTAGACATGAGCAGTGACATTATTATATGACTAATAGAATGTGTATCAAAGAATAAAACTTTTAAGGTAAATTATTTTTTGATAATTTATTCTTTAGTTAAATAAATTCATTTTAAAATCAAAATATAATTATTCTAGGTTTCAATTGGCAATAATTGGTCGTTCATATGATTTTCCATTCATTCATATTCATATGATTTGCCATGAAAATTATAAGATTTTGATATTCTGTGTATTGTATATTCTGATCATATTGCTGAATGTGTTGTAAAAAAACGACAAACAAAATCCAAAGGGTGTGGAGAATTCGATAAAAGAATAGACAAAAATTGTGATTAAAAAATTTCATAGGTTATTTTGAATTATAGTGGACTATACAATATTTGTAGAAAAGTAAATCGTTGGTCTGTTGGAGAAAAAAGAAAGTAGATATTTGTAGACCAGTATCAGTTTACTACACATGTTAATTGGTTAATATAAATCGTATGAAATACGATTCATATATGAATGAATAGGTTTACACGAGATGTTAGTCACAATCTATTGTTTAAATATTAGGATATTATGATGATTTTACTTGCACGCAGTATATTATCTTCTTGATATGTGCGTTGTAAGTTCTTAAATAATGTATAATTCACATTTATAAGTGGTTGTGCAAAAAATAACCACTAATTTAAAAAGTTTGAATTGTAAATTGTTCATGCCCTGTTACAAAATAGAAAATGTTAAAATAATGTGAAAATAACTTCTTAGAAAATCAAAAAATTATCCCCGAAGTACCAAGTAGAACCAATTTGCTAAGATAATGCTATCTACTCCTACCCAATAAATGAATACATATTGTATACAAAAAAATTAAATTTTTTAAAAACATAATATAATCGATTGTTTTACATTCTTTGTTAAGGTCAGAATTCTAAAAAATGTTCATTGCATGTTTTATACACGATTTTTATTCTAAAGGGGATTGGAAACGGTCCATTTTCAAGGAGTTTTGTATAGGCAATTTAATATACGGGAGCATATTTGTCGCCAGAGTCTGTGTCTTCTTGGAATACCTTTTACAACTGAAACGACGAGTTTTACAATTATTATTGTACTATTGCACATGACGTAATATCGGCTGGTTTAAATAAATATTTATGGAGAAAGAAAATAATAATATTAATAAATAACATAAAATGAATTAATTAATAACACAGTTACACGGGTAAAATTAGATAAATCATGATTCATAAATGAATGAATAATTACAAGGATATTCATAAGTATTAGGCAAGATAAAGAACAGGAAAATCTAATTATAATTATTGATAATAATGGCGACGAGTTCGTTAAATCTTATAGGCTATATTTACAATATTATTTTAGAATATAATACGGGTGAAATTGGCGATGGTGGTGATTGTGTTGCGACAAAGTGGTGTTTGTGCACGCAAAGGCCCCCGTAAACGATCAAATTTTTTGTCAAATTTTATGTGTTCTTCAAATTTTTTGACAGTGTGCAGGCTTGTTTGACGCGATGGTCAAACAATTGATGTGTTCGACGTGTTTGATGGAAATTTTGTTTGAAAACGTGTACTAACATAGATTAAACAATGTTGTTATTGGAAATGAAATTGTTTGAACAATGAAAGACACTTACATTTTTTTCACTTTTGTTTTATAACTAAAGATTTAATATTATTTTTATTTTATTTAATGCATATTTTGTATCAAATTGTTTGGATTTGTATTATTTTAACTATATAATAATTATAAGTTTTTCTTTTTTAAACATATTATCTCACAATAGTTATTGTAGGTAACAATATGCTTGGTCATTATTAGAATTAAAATTGTTTTTAATTATTTATCGAACGTACTATTTTTATATAGTAATTAATAAATATAAAAAACACGAAATGTGAAGTTATTTTGAAAAAAAAATTACTCTTTTCGATCGACCTATTAGAAAAATTCTATTTTTTTTTTATTTTGCCGCTATTACCCATTAATAATAAAAATTTTAATTTTATTATTAGTGTTGCTTCTAATATTTTAAATCGCAAATCTTAATAAATTTAATCATTTCACTCAATGATTGTAATTGTGTTGTGTCTGTTCATGTTTAATGATTTTATGTAGACGAATGATATGATTTTGCAACTCATGTCGTTGTTGTGTTAATAACGCGGAGTGTGCTAATAGATGGCGCACATGATATCATTGTTGGCAAACAATATTAATATGATACAATAAACGCTAGTAAATTACGAGGCTGGGAATTAATGAGTTAAAAGTTATGTTAATTAAAGCGTTGATTTTTTTTCTAATTGACTTTTAACTTAATAGATTTTCACTCAACATAACGTGTTAATCTCAAAAGTATCTTAATTATCAAGTTAAATCACCGTGCAAAAAAACAATAATTTGAATTTTCTGAATTATATAGCTTGAGATTAGTTTTCTCATCACACACCCTAGATTTTGTGAAATTATTAGTTGTAAACTAAATATTGTTTGTTATTTTTTTAGAATTCAAAATTAAAAAGATGAGTTATTGTGGTTTTTTCCGAATCAAAGGAATACAGTGTCATGCCCACAAACTGGTTATAATTACAGAGTTTTCAGGAAATAATGGTATACAGTTCTATCACTGACCTCTATATACTCGTATATAGGGTAAAAAGTAAGAAGCTAGAACTAGCTGAAGATTCATATCTATTATATTATTTGGATCTCACATTGAATGTGGGCGGAAATTGTCCATACTATGTAGGTTACTATACATATTTTTAGATTCTATATGTATATAATTATACTTATAAATATATCAGAGTATTATCAACTTGCGTAATATGACTTATTATAAACCTAATATTATTATATTATGAATAATTTATTATAATTGAAAATTTAAATGAATTATTTTGAATTATTAATTTATTAATTATTTTACATATAAAGTAGATTTTATATATGTATAAAACAGATTCATAAAATATTGTTATTTTATATAATAATTTCTACATTTCTACAAAAAATACTATGTAATTTTTTTTATTTTATTAATAAATATTTATATCATTCTAAAATAAATTGTTAACATATTTTTTCAGTCATTAATGTTAAGTAAGTAATACTCAAAAATATGTTTTTTATCTTTTGTACAATTTATTAAAATGATATAATTTGTCAGTTTGCTAAATAATAATTATGTTGCCTATTTAAATATATATATATATAGATTATATACCTTCTCATTTATGATTTAATATTTCTTAAAATTTAATTATACTAATAATTTTACATATTTATCAATTAATGACATAAAAATATGAAGTATATTATATAGGACTGTCAAAAAAAAAAAAAAATAATAATAATAACTATATAAAATTTATCGATATTGTAAATAATTAGTGTTGTAATAAATAATACTTTAAAAGTGAAAAATAATCGATTGATTTTTGTAAATGGATAATATTTGTAAGTATAATAAAAGTGTAATTATATAATACAGTATAAAAATGTAATAATTTTGTGATACAATATAAAGGTGTGTCCACAGCTAACAATCGTTTGGGGAAACATTGTTTGTCAAACATTCGTCAAACATTATATTATGACAACAAACGTTTGTTCATAATTTAGTTGTTCGCTAAATATGTTTGCCAACAGTCGTGACCATGTCAGGTTTAGAACAAGTCGCATGCTGCATTGGTGCTGCTGCGTTTGTTATAATGCGTAATAAGAAAATTACATAAAAAAAAATAAATAATTAAAAACAAAATAAGGTGGTGGAAAAGACAAGTTTTTCAGTGAAGAAAGACTTATAAATGCAATATTATCCCATTATATTCCTATAGTCTGGAATACCACACAATAATATGTTATAAATAGTATATTGTTAAAAAATAGCCTATCACATGTTCATACAATATTATCATATTCAATTAATTATTATTTTATACTTAATGTATATTTTAATAAATATTATCATTTAAAATTATTCTAATTACTTATAATTAAATTTATAATTATTTAAATTGAGGTACATATCGGTATACAAGTACAGACGCAAAATGTTCGCTCGGTAAACGAACATTTTCGTTTGGATTATTGACAAAAAAATTTGGTTTGGAAACACGACTGCATCAAATAAACGATCGACGAACGTTTTTTAATTAAATAAAAAAGTAGTAAAAACAGAGAGGAATTTATAAAATTAAAATTAAAAACAAAAATCAAAAGGATATGTAAAAATAAATAATCGATTTTTTAATTGTTCGTTATGTGTGGACGCAGCTTAAGAACTCTCCAAGAATGTGCCAGTTAATTGTTACATATACGTGCGTATTAGAAATGATTTCGTAACGTCGGAGAGATAATATAATATATTAGATGCGTTGCATCAATGTTATTTTCTGTGTTTGGTGATAATTCATAATGCGCGCATGATGTAATTTGTCGAATGGAAGTTGCGCGCAGATACGTTAAAACGCGACATCCCATAAAAGGCTGCAGAAATGCGAAATGATTTCAGTCACATAATATAAATGGTTATAATAATGAAGATGAAACTAAATGTGTGATGTTACAAGTCATGATGTACGCGTCAATTGCCGCGTGCTGCAACATTGCAGGTACAATAAAATAGTGCACAGTGCAGGGACGCGTGTTAGCGAATTATATGCGACATCAGATTAGGCGTAAATCAGCTATTGGAAGGAGGGCGTATTTACGGTGGGTGGCTGATGAGTTTCCAGTCCTCTTCCTCTTACCGAAATTTCGGGAATATTTTTTTTTTTTTTATGTATTATTCTTATAGTGCACCATATCCAGTGGCGGATTTAGCGTCAGGCAAAGTAGGCATTTGCCTAGGGCGGCAAATTTTTAGGGGCGGCAATTTTAGCCCAATATTTTATTGAGAATACGCTAGGTTTTTTAACCTAGTTTTAACTCTAGTTTATTAACATAACCGCCATTAATTATTGTTTAGTATCAGTCTTTATGATTTATTTTTTTAGTAGTTATGTTAAATAAGTATTTAAAAATATGTTTTCTCGTTGATAAGTTTAATGGGGCGGCCAAAAAAAAAATTTGCCTAGGGGCGACAATTGTGTAAATCCGTCTCTGACCATATCAGGGCATTTTTAAGGGGGTTTTCTGTGTCTAATTGGACACCCAGTCAACGTAGATGGACACCCGGTAATGAAATATTCGGCTCGCTTGGTGGTGTCCTCTTAATTTCTAAAATATATTGGTGCATAGGTATAATATTGTAGTAATAATACGATTTTAGTGCAACAAGTCCCGCCCGAGTCCTAGCTAAAACGCTTCTTGCAAGCTACTTTGTATAGATTGATAAATTTCGATACCTCCTCCTCCTCCTTCCTCTCCCCCTCATCCAAATCGTCATAGCTAAAACTGAAATGACGTCTGGACACGCAGTGAATATTCGTAAAAAAAAAAAACGTCCTGCACCATATATATATAGGATTAAATGAACAAATATTATTTAAATTAATTACGAACATTTCTATTATAATACAAATATACCACCGAAATTCAAATACATCCATTGGATTTCTAATATAGTTTGTTTTTAATATTGGTTGCGAGAATTCGACAATATTTTCTAATTTTCAAGTATAATCTTGAATTAGAATTTAGAAATAACCCAATGACGGTATTGCTCGCGGTGCCTTAGTCCTCACCCTAAAAAAGTCTAAATACGACCCTGGAATAATCCAGGTAGGTGCGTGAAAACTTTTGTCGTACACATTTCCGCGGAGGAATCCGCCGCAAAGCGAGAAAAACGGAATTCGTGAGATTTTTAATGTAACGTAAATGCGAAAATAACCCGAAATCCGAAACTTAAGTATGTTAACTTCTATATTGTTATATAACAATATTTATTTGTATATCATACGCGAAACCTGTGGATTTTATCGCGCGACGATTTTTGTGGCGTGCAATGATTATTATTATTATTATAGTATGAGTGATGCGATTAACATTAATCGACGAGAGAGAATCCCGCGCGTGTGCCTATTGTGAATATTCAATATGAATGGTGTGCGCACGCGCACATTGCGCCGGCTGTATACCGAGACCTGCACGGCCGCTGCAGAGATATAATAACAAAAACAATAACAATAATAACAAAAACAATAACAATAATAACAATAACAATAATAATAATAACAATAACAATAATAATAATAATAATAATAATAATAAAGACGTTGATGGTGATAATATTATGTTATTAGGTGTGGTTGAACGCTGCTGCTACCGGACGCGGTTTTTGTTCGTGAAAATCTCCACCCGGAATGTATGTATATCAATCACGGCCCGGAGCGGCCGTGCAGTAACAACGACGTATAATGTACGTCGCGGTCGGCGTGCAGGATACGGCCGCGCCCGATTGGCCGTAGCCATGGCAACGGGCGGCTAATCATGGGCGGGGCGACGGGGGCTCGTTGTCCGCGCGTACGGCCATACGGCGGCGCGCGTAACGTTTCGATATTATTATTATTATCATCGCGTACGATATTATATAGGCGGCGCGCGGGTAAAAGAGTCTGGTGGCCCGGGGTACGCCGATCGGGAGGGATCCGGTGTCGGGTCTGCCGACGGGCGGGTGGGCGCGACGCGGCGTGCACCAGTAGTATTTCGGGCCGGTCAACGATATCGCGATGATCTGACGCAAACGATATGCCCCCGGACGACACACACGCGCGCGCGCGCGCACACACCGAACCGCACCGCACCGCACAGCGCCCCTAAACACATCACACAATCGTACACACACACACGCACACGCACACACACACACACAAACACACGGTTCGGTACGCGCGCCGCACACACCGCCGTACAACCGTATACCGTGTACACGTACGCCGCCGCGACGATCGCACCGCATCGCGGGTATAGTACGGCGCGCGCGCGCGCATTCTTCCCGTTCTCGTTGTTAATATTATTTGTGTGTTATTAATTTCGCGATATTTATAATATTATATAATAAAAAATATTATAAAATTAATGAAAATATTATTAGTCTCGCCGGTGTTATCGTCGCAAACGGTGTGGTGTCGTTACTCGCATTAAAAACCGTGTTTGTGTGTGTGTGTGTGTTTATGTGTGTACATTACAACGGATATCGCAGCCGCCGCCTCCGCGTATCGGATACGACACGTCATAATATAATACACCGCGGGTCGTGCGGTTCTCACAGCCGTAGAAAACGTAATACCGTACACGGGGGATTGATTGCTCGTCGAAAACAGTTTTTCCACCGCGCCGGCCGCATCAGCAGCGTCGGGTTCGTTCGCGGTCAGCGCCGTGGCATGCACAACGATGGCACTGGGCATATCTTCGACGCCCACCGACTCGTCATCGGGACGGGGATCGCCGGTGAGCCCGATCAGTAGTCCGGTGACGCCGGTGGCCACGCGGCTCGCCGCGCCCATGCCGCCCATGGTGCCCAATCCGATGTTCGGGCTGCCCATGCTCAACTTCAGCGTGTCCCAAGTGGCGAGCGTGTGCGAGACGCTCGAGGAGAGCGGCGACATCGAGCGGCTGGCCCGATTCCTGTGGTCGCTGCCGGTCGCCCATCCGAACATCGTCGAGCTGAACAAGAGCGAGGCCGTGCTCCGGGCCCGGGCCATCGTGTCGTTCCACAGCGGCAATTACCGCGACATGTACACCATACTCGAACACCACAAGTTCACCAAGGACTCGCACGGCAAGCTGCAGGCCATGTGGCTGGAGGCGCATTACCAGGAAGCGGAGAAGCTGCGCGGCCGGCCGCTGGGCCCGGTCGACAAGTACCGGGTGCGCAAGAAGTTCCCGTTGCCCCGGACCATATGGGACGGCGAGCAAAAGACCCACTGTTTCAAGGAACGCACCCGGAGCTTGCTGCGCGAGTGGTACCTCCAAGACCCGTACCCGAACCCTACGAAAAAAAAGGAACTGGCCCAGGCCACCGGGCTCACGCCCACCCAGGTGGGCAATTGGTTCAAGAACCGCAGGCAACGCGATCGGGCAGCCGCGGCGAAAAACAGGTAAACTAATTTTTTCTGTATTTCCACGCCGCGTATTACTAGCCATACGATTTTAACAGTTGCCCCGTTTTGTTGGCGTATCGAACGTTTTTTTTTTTTTTTTTTTTACGTCCGAGTTCAAATTTTGATTCGATCGTGAGTTTAGTACAGAGAAAAAAAAAATTGAATATTACCAAAATGTCGTTCTCGTAAATACAGACGTATTTTTTTTTTTTTTTTTTTTGTTTTATGTAGAAATCGACCGGTGACTCGCAATTACTTATTAAAGGGATATTTCTCTTAAAAAAACAAAAAAATAAATATATTTACCGATCGTGAAAATAGGGATTTTTTAATATTTTTTAAAAAATACAATTGTTAAAATCGTTTCCCCCGACGTATAAGTTCGTATACTAATCCGTTAAAATATTATCGTAAATTGTATTATAATAATAGGTAATATATTATATATATATTTTATTCATTTTTTTTTCGATTTCGACTTTAAATATTATAAAAATTGACGTGAAATGATACGGATTTCGCGGTGTTTTTTTTTTTTTTTGATGGAGGAGGGAAATATAAATTTTATTTAACGTTTTATACGAGTGTGTGTGTATACACATTGCACGACGAACAAATTTCATAAAGTCCACTACGAGCAAGTATAGTAGCGGTTAATTCTTCGCGGCCACGGGGAGGGATGGCTGGGAATATTCGTCAGACCGCGGACAGAGAACGATTTCTTATTTACAATAAACCAAAAGTAAATTAAATAAACGAAACGTATAAATTATCGCTGTTGCGTATATGTAATACTAAGAAGAAAAAAATCGTTTGTTTTAATTGAAAAAAAAAAAAGATGTGAATTCGGAGGGGAAAAATAATGGAATTCCGAGCGTTTTTTTTTCTTTTTAATTTCACGCGATTTACCAACGACGACGGGTTGTTGTTGCGGAAACAGTGCTCGGATTTTTTTGTTTTATTCCTATTTTTCCCCCCATAATATACTATTAACAATTTTCGATGTTCCGGCCACGCTTTTTGATTTCCGAATTCGTTATCGTTTCGGGAACGTTCGGAAAAAGCCAGCGTTCAGCGTTTGGAAACGCACCGTTTTACATTCGCGCGTACACATAATATATACTATTATTACTAGTCGTTCACTTCGCGTCGTAAAACAATGCCAAATCTTATTATATTATATGATCCAAGTTTTGTTCAATTCGAACTGATTCAATACTCGGCGTTTAAAACTATTTGGTTTTTTTTTTTGTTTTAAAAAAAAAATTTAAGAGATATAAGTTTGATTATCAACGCAATGCTTCGCACGTTTCGTCGCGCTTATATTGCGCGTTTAACTCGCGTTTTTATTCATTTAATTTATAAAAAAATGCCTATGAAAAAAAAAAATATAACGACATTTTTAGTTCAGCGAAGAGGAGGTAATATGTCGACGATCTACGACGGACGAACGAATGAAAAACTTAACCAACTTTTTTTTAAACTTATTTCGTCATTAACTGACACTGTCGGGCCCCGATACTCATCGCGCGCTATTATATTTTATTTTCGCGTAGCGTTTTTTCCGGACTTTTTTTTTTTTTTTGTCGCTTTTTGCTGCTCGGCTCCTACGGACGTTAGCGTATAATATTTTCCTCGAGAATCGAGCCATCATCAAATGCAAAAAGAATTTTTCGAATCCGATTGGTAATTCTAGAGGTTAGCGCGTTCAAAAAAAAAAAAATAAATAAAAAAAGTAAACTTCAGCTGTATTATAATACAGATTATACCATAGTATAATAATTCGTTTCAACAGCCTGTTCGTTCACAAGTCCGAAAAACGTTTCTCTGTACAATGTCTTTTTTATTATTAAAACCGGTACAGTTTTACGATGAAAAATACGGAGCTATTCATTTTTATGAGTCCGAAACGAATATTTTCGTCTCGTAAACGGACGTGCCGTCATCATATGAGCCGTAGTCCCACCTTAATTTCACGTTTGGCCACAAATATAACAAAAAAAAAAAAAAAAAATTATAACGTTTTATCGATATGAAATAATATATTTAATACGCTAACCCGATAATTAATCCAATTTTGTTAGAAATGTGTAAGTAATTATCGTAAGAATAGTTTTACCGATAGAAATTTATGTTAGTGTGGTTATCGTGTTTTCGTATATTGCACTGCGCCAGTAAGAACGAGAAAATTTGTTTGAAAACGCCGAGGAAGTAAATGGGCGGGTTATGGTTTTTTGCTCGATTCGTTTTGTATCAGACGGACAAAAATATTTTATGAAAAAAAAAAAACGAAACGCGTTAAAACGTTTTATTTTTATTTTCTCGCAAAATTTCCTATTGAGAACGCGTTTTGCGATTTTCATAACAATAAATTACTTTGTCGGTTTCATCGTTGTTAAAAATCACACTCTTTAGAAGTCAGTTATAATACGATTGCGTTTAACTCGCGCGGTTAAATCATGGCAACAGTTTTACCGGTTATATATTATTTTTATTATTGTTAAATTCGATATTTTGTTGAATTGACAAAATATACAGTGTCTATCGACTCGAACGTTTTCCGTCCGTTATTATCACTTATCACGAAATGTCGATATTTTGATTTCAACTTAAATGCGTGTTAAAAAAATTAAGCATTTTAAATTGCCGATTAAATTTTAACTAGACCATTTCGGGTGATTGACTCGACAAGCATTTTGATGAACTCAAACGAATCTCGCTTTTTCATCCGTTATAATCTTGTTAAATATATATATAACAAAAAGTTAAATCCTCAACGGATGTCGGTGAAACATAACCTGACTGACTTTTAGGAAATATCTGTCCGGTAGGTTCATACTTCGTTGTCGTACGCCGCGACGACGGTGGGTACCTATTTGAAAAAAATATACGAAAGGCCGATTAATTTTCTCGTGTAATACGTAAAAAATAAATATTTTAGACATTTTTTATTTAAGGTTTGAAAACTTACACTATGATTATAACGAGTACTGGCGAGTTCGATATCTGTACCTCAGAACCAGACGAACGTAAGTCCAAAAGTAACGGTTTTCAGATTATTACATTTTTGGCACGCATAATCTGTTTTTCGTCGAACCATAATGATGGATGTCCGTTAAGCATTCTCTTATTATCATTTTACTAGGGATAAATGAACGTAAGTCCGACGTAGCGCAAGCAACACCTTCCTAATTTTCAGTTATTATACTCTTATGAAAAGTTTGCGTAATGTGACTTACGTTCGTTTGGTTCTGACGTACAGATATATGTACGCGCTTTAATATTAAAAAAAAAAAAAAATCGTTTTGAGATCTCTTAAGTATATAACATAATACCTGTGTGTGCGTATTTAAATGCACGTATACAATACAAATTCGATTGTTATATAATCTGTGGAAGTTTATTTTCATGCGAATGGTGGTACACACCACCACTATCATCACTATATAACACTGTGCGAGTGACTTATTTATTCGGTCTTTTTTGTTTGTTTGTTTGTTTTTACGCCTATAGGGGACGTAACGAAAATATTTTTCAGTAAAAACTGTTTTTTTTTTTTTTTTTAAAAAAAAATCGGAAATATTATTTTAATACGTTTTCCCGATCACGCAGAGTTTTTCATTTTTATTCTCGTAAACTCACACGCGCTTTTTTTTTTTTTTGTTTAGTCACAATTGAAAAAACGCGTTAAATTTAGTTTTCCCCGTCCCTGGAGACCGTGCGTGATATACGCTCTATATACTGCGGTAAAACGTGTAAAGTATTATGTTATTGTAATTTATTGCCCGAGATTATAAAATCGAAAGTATTATACGATATTTATATATATTAAAAAAAAAAAAGTTTTTACATACGCGCGCGCGTATTGCGCACGGATTCGTTAAAAAAACTGAATAAAATAAATATTGACAGGCCGATTCATATTTTTTTATTATTATTATTATTATATGAACGCGAAACAGTGGCGTTATTTATTGAGGAGGGAGACTTTTTGTCCTCATTCGTTGTTGACGGTGGGCTATATGAACATAAATACATGTTATCCTAATATCCAGTTATTATTGTAATAATTAAAAAATAACACATTCGCTTGGCAAACGTCAGATGTCAAATAACATCGTGCACTAATAAACGCGTTTATGAAAAGTGCGCAGGTTCTCTATATAACCGCGTTCGGTTACGATTTACTGCGGTTCAGGGTTTTTTTTCTTCCGATAAACACGGTTATCGTTAATTATTGTTGACGTCAAAGGGATTGGGAACGGGTGTTTTCTTTCTTTTTCTTGTATGCATACGATACATACAGTGGTGGCGCCCACGTATAGGTTATTACCTGCAAGCATTGTGCAACTAGAGATTACAATTCCGGCCCTATTTTACTATCCCGGGATATTTAGCTATTAATCCCGGGATCTCGGGATTGTCCCGAAAACAAAAATGTTTAAAAAAATTAGTTAAAAAAAAAATGTATTCTATTTGTGTTTATTTATTTATGTTTATTGTTTTATCAGTTGTAAATTAAATTTTTTATGATCTGATTGTTTTGAAAATGTATGAACGCAAGAAGAGCGACATGTTTCATTTGCGTCCAACCGATCGGTCGGCATTTGGCATGGTTTAAAGACAGTCTTTATTTACTAATTTAGTAAATAATGTACTGCAGTATAGTTTGACAATCGCGACCGACTCGCGTATAATCGATTATTCGATTAAATTTTATCTTATCGTATGTTCCAAACGTGATGTATGTTAAATGTTATTTGGTGTATCAGTCGTGTTTGTCGCGTGTGGTAACGGTGTTTCGTGTACGTAAAGATTTATCGCTTGCGCAAAAATTAATGTAATTTGTAATAATAAAAATGTATTAAAAAAAAATCAGTTTTTCAACAAGTTTACATGTTCGTTTTTGTATTTCGGATTATTGGGACAAAATAACGAGCAAACGATGTGTCCCAATAAAGCGGAATCGACTGTATTAATTTTTTTTTTTTTTGTTTCGCGTGTACGCACTGCTGTCACGACAACGTCTGCGCGTAGATAAATTAAATGTCGTGTAAATTAAATGTCGTGTTAATAAAATTACAAATATCGAATCGTACCCGGTGTGTGCGTGTGTGCTCTCCACGATCGGCGGAAGCCTTATTCTAATCGACTCGTACGTGTAATCGTAATATTATATTATTTCGTATTATTATTGCTGTTCTCCCCGTCACGTTGTCAATTGTAAAATATTAAAATCAAACGTTAGCTGTTTCCACACAAAACATTGTGTAATAGTAAATGGGGATTGGAAGCGAGTGTTTTCTCCATCAATGGCCTTAACGAATTTAAATTACAAAAAAAAAAAAAGAAAAGAAATTGCTTACATTCAATTTTCGAAGACCTTAAGACAAAAAATGCAAAAAACAAAAAATAGGAAAATCATTATATACAGTAAAATTCACACGACGGATTTTTAGAATCTTTATCACATTGCTATCGGTACGACGTTGGAAATACGAATGTATATAATTTAATATTTTATACTTTATACGATTTTTATTTTCGTTCTTTTTTTTTTTTTTAATTCCGCAATAATTTCATCCGCAGTTATTTCTTTTAAGGTCTTTCCCCTAAAACGTTCGCGCGTAGATTTTTCAATTTGTTATCCACTCTATTTAAATTTAAAAACGCTTTTCGTTCGTTGCAGTTGGCAACTGGAAGACACTATCTACAATACGCTGCTTCCGCATTAGGAAAGAACCGAATAGAGTTTATTATCGTGTGTATAATTCGAAGACGTTTTAGTGTTGGGGTGATGTTTTAATTTGTCCAGGCTGTATATCCTATAAGAAAGCTGATTCGAACGAATAGTGTTAACTGTAGGTATTGTCGAGCCACATTCAAACGCTCGACGGTCGGTCGGAGTGTTTCTTAAGTGAAGAATAAAATGTAAATATAGCTCAAAATTTATTCAAATCTACAGACAATAAAAATATTGTCGGATATTATAAATAATACGTATTATAAAATTTGAATTTATACGTTTTTCAATAAACTTAAAGTATTACGAATTTGTTTTGGGGAAAAAAGAGCCCCTTCAAGGCCTTTGAACATTCAGAGCCTGCGGAGAGCCCGGGCCCCTCGGCTCCGTATTTAATCCGGTCCTGCAGGCGTAGCTTCAGACCCGTTTGAGTAGTACTTTTCTATTCTCTGAACGTTTACGATATTGTCTTCCCGAATTTCAACTTCGATTACGATCTGTATAAGTCAGTTGTTTGATTTCTGTCAGATTATTTTTTCTCGGCGCATTGCCATGATTTGCATACGACGAGTATTTAAATATTATTATAATATATAGTGTACGATGCTTCATGTTTATTATATGAGAGGAATGGTTGAGCGGGTATTTTCTCTCATGCACGCACGAAACATTCAAAATAGACGTTTTTTACTTGCAACGTACTCTCCTCGATCGTTCTATATGGTGATGATGCGATAATAGGATTCTGAAAACGGATTTGAATTTGTCTCAGTGAATTTTACTGTTGGAATCGATTTTCGCACTTTATTCCCAGTACCTTATTTTGATCTTCAAAAATCGAATATTAACATTTTCTTTTTTTAGTTTAGTTTAAATTTTTTACGAATAATTTTGAAGGGATTTTCGGGAGGAAAATAGTAATGTGAGAAAGTCCGTTTTTCGAGTAAATTCCACCGAGCCACTAGATCGATTGGTACGCTGGAGTAAACGAATAAACGTCCGTTTTACCGCACGTTTCTTGTGTGCAAGATAAAATATCCGTTTTCATTGAGAAGATTTCGATTGAATCGATTTATTATTGTTGTCGAGTTTATTTGCGACATTCAAAGTAAATCGACAAAAAAACTAAAATTTTGCAATTAATTTTGTTTAAAAATATTTCATTTTGTAATATTGAGAGATACGTGTGTGTGTGTGTGTACGTTGACTACTTGGTAAACGTGTTAGTATTTTTTGGGGTTTTACTTATGCTTTGGATGATATATTATTATTATTAACGCTATGTATCATCAGTAAAAGTGTTTTATGCGTAAATTGTCGTTGTTATCGTGTATTTTTCCTATCATACGCACTCCTATGAAAAATAGAAAAACGAATGTAAAATCCAAAGTTCTCGCGTGTTTTTGAAAATGGTAAGAAATATTTAAATATTATATGGGTGATGATATTTTGTGCAGATATTTTGGCCTATTCGTGTGCTTATTTTGAACAATATTACGACGTTTGAATCGAAAGTAACATTTTCATGGCACCGGTTATACCCATGTAAAATTTCGATTTTCACTTTTGTCAAAAACACGGTGCTGTGAATCAGATTTTCAATCATTATTTATTGATGATTTAAAACAGCGTCTACACTTAAAGCGCTACTCAAGATAATAATTATTATTATAAAAATAATTGTTAATAGTTTTTTTAATGCACTATAGAGGAGCTTACTGGGTGTTTGAGTATATCGAGGGAATTTCGGCGTTTAAATAAAGACTCCTCCCTACAATTGAAATTAATGAGCTAAAAAGAGCTCCATGAAAAACTTTTTATAGACACGCCCATTGATTACTAATTTTTTAAAAAAAAATTAATGAAGTCGATTTATTCAGTGTAATAACAATGTAATAAATTCCCTGAAAATGGAATCAAAATTTTATTGCAGTGCATACCTCAACATCACCATATTTTTTTTTCGGTAAAATACTATTACCCATTTTGATTTCAACAATACATCGCAACATTTATCACGCTATTTTTATTCTGAAAAAATATTCGCATTCTTTACAACACGCGCAAAAGGCAATGATCGAGCCAGATTTTATATTTTCGTCATTTATTCTTTTAATGTGTATGATTTAACGTTCCGAAAATGTACGAAATTCGAATCTAATATATATTTAATTTCAAATACGATTTAAAAACGTTCTTCGGTTGTTCCCTCGTACAACGCGGTGCGTTCGAATATATTTTTTGCTGAATACAAATCGAGATATAATAATAATACACTTATGTCTTATTATGATGGACCTTGAATATAGACGTTTAGTGAGTATGGGCGCGGTAAATAATATTAAAATAATAAATAAATATATTGTTACGTTCAGTGAAATTGAGAATTTCAGAATTGCGTGGCCTTAAATATATTTGTGAGCCGCAGAGTCTGGAACAACTTCACTTCTTCCATCCTTATGTGGCCATCACTGACCGCACATCACTCTGACGAGACAAAAAAAATAAAGAAAAAATGAATAATTTTTAAACAATTGAACGACACGTCATTAGTAATTGATAGTCGATAATATACGACCGTCGGTTAGGTTTATATGTATTAATATTATGATGAGCAAGGGGTTATTTTTTGTTTTTAGTGTTTATCCCACTGTATGATGGATGAATATATGCTATGGAATAGACGAAAAAATTGTAAATTCCTTCATGGAATATATCTGTTTTGCCATACACCCGCGTTGTTATCGTTAAATTTCGGAAAACGTTTTACTGAGTAAAATAATAATAATAATAATAATAATAATAATAAAAATTCTCAACTATCCTTTTTGTCACCGCAAGCAGACTACAACTGTCCAATTTATGCGTGTATTACTTAACGTTTCCTTCTTCTTTCAGTTAAGCCTTCTATTTTCTAAACACCCAATCGTCATTAGAGCTGTCAATCACCTCTGCGGGCTTGCACATTTGAAAAACTTTGGCCTTGCCAGTTATTTATTTATATTTTTGTTTATTTTATTACTTTTTGTTATATACGCATAATATATGTTATATATATATATCAAAATTATAATATTAAGAAACTATTTTACGTTATATTCTAATTGTTGAGTTGTAATAGCTAACCGGCTAACGACTATATTAATAAAAAAAATATTTGAAGACACAATGGTGATATCCGATATAGTACGAAACACGGTAATCATTAAAATAATATTATATACTGTATATATATATAAAAATCAAAAGGGGGATTTGAACCCTCCAAAAAAACCGATTACGCTAATATAATAGTGTATACTTTTTTTTCCTTTTCAAAACAAACAAAGCTATATATATATATATATATATATATATTATTTATAAAATATTCGCACGGTTAAAAATGCGTTATTTAAACAGATTTTCAGTATATATTGAATTCGGTGTAGTACGTGTGAAATATTTTTAAGAGATTTCGAGCTACCACAACGAAGGAGGGAAATACATTGCAGTGTGTATAGCGTTCGATGGCGAAGAACAAAATGAAATAAATACCGTGTTGTCACTTATTCGCAAAGTGACGCGATGAGGAGTGACTGCAGCAGCCGTGTCGTAAATCACGCGAAATATTCAGTGTCCTTAAATCACTGATGATAATAATAATAATAATAATAATAATAATAATAATACGACGAGATGATATTATATTTACGGGCGAGAGTGCGTATATGAACGAGACAACAGTCCGTAGAAATCGATTTTTTTTTAAATACACTATAAATATTCCACATTCGTACGAGAAACATCAATTACGCGAAATATAATAATAACAATAATAATAATAATATTATTATTATTATTATTATTATTATTGTTGTTGTTGTTGTGCGGCTGTACGCGCGATCGTCGTTATTGCGGGAGGGAAACTGTTGTGAAGATTATCGTGTTATTGTCCGTGCACTGCTGTTATTTATTGTTATTATTATCGGGCCGGTGACGTTTATGTGACGTTCTGTTTTACCGGGACGTTGTTAAAAAACGGTCGTTACAGGGGGAGAGGAAACAATCGCATTATTATTTGAGGAGAAAGGAGGGAGAAAAGTGGGAGAAAGAAACGGTGTTTTTTTTTTTTTTTTTGCGGTGTAACAATATTCGCGTTTTGCGCTAATGTTATTATTAGTTATGTTATCCCGGGGCTGCGAATTTATTGCGTTAAAAACAAAAATAAAAAATTATCAAATACGCGCGAATTTAATAATAAATGACACAATACGCCGCGTTGTGAATTAAGGAGTAAAAATAAATAAATCTTAACGATTTCCTCGTTTATAAAAATGCGACGCGCGTTACAATATGACGGACAATTTTTTTTTTATCCCTTGATATTTTAATATCACTTGGTTTACAAACTTTATTTTACCCGTTGAGAAAATACGTTTCTTCCAGTTTCGAAACATAGTTTTATATTGTGTAATAACATATCAATATATATATATATATATATTATATATGGACGGAGAAAAATTTTTGAATTATAAAAAAATTGTCGATAAAAAGTTTTTAAAGTGAAAAAAAAAGGCTCGTGAGACGATCCGTTACTTGCCGGTCGGAAAGCTCGGTGGCGCGTACAATTTTTTCGTTAGGGCCGCAAACAAACAAACTAACAAAAAAATTATTCACTCATTTTTCCAATTTTTTACAACACACAGAAAGATATAATGATTTTGTCCACCGCACAGCGAGGACAAAACGAGAGTGAGAGAACACTTTTGGCCGACACATTATAATACGATTGAAAATATATTATATTAATTAAATTAACATTAAAAATAATTATTATTCGACTATGCACACCGACCGGCGGTGTTAGCGGAGGTGGGCGCACAGTTATCGTCGTATTAATCATAATTTCGGCTTCTTAAAGATAATTTATTATATTAATATTTAACGATATATACCGATTCTTATGGGTTTGGACGTTACACTCGTCATTTAAATACACGTCTCGTCGTACAATAAAATAAATAAATACGCTTCGCAATAATAATGTCCGATAAACCAAACTCATGACAAATGTATACGGGAAATATTTCGACCTGAAGATTGTCTGATTATCATCTCACGCTACGGGATCGGGCTGTGCTCTGACGAATACATACAACGAGCTTCCCCCCCCTCCTCGCAATTGAAGGCAATTATATAATATTCTCGAGTCATGGCGTGTACAATCAGGGGCGTGTTCAGTAACGGTTTTGACAAAATTTCTAGGGGCGGGGGCGATTATATCATTAATAATAATAATAATAATATTATTATTATTAGTAGGACACAAAAAATATTTTTTCTCTTACCCGAGAATCCGTTTATATACATTTATATATTAAATACAGACGAAGGGGAGGGAGATCGCCCCTATCGCCCCTCCCTCAAAATCGCCACTCGGCGTATTTAAATTTTTTTTTTTTTTTTGGAGGCGACTGATGCACCGAATAATACCATCGTCGATTATTTTCTAAATTCTAATTCAAGACTAAACGATCAAATTAGGAAAGAACACCGAATTCTCAAATTATTATTAAAAAAAAAAAACTCTTAAGAATTCGGTATACATTTCCACGGTACGCTCTTACGTCGTCGTGTAAACCAGGGGTTCTTAAACTTTTGAGGCTCATGCCTACTTTTGTACTGGTGTATTAGGTCACGACGCCCCTTCTATTATATTATACTATAAACATAACTGAGTGACTGGTGATGAAGTGTACAAACTTCAAGGGGTTATTTGATATCCAAAATGCTACAAAAAAAGTTCCTATTTTCTACGGTCCGATAATCAAGTAATTTTCCTCTTTTTACTGACCATATCCCCTGAAGTAATAGTTCAGAAGCAATAGCAATTCTGAACAATAGTTCGTGTCCTAATGATTTTTTTTTTTTTTTTGGTCACTCAGAAATGTACAAATTTCACACAAACTCCATTTTTTAAAAACTCTGTTCTCCGATTCATTTGACTACAGTTTGAAAGAATCCGCGCGGTGTAAACGATAAAAACTTCGTCGCGATAATTTTCATAACAAGAATATAAAACATCCTGCGAGGGAATACGGAATACATAAAAAAAAAAAAAAAAAAAAAATTCTCAAATTTCGGAATATGGTGGGGGGGGGGCTGGAGACGTCCGAAATAATAAATAAAAATATTTGTATAAATATTAATAAATGAATATAAATACGCGCCCGCGTGTAACCGTTTTCGCGCGTCTCAAATCAAATTCGAAACACACACACACACACACACGTGTGTGTATAGATAAAGATAGAGTCCCCCTGTTCCTGTCCCTGTCCTTGTTCGTGTATATACATATTTTATAATGAAATATTATGTACACGTTTTATATGCTCTACCGTGTTTATTCACGTGAACACACAGGAAAAGAAGCGGCGGCGTAGACGTAGTGGTCGTCCATACTCTCCGTACTCGCGTGTTTAGAGATACACGCGTCCTAGTCGTCATAGCAGCAGTACATACAAAGTGACATATTATAGTATACATAGTGTTGTATAAATTGTATATGATATTTATTTATTTTTTTTTCTGTCACGCGCGTGTGTGTGTGTACACACTATATGCAGTATATAAACGAGCGCGCGCGCGACAAGATGGACCGAAACACCGACGCGTTGTCGTGTCGTCAGAAAACAAACAGAAAGTGGCGACATAGGAGGAGGAGGAGGAGGAGGACACATTTTTGACGAATGACGGACCGTGAGAATCGTGAGAACCACTTTTTTTTTTATTTTATTTAAATACGCGTATGTCGTCGCAACGACGTGTACGATATAATTATTTTATTTTGTAAAAAAAAAAAAAATAATAATAATAATATAACGCGTGGCGTATACAGTTATATGGAAACCCCCCCCTCCCCCCGCGTGGTCGTTTCTGTTGTGGACGCCCGTGTACGGCGGTGCGTATTACCACACGTGATTTCATGGACACTGCGCATTTATTTTGGACCGTTTCGTTGATCACGTATTATAACGACGCGCATGCACGCACGCGACACGTACGAAATTTATTTTATTCGCTTTATTTTACCGCCAACGATTCGGCGGCGGTCCTGAGAAAGCAACGCGCGTTCTGCGTTGCGCCGCGGAAGATATTAACGGGCAGATAACCAAAACTATTATTATTATTATTATTATGTTTTTAAAACGTACGCGGATCGACGGCCCGTGCACTAGCGTATAATATATTGTGCGCGATTGTAATAACAAAACGTAGTTCATCGAAAACAGTGTGCGTGAGACAAAAACAAAAAAGTGGGGCGCGCGTACGAACACGCGCCGCGCGAGCTCTGGTACCCCGTAATTTTCGCCTGCCCGAGTCTATTGTCGCGAAGGGCGAGCGAGCGAGCGAGCGCGCGCGCGCTATCACGCGACGGATCAAACGTTGGCGAAGCGAGCAACAGCAGCTGTGACGCCCTCCCCTCACTCGGGTGTCGAATTCTGTGCGACCATAATATTGTCGGGAGAAAAAAAAAAACAACATATTTATATCTCGCGGTAATATAATGTAATGTAATCATATATTGTAATAAATATAATATACTCGCGCGTAGAATATTTTTATTATTATTATTATTATTTTTTTCGTACATACCCACTCGGTTTATTATCGACACGGCGTACATTATACGGTTAGGAAGAGGTGTAACGTGACGCAAGGAGAAAAACGATGCGAAAACGCGATTAGATGTGTATCAAAAAAAAAAAAAAAAAAATAACAATTCTCCTTATAATACACGCGTGTAATAATGATATAAAATACGCCGTTAAGACGTATTTTTTTTATCTTTTTTTCTCTTCCGTTTATAACGATATTATTTATATTAACGACGGACGTCGTTGTTTTTTTTTTTTTTTTTTTTTTTATTCGTCGCGAAGTCTTTTACACGCGTCTATCCGCGGAATTCACAAACGTTATCGACGCATTTGTTGCACAGATCGCATCGTCCGCGATGCGAGGATAATATACGACACGACGACGACGTTTGTTTTTTCTGACTCTTCCCCGACGAAAAACAGTGTACGATGGGCTCGGGTGAGTCGTCCACGTTTTTCGTAAGACTCGAGGCATTTTTTTTTTTTTGTCTTTTTTTTCGTTGCTCGCGCCAACCAACACGCAAGACGTGTATAATTTTACAAATATAAATTAAACGCTGATAAATGCGTAACTGTGAAATATAAGCATTCGACGTTTTCGACATTCATACGCATAATGAATAGTTTTATTTGGGCATAAGGCGTAGAGACGACTACAGTGTTACGATGCCAATGCGGTACAATATTACCGCGGACAAAAACAAACTCCGGCGGAGCGCTAAACTAAACAAATGACCGTGTGTGTCACGAAATTTGAAAAGAAATGTGTTTGACGAGGGACGTTAACGGAGTCCCCGCCGCAAAACTGGGTTATCAAATTCTGCTCCGTTATCGGAAACTGGGTGAACCGGCCGAGAGCCGTTCCGATCATTAAACGCGCACGCGCGGGTGCCGCGGCCGACGCGGTTCGGGGCGGAAATTTTCGTCCAAAACTCCCCGTGGGCGCGGCGTTTCACAGACCACACACCACCCCACCTATACAAGACGTACGCGCGCACGCGGAATTACCGTACAAACGCGTTTTGTGCGCATTTCGATTACGCGCGAAACATTAGCGATGAGAAGCGAAAACGGTGACGAACGTCGCAATAAAACGCTATTTATTCACTGGTCGGTCGAGCGGTTTGGGTTATTCGCTTTTCCGCGATTATCGTATTATATAAGTTTATTTATTTTTTTTCGGCATTCGTTACGTGTAGTAGTAACTACACAACTGCGGCGATTAATTCGGGATTTTTATTAAATAATAGCAATCTGTTACGATATCGCGTATTCAACGTCACTCGACACTGTAACGGCGAGTGAGTGCAATATTGAAAAATCAAAAAAAAAAAAAAAACACGCTATACTCTCGCGTACTTCGTGAATAAAATGTCAGAAGTCTTTCGGTGTGCCCGGAATTTTTTCCAAAACGTTAGGCGGCCGAGGGGGGTGTAGCACAGGACGAGCTTGAGGTAGGCTCGAAAAAATGTAAAACCATCACCGCGGGAACATCATTTTACATTACATTTAGTAATGTAAAAACACTACAAATTAACAACCATTCGTAGTTTTTCAACATTTCTTTGCGAATTTTTTTCCCCCTATACTACTGTAGTGCTCATAATCAAAAAATTTGACCGGAGTTGATCTATAAGAATGTTTTGAAGATTTTTCTCGAAGTGGACGAAGAGTGACCTATATTTCCCCGGTGTACACGACGATTTGAAAACAACCGCCGCATGAACGGTCATATTTCGACGCTTCGATGAATACGATTTTCTATTTAGCCGCATTACACGTTTAACGGAAAAACGGCGAATAATCAAAACACTTTTCACCGTTATTGCGGGAGACTCGGCACTTAAAAAGACGTCTTGATTTTTTCACGTCGAGTTACATCCAAAAGGAAGGTATTGTTCGACTAGTTAAAACGCAATGTCGAGAGCACATACGGCAGTATGTTGTCCCTACATGATGAGAACACTACTGCAGATGTAACAACGTCTCTTAGTAATATACATTATATGTTTGTGAATATATGCGGACAATATAATAGCGTATAGCAGCGTGTGTATTAAACTCGACGGTAAGGTTTTAAAAATGACTTTTCGTATAAAAAAAATATACTCAAACACACGTTTTAATATATATACGTATATATTTTTTGTCCGGTTTCTTTCCGAATACGGTAATTCTATATAAAAATATTATATTCTTGATTTTCGATTGCTTTGTATATATACGTACAAAATGCGCGGTGCATATCTCTGCTGTCGACGTCTTCCGTATACCTCAACTGTGTATATACATAATATTTAATCTAGCCGAGTATAATATTACAGTCCGTACGTTATACAACTCGTTTATTTTTATTAATATATGCGCATTATATTATTATTATTTTTTTTAATATTTATAATGTACCGCCACCGTATATACACATACAAAATGTATCTAAAAAAAAAAAATAAATAAAAAATAGTGTATTCTACGCGTATATAAATATACAAATATTATCTGTGATACTCGTACGATTATTTATATAAAAAGGACGTGTCGCAATATCTAAAAAAAAAAAAAATTAATTTACTATTTTAACACTAAATTAAATCGATATTAACGCACGACGAATTAAGTTCCAAGCCACGCGATTCTGCCATATTGCGCCGGGTTAGGCAGACACGAATGTATTATTAATATGAAATTCGGTTTTCATCGAACTTAAAAAGACATATTTTTCCGTGTCTTTTCAATAGTTTTTCTTTTAGACACCATCGGAGTTCACCGCGGCTTTTAGGGAAATCGTAATTCGAAATGGTCTCGTCATTGTAATATTCAATGTTATGTAACAATAACAACTGTATCGTCAATAAGTACACTGGCGGATATTTTAATTTTTGAATCGATAGATGAATTTTTTTTTCAATAACTCAACTGAATCGGAATTATTTTTTCAATAGATTAACTTGAATTATTTAAAACAGTAAATAATCTGGATTTTTATGCGCCAAGTTTTTGACGACACTAGTGAACTTTTTTACGATTTCTCGCTTTTTTTTTTCCACACAACTGTTTCATATACTTTCCCGAGTGTTACCGCGCGGCTCGTTTTTGTCACTGTTCGTCTGCGGGATTGTACTCGAATAAATGTTTTACCGTATTACATGGATTCCTATTAACGGCATTATAATGCGGTGTACACGCGCGGGAGAATTTTCTAAAATCACTACTGTTGCGAATTCGCAGTGGAACTGAAAATGATAAAGACGGCGGCGTGTACACATTATACATTCGCGCAACAAAAAAAAAAAAATTAGCGAAATCGACGGATTGCGCGCGCGCGCGCACGCATCATAATATTATATCGCGTTATGGAATATTATTCTTAAATAGGTAATAATCAAAAAAAAAAAAAAAAAAAAAAATGCGAATAATTAATATTATTTTATAACGCGATTATTATTTTTATACACATATTCCTACCGCCGGCGGCGGAGAATACTGTCGTGTCTAGTCGCCGTCTTCGGCCGCTTCTTTTTTTTTTCGTCCTGCTGCGTCGTCGTTGCTGTCGTCTACGGACCGCGTATCCGATTACTATTATACACAATGTTATACAATAATAATAATAATATGCGACGGCAGGAGCAGCAGCAGCAGCAGCAGCGCGCGCAACAAGTCTCTATCCCGTTTACACGGCTCATTGGGTCGGTAGTTTTTCCATTAGATTATGGCCCGTGCGCGGCGGCGGACGATGTGCACGCACACAATGGCGCAAAAACGCGTTTGTTATAATAATATACTCGTACGATGTAATATTATTATAACGTGATATAAGAGCGTTTGGTGAAAAAAAAGAAAAAAAGCGAAGCGGAAAAAAAACGAATAAACCGGTTGGCTTTGTGCGTCGGGCGAAACGACTACTCCCCCCCCGGTACAAGAGTGTCGTAACGCGCGTGTATACCGCGATCGCAACTAGTACGTGTAAAGAATTCGCGAGACGCGAAATCGTTATATCGAATTAATAAGACACTTTGAGGCGCGTTGCGTTGCTTATGCCGCGTTTACACTGACGTTAGTCGGAAATATTAGTATTCATTTTTTTTATTCTCGTCAGTTTTATACGTATACAGTGGATTCCGTTTAATGTGGGGCCGAACATTCCATTCGCCCACGTCAAGCGACCGCTCGTAATAACCGTAAATTAGTTTTCGACCAGAGGCGGTTTAGTTCAAATTAAAGTTTTCGCGTAAAAAAAACGTTTTGTTCTTTGAGAATTTTCGGCGACCGTCTATTTCACAGAACACGTCATAATCGTTCAACGATCGTTGTTGACGTTGTTTTAATTCTGTCCGAAAAATAGCTATTTTTTTTCTTTTTTTTTTTTTTTTTTTTTTTACTAACGGAAAGATCTTTATGAGAGGCACTGTATCGCGTTGAAATTCACGGAACCGACTGAGAACGTACGCGGAGACGAGACTGTGCAGGGTCGTGTGAGCGGTGTTACGCATTTCGCGACAAGTCGGGGCGATTCATTAAAAATCAAGTCAGCCGCCGGCAAGAGTACACCATACGTGAAATAATAATTATTAACCCCGGCAATTCGAAAGCAATTCGCACCGCCGTATGCAGGTCCTAGACTTTTCTCTGTACTCTAGTCACTGTTGCTGCTCGGCCAAACCGATTACGGTTTTAGACTGCTTTTTGGATACATTACAATCATAACGACACGGTTAACGGGCGTGTATAATATGTTATCTGTGTGTGTAGAGTGTACGCTCGTTCGTATTGAGCTATAATATAAAAACTGTGCACATAAATGGAATCCCCGAGTGTCCGTATTACGCGGTGTTTTTCGACATTGGAATCGGGACCAGACCACTATAGTGGCCATATTAACCGGTGGCCACATCAAGCGGAATCCTGCAGCACCGTGTACGCATACGCATTGGAAACGTACACCACCCAACAGCCTTAGCAGCCGACACGCAACGACCGCCGCTGTCCCGGGGGGAAGTGTATGCAGACACGCGCACCGCAATCGTCGTCGTCGATGACACAGATGTGTTACGTCAAAATATACTGACGCGCGCGTGTGGAAAACGCTGAGTGCTCTGCTGCTCTGCGCGTATCGCGCCGTCGTCTGTGTGTCCTCTCTCTCTCACACACACACACACACACACTCTGTCTCTCTCTCTCTCTCTCTTCATTGACAAACCGCGTCGTTGGTGGGCGCACTGCACACTACGGGTGTCGTCATACCCCGCGCGCGGTATATCAGTCCTCTCACGCACTCGTGTACGTACGTGTGTGTGTGTGTGTGTATACGAAAACATTGTTTTAATACTGACAGCGCACGCCCCCGGCGAACGGATAAAAATAAATGAATAAGAAAAAAAAATCAAAAATTAACGTTTCTATACATAGCCGAGCCAGCTCAGCCAGGCAACGGCGTGTTTGTACGACGCGACTGCGCTGCAATGCGGATGAGAATATACCGAGAAATACGTGTGTTTAATATAATATTATGCGCGTGCTCTCCTCCGAGATATGTCGCCCGTGAATTTCGTTGCCGGTAAAAAAAAAAAACTTACAAAAAAATGCATTCGAATTGTCTTCGATTCGTCGTGCGCTCGCGGTGTGGTGTGTGAAAAACTTAAATACGAAACGTTTTCGGTACCCGATTTTTATTTTACACAATTATTGCACGACGCAACGGTTATATTTTGCACGTTTCGTCACAATTGTTGCGTGTTCAACTCGTATTGAGCGGTAGCGAGGAGGTTTATTCATTTGTTTTATAAAACGCCTGCGGCGAATGAGTAATGATAATCTTTTTGACTCGGCTAAGGCAACACGTCGATCTGTATGATTGACGAATGACCACTGACTTCACCACCGACTTTTTAAAACTCATATTCGATCGTTTGTGCTGACGTTGTGGACATTGTCGAGCACCCCCACCCCCTCTCCGTCGCTATTTTTTGTTCGTTTTGCTCGACTTTTAAAGGCCGTGGCGCGATTTTAAACGGCCTCAAAAATCCTTCCTAAAAAATTGACCTAACAAATGCAAAAAAAAATTTTTCAAATCCAACTGGTATTCGAACACACACACACACGGTTCAGACGAATATTTCGTTATTTAATTTTATTTTATTTATAATATCGCTGGTATATATTATGTTTCAAGCGGGTTACGAGGCGCGCGCGCGCGTAACACGCGATATACCCCGTTCTGTTGGTATATTTCTCGAACACACAGCCGATGATGATGACGATGATGATGATGATGATGATACGGTTGTCGGCGTCGGCTTATACGTTTCAACATTGCGTCATCTGCATGATCTCCTCCGGTGTACTCCGACTACTATTACTACTGCTTTTCGACTACGCGCCTAATAATATTATAATATATGCGAAGCCATGTGTACACGTTGTACGTAGCTTGTAACAAATATTATAATATTGTAATAGGTACGCGTCCCCGAGGTGGGGGGGGGAGATTGACGAGCCACTGACAAAATCTTTCTATAATTATTATTATTATTATTATTGTTTTTTAATTAATATATAATAATATATAATTACAGTGGAAAAAGGGCTGCGGGAAAAATCGATCGTTCATCGAAATCAAAACACTGCCTGCAGGAATGTTTATAGTGCTTTATTCGTGAGTAAATTTGTGCGCGAAAAAGAGGAAAAAGACGTCCCGTTGTCCGTCCGATAATATTATTTTATATTTATTTTTTTTCATTTCTCGCGCGAGAAAGAGTCCTCCCACCCCCCCCCCCGTTCACTTTTTGAAAGATCTTTTATTGTTCGTGCTAAAGTTACGGCTGCAAACGGTGTGAAATAATTATTATACATCACCGTGTACGATCGTGCGTGAAAACAGCACGATGATGGAAACAGATAGAAGGCCGACTGACAGTCCAATTTATATCGGACGGAGGGTATACAACGTTCGAGGAGGGGGGGGGAGGGTGTTTGAGTATAAAATATGTACAGACAGTTTGAATAAATTACTTACGGAATTCTGTCGAAAAAATGAATCGCGTGTTACGTTATAGATAAATCGTTCAATTTCGGAATCGGCCGATGCTCCCCCCCACCCCAACGCCTGAGGATCCCCGGGACACTGTCCCGTTTCGCCCTACAATCACGCCATCTTCCTCCTCATTCTATTCCTATACAATTATATATATTTTTATATATTTTTGTCGCGCGAAATATATAAAACATTCGTTTCGAACACTCTTGAAAACGGCTCGAAGAAGAGTGGTCCGAAAACAGTGCCGTGGGTTTTGGCCGAATCCCCGAGTCGTGAGTTGTGTCGCGGGGCCGCTGCTATTTATACAATATTTTTAATCTGTCCGATACTCGTTTCATACCGTATTCTATTTGTATACACGATGAGCTCGCGCGAATCGCAATTGTGTATTTACGTGCGCGAGAAGGAGTAGAAGAAGAAAAAATAAAGGTTACTCGCTAAAAACCGTAATACGTACGAGTGGTTTACGTGACGTTTTCCAAAAAAAAATTTGGCCGCGGGCCGACGGGGAATAAAAAAAACTCGAAAACTCGGTGGACCGAAAACTTTCAATCCCGTCCTGCGCGCGCGCGGAGAGTACGGTGTGTGTAAATCAGCAGCAGCAGCAGCAGCAGGCGGTGTGCCTCGTTTTTGCTTGCAGAGTGTACTCGCGACTAATAGAGTCGTCGTATCGGCTGTGGTGTAATTAGCCGGACGAGGAGCCGGTGGACGACACGCTGTGCCGAACCCGTTGTGTTGCGCCGAGGCTTTCGACAACGTCGCGTGTGTGTGTATATATATATAAAAAAAAAGAAAGAGTTCGAGTGTATTGCCGGCGGGGTAACGTATCGCATTTCGTTTTCGACAACGATAATCCTCTGATGCCGCTATGACCACACCAACGTTCTCCGCAACAATCACGGCTGTTGCAATTATTATTACTAACCCCATCCATCCGTCATCCCTGCGCTGGTTTCACTTCATATATACACTCGTATATAAGGACAAAACGTTATAAACGCGGTCCATCTGAAAAAATGTTTAACACGTCGCTCTACAACTATCTTCGGCTTTCCGTTGTTCCTACTGCACGAGGGCCATTCTTTCCCCTCGACTTTTTCGATGTCACCACCACCACACATTAATAATAAAAAAAAAAAAACAATCGAAAAATTCGCAAAATCGCAATACGCGAGTTTTAATTTCGTTCGGTCGTCCTACACACACACACACACACACCAATTTCCAAACAAAACACTCGAGAAAAGTTTAAAGTTGAAATAGATATTTATAGGAAAACGTTTTGTTCAATAATCATTGCGATCGTTACGAATGAACAGCAAAAAAAAAAAAAAAAAAAAAAAAAATGTATTAAATGAGTTCGTAAATATTTAATAGACGTCGTGAATATTTTCCACTCGTTATTGTTTCCAATGCGTACTCATTTTAGACGTTTTATTATATATATACATATATTCGTTAGGCTGCGTTCAAGACTTGTCGATCGCTTAACCGCGGAATAATTTTTATTTTTTCGACATTTTTTTTTTTAACGAACGCACTTGCACACACGTTTGTTCACAAATATAAGTGTTTTTACTCGCAAAAGTACTGATAATTTATTTTTCTCGCGAAACTTTTTAATACATTTAAAATTTATTTTTCAGAAAGGTTTGAATAAAATATTTGTATGCTCTTACTTTTTTCTTTTTATAGCCGTTTTAAGAACATAGTTGTTTTTGTATTTATCGATGGCGTAAGTTAGATCCCACGTCACACCAATGTGTCAATAGAAAAAAGAATTTCGAAACAATTCAACTTTTTTCTCGTGCACGTATAAAAGTCGAAAAACCTTATTATAAATTCGTTTTGTAGGTTTTCAGTTGCACTAAGAAGAAGAAAACATTTCTAACAGTTTCTTATTTTTTTCTTATATATATTCTAACCTCGAGAAATATTTGTTGGCGGACCGCAATGAATATAAGTTACAGGAAGTTATCGCGACGTTATCGTTTCATCTGATAGTCGATTTCACTCGTAGAAATTAATAAGACCCGGTCAATTCTTTTACATTTCTTTAGAGCAGTCGTCAAAAATAAAAAAATAGTTTCATGTCGCGCTACTCACTGCGTCATTCGTGGCTGTTAAGGTACGTTGTCTTTCCCACTATATGCTGTATTTCCTCAAAAGAACGGTTTTTATTCCCTTAATAAAATTGCTGAAAAAAACACTTTGTTTTCAAACAAAAAAAAAGACATTTATGTAGGTACGAAAAATAATATCATTGGAACGACCGGGGAGGCGGGAAGAGATATGCGGTCGAGCAAATTAGCCGTAACTCGTCAATACAGCTCTACCAGCTCTCACAGGTCCCCAGTAGTAGTGACACGTTGAATTAAACTACTTTCGTAAACTATTATGATTTGACGAGACTCCATAGGAAAACGATCGCACGGGGTGAGATCCGTGTTGGAACCCCTCGAAGCGAGACGAGACGATTCGGGGGACTTTTCGCGTGTAGCAGCATCGCACTGTATGGTCTCGGCGGTATACATTCGCTCCGTGAAAATAAATAATAATAATAATCGTACAATATAATAACGTCAAGGGTGTATAAATAACGAAATGAACAATCGAACAACGGCTAAATAGTGTGGCCAATTAAAAAAAAAAAAAAATATATATATATATATATATTCTATATCGTTTACACCATAAGTTCTCGAAATGATCCCCAGGGGTCGATTCTGATTTACAAAGGGTTCTTGTCAGCAAAATTCAGTAGTCCACGAGAGTTATTGAGTAGAAAACGGATTGGAAATCACTGGTACTGAATGATATTTAAGGTTAACATCAGGACCAAACGTTGATGAAAATTTACTATATGAAAGCATCATCCCTCGCATTATGAAAAATTATAATAATAATAATAATAATTTTTTTTTAAATATTTACTTTATGTAAGAACTCTATTAGATTTCATTTGAATTTTCTGTTGTCGGTATTTGTAAAAAGTCAATGTTAGTGGTCTAATGGAAATAGAAAAAAATCGGGAATCTCTGGTTTACACAGTTAAATTTTCTATTACTTACTCCAGAAAACGCGAACAAAGAAATGTATAAATTAATTTTTTTATCGTATTATTCGCAATACTTCGGGGCGTAATATTGAAAAATAGGTCGCGTTCGCGACTAGGTTTAAAGAATGTGTAAAAACAAAAAAAAAACATTACTTATTATTTTCGAACCATCGCGTTTGTCATTTTTTTTTGCGTTAAATAAAAAAACGAGTCTAAAACGTGCATTGGTGTGTATATGCATAGACAAACTTATATGTGGCGTTTACGTTTTCCGGCCGTGTTCAGAACACGCGAACTTTAAGAAACAACAAGTACAAGTGGTTAATTTAACGCAGTATACGCGTTTTGAATATTTTATTAATAAATAATCGCATTTATTTACCACGCGTTATTACTCTGCTGCCGTCGTCAATTATTCTGTTGTGTTCAATAACTCAATAGCCATCGAATGAAAAGTGAAGTATGTTTAGAAAGTAAAGGAAGTAACTCTCCGACTGTTCCATTAATAATAATAATAATAATAAATAATAATAATAATAACAACAAGTACAAATTTCAATGCGTTTTCAATTGATTTAAAATCCTCGGCCTACATTTTTTTTGTCGCATCGTTAAACGTAAATAAACGTATATATGTAAGAAATTTTTTTCTTTTTTTTTTTTTTCTTGTAAAATTAGAGTCCCCCGGATTGAGTCAGCTGATATCATTAATCCCCCTGCTCCGTCTGTGATATACACGCGTACGGGAATTAATTTATTTGTCGCGTATACGCGAAATGATTAAAATAATGATATTGAATAATATTTCACGTTACGGTCATCGTCGAAATATTATATTAATTTCGTTTTGACCGTTCTGTGGCGGCGACCTTGATCGACTCATACGCCGCCGCCGCACAGTTTAAAATACCTCTGTAATAATATGAGGACGGTATGTACGTATATATTGAAGAAGAAAATTTATATGAAAAAAAAAAAAAAAGCGCGGGATCGATTGTCTCCGAGACGAGGAGATTATTATAATTTTTTTTTTTTGTCGATGTAACGCGCTACATTATACTTCCGTTTGAACGGCGGCGGCTGTGACGGGACTCTCGGCCTGGCCGTGTCGTTGACAATGACGCGCGCGGCTGTACCGGCGGAGTCTGTGTTGGGTTTCTGGTGGCGGCGGCGTTTCAGGTTACACACATTGCACGGCTCTTCAGTCGGCCGGTCGGTCGCCTGGCTTGCGGTCATCGCGTGGTCAATATAACTATATTATATAAGCGTATGCATCATAAGCCGCGCTGCAGCTTTGTTGTGAACACGCGCACAGCACAGATGTGTGCAGTACAGCAAAACCGTTCGTAACGCCGCGACAGGTGAGGGAGGAGAGAGATGTTTCCATCCAGAAAGAGAGAGAGAGAGAGAGAGAGAGAATACCTCCGAAAGGCTTTCTGGGACGCGCGTGTTAGGTTCTTCGTTTATATTTTATAATATACGTAAAAGTAAAAAAAAAAAAAAAAAAACTGCCGCCGCTGCTGATGCTGCAAGACTGCGGCGGTCATACGATATGTCGTCGATATTATCGATTATCTCCTCGTCATCACACCGGTGGATGAGGAGAAGAAGGAGGACGCGTACCACCCGTTGCCGCCGATGTCTTTGTGTGTCCGTCCATCTTATCCTCTACACCGCGGTGGTGGAGATCGCGTGCGTGCAGTTATGTATATTTTCGTATACGGATATTTATTTTCATTTCTATTATTTTCTTTTTTTTTATCTTAACGTCTATTGTATATATAATATTTTTTTTTCTCCTCATTCATGGTTTTGCACCGGCAGCCGCCCGGAGGAGATCGACACGGCGGCGGCGGTATCCATTTATCTGCAGAACGCGGTTACTTATTTTTATATATATAAAAAAACTAAAAACCTAACCGCGCGCGGCGCACCTGTTCGGGTTAAGCCGACGTACGACGACGCGGCGGTGGTCCGTCGGCCACGTCGTGCGCGCCGTCTCTTATACGACGTCGTTTGATGGTGGTGACCACATAAAAGAGAATATATGAAATTTGACGCGCGCGTGTTAAGCGTCTCTCTCTCTCTCTTTATATATATATATATATTATATTATATATATATATATATATATATATATATATATATATACGTATTTTCTAGTAACACATTTGACGTTTTTATCGCCAATTAACATAATATATATTAATCGGGATTATATTTTATATATTAAGAAAGAAAAAAAAAATCACGTATTTACATAATACGCGCGGGCGCGCGTGTGTTATTATCACGTGTATGCAGACGATGAATAATACACACGCGGGAGATTATTATTATTATTATTTTAATGCTTTCGAGCCGCTTTTATACGACGCGCTCGAAATCGACCGATTTTTTTTTTTTTATCCGCGTTAATACGACGCAGCGATCACGCGCAACGTGTATTTTACAAGATTTTTTCTTTTTTTTTTTTTGGTACGTTTCCGTCACTATTATCGTACTAATTTATACGTTTTCTTACATCGAACAAAACGCGTCGTCTTTGTTGCTCTATCTGCGCGTAATTCTACAATTTTTCCCTCCCCGTCATAATCGACTCTCGAGACTTCCGCGTGTGTACACACTCGAGACTTATAAAAAAAAAAAAAATCTTAACTTTAGCGATTGTTTCGATACGCGATATGAACGGTCGACGTCCATGTGTCCGTACGAGTCGAGTTGTGTTTAATTATTTCGAGTTATATTCGATATTTTTAATAAGCGTTTCCCTCTCCCCGGGCGCACATATGTTACGCGCTGCTAATCTTGATTTCCCGGTCGAGATCGTTATCAACCGGTTTAGCACATTTAAACACAACTCGCCCGTTACACCCGTTCGATTTGTTCGATTCGCGCAACAGACGTTTGTTCAAAGACGTTACGCAGAGCTCGTAGCATTTTCGAATGACGGCGGTGGTGAAGCGGTAAAAAATATACCGAGAGTCGCGTACGAACGTATTATTATTATTAATTATTAGGTGTGTCGTAATATATTTTAAACGTTCACGATCCGTATATTATGCATTTCGATTCAAATCGCGCACGGCAATTTTTCCGTTATTAATTCCTTCCAACGCGTTCGATTTGTTCTCGTTCGTGTTCGTTAACGGTAATCCAGTTTTGATCCGGCGTTTGTAATAAAAATTTCCCCGCAGGATCTCCGACCGAATTAATTTAGTTCGTTTATATTTATACGCAATAATACTGTTTGACGTGCAGGTAAATATTTAAATTGTAGAATTATACATAGGACAAAATCGGTTTTCCTCGTCTGCTTTTTTCTAGCCAATTTCATCCCTGCGAATAGATTCTCCTATGCTTTAAATCACACGACCAATAGTACGATTGCGTGTGGATAACAACGCGTTAGCCGTCGAGGAAAACGGAGGATGACTGATTGGATAAGCGTTTTTGAGAGCAAAGCGCTGCGAAAAATATACGTATGGACTCATATATTATGATCAAAGACGTGCGAGTATGGAGGGAATGACAACAGAAGTCGAGAACCGACGGATGTGTTCAAATGACCGAACACGGTGAACGAGGTCGAACGAAGTAAGTATTCGAACGGGGGCGTAGACAAGGAATAATTCGATGATGAAAAGAGTGTTCTTCCGATAAAACCTAAGGAGCAAAAAAGGCCGTTAAACGGGTCAAGATTACGTTGGGGGGATGGCATCAGAAAAGATTTCCGGAACGTCACAGGAGAAAAATTGGATATTGGAAGGAGATGACGGAGAGCGTAAGTTTAAGATTCGTGGTATTGCAAGATGATGTTAAAGGCGTTTTGAAAAAATAAATAAATATATATATATGTATCATTAAAACTGTACTGTATTCGGGATTATTGTCCGGAAGACGTGCGCCAAAAGTTGTGCGCACGCGTACGAGTGAGAGAGAGAGAGAGGAAAAAAGAAACGTTTAACTTCGCACGGTGTTGCGCACGCGCACAAAGGCCGTTAATAAATAATTTATCGCCACAGTGCTGTGCCGCGGTTGCGGGGGACTCGAGCGCTGTCGGAGGGGTAACGCGACGTCGGGTTTAAGTGTCGGCCGGAGGCGGAAGAGAACACCCGTCGTACTACTACGGTGGTGGCGGCGGTGAGTGCCGCGTTGTACGCACTCGACGGCGACCGGCGGCCCCCGTAAAATCCTCCGTCGGCGGCGGCGGCGGACGGACGGGCGCGCAAAGTCATTATCAATCGGGCGGCGGCAGACGTAACGCGCCGTATAAATAATGTCACCACCGCGTCGTTTCGAGTGATTGACAAACAAACAGACGTGGATTGTCAAATTTTAATTGCTCGTTGTCATCGTCGATGTCTGTGCTGCGCATAGAAATAAAATAATAATTCGGCTTTTGCTGCTGCTGCTGCTGCTGCTGCTCCCTTTTATCGGACGGATATGACTTGCAGTTTTTTTTTTTTCTTTTTTGTATCCTTTTCCCGCGACATTTTTTTATAACGACTTCTTCCGTTTGTATTCCTGTATAATACAACGGACAACGGCGCTCGTTCTTTTTTTCTTCTCGGTATTCACGATTGTTGTTGTTGTCCCGCCGATAAACTCGGAAACGGATCAGACCGACGATGCGGTTTTCGATACCGCACTGTTATTATTATTATTATTACATTTGTTAAAATATGTGTAGAGGAGAAAAAATGCGTATTTATGCGCTACACGGTGAAATAATCATAGACGGCGCGACGATTAGTTTGGTGACTTACTATTGACTGTCGTCGTTGTTGTTGTTGTGTCGCTCTGGCGAAGTCGAAACGTGACGGGGAGAGAGTATAGTCAGTATTAATTATTGTTTACGAGATCGCAGCAAAAAAAAAAAAAGAAAATGAAAACGGTTTTGGAAAACGGCCGTATTATGGGCGAACGAGGTGCGCGTAGGGCTTCAGACGTTACCTCGACGTTTTCGGAGGATTTCAAGAGAAATAAGAGGTGTCACATAAAAGGGCCCGCGATATGTGAGAATCCATCGAGTGGTTGCGCATGTCCCTTGCTACGCCAGTGTCGTCAAACACGAGTCGCGTCTCCAGGATGCGGAGCGGTGTCGTTGTTGTGATGTTCGATCAATCACTCCGCGTCCTCCTTATAGCACGAACGCTTTGGCTGTGCTTTTTGTTTCGCTCACGTCAAACCAATCCGTACATATTTCGTTCATTACGGACCCGGGGCCGACGAAGAATTTGCAGATGTGCTGTGCGTATTTAATACTTATTATAATACCAATTAGTAATCATTTTTTTTTTCGGATTAAAATCCAAAGGCACATTGGAGCTTTTACTTAACGCCGGTGATGATGACACCAGAAGACATCGAACCGAACGATTTAGTTTTGTAAATAAAATTTATGGTATATATATATATATAAATAGTAAAGGTGGATTAATCGTTTAGAAAATGTGAAACTACGTTGTCATAATTATTATTCGTTTAAGAAATTAGTCTTGGAGATTGTAGCAGTGGCGTATCCAGGAATTTTTTTTTGGGGGGGGGGCTGATCATTTACAAAAAAAAAAACATAACAACTGCAAAATAAGTGATTAAAAAAACTATATTTAAAATTTTTAAACAAAAAATTATTATTTACATCATATTGTTAATTTTAGTCGTCTAGCTTTTCCACAGCTTTTGATACCGATAGGCATGATGTTGTACACGTTTTCTGTCTTTGTGATATTATAGTTTGGTAATGGAAACAACGTACTATGTCGTATTGCAGTATGGTGCCTATGTATATTATATTATTTAATTAATTAAATAATAATTTAAGATTTCCTGAAATTTCGGAGGGGGCTGCAGCCCCCTCCCTGGATACGCCACTGGATTGTAGTATTCGTACAGGGTTCCTCTTTAAAAAGGCTGTTAAGAAAAAAAAATTTAAAGAAGTCTACGTGATCTGTAAAACTTTTTTTTTCAATTTATATTATTTATACCAAAAATTAATGAGAATAAACAAACTCTTAGAGTATATCATTTCGAGAATTTTCGATGCATAAAAACATCTTCTACAGATTTGTTCCAGCATTCCCCCAGCCCCATAGTGATATATTATAATGCTAAAACGTATTATAAGCGTGTGTACACGGCGTTTGGGGAGAAAACGGCTTTTGTGTGTAGGCGTAGTGTATATTATTATTATTATTATTATATAATTTGCCGGGAAACTTACTGGCGCGCGCGCGCGCGTGGATTTGAAAGAAAACATCAAACGCCGCGTAACAAGCCCCACGCTGTGAACGGCACCGGCACGCGCGCGTATACTTACTTGTTCGGCGCGCGGGACGCCTTTGACGCTCGCGCTCTTTCCGAAACGATTTTAATTCTTACGTTTTATTATAAACGCGGAAATTTGATAATTTCGTCACCGTCGTCAACCGTTTTTTTTTATTTTTTAATTTGGTTTTTTCACCCTTCGCCGCCGTGTACGTGTGTAATAATTTGCACGACGTCAACGTGCCATACACGATAACTACTGGTGTTATATATGAGAAATGTGTAGGAAAGATTTTATTATTGTGTGTGCGTGTGTGTGGTGATCGTCGTCAATGATCGATTCTACTCGAGACGGAAAAGTCCCGGAGATCTCTCCGCGACAGTTCTCCTCACTGACGTGCTCCGTTTGTCAGCTGAAAATCGGAAAAAAAATATCGCGTTTCACTTGATATACTCTCACGAATTCAACAGTTTTAAAACTTCGGCGCGTGTCGCGCGGATAAAATTCATCACGAGAAGAAGAATTAAAAAAAGAAAAAGAAATTCGCGTAGTATTGTACATATATTTGTATACGTATATTACACCGGTCTACAGATTCAAACTTTTTTTTTAATCATCAGAGTTGAATGTAAACTATATTCCAAACCAATTTTTTGCGCCGATTTCAATTCTGTTATTAGATTTTTTTTCAATCGCTGTTTTAGTCTTTTACTTATAGCTATTTAACTTTTATGGGCAAAACAATTAAAATTATTAATTTTACAACACGTAAAACATGTGTACAACATGTACCAATATGTTATCATCATAAACGGGACATCCATCAAGATAATAAAACAGGTAATAGATTTGATTTTAAAGTACATCCAAATCAAGCGATACAGTAGTAATACGTATCTAAATTCGTATACTGCAATACATAATATATTACGCATTCGAAGAACAAATGTGAATCAATTTTATTTTAAAAACCGTACGTGCTAGATGAAAATGGAAAACAGATTAGAATCAGCATAAAATAATCTATAAATTTCAGTTTAAATTATCTCTGATGAAATTTAATTGTAGACTAGTGTTATCGGTGGCGTGAAATACTGGATGACTTTTTTAGGACAACCACTCATAGTAAAATTTCTAGTTTTTTACTGAGTAGGTAACTATATAATATGAATTAATATACAAATAAACTATGTATTAAGTCACAATCAATAGAATACATCAAAAAAAAAAAAAAAAAAATTAATGAGAATATAAAAAAAATCCATAATATAATCAAAATAATTCGCAAAAATTTTAAATATAATAACGCGAATATTATTATAAAATCGCATTCAACACTAACGATAATTTTAACCGAACAGATATGAATTAAAAAAATAAAAAAATTTTCAAATAATAATAATAATAATAATAATAATTTTAATAGGTAAATTTAATTATTCTCCTGGTATTTACAAACTTATTATAAATGCATTTATAACGATATATCTATCTATTCATTTTTGAGAAGAGTATAGTGTATAAAGACAAATTAAGGGTGAATATAATCATAATCTGTTGGGGGTGGGTGCCCGGTGCCGTGCCAATCGTTATTCTTACTATACTTTATGTATTTGAAAAATATTCTACGCGTTTAAATGAATTTAAAAATGTTATCCCCAAAAAATATTTAATCCATTCGTACACTGTCTTATCCACAATAAAAAAAAATAAATAAGACAATATAGGAAAAATGATTCTTACGTATAGTTAACGTCGGTTTTACACGGGGAAATATCGAGAACATTATTTCGAAAATATCCACCGGTAGGAGGTGCAGAGTGGGTTTAAAATAGAATTATACCAGCGAATCGATTTACGCGTCGTTGAAATCGACGAATAAAATGTTATAAACGTTTAGGAGGCATATAAAATATTTCGTTGTGTCCTACCGGAGAAAAAGGGAAATCGTCTGTTATTTTTCTCCCCTTTTTCAATCCTACGCACACTCCCGGTGTGTGTGTGTGTGTGTGTATAAATCAATTTTTGACTGCCGACCGATGATGACGCGTTGCTATGGGGCATATTATTATTATATTGTTACACGTGTTATATATAATAATAATAATAATATTTATTGGAGTGCGCGCGCGTTATGGAGTAGGCGGCAGTAGGCGCCGACACCCAGCGGGAGGGATATTTTTAAACGCCGCGGCGCACCGACAACGAGTTTTCTTTTCTCTCTCTCCGCCAATCTCTTCGAAAAATTTCTTTTTCTCTCTCTCTCTCTCCACATTTCAAGTGTGATTATTATCGGTTTTTTTCTCCTCACTCGTCCCGCGCGAACACACTCGCAGTACATCTCGACAGGACGTGTTCTTCTGTTGCGTTTTCTAGAAAAACGAGCCGATATCGTCGCGTAAATGACGTAATATTATTCCTATTGAAAGTACCGGACGAGAAGAAGAGATTTTGTTTTTTTTTCTTTTTTTTTGATTGCGATCTACACAATATCGAGTTTTATCGCGCGCTATTATTATTATTATAATACCGAAATTATAAATAAAATTATTATACCGGTGGGGGCCAGCGAAAACGGTCTGTTGCTCGGAGTTAAAAACGTTGACTTAAAAATATTCCGTGTTACTTAATTAAAAAAAAAAATGTTAAACGTTCCCCATGTGGGTAATCTGCTACATTATTAAAAATCTAATAATATAATTAAAAAAAGAAAAAAAATTATTTACACGAAGTAATACTTCACAAACAACGGATCAATTGAAAACTTGCGACGCTATCCTTTGGTACAAGATATATTATTATCGATTACATACACGGTATGATATCATCAACGGACTTTGCCAGCCGTGAGAATGCAAGGAGAAAAGAATTTTTTTTTATACGCGCGATTTCCACGTTATTTCACGTAATCGTTTTAAAAATTAAAGATTATTCTTATATGTGTTTTAATCGTTATTTATCGAAAATTGTAATACAAACGATTTTAACGATATAAAATCGTAATAAATTTTTAATCAGACATTGTCTATTAGTGGTACGTTTTTACTTCTTACTTCGTACCGTAATTCTGTGGTGTTTTGAGATCCAGAGAGCTGGATGAGTCCAAATACGGGGGTTTTTTTTTCGGAAAATTAACGTTAAGCTTTAAGGGAATCGAAAACTTTTTTCGTCTTACGCACGCGTGAACACAGCAAAACAGACGTTTCTTATTTCCAATGGCACCCGATCGATCAGATTCGACAGATATTTTGAATTCGTCGTGAAGTCTACTTGGCATCAAATTTCACACATTTCTAATTATTGTTTTTCATAGATCATTGAAGATTATTTAAATAAATTTAAAATAGAAAAAAAAATATGAAAAAAGTGAGGGACGTAATTTTATAGAAAAATTCAAATCCGTTTTCAAATTTCTTATCGCGTCACGCTTGAAGATCGATCGGTACGCGTTGGAAGTAGAAAACGTTTGTTTTGCCCGTGTGTGTCGTGTAAGGCGAATAGAGAAAACGTCCGTTTTCTTCAAATCCGTTTAAACGTAATATTTTATTGAGATGAGAAATACAATTAACTTACCCCTCTTTCATATATATATATATATATATATATATATATATATATATATATATAAAGGAACATAATATTATCAGGGGGAATATTCGCGACTATGTTTTTCGAATATTTAACGTGTTACTAAATTGTAACAGATTTGAATCGTTCAAAAGACGACAACGGAAAATAGAAATAAAATAAAATATTGATAACTTCCGTGCGGCGTGTGTGTGCATATATGATAATCAACACGCCGGGGGCGATCCAATTAAAACGAAGTCCAAACTTCTAACAGATTAAAAGGCGACAAACTGTAGTTTCAACAATCAATGCACTTGATAAGTAAAGATTCAGAAAGTCCCATCACCAATTCGTTGTCTGCACGTGTTTTCAAAACGTTCGTGTACGTATTGTCGTTAACGACCAAGCGATACGTGCGCCGTATAATCGGGACGAACGATTTTATTATTTTAAAAGGTTTATTATATTCGCTGACAGTCATCAGTATCGAGTGACACGCAGAATGAGTAGTTTACCCGCTCGCATTTCCAAACCGCGTCCGTTACCGCTAATGAGTTCATCTCGTTTGCGCTGCGAAACAAATGGACAATCGCGGCTTTCTAGATTTGTGGGGATAAACGATTTTTTCCTCGTTTTATATCGGTTTTTTTTTTGTATTATTATTATTATTATTATTATTAAATAAACGCGATCGTTTTTTCTTCCGGATTAATTGGATCGCTCCGTACAATACACTCGGAGCCTGCAGCGGCGTACTTGGACCGGAATTTTTTATTAACGGGCGTGGGGAGAACGAATTTTTAAACGAATTACATAAAACGATATTGCAGAGGTATTTTTAAAAAAAAAAAAAAAAAACGTAAGCCGTTTATTTCATTACGATGAACAATTTTCTATACGCCCCACCTCCCCCGCTCGTCTGTTGAAAAATTTCGTTTTGTTTCCAAATTCACTTGCCCAAGTCAGTGCGCCACTGCGTACAATGACGTATAGCTGATAACATTTCCCACCCCCTCAGATTTTAATTTGTTTTGTTTTTTTCGTTTGTCGTACCGAATACGGAAACCGATATAATAGTCGTGTCGCGGTTAGGTTAGCGGTATCGTAAGCGTCGTGTGTATTTTTATTATTTATTTATTTTTTTGTCGTATATAAGCATAATAAAGTTCGCTAGCAATACACAGCAACACAGCGAAACAACCGCTGCACACCGCGTGTATACCACCGCCACCGGGAGTCGACTACTACTACTACTACTACTGTACTGTCCCTGTTGCTGTAGTGCGTGCGTGCGTGTGTGTGTGTGTGTCTCACACGTCGGACGCGAAGGGGCGTGACCGTTGTGTCATCCCACACCCCGCACCGTGTCGTCGTCGTCGTCGTCCGTCACACTGATTACGCGCGTCGCCGACGACGATAATAATTATCGTTGCACCGTCGCACCCCGTGTATTTTGAACGGCCGCGCGTTTATTATAATATAGTAATGCGGCGACGGGAGGGGGGGGGCCACGGCCGGATAACGACGATAATAATAATATTACGCGTATATGTATGTGCTAATGGTGGTGGAAATAAAATCATAAAATATGTATTATAATAATAATAATAATAATAATATATACAATATACGAGCTTGTATTTTTTTTTTAGAGAGAGAGAGAGAGAGAGAAAAACCACGCGCGGTCTTGACGTTTGTTCGAATTCGGTGTTACGGTCCGCGTCACATTCGTAAATTATAATATTATTAAATTTATGCGATTGTTATTGCGGTAAAACGCGCGGCGCAGTAGTCACTAACACCGCGGAATCGCATCGATTGTTCCGCTACGCTAGTATTTTATTCGTTTATTCGAGCCGGACAATAATAATAAAAATAATAATTAAGCAGCGCGGTGTTTCGGATTCAGGTTTTTTTTTTTTTCATATATACGGGGCCTGTGATTAATCAATAATAATAATAAAATTAATTAATCAATAATAATTTTATAAAAAAAAAAAAATTAAGTGTCCACTTCGCCACATTTTTTTTTTTTTTTTTTAGAAAAATTATTTTTTATTTTACCGAAAACTTGTTTTATCGTCAATATTCATAGGACACGAAGTTAAAATAATCCGAACTGGGTATTATTTTTTAATAATTTATCAATCGATGTCCATCATTTAAACGAATCAGTCCGTCACTTTTCAATGGATCCCCGTGAAATTCACTATGAGAATTTCTTCGTCGCAGATGACACGTTAATATGTCTTCCCTCTTATTAAATATTATCTAATCGATAGCCACTGTATCGACACGACTTTATTATTGTATACGCAATAATAAAAAGATGACAATATTTTAACGTATATTTTTTCAAATAGAAATCTTAAAAAAAAATTTAGGATCACTTTTTTTTTTTTGAAAACGCCGCGGCGACCTTTCAAAAGTGTTCGGCTCTATAACTCGCTTATATCTTGAGCTGGCTCATTCAATGATATACACGTGCTAATCGCGGTGTGAATTCGCCGTGAAAGCGATCTGGGCGCGTGCTGCAAGTTATTGAACGTCGTACGTTCGCGGCTGTATATAATAGTTACACGTTTTTTATCATCCAATTATAATAACGATACGATTTACGTACTATTTGATATACTTCAATTTACGTAAACGAAATGTAGTTTATTAGGAAAAAAAAATTTGTTTTTTTTTGTTTTTTAATTGTTGTCAATTCTCGTATTCCTTTCAGAAAGAAAAAAAAACGTATAATCCAAATGACTCGTAGTAACGCGCGTCGACCAAATATCATCTGCTGCGGTGTATATATGTATATATACGTGCTCGTGTAATTATTTTCGGTCACATTATCTATCATCGTGTCTAGTACACTTATTGTGTGGTAAAATAAATACACGTATATCGTATACGATGTGTACATATCGTTAGTCGAATGACAATTCAGTTTTTGTAAAAAAAAAAAAAAAGAAAAAAAAAGAATGTAAAACTTACGGGGGGATAATATTATAGTAAATTGTTGTTTGTGTGCATTGTACCGGGGTCACATTGTACGTATTACATATATAGGTACAATGTAAATGAAATAATTTATATATATATATATGTACGCAAAAAAATGTGTAAATAATGACCTAAATATGTGTGTGTGTGTGTGTTACAATCGTCGTGTAATAATAGTTAATATAATAATAGTATAATGGCGTTCTCGTATATTGCGCAGTTAGTAGTTGTACGCGATGAATTTATTATACACGAGACGGATATAGGACATATAAAAACGCGTGAGTTTCGATTTTTCGTCGAACAATGACCAACGTCTTGAAAAATAACTTCTTCTTCTTCCTAATAAGCGTCTAGAAATTGCTGCGCGCTATATTATCGTAATGAAATTCGAGTAACGCGCGATATAATCGTGTATTTAGACGCCGAAATACGTTCGCAAGTTCACGGCCGGTGTACACGACTGCACGAGATTAGACTATTCTTCAAGCTGAAACGGCAAGTTAGGTGTACATACAACGTATGCGTCCTGGATTACTATTGCGGCTTGGAACAAGCTGGAATGGCTATGCAAGGATACTATAGGAAATCGTTATAGCGATTACACGAGACCACGTTACTACTACACTCTCACGAGTTCACAACAATCGAAGTAAAGTCTAAAGTGAAGTGTTAGTCGAAATTGGGCGAACGAGTAACCCCATCCGGAGTAGTCAATACAATAGTACATAGAAACTCAATTAGATTGGAACAGTTGCTTCGGAATCTATACGCCAATTGGCGTTAGAAGAGTTACTAGAAAAACGTGTTTGGACAAGACTTTGGGTTTTAAAAAAGAACGGACTTGGAGCGTTTGCATTTAGAAGGACTTCGCTATGAAGATCTATAGGTGATCGCGAGAGTATACCGTGCGAATCAGATATTTTCGATGATATCCTGTTGTCTTGTGACGTCAAAAATACATATACGAATGCTTGTCGTAATGAAAGAGGTTTCACCAGCAAGAGTAAAATATTGGAGATCACTTTAGATTTCTTTTTAATTCGGTCGGCACCAATTACAAGAGGCTCGGTTACATTTATCGTATTTTGAGATCGTCAATATCGAAATTTGTACCCGGAGTACGTGTCGAAATCTATTGGCTTACTATACTTAAGCTTATCTTCACTAACCTCCTAACATAAAAACGAAACCAGTTCTGTTTGCGCGCGAGACTAAAATCATTGATTTTCTAAGCTGAAAATTATCCTGGCTTGAAAGACTAGCCTCGTGTATATCGGGCATTATCAACGCGTGTTACAATATGTATGGAATAAATACGAATTAAAGAGAGAAAAAAACTTTCCTTAGAATTTTAATACACTATTTATAGCATGTTACGAGTAGGTGATAACATGATATTTATGAGTCATACGGAAATACAATGTCGTATATTAATCATGTATAATATAATACTATGTCTAGTTACAAAAAGATTATTATAAATTACAATATATATATACGTATGTTGCGTATACACGCGATATGTGTAATTGAGTCGTAGTGCGCGGTGTGTGAAAAAATTGTGTGTAATGAAAAAAATAAAATACAACATTTTTTTTTACGAGTTAAGTATTTAATATTTTATATTTTATATAAAAAGTAGATGGATATAAATAACAATGAGTAAGTTTATAGGCGACGATTTGATGGTACCGATTTTTTTGGTATGAGTGATATTACCAATACCCCATTACGTATATATATAATATTTATTTAGTTCATAAGCATTATATTGAATTTTTAATTTTAAATTCCATTAAAATTCGGTATGTGTTTTCCAGTATAAGTATCAGGCGACGGCACGATCCGCAGTTTCGACTGTATGGTCTTGCGTGTGTACGAATGTTGAAAATTTACATACACACATACGTATTATATTCGCCAGCAGTGGCTTTGGCGAATATTATCGGATACAGGAATCGTCGTTGTTGTACCACCTACTGCCGACGATGTAAAGATTTCTTGTAAAAATATCGAATCTTTTTGTAATGTCGTTCTATTAACGGACACCGACGTGGCTGTTAATATGACACGTTATATCATCGAGAGTTTCTCAATATAGTTTTAGATTTATACGCCACCCACGTTATCATTTGATGAAAAAATTCTTCTTTTTTTTTTTTTAAGAAACAAATATACCGAGATACCGAGGAGTAACGCGGGGCGTCAGATTGCGACAACAGTGACAGCGGCTTCAAAAATAATATAACAGAAACAATAATTTCAACGTTAATCCGACATGTTTTCCGTTTCTGTTCAAGAGAATTTTACCATTTCCAGTATGAAAAATTAATCGTTTTACGATGGACGACAATAAATAAAGTTTTAAGGGCTCGAACAGTTCGAGTATTTTTTTTTCGGCGGTGGGAGTCGGATCTGTGGAAAAGCCGTTTCTCTGACGAGAAATGAAATTCGCGAATATACGAATTTATTTTTCGTTCTCAAACCGTGGGTATATTATATATATATACGCAGCGATGTATATTATTTCTTATAAATTTTTATTTTTTTGGAAATTTCTATAAATATATCACCGCAACTGTTGTATAATACATATCTAAATGATGACACTGTAGGGGGAATGGTGAAAGAAAAAAAGAACGATTCCGCGCGAAACCGATCTCATGGTTGTGTCATCTTCGGTGAATTCATCGGTTTATTTTTTACGCGGTTCAATTTATAAATCGTAATTTAGATAATTTTTTTTTAATAAGAAATTCGTTTTCTTTTAGTAGTAGTAACAGTCGGACGGCTCCTCCGCCGATTGCTGCAGTGTTCTGTTCCCTTACAATTTCATATTATATAGTTTTACTGTTCTGCACATTGCCGTAACCGCGGTACTATTATTATTATTATTATTATTATTACTGTTGTTAGGTAATAATGTAAAATATACGCGAGTATTACACAACGACTGTAATAATAATTTAACCAGTTTCGTTTATACTGCACGAATATACGTATAGGTTTTTCGCAACGTGTCTTATCGCGGTTTCCGTGACCGTTCCGCGGCTATTTATCGGCTATCTGCTGTACATTCGTAGACGTTTCGTGTTTTAGACGGATTTTTTTTTTTTTTTTTAATTATACACGTGCCGCGTTAACTACTACTACTACTACTGTATTGTATATAACGAATATTATACATTTACATTAAATTTATACTGGCCGATGTGTAATTTTTTTTATAATATTATTTTCGTTCGCGCGTGTGTTAAAAAAAAAAAAGAAAATATATATCGATCGACGATCGGTTGTCGGTCGGTGTGGCGGCGGCGGCGGCGGCGGTCCGTGAAATAAATGAGACGTTGTTGGTCGCTGGCGCGCGCGCGTGCGGTATACTCGCGTATAGCCGAAGAGGTGACAACGAGAGAAATTACTCGGTGAGTCCTACGTCGTATATTACTCGGCGGGACCCAGCGGCGACGGCCAATACAGATGTTATATAGTAGACAGGAGAGATGGAGAGAACTGTTTAAAAAAATGAAATAATAATAATGAACCCAACACCTCGGCAATAATAATAATATTATTATTATTACCGAGCGCGTCGGTGGTAATGCTTGTGGTCCGCCCCGTTGATGAACAACAATCAGTCAAACCGCGAGCATTTTTTTTTCTCCTCTTCTTTTTTTTTTTTTATATGTATAGAGAGAGAAAGACGGCGTACCACGGGGTCGTATCTCCCTCGCGTGATGATGTCATGACTTGGCGGTGAGCTGCTGCACAGCTCATCGTGCCAGTTCAGCGCCTGCTCGCAACGCCCTTCTCGCCGGCCGCGGGTATCCTGCAGGTATAATTGAGTCGTAGCGATCCCGACGACGACGAGTGGATTCATTATTTTTTTTATATATACGAGTATATTACGACGATCAGCGTACTACTATATGGTAGTGTTTTTTTATATTTTTTTTTCATTTTACAACGGTGGCGTGGAAAGAAAAAAAAACGCGTATCTGTTGTGTGTGTGTGTGTGTTCATCATTAACGATATTAATAATATAATAATCCCTCGCGCGGTGCCCAGATGTCTGTTGTGGACCGTGCGGTGCAGCTAGGTCTTCTGTGAGAATTCTGTCTACTGTGAAATTTGGGAAAATAATTTTGAGAAAAATTTCCGTGTAAAAAGTGACTTTGTGTACATTTTACAGTGAAACGAGTTTAGAGCAAATAACGCGATATAGCGTGTGTTCTACGAATGTTTTTCGAATAATTTATTTATTTTTTTGTGTTTTTCGTTAACGACTCGTAAAATGTACGTATCGAAAATCCGGTCGCATAGGGCCGCTTTATAATCAGATGAGAAACTACGGGTCGAAAAAAAAAAGAAAACGAGCGAATTAACGTCGCAATTAAAAAAAAATTTTTTTCCCGTATTTATCATTTGGTGGAGCCTGTCTGTAACGACGAAATCGTTTCCGTCAGTTTCGCTCTCACGGTCAATCATTTTGCGACGCGACGTTTTCGAGTCGATTGAAAAATTGCGAACGTTTTCAAAACGTCTTATTGCGCGCGCGCGTCCGTCGTCTCTTCTCAATGGCGTGTCGCCATTAACTCTTAAACCCGAATCGAACGAAACGCGTGTTCCGCCTGTGGTATATTACTCGTCGTCACGAAAACGATAACGAAATGCTGTTAATATAGTGACTTACGTGCGGCTTTTTCGTTATTGTGCGTTACACAAACGACGAATCGTCGGTGTGTTCGACAAAAAAAAATTCGGTTCAGTGCGGGATTTCGGTGTAATTCACGACGAAAACTAGCAAACTAGTCGGAGACACACTGTTGATTATTTTACGTTATCGTTAATAATCCAGTAATGATTCCCCGATCGTTATTGATTGTTCGCGTCTATTTCATTGTACAACCGGGGACGCCGTCAACGACAGAGAGCACACACACACACACACACACCGAAGAATTCGCACGAACGGTTCCACGGATCGAATCCGCCAACTAGTGCCAAATCGCGCGGGTTGGACGAAACGCCGTTTTGCCAAAATCACGCCGCTTTGTGAGAGACACAAAAACTCGTGTGACATACTAACACTGCACCGTGCACACGAAAACCCTTTCTACTTTTCACGCGGTTCCTATTGTATACGGAGACTCCGTTTGACGCGGTCGTTCGCCAATCGTCCCTTCGCCAATCGTCCCACCGTCCCCGCAGGGGATTCGGGGGGGTGGGAGGGACGTGATGTGTGACGCGCATTATCGCTACCGTTGTATAAACACCGCAGTGTGTGTGTGTGTGTGTTATTATTATAATATACGTGTATTACGTATACTGAGCGAGGCCTGCTGTTGTTATCACGTTTCTCCCGTCTTCGCTGGCGTATAATAATAAACCTCTCCTAATGATATCCAACGCGCGCGAGATTCTCTTTGTAACAAAACTCCTCGTCGCTATTTGCGCTCCGCCCCCTCTCGTTCGTCTTGCCAAACCTAATCATTACAATTTTGACGGCGGCGTTTTCCCTCCGTCGTCTCGTTTCCGCTGTATACTCCCTGCGCACGATAATCCGACAACGCCGTTTCGCCGAGAACGACTGGGATCCTTCAAAGAGAAAAACAACCGTTGATTAAACATTGATTGTAACGGACACGGAAGAGTTCGGAAATAATCTTCGGTTTATTATTATTATTCTGACGTTTAAATATGCTTGGCACAAATTACACTTTCAAGAATCGATATCGTTAAAAAAAAAAAACATTATTCAAAACGAACGGTTTTCCGGCGCCGAATCAAATAACGTTCTACCCTGGGTAGAATACCCGCGGGCTTCGACGAACGTTACCGTCGTAATGGCGAATCACGTATTATCGCGGATCCGATGTTGACGGTGACTCCACAAACGCACGGAGTTTACACATATACGACTATTGGAGTCAGTTTGATTATTGTCTACGACGGTGTGTCATATCAGTACCTAATCTGTTATGTATACAGTGGCGGATTTAGCGTCAGGCAAAGTAGGCATTTGCCTAGGGCGGCAAATTTTTAGGGGCGGCAATTTTAGGCCAATATTTTATTGAGAATACTCTAGGTTTTTTAACCTAGTTTTAACTCTAGTTTATTAACATAACCGCCATTAATTATTGTTTAGTATCAGTCTTTATGATTTATTTTTTTAGTACTTATGTTAAATAAGTATTTAAAAATATGTTTTCTCGTTGATAAGTTTAATGGGGCGGCCAAAAAAAAAAAAATTTGCCTAGGGGCGACAATTGTGTAAATCCGTCTCTGTATGTATATCCCGGTTATTGCGGTATAAAACAGATTCGATTTCGCAACAAAACAGATCGTTTTGAAACGGTCAGTTTTATATATATGACGGAAAAAAAATCGTAAGCGCTAAAAAAAAAAAAAAAAATAATGAATGGAAATGAAAAACATTATATTCTCGCTCGGGCCAACATACGCAATTGAGGAAACTTAGCGTTTGAAAAATTGTTGAAAGACCCCTCCCCCCCCAAATACGACGACGGCGAATCAGTACGTTAACTAAATCGCGTTATGCGTTATCGATTGAGTCTACATGTCGGCAGTTTATATAAAAACATGCCGCCGAGACATTGGTTTTTGAATTGGTTTTTTTTCTATATCTCTATTAATTGTCTTATTTAAACGAACGCAAATTTATTTAAAAAAAAAAAATAAAAGATTTATATTTGTTCTCACGGAAAAATATCGATCCGCCTCTCTAATTACGTCGCTATATAAATTCAAGTCGATATGTCCTAAACGCACTGTTTTACATTTCGAAATACCAATTATTTTATAAATTAATAGCTGTAAAGTTATCCGCGCGTATCCTCCAAATCGACGAAATCGTATTCTGTTGTTGATAAACGTAACGAACGCCGCGTGTACGCTAAAATAAATTCGCTATTTATTATTATTATATATATATACGGATTATCTCGAAAAATAACATGTATTACGATAGTTTACATTATAACGATATAGAATTGGACAAGATAATGTGTACTTTGAAAAAAATACAAAAAAAAAAAAAATTCACTGGATCTCGTCGTATTGACACCCGTTCCAATCCTTTTATCGTTTAATAATCGTATTATTATTATTTGCTAATATTTATCTTACGCAACGGCTGTATGACGTGTCTTTCTTTTTTTTTAGTTGGTTAAATGGATACCACCACTACTCTCGAGCCTTTAGTCGTTTCGTATTTTACAATAAATTTAATATCGACGAACGATTTACAACACACGAATTCGTATTGTTTTTTGTCGATTAAATGTGAAAATTAATCAAAACGAGAGACCGTGTTGTGTGCGTTGGTGGTGGACAATTGAACTGCAGCGGATTAGAGAAAGCCCTAAGACTCTAATTAAATATATAATTTGTGAGAACGACATAATTACGCGCGGGTCATTGATCAGTTTGACTATTTCGATTTATTAAAAGATTTATTATTCAATTTTGTAGACGGATAAAGAAAATATAAACGAGTGCGGTTAAGTAGTGATAAACGCTCCTCAAGTGAACACAGCACATTTGCTCGTTTTTCTTTTCAATACATTCAATTAAATGTACCAAAAGTATTTGAACAGTGTACACGCGACTTTCGTTCTTTAAAAAAACAAAAAAAAAATACTATCGCCTTTTGGTAAAAATATTTGTCCGCGTTGGTGGCAATTGCTGCGAGGCTGTGTATAATATGCCGTCACATGTGATTAACAGTGTTAATTTCTATTTCATCGAAATCGATTTTAATCATAAGTCGTCGTCGACGACGTGTTTTGTCGGAGAACTCGACGCGGTCACCCATCCGAATTCAGCGCAAAACGTGCAGTTGACAAACGTAAAAACTGTCCATTCGGATATCTCCTCTTAAGTACGTCATTTAGATAGTGGTAACTTAACAAATAAATCGGTATGACTATGGCTGGGGGATTTATAAATGATAAAACAACGATAAAATGTGCATTTGGTTTATTAAAAAAAAAAATGATAAAAAGTATACACCGCTTGAAAATAGAAAAATCATTTTTGAAAAGTTTTATTTCCTAAAGAATATTTACTCCGAATAATCAAATATATGACGTACTATGTTTCAGAAAAAAAAAAATTTTCAAAAAATAAACGATAAAAATATACACGCCATTTAAAAAAAAACAAAAAATACAAAAACATTTTTAACAAATATTATTGAAACTAATTTATATTGTTTTCTCGTTGTTCCAATAGTTGTTCAACAAGTTGTTTTATCACGCGCAAACGCTAAAAATAAAACGCGATTTATAAACTTATATAAGAAAACAATCGCGTGCTTTTACTAAAACTCTGCGAATAAGCCGTATTTATTTATAAATTTTTCTTTTCTTTTCTATGCGATATTTAAACAAACGTCTCCCAGCCGAACGTGTATCATTGTTCCGAACGAATGTTTCTTCCTGCGAGTTGAGTGTGGTATCAAAAGAGAAGACCTACACAAATTCAATCGATATTCTCTGCCCGACGATACGTTTCTCCGCGTCTCGTTTCGACAATCATCACTGTCGTACAATTTGTTTTTTCTCTTCGAGTCGAGTGATAACAATCGTTTATTTCCATACGATTATTACGGCGGTGGTAGCGCGTAATGAATTACTCGTTTTGAAAATGATATTTTAACGTTTTTTCGAACGGTGAGCAAAAAAAAAAAATAATAATAATAAAGTCAACAAATTTTCCGTAATCGGTCAACGGTTACGGAGTCGAGAACGAGAGAGAGAGAGAGAGACGTTTATGTACGTGACGGGTGCGCGAGAGTCGTTGCGGTGACGGGGGCGTTATCGCGCGCGCACTGGGACACACGTGTACGACGTTATCGTATAGAAAACCGATTTTGCCGGCGGTGCGTGCCTTCTGATTCATAGACCTTAGGAGAAGAAAAAAAAACCTCGTAAGGTCTATGGCCGGAATAGAAAAAAAAAAAAAAAAACGTTTGACCAGAGAATGTTCGCATTCTGCACACACACACACATACATATTATTTTTATTATTATTATTATTATTATTATTATGTACACGACACGTTCGACGACACGTGCGTTACTCTTAAACCTTATTGTTATTCAAACGAATGTTCTGTCTCGATGGCGTTTCGGATAGAATATTTTTATTCGACCGAAAATCATTTTTTTCTTTTTTATTTGACAAAAAAAAAAAAACCAAAAAAAAAAAAAACAAGAAAAATTCGATCGATATTCTTTTTTTAACGGGTTGAAAAAATTGCCGAAAGAAAAATTGCGTTCGGTGTAAAAACGTGTAATGATCCCGTCGGGGGTATTATTACATCATTGTACGACCGATAAGAGATTTCATTGATCTACTGCAGTGTATGTCACACTACGCCTAGGATATCCGAAGCTGGACCATAATACTGATGATAAAACGGAAATGTATTTATTTATTTTTTTATTTTCTAATCGTTTCACTCGGTTGACGTGACATCTTTTTCGTTCTCCTATTATTCTCATTCGATTCGAATGGACCGTAAAACAAACCGTATTTAATGCGTATTAACAAACAAATTTTGTAATAATAGCGTTCAAAATCTAAATATTAATTTTATATAAAATAATTGCACGTTTAGTGTTCTTGACGCGTAAAACGAATTCATAGCTGCTATTCATATCAGACGTGTTCTATGAAATTGTATGATTAGCAAACGGTACAATTGAGTATACGAAAATCCGGACTACAAGTTCAATTAATACATTTTTGGCGATGGTAATAATACGTGTCGGAAAGGGGGTGAATGATGATAATATTGAAAAATTCCGCGTTTTCTTTGATTTTTTTTTTTTTTTTGCCAGCATTGTTCAAAATATAACTCGTGACGATACAGTCCATATTGTTATGTCTATCTTGCGCAGTCCTAGTTCAGAAATTATTATAATTTTATGTACATTTTCGGTACTTTGTTACGGGTAAAAGACTCTCGCGTTGACAATTCGAATCGGCTGAAAGTAGCCGTCAAGTCACGGACGGGACAATAATTCCTTTAAAACGCGCGATGCAATTGAAAATCACGGGATTCACGTGGAAATCATATCTTTCCGATCATTATAGTAGTAAAATATTACAAACGTTTGTAATGGTTTTTTTTTTTTTTGATTTTTCTCGAGAATTATTCGAAAGTATTCCTAAGGCGTTTGCGAAAACTCGAACCGTTACTGTGGAAAGTAAGTGCGTTTGAGGAGTACACTGTCGCGGTTCTCTGTACGAATCCCTCCCGTACGCGCTACAAAAACAAAAAGAAATAATCCCCGCGTCCCGTCTCGCCAATCGTTCTGTCGTCACCCGGCGTTGCGTTTTGTACTTCTCGATAGAGGGCTGGAAAAAAGAGAACGGAACTCGTTTACTCGTTACAATTCGTCGTCATCGAACTATTTCTCGTCGTTTCTTTGTCACCTTTTTTTTTTTTTTGAAACGCTCTTCTCGTTCGCCCTGTTTATTTATTTATATATATATTTTTTTTTTTATACGCAAAAGGGGTGGCGCGATGCACGCATGCAAAAAAAAAAAAGAAAAACGTCGAAGGAAATTAAACGAACGGCGATTTGTTTGCACGCGAAATTCAAATCCAATTTCCGTCGCGCTCATTGCAAGGGAAACACACACACACACACACACACGACACGCTGTTTTCGTCGTCATCGTTGATCAGTTCGATTTTCGGTCGTACACCGTACGTCGTCGTTACCAGTGTGTGTGTGCTATGTATGTTAAATATATGTTTTGCTCGAGGGAAAAATATAAAAGGCGTGCGCTATATACGATTATTATTATTATTATTTTATATCGCCGACAATAATCGAATTTTCATTTCGTGTCCGCACGCGTTTTCGGCGGCGATTTGATGATGTATCGACGACGGTTTAACAAATTAGTCGATCCCGCGCGCCCCGCCAACGGCTTCACTCTCTCTCACTCCCTCGATTTTTTTCGTTACTTTTCCTCCTCGCCGTTCTATTACAATACGTATTATATTATTATGTGTATAGAACGACGGTATTTATTATTATTATTATTATTAGACGGGGACGTGTGTTATATTATTGTTGGACCGAGCGATCATTAGTCAACCTGTAGGCGAAGCTTCGAATAAACGAACATCATATTATATATATATATATAGTTAATGATATTTCTCGCATACTCGACGGCCGTGTGTGTGGTGTCTTCTTATTTCTTGCGATCGAGTAAATGAACGGCGAACACGCTATACAATATATCGAAATTTTCTATACTTAGAAAATACGCTTTTCTAAGTACACACACACACACACAGTTCACACGCCAATGCGTAACCGGGGCGCGGCAATGGGGACATTGAAAATACGGTAAAACTCGCTTAAAACGCTCTTCAAGCGCTCTTAACACGTTCAAAAGAGCGTTTTGTACGCGGGAATTGGATAAAAAGAAAAAAACACTCGAGCAGTTAAAATATCGAGTTATTTGCGTATTGTTGAAAACGAAATTAAACGGGTATAATGTTCGTGCATAATTTAATTGAAAGAGGAATATATCTTTTTATTTTTTTTGCTTTTTTAAGGTACTGCATACGCGTTTTTCGGCAAAGAAGAAGTTTTCAATTTTGTTCAACGTAACATATTTCTTGAGCTTTACGTTTTAAACCACTGCTGTGGAACCAACCATAACGAAATCACTTGCACAACACCTCGAAATACTCATTACACGCTCGTTTTTCGATCAGTTGACATTTCACAATATACGAAGTGAAACGATAAGTACACACGTAAACGAGTAAACAAAAAAAAAAAAATAAAATTTCTAAATAGTAAAAATATATATATATATATATTAATTTTTTTATATTATTTTATCATTTTTAATATATAATATCGAGTATATTATACGCATTTTTTATTTTTGTATAAACGAGGCGTGAAAAAATTGTTTCCGAAAGTCAGTGGTCGATTAAAAACAGACCCCGTTCGATTGCTTATAATGTAATATAATTTACACCGCGAAACGCCAAGCGTATTCGGCCGACTATTTGACACAGTATATGAACACGAAAGTGCCACACACACACGTCAGTACTTGAACGAGTGAAACGAACGATCTAGTGATCAGAATCTGTTCGGTGCTGGGCTGTGATGGCCTTTCGTCGCACCAAAATGTACTCGGCGTGTCTTAACTGTTATAGCGAATATATTAGCGGATTCGATGCAGATGTGGCCATTAATGCAGTTGATCCTATAGTAGTTTGTTGTCCCGGAGTTTTCTTTTTTCCATCAGATATTTAATCATCATCGTGAAATATAAAAAGTTTTTAACGTATTTACATACGTATATATATATAAATCAAATCGCTTGGATGACGGGATCGTTGGAAAAAATGATACGGAGAACGAGAGGCGTGCGGCGGATTCGAACAACAAAACGTGGATACTTCACGTCGAAGTACTCGCGGTGTTTCTTCGGTTAGGCTTTTCGGAGAGCTAGGAAATATTTATGAGGATATGAACGATTTCGTTTGATTTCGCAAAACGCGTCGGATAAGATTCGACTATCGGGGACACGGCAATACAAGCCGTTGGCGATTTAGACACGACGTCTAGTACGTATACTACGTCCTAGTAGTGATGATGGATGGGTGGTGGGTGGTAGCCCTCGGCCGAGCAAATAAAATGCGCGTAGACGGTTATTACTCGGTCAATATTGGCGCTCGTTCCGTGTAAAATAGCCTTTAGGTGTCCGCAAATTCGTGCTGATTACGGGCGTGTTTTACGAAGTAGTAGCGCGTGTGTGTCGGCCGGGAGAAATGTCGAAAAATGCTGTTTGAGTGTAGGAACTCTCGATTGAAAAGCACGCTGGTCGTCGTGATTTTTTTCTTCTTCTAATAGCCAAGGAATAATGCGTAGAAAGTATTTATACCGCAAAAGACCAAATCACGACGAATGGGCTCGTTCAACGATATTTGGACATACTCAAAACGTTGTCTTCGCGAACGACGATTTCGATCCATCATTACGCGATGTTGTGGGCATAAAACTCGCGAAATTTCATGGATTTCGTCCGTCCCGCTGGTGTTCACCTTCAGATCATCTCGCAGTTTGCTACATTTTTCCATACCCGAGAATAAAAACGTATTGAAATCGCAACGTTTCGCAAAGGCGTATTTGGAGACACAAATAGGCTCGGGGAGCCTAAGGATATTGAAAATATTTTTGGTAATTTAATGATGTTTATCGAGCGATTGATATTGTTACCACACATCTCGTATGCGTAAAACATTTTCGCCTAACACAGTTAGGCGAAAATTTAACGTTTTAAAATATTAATTTATATTTTTGAAAAGTATTCGCATGATCCCAACCAAAAATCACGGCACTTCTATAATATTAGTAATTGCATTCGTTTATTACAAATTATTATTCGCGGCCGATATATTTTCGTCAAAAACATCGAAAATTTACAAAAATATGGAAAATAACATATTTGAACTTCTTATATATATATATATATATATATGGATACGGAAATGCGAATAATTCCCGAACCACGTGTATACAATGAATCGTTACAGTTGTAATAATAATAAATGTTATATATTACGTTTATATTAAATAATTGTAGAAAATATATGAATAATATAAAAAAAAAAAAAAAAAACGAAAATATTCGTCATTGGATATACGAAATATAATTTATAATATAATAAACGGGTTTTGTTTTTCAATCATAATGTTTAAATATAGCTGATGTTATCTGACTTATAATAATATTCTTTTATGAATAACGTAATCCGCGTTTTTCGAGTGTATATTATATAATATTACATTTTCCATTCAACCGTCGTCGTAATTTTCTTTCCACTTGGATTTTGGCGCGATCGTTTAGAAACTGTCACAACAAACTCAAATATTTCGGCCGAGAACGATATTATTATTATTATTATTATTATGTAATGCACACGTTTTAAGTTCTCTAATCGTCCTTGGTGGTCGGTCGGTTGGTTAGTAGTCAGTCTGTTGCAGTTTCACCCCCTGCAAAGATTCGAACGACTAAATCTGGATGTTATAAATACGCATATCGACTAACCGTGTTCACCGAAATAATGTGGAAAGCATTCGTTAATTTTTTTTTTTTTTTTTGTACAGTGTGAAATAATAATGATTTGGAATCGAAATGTGTATAGTAAATGCGTTCGTGAAAAGTGTAGTGCGTGTGATTACTTTTTTTATCCGGTTCGTCGATTCCGTCTTTAGGTGTCTGTGACATTTTTTCTTTTTTAATAAGTATTTACATACCAGTAAAATATATTATATCAGTTAAAACATTTTTACGCATTATTGAACGCGTGTAACCTCCTCCTGTATATATATATATATATATATATAAATATGATAATGTTGTTGTACGTTCGATAATAATATTGTCGATTAAAAATATATTTTTCTTTAATTCGTGTCGTGCGAGTTATAATATCATAACGCGTTCTTCTAATACTCACTCTCTCTCTCTCTCTGTGCAATGCAGTGGTGTATTAATCATTTTTTTTTTTTTTGTATCCGAGTCCGACGGAGCGCGTGTAATTTGTCAATTAAACGATATTGGTGCCGTGTATATATATATAATATTATATAGCTGGTATTATGATAGTATAAAACGTATCGGCGGTGTGTGCTCGTGTGTGTATATATACGTTATACGTTATTATTTTTTTACTCGAACCATCAAAACGAAACCGGTTGGTCCGTCGGAGACCACCACCACCACCACCTTTGGTTATCGTCCGCGACGCTAATGTGAACGTATAATATTTGTTAATCGATGATGCGGTAAATACACTCTCTCTCTCTCTCTCTCCGTGTGAGAGGAGAACCGTTCGGGCGAAAAAGGTGAGTTAAAACTCATTAAAACCGAACAACAGTGTCTGAAAGAGCTGGTAATACGACTCGTTTAATGGCGAAACGGAATATTTTAATTTACCGTCGTCATTAATTTTTAAAACTCGCGCGGAGAACAATTCGTTTTCCCGAGTGTAAATCTACACACACGCGAGTAAAACAATTCGTTTGAAGTCGGGTGGGGGGGGGAGGGGGGAAGGAAAAAAAAAGTACGCGATTTCGAACGTTTTGAAGACCGCGCATTGTCGTTTACAGGAGGTAATGAATTACAACGGGGGGGGGGGGGGGTTGTTATACGCTTTCGGAATTTTTAATAATCGGTAATTTTCTTGTAGCGCGCAAGTCCTCGAAAGTCTGTCAATCGCATGGACTGTCGCGATAACGTGCCCGAAACAACATTTATAAAATATTTACCCCCCCGCGGTCTGTTATTGAGCTTCTCGGAACTGGGAACTGTTCTTCCGGCATTTATTCCTCCAATACCTTTACGCACGCCTTCAATAATAAATCGTAGAAAATGACATTTGCTATTTAACACACGATTTCCCCCCCCCCCCCCGAGTTATCGGCGTTTATTTTCGTTTGACGTTTGGAAAATGCGGATGAACTCCGCTACTATACGCGTTCTTTCTATTGCGCTCGTACGCGCTGTTTGACATTCGAATACACGTTCGGCTACACGTCTACATTTCAACAACGCCACGACGTTATTCGTCCGTAGTCCTAATATAGTGACGTAGTCCGCGATCAGCTCTTCAATAATTGTCGCAAAAGTTCCATTCTGGTGATAATTGCTCGTTCGCCCGTCCGTCGACAACGCAATTCCTACGAGTAAACGTTATACTCAAAACGCGTGCGATCGTCCGATCAGTGGTGGAAAAATCATCAAGTGCGCGCGTGATACGCTTTTTGAATAACGAACGTGACTCGGAAATAACCAGGACTTTAGTCTCCGCCGGACCCAGTCGTAACGTTATTCCGTATTTGCGGCTCGTTTCTAATGTATATAATACACTCATTCGTTATTGTCGTTCAATAACACTGCACATTGGTCTGTCGACAATTTTCTCCGTATACAAAGGGGTAACACAACAATGTGTACTTGTTAGCCGGTATTATAATCGAACGGCGGGGTAATAATTCGGATATATTATATTGCGATGTGTATTATTATATTTGCATATAATTATGACAAATAATGTGTCATATGATTCCCTCCCGCATCGCGCCGTACTATTGACTTTTGTGCGCGATTTTCGGCATATAATCATACATAATACATTTACGATTCGGCGAACATAAGAAACGATTGCAGCTCGCGTCAATATATTCACGAATAAATCTCATTACAGCATGTATTATGTATATCGTTTGACAAAAAACAATAACGTCTGATATTCAACTCGTCGGGAAACAGAGAAAAGACAATATATCTTCGCGCATATTGTATAAAATATTATTTCGTCGTTATTGTAATATAGAATTTATGTGAAAACATTTTCGACGATTGTCGATTGATAATTTCGTTTTCGGCGTACAAGAATAAGTTCACGAATATCGTCGCGTCTGTGATTCGTTTTCCGAATTCAAGTGTCTCTCGCACGAACACACGGAGATTTTTTAACCGTATTAAAAAAGTCTACTCTTTTCTTTTTTAATAACGCGCGAGATTACTGGTGGAGGGGGGGGGAGGGAAAAAAGATTTTATTTCGAAATTGCGCGCACCGCGTATATTCTATCGCGCACGTATACCCATAAAAACGCGTTTATAGATACAAACGAAAAGCGTATCCGAAATCCGAGGAATCGGTGAACTTTTTAGGCCGCTTTCGCGCACACTTCATGCAGTGCGCCGCCGTCGCGATGTTAACGACAATGTGTCCGTAAGTCGACAGGATCGCGTGCTGGTACTTCGTTTAGCACATCGGCCTCCGGGCGAAAAGAGAAAAAAAAAGACAAACGGGGGGGGGGACGGGGGACGCGCCTTAATTTGTCTCGTGTCGACGTCGTTTCTACCCGAAGTAATAACCGGCCGACGGCGGCGACGACGACTAGCGCGCGTGCGAGCAGGACGCATTGTCGTCGTCTCGTCGTACGCAATGGAATCGCGAGAACGAGAGAAAAGAAAATGGAAAAAAAAAAGACGACGACGACGACGGGAATAACGTTGGAATTAAACGAAATCAATAACGTCACGGTCGCTTTTTTTTTTCCGTATATGTATGCCGTTTTCGCACAATGCGTACGTACGCACAATATTATTATAAATATATCATTTTCCCGCCGCCGCCGCCGAAACGTTTTTCGGCGTTACACGCAGCAGTTGTGTGTGCACCACCAGCGCCGGCGCGACGAGTCCCGTGTACTTTTAAATCGCGGGAATTATTGAATTTGAAACGATTCGACTGGAAAGTCGACTTTTTGGGAGCCGGAGGACAAAAGACGCGCGGCGGCGCGATGAATCTCGTGACTCGGAACAAATTTAAGGACAATGTATATATATATATAAAAGAAAAAAAAAAAAACGCGGGCATAAAGAAAATTAAATAATAAAAAAAAAAAAAAACTCCGAAGAGGAAATAATACGCCATGGGGGAACAATATGCAAGCGAATGTTGCGCGTATTGTTGATTTGAATAACGAGTATTATTATTATTATTATTATTATTAGGTACGTATACACGACGTATATACGAGAAGAAATAAATTGGTTATTTATTTTGCTCGGGGTTTTTTTTTTTTTTTTGTTTCTTCTGCCGCGCGCGCACAAAGTCAATTTCGGCGGCTCCCCCAAAAAGTTCAACTAACTCTCGTTTGATCTCCTCGCGGCAAAAACGACCGTATGGGAATCTCGCAATCGTTTCGTACTACTTCACATGTGTTTACTTATATAAACAGTATACTTCAGCGTGTTGTCGACCTAGAATTTCTCAAGTAAATCTAAGGATTTACAAAAAAAGAAAAACCACTTCGGCCCAGCGGCTTGTTGTTAATAACGCGCATAAGTGAATCACTCGGATAAAGATTTCTAGACTTTTTTTTTAGACGTTTTTCTAATATCGCTATATCGTAAAATATGAACGCGATGATATTATATAAACGTCACCGAAGCATTCGACAAAAACGATTCTGAGCAGCGGATGCTTCGGCGTACATAATGTTTTGGGTATACAACAAAAACGTAACACTTTTTTTTTATCATTATTTATATTATATACATCGAAATCTATAATCGCTATATTATAGGCCAAAATTAAAAGAAAGTTTTCGAAAACATTTTTTTCCCCTAGTAATGAGTAGTTTGATGAGTATTTCAAATGTTTATCTGTACCCATATTAGTCTTAAAATTACGATGGAACTTAACGATAATCGATTTCGACGAAATCGCGTTTTTACCGATTTTTTTTTTTTTTTTTATTGAAAAAAATCGAAAAATTGCCTCTCTGTTATAAAGTATCGACTTAGATGAAATAATTTACTACTGGAAACAAACTGTGACTGTAAAGATCGGAGAGCAATTCTTCTGATTGAATTTTTTTTTTTTTTGGTACAGACATCATTGTAAAACCAATACATTCCTCGTTCCGGTCAGAATCCTAAAATACATTTCGCTTGTGATTTTTATTTTCGTTATTTTCGTTTTTAAATGCGCGTAAAGCACGGATTTTTTATGCAATAAAAATAATGAAAACTCATCATATTTTAAAATATCGCGTGCGGGGAGAATGGTTTGAATAAACCATGTAACAAATGTGCGATAAAAATAATAATAATAATAATAAAGTCAAATATAAATTTCTATTTTTGCTAAAAAGTTCAATATTAAATTTTTTTTTTGTAAAATTATTTGTTATTGTAACGAAATACTTACTATATAAATAGTACCAGTTACATTTGATTAACATTTTTTCTTTACTAAATCAGTACGCAAATTTCAATTGGATATAAGTTTTAATTGTCTTTCCTCGACATTTACTACGGGTATTTTATTTGTTTATATTATTTCTTATAGTTATTATTGAATATATGTAAATGTATTAAGAGAAAGTATATGCGTATATACGTGTAGTGGTGCATTAATTACGAGGAGGAGGGGTATGAGATTCCTCCCCCTCTATATGCTGTATTTATATACATTTTTTTTTTTTACAGCGTACGTTATTTCTTCAGCACGAAATTTTTTTGTTTCCAACAAAAGTAAGCACATTCGTTGATTTTTATATAATACAATTCGATAATTTATGACGTATTTCATTTAATAAGAAATTTCCGTAATAATTATAGGCGTTGCGCCTTTAGTACCAAAAAGAACAATTTAAAAACAAATCCGGATTGCATTTAGAGAGCGCGGAAGAATAATATTATGAGTGTAATAAAGTATCGGTATATTCATACTCTACCTCTTATATTATGAATCATTTAGAGGACAAATTCTAGAGCCCATTATCTCGAAGGTGATGTGATTAAATTATTATTATTATTATTATTTTATCCTTTTTATTCGTAATTTGTAATTAATATATAAAATTAAAAACGAACTATTCGTATTTTTATATGCCTCCCATAAAGCATTCTCAATTATACGCCACTGGTTCTAGTCTGGCGCGCGTGTGTGTGTGTGTGTGGGGGGAGGGAGGAATCGTCCGGATCAAAATGTTATATTACCGCGACGGTCTGTTGCTTTTAAGCCTCTTCTGGCACCCCTACACGACGGCGCCTATGCTATTATTTATATATATATATATATAAATTATTATATAAAAAAAATTGTTGCGAGAATAAAACGGATGCCGCAGCAGCCGCGGGTTTGTAGTGTTATCGGATGACGATTGAGAAATATTTTTTCTCCCAGGACACAATAAGAAGACGTCGTAGTAGATCTGCTTATTATTTTTATTATTATTATTATTATTATTATTATTATTATTATTATTATTATTATTATTATTATTATTATGAAACGATTGCCGCCACGGTTTTATCGTGTTTTTAGGCAATACGCGTAATTCATTATTATTTGCGGTCGAATCTCCGCGATGATAAAATATACGAGTTTTGGACGGCGGTGGGTGTATATATATCCGCGTAGACCACACAACGGAGGAGAAAAACACACAATAGTGTCAACGGAGTTTATAGATCTCATCGGATCGATTAGTTTTCGGATTTTTTCCTTTTCTGTTGCCGTATATATACACACTAGAACCCGCGGTGTATATAAATGAACGATGTCATTTTGCGGTTCGAACACAAGAAAAAAGATAGAAGAAGAAGAATGAAAAAAGTCCAAACAATGTTTTTCGTTACGTTGCGTTACGTTATGTGTGTGTGTGTGTGTTTATCTGGTCAGGAAGATCTGGCAAAATATTATTGGGGGAACATAACACGGCGGCGGCCAGTTAGGTCGGTGGTAAGTAAAAACCGGTTTTCTTCATCAAATGGACGGCGCGCGTGTGTGTGTGTCGATATTAGAGCCGGAAGTATTATGTCACGTCCAGTTTTGATCAAATACACCACCGGCCGCTGCTGCTGTTGCTGTAACAAAGCGAAAATATCAACTGCGCTCGTGTTGTGTATATCGTCGAATGTGCGTGTGTGTGTGTGTACTCACTGCGCGAGCAGATGAAACAACACGGTATATTATGTGGAAAAAGAAAAAGAAAAAGAGAAAAAAAAAAAATGAAAATATCGAATTACGAGTATTGCAAAAATGTACGGCCGTCTCGCCACCCCACCAGTCAGTCCCTCGGCCAAACCATTTCTCTCGCTGCGCACCTACAACATCCATCCGCCCGTCGTCGTAATATATTATGCGATGTGATCATCGTCCTCGGAACGTTGCGCACTGTAAAGATCACATCGCGGAATTGGACAGTGGAAATCAAACGCGCGTAAATTTCGATTTGTCCGCCGCAGCCGCAGCCGCCGCCGCCGCAGTCGAACAATGTGGCGCCGCGTCTGCAGTCTCCTCCGCCGAAATATAATAATAACGTAGTCGCGTATTATATACACACGTATAGTAATGCGTGTATTTATTTATCCGCTGCAGCAGAAGCCTCTTGACCGAAAAGCTAAAAGGCGGCCAAAAACAACACAGACTACTTATTTTTTTATATATATATACACGTATATTTATTTGTTCTTTCCTCTCTCTCATCCCGACAAGAACCGCCCTGAAAACATACGCGATTCGACGACAACGACGACGGTATCCCCCCCTCCCTTGTTCAAAACAAACTGTGTACCGTACACACACACACACACACGTCTTTTTATCGGCGACCGTCGTCGTCAGTAGTCAGTCAACGCACACACACACACACACACAATGGTCGTTCGCAAAGCTGATGCGATGCGATGACTTCTCTTTGCGGCGCGTGTACGATTTCGGTTAGGGATGGGAAATAAAATTTGTTTATGCGAGAACCGTGGGAGTGATGACCCCCTCCGGGCCATACGGCGCTTTTTACCGTCGTAGCCGTTTCGCGCGCATGGGGTTAGTTCTAAAAATCGGACGACGAACGGTCCGCCGCGCGTATCGTATTACCGTGTTACGTACAGCCGCCGCCGACGAGGGATTTTCGACGACGACGACGACGACACACGAGGCGCGCGCGTAGGAAGTAAAATGTAATAATAATAATAATAATAATAAAAACATACTTTGACGAGACGTTGTTAGCCCCAAAACGCGTTCTTCTTCTCGCGTTATGAATTCGAAAATCTCATTTCCCCTCCGCGCTTATTTCAATGCCTCGTATCGCGGCGGCGGCGTACACTCCGGCAATAGTTGATCAACTATTAAAATAACAACAGAATGTACTATTTCGCAAATAATAAAATGTTTCTAACGAGTAAAAAAAAAAAAAAAAAAAACCATAAACCATAGCCGTTAACCGTTGAAGTGTCATGAGATGTAAATTCAGTGATAATTCGAACGAATAATATTTTATTATTAGAACGGCAGCAATTGTGGTCTCATTGCGTGATAACAGATATAATCATTGGTCTGTAATGGTGGATTATGACGTGTAACATAATAATCAGCTCTCATTCTCACAGCCATTATTTTAGAATCCTAATACTAATGACAAAAACACGTGTTATTTTTCAATAGTTGCGACATTTGTTCGAAAGTCCATTTTCGATTCAGTCGGTTAGGTTGATGAAAACCTTAAAATACGTCCGAGGATTAATCCTCGCCTTTCCCCCCCCCCGCCATAGATGCGGCAATGAGTCGCGCGGCGTACTCCGAAGAAGAAGGCCTACGCTGTGGCGAATGTCTACCACAGCTGTTTGTTGTTAACCGGAATTTCAAAACGTTTTATTTCTATAAAACGATGGTTTTTTTTTGATATGTCAACATTTTAGATTCATTTTTGAAAATAATACGAAGGATTGCGTTTTAAACGATTGTAAAATAAAAAAAAAAAAAAAACACGCCAAACGTTTTAAACGTTTATGTGTTAAAACAAGTCGGCCGGTCGTGTTTATAAAAAAAGGTGTTGAAAACGAATTGTGTTCCAAGCAGTTCGCAACTCTGATCACAATCGAGTTTTGAGAGTAATTCAACAAATATTATATTAATTACAGCAATAGGAAGATAAAAAAAAAGTGAATATTTATGGACGAACGCAATGGCGTGACAGTAGTTATTACAATTCCACATTTCGCGTTCAAGTCTTTATTTTCGTATAACGCGAAAATTATAGCAATTATTTTCACACGTATTTCACCGCGGTCTTTTTGGCGTGTTCAAAAACGTTCACTTTGTCGTTATGTTTTTCAAGATTTTTACACATTATTTGTGAAATCTCTTTCTCTGTTCTTCTCGATAAATTAACGCGTCAATGTACAATAGTCCGCCGCAGTCGTCAAAATCTAAATACTATTTTTATTTTTTATTTTTGTGAAATTATCGCGTAAAATATATACGTAATAAAAAAAAAAAAAAATGCGCCGTTTTTGTATAATAATTGTATGGCATATTTTGTTCTTTGAAACGGGCTGCGGTGTATTCGATATACGCGTAATATGGGTTATATAATACACCGCGAGTATTATACGAAACGCTTGAACGGCGCCGAACGTATTTTAAAATGATTAAATAGTGACCGTTTTTCAGTATTTTAATAATATTCACGTTTGAAGGCCGTCTGTCTGACAGCCACGTCCGTATGTAGTAATAACAATTATAATAACGCATAATAAATTACACTGATCACACAGTTCTGGCCAGAGAATTATTTTCTATACTGCGAAAGGAAATTTTCGCGGTAATATACACATTTTGTAAAAACTAAACCAAAACGCTGTTTTTAAAAAAATAAATTTTTTTTTCTTCGAATTTTAACACCTTACTTCGAGAGCAACGTTATAATATTAGATAATTGAGTTCATCTAAAAATCCGCGAAGTAAAAGCTTAAAAGGATAGCTCGTAATTGAAAAATCGCGATTATTATATCTCGTCTATTAAACGTAATAATTATTATTATTTTTTATTCGTTCGGGGAGAAAAATCGTATTGCGTAGTATTTTATGTGATATTTAATGTTCGATTTAATATATGTATAAACACTCGTGAAACGCGTGGTTTTTTTTTTATAGTAAATTAGTTGACCGCGACTAATAGAATATGCGTAATCGTTTCTCGTTTAATCTTTCCTTCCTTCTCCGATCCGACTGCTCTTTGCAAGAGAAGTTTTGGAATGTCTCTCTTTATTTCCCAACCGTTCTGGTCCACCGGCGGCACGTTATAATTAATAATAGTGTATTAAAAATACCGAAAAACTGGGGAGAACACGACGCGATGGTGCGTGATGAAAAGCGTAATCTTAATAAAAAAAAAAAAGAGAAGAAAAAAACAATACGATAATGCGCGTGAAACTAGTGAAACGTATGATATTTTATATAAACTATATACTCTGCGGCGAGTATTGGCGTCGTAAATGTGTATTTCAATAAAAGCGTATTGCGTGCCGCCAACAGATTTACTCGAAATTACTCGGTGTAATTTTTATATGTATAAAGAATATTCCTAGGAAATCCTCTAAAATATAATATTATAAAAAAAATATTGTCGAAAACCTTCGCCGTCTAACGAATCATTTTCAACAAGGCCACCGTCTCGGTCTCCCCATATACGCAGTCATTATATATATATATATATAAATTAAAATAGAAAAAAAAAACGAAATACGTGAAACGACATACGTACAATTAATTGCCACTTAACCGCCCGGGTATTGTATCAATTTAAAAGAAGAAGGAGTAAAATTACTACTTAAATGTTGTACGGACATTATTATTATTATTATTATTATTATTATATACGCGCTGTTATATCATCATTTATTATTATTATTATTATTATTATTATTATTATTATTATTATATACGCGCTGTTATATCATCATTTATTATTATTATTATTATTTCATTACGAGGGAGTTGAAAACGAGTAAACCGTTCGTGTGTCCGTTCCTTAAAAGCGTTCGTCTCGCCTTCTTGTAAAGTCTCTCTCTCTGTCCGTCTTATTTCCTTCTCGACGGATAATATGTTATATTACTTTTTTTTTTCCACTGTACAACCGGCGCCTGTCATTTCGCGCAAGTCATTGGATTTGTACAAAAATAAATATCGGTTTCACCGCGGGCTCGTGTGTGTATCGCGCGCGCGTGCGCGTGTGATAAACCCGCCGCCACCGTGTCACAATAGTATAAAAAACATGTATTATATATTCCGTAGTAATACGCGCGTGTATTATTAGAAAAGTGGTAATAAAGTAACGCCGCGCCGCGCGCGTTAAGATTACTCTACGGAGTAACGCAAATAAATAATATGAATTACGCGTTTGAATAAGGGAATCCGATATTTTTTTTATCCTTCCGGTAAATTATTTCGAGAAAAACGTCGTTTGAAATGTTAAAAAAAAAAAATCCAAACTTCGTACAACGAATTTTTCTACTACACTTCTTGCCGTGCGAACAGGTAAAAAACAAAACGAATAAATAAATACGTGTAAAGTGTTACGATGTTCTAGTGTGTGTGTGTGTGTGGGCATCGGACAAATAATAATACTCTCGACGACGATGACGACGATTCTTGGATGGAACCAAAACACACGTGTGTGTGTGGTGGTGGTGGACTGCGGAAGGGAAATAGTAGAAAAAAAAAAGAAGAAGCACTGACAGACGACAACTCATCCGCCGCTCTCGCTTATATATATATATATTAATAAACGTATGTTTTTCTCTCTCTCTCTCTAAATAATCGTCAATGTCATCGTCGTTAAATAAACGCCATCGGTATGGTCACAGTAATATTATTATAATAATAATATACAGTATATTAAAATATTGTATTGCAGCCGTTGTGTGTACAGTAGTGGCGTTCGCGCGATGGTGGCGGTGGCGCAACGGAGTCGCGTCGGAGTCATTAAATTGTCAAGTGTTCTACTCGGTGGGCGGGTACTAGTGTTACAACAATTACACCCGTGTCCCGGGGGGACTTTGTCGTCATCGTCGTCGTCGTCGATGTGCGAAGGCTGTTGGTGTGCGCTAACGCGCGAGTTATACGGAAACGCGTTATAACGGAATAGTATTGTGTTATTACATTATTGTTGTTACATGCGCCTACACGGGGCGGGAAAGAAGAGGAGAATAAGAGAGAGAGAGAGAGAGAGAACGCAGGAAGAAAATAATAAATTTTTAAATAACACAACGATGAAAATGAAAACGAGAGAGAGAGACAACAAATCAAAACGCATATGTATCGCAATATTGTTGCTGTTGTTGTTTCAATCGCGACACGGAAACGATGTTAAATGTATTTTATAACGCAGTGTTTCTCAAACTCTGGTACGCGTACCCTTTGGGGGCACTCGAAATTTTTTAAGGGGTACGAGTCTGGCTAACACAAACATTTAAATTGAAATAGAGGAAAAAACTCTAAAATCCAAGGTGACATTTGCGAAATTCAGTTTTAAAACGATACCGTATCTAATCATTTCATTCGTCAATAAAATCTTGCGTCGTTACCGTGAACGACACTCGTGTGTGTACGCTATCGGCTTATCGCGTGCTATGAGAATGATATACCAGTATAATACGTGCAAACAGAAACAAGCTCGTCCTTCTCACTAATTTCTTTGAAAGTAAGCGCTTTTAGTTTTCAAAAAATTTTTTTGTGTATTATAAGTTTTTAATAACTTAATGAAATAAAAAATTGCATGTAAGTCTTTAAATTTTTTGATATATATTTTAATTTAGTAACTAATAAGGGGTACTCAAAAAAAAATGTATTGGTAAAAAGGGGTACAGTGTTCATAAAAGTTTGAGAATCCCTGGTATAACGTATCGGAATTTTAGATTTTGGATTTACACAATGACGCGTTGTTTTTTCCTACGTTCGTCCAAAATGTCTATCAGAACCAGCGTTCCGGACATTTACGGTCACACGCTTTCTTTCCCGTAGCATATCTACTCGCGCGGTGTTTTAAAATGGCCGTTTTTATAAGCTCTTAAAAATACAACTCAAAAACTACCGAACAATTACATATTATGAAAACGACGGAAACGCGATCACGTCGAAATCGATTATTGTACAGTTAGTTTTTCGTATTTTCGAAATTAACGGATACGTAAACTTGAAATATTCATCGAATGTGTGACTTAAGGGAAAAAAAAGAAACTTTCTTTTAATTTAATATATATATATATATAGCAATAGTTATAGGGGTTTGAAGAATTTAATTCGTATAGAAAGTTTTCGTTATGTACGAGTATATATATATTCAAAATGCCGGAGCTCAGAATCGTTTTGTCGAAAGCGATGGATTATTATTTTCAAATATTCACGCAGTGATAACATTACATTATAAAATATTTTCTTCAATTAATACCGTTTAAGCGTAACACTCACAATACCGCCTTTTTCTCTCTCTCTTTCGCGTGTTTTTCTGTTTATTAAACGTACAGGTGATATTACAACACGTATTGAACACGCCGGCCGAATGTATATTTCTCAATTTTAAAAAGCGCGAGACGATGATAATAATGGATTCGAATGGATTTTTAAACGACATTCACGGTCATATTATTGTATCACAGCTATGGCTTGTAACGCGAATGTCTAAAATGTTTTATTTATTTTTTTCGTATTGACGTATATTTATATTAAAATATTGTTTTGTTTAACGAAATTGACGATTTGTAAGGTGAAAATTGTACGCCACAAATAATAAACGCGTCTCATATTATTGTAATTCAACGACGAAAGGGTTTGTTAAATCCACGATGACTGGATAACACCACACAACGTATACTTATAATATTTCGTTATAACACCGCAACGACGAATCGCATAATATACGACTTTCGATCGTTATAAAAATCATAATAATAATAATAATAATTTTTAAAATGCCATTTGTTGTCCCTCGCCGCCGTTATATTTGTATGTATATATATATTATATATATACGCGTGTTTACTGGCCCGAGAGAATATTATTTCCCGGCCGTCATTGTAAAATGCCCCGGAGTTATATACGCGTTGCCTGCAGTGTCCGATTATGGACCACTGGGCTGCTGCGCAGAATATTACGTGCGGCAAACGGGGGATGCTGACGGTAACGAAAAAAAAAAAAAACGATTTTTCTCTTCGCATCCGAGGCAAAGAAAATCGAAGACAATATATACGTCGGTATAATAAATATAGTAAAGGAAAGGTACAAAAAAAAAAAACTTTGTTGCGCACATCATTAAGGCAATCGATTTCAATCTATTCCGTTACTTTGAGTGCAGACGTTCTTTTTTTTTCTTTATATATATATTTGTTCGCTTTTCCTCCGAAGCGATTTCTTTGGACCGAACATCGTCGTTTTTTTTTTTTTTTTGATATTTTTTGCCATATATTTAACGCATTCTTAGTTTATTGTGGCGGCCGAGTGAGCAGCTGATAGTAACAACTTTATATGCTGCTGCAGAATAGGTATACGTTAGTGTGTTATATCAGTTCTGATGTTATTTGTCTTTGTCGTATCACTATATAAATAAACACGTGTAAATATTATATAATATATCGTTTTATTATATCGCAGGAAACGGAGGAATTCGGTGGTCCGAACACACACGTGTTGGAAAATACACGTGTCGCGCGGTATTTTGAATTACATTTCGTGTGTGCAATAAGGTATTTTGCGTTTGCTAAAAATTTCACGTGGTGTTTTTTCTTTTTACGTTTTTATTTCGTAGAGGTGATGTGTGGGCTGTTCAATGGCGGCGGATCCAAGAGTGTTCAGGCGGTCGTCAAACGCCGCGATCCACACAGTTAATATTATAACTAATCACATTTTGAGCCTCTTTTGAAGTCTTAAATACATATATATATATATATATATATATATATGAATATTTTATATAAGAGAAGTATGTACAGCGGAAAGAAGGCGCTGTTTGCTCGTTTGAAATTAAATTAAAGTATATCTCCGTTCAACAGTAACCGCAGAAAAAAATATTGTCAAACCATTGTAGCGCGACGCCGACGAGTACATACTACTTGTATGAATTAATTTTAAAAAAGTTAGCAAAACAATTTCATAAATGAAATAAAAAAAAAAAAGAAATTGTGATTCGTCTAACCGATTTTATGTGTCAAACACTTAATTAGCAAATCGGCTGTGTAAATTCAATTATTATTATTATTATTATTATTATTATTATTATTATTATTATAATAATTATTATTTAATCGTTTAAGCCCTGCTGTCATCCGACGTGAAATATCGAAGGGTAAAAATTTCATTTTTTGGAAATGACCGACTCCCCGTGCGGTTCTTCTGATAAAAGCCTAAACACTACTGTCACTACACGTTTACGAGCTGCGAAAATTCTTTAATAGTTAATTCTATAACGAGTTGACTGTCTTCCCACAAGTAATTTAACGGTGTTTTTTTCTCTCTAATACCACGCGAGTATCGTCATAATAAGAGTCGTACCAAGTTGTTCTCATACGCAGACAATATGGAAAAGGTTTTAACGGATCGTTCACAGTTTTATTTTTCGCGCACAGGAAAAACAGTTAAACGCCGAGTCACTTGCGTAAGCACGGGAGGGAACTTCTGATTTCGGTATTATTTCCGTCGTTATTGTATAATTTATTTATATAAAAAGAAAAAAAACGAACAAGCGCGGCAACACGGAATGGGGAAAACGATACGATTACGTTATTGGTAACACGTACACGATACGGCCGAGCAGCCGAGCAGTGGTGTTCATTATTTGTCGTTATGGTGGCAGTCAACTCGTTGAGAAAAAAAGAAAATTCATAACGGAATTCGATTATTTCTTCTTTTTGTATTGATATTACTTATTAATCATTTGTCGGATGAAAATGTAATAATTAATAGTGTTTTTTTTTTTTTTTAATGGCAATCTGTCGTGAAAATTTTCGCAAAAAAAAAAAATGTAATACAGACTCGAAGCATTGGAGTTTATATATTTATAATAATATCGTATTTGTAGTCTTCGTCTTGTTTGTACATAGAAAAACAAAAAAACTGCGGGATTTTTTTTTTTTGTTTTTCATCGTACGTTCGTTGTACGTATGTTGTGTCCGCGCGCGTAGCAAATAGAGCGCGAAACGGCTGTCCAAGGGGTTAGTGTATAGGTGAGCAGCGGCGTATGCGCCGCCGACTGCACGGGCGCGCGCGCGTAGAAGGGAGTGTGTTTTTGTACGGCCGATTAGGCGCGTATACGGCGATTAAAGGGCGAGGGTGATCGCGTTTTCAAAAGACCGTTAACCGGATAAAAGTGAGTGTACGAAAACATAATAATAATAATATATAATATATTATATACGTATACGTACCAACATCCGTGAAATACGCTCTGTGTGTGTAACATTATATAATAATAATAATAATAATAATATACAGTGGCCAGAGAGAGAGAGAGAGGGCCGTATAAGAAACACATAAACGCCATACCAGTTCTGTGTATATAACATTATTATAATAATACGTTCGTCGTCAAATAATAAAAATTTAACGAATCGTAATATTCAGTGGCGTAACTCTATACGTATACGAATTTCCGACCCTGTGGCAGTATGTCCACGTTATTCGGTCTATTACATATATACTCGTATATATATATATATTAATATTAACCAACCATCATCGGTTCGTTTTACGGAATTTATGTTCTTACTGTATTCGTATTAATAAATAACAACAATCGCCTTGATAAATACGAGCACTATTTCGATATTCATTATTTATAGTTTCTATATAAAACAACAGCGTGACGCGAATTTCAAAGAAAAAAAAATTATATATATTATAATGTTAGAGCACTTTGTGCACACCGTACGCCTAATGTGTTACTTTCAATTTCGATGACGTTTTGATACGTCTTTTATATTGCAGTACTTCGCGTACTATGTGTGCGGTACTCAAAAAAACTAAGTTAATAATAATTACGTTTGTTTAAAAATTAATACGTTAAAAAAAAATTTTTTTTTTTTTTAATGAAATTCCGTTAGAGAAGTAAAATAATTTTGTTATTGCAATATTCTATTATAATAAATATTGTCAGTTGCCCATTGTACGGATAAAGGGGAAAATACATTAAAAAAAAAAAAAATCAATAATAATATTTTTTTTATTCATAGTATGTATTTATGAGAATTATTAGATACGTATTAATGCATACTTTTTAAATGTCTACGTTATACGTCAAATGTTTTTGTACGTTTTTGCTGGCTTGGTTAATAAGTAAATCGCTGTACCGCGCGCTACATTTGAACTTTTGATTGAAATAAATGTGTTTTAATGTCAAAAAATGTATTGATCCATTGCTCGTCCCCTCTTCGCCAAACCCTAAAATCCAGGTTACACGACTGGCGAGCGTGTATTTCCGGGAACAAAATGTACAGCGGTAACGCTTCGCTTAATCGCGTTTTCTTCAATAAATCATAATCATATTCGCGTTCGCTCGAACCGAACGCGTTTAATACAATAATATTCTTGTTTTGTACAATTATTACGGTTTTACGTATAATATATTGCAGTATTTCGACGAAATCTAATACCGTCGCAATACTGAAACTAATGGTCATATGAACTTGAAGTTTTCCCCAGCAAATACGTAACTCCAGACCGTGTGTTAACGAGACAAAATGTTCAATTTCATTTATTAACGATTGTATGGATTATGATTTGTATTCAATTCGCTTAAGATGTAATTTTTCGTTTTAAACAGTGGTCAGACGTCGATTTGTGTCGCTTCAGTGATATTCAAAAGCAAAAAAAAAAAAAATCTCGAAAAACCGTCGAGTGGCGATTTATTTTTACAACAATTACCATATCTCGACGTTTTCGACAAATCGCTGTGACAACGAACGGGAATTGTTTTAGCAGAGACGTTCGATCGAAACGATTTTAACAACACACATATTTATATTAGTAACAACAAAACCGCGAGATCGTTAATCCAACAGCAATTTCACTCGATCCCGCTTACTCGTCGTCACTATACCTATTCGTTTGTTTTCCTCGTTTTCCGTTTTCAATATTATTTCACGCGCGTTTTACACAACTGCGCGCGCGATTTTATCCGAGAAAAAGGGGTAACCGGCGCGATTGATTGACGAGATAACAATAACGCGCCGTGCAAGGGATTTATTTATTTATTTTTCGCCTTTTTTTTTTTTTTTTTTTTATCGCCCTTTTTTAAACTGTTGCGATTGTGTTTGCATTAAACGTGATTAGCGCTCGCGCGCGCGCGCGCGTGTGTACATTCGGCGTCGGCGTTCGGCAAATGCGGCGGCGTACGAAATGCGGCAAACTGTACGGGGGACGGGACGTGTGGAGACAGACATCCTTTCACAACGAAATCGCCGTCCGGTGCCACGGCCTGGCTTTTGTGCCCGGGCCGTCGCGACGTTTCCTGTTTATTATTGTATTATTCGCCCGTTCGCGTTCGTGCTCGCGCGCCGAAAGCAAAAAAAAAGGCAAAAGAGAAATATATCTAATAACCGGTTTATCCGATGTATTACAGCGGTATTAATAATAATAATAATAATAATAAAGTATTATTATTATAATACTCCTTCGAACCATTTTCGCGAAACGTTTATTTTACGCGTTTCGTTTTTTTTTTTTTACATATATATATATAAATCGATTTCGCGTCGTTCTCGTTTATATTACCCGTACGAGCGTAATCACTATAGTGCCGTGTGTTTTAATCGTGTGTTCGTCGCATTGGAGAGAAGGGACGGGTGCGGCAACAGATTTTCCGCGATCCGGTGGCGTCCTGCAATTGGCGGCCGCATTCCTTCTTCGTACATTTCTGACGATTCTAATTTCTAAACCCACAAAACAACTTCCTTTTTACGCCACTGCTTTATAAACGATTTATATTTTACCTTACGCGTTTTTTTTTTTTTATTATTATTATTATTATTAATATCGTAAAAGTCTCCAACTATTTATTACTGTAAAAACTCTAGTATTATAATATTAGAAAAAAAAAAAAAAACCGACAATTGTAGGGCGATTAAAATCTTGTACGCCGGTTTGATAAACAAATGTTGAGTATTGAAAACAGAAATTGTTTTCTGGTCGTGCAAACGCTCACTGCGGCCGAGCCCGGATTAAGGGGGAGGGGGGGGCCAAGGAGGGCGTGGATCCCGGGGCACGTTCGTTTTGGGAGCCCACTTTTTTTCACAGGACTTTTTTTCAACATTATATTTGCGCCGGTGTTTGGTATACTGCAGTTATGTGTGCAATACGTTTTTCCCTTTCGACGGACGTTTAAAATTTGAGAGGGCTCGCCCCCCTCCCCCCCCCCGCTCCACATAGTATCGTTAGGACCCCCAATGTGACTCTAATCCGGTGTTGACTGCGGCGGTGTCCTTCAAATTAGACATCGCAAATAAGCGATGAAATATACGTGTTCGTATAATAATAAGATTGTGTTCTATAATGCGATTTCAAAGAGAAAAAAGAAAAAAGTCGAATAATCGGAAATACTGTTTTTTTTTTTTTTTTATTATAATATATCGCTTGCGTAGCGCCAGTGACGAAAGTGTTTGCGCATAAGGATTGCCTAATGGGATCCACCTATATGAGGATACCCAATTTCAGCCGATCCCCGGTTGTCTCCTACCGCGTACGCGCACGCTTACGATGACGATGACGATGTAATTTTTGTTCGCAGGATGCAACAACAGCAACTCGCCGCCCAATTGGCGCATTCCGGCGGCGGCCGGCACCTTAACCTGCGGCGGTCCATGTCGCCGGGCGCGGCCAGCAGCACCGGCTCCGAGTCGAGCATCAGCCTGGGCGCTCCGTCGCCGGGCCCGCCGCCGCAGCCGCAGCCGCCGCCGCCGCCGCCGCCGTCGTCGCTGCAGTTGCCGCAACCGCCGTCGTCGCTGCTACTGCTGCCGCCCCCGCCGCTGATGACAATCGACCCGCCCCGCATCGGCCTCACCAACCCGTCGACGTGCACTTTACCGCAACCGTTGGCGCTGCACAGGCCGTTCACGTGATACAGTCCGCCTCACCCGCCGATTACCGCCGGCTGGTGATGCGCCCCGTCACCCACGACACACACACATCCGCGCGCGTGCAGGGCGTGCAGTACCGTAGTACCGTAATACAACGTAATACGTTAAAAAAAAACATTCGCATTTCCACGATTTATTTTTTAAAAGAATTATATTCATTTCCACTCGTCGCGCGTCGTTTCACCGATATCGGAACACCGGCGGATAGGGAAGGTCTACTCGTCGTCGTATCGTTTTTTATTTTTCATTATCGTCGGACTTCTCGCGCGGAATAATAAAATCGTCTTCCGAGAGGAAATAAATAATTATACATACGTGCGTATAGTGTAAAATACTATTGAGAACAATGATATCGGCGTTTTGTGTGTGTGTGTGTGTGTGTGGTTTTTTATGTAAAAGAGAAAGAGAGAATGGGAAAGAAAGAAAGAGAAACAAATGAATTTCTTTACACGGCAAACAGTTATTTATTATATTCGTTTTATGAGAATATTTTTCAGCGAGTTCTCCATATTATGTGTATAATATAATGCGGTACGAATGTGGTTTCAAAACGAGATATTGATGTATTATCTATAATATGTATATGTAAAGAGATTTCCAAATGTATAGAAATCAATAATAATAATAATAATAAAAAAAATTATTATGTGTATAAAATAATTACTTTTGGACCGCGCAATTGCACAGCATTAGTCACATTTGCTGTTAGAAAGGGGAACAGATGACAAATCCTCTCCATATATATATATATTTACATTTATTATATTATATATATCCATTCTATTATATATATATATAATATGTAGTTTAGATTTGTATAATAGTTATATTAATTTTTAGTACGTTTAAACGGTGCAATTAACACATTATATAAATTAATTTATAATAAAAATACTGTATAAAAAAAATATTCTTTATATACATTCATAAATATATATATATATATACATAAACATGAACGTAGCCGGTAGATAATAAATAATGAATTATATAATCGATTATTATTTATATCGTGTTGAGAATAACAATTATTATTTACAATACGAAAGGAATATTGTCGGAAGTCGAAAAGAATAATAAAAATACGTCATTATTGTATATTTTTATTATTATTATTATTATTATTCTTTTTTTTTTTTTTTTGCCCAATGTGAATATAACGCGACCGCAGACTTCTTGTATACGATTATTATTATTATTATTACTATTATTGTGTATAAGACGCGTCGTGGAATGTATTATTATTAATATTATTATATAATTATATTATAAATGAGTAGTGCGTAATTTATTATTGGTATATAATTGCAGTTTCTGAAACGATTTTGTTCAAACAAAACCGAAATATATATTATTATTAATTGTTTGTTAATTGTATCGCGTATATTTATTGTTTTATCAGCTGAAAATTATCTCCTACAGTAGCGCAATGTACGTACGGTTTTGAACTGTGAATAAACACTCGAACGCATTTTCACAATCGATTTGTGCAGCTCTGGACTGACTATATATATTATAAAAAAAAAAAAACTCATCGGTATTATACGGTTTGCCGTCTTCTTTTCGTAACGACGAACGAGTTTATTTTACATAATAAATAAAGCCCGAAAGTAAAAAAAAAAATCTCCCAAATCGCAAACACATCAATTTTTTTTCTTTTTTATACAATGTTCGTCGTTTTTCTTCCTCATTTGTATATATATATATAAATATATAGGAAATGGTGACTGGAACACAAAACTGAACATTAAACGTCTATTTAATTTCATGTACATCCGCGCGCCGCGCGATTCCAATCTCAAAATGACATCGTCTGTTATACCACGCCATAATATTATACCAGCAATAACGTTGCTGGTGTTATACAGTAGTAGTAAAACGGAACCGGCCCAATGTATTTTATTTCTTTATTATTATTTTATTTTTTGAGTGACATTCGAGAGATAATTCATCGAATTCCTGATGATACACACACACACACACACACACATTACAATAGTGTACGTGATTTATTCGAAAGCGAACGGATTACACGCCCGAGGGAGACAACACGTGTATCATTCGTCGTGCACGCATATAATAATAATAATATATCGACGAGTGTGATTTTTTTTCATCTTTTCTTGCTGATGGCCAAGCTGTCACTCGAAAACGAGCGCGAGTTTACACTGTAAACGTTCCGAGCTACCAAAATCCCAGGTAAAACGATTTGTATACACCGGAAAATATTTCGCGAAACAAAACTGCCGCGCATCGGTCGTGAACAGAAAACGCCCGGTTTGTCTTTCGTGTCCTTGCGGCGTGTAAACTCGACATCGACATTATTTTTAAAATTGTTATTATAACCCGAACATTGTACTTGTGAAAAGATGAAACCAAGCAAACTCGAGACGACGGCGACGACGACGACGAAGACGACTAAGCTGCAAGTTCATAGATGATTTCATCAACGGTTACTGCAGGAGTATTTCGGTGTATATTATTCATCGGTGCAAGACCATATTATCCCCTCAATGATATTTCTTAAATAAGTTTTGAGTCGCCGTAGTTTATTAGAAAATAAACAATCACTTGTTAGTCAATGCATCTAATACGTTTTTTTGAGGTTGATTCTTTTTTAACTGTCATTTCCATATTAAGAACTCACTCTTTGAATTCCTTTCTTCTTCAATGTCCTCAGCGTACGTTTCTAAAATCTCGGGTATAGATATTGTAAAAAAAAAATATAATATGTATTCTTACTCCTCCTAAATACGTCTATGGTATGTGCGGCCGTAGACGCCATACAAACGTTTTTCCTTATATTTGAATCGTTCGGTCGAGCGAAATCGTATTGTACAATCAAAAAAGACATTACTATTAAAAGTTTTAGTAAATGCCAGAGAAAACAATTTTTCCTCGACGGTTGATGTAAAATCGTGCACAGAATCTATCGTATAGGCTATTTCGTATATAAGTGAGACGTTACAACGGTAAACATTCTATTAAATTTTCGAAGAAGCGAAAACGATCGTTCACCGCTGTAGCACTGTTATAGCTCGCAATCAACGACAAATGTCGTTGATTGAGAGTTGAATTCAGAGTCTGAAAATACCCTTTTAATGTTAGAAAAACTTTCTATTTATTGAACGGTGATACATGGACAAACGAGATTTCATACATGTAAGAGTTGTTATATATATAAAAGCCGAATGGATATCAAAAAATCAAACGTTTTCTATATACTCGGAGCAAATAATCATCAGGTAAGTGTCACGTGACGAGTATATGATTTCGAATTCTATGCTATTGAATTTCAATTGTACTGAAATGGAGAGAATCGTTTTCGTACGTTTTAAAAATTTTCTATGAGTAATATCAGTTGATCATACGAAGTGTTGATTTTGCTGCACGCAATATTGAAAAATCCATTATGTGCGCCACGGTTTGGGAGCTCAATATATGTTTAATTAATGTAAATTGAACCGTTATGTTATTATTATAAATTTACATATGAAAATATATTCATATAAAATTTGCTTTTGAAATCCATTCACAATTACACGCGCTTTGAACAAAATTATAATTGTTATGTAAGAACTCACACAAAGTACGCGTAACCCATTTATTTTTTAGTTTTGCACACGAAAAAAAAAAACGTAAATTACGTGAAAAAAGCAAATATTAATGTTATTCGATGTATAAAAAATACATAATTTCGAGTTATAAAAAAATATTGTGATGAACGAGTAAACAAAAAAAAAAACTACAAAATACAGAAACGTCAACTCTGTATTAGGCACTGCGTGTCTACTGTGACTTTTGCAAGCGATATCGAAAAAACTCCTCATATTTAACATCCCATCGGATAATATCTGTTCTTTTCACGAAAAAGTGTCGATTATATGTGGATGACGGTGACATATATTGACGGACAAATAAAGTTTTTAATAACGCAGTGTACAAGCAACGTATTATTATTATGAAATGTTTAGACTTTTAAATATTTTGGCAAGTGTTTCGATGTTTTATCGTTCAAAAAGGTCTTTTGTTCGCATTTTGTATAGAAAAAAAAATAAAGATAAACATTAATTAAATATTCTCTTTCGAAATTATATAATTTAAATGTTTGTTTTTACAATACAGTTTTTCCGAGTATATATTGTTAGCTGACAACCGACTGACGTTGTCCTGTCGATCGATGGATTATTGGCCAGGAAATAACTCGTGTGATTAACTTCGGATTGCACGTAAACACGATGAACAATGAACGTACGACACGGCATCTTGAGCGTATTCGTGCACATGTCACTGCGGACTTCAAACAAACGTTGCTCGAGGAATCGTCGTCATTCGTCCTAACGCGCAGAGCGTTTCCGTCAGCACATTTTATGGTATATCGAAGGTAAGAATACACTCTTCGGAACGGAATTTTGTCTGCAGGCTCAATCCGATGAATGTCAATAGCTCGGCTTCAACTTTGACGAACATATCGACAACATATTGGTGAAATAAAAGCCGAGATTTTAAGATGTGATCGTCCTCATTTTCACGAGCCATAGGTCGATATGAATTAATATATTAAACTGATTAATATATTAAATGATTATATTATTAGTTAAAATACTAATTATTTATAGAATAACTTGAAATGCTATTATAACGCAATAACCATTTATTTTGAATACAGTATTAGGTATTTACGTATTTCAATACTCTACATTTTACGTACATAATTAATAAACTGAAAAATTTCACGTGTTTCAGTAATAATTTTTAAAACTTTTTTATTTAATATAATCGAATAAACATTATTTAGCGATGATTTTACTATTATTATTATTAATCTCGTCTGTGTTTTTTCTATATGTTAATATTAAATAACGAATTTTTTTTTCTAACTTAAACCTACATTACCCAATATTATACTATTATTAAGAAAGCAATAATTGTTTGTGTGTGTGTGTGTGTGTGTATTTATAATGAATTTTCGGTCTTGAAAATACTGGTACTATCTACGAGTTAAATCTACAATATTTTTGGAGTCAATTTAACCTATATATATATATATATATATAATATAGGTCTTAAAATCGTTTAGTGGGCTGTTATTGTGAAATTCTGATTTCCCTATATAATCTATAGACTGTGGATAACTATGCGCGTGTATACATGTGTAGAAACGACTGAAAGTTAATTTTGCAAGTTGTAGAAAAATTATATATATTTTTTTATTCAAGGTGTTCCGATATAACTTATAAGTTATACACTGAATGACGAATTCAAACGTTAATTTTGATGACGCATTGCTTGCGGTAATATTACATATTAATTTTTCAATCTCATTTTATATGTTTATATATAATTACGTATTATATAATTTATTATTTCGATAGGCGATTCGTGTATTTTGAAATATCTATTTTAAACGGGGAACTGCAATGATAAAATATACACGACGGTGCACACATGCCGCCATTGCCTCGATCCACCGCGGCAACAGTAGTCGTAGTATATTATTATTATTATTATTATTTTGTTAAAACGTGTAGTGGTCACCACTCACTGTTTGTATTTGTCCGATGTGACAATATTTACCGCGGTGGTTGAACGGTTCAAAATAATGTTTGTTTTTTGTAAAAAAAGAAAAGTAATAATAATAAATAAATCAACTTATATTAATATATACATATACCCAAGAGTAATAAAAAAAAACGTTCTATAAACGTTTAAAATTGTTTTGAAGTGACAATTTGTTCGTTATGTACACTGTACTACTGCGACGTACGTATCCCCGTATATGAGGAGCAAGCAAATGAGAACGATCGAATTTTTCTAGGGTCTGAAGACAAACTGCGAATACTTCATCTGAAAATATAATACACTTATAGGTACGTTAGAATTAACGGTAAGGTTTTCCATAGCATTATAAGTATATCATTCATAATTGTGTCTGACGGCAAAATTGATCGTTTTGATTTGCACTGTTGGCCGCGATCCGTTTGATTGTATTGAAAATTGTATTTGGTTTTTTTTTAAATCGTGTGTCGTGTGATTCTCATTTTTCCTAATCGGACGTGTGTCGTTGTCTGTTTTTTTTTTTTTTAAATACGATTATTTCCACTATATTATTACCTATAAATTAATCGATGAAGTGATATTACACACTCGCATGTACGAGTAATAGTATTACATAAATGGTGGTGAAAACAGAGTGTTCGGAATACATAGGCGTCTAATAATTATAAGATTATATTATTTATGGTTTTCTTTTATTACATATTATATGTTTATGTTATTTTTCAATTCTTTATTCGTACGTAACAAGAGAGGTTTTAATATTTAAACACACCTTAACAGCGTGTTCTGATTTCGATATTATTGTTGTTGTTGTTAATGTTTTTTTCGTCTTAATGGTATTCGTATGGTTTTCACGAGAAAAAGACAAGCGGTCAGACAATTTGAAAAAAAAAATAAAAAATTACAAAATACATTGATTGCATACTAAAACGCGCGGTGTTGCGAATTTCAAGTCTCCTAGTACTATTATTTATAAACGATTTTTTTAGTAATTCAACTTAACGCACGCGAAAACTGCTGGAAAAATGGAAACGTGACCTTTTCGGAGTACCACCCTGAACGAATTCGCACTCAGAAAGGCGAAAAGTTTTTTTTATATACGAGTATAATAAAAAATTCAAAAACCCTAGTTTGACTCTAATGCTCTTCAAAGAAGTGTATAGAAAAAAACGAAATCTTTGTAAACCCCTCTTCCCTCGCCGTACATCATTCGTTCCTCTTAGTATCTAAACCATATAGCAATGACATAAATGTGTACCGTAAATACTGTTTTGAACGGTGATTTTTATTTCAATAAGTGCTATTAGATTATTTAGCAGACTACAATATTGTTGAATAGGATACAGAAAATCGTTCGTTACGGACGTTAAGTGTGTAGTAAACATCGGTCATGGACGAAATAAATATAATACTGATAATAATTAGAGTGGGAAAGAGGAGCGTGAATCATATGCCCGGGGAAGCCACGAAACCCCACCGATTTTCTATTGCCACCCATAGGCTAATATTTTTTTGGACCATTCCATCCAGAAACAGTGATTTTCCGTACGACTTCCTCATATATTCCGCGCAATAATAATTACACAGTTCGTTTATATTTCTTCGTTATTTTGTTTTTAAACACAGCGGGAGATTATAGTAATCGCTATTATTATATCGCTATTACTTTTTTTCGGCCATCACTAAAAGTACTCGCATATAGTGAATGGTTTCGGTATAGATACATATACGACTTTTCTGAGCGCAAAAAAAAAAATAATAATAATAAAAATGTTCCCGCCACTTCTATTCTCCTCATGAAATCGCCGCCCTAGGTTTCAGCCTGACGTTAAATACGCCACTGACGAGCACGGGGGGAGGGTGGACTCAATTCATCACTTTAATCAACGCGCCGCTGAAATTGGCCGCTTATATACTGCACACACGAGAAGATAAACAAAAACGACACCCAAACGTGGGGAGGAGGAGGAGAAAGAGCGGTTATTATTACTATTATTGTACGGAGAAAAAAAAAAAAATAATAATAATGTGTGCAGCATCGTGTGATTAAAACTGTACTGCTAGTCGTCGTCGTCGTAGAATTGATTTTACATAATTTTACAAGACTTAAGCGACGCGTCGTTTAATGGGCTTTTAACGGATTTACTTTCGACCGAGACGTCTCGCCGTGTTGTTTTTCGCTTCTTTTTTTCCACTCCTCCTCCCCATCGTGTCCCTCTCCTCGTTTATTATTATTATTATTATTATTTCTGTGTTTAATACGGATTAAGCCTGTCGGTTGCCGCAGCATCACTGTATATATATATATATATATATATACGTATATACAGATTTACACACGTATAGATACGAGAGCAACGAATTTTAGGGGCGTGCAACCGAGCGTATAATATTATAATACCTTCGGTGTCGGCAGCCGGTCGTATCCAAATGTGTAATGCTCGTCATAGTATTAACTGTGTATGTGTGTGTGTATAAAATAATGTCTGTGTAATAATATCGGCAAAACGTATATAAAACCGCGGAAACCGCTGCGAACGTTATTATAATTATATTGTATTTGGCAGCGCGAGACGTCGTGTTCCATTATAATTAATATTATTATTATTATCACGTAAAATTAAATGTTTCGTCTTGTTTGAAATTAAAAAAATTAAAAAAAAAAAAAAGCCGACGAATTCGACGATATTGAAAGTATTAGAAATCGACGTATACGTGTGCGCAGATTCCGGTATCAATTGCAGTTTTTATTTATTTACTTTTTTAGACCATCCATCCCTCACACAAGTTAGTATGCACGCACGCACACGTTGATGGTGTTAAACTGTCAACAATAATTTAACGGTAATGATGGAATAAATACCACAGTGCCACAATTGACTGACTCACTCCGTATAGTCAAGTTCTGTACTAGAAAAGTATGCCGGACAAACAGCAGAAGAAGAGATTGTTTTTGTGTATGTTCTATCTGGCATTTAAAAATCAGTAGAAATTTATTTGGTTTTTTTTATTTTATATTATATTTATAATTATAGGCTAGCTTATTATATTTAACTATTAACACAAACGTTTAATTTGTTTTTTTTTTTGTTTTGAGCGTTTTTGTTGTATTTTTCTTCTTTTTTTTCTATAGTTTTCAATCTAAAGATTGGATGGTAGCAATTTCCATTTTTCTCTTTCACTGACCTTCAATTCTTCGATTCTCGATATGAACTACATTCTCGGTCTTCTATAATCCGGATAATATATATATTGTAATCCGTGGTCTTCCTCTACGGTCTATCATTCCGTCTAAGATCTGCAGTCCTAACAATCCTTCGTGTATTAGAATATGACCCACGCGTTCATTTCGTCTTTTTCCTACACTTTTCCACAGCGATCTCCTTTCCAAATCCCTTTCTAAAACTTCTTCACCCGTCGTCCTATCAGTTCAACTCGTCTTTTACATCCTTCTTATAGCATCACATTTCAAACGCCTCTGTTCTTCATCTTTTCCTATAGTCCACGCTTCGGGGTTTCCCGTCGTCCGTATAGCGTCGATGTACGTTTTTCGAAAAATTTTCCTGATTTTCAGATTTAATATGATTTTATTTCTATAATCACCTTAACGTACCACACACGTTTTCTCCTTCCCTCGCAGTAGCATTTGTATATATCAACATAAACAAATTTCATACGTCACACACGATCGGTTTGACGGAAAACACGCGTTTGTGTATTTTTGATTAAATTTTTCGAAAATAGAGTGGATATTTTTAAAAAAAAGAAAGGAAAAAAAGAAAGGAAAAATAAAAGAAAATCCGTTTTCGATTCGCTCTGTACGCGCACGTGCGTATAATACGCCCCGAAACACGTATAATGAGAGTGGAAGGAAATGTGTAAATCCAAAATAAGCTCACCCTTGTCCGCTACCGCGTCGGCAAAGGTTTCGCCTGTTGTGTGCGCTCGGATTTCAGGGCAAAAGCCTTTTCACTGCCCCTCTCCCCCTCCTGTGTATAATATACGCGTGTAGAGGCGCAAGCGCACGCCAAAAGGCGGTTTCGAAATCACTTAAAAAGGCCAACGAGTGCCGCCGCGTGAATAAGCCGCTTTGTCGTCACCGCCTCGATCCCGCCGTCGTGGTTCGTACGGTTTGCGCGCGCGAAACGTGTGGTGTCGTCGTCCGATCGTAAAACGGTAAAAAAATAAAAAAAAATTTGGTATACGTCGGGCGGTGTTGTCTTATTTGTCGTCGTGATCTACAAGGGGGAACTGGACGAATCGGCCTCCCACGGGCAATCTTTTTTTACGCGCCATAATATTATCTAACGCATAAAAATATAAGAGAAATTATAACGATTGAAAATACCGTTTTTCTTTTTGCGTCGATAACAATTTTTTTTAACGATTTTCAAAACGGACGGAGTACTGTATAAATTGGTTAGAAAAAAAAAAATACGGAAGAAAATTGAAAATTTTGTTACGGCAAATACGTGGTGTTATCTTTTATTAAACGAAATTATAATAAAAGCATAGAACACGAGTGCCGATCGCTCTCAGATCTGTCCGATATCAATGCGACATGGGCCGTTACAATATTATTGTAATATACGTGTTATCTTATGCTGAATTTTATATCCCTTTTCGTTTTTCGCAAGCCATTTTGAACGATGGTGAGTTACACTCGTTACACTCTTCCACCCATCCGATTGTTGTTTCGCATCGATCGTGTACTCACAATCCTATCATCTTATTTTTCGTCTTAAAAACTCATGAGACTTTAAGTTCTTTTTTTTTTTTTCGTCTATCATACTCGTACTCGCAAAACTTAACGTGGACCGTTTGTAGACGATCGTTGTGTCTTCGTTTTTATTTGACTGTATTAATTTACGCGACTATGCGCAACGCACGCGAGACACTCGCAATTATTATTAATCGAATCGAATCGAGATCACTATTTTTCTTACCGAAAATCCGTCGGTAAGTACAACGTTGGACATTTTAATGTCAAAACGTTGGACGACTCAACGGCCAATAAGCTCCGATTTGTCCAGTTTAAGAGTTTAAATGTCCGTGGATATGTTGTAAACATACGCTGGTATGTTTTTGTTTCTTTTTCGCCCATCCCTCCGTTTCTGTAACAATAAATAAATAAAAAAAAATAAACAGATATTTCTTCAAAATATTAATTCCTCGTTAAAACTCTTCTTGTATAAACGTTTCTCGCATAAGCAGTAAACGCGTTCGGCGGTTTTTTTTTTTTTTTGGTCTGTACACACTGCCGTATTAAAAAACGAGAATTCCACCACACGTCGTTGTATTGAAAAATTCGAAATCTTTCACCACCGCGCGCCGTCGTCGCGTGATTATTATTATTATTTTTTTATTATATCCAAGAGAATGCGTAATGAAATAAAGAATTACAGAAAGGATTTTACGCGACATAATAACATATAACGAACTTCATGTGATTTTCAAATGCCGCTCCCGTATATTATATATATATATAGGCGTATAATATAATATAATGTGCACGCGCTTGCCTCAGTTATTTTTATATAATATAGAACACGTATTCCCGTTATTATTAACCCGATTTTTTCTTGCAAATCACGTTTTTTTATTAACTGTTTTTTGTTTGTTATCATTTCCGTCGTGGCGCGTTGTTCAAACGCGTCGGGTATATTATAATATCGCGCATTTTTGAAAAAAATTATAATATTTCTTTTAATGAAAATAAAAAATGAGGAACCTAAACATATTCATAAATATGCGGAGTCATATCTAATGTATACCACCACTCGTTTGTCGTCGTAATATCCGGCATGCGCATTCTCGATTTCAATAAATTTATGATTCAATTAAATTATTATATTTGCCGACGATTTATTATTATTTTTTTTTTTATAGTTATTATAATTTTTATATAATTTTTGTTGTCGGTGGCAGAGAAGCAAAGCCCCTCTCGGTCCGTTGCCACTTTGCAGTTAACTCGTCCGAAGTTGTACTCTCAATCGCAATAATTATTCTAAAATTAAGTTATTCCGTATAATATATATTTAGTATAGGCACCAGAAGTGCGCACCCAGCCAGTCCAGCTCAGTTTATGTATCTGAATTAAATAATATTTCTCGAGTCTCGACATTTTTTTTTTTTTTATAATCATTCTTCAAAATGTGCTTTTACGTAATTGTCAACTCTCATCAATCCGATTTATTAACACTCGAGATTCATACAATCCACAGTTATATTTCATTATTATAATGTGAATTTTTGTAATTAGAAAACACATTGGTATCGTTAACGGTAAACCGCCTACGTGGCAGCGCAGTGTAGAAACAATAATGTTTTTGCGAGAGAGAAAGAGTTGGAGAACTTTTTTGAAATAGCGTAAAAAAAAAAAACTAAATTCAGTAGAGAAATGAAACGCGAATGACCAGATTCTGCTATGATGGTTTTTGTGGAGCAAGAATTGGCTTTACAAATCAATTTAGAAGACACAATTGATGAATTCAAGTTCGTGTAGTACACTTCCAGTATAGGTTGTCCTGAATTACAAGTAAAACTAAATATTAATACATATATATATAATTGTATTTGTGTATAAATTAATTTTTAATTAAAATGCACGTATAAGATTAGGAATATTTAAAAAAATTATATATATATATATATATATATATATATATATATATATATATACAAAATTATGTCTGCTGCTCTCACACAGTTCAAAGTACAATACAATGCTCTTTAATCATTGCTATCATACGTTTAATGCTTTAGAGCGATTGAATTATTGACTTAAATGAACAGTCCGGGTTAATCCATAACACTTAAATACACTTTGGCTGTCATTAATAAGAGGGGTGCAGAACTAGTTGACTTTGAAAAGAAATTATTGTTTAATCACTATGATTTGTTATGTGACTATAGGTAACCTAACCGCAATGTATTTGTTTTAAGATTATGTGCCGCACGCGAGAATTTGTTCCGTTTATATTATTCGAGTCATTTCGATCGATACGACAATGGTTTGTCGAGTTTACAGGAAAAAAAAATAATAATACGAGTAATAATAAAATACTTTTTATCGTCGTCATCAGAAAATGCCAATATATCGTAGGCGTGCGTTTCGTAACGCCCCGTTTCTACTGTTGATAAATAAATAGAACGCCGGCTGCATAGGACGTATTAATTGAACGAAGGGATACGCCACCACCGTTATACGTCCCTCCGTCTAAACCGTCTGGATTCTATTCGTAATGAATAAACCGAACCGGGATAATAAAACGGACTCGATCCAGACCGCATTATAATAATATAATATATTTTATATTGTACGTAATTGACCTATATCTCCCGACGAGACGACAGTAGTAGTAGTAATAATAATAATAATAATAATAATAATAATAATAATAATACAACGGCGGTTATATACTCGAGGACCCCTCGGAACCGAGTCAGGACACTTCTCGGTCTTTGGCCGAAACAAATAACGAAATATTCTCGAGTCAACGGTTATTGTTATAGTGTTATGTTGTTAATCAACGGATTTTTTTTTTTTTTCAAATTATAATATTATGACAACGTGACCTCATGCCACAGAGCCTATACCCACTGCGGGATGTGTGAATTTTCAAGAGTCACGACATTTCGTTTTATACAGACCATTCGGCGGGTCCTTCGACGCAACCACTGTACTCTTCTCCGCCATTCTTTGTCCGCAGCCATCTCTTTGGCTATTATAAATCCCTATTAGCGCGACAAAATACTTCTGAACCCTACCCATCGTTGTCCTTATTTGCGCTCTCCGGTATCCATTTTGTAACTCGCCTGATTAACTGTTTTCGTCCCCACCCATACGTGTCATATACTAACCCTTCTACTTTCCATTGTCGCCACTACGTCCGCATCATCTCGTTACTCGCACGTTTTTCTTCATTCGCGCTCTACCGCGTACCGGATTATTTCGGAGCCGCGCGCGGTGTCGTGCAATACCATTCTTTCGAATTTCGCCGGGCTCTGTTCGTTATTTTCCATCGGTGCCCGCGGTGTTTCGCACGTGCGCGTCGTACAGTGCGATCGGGCGTAACATCACTTTAGCGTAGCTTCTGTCCAGTGTCGAATCGAGGCGAAAAAATTTAGAGATTGTATTCGAGGCGAATAGAGGCGTTTACATCGCTAACCGAATTCGTCGCCGTCCGGATTGCCTTCATATTCCGTTTACTTACACACCCTTAAATGTTTTTGAAAACGTTTTCGCAATCCGGGACGGATTGTTTCGAGACGAGTCGCGAGAATAAGTAAACCGTCCCGGCGAATTCGGATCGTCGTCGTCGTCGTCTGCACGTGGCCCCTCGAATAAACGTCGGCGATTAGATTCGTATCTTTTCCCCGCCGTGCGCGTCGTCCGTCGCGCGGTGAATATAATTTTCCGCGAGGTTAAACAACACAATCGATACGCCCTTCCTCTCCCGTACGCGTTATATATTTATAATTTACACGTTTTATACGCGTTACAAGAACGATTTAGCCGCGAGGGTTATTCGTTTTATATTCGACATTCGGTGCGGTGACGTTTCGATATACGTATCCATAGCCAATGACGACGACACGACACCACGCGAACGGAACGCGATAATAAATTAACGTACCACAGCCATCGCACGCGAGCGTTTCGACGGGGGGACAAAAAAAAAAAAAAATGACAACGGGCTCATTTTCATTGTCATATTATATATAATATACCTACGTCAATAGGCTGCACGCGAGTTAATATTATTCGAGTCGATTAAAAATGAATACGAAAATGAATTGTTTTTTTTTTTTTTTTTTTTTTTATGTTAAACGTTACTTTTGGGAAATTGACAAAAAAAATTTTTGTAAATTCGTCGTGTTACGAGTTAGAAACGACTCAAGTCGTAAACAATTGCACGAAAATTACACTGTATATTGTATTCAATTAAAATCTAAAAATTATAATCCCAAGATTGATTCGTTAGCTGGAAAAATGCAGCAGCAAATTTCAAAATTAAAAACTTATTTTTGTAATTAAAAAATTATGTGTTTATATTAATATGTAATAGTAAATAGTGAATGCTGTAAAGTTATATTAATATGCAATAGTACCTAAATAGAAAATGCTGTAAAGTTTAAATATTTTATATACCTAACAACAAATAAAATCATGTTTATATGTTTAATTAATTATTTTTTAAGCAAAAAAAGGCCTGCAACGTTTCTGACACGCGAGGCAAATAAAATCAAACCAAACATTTTGATTTGACACACAGTTATCAAAAGGTTCGCCATCCCTGCTGTATAGTGTATATCGTATATATATATATATATATATATAGGTGAAACAGGTGTGCGACTATACTTTTGTAAATTTGTAATTTTCATAAATGAATGACAAGGAATCAATAACGTACTTTAAATTTCTTTCCAAGAGGAGGAGGAAGATGGTTTTTTGCAGTAATTCGTCAAGTTGTACGAACAAAAATGACGACTTGATTTTTATAACGCGTCAACGCCACAATCAAATTGCGAGTCACACGCGTATCGCACGCGCACGGTGTACGTGAGATATAAATGATGTTGCTGCGGTGTAGTACACGAAATGGAAACGAGACAAAATTATAAATAATAATAATATATTATTTGCTCGTGTTACATTTGACAATTCACGTCATAATCGTGTATGTGTTTTACGCGCCAACCGATAATTGATTTTTTATATTTAGACCGGAACACGCGCTCGTTATACACAGCACCGGATTGCGACAGCCGTCTATAAACGTTTTTCCTACAGACGTATGAAATTATATGTTATATTATAATATAATTGTTACACAGTTATTCGCATTAATTTTCAACAATTATTTTATTCCGTATTATGGATCACGGGTGTCCAATCCATTCTTGAATCGAATCTGAGATACGTTTCGTGATATATATATATAAAGAAATCCGCCTTATACAAATTAGGTCTTTGGTTATGTCTACGCCTTTTACTGGCCGTGTTTATATATATAGACAACTGACGAGTGACGTGTGGAAATATGTCACGTGTTTATATATAAAATTAAATCGCGTTGGTTTAGAACGAGAGAAACGACGTATGCGTGCATACTTTCGGGGGAGAGCCAAAACACGATTTTTTTTTCTTCTTAAATTGAATTCACACCGGTTAAAATTTCGAGTGTAATCATTTATAAAATTGTTAACTCGGTAACGATATTTTCGATTTACTCAAACTGAAAAATATATTTGATATGCCATTTCACGAGGATAATAATCAAACGAGAACAAAATGCTCTCAATACGTGTGTGTTGACGGCGATAATTGTATTTATACAGCTGTATAACATAAACAAACGTTATCCGTCCATTACGTTTATGTATAACGTAGAATATTATTTTTAATAATAATAATAATAATAAAAAAAAACGCATTACAGTGCGCGAGTTGCCTCGATATGAAATTATTATTTTTATAGATAAAGCGCGAAAAACGACCTACTCGTTAAATCGTTTCGGCACTTAGCGCTGCGCGGAAAGAATAAAACGAGAATTGGTTGATACGCGTTCAAAAATAGAAGAAAACAAAAACCGTTCATTTTTGTTCGATACGTTTCTCCGATTCTAAACCGACGAAACGATATTCGCGGATAAATAAAATGTTGCGACGTTTAAAATATTGAAAATGTCGCATCGTCAAATTCTATACAATGAACCGTGTGTGTGTAGGAGTAAAGGAAACGTTCGGGAAAGGAAACGGAATTGTGCCCGAATGTGGCGAGTACGTTTTTATAAAGCCAAAATCGAGGTAAAATTTTTATTATTTTTTTGTTCCGGCGACGACGACCTTGTATACGCGTGTATATTTCAAATTTTTTGGTGTAACAACATAATGCAGTCCATACAGTAACGCGAACGATAATGACAGTGAATAGTATAGATTTCATACCGGTACGGAATGCGAACACAGTATTATAACACACACACACGACGATAAAAAAAAAACGGTTGCGATTCCGGTACAGGTGTATTATTTTTTATTGTACGCGATTTTTTTAGTTTTTTTATTTTTTTATTTATCTCTCTATGTGACCTCTTTTGAACTCTAACGGTATTTTTAACTCGCGATGGTAATGGAAAATCAATCGTTATCGTCGTTAACGAAAATAAACACACCGCACTTCCTCCTTCTTACTCTTTTAAAATGTCCCTTATCCAACGAATCTCCACTCCGCACTTTTCACGAATTCCCTGCAGCCATCCGCGACATTAATCGCGTCCTTTTTTTTTCAATTGTCCCCTTCTATCGATTCAAACGCTCACTTTTCCATTCTTCACTGAATCCTTTTGATTTTTCAATCGCATTCTCCGTTCGCAATCTCTTATACTGTCATACTCGCCACGTTTCCACGCTTGTACACGTAATCGCCGTTTTCATAAATTTTTTATTAGAACGACTGTCGAAACGCCAATAATATCGTATCGCACAACGTTTCAACAACAACAACAGTAATAATAATAATAATAATAAAATAAAATTATTGTTCGGAAGTTATAACAAATTAATTGCCCGAAAATGTGCCAACAATTTGTATGTAATGCGTGTAATGGTTGTTGGGCACACGCATCTTTCTTTTAATGTCAATTTGCTTTTTTTCTTTTAATATCGCGTATTTCATACGCGCGAATAGTGTTATTAGTAAAAGACTCGATGTCGCAAGACTCGCGTTGTCGTCATAATGTAATACAAATCCTCCTCCGTACCGTATCGCGTATCGTCCGTGTGTGTGGGGGGTGTGGTATAAATAAATAAATGGTACTCGCAATGACACCCGGCTTCATTGACAGACAGCGCGTTATTAAAAAAACACGCATTTGTGGTTTTCCAACACGCGTTATATTATTTAATACGACAAATCCGTTTGTACTAGTATACGACAATATTATAATAAGAAATATTCCGTGTAAAGTAATTTTTACGGAATATTATTCGTTTCCGTGTGTTCGTCGCACGTTTTCCTGTACGAATCGATTTTCTCTGCTCTCAAGTACGGTGGCGTACAATAGCTATTACTATACATAACAGAATATAGCTCTATGCATTTTTTTTTTTTTAGTGAACAGTTTTTTTTTAGTAAAACGATTTTACATCAATTTTTGCCCATAAACGTACCGTTAATATTATTATAACATAATGTAACGCGGACTCGCATATTTAGATAAAAAAAAAAAAAAAACCGCGTTAAAGTGTAAAAATGCGCGAAAAAAATAAATTATTATTGTAATTCGTACGTTGTATGAACGCATATTGAATTAACATAATAATTATTCACATTTTTTTTCTTTGTTTTGTTTTATTTCGCAAACGGTTTACGTTCCACGTAACGTTAAGTCACTACGTATACATATTATATACACTTACAACATTTTCTATAAATAAAAATTATCAAATTTCTACGTTCGTTATATATGATATTAATCGAATTTCTAATGAAATCTTATCGGTTTCAATAATCAGTTTTTACTTTTTTTTTTTCATACTAATACTCGTATTCGTCGACTGGTCGTTGTGATAATATTTCGATATACGAAATTCTGTTATTATTTTCATATTATTTAAGATTTTCCGCCGTTACCATAGTATATAAAGATCGCTTATTTCCTCCGCCGCTCACAGTCCGCACCAACATTTTTCCTTCCGCTAAATTTCACTTACCCATTGGTCCAATGGGTACGGTTCACTGCTCTCCCGTCCCCATTTGAAAAAAAATGAAATTCTTTCTTTTCCAATATTTTGCACGGAATCCGCCACGACCATTGTCGGCATTTGCACAATATCGGGAAAAAGTTTAGAATTCAAAATTATGTGCCAGAGGAGAGCTAGAAAAAAGTTTCACCTTCAAGAGAAAGAAATGCGATTTTCAATATTTATAATTTGCGAGTTGTATCAATGTATTATGCAGTAACGTCGAAAATTATATATAAAAAAAGCGTAAACACATAACAAAAAAAAAAAAAAAACGGGAATATTAACTATATTACAATTAATAAACCGTGAGACTTGTAGATTTTTAAAATAAAATAAAAAAAATTGTTCTTTTTTATTTCTTAGAAAATATGTGTATTTGAATTTTGACGTCAAGGGAAGCGAGAAAATCGATCGGCTGACACGGGGGAAAAAAAAGAGAAAAGATTTTTTATTATTATTATTATTATTGTCGAATAGGCTGGTGAAACGTTTCTCCGTCACTCCACCACAGACGTTTTTGAAAATTGTATACGCAAAAAAATTGCATTGAAAATTGTGCAAATTCAATGCGCGTCAAATATAACGGAAAAGAAAGACAAAAAAATACATAAGTCTTTCAAATTTCCTCCGCGATGAAACGAGTGTGTCACATCAAACGCGTTTTATACGCACGCGGTATAGGTTTTATGCGTACAATTTTCGAATATAATAAGTACGATGAAGAATAACATCCGTCGAGTTTTTATATAAAAATCCCGTTCGTATACACGAAATTCCGTTCAAATAACGTTCATACGTTATACACTGCTCTATTACATACGTGGTCGAAATAATAATAATAATAATAATAATAATAATAATAATAATAATAATAATAATAAAAATATTCTCTATATATCGAACATAATGTACAATAATTATACGGCACTATTTACGCGCAAAATATTTTATAAACACATATTACAATAATACACACACACACATATATATATATATATTTATACACGTTTGTTCGTTTCATTTGTACTCGTTTACGAATACGTGCGCATTTTACAGTTTTCACTTCCATTACCTTATACACCGGATTAATAACAACAATAATGCGTAATAACCGGGGTCCGGGACTTATAGCATTTGCATACACTTGTTATTTATCGCAAGAAATAGCAGTGTGCGAAATAAATTCATTTCTCGAAAGCATGATGTCAAATTTGAAATTTGAATGTACGTATTTTATTGATTTCTCAGTAAATTACTTATTGCTCTTTCGTTTTTGTGTATTTTTCTTTTTTCCCCGCATATTTTGACGAATTCGTCAAATTCCAAATAACAATTATACAAATTTCCGCCGATCAACGAAATCAAGCGAGAAGCACTAGAATAAAAAAAAAAAAATATATATTAAAATAGTATGATTTTCCTATCTATCCGCAACTCATTGTTCGTCATAATTTTCGTGTTCTAATTAATTTATTTTTAGAAAATACGATACCCATAGGTGCGTTCCCATTTAAGAACGTCGAGAAATTTGTTCGAATTTTAAGAGCAACATTTTTGTTTCTAAATTCTTACGCATTTCGCATTAATAATTCAATAAAAAAATATTTTTTTTTTTAAATGCGTATTTTACGGGTATTTAGTGTATACTTTAGCGCTTATTTTCATGTTTTCAAGTGCTAAAAGTCCCGCCGAATCCTGTTAATAATAATCGTTATTCGACGGATATAATAAGTATATTTCGTCGAGCCGTGTAGTATACGTAAAATTTGGATTTCGGATGTTGACGGATTTTGAATTTTTTTTTTTTTTTAACGTCTTAGCTTCGTCAGCTAAATGTACGATTCAATAACAAAATTATTTATTTCGTATTTTTTTTTTTAGCGTTGTTTGGCATTTTTTTTTCTTTCGTCATACTTCTACGTCATTTTCAAACAATTTTTTCAATAATCGAGGAGTTTACTATTATTTTTTATAATATATCCGTCAGCTCGTCTTCTCGGCCGGTCTCGTACCGGGGACGTATCGGCGCGTTAATAATCCGCGCGACACCCTCCGTCGCGCGAAACTCCAAAGGTGGTCGGAGGGAGGAATCCTTCGCGCCCGTGCGCACGCGCGTGTGTGTGTGTGTACACAAACTCACTAAACACACTTACGGTGAATACGTCTTTCTTATTGTGTATAATACGCACTGTTGCAGTGCATAGAGTGTTTGATGAGATTGTTCCGCGGATTTTATCACTTCTGGTGAGTGGCACACACACACACACACACACACTGTAACAATGTATATAATATTGTATGCGTGTGTGTATAATATTGTATGAAGTGGTTTTTCGGTCGTCGAGACTGTACAATGCCGGCGGGGACGACGACGTGTTTTTCTTGTCACACCGTATATATATATTATTATCATTTTATATGCGTATATACATGTCAAACGCACATGCAGACACAACGAAGATGTTCGCGGTGACAGTTTCCTATAATAATAATAATAATAATAATAATAAATAATGCGTGTAACGTAACGGCATACGGGGGCACGTTCCACAACGGAATGGTTTCGGAATATTTACTATTTATCGGATAAGAGATATTCTAAAAACGAATGTCACGGGACGTTCTGCGTACCCCTCGTCACGGTGGCGTAATCACGACGGAGCTGGTCGAATTCCTATAATTTCTTCATTTGTTAGTGCGATGGATTGGTTAAGAATGAAACACAAGCGTTTCAAATCCGTACGATCTCAGACGATCGAAATAGTCGTCACGAGTGCCACTGGTTGAAAATGCGGTGGAAAAACGGATCGCGTGAAGGACAAGTGCGTTTGTTCGTGTGTATATACACGTGTGTCGACAGATTGCGAGCACCGCGCGCGAGAACACGAGGAAAATCTTGCAGAGCATCCTTTACCGAGGGTAGGGGGTAGTAAGTAGATTTATACGAAAATTAGCAAACACAAAATGTTTAGAAATAAATGTATCCAGTGGTGTATTTATGATTTTGTCAAGAAGGAGGGGGGGGGTATGTATTGGAAAATATTTCATTGACCTGAAGAGGGCTTCGCTCCTTCGCCCTCTCCCATCACCACATTTCTTAAAAATATGCCGGTTAATATTATTATTATTACAAACACAAATTGATTAAACTCATTGTTTTGCCAAACAAATTAATAGTGACTAATAAAGCGTGTTATTGATGTATTTCCTCTATTAGATTGTCCAAGTAACATCATACCTGTTAACTATTGTAAATAAGAATATCAAAAACTAAAAAAAAAAAAAAACTCAAGGGGAATCTATCCCCCCGTAAATACGCCATTGAATATATCACCTGATCCGTTTTAAATCAACACTAATGTAATAAGTATATTTTAATAATAATTTTAAAATCATGTACCGATATAATTCGTACCGTTAACATCCCGAAACAGTTGTGTTTCGTTTAATTTTTTTTTTTTCAATTGCGTAAATTGTAACCTATAATGTGTAATAATAATAATAATAATAATAATAAAATAAAACCTTTGTTACGAATTAATAATTAATTAATTCGACTTAACATTTTAAAATATAATTGTTTTAAATATTTAAAAAATTAATTTAAATCCTTAAGATTTCTTCCTTTTGGCGTTCAGTTCGGGTTCGAATAAATGGAATTGTTCTGTTCGGCGATAAAAAAAAAAAAAACTGTGTTTGTAACATCACTAATATACACTAACGACATATATTATATCTCGCTCGTTTTCCGTTCGTTGCCAAATACAAATATGACGCAATTTTTTTTTTCGGACTCGAATTCCTCGAACAAAATCATCGTCGATGACACCTCACATCTGTACGGGCATACGGCCAAAATCGTCCGAGCAATATTATTTTATAAATTACAGTATCGAATAACTGTCATTTATTCGTGAAAATTACGAACACGCGTTCGTATGTTAAAGGTGCAGCGGGTAGCCTTTAATGAATTCAGGAACATCAGAGTATATTTTGAGGACTTTGTTCTACTGCTCAAAAGCTAAATGAATTGTGTTGAGAGTTATTCGGAACACACGATATCCTCCTTGTCCTAAAATAAAAAAAAATGTATAAAAACCACGTGTTTTTTTATATATATTTACTTGTTCTTCTAAAAATAAAGTTATAGAATTAAAATATTAATAACAACACAATACGAGAAATCTTATTGATTTCAACTTTATTTATTTATAATTACTTATAGGAAAACAGTTAACATTTCTATATTTATTTATGTAAGATTTGACGTAAAACGGCAATTACAAAATATTATTACGCATTAAGATCAAAATATTAATATGCACTAGACAAAGAAAGAGTTTACTAATTGGTGACAGTGTTCATGAATAAGAAAAAAAAGTGGTCCAAATTAGCGTGTAGCATGCTTGAGTGATTGATTTTTATCACAGAGGACACAGGGATACATCGAAATGACGAGTAAGTGTTATAAAAAAATAATTTATGATAACAGCGTATGGTAGTCTATTTTACAATTAAGTAATTTTTTTTTATAAAATTCAGATTAACCGTAGGATCAGTTAACGATTCGAGGCGTAGGTGAGAAGTGGAAAGAGAAGAGTAATGGCAGTCGATTTGGAAGACTGGAATACTCGAAGAAGTATCGTTGAACCTTTAAATGATTATAAATCATTTAAATTATTATACTAGGGATGCAATGCAGTTGTCTGCTTGCAATGATTGAGCTGAGCGAGCATTTAATCTGTAACTGAATTGACTTTATTGTTTCTTTAAAAAACTTTTGGAGCTCATGGATAGAGGCGATTCAAATGGCTTGAAAGCGGGAACAGTGCTTGTAGTAGTTGCATTTTTGGGTCTTTGATTGTTAAGTGAACACTTTCTTGATTATTGCGCGGATCCGATATTCCAGACGGTTTGTCGCGCTACGCGTTCAACGGCTATCGAATCGAACGCGTCGGTTGTGTAGTATGGGAACGCGCGTGTTTTTCTCGTGGTCGCCGAGGGACGGAAAAAAATAAAAAGAAAGTATTCGTTAATAACAGTCGTTCGTACGAACTATATGGACAATATTATGAGTCGTTGTTTGGTGTATAAGCGACATGTATTATATTTCGTTCGAATGCGAGTGTGTTTAATTTAATATGCATTGAACTCCTCGAGACGCACACGAGAGCCTCGAAAACGTAATTGTCGGGGGAGAACGAGCTCGAGACGTGTTTTTTTTTTATTGTGCACACACACACACACACACATCACATCACATCGCACACATTTCCATAAGCAACCGGCAAAGACGTTTTGTCCGCTTGTGATTGCGCGTGTGTACCAACACAACACTGTACTCAAAAACCGAACAGATCCCAATTACGCTTGTATTTTTTTTTTTTTTTTTTTTTTTTTTGTAAGATCATTCTACAATAGTTCTCCGCCGAGTTTATTACAAACAAATCAAAACACACACGGTACAATAAGAGAAAAAAATTCCTGAATAAATATTATCTCACGCGTTTAAAAATCGAAAAAAAAAAGAAACAATCACACGCTTTTAGATGTATACAAACGTATAATATTATACAGCATACATATTTCTCGTATGTTGCGTAACAATCGCGGTTGTTTTAGCAATTAAAAGAAAAGAAAAAAAAATCTAAAACACTGACTCAGCTGTATGCAGCGCATAACGAAAATCCGCGTATACCGTACGCGGTACAGGTTCAACCGGGGTTAGAGCGAAAAAAAAAGAAAAAATTATTTAAAAAAATTATATTTTAGATTCCGAGCGGAGTTTATTTAAATTGCGCGTCTGTATCCAAAAACTGTTTCACAAGAAGCCTTGCTCCGGATCTTCACCCGAGTCATTCGCGGTTTCTGCAAATATTTTAAACGGGTAATTTGTCGATTTTCTCGATACATTTTTCAAACGTAACGAAAATACTATCGATAAACGCGTAAAAACGCGACTGGGTCATAAATCGATTATTATCGTTATTTCGGGACCAGCGAGACTCGAAATATCCACCGAATATTGTAACTTTATACTATAGTAACGAGAGAAAATTATTATGAGATAAGCAATTTGATAACGGATTCGAATTCGTCGTGAATTTTACTTCAACTAGAACGACTTCTCCGCTTTATTCGTTTTTTGTTTTTTTTTTTTTTGTTATCACGAGACCTTTGTCAATTGATTATTGGCCGATTTTTTTTTTTTTTTTTTATTTTAAAATTGTTCAATTAATTTTCGAAGATTTACGACGAAAAAAAAATTAAAAACGTTGGAGAGTCGTACTCGAGTAGACTTCGGAACCTGTTTTCAAATTTCTCGTCGCACAACACTAGTCGGACCGGTACGTTGGAAGTATAGGAAGCGTCTATTTCGTTACGTTTCGCGTGTGTAGGGCAATGAGGGGAAATATCCGTTTTCGATTCCCCTAAAAAAAAGAAGAAAAAAAGAGAGAGATTTTTGAATCCTCTCATTTTTTTTGAAAAAAAAATGTTCGACAGAAAAAAAAAAATCTCTTGTCGCTCACGATGGTTATTGGCAGTATCACGCGCCATCGATATTAGCATTGGGAGTGGGGTGGGGGAAGATTTTTTTTTTTTTTTTTTGCTCGCATATTTTTCGCTTTTCAAAACGATTGCAACACACGTCGCTGCTTTTCGGGCCGTTCCGCAATATTTATTTCCCTTCCCGGGCCCCGATTGAGCGCAAATTTTTTTTTTTTTGAATCGTTACACCACACTACTGTAGTAGTAGTAGTAGTAGTAATAATAATAACAATTTTTCTCGCGGGGCTTTCGCTATCGATCCCGGCGCAAACGAGGCGACGTCTGCGGCGACCGCAGAGCTCGGCGCGTTTGACATATCACATATTTCGCAGTACGCGGCGCGGGGTAGGCACGTAATGTACACACGAGTGTACATCGCGGGCCACCGCCCGGTTGGTGGGGGGGAGGGGGACTGTTTCCTTCTCGTCCGCTGCCGCTTGCGCCACCGCCTCGCCTAACCGTCCGCGCATTACAAGCACTCTGTATGACGTATGTATACGTATAAAATACTCGTGTGTGTATATATATAAAGTCTTTGGCTTTTTTTCCCCCGGACCAATCGAGCGTAAAAACCACGCCCATCTCGGTTGTGTGTATATATATATATTATACAACAGCGCGTTTTGTTCCTTTTCCTTTTTTTTTTTTTTCCTTTTACTACACACCGTCCCCCGGTCGTCGTAGTCGGAGTTTCCTCTCGTCTCGTACGTTTCCTTATACAAACGTTTATTTTTATTAACAAATATTTTCTACGGATTATAAAAAAAATAACGCGCGATTGTATGCTGCGCGTGTGTGTGACTGATTAGGCTTAAGCGCAAAAAAAAAAAATTCACGACGGACAGGAGGAGGGATGAGAGACATATGGTTTTTAACTTTTCATATATTATTTATAGAGTAATTTTTTTTTTCTTTTTTTTTTTGACCGTACTCGTCCCACTATATTGATCCCGAGAAATTAACACGTTTCACATAATATATTTCGTTTAAGATTTAATGCGCGACATTGAAAACAAAAAATCGGCGAATTTAGTAGCGGAAACCGCAGTCGGTGTTGCGATAAGTCATAATTTAAACGAATTTTACTGGTAATTCTGTGTGTATAAGTAGGTGAATCTGTCATCGGAAAGTCATACTTCAAAACACCCGTATATATATATATATCTAAACAAAGTGTATGGAAATTAAAAAATTAATATTCATTAATCCTTCGTTATTTTTATTTTATTTTCATATTATTTCGCGCGGGATAATGACTTTTCAGTATCCAAGTTGAGCGACCGTCGTCTACGTTACATCAATGGTACCGCCACAGTATATTATTATCTGCAGCTGTACCGAATAATATGTATTCGGTATATCACAGTCTTCTAGACTATTCACTATAATAAAACTAAAATAATATTTAATAATAATAATAATAAAAAGATGTAAAAAATATATGATTTGTTTTCAACGGAATTCCGAATTACATTGATTACTGTTTAATTTGAACGTTCCGTCGTACTTTACGGAGAAATTGTTTTAAAAGGGACACTTTTAACCACCGTCAGTTATCCCTAGTTGTGACCCGTTCAGACGGTCGAGGACTAGCTTTTAAAACCGGCTCGGGCTCAGACATTTTTGTCGGCTTGAAATTATTTAACAGTAAGTGTACGGTTAAAATAAAATAAGAGGCCACGGATTTTCTCGATTAAAATAATCAACGCGAATCTTAATAGAATGGTATTACACAACGGGGAAAAATTCTAAAAACCAATTTTGGCTGACCAAAATCTTAAAAAATTCGCACAAAAATAGAATTTCGATTTGTAAACTCTAAAAAAAATTATTCGTTATTATTTTCAAATAATTTGCTAAATATTGGATTTGGTTTGGTGTTGTTTGGAAAAAGTGTGGGGAGGAGGCTAAATTCGCGAACACGAAAAATCGTCACTAGAATTTTTCGTAATCACATGGTCACGTTGTAGTACAGCTATAATTTGTTGGAGATTTTTTTTTTTTTTTGTACAATTTATTTTCTACGAGTAAAAATCGTGTTCGAGAAACTAGTCCTTCTGAAAATATATTAAATGGTCTAAAATTGTCAATTACCAAAGTTTTACTGCAAAATTATATGGCGATGAATTGCTCTTTCGTATTATGCACTATCGTTTTGTAGAATGCTCAAAAGTGATTCATAAAGTTCGTTTTGTAGAGGACAACGAGATAAAGGTGATTTTTTTTTTAAACTGCGTTTATTTTATAATATTATTATTATTATTATTTTGTTTTACGTTTAATTTCTGTCATTCGTCAAAATTTCTCACAAAAGAAATAAAATTATTTTTACTTTACCAGATAAATACGAAAAATTGTTACCAGTTCGGTTTCGCGAACCGCAAATCTCGTAATATTATTATCGCATACTACTACCTATCTGAAATTTTAATTGAATGGAATTGTGTGGCTTTAAATGATTATCCCATTATTGCGCTATAGCGTTCGGTATGATACATTTTTTCGTTAAGATTTTGTTATAAATACTGCATTGTTCCGGAGAATTCTGACCAATCATTATATAGTATAAATAACGGTAGTATACGCGCGTAAAATTATTCGTGTTTGATATACTATATCGCTGTCTCTATTTTAATATCATTTGTACAGATATTAAAATATAACGTGTAATGTATCGTATAGACTCTGAGAGGAACGAGAAATGTGTTGATTTTACAATAATGTGTTTTTTTTATGTCCGTACTGAAAAAATCTACCAGAAAGAGTGCTCCGATTTTTATAATCATAGTTTGTTTCCGTTAGCAAATTGCATTTAGAGAGGTAATTTTTCGATTTCTTCAAAACCGCCTTTATAAAAAAAAAAAAAAGAGAGAAAAAAAAAACTAAAAAATTACATAAAAACGTGAGTTTACTACTACGTCCGTCAACTCTTTCCCCGAATAATAAACGTGATATTTAATAAAAATAAATAACTGTTAATTTGTTTAAAAAAAATTAATAAATAAAAATCTTGGATCTCCTTCACCCCAGTATGGCTTGTTATACGGATCTATTGGCGATCCGGCTATAATAAAGCGAGGCACTTGCACTAATTCGTCACAGATTTATTTCGTCTAATAAATCGTTTTCCACGCACGTATAATCTGACGTGCGTGTACAGCATCGTCGTGTTGCATCGATGTGAAGGTGCGGTGCAAATATGACGTATTTTTTTTAACACCGATAACTATTATTGTGAATTTAGTGAATTCCTCGAAACTTTTAAAAAGTGACGATGCGATTTCAATCGACGGCGATATGTAGGTTTAAACTGAAATGTCGCGTGGAACCCGAAGGGGAATTAAGAACTATAATGTGTTTAATAAACCCTGCAGACCACACGGCCGGCAAGCGCGCGAATAACTGAAATCTGTGCGCGTAAACGAGTACTCGTGTTTATGGTGCTTCGTCACGGGCAGTATGATTCGGCGTAAAATATCAGTACGAATTCGTGTGACGTTATTTCGCGCAAAAACGTGCCGTGAAATAAAGGTAAATGCGCGCGAACGAGTTGTAATTGTGGATACGAGGCCGTCGCGGCAATGTGCACGGTCGTATACACTATTACAAGTGTGTGTGTGTTTATCTCGTTTGGTCTTTATAAATAATAATAATAATAATAATAATAATAATAATATGTACAGACTCACTAGTGCGAGCGTGTACCAACACACGACACACTCGACGACGACGACGACTAATAAACACGTTGTAATAAGTTTTTTTTTTTTATTGTTATTACGAAATGTTTTTGTGAACAAAAAAAAAAAAAAAAAATTATCATCACATTCGAGTACGAGTAAAATACACAAGCATACATATTACAATATACGGTACATCGCACACACTGTGTATATTATATTGTACGACGACTGGACTGCGATAGTCGGAGACGCGACGAAACGATGACGAATGAGAATATTATAATTTGTTTGGTTTTTTCTTTCATTATTATTATTATTATTATTCACCTCTTCTCCGACAACGACGACGACTCCTCCTGTGGCAAGTACACACGCGTGTTTACGGCGCTCGCATCACGTACAAATCCAAATATTTATGGTGCGAGCTTCACGATCCGTCACGCGGTGGGATCCTTTCCAAAACGAATTAAATGCACGAGCGCCTCCTTCCGCAGTAATAATAATAAAAAAAATAAACTCGTGTTTTTCTCATCGTCTTGGTGTATACACATAATACACATCTATAACGATAAGTACCTATCGGCTATTTCCTCCGTAGAGAATTGAAGAGAATTGTTTCCTCCGAAGAAACGCCACTTATATCCGTATGACGTTCGAAACACACGACGCGAAACGAACAAAACGCGTCATCAACAGCATCATCAACAACAACAACAACAATAATAATAATAATAATAACAATAATAATAATAATAATAATAATAACAATGTATTATGATTATTTCAAATCGTTATAGACGGTCTCGCGAGTGCGCGTACATTAGGTACCGCAGCGGCAGATGAGAATGCATTACGATCATACATATATCTATGTATCGATACAGTCGGCGAACGAAATAATAATTAAATCTCTAGAGATCTGCTTCTGCGGTTTTCATCGGAGTCTAAAAGCATTGTCCGAACCCCGGACCCCGCGACGCGGTTAGGTTTCGGTTTTTTTCCTCGGCTCGGTCCCAGGAGGAGAAAACGAAATGCCGACTAGTACAGATCCTTTTATACACGTCTTCTAATACACCAGTATTAGGATATGACGAGAATCGCAATGAACAATATCGCAGCGTAAAACGTGCGTACGATTATTTACATACGTGCGTTGTAAAAGAGTCGCAGGGCACAACAGAAACGGAGGGCGTTTAAAAAAAAAAAAAAAACAAAAAAATAACTTATACGGCGTCCATTGATCGCTGCAATGAAAAACTATACTTTTGACGGCATCGCTCTATCGATTCAGGCGATTTTCGCGCGAATGACTTCAATAACGTCTGAATGGTACACGTGTCTTTAGGTGACCCGAGAAATAATCGCACGGACAATATAGAAAAGTCGGAGAGATCGAGAAGACGTTAACGAAACTGAAAATGAAGCGACGACGGGAAGACGACGGGGCGAATATTGATTACCACTGGCTATGTGGATCGTGATGTTTCTCTGACGATTTTTTCCTAGAGAGATTCAATAGGAACTTTTCAAATAAAAAATAATAACAATGCGTATTTCATATATTATTATTATTCATCGAGTAATTTTCAATTGAGGAATACCGCAATTGCAAAACATAATCAAATCGTTTTTTGCGATCACAACCTCTTTCACGTCACTTGCGGACACTACATTTTTTTTTCACCTGCGTATCGGATCACTCGTGGTGGTAATAATAATAATAATAATAATAATAATCATATGAATAATTTGGCGTTAATTGGATAAATACTTAAAATTATCGTGACACGATTTTCAACAAATATAGTCGAAAAACTAATGAATAATGCTCTTGACTAAACTAAACGAGAATGCCTGGAGTGTCACGTAAATTTATCGCGGGTAAATTCATCGCGTGTTATCGTATTATATGATTTCTAAACTCTGTGTTGCCTTTGCTTAACAAATGTAATGATATATTATTATAATAATAATAATAGAAAAGTATATATATCATGTATGTACGACGTACATCGTACGTGCCTTCCCACTAGCCTCTTGTCTTTTCACTACCGACAAATCATCGTTTTCACCGTCGTAGAAAATGTCAATCGGCAAAAAAAAAAGTACCGAGATAAAGCTCATCGTCTGAAGCAAATGTGTTATGAATTTGAAAATAGACGAATATCGATGACTGTTTACAAGGAATAGCTCATAATTTTCAATTGCAATTGTAAATTTTGAAAAACACTGTGTGTCGTTATGTAAACGACAAACGACATTTATTTTGATTTACCCTTCTTTTATTTGATCATTATTGCGCTTAGAATGTATTTATCTGTTCAGGCGAACGGTTTTCTTTCGGAGTTCTAAAACGTATGAAAAATTAATCGAAATTTACCATCAGCCGTACTCGTTTAAACGTTCTGTTTAACATAGAAAACCGACTTTTCCAAATTAATTCTCCGATTTAGTTAGGGAATTCACTTAATGCAAAGGTAGAAAACGGTCTTTTATTCTCTGAAAATTTGTTGGTATTTCTGATGTACAACGTACGTACTTATATTAACAAATTATATACTTTATACTATTTGTATTTATAAAAATAATCAAAAAAAGAAAAAAAAAGCAAAGCATAATACCACTTGAGTTGTGTTGGTGATGGAAAAGGGCCGCTAGAGAAATTGAGTGCCTACAGGCTCGCGAAATGTCTTAAATCCAGCGCTGACTGACTATATACTCGTATATATATAGTAGGGCCGTAGTTACGTTAAAAGGACGCTATAAGCATTCAGACGAAATAACCGTGCAAATGTACCGCGAAAATACGGAAAATGCTCAAAAACTGAAACGTTTACGTATTAAACAAATTGGCGGACGGAAAGAACCCCGAAGAAGGCGTTTTTTTTTTCATGATACTCAAAAACACTAAATTTTCGCACAAAACAAATTAACAATACGCAATAACAGAGCCGTTTTCAATTGAACATGATATTTAAAAAGAGTCGTGAGATATCGAAATGCTTATACGGTTAATGTGCCGCGTAATATCGTAATTTATTTTATGCGAACTGTTCAAAAAGCGCGGCGAAAGTAATCCTCCAGAATTATTTCCCGCGTAAAGCAATTATTATTATTATTATTATTATTATTGTGATGAACGGCAGGCACGGCGTGCGTGTAATGACGAAAACGCGTCGATGCGCGTGAGAGAGAGAGAGAGAGAGAGAGAGTTCGCGACGAGGTCGTGACGGCCGGAGATTTTTTTTTTTGTCTCGCTTAGGAATTTTTCTCGTCCCGGTGTAGGCGTTTCAGTAGGGGGTGTAGGGGGAAAAAAATCTCCGCAAACACATATTTTTTCGCTTTTTTTTTTACTAAATATTATATTTTGTACGCGTATTATACGCGTCCGTATGTTTTTCGTACAATGCGGAACGTTTTCACGAGACGACAATTCCTCCACCACCAGACACTCGCAGTCCTCCCACGGCGAGGCTTTAATAATCATTTGACGAAATACTTCACAGTGGGACGTCTTCTTCTTAGGTCGGACCGTTTCAACGTACAACACGCGTAAATATTATGCGCGTTGAATGAACACACACACGCACACATACCGGTGACGGGCGTGGTCCACGCGGTTGTTTGTGAAAGTCTGTAACAGTCTGAGCGGCGGCGTGTGTGCCGACCTTTGTGCGACCGGATACGCTGTTACTCCCCGCTCATTGTCCATATGTATTTTATTGTTCCAATTTCGGTTTAAACGCTTATAAACACGCGCTACTGTGCGTGTACCGCGGTGCGTACGCACACTGCATATTTATTATGTTATATTGTTTGTTATTATCGCGCCGTGTATTATAATATCGTGCCGCGGCGTCACAGCATCAGCACCGTTTTGGCATGCCACCGCCCGTCACCGCAGGCACTTTTTTTGTACGGAAAACACAATCGGACTGAGTAATGCGTTCTGGTGTCGACGACGACGACGACGACAAAAACGTCCCACGGAGGAACGCACTGTAATATTATCCGCGACGTCGCGACGGCCACGTGCACCACCCGAGTGCGGCCGGGAATCGCAGTTGTTCCCGTGTGTCGTCGCCAGGCCAGGGCCCTTTAATGCCCTAAAAAAACCTCGAAAATGACTTAAAAAAAATCCATTTAAACTCATTCGTTATGGGTTAGAAATGGGAAAAATGTTTAGAAATGATTTAATTTAAGAATAATAAAAAAAAAAAAAACGACGCACTAATCCGGTCGCTAATTCGGTAATACCTTTGGACGAGGCCCAGCGCTGTGATAAAATTGTCATCGACGATAACCTGTCGCGCTGTATGTAATTTATTGTTCGTCGTACCGTCGGCTGTTTGTCGAAAGTCTCTTGTTAATCGCAACAGTTTTCGTTCATCGAACGCGAAAGAAATCGTGAAAAAATGCTCAAAAACCCTAAGAGAATGCACTAAAATCTTTAAAAAATGCGTTTAAGGTTAGTTTTGTCGAAAATTCCCCCCCTCCCCCCCCCAAAAAAAAACATTACTTCAAGATAATCAGTATCGCCCAAAACGCGTTTTACGCTTACGGACTGACGTTTCGAAACACTAAAAAAAAAAAAAAAGATGCCTTCGCATTAAAATCTCAGCCCTAGTCATTATTGTTGTCAAGGAAATACGGCTATATAGCTGCGCGCTGGATCGGACTGACTTCGGCGATAAATTTATTCGAGTTTAATTTCGATTTCGATTTTCAACGCAATAATTATTATCATTATTATACTTTTATTACGTACAATTACTTCGTTTTCGCTTCGCGTTCTTTTCGTATATTTTTTATTCTTTTCGCTCAACTCCTCTAATGGTCGTAACGCGATGTTCCAATAGCCTATCTCGACACCTTTCTCGAGAATTTGACGAAAATATTTTTTCAAATTCCACTGGCGCGTTCTAACAAAAAAAAAAACACAAACTGTTCAATTTTATTGCGTTATCCACACGGATACACAGTACACACACACACACACATAAAATATTCGCATCGATAAGGATGTATATAATATTGACTACTGGGAAAATAACACCAAGAATATAAACCCCCAAGAATTACGCGTACCATTGATTCGATTAAATCGAACAGTATTAACCCCAGTGTGCCACTATTGTGCCGGCTCGTTTTGAATCGAGTATTTGTTGTCTCCGACGGAATCGTTGCAAAACGGAGAGCTCTACTGTTACTGTAACGAGTGATTTTACACTTTTGACATATGGAACCGATAACGAGATGTGGGTAGAGGCGATTGGATTTCACCCCTCATCTGTGGAGCGTACAAACCGATGAGGTACGAATTATCTTTCGTTCGTATTCGAATTGAAATATAGAATTGTAAAATAACGTTCGAATCGTTGTGCGCCGGACCGACCGACGAGATTTCCAGCAGTGGTTAGGTCGGTCGCAACTATAGAGAAGTGAACGTAGTTGAATCCGATGAAATTTTTTATGCGCAATTGACGGAATACTCGCGGAAGTAAAAAAATTATAATTACGAAGTAAAAGGGGTGTGTGATGGGATTAATGAACACGACTTCTTTCCCATCCAATCGGTTTGTTTTCTCGATTACGCCGCACTGTTACGTGTAAACCTATGTAAGCCCATAATATAGTGCGCATCGTATTATGTGTTTGTAACGATAAAAAAAAAAGGGGGCGAAAAAAGAATCTCGAACACTATTGGACGGCCAACGGAGTATTAATAATAGTGTACAATACAGAGAGGGCGGTAATTTTAACACGTTTTTTTTTTTCTTTCTCGCTTTTTACACGTAATACGTATAGGTGTGCGTAATGTGTACACATACGCATTAAAGCGAGGGACATTATAAAGAATTTATTCCTGTCCTACATTTGTATTATTATTATTTTTTTTTTAATATTAGGGGACAACGTAGTCAACGTATGTTAACACGATAAACCGCAATGGCCTAATAAATGAATGTATTTATAACGCGTATTTAAATAATTTTCCCCCGTCATCGGGATTCAGAGTGTAATTCGATTGTATTATGTTGATAAATAATTCTATTAATAGAGCATAATCCTATAACGGAATGTGTTCGCTAGAGTTTAAAAAAGAAAAAAAAAACGTTTTTTCGTCAACCGACGGTTTAATGATCTATAATAATTTCGTTGCAGCTTTTAAATCTATTAAAAAAAAAATTGGTAAAATCGGAAATATGTGACGAGTTACGAAATCGTATTTATTTACTTAAAAATGATAAATTTCCATTGTTTTAACAACGCGAATAACAGCGAAAAAAAAACGGCGGAGTTTCTATTTTATATTTCAACACTGTACAAAACAGTCAACTCCGGTCTATACACACGCACGGTCTTTTTCTTTTTTTTTCGATCGCGAGCCAACGATTACTTGCAGTCAATATTTCAAACGAATTTCATTTCGGTATTATTATTATTATTATTACTCTCTCCCGTGTGTCTTAGACACAAATGCTAAAAAAACGTCTTAAACATATTACCCGATAAGATTTTTACCAAATTAACATACTGTATAAATTTCACATAAGTATACGATCCTATACGAATCAAAAGTCGATAGAGTTATAAAAAAGAAAAAAGAACAGGAGGTTGGTAAAAATATTAAAATATATATATATATATATAAAATGACTTGTGTGAACAATATTAAAAAAAAAAAACACATTTGAGTATGACATTTTAGTTTCCGTTACAAGGTTAGGCTACGGAATAATTCAATAGAGTGTAATATTAATACATTTACGTTTGCTTACTCGGGATTCTTCGAGTGCACAAGGGGAAAAGAATAAATAAAACACTATTGTCTGCGGAGTAAAACGTTGTATGTGTGTGTGTGTGTATAACGTACATATATTCAGCTGTACACAATGTTATAATATATTGATCGTTTGTATATTATAGAAACATAATAAATACGATAGAATGTAATAACGAACCGTATTATTCGACATATACCCCGTTGTAAATGACATTTTATTTTATAAACAGGAAAATTCGATAATGTGAAAAATGCGTTTGTTATTTCTTTCCATAGAATCGGCTAACTCGAGTACGCACGCATATGCCGTGTCTACAATAATATGTATTTACGTAAAATTATGTCGTATAATATGCCTGACGATCATAATCGATAATTGCGAATTGACGGTAGCGTCTTGGAAAAGCTAAATGGTGCCATTGTAATACGAGTACTCGTAAAATATAAATTTTAAGAAAATTCCGCCCCAAAAACGTCGAGTACCGCCGAGATTTTCGTCTTCAAAGAGGTCAACGATATCAATTTTCTCGATTATTTGCCACAGCTCTAATAATCATGGTCGAGTCCATTTAATTTTTTAACTAAACGCACATCATTTCAGATTTAGTATTTACTTGATTTTAACTGAACTTGTTTTGCCCTCGCGTCGACATCAACATATAACGCATTATTTCTTTGTTTCGTATTGCTGAACACGTTTATTCGTTTATTTCGAATGTTTCATAAACACGTGGATATCTGTATACATAAATATTACATAAACCTTATAAATATCTAAAAGTAATTTTATTACCCCCCCCCTCCTCTTTTTTCAAATAAAATATCCCGGACGTGCCTTTGACAGCCGATAATGGGATTGACACACAATCACAGAGCCACAACTTACTGACCCGTGGCCGGAGTGTAATTAAAATTAATAAAAAAAAAAAAATTCTGATTTTCCAAAATAAAAAAAATCAGTTGTTCGCTCTTTTCGCCGCCCGAGTACTCGTGTAAAAAATAAAAATCTCCGAGCAACGGCCCCATAAGTCATACGACTATTACGATAATTTAAAGTGTTTTTTTTTTTAAATTGCGATTTTCCCGAACAATCGAAGCGTGCGCGCGTTGTTGTTCTCAAGTCGTTTTCTTAAACGGGCGAAACGGGGGTTATATTTTTAAGACGCTCGTCGTCGTCGTCGTCGTCGTCGTCAATCTTAACGACAATATTGTTGTAATACGCGTACAATAATTGAATTTCGCGAATATATTATTATACTGAACATGAAGTCACAATGTGCGCGTGATTATCGCGTCGAGTGCGCTGCGCTGCGGAGAGAGAGAGAGAGCGAGAGAGTGAGAGAGAGAGGCGTGCGAGCGCGAGCGACGTGTTTGGCGTTTTTAGAGATCGGTTGGGTAAGTGCCGTCTCGTACACTGTTCACTGGAAATCAGCCGTAGCCCGTGTGTGTGTGTGTGTGTGTGTACACGTCCAAACGGGTACGTGACGCTCGTAGACACACGGCATCGACAATGTGTGTACAATCGCGTATGTGCAGGTACGCGTCTGAGGAGCGTGTACAGAGACGTGTTTCATAGGTGTTTTAAAAGTCGTTCTCGAACAGAGTACACACACACACACACACTCGGTGGGTGTAAGTATGTGGGTGTAGGGGGCAATGGAATGGGAAACGTTTCTCGATCGATTCCACGCCGAGCGCCGTTACGCGGCCGTTCTCCCCGGCAAACACTACCACCAGCACTGCGACCACCACCCACCGAGCAAACGTTGCGGCTCGTTCTCCCGTGTTTTTTTTACACCTTTTGATTCGTGTGCACGCGGCTGATATTATAACGCGCCGGGGCAAATAATTTTTACAAGAGACGCACATAAAAAAAGACTACGCTGAATACCGTTTTACACATTGTGTCGTTTAAAAATTACCTGATCCCGGCCAATAAACGTTCGTACAGGGCCGGCGGCCCTGTGCCCGCACTTTATATACGCGCAACTCCGAGATAAACAAATACGTTTTGGAAGTCTGTTTTCGTGCGGATTCCGATACGCAATCAGCGTATAACGTATATGCATACGCTGCTGTTTTTTTTTTTTTTTTTTATACGTTCGAAACTTCCTCGCACTTTCTCTCCCGCGACGAACCCTGTGAAAAAACGTCCTCTCCGTCAGTGGCACGGGCGTATATTTTAGAAATTGTAACGAGTGGTGGCGGCGGTGGTGGTGGTGGGGAGAGGGTCATAATAAAATTATAAATGTCTCTATAAAATAATTACAAAAAAAAAAAAAAAATTATCGAGACGTTTCTAATAAATTCAACTCGACGACATTATTCGACTTGTAATAATTACACTAGTCGGGACAATAAAATTTCATCGGCGACAATTTCAACTAAAATGTTGAGACGTTCCGTTACCAATCGGTGATGAAACCATTGGGACACACACACACACATCATCGGATTCATATTTTAACATATAGATAAAAAAAAAACTCATATATACATAAACGAAAATAAATAACATAAATATATATATATAAAAAAAAAAAACAATTTATTTTAATACAAAAAAAAACTCTTGTAAGCACCACAACTCCAAGAAATAAAAATTAACAAAGAAAATAATAATAAAAAAATAAAGTCGTCTTTGACAATAACCTCCGGAGCGGTGTCCCACGCTCTTGAACGGGAACAACAGTCACAATTTTTTATACAAAACAAAAAGATATAAAATAACATAATATATATTTAAAAATTGTATAAAGGAAACGAGAAAAAAATAATAATGTAACCGGCCTTACAGATAAATGAGAAAAAAAGAAAAACTCGTCCGTATCAACACTCTCAACGCTCTCGTCCGTCGGCGAACATCGCCGCGGGGAAAAGATAAAAAAATTATCAATTCGTTTTCCCGATGTTTAAATTATAATAAAATATGATGATCGTGAGTACAAAACGAGAGCGATATCTTTTGGCCGGTACACAAATATGAATAAAAATGCATTACATTTAATTAATATTGAAAATAACTATTATAGACATACGCGGATTGTAATTGCGGCGCGGCGCACGATTCTTTATAATTATTATATTAATATTATGAACAATAATTTTTTTTGTGCATTTGGACGTTACAGTGTGTATCGATTATTTTATGTTGATTTCAAATCCGTTTTCCATTTTACTAACTAACACGCGCAGTTTTTAAAACGAAACCGATTGAAATTCGTTGAACGCGTTACATACTGCGTACTGTACACGTATTATTGTATCACTCGACTTGCATGTATTTTAAAATCTAATCTTATTATCTCGATGGATGTCCGTTCATGATATCGCATTGATACATGCTGTACACACGTTTTACGCGTTGTAAAATTAATTATTTTTATTGTTTTACCCGTAAAAGTTAAATAGCTATGAGTAAAAAAAAAACCAACGCGATCGAAAAAAAATTCTTATAACAGATTTGAAATCGGCGCCGAAACACTGGTTTAGAATAGTTTACATTCAACTACGATGATTAAAGAAATTTTAATTTCTAGACCAGTGTTGTTTTATGTATTGTATTAATTTTCAAAATAATTTATAAATAATTATGTATACGTAAAGTAGTGAATAATACTCGATAATACATTGGTACAATAATAACGTAATACTAATATTACTATTATCATTATATATTATTAATTATATATAATAACGTGCCATAATTCTTGTTTTCTTTTTTTTTAGCAATTCAATTCACCAAGCGGAGTACATAATTTCTTCGCTGTTTTTCATTTTTATTGTATTGTTCATAATTTTCTCTACGCAATTTGTTCGGTTTTATATTTTTGTTGTTTTTCCACTTGAATACCCGATGACGATATTTTTTTTGTCAAAACCAGGGTAGTAAATAACCAAATCTAATACAACAACTCCTATTAAATATATATTTCTTCATTTTTAATCTTTGACTTCATATTATAAATTATATTGATTGTACAATATAAACAGATTTATTACTTACTGTTAAGTTTATTTATTGTTTTTATTTCTATTTCATTCGCATATCAATATTTTATTCTTATATTTGTTTAATATTTTGTTTTCGATTTACTAATTTTTATATATATATATTAACTCGCGCACTACTATAAATACGTATAAAGTTATAAAAATATTTTATACAGTATTATGTTGTTTTTATGCGAAGAAAATTTTCAATTAATCAGTTTAATTTTGCTATTATTTATCTAATACTCTCGTTAGTTTTTTTTCTACGATTCTCACAACGACTTCGGGACGATTCTAACGATTTGTCACATCACTTTCAATAAAAGTGTTCAATAAAATTTTATTTTCACTACACATTTACTTGATAACATACTAAAAAAAAAAAAACGAAAACATATACTAAATGTAATATTTTAAGAAGGGATACGACGAATAGTCAAAGTGGATCAAAGTAAGTGGTGGAGGGAGGATGAAAGCAGTGTCATAATTTCAAGATTTGAAAGGGGGGAGGGTGCAGAGTTATGAAGGCACTGTTGAAAAATAACCGAAAGCATCATTTTTAACAAAAAGCTCTAACATTGATTCATTTTCGCCCAAACGTCAGCCCACTGTCAGTTAGTAAATGGGTGTACATATCCATCCTGTCCCTCTCAAACACAGAGTCAGTCATTAAATGAGAGTAATCCGGCTAACTCCTAATTGTTTTTTTTTGTTTTTATAAAAATACGAAATGTATGCTTTCTATTACTTTTACAACGAGGAACTCCCTTACATTTATTTGTACATCTAGAAATTAAAAAAAAAAAAAAAAAAATTGATTTTTAAAAGTCCAAAAGGGACGAATGATTTTAAACGAAACAAGTGGATGGAATGGAATATGCTGTCTAAAAGAAGTGGGAGGATAGCATTTTCAATCCCTATATATCTCCTCCATTACGACCATTGAATACGATACCGTACACCGGCATACTTCCTTTTACTTTATTTCCTATACGCATTTTTTGCATTTCAGCGTTATACACCACTGCGTATATATACATGTGTACTAAAATGTAATACATTACGATCGTGGGTATTTAATGTATACCCGTATATACACTAGGAGGGTTGAAGGGACGGGTAAAGTTTTGATTTTTGAAGTGACGGCTGACACTTGTTGACTGGCGTGTTCGTGCAGTATATACTTTTCGTTTCCCCGCCGAGTCCGTACCCTTACGGCGTGTTAGATAATTTTTACCGTTGTAACTATATCAATGTACTTATACACATATAATGCAAATATAAAAATTGAAAGGAATATCTGTTCTATTGGCTCTGAAATTGTACTTATTCCTGCAACGGTAGTTTCTGTAAACACTCGCAGTGTACATAATATGCGAGACAAATCTGCGTCGGTGGCAAAACCTTTGGGAAGTCATTGTATCGAATAATCAAAAGAATAGAATTCGTTTTGTAAGAGGCCACTGTAAAGTACAGAGCATATTTTCAAATAATTTTTACTGCGGACAACGGTTTAGTCAAATTTTCTATCGGGGAAACTCATAGCGGAGAATCCAACACTTTTGTCAACCCACGAGTAAGTGGGTCGGTGACATCATTGGATGGTATTAAATCACTTACTTTATAATATTATGTTAAAATATGTTCGGTTGCCGCCGAGTGGTAAATATTAAACGTCACGTTTATGTGTTCTAAAAACCTATTGCAGCAGTCTGTATACGGAGCTATGTTTTTTTTTTCTTTCTTTAGTTTGGTACGTGCATTATTATAAAGTTATTGTCGAGTTAAATAATAATAATAATAATAATTATTATTATTATTCACGTTTTTTTCCCCGTTTAGAACGCTGTATTATTTTATCGAATCATTACAAGGGCTGTGAATTCGCTGCCGTTTCGTAGACAGAAATGAGTTCGATAATAGAAACAATACTTCGAAAACATTGCACATAAAAAACGTATTTCTAAATTCTAAAACGTCTTTAAGTTATATTCAAGAAGAAAAAACGTTCACGTTCCACCTGAACTACGGCGTTCCTGTACGTCGTGCTTCGCGCGAAAAACAAACTTTGTCCGCGATACGTTGCCGAAAATCGAACGGAATGAAAGGGACGAATATTTCTCTTTTAACAACGCGTTCCTCGCAAAACACCGGCGTATTATCGTGTACGCAGAAGCGTACGTTTATAGTGTGTACTCGTCGTCATTATACGCGGTGTACGTTTATCGCGGATCGGATTTCCTCGAACGTTATGTGTATATATTATATGGATCACGCGTACGAACCGCGCCTATTATCCGACGGCCGTACGCGATCCCGCCGGGCTGCGGATCAAACACATTCGGCTGACCACCACCACAAGACACAATAAAGCATATTTATAATGTGTGTGTGATGCGGTTGACGAGAGAGAGAGAAAGAGAGAGACCTTCGGGAGTTTATAGAGGAAAGAATACAAAAAAAAAAAAGGTGTCGAGCGTATAATAATATGATATAATATAAAGATATTATACGTACAAAGGAGAGCGAGTGTTGGCATTTTATGTTAAAAAGCGCGGGGACGACGACGTAGTGTGAGTGCTGCAACAACAACAGCAGCAGCAGCAGCAGCAGCAGAGTTCGGATGGCGTGAAGAAGACGGATGAGGTGAGGAAGCTGGGTGGTGGTTTAATCCGACCGCCGCGCGACCAAAATACCCGGTAGCTTAATCGTTAAAAGGTGTTGTCTCGGAATACGCGTATCCCCGTGACAAGGGTCGTGCGTGTGTGTTATAATATACCGGAGAATTTTTACTGGTCCCTGCAGGGCGCGTTATACCCGATCGCTGGCTGGCTGGCGCGCGCGCGCCCGCTCTCTTTTTCATACACACAGAGACTCTCTCTCTCTTTATTATGTCAGCCACATGCTGAGTCGACCATTGTCATCCAACTGCAATCCGCGAGTTTCGTTTCCACCCGTCGTCCCGTCAACACTAATCTCTAAATACTATTTAAAAATGTCCATTTCCACGACGCGGTTTTATAATAATAATAATAATAATAATAACAATATAATATACCGGAGGGGGGGACGACAACGGAGGAACATTATAACTTTTCTCGCGCTCTCTCTCTCTTTCTGTGGTTTCCCACCCCACCCCTCACCGATAGATATTTTTTATTATTATTATTATTTCTTTTTTTTTTTGTTCGTGCGACCGACCGAGCTGTGTGTTGTGACAAAAAAAAAAAAAAAAATAAATAAATAAATACACGCGGCTGCCCTTAATAGCCTTATTTTCGTAACGCGGGGCGTGTTTGGCGTGATGGGAGGGTGAAATAATAATAACGAAAAAAAAAAAAACACACCGGCTCGATCCGAGACGACGACGACGACACGGCGTGCGGTGTTTCGTCGTGTTGCTGCTGCGCGTACTCGTCGTGAGAGATCGCGACGACGACGACACGTCGTAATGTATTTAATGGCTCCGAGGCTTAGGAAAAAAAAAAAAAAAGTTTGTATATATATATATATAAAAAAAAAAGAACGAAGAAGACGCCACTCGTTTCTTCTCTCTTCTACCCTCGATTACGTGCGGCGTACGGTGTTTGTGTATAAAAACGCGCGCGAGGAGAAAAATCGGATAGACGCGGGCGGGCTCGTGTGTTTTTATACGAAACTCACACACAAAAGGAGAGAGATTCATCGGCGAAATTACTTTTTCCCATGTGGTTCGATTCCCATCATACGCGCGCCAACACACACACACAATCTGCAGCAGTAGTAATTCCTCTCAGCAGACGCCGCGCGTGCGTGTATGTTTGTGGAAAGTTGTGGGCGACAAAACGTTATTATTATTATTATTATTATTATTTTATATATTTTGTACACAATGCGAGATTGTACGTATATAATATTATGTGCGTACGCGTTATTTCGACGATCGAAGGAGAAGGAGAAGAAGAAGAAGAAGAAGAAGAAGAACAATAACCGCGGGCGTTTCGACAATTTTCGTTGCTTTTCTCCTCTCTCTCCCTCTCTCTCCCTCCAAGGGCGTCATTTTAGTTTTTCTCTTTCTCGTGTGCGAAATGTCAAACGTTTCGCTACGCTAATGACAATGCCACGTATTAAAGGTTTTAACAATTTTTCACGAGAGTGAAAAAACTGAATAAATATTAACAAGCATTATACACTTCATTTTTTTTTTTCGAATTAAAATTTACAATTGTTGTTTTTCTACGCTGTTTTCAATAGAATTTTTTAATTCTGCCTATTGTACAAAACTATTAGTACGGCCTACTGAATTAGATTTAAATTCAGTATTACTGAATTTTCCGTGAGACACGCGTTCTGGTTTAGTGCTTTAGAAACTATTGAAATTATAGGCATATAATAATTATTCATATTATCCGAATGTGGAGGGGGAAAATAATACATTTTAAGGTTATTGTAAGAAAATGAAATTTGCGCGCAAGGTGATGGCGAATATTTTGACACGAAAAACTCATTTCATGAATACGTGGTATTGTCGTTGTTAGCGTAGCGCGATTTTGAAATTTCCGCCGGATCGTATAAAAATTAATACTCGTGTACATTATCGCGCTTATAATTTTTTATTTTTTCCATACGTCGCAAAAAAAAAAAAATAGTGAAAAACTAAGAGACAAAAAAAAAAAAAAAAATCGAGTACGTTAAAGGTCCCGCACAAACTGCAACGATGGTGACGTAAAATATAGGCACGGTTTACGTATATTTACTACTACTCTTCTAGTATACACGTGTAAAATTTTATATTATTTTTCGTGTATGCGTTACATTTATAAATACATCTTTTCATATAAATTTATACTTAATATTTTTAACCCATCGTAGGCATATTGTTATTATATTTATCTGGGCATATTGTGCATGATGTGAACATATCATTGATAACTGTTATGAAAATAGGTATATTCCATCATCATCAGATCCTAAAGATAAATGTACATTCATCGTGTGAATAATAAAAATATATTATTATTTAAATTACGTAATTTTTATTTCAAAATATTTTACTCTTTCTGAATAATTACAATATTCGGACGCGATATGGAAATCGTGTATGTCACATTCCATATAATTGTTATAATCTATTGGTAATATATATATATATATAAATATATTATAAGAAATAATATATCGCCATTGCCACTGTCACTGTGGCAGTGTGTGCGGACTTTTACCCATGAAAACCAATAAGTAATTCGTAAAGAAAAAACTCGAAAATGACAAATGCTGCAGCAAAAAAAAAAAAAAAATGGAAGTAATAATAATTACATTTATATTTATTATTATTATAATAATTTTTATAAAAATTTATTATAAAGAAAATTACAAATCAAGAAAAGTAAACGTATTTGAATTGTACGAACATAGAAGAAATTGACGATTATTTAATGATATGCATTTCGGCTCACACGGTAACCGATCCATAATTTACGGTTCAACAATATTTTATTACGAACACTTTGAACGTTTTATGTAAAATACATAAAACGAGCGGATTTTTATCCAGCAACTTTTCCCTTCTTCTCATAAACGCAATCCATTCTCAAAAATTCTCACACCCGACCCACTATTAAGCAGAACAATCTGTGAGATTTTTAACGAAATCGATCGAATGGTATTTGAGTCTATAGACTATAGACGAACACATCGTTCCATATTACTACAAGTTATATAAATAAATACGTTCGATATCTCGAGGCCGAGGACACTTCTAAACCGTTAATGGATATAATTTTGTTTACAATATTCAAACGTGCTTTAACGCAATAGTATGTGTGTGTGTATATAAGTTATGTAACCGATAAAAAGTGAATTTAATTGATAAATCCGTTCGGCTTTAACGCAATAATTTTTGTTCCACATAATAATAATAATAATAATAAGCTAGTTGTCTTTCCGGTTTACAATGTATTTTATTTAAAAGGCCATATAGTTGATTCAACACTAAAAATATATAAATTTTTTTTTCTGTTTGTGCGTGAATGACAAAATAACAATATTATATTTTCTTCGTTACACGTATAGTTTTTATACACGCCGTACCACATAATATCTTTTAATACCATTTGTTATTCGTGTTACGCGTTACACTTCACACACGATAGTAGTCCATGAATAATCCCGCTGCCCGTGCTCAGTCCTTCGATGATGCACTCAACTCATTTATAATTATTATTTTATTTTTTATCACCATTGATCCATCTATTTTACCGGTTTCTGTCTGAACTGCACGACGACTACTATAACCATATATATATATATATGGTATACATATAATATATAAGTCATATTTTATATAAGTCTTGTCGTATCTTTATTATATCTTGTTTCATCTGCTTCTGCTGTTGTTGCCCTCCTTAATCCGTGGCATTCGCTTCTGGCGCAATTACACACACACACTGTAAATAAAAACGAACCAACTCTATATTATTATTATTATTATTATCATCGTCATCATCATCGGGAACTGCTTATCTCATTCGATCTGATGTATTTCATATACTTACTATTTACGTATATTATAAGGTTATACAAGCGTTTCGTATACTCGCATATGTGTATATAATTTGTTTTTTCAATTCTTTTTTTTTATACTAATGTACACCTATTCAGGATATACTATTATACTTACTACAACGTTGGAAAAACGTTCGATTCTATCAACGTTATATTATATACGAGAATATTTCATACGTGTTTAGTGATTTTTTCACTCTTCGTGCATCAAATTTCGTTGTCACCCTATATAATTGTATACTAAAGTATTAGTTACACTTTATTATTGATGATTGGCCGGTTGTAGACGTATGCGAATTGGACAGAGTTTTAAAAATGATTCTATTTAAAAACTTGAAAACCCACTCTTTCTCATATTATTTTTTTTACAAAATATTATTCAAAACGTGAAAATTACTATTTCGACACGTAAATTAATGATGGGGGAAAAAACGGCTTTCTAGAAAATTAATCGTATACATTTAATATGGAAGTTTTATGTTTGCAACGTGATATTTATATATAATAAATTCAGTTTTAGAAGAATTACATATTATATACGTAATATACACACAAACAAATTTAACACAGTACATTTATAATATATTATATCGGTGAATATACGATGTTGTAGTTGTTAAAAAAAAAAATATGTTCGCCATTTACACGCAATTTCTTCGCTGTTGTTTTTATTTTTTATGCTCTACGTCTTTTTATATTGAACAATAAATTTTTTGTTTTTACTTTTGTTCTGTATTTTATTACCCGATTACGATATTTTTAAGAATTTAGTGTCTAAACCGCGGTATAATAATAGTAAACAAATTTAATATAACGACAACTGTTGAACGTTCAACATTTCATATAAAATACTCTTTGGCTATTGACATTCGTGTGGTTACGTATACCAAATTATTTCTCTCGCGTATATCATTCTTATTCTCGTTTGTCCGGTAAATTTTCCAGTCTATTTTATTAAACAACTTATCCGAGTTACTCGGCTTCGACTATAGCGAACAATCTCATTACGTATTTACACTATAATTATGAATATAATTTATATTTATTATTGGTCGCAGTTTTGGCACCCGACGTTGTCCAGAACAAAACGCGTGTGCTATGATGACACAAGTAATCCTGTGTTGGTAGATACTAATGTATTGCAGTTTGAATTTCGAATATTTTATTTTTCGTTCGTGTTTAAAATGTTGTCTTTTTGGATATTCTCGTATCGTGGTTATATGTACATAAATGTATAGAAGTATACATACGTGCTGCAGCCGTCAGTTTTTTTTACGCGACCGAATAGTAGTGAGAAAAATTTCTAAAACAATATTATCGTAACTGTGATGGCGTACAACCATATAGAAATCGATAAGTGTATCTGATGCCTGCAGATAAACCGACATTTAAAAATCACGTTTTTCGGAAAATCTTTATGGCCAGTTTCAGAAACGAAACGAGACGGCTGACGGTAGTCGACTCAAATCCCTTTCTCCTCCCCCCTCACATTTCCGAGTGGACGGGATTTTTATCTCCTCGTTATCGTATTCACTCGATTTTCTCGAAATTAAATCGTTAACATTTGAAAAAAACCAAAAAAACCAAAAAAAAAGAAAATTATCGATATTGTCGGTATAGTTTTTCCCGCGGGGACAGACGTTCGAAACGAGCCGAACACGTTTTGTTTTTATAGTTTTCGTTTATTTATTTATTTTTTTTTTTTGTACAAAAATGGATTTTGACGAGAAGACGGAGACGTGTAGACCAGCCCCGCGTCCATCGGAGGACACGAGTCGTGATGACCACCTCGGCGATTCAAAGACGTGCTGCCGAGTCGACGTCCGGTATTAGCCGGTAACGTTCGACACGCCGCGGTTGTTGTTCTGTCATCAGTTCGGCCCTTTTTCCTCTCACAACGTCCTATAACAACAACAACAACAAAACCTAATAATAATAATAATCGTATGGTCCGGTTGTGTGTTCCGCATATATTATTATTATTATTATTATAATATGCGATTTACTGATGATAGAGTTACACACACACACGAGCGCGCGTTACTCGTGCGGAAGACGGCCGCGTTGGATCGGAGACGTGCGAACGGATTGTGACCGCCGCGTACCGTCGCGTCGCCGTGTGTTCTGCAAGGGATTATATTATTATGTTGTATGAAATAACACGCCGGCCGGATATCGATCGTGTCCGAAAAATCTGACAGTATTTCGGCGGACGTATTAAAAATAACGCGCTGCAAACGCACGATTTTCTATAATAACGTTTATAACGCGATATTATAACAATAATAATAATAATAATAATAATAATAATAATAATAATAACACGCATAATATAGAATATAATATATAATGCGACGCGCTGTGTGACGGGCCGGTAGGTGGTAGGCGGTTGTCGATGGAATTTCGGGAGCACCGCGGCGCGCCGTGTTTTGACAACGTTATGCGAACGCGCTTAAAGGACACCGTACGGCACGTGAACGCGTCTGAAGGGACACGTTTAGGTACGCGGATTTCCCGGAACGGCGATAAGTGGATAAGATGAGACGATGAGCTGACCGGGCGTTTTTGTGAGTGACGACGTCGCGCCCCGTACAGGCTGTACTTGGAGTTTTGATTTTTTTTTTTTTTTCAACAGTGGAGATTTAGTCCCGAACATTTTATTTAAACGTTTACGTACGCACACACACACACACACACACACACACGCAAATATAAATACGTGATATTTTTTGAGAAACTTATAAAGAAAAGAAATTAATCCCTTTAAACGCTCATTGAAGAAAATTATCCCGATTGATAATATAATAATCGGTACAAAATCAATGTGAAAATTAAAAAGAGAATTTCGCCGGACAAAAAAATGAAATTTCTTTTTCGGCAAACGCGATGATTTACAAAAATTGAAATAAAATCGATTTTTTTTTTTTTAAATTAAAATCATTCTTTTTACCCCCTATATGTATTCTCGCGGGGATTCGTAAAAACGGTAAACACTTTTCTGAAGTTTTAGCCCATTTCGAACGTACAACCAAAGTTTAAAGTGTGTGTACATTTTTTTTCGAATTACAAGAGAGTCTTTCTGTATAAATTTTCTAATACGAACGAACAAGCCGTAATAGTTAGGCAGACTACTTTTTGACGTATCAGGCTGGACAAGTTAAACAATTTTTTTTTTTTTTTAACTCTTTAAGTTAATTTAAAATAATTTAGTTAAAACAATTGTTCTCCTTACTCTATGAGTTAAGAGTTAATTTTGAAAAAAAAATCGCCTCAGTTAAAGGTTAAAAATGTTCAAATTATTGACAAAAAAAAAAAAAAAAAAATGAGAAATTTGCCAATAGAATATACTTCCGATTTCGGTATACACACATTACAAATTCCGTGAAATCCGCGACAAGCTTTGTCTTTCTTCTCGCCCTCTTTTTACGCCGCATACCTTATTACGTATACACACATATCTTCTGAATATAATCGTGAAAAATGTAGACCTGAAAACTTAAAACACATACATTTATAACACAGCATACGCGCATTGTGAATACATCGTTGTTATACATGTTGATCGGTAAAAATATTGATTTTATATTCGGTACTTACCATTATTTCAGTCGATGTTATTATTTCGTATTTATTGTTATTACATTGGAAAACATAATAAAAATAATATGCCCCGCCGCTAAAGGTTCTCAAACAACTAAAATTTCAACTCCGGAAAATAATGTAAATAAAACGGTGTCTGTTCATCAGAGTGTACACGCATTCCTTATATCGTGCATTGGAGATGTGTGTGGGACTCGCTCTTGTATAGTCTCTATGGGAATCAAAGCGATTTTTTCTTGGATTCGTGTCGTACACATTGTATTTAAAACGACCCCCGCGAGAAAAAGAAATCATACGCTGGCGAGCCAATGGGTGCTAGTGGATGTCGCCGAACCGTGAGATGATTTGATTATTATCGAAGAGCTGTCGTCGAACGGCTGCCGTTGGTTCGCTCCGTTTTGCCGAAACCACGGATTTGACGAGACCAGAGATGTTTGTTTTCTAGTCGATATTTCTGCATTGTTGAACGCGAATTATATTTTATCGAAATCATACGAAATGTATTGTTATTATTATATTCGCTGGAACGATAAATGTTTTTAACAACGATTTCGTGCAACGCTTTGAATATTATACGTAGAACGCGTGAAAAGTATTGTTGATACGGTGTTCCGGTATTCGAAATACCATCCGATCACTGGTACGACGGTATTTTCTATTATTTTACCAATATAGCGTTGCTACAGAAAGTGTGTGTTTCGAGATCGGCGATAAAAGACTACAGCAGACGTGTGTATCGCGTTCGTAATGTTTAATACGCGGCCACGTTAGACGATAATCGTTTCCAGAAATTTTCGACATTTTTACACAAATCACTGATTCACTCACTGTCGTCTACCCGCGTACATACGGCCATACGGATTGGAATTGTGTTTGTCCCGATAAATTCACACGCGCGATGTATGCATATTGTACTACGTGGACGAAAAAAAAATCTAAATAAGACAGATGTTCCTGAAAAAGGAACAATTTTAAACCGCTTGTGTGTAAACGAATTAAAAAAATGAAGGGAGATCGACCATGAATCCGCCGCGGTGATGCCCGTCACACTATCGTCCTACTAAACACGCATTTATAATACACGTACGCATTACATTATTTACTAATAATACCTTTATGCCTGACAAATGTATACGACCGTGTGTCTACGGAACGACGTCGGTGAATAAAACGCAACTAAAACAGCTATAATGAATACACACTGAATACTATACGAGTATATTACGCCGTAGTAGAATTTTAAATATTTATTTTATTAATACAACCTACATAAATGGCTGGATTTATGTATGCGTTTAAAAGTCTATAAAACAATATGTTTTTAAGCATGCTATGATTTTACGTCAGAACAATCTTTTATGTACGCGTAAGTTGTTCTCTTTTGGAAATAAGTTACGATGTTCCGTAACTAACGATAAACCTAACGATTTATAAATAATTATCGAATCAAATCTTAATCATTTTGAAAAAAAATCATTCAAACAGCCACACTTGATCTATATGCTCGGTTATGTATATTGTTTAAGTATATTTCATTTTACCGAGTTGACTCAAAAAAAAAAAAAAACGAATTTTATATATAATATGCAATAAAAGTAATATTCAGTATTATATGAGTTGCAAATAATGAAATGTTCAGAAAAAACAAAAAAAATGAAAATATTAATTTGCTAAATAACGTTGATATATCGCGTTCAAGTTTACCGGTCAACTTCGCCCGATCTTATCATATGGCGTTCGGGGGGGTTACAATTATTTTGGCGGTTTTTTTTTTTATTATTAATCGTAACATTTTTTTTATGAAAACACGTACGTTGAAATTAAACCTCAATATATTCCCAGGCACGTACACAGGGAGGTGTTTTGGGCGTTCAAACGCCCACCGAAATGTTTGGTTTTTTTTTTTACGGTAATTTACTTATTCAATTTTAATGTTATATCGTATATTAATAAGTTTAATAGACAGGTATAATATTACATTATGGTTGTGAGACACCGGCTCTAAAGCGAAATAAAAATTTGATATCATCTAACAAGTTTTAATTATTTTATTTGATTAAAAACAAATATTTAAACGGGATTTATAAATAAAAAATAAAATTATACGCCATTTTGTATTGACGTGGGTATAAAAAAAATTCTAATATGTACACAGACAGGAGAAATACGATAAACGATACCGCGGCGGAACAATTACTGCGGATAAGGATATTATTTTTATTATTATTATAATTTATAATTTATTATAATATAGGATATTATTATTATTACGTTTATATTATATAAAAAAAAATGTATTATGAGTATAGCTAATTTTCATAACAAAATTTCGTTATATTTATTTAAAAAAGAAAAATGTTCCGATTGTCAAAAATACTCCCGTCCCTAAAAACATTTTCCTACGTATGTCCCTGCCTAAAACCTATCATTTTAAAATGAGAAAAAAATATTCTCTGATCTTGACATACGCTTTTTTTATGCGTTAAACATTTGTATACACGGGAAAATTAATCGTCGATAAGAAAGTTCCAATCCAATGGGAGCTGTATACTCTCAGATAGTAAAACTATGTAAAAACATAAAAATCCGTACCCCACATTGAAAACTCGTTGACATTTTCGTCACGTATTTAACGAAATATAACACAATAAAAAAGAAAAACGACGATATACATATATTTTTTATTATATTTAGGTTTACATTTATCTCTATAATAACAGGATTAAAATCGTAACGTGCAGTTTATGGTAATTTCGTTGAATCGAGATTTTATTATTCATTCAAAAGGCTGTGAAGTATATGCGTACATAAGGACAAATATTATTTAACGCGCGGTGTGATTTTAACGGAAAATTATTGTTAAACAATAGTATTAAAAATATAACTACAATATTGTAGGTATTTGTCGTTATCCAAATGTCTAAATTGCAAAATTTTTTACACATACGTTTTTTAATCGTGAACTATTACAGCGTCTATTCAGATAGTTGTATAACATCTCTGAACTAATAGTGAACAAATTAATGGCAAACGTTTCGGTTCCTCCACAAGAAAAAGAAAAAAGAAAAACGGGTCCCTAAAATTGTTCTTAGATACATTATATATATATCGGCCGTTTAACCATCGACATAAATATTATTGGATTTTATTATTATTATTATTATTATTGTTATTGTTATTGTTTTATATAATAATTCCACTAGAAAATATTACGAAATAAAATTCGATTTTGCTCACAATGTTATTCGCGTATATTCGCCCTGTTGGAAATACTTTTTTTTTCTTTATTCAGAAATCAAATACGGAAGGTATATAAGATAATATTATATTTTTGAAACGCGGATTTAAATTCGAAAACATTCGGTTTGTTTTTGAAATTTATTTATAAAAGTTTTATAAAATTCAGAGGTAAATCTCTTGTAAGACTACCGAATTCGCGTTGGCCTCTCAACGGCACGAGGACGGGGTATATGAACGTCATCGTGTTTACACCTCTGCCGCGAGTTTTGAAATAATTAAATCTCACGAAAATGAGAATCCGCTGTACAGTCCACCCCAAATTTGTCGTTTCACAGTTTATTTTGCGTAATTCCGTTGCTGTCAATATCGACGGTAACGCGACTATTTATTCGATATATAAGCAGAACAAGCCGACAATCGATTTACAAATCGTTCCGTTCCCGTATGTAATGAGCGCGAGACACATTGATTAGCTTGAATTGCGAGACGACTTCAATAATGTCTAATTTGAAATTTGAAAATTTACGAAATAATTATAATACGCGTATTGTTTTATCGTGCGTTATAAAAGAAGGAAAATTTCAACGCGACTGTTGCACCGCCGTTTGCGATCTAAGGATCCAACGGCGTTTTTTTTTCTATTACAAACGGCCAACAATTTTTTTTCGTACCGTATAATATACGCGATGCACAGAGATTTTTTATTATTAACGCCTTTGAACGACATAACGTTTTCGAACCGAGCTTACTAAACGGAACGAAATGGAATATTTGGTCGTTAGGAAGAGCGTACGTGTATAGTTTACAACACTGCATCGCCCGTCCCCGTTCGTTATATCATAACGGCTGGTGGTTTCTGCATGGAAAAAATCGTGTGTACGGATTAATAGAGCAAAAAAAAAAAACAAATTCGATATTTTCGTATTGCGGACGTCAATAACGCAAAGCTCTAATTACAACGGCGCACGGAGCTATTGTAATGCGTCCGACTTGTTGAAGAGGTTTTTTTTTTTTTTTTTTGAAAATCATTTTGTACGAAGGGACCGGAGAAAACAGCGTGCACGAGGGCGTTTTATTATTATTATTATTTTTAAACGTCCAAAACCCGACGACGACAATGGAATCGGATGAGCATAAACGTTTTTACGATGATAATAATTTGATCGGGCGTACATTTGCGCCCGTAACCCGATATCCCACAAAAAACGAGTATTAACTTCCGATGCGGGACGCGGAAATTTATTGAAGAACAAAACGAGAGGAGATAATGTTAAAAAAAAGAAAAAAGTTGAAATTCAGTTTTGGAAATGGTTGGGTGATGAGGGAGAGCCTCGCAGCGATCGATCTATTAAAAATATTATACCGTCGTCGTGTACAATTAATATTAATAATGTGGACGTGTTTGCGCGTACAATATACATATATATATAGAGTATAAGCGAAGACCACATCGATTACATGGGCAGCGTTCTAAATACACTTTGAGTTACTTTTTTTCGAAAGTATTTTACACGATGTTTAAAAAGAAAACATTCTCAACACAGTGTTGTCCAAATGCGTTTTAAAGTTCGATTTCGTATTTTACGTGATATTATTGTCTACGTGAAATATTACTCGAATGTGAATGATAATTATTAAAGAAAAAATTGTGAATAGCAATACGTATTTATATATATATATATATATAAAACGATTGTGACGTTAGTAATTTTACTGTATTTCTAGTATTTTTAGGCCTCATTCAAACAATCGCGTATATTTTATTCTACACTATACGTTATAATAATAATAATAATAATAATAATAATAATACCTTTCTCATTCCGTCCATCCATCGTTTTCTAGGCGTTCCACTTGGTCTTTTTCCCGTCGGTTGCCATTCCATTGCTGTCTTGTACTAGTGGTTTCTGTTTTTCGCATAGTACGACCAAGCCACTCGGAGTCTTTGACACTTAATGTAGCGTGTTAACAGCGAAACTTCAATGATTTCCCTTAGGTCAATATTTTTTCTTCTGCACCTTACGTTTAGCTCACTGTTAAACACTGGTTTTTCTTCAGTATTTCATTTCCGAAAACTAATAGCTTTTTTTCTAATTGTATAGTAGTGCGTCATATTTCACATCCATAAGTTACCGTTGGTCTTATTATGGCCATGTACAGTCTGATCTTTGTTCTTCTAGATCTAGAAAATAGTTTTGATTTAAAAAATGTATGCAGCGCGAAATACGCCCTCTCCGTCTTGCGTAATAACTTCAAGACTCCAGTCACAGTTGTAAGTAATAGTCGTTCCTATAATAATAAAATATTCTAAAAGTATTTATTAGAATGCTTTTTATTCGAAAAATACTCAGGAAATTCTGTTGTCATGATGTATTATTCGAACGAATATTCCGGGAAAACAAAATCAATGTAATATTGCGATGATGAATGTTCAATCGATTTTATTAATTAGTTTTTTCCCCAAATACAAAGCATTTAATTTCAATTTTTTTTTTTTTTATCATTATTTCTAATAATTACGTATTTTGTATACGATAAATAAATTAATTTATATGCAAGTATATACGGACGTAATCTTCTTCTTTTTTTTTTTTTGTCATTTTAATAATTTGGAAACCGTCATAATATTGTAAAGACGTAAAAGAGCCGGGGAACAAATATGTTTGACGACTACCGTAATATACGAACAAAACGGTATAAAAAAAAAAGATCATACGTCGAATAATTACGTGCAAATATATTCGTACGGAATTGATAGTGTTGCGATCGTACTGATCAACAATGTTCTTGCGTATTGAGTGTATACATATTTTTTGAATTTCTATATACTTGCATTATACACATTATATATGAATGTTTATGTTTATAGGGCCAATGAGTGTTATGGAAAATATAATATTAACTATCGGTTTCGACAAAAAGTAATCGTCGGGGATGGACTTACTATGCAAAAAGAAAATGTAAAATGTTCTCAACGTGTAAGACCGCCGGGTTTACACGACGCAAATCTGAGGACGAGGTATCGACGCGATTCAACCGCAGTGCGCCGCGTCTACACGCATGATTCACGAATCAGCACACGAGGCATCAGCCTCGTGGCGAGCGAAAGCTCGTCGGCATTAATTGGACGCGCATCAAAGGTGATTCAGATATTTGTTTCGCATCGCGTGAAGAACGTGAATCGTCGAATCAGAAGCGATGCGTTCGATTTATAGGAATTTTGTGATGTCCACGCTCGCTTCGCGTGGACTGACCGGCTCGCTCCGTTTCGCATTGCTTCACGCGTCGGATGTAAACAGTTTGTTGAATCAGCTGTTTGGCGAGGCAGCCTCGCGCATCACATTCGCATCGTGTTAATCCGGCTTACCGCGTCTTAAGACAATCAAAGACGTATTAAAAAATCGATAGCGTACTCTTCACACACACAAAGTGCCGGGGCACTTTTTCTAAACGAGTGCCAACACGTGGGCCATTTTATTTTATGTAGGGCCAAAAACACGTGTAATCGTGTCGAAGCCGTTGCCCATTTATACACACAGACATAACTCCCTTGGGCCATGGCCTCTGTAATATCCTTTTTACATACAATATTGATAGACAAACGATATTCTATTGCGTTTTCAATTAAACACGCTAACGGGTGTTATAACTAAATATGATTTGTATACGGTTCGACACGATACACACACACGTGAATGCGTGACGTGCGCCAACCGAAAAAAAAAAATAATACGTAGTGAGTTATATAAATGTTTTCGCGGTGGTATACACAGCGTTCGTGGTAATATTAAAAAAAAAAATTTCCGGATCTCGCAGTTTTTTGAGGTTCGTCTTGTACCAATACGATCGCGTCTATGATAATAGACCCGGTGCGCACAGTACAACAACAATATTATATTGTCATACAAGTGTGGAGTTCAACGAATTTTCCGCGCGAACAATATTGAATAATTTATAAAGAGTACACTGATAAAATAATAAATAAAAGCGCTTACAACACCGGCGCATATCAATATTTGAATGCATGTATTGTATATTTTTATATTTATATAGGAACGCGTGGCACGAAATTAGCAGCGTAATACGCGCGTATTTATAATAATAATAATAATAATAATAATAATATACGGAATAGAATAATATAAAAACGTATTCGTATATATATTTTGACAGCTTGCGCAGTGAGCGCGTCTTGATAATATTATTATCGGCTTCCCCCTTCCCCCCCCGGCCACGAACACAACCCTTTCGAGTGTGTGCCGCCAGATGCACACGCATCAACCGGGATGTATACGGTTTCAACCCCAAACCGATATGGTTATTTATTAAGCGTATTATTATTATTATTATGCGCACTACACTGAACACCGGTGTACAGTCTCCGATATAAAATAAACATCGACCGTATATATACGCGTTTATAATAATATATTATAAGAACGTAACGTTTATAATAAATAACACGGTGTATACGATAGTGTATATCCGAGCCAATATATTATGTATACAGGGTGTCCCGCGCAACGCCATGTAGTCACGGAATCGGATCGACGCGGGCTTATTTCAATCGACACTGTGACATTTTACTATTGGGCCGGTGTACACGCGAAAAAAAGTTATATATTTTGTGTTGTTTTATTCAAAACGAACACAATCAACAACGATATTAATTTTGTTCCCTAGTGCGTATGACTATCCACTCGGACGCGCGGTTACGAACGTACTCGATCGCTCGGCCGTCAGTCGCTCGTTCACCCGAGGAGATTTTAATTATTATCTTTATTCATACTTACATTATCGATAAATACGTCTTGCGGGCAATCACCAGCATATGCTCAATTACGAATCGAAATTATCGTTTTACTAATAAATATGAATATTTCGCGTCGACGTGTCCATTTGTTCGCGCGTAATATTCTTACGGCGGTGCGGTAACACTCTCGTCAACGTTTCGCGTAGAGTCATTGACGATTATCGGCTCGGTGGTGTAAGCGATTCGTTTACACCTACACGAGCCGTGTCGGAATAAATGCGACATAATTTGCCTATAGTATATATCGGACTCACAACGTGCTTTTTAATTTGACGAGAAGAAAAACATTCACTCGATTTCCGCATGCGTATTAGCGAGACAAAATAAAAATCCGCCGTTCGAATACAAAAGACGAGTTAAAAAAAAAAAACCGACATTTAAAACGCATATTTCGACAAATTTCAGAACAAATATTTCTATATTTGTTAATCTTTACGTACATTTTGTACGTATTTCATTTTTTTTTTTTTTTTTTTGTAAAAAAAAATGATGATTTTTCTTATTTTTTTTGCTATTATATTGTATATAAAAAAAAAAAATCAAGGAGGGTTTAAACTCTTAAATCCCTCCCCTCTGGCTACGTCACTGGTTTCACGAAAATCCGTAAAAAATGTTATCCCGTTTTAAAAATATATAAATATATTTAAATAACAACTGTAGCCCAGGATTTTAGTAATTATTATAAAAAAATAAAATATACATAACAAATTAAAAATATTAAACAGAACAAAAAATTTTATTGTATTTGTCTGCAAATTTCCTTTGATATACCCTGTATATATATTATATGTATATATATATATACGCGGCTTGACGAAATAAAATAATAATTATTGTTCCGCGTGATCCGCACAATATTTTCCTTTTATCATCGTCGTTATTATATATTTTTGTTTTTTATTATTATTATTATTATTAATACAAACACGCCATTAGAGTATACGAGTATATATATTATATGATTTATGAATACAAAAGAACAGTGCGATCAACTTCACCGTTTGTACGATATGCAAAACTGTACATTATAATATTATATATTGTTTTCATAACGTGAGTTATTGTTTATTATTTTTGTAAAGTAAAAGAAAAAAACCGGTCCATTCGGATCGAGGATTAAACTATAGATTTTATACGCATTCGCGTTTATTTTCTTTACACATATTTATATATATATATATATATATATATATATATATAAATAAACACTGCAGTGGCGAATTTGAATAGCACAAGAAAGGGACAAACTGACGATCGCCCACCCTCGTTGGGACCTAATGTTTTTTTTACTCGTTACTACTGTACTCGTATTCTTCTAAAATTTCATACGAGTAAATCGGTAGGCACATTTCGTCTTAATTGTTAGATCGATTTTTGTCTAAAACTCGTAAATTTAGTCCCCGCATACTATTCTGGTCCAACTCGATATTACAGAAATTCGAAACCGCTTTAATTAATTAGATTAATATTTTTAATCTTCGTCGTCAGCAAAATTTCTCTTATTAAACCTCCATTTATAGCTTTTACGAATTTGGAAACTTTGGAAAGAAAATAGGAGAATTAGATTCGATCTCTGTTTCGTTTATAAATTAATAATATTAAACAATGTCCTGAATTACCATTTCAACTTGATTTCTTAATTTCAAAAAGTCGAAAAACAATCCAGTACATTTGATGTGTCATTCCGTCGAACTACAATTACAAGCAAAATGCTCTTATTAACGGACTTATGAATCTAATTAATAAATTCTTAATAATTCGTGTATTATTAAGAATAATATTTAGTCCATTTAATGTAGATGTGTAAAATGCATTGATATAGTTTAAAATACAATATATAATGCGTTAAGTAATAATATGTTCTTCTTTTTTGTTTTGTTTTTTTTTTTTTGAAAAAAAAGAGAAAAAATGAGAAGAAAAATTGTAAAACCTATCACTGTACACAACAAACATTGATTCAATTATAACTGATGAATGTTTGATGAACATTGTTTTTAAATGTTTACCTTATATTTTATTAAGGTAGAAATAATGGTTTGTAAATATGTATTAAATACTTATAAACCTATTTTATGCTATAATCCAATATTAATACAAATACAATATTTTGTAATAAACAGTGTTTATTTAAATATGTTGAATTTTATATATTTGCCTTATGAATCCAAAAGGTTAAAAAAATTAGTTGATAATTATCGATTAAACATTTCAAAACTTATTGTGAATCGAAACTCAGTATTTATTAAATAATCATATTTTATTTTAAATATTGAATAAATATTTAATTAATATTCCAGTGTTGTGTGAATGCGTCTACGTATTACGTGTCACCGACCAATAACGATGACCGATCGTAATAAATTTGGTAAAAGCTGTTTTAAAGTTTAGAAACTTGTGATTTTCAAATAGTTTTTATTCAAAAACGTAATTTGATATTTTATATATATATATATGGAAATAAGAATATAAGCTGAAAACAAAAAAAAAGTTACAAATATGCAAAGAAAAAAAAAGATAAAAAAGTTAAAAATATTCAAAACAAAATTTAAAGTAATAAATTTTAGAAGAAAAAAAAATCACGCACGAAATTCGGTTTTTTTGCGAGAAAACCGCGTACGCCATTCAACCTGTAAATAAAGATTTTCGCATGCAATTTGGAAACAATATATACACATGTTTATGATGTAGATTTTCCCCACCACTCCCTTTTAGATTATCTTCAGATCCGCACTGAATGTACCTGTCAGTTTTTCAATGTTGATTCTATTAGTGACTCGACTCTCGTAATCACAAGTACTATTAACAATACATATTAATAATCTCAGTAGAATTACGTTTCTATTTTAAAAAATGTATACTTTCACCCGAATTCTATATATGTATACGTTTTGCTATAATCTATGATTGCGGTAGACTTATCTCTTTTTTTCTGTGTCATTAATCCGAGGATATTTAAGAAGCAGTATTCAGTGAATCACATCTTCTTTATTATTGCTCGTTCTATTTAAGTAATGTTTAATGTTGTTTGTCGTTAACTTGTTACAACAATGTTCTTTTTTTTCTTCTTCTTATTCTTTTATTCACTAAATCATTTTAATAAAACAATGACGACAACGTTCGAAATTAGTTTTCACGCGAACAGGCGCTGTCGGTCGAGTTAATATTTCGGTTTTAGTATACGCCGTGTCACTATAAAACGGTATTAGACGGTTTATCGTTATGAGAAATTACTGCTCCCGCCATTTTTATCAATCGCTGCAGAAATCGATGGACACAAAACGGCGTCTAACGTGCTAGACGCGTATTGTATACAATTTTAAGCCCTTAAAACCACTGATTACCTCTTTTTATCATTTAAAAATCTTATCACCTAATAATAACTATAAATAGCGAAAAATGAAAGAAACCTCTTTTTCTTATATATGTAGTGCAACGTTATGTATTCGTTGTAAATGTTTAGATCCTTAAACAATTTTTTTTTTGCCGCGTCAAAAAAAAATTCTACTGAAATAATCGAAGAACAGTAGTTAAAAATGCGCACAAAAAAATAGAAAAAGTAATAATAATAATCATCATTTTAAAACCAATAACTTCCTCACTTCGTTCAGAATTTAAAAATAAACGTCATTGAAAATGTAAAACAATATATATATATATATATACATAGACGTAACGACGATCAATCAGATCAACACAATTTATCGCAGACACGCGATGACTGTGAAACGATGACAAAAATTAGGACGTTGGTTTATTATATTATTAACGAAAACGGATAATTAATTATAACAATTTCTACTCGTCGGGTTTGCATAAGGCGGCGCACACAATTTTCATAACACGTGTATCGAATTAAACAATTTTTTTGTACACACACTATACAAATAAAGTACTTTTTAGGCGTAGGCCGTTTTCGCGTTATTATTGTCACGAATATTTATTTATTTTTTTTTTTTTTTTAGGTCGTTTTCGCACAGTTGTGATTAAAATGACCTCTTTTTTTTTAAAAAAAATAAATATCATTCGAACTATGCGCAAACAGCTTATATATATTGTAATAATACAAATTTTAATAATAATAATAATAAAATAAACGGGAGGTCTTCAAAGACACTCGTTTAGGAAGCGGAATGGTGAACTTAATACCCTTTGCATTTGAATCTGAATTATTACCTTACTCCTGTTGACGGAAAGGAGTGCTCGCGGGTCGTGAGTACGAGACGAGAACTGTTCATTCTACTATATATACATTATACTATTATACGAAAAAAATATTCGAAAATTTCCAGCCACCCAGGTGTATTGTAAGAAATTATAATTTAAAACTATTTACTCTAAAATTAAAAATAATCGTAAATTATACGAACTAATCGAAAATAATATAACGCCGAAGCTCCTCAGAATCGCGAACGCAATGATTTATCGCATCGCGTCGAAATGTATAGCAATAGGATTTTCTATTCAAACGGCATCCACAACGCGGTACCTATTTATTTTTTTTTCATTTCGACTTGATGACGTGTCCGCGAATGAATTCAATCGATGTCGACGTTATGATTAAGACATCGGCTAAGCCCTTGTACGAAATACGTCACACGTTTGGTCTCCGATGGCGTCCGAGTACAAAACACTAATAAATAATCGTGGATAATTGGAAAATTGAGCTGTTTCGTTGTTGAAAACCGAACACTGGAAGGGGACAACGCCCTGTAATTCGGCTTGCGTATTACACACACACACACACGCATTATATCAATGGTTACCAACCCGACACGGACCGCTTTTATAGATTTTCCACCCGTCACGGACCGCGACCCTGATTCCAAACGCCCTCCACACTCTTTATATCACTTATTTTATTACATAAAAAAAAAAAAAAGATTGATTTCGCTCGTTTTTTTCTTTTTTAAATTTAAATCTCTTCATTCGCGGACCATCGGTTGGAAACCACTGGATTATATTACACGAAGTAGCGCGCGTGTGATTATACCTCACCGGTATAATAGCGTCCGCGGGGTTGTGCTGAAGCGAGCGATAGTACAGAGGAGAGTGCACGTACAATGTAAATATATAATATATAAGCAGCGTACGAACAACAATTAGAACGTGGTGGCATTTACTAAGTCATTTCCTGTTGGTATTTTTATTTTTTTTCACGGTTTATTCTCTTCTCTGTGTGTGTGTGTGTGTCTCTCTCTCTCTCTCTCTAGTTTCTCGTGGTGTCATTGGTGAAGGGCTATTTTTTTAAATAATAGAATAACGACCGTGACGACGACGACGACGACAACGACGACGACGACGACGACGACGATAATAATAATATAATAACGAACAAATATATTATGTACGTGTAATAATAAATTGTCTAATCCGATACAAAAGGTCCCCCGATTCGATTGTAATACTCGCTGGTCTCGTCGCAACACATCAAAAGTGCTGTAGTAGGGTCGGACCGCGCGATCGGTGCAGATATACTGACTGCGGGACGGTGCTGCCCGGTGTTGTTGGATAACAAATACGTAATGAGGTTCACGAGAGCGTGAATATAATGAATCGTTAGATGGATGAATCGTCGAATCGCCGCGGCTACTATGAGCCACAATATATTATTATTATTATTTTATTACGTACGGTACGCGCAGGTATCTGCAACGAGCGCGCAGGTGACCATCACTGCGTAGGCACGACGAAGACGCGGTGCATATGTCTCATAAGAGCAGTGGGTTGCAGACTTCCGTTGCAGAGTGTGCGTACCTTCCAATACATCGTAGGCGCACTCTTAACACGTCGACCGTGATTTTAAAAGAATATTTTTTTGATTCTCTACGATAACTCAAATTTTAGAATTTTCAATTTTTTACATACGAGTACTTATTACTTGTAATAAAGAAAAAAGTCCGCGGGATATTGTCAATGACGCTCAAGTGAATAACTTTGGTCAAAGGTTTTAGAGCGTGTTGTTATCACTATACATTAGAAAACAAAATCGATTCTGAGCGGAGCTTCGGTTATTAATATAACAAAAGCCGACTCTTTTCGTATGAATTAAATACCGCGGATCCTATAATTATTGGTAAAAGTAGTCAATAATTTAAAAAAATTAATTAATATTTAATGTAGAGTAACATATTTAATGAATATTTCAAGTGTCCATACACCAGAGGTACCCAAACTTTTTTTATCCCTTACAAATTTTATCTATTTTTTTTTAGATCCCTTAATTTTGAATTTTTTATAAATTCATCAATGTGTTTTTGAAAGCTGACACAGCAAACTACCCGCTTAGATAAAGGTTTACTGAGAAATGAAAAATTTGAAATTATAAAAAAAAAATGTTTAGTTTAGTTAGTTTATATTCGTGTTTTTAAATTAACTAAATTTTAATTATTTACTTAATGTTTTTAACTTTTTATTAACCTATTAACCTAACTTAACCTAAAAAGAAAATTAAATGTATATATATATTTATAAAATATAATTTTTTTTTTCAATGACATAGACCCTTATGTCCGTTAGAGTCGACTCCTGGTGGGTCGATACAGATCACTTTAGAAACCTCTGATCTATATCCATAGTAGTTTCAAAATTACGAAGAAATAACGATAATCGATTTCGACGAAATCGCTTTTCACCGTTTTTGCGTAGATCTAATAACAGATTTAAAATCAGCGCGAAACAATGATCTTTCACCTGTCACATTGCTAATCATTAACGTTAAATATATCCGTAACACCATTTCAACGTTTGGAAAAGATTCTCGAATTCCTTTATCTATAACAGTGGTTAACAAAAAAAGTAAAAAATGTTGTTGCCAATGTTTTTTGAATAAATATTGATTCATTTGAGATTACTAAATTTAAATAAAATACATTTTTTTTTTTAATGTATGATATTCAATAAAAGTAAAAAATCTTAATATTTAAATTACAATTTTTTAATTTAATGTGCAATTTGTGGTTTATATCGTACAAGAACATAAATATCAGTCTGAATGGAACTTATTTTGACTCATAAATCACTTTGAATATCAAGTGTAGGTACTTCGTCTGTACTTATTTTGCGAATAACAGTTCAGAAAATTCACTCTCACATAAATAAGTAGTGACAAATACGAAGGTTAGGTTAATACAAATACGACGGTTTGTTTTAACTTTCAATACAATTATAATTTCTTTCAAAAAAAACATACGTACATACATCAATCGCGTCGTAAAAACGAATGTGTGTTCTGTGGGTGATGACGGCGGTATTTATCAGTAACCGCGTCCACCGAGAATATTCTAGAAAAGTCCGTTCGGAAAAACCAAACGGACCCCTTCTAGAACATTCGTGACAGAACACAACAACAACATGATAAACAAAAATAATACAACAGAATATTATAAATTATTATTAAATAATCACTTACCGTTGAATATTGGTCCATGTTATTTTTTAAATTTTACCACTTTTTACGTAAATGAAAAATCACACTCCACACTATTATTAATAATTATTATTAAGCCGTTTGCTGTTTATGGATTGATGACGGCGCGACGCGGCACCGACGCAACAACAATGGGAATTCTCGATAAATATAGATATTTTCACATTAGCTGTTATAACGAACGACAATTTATAGCTAATTTGAACCAGGGTTGTTATGTTTAAAACACGTGTTTTAAACACGTTTAAAACAACTGAAAAAAACATATTGATTTTATTTAAAACGTTTAAAACACTTGTTTTAAACATACATTCAAAAACAGCGATTAAAATAACCAGTAGCGCACCCAGGATTTTTTCAAGGGGGGGGTCTAAAAAACTACATTATGAAAAACAAAACTTTTAATAGATAATAAAAATAGATTATATATTATAATAATATAATATAATCAATAAATTGTTAACACCTGGTGTTATCTATATCGTATGCGAAATTTTAACAGAAAAATATGAAAGTTGTATCAGAATTTGGATTTTCATCTATAAATGTAATACTATTGCACTAGTCAAGGGGGGGGTCCGGACCCGGAGTCCATCCCCTTGGGTGCGCCACTGAAAATAACGTTTTTAGTAAATTTAAAATTAAAAAATCTATATTATAAAAATATTCAAATCTAATAAACACAAAATATTGAATTCTTGGTTTAATGTATTATTTTTGAGTAGGAATCTAAATACACTAAATATTCAGTAATATTATTATATAACATGTAATATATTATCTCCATGATTACCATGACACAAGTACTTAGTACACGATCTTAATCAATGGTAATTGGTAATTAATCAATGGTCTTATATTAGTATAAAGTTATTATTGATACCTATCGACTACAAGTTACAAATATTTACGAATTTATATAATTTACACACTATAATATAGTCTGTAAATTATATAAATTCGTAAATAGTTGAAACTTACTACATGTTAACACGCTAAACTAGTTATATTATGCTACATATTCTGTGGTTAATACAAAATATTTATTATAAAATTATGGTTCTTCGATTTTTGATTGCCGAAATTTTGAGCCATAATAATCTATTAGTATAATTATTACAGCCTGCAATAAAAAAGTTTGTTTAAAAATAAGTATTTTTAAAACTAGTTGAAAAAAAAAATGTTTTATACATATTTAAAACACTTTAAAAAAACACCCTTTTTAAACGTTTTTTCCAACCCTGATTTGAACACAATTTATGTATAAAATAATATTTAAAATGATTTTAAAATTATAATATAATTTGTATAAATAATTAAAATTCTACTACGCATTTAAAAAAAATCTTTCTAAAATATTTCATAATGAAAATACTGATATTATACAGTAATATACAGTAAATATAGGTAATATACAGTTAACAGTATGTTAGATGTTTTTTTTCCATGTGTATGGCGGCGAAACGGTCGCGGCGAAAAAGTCGGCGGCGAATAGTCCGTCGGCGAAACGGTCGGCGGCGAATAGTCCGTCGGCGAAATGGGCGGGTTCGAAAGCGTTTTGTTTAACAAATTCATTATTATAAAATACCTCATTGATTAAACAGCTATATTAAATATATATACCAAAATATATGAAACATTTGACTTTAATTAGATTTTTGTATAGAGACTCATAAATTGATAACAACGTTATGGCACTAACCTAGCTGGACCAGGTCACTGTGGAACGGCGATACTACGATCACGCGGTGTGATACTATGTATCGGATAACGATAATCGATAGCGTTTCGAAGAATAAACGACGCGTGCGTCTTGCCAGTTTCGATTCGGTGTACTCGATGCGCGTGGTACGAATACGGAACAATTTGGTTTTGTCGCACATAAAAGGAACGGAGTAGGTGGAATCGTTCCAATTCGGTCCCCATCTGGACTCGTTTCGAAGGAACGATTCGTTCATCAACGGCTTACCACTAGTTTATACACCGTCCTGCTGCAGTGCACTACGACTTTGTATTCACTTTTCCCGATATATTTATGTTTTGGATACGATGGACCCGTGCCAGGCGGGTGGTGGAGTGGCAATTTTGAATTCAAGTACAGGGAGATTAGAAGGACGCCTACACTCGTATGATTTTCATCTTTAAAATAATAGGGAGACAAAACCCATACAGCTGGACACACAATTGTGCGCAATACACCGGATTTGTGCGCAAAAAAATTACAATACATCAGAGTTGCTTCTTTTTTGTTTTTAATTATCTGTAATTCTTGAGAAGTCGTATGCGTTTAAAAAATAAAATTTTTACGATTTATTTTAAATCTCCGTTACTTCGCCGAACAAGCCAAAACTCATTTATATCTCGAAATGAAAATTTTTCAATTGTGACGTTTTTATCTGCCGACAATATTCTATAAGTCGGTTGTGAGTGTCGGCAACCGCAATAATATTTTCTCATTAAATGGACCATATTTTCATCGTTACCATCCGAGAAATAAAATTCACTAAATGAATTTTTAATTTGCGCAAACGTGCTTTCACGGTGTCCAAAACACTATCGGAAATTGGATTTGTTCACTTTACATGTTTGCTAATGTAATTAAATCGAAATTTCGTTTTTCAAAGCGACCGATCCAAATATCAAGTTTTTTTTTTTTAATAAAAACTTTGTCCGTCATTAGTAAAATGTTGTTTTCACCGCCTTGTAAACTCATATTGGAATCATTCAAATCGTGTAAATACAAGTAACACAAGAATAATATAAACGATTCGTCACATTGAAAATAAAAAAAAAACACTGAAAACGAGCCGTTTCGATCTTTAAAAAAAAGATTGTTCAAATAGAATTTTCTCGGAGCCCACTTCTTCTCATTGTATAAATATGCGTATAATTAATACGCAAAAGCGCAATTATAATAATAATATGCCTACATATAACATGTTATTATAATAATAATAATAATAATACATAGTTAAGTTAGAAAAAAGAAAATTCGATTCGTAATATTAGAGAGCTCAGAGTCGTTTAGGTCGTGAAACGTATATAGGTAGCAGTGCAGTGTCTTATTTTAAACGTCACGTCGGAATCGTATTAAAAACGCGTTTTATTTTATTTTACCTACGTCATTTATTCATAAAAAAAAAAAAAATATATATATATAACTACTAACCAATATTTCATATATTTTGTATCATGACGTTCACGCGTTTTACTATACCGCGTTTGATTAATGACTATATATCATAATACGCGTTATAAGAAAAGTGTTCCGAACGTCGGTCATGCCGCGCAATATACGAATTATATTTCAAACAAACATGAGCGTGTTGTATAGATTACGTGCAGTCAATGTGATACTAATTTGATTTCTATTAATGGTTAAAAAGAGAGGGTTTAAATTTCCCTTATGTTAATATTCCCTTTGAAATGTATTTTATTTTGATTCTAATAATTCCCCGTAAATAGTACACTAAATAATAAAATTGTAAACAGCATTCAAAAATTATTTAACGTATAACGGAAAAGTACGGTGATGAACGATATAGTTACCGATATGATTTTGTTACGGTCGATGATTATAGTCATATCGATAAAGCGAGTTCTCGTGAACGTATCTGCAAAACCACATTATTTATTGTTACGTACTTGTAATAATAATATTGAATAGTTCTTTGTCACCATGGTTTCCATTCACTGCAATTGGTGTTTGTCGCCAATTTTGATCAGGGATGATTATATACAACACGAATTGAGTTCGCAAGTAATAGTCACTTATCCAAAAGCATCGATAAATGATGAACGTGTAAAATTATACACACACTACGTTCGCGCATTTTTTATACGAAACGTAAAACAGTTTTAACTCAAATAATGAGTGTTTTACGAAAACGAGTGTTTTAGTAAACTGTTTACTCTTGATACGAATTTAAAGCAAAAATTATAAGTACTGTACTTCGGGGGACGCTTTATTTCGAATAGACTTAGTCCATCCACCCTTACTGTAAATGCTTTCCATTTTAACCATTGATTTCCAATACGTTTCCCTTTGATGATTTTATTCGTTCGCTACATTTTATGTGGCATTTTATATTTTATCACAGTAGTTTGTATAAAAATTGTTCAATGATTAATACGTTCTAGTTATTAGAATCGAATTGTGTTAGGGGAAATATTGCACCTCCGCAGAGCACAATTTCGTTTGGACGTCATACCGCCCAAGTCGATTGTGAAACAAGCTAGCGCGGCCAATTATTATTCTTTCGATACCACTAATTTTCGCCACAAAACCGTATAAATTCTGGTGATCCTAGATTTTTTTTTCAAATAAATTTGCTGATTTGAAGTTAACGTGACAATTTGTTTCGTTTTAATAATCTCAGTAAATAATATTAATCTACAAGGTATATTAGTTAAAATTTAAAAGAATTTTCAAGAATAAAACTATGTATCATGACGGTTCTTAGTGCCTTGCGGGACGCAGAGATAAAGTTTACCTATAAGGTTGAAGACACCACAAAGTATATATTGTAGTGTAATAAGATTCTACACAGCGATAATAGAAAGTCTCATAATATGACAAGTCTCGTATTTTTAAAGCGGCAGTCAACCTGTTAAAATCTGTCTGCGTGTTTAAAACGGTTTTAAACTTATATTATATTGTTATTTGTTGTATTATGTAATTCTTCCAAAACTGAATTTATATAAAACGTAATATTTAATTTTACGGTCTTATTTATTCCAGATACACTGTCGCGGAAATTTATTCTGCCGGATTTTTTGAACGAATTCGATAAAACGCGAGGAATATTGATTGTTTCTCTTAGCGTTATATTCTGTTTGAAATGTCCGTCGTTATCTCCGCGCGGTATTGGCGTGCGCTTTTTCCCTGCATCAGCCGCCACACCCGGAAACGAGAAACGAATTCGGAGACGGGTGAAATATTCGGTTACGAAAAATTACGAATCACTTACTGATTTTCAACGTGACATTAAAAATATTTTTTACTTATGGTAAGGGAGGTGTTTTGTATTTACACACGCAGCGCAGTGTTTTTGTTATTTTTTATATTGACACTATCCCGTTGTCTTCGTCGTCACCGTCATTTTCCACGTATTCTTGTTTTGTCACAGCGTTATTACGTATTATAACTATTATTATTGTTATTATTATTATCATCATCGTCATCTTTATAGTCATCGTCGTCGTCGTCGTTGTTGTTATACACGCTTATTTGTCGGATAAGGCTGCCGGAGTGCGTATTATAAGTGGCACGGTTTCGAGTCTCAGCCGATGAGACGACGGTTGGTTGTGGGGTCGATGGAACAAAAAATAAAATAATAAAAGTTAAAAACAATAATGCCGCGTCGTATCCCCCGACAGTCGGTGAAAAGCTAAGGGACGGGATGTGTGTGTGTGTGTGTGTGTGTGTGTGATGGGAGAGACGAAGCCGGTCGATGGGCGAGCAGAATGTGTACATTAGGGCGAGTATATTATAATCGGTCGACGGTGTTTGCGCAGAGATTATATATATATATATATATAAGGACGACGTGCGAGAGAAGGGATGTGTATTAAGGAGAGAGTGTTTGTGTTGTGGCGTGGCTAGGGAGAAGGGGGGAGAAAAGAGCAAAGTGAAAGCTCTTAAGGAGCACCGCCATCTGGTGTCGGAAATTCGACAATGTCCCTGAGAGGATTACGTGCGAACCGTCGTGTTTTCGTTTCCGAAGGGATAGTGTCGAATCCCAAAAGGATTGCGGTGGCCCATTAAATACAAAAATACGCGTACATTATATTATATATATATATAACTCCCGTCTGACCGTTCTAATAATGTATGTCAAACTATGCCGGTTAACCAAAAAAAAATATACCGTAAATATTGTACTTACAATATTATTTATTCGATGAAAGCCTACGAAATCGAATCTTAATAATAATAATAATAATAATAGATATACATAAATGATAATAGATATACATAAATATGAATATATATATATATATATGTATAAATATTTTGAGAATATATAATCATTCGCAAACGGAAAATGTTCTCGTGGTCTACTGATATGATATGATTTGTTACTGTATTTGTTGTTATAGACTTTTGAGTGATTGGCAATGTACTTACAACGAGGGATTTTTTTTTTTTTAATATTTTGTTCGTGAACAGTTTTTCGCATAGAACTGGCTCGTAAATGATTTTGACACGCGTCAATATTAGACTTGGTGAATTCGGAAAATTCGGTAAATTCAGAATTCTACTTACTCGGTATAATTTATTTGACGCGTTTTTCGATTTTTCTTAGTAGTTTGCCAAAGTCTAATTTAATGCGACTTTTGATAATTGCCAAGAAAAAAAATCCCCTGCAGTAACGTTGTCGATGTATTTCGATATTTTTGTTTTTTAAGAGCTCAAAATGTAAACACCGTGCATAGAAAATATCAATTACCATACTGGTTATAAGTAGGTATATTATATATTCAATAGTCATATGTTTTAAAAGAAAATTATACACTCAAGTTTATATACTTCGTTATTTATTTTAATATTGACACAAGAACAGGAATACGTGGTTTTTTTTATAATAGGTGTTTGTCGTTTAATCGCGTATCTTTACGTAATTTTTTTTTTATGTTTTATTCTAAAAGATATAATTATTATTATTATCATTATTATTAAAAGGCATTTATAGAAACGATAATGACAATTCCTAATTTTCACCAATAGATGAGGTAATATTTTGAATATAAGTATAAAAATTTTCTCGTTTCGGTACAATATATGGCCGAATAGTATTTCCTAGAATCTCAACTTAATGTCGACTTCAAACAATATCGATTTCGTGCGGTGTTCATCGAGACCGGGACAGTATGTCCTCAATCCTTAGATAATTCTTTTCTTGAAGCCATGAATTTCAGCAGCATTCTGCAAGTGTCAAAAGACGAGGTTGATATGTTGTACCGTTTGTGATTTTCAAGATATTTCATGTGAAATTTTCTGATATGCCTTGTTTGAAAATAAAAACAAACTGCCGAAATACTATAGGTGGAATGTTCGAACGAAGAAATCCCCCATTTAACGCGTTTCTCATTTCGTGTCGACAATATACGTGTCGACATTTCCGCTCGGACATTCGTGTCAGTCGTTTCGAAAACGGATAATGTGCACGTCGAGTAGGTTCGTCCGAGTTCCGTCAGAGACGATTTTCTGGGCGGAGTACCAAACGTAATTATTTACATAATATGTTACACGTCACCGCGTTAGTATACACAGATTCGGTTAACTCCTGCCTCGTTCCATCGCGTACATTTTCGAGTTGTTCACCATTTTGTGTAACCATTTTTCTAAAGAAACAAAAAATCTATACGGTTTGCATACATAATACACAGTTATTTTCGTCTGGTATTTTATACACGCGTTATTAGAATAATCGAGAAAATCTCGCGCGCACTCATATCCTTTATAGAAATTTAGTTTATATCGCGTCACGTCGGTTTTTGAACGAGTTTTTTGACAAAAAAAAAAAAAAAAAAAAAAATTATAATGTTACAATATAATCTTGATAGTATTTGTAGAAATATTTAATATTTAAATATTCAATAATTATAATATTAGAAAAAATAAGGAGAAATTAGCGAAGTACTGTCTGTGAACCATTCGCGTGCCTGCATCGATTGAAAGTCTCTACAGTTACATTCGTTGACGGAATGTGCGGCTAAAAAAAATTTTCGGATTCGAGTACAGTGCTTCGAATTTTAAAACATTCATAGCCAACGAAAAAACGTATATTTATATAATTTTATCAAAAGCCAATCAATTATTTTTTTAAACGTTATACGCATTAAATATTAAATATTTTGTTATTTTTTTTTTATATGATTATCAAATGTTATTATAGATCGTTTGGTGTAGGCAAAGTGGAAGATTTGATGAGTTTGAATCCTTCTGTTGATAAATACCCAATGGAAAAATGTACACTTTCACTAGATACCATTTATTAATTTTTAATACGTATGTAACAGACATTTATAAAACACGCGAACTTTTTATAAACAAATTGTACAAATATAATAACTATTTTTATAGCGTCGAATATCGTAAATTTAGTTGCGAATTCATATTGGTATTAAACGCGCGTTTTATTCACTACTCGTATCTGAAAATGTCAGTTCGGAAATAAATAATATAGCACGTTGGATGTTATAACATATACTATACACGTACTACGAATAAATAAATATATACTTATTGACATTTGTATGCGACATACTTATAAGGTTTGAGGAACGCACGAGAACCACCAAGAGCGTCTTATTGAATTAGCTTTTCTGAATATTTATGTATTTGGACGTGTCTATTATTGAACCAATACTAAACGGGTTACACTTATTTTTATAACATTAAAACCTTTGATAACTGTTAAATTTAAAAAATTATAAGTTTTATAATCGCTTCTTGATGTTGCGCAATATTTTACAAAGTTCTTATTGATTAATAATAATTGATCTTTTGAAACCATTTCATTTATATTAATCCATACCCAGGCATCTGTAGGTGTACAAATTCGTATACAATAATATCGAAATAACTTATTCTATACAACAGTAGTTTTCCGAGTGCGTTCCATTTAAAATATTTACCTTTTTCACAGCCCGAATGTGTTTGCAAGATCTTATCAATGAAATATTAAATAGCCCGAGTGTGTTCGCTGTAGATTATCAACTTTATATCGAATAGTCCAAGTGCGTCCGTTTACATTTCCAGGCACGACTTAAAACAATCCGTCGAGGAAAATCACATTGTGATTGATGAGCCACAACGGTAAGAAAATAATCATAATTGATGGTCGTGAATTAAGATTTCATAAATTATTAAAAAAATCTGTACAATAATAGATATGCGTCTAATGCGTGCGAAAGTTTTCATTCCGAATTCACTTTACTTTTTTATACACCACATCTTGATAGTTTTGCGTTTTTAAAAATCCTTAAAAAAAATTCAAATGGACACGAAAATAGCAATAAGAGCGACGTCGCAGATAACAAGAAGAGCCTAAGATAAGCACAAACTGATGAGCTTAAAGCCAAGATCAATAACAGCCATCTCGACGCAAAAATGTTCGTTATAATAAAATCGGAACGATTGCTATTATTTGTTATTGATTTTTTTCCCTTTTCATTTCATTTCCGGTTATTGCTGAATAATTTAATAACTATCAAGGGGTGAGTAATCACCGCGTTCAACGATTATTCGACGAAATGCGTCTCGAAATGAAATTTCAAAACTGTGTATAGAGGAGAAATATTCCCAGATTTGATTTTATACGCGTATACGAGGGACAACGATGGGCCGATAAGTAATGCCTCTTTTCGCGTAATTCTAAAACTAGCAAACATAAAATAATGCGACAAAAACACATGTGTAGTAAATGAAATGATCTTTATTTACGCAATTATTATTATTATTCAACATAACTCCCTTTTAAACTAATGCGTTTCTCCCAACGCGCAACAAGTTTTGTAATGTCGTCCAAATGAAATCGTTCATCCTGAGCAGCAAACCACCGCTTCGCTTTACCTTAAATTTTTTCGTCGGAATTGAACTCTGTTTCTTTAAGCTTGGTAAAAAAAAAAATCACACACATGTACTAAATCCGGATTCTGTAGGGCGGATGCATGGTATGATTCGAAACCAATTGGTGGCAAATGTCGACTAGGTTGTTTCATTTCTTCTACAACTGCATTCATGGAACCCGCCTTGAGCATATTATTCGGCGCCCAAGTTCAGAGAGGAAATGCTGAATACGTTCTTCAGATATTCCCCCGACTCTGAAGAAAAATCGTTTTGTTTAATTCTCCGATTTGCTTGAGCCAATTCATCGATTTTTTGCGTATGGACCTCGCGGTCTGTCACAATTATTACTGGCCGTCTACACCGATCCTGATGGGAAGTACTTCACTAAATTTAATCCGTAACACCCGACGACGAAGAAAACTTATATATTTATAGTTTCGTTACCATAAACCGAGAGCAACCGTCTATGAATATCAACAGGTTTAACATTTTCTGCGGTAAGAAATTCAATTACAGCGGCCAGCAATGTAGCAACTGAACATTGAGCCCGGGGCAATACTTAAAACCGCGCTCTTTTGGTTTCAACACAGAACTGATAAAGTTTTAATTTTCTAAATAATTTTTTTTTTTTATATTCGAATTAATTATCGTTGAAAATAATCAAAAACAATATTACGTTATTATATATTTATATTGTTATTATATTAATTTTATAATTTCTTCGATTATACGCCCTTTAAAATGTTGCGTCCGGGGCCCCTCCCTTGCTACGGCTCTGACAGCAGCAGCAGCAGCAGCAGCACGCTATAAGAACCGCACGTCTGGAAACGAAATTACCAAAAAATTACAATACGAATAAACTTGGGAAGTTACACTATATCGTGACTTCGCACACACTAAACTAATACATTTGTAGCTATTAGAGCATAGAGCTCAATACCAACGTTTCTCAAATGGTGTGCCGTAAAAACATGAACTTTTTATTTAAATAAGTCGTCAAAATATAAAATATATTATTGAAAACAGTCGGAAAAAAAAATTATTAAATAATATTATTTTACAATTCACGACGAACGATCACGCGTCATCACGACCACCGGTACTCGATGTAAAATATATTTTGTGTTTCCAAATTTTTTTTATTAAATATCCATTGGCCGTGGCCAGGGATGCGATCGCACTTTAGCATCCCGCGTCAGTCCATCACTGTGTAAAAACGCAGAGATTTTTTCAATAGTACGCACGCGACAAGATGAAATCATGCCCGTCCCACTAAATCTCACATCACTATTTTATTATTTTTTTTATTTTCGGACTAAGAATTATCAAGAAACACACAGGCAATAAGACAAAAAATAAATAAATATTTTTTAATTTTTACTTATATCCACAAGAATTATTAATAGTTCCTGTTGTGCTTCGAATACGTTTCTCGTTTCAAATATTAAGAGTGTATAAAATCTTCATTTTTTTCGTTTTTTTTTTTCGGTTCTAAAGGGGGGTCCAGTCCAGTACACCTGGATCCCAACCCCCCCGTAATTACGTCTGTGTAATAAATGACGAAATCTCATCGGAAATATTTAAACAGTATTCGCGGCGTGATAAGTGCCATTACCAATCGTAATCACAGACAATTCTCGCGTGCGTGCGTAATGCGAATTCAGCGTAGATAGGTGTGTATAAAAGGAAGGAAATTTCGGCGAGACGTTTGGCGTCGTATCCGACTACCGTGTCGGCCGCCGGCGGTAACGGCGGCGCGGGCGAGGAGAGAAGCGCGCGCGCGTTTTTCTCACCGATCAATACCTGTTGAAAAGTTTCGCGGATTTACCGCCGTCATTCGCGCGCACATGACGTCTATAATATTATGTACTAGCAGCGGCCGCGACGTGCGTGTTGCGTGCGGCAGCGCGGTAAGAGCGAGCGTGGAGGAGAGAAACCGCGATAGTTTTCGCGGAAACCCTGCATATACTGCAAATAATAATAATAATAATAATAAATAAATAAATAATAATAATAATTTGCCGCGAGAAATCAGTTCCCCGTGGCGGTGAAAAACGAGCGCCGGCGGATCCGTCTGTATAGGTACACGCGACGTGTATGAAAATCAAAAGCCCACTCGGCCCTCTTATTTTCCCTTCTTTACCACCACCACCACCATCACCCCCACACACACACGCGCGCGCGCGCGGCCGACTGCGAATTGTTTTTCTTTCGAACGCCGCCGTCTCCGGTGCACGCCGCGCTCGCAAACCGTTTTTCGCACCCTCCTTTCGCGTCGACTTCGAAACTTTCAATACGACGACGCAGTAGTAGTGTTTCGAGAATTGAATAACCGGAGCGCGGCGCCTCCTCGGTTTATCATCATTTCCTCGTGCAATGCGCGCGCGCGCAACGGTTTCAGTGTACGTGTACACGAACGATTGGAAACCAGCCGTATAAAATAACATAACAGCAGACGCGCGCCCGCGTCGGTCAAAAAATAAATAAAAACGCCGAACGAACGAATTTTTTTTATTATTGGCTGCGATTTTCTATTTTATTATTACACGACGACGACGACGACGTCCATCGAAATACAGTGGACACCCCGTGGTATACCCGCGACTTCAGCGAACGCGATTATTATACGGGGACGCTTTGTGGGCGGACGAGCGCACGTGTGCAAACACACGTATACGTTTAAACGGCCGTTTTGATTGACACACACACACACACGGCGTTTACAAAATATGTGTTCGTAACGCCGTGTGTACCGTTCGTACGGTACGCGGGTGTTATACGAGTATAAAACAGTACGCGCGGCGAAACGATAAAATCGAAGCCGCCGCCGCCGCCGCCACCGGACATTTCTTCTGCTCGATTTTTTTTTTGAAAATTTTATTCGTGTTCACGATTAGTGCGAAAAACCGCCATTAGGAGGGGCCCGTTTGTTTCCGTTATCCATTTAACATTATCCACATTATCCGGGCATATATAAATTTGGTTTTGAACTTTCGAACGTTCGAATTTCACTTGCTGAACGAACCCCTCCGTCCGCTTTTCTTTTTTTTATTATTACCGTAATGAACGAAAACGGAAATCGTGTTGAATTTCGGTCATGATAACTGATGACACAACATGGTTGAAAAATCGCCAAAATCCTATACGGTTATCAGAATTTCATTTTAAAAACATAGGATTTATCACTAAACTTTAATCTGTAGAACTAAATTGTTACCACGAAAAATTTCCTTAGAACATTTCTCGTAAATCTATTACTTATTTAGAAAAATTATAATGTATTTCGTTTAATTGCAGAAACAATTGGTCCATTACGTTTATTTTTAAATATATTCGAACATATCTTTTATATGAGATATATTTATAAATTATATGGAAATGAAATGTGCATTCAGTTAAAAGGTTCTTTGAGCTAATTTTATTTTTACAGTAGGATTTATCTGTTTAGAAAATTCGCTGTCTGTGATACTTATTTTCGAATTTCATTTTATCAGGCGTACTTTTCGAACTCGTTATGCCACATTTGTTCGGTTATCACGATTTACTGAAATATCGCATTAACCGTACTGGTTTATTCATATCGATGAATCCGCGTAAATGTCATTTGTTTCATATTGACGATAAAATTTTGTTCCCAATAAGTTTTAAAAATCGGAAAGAAATATATAAAACAAATATGTCTGTTTGGAATACAAATAAGAATTTGAAAAAAAATTATCTCGCCAATGTGTCAAGAAATTCTGTGATTTTGCTTACGAAAAATAACTGAAGACCGTCCTAGGGATGATTACAAAGAATTAATTAAACCAATCGTTACTCGGAGAAAGTCCACCCGGTGGAGTAGAAATTCGTCAATCTGGAACATACCATCATGCAAGATGGATGGCAAAATGTATTCACTGTCCGAATATATTTTTATTGCGGTCTGAATTTAAAATAACAGAAGGAAGTGCTATAAAACGTATTCGCGCATTTATTGTTGAAAATGATAGACGCCATCACAAACCATCCCGTGAGCGTTGTGGCATTTTGGAATCGTTCGTGAAATCACTTATAAACAGTTCTCTGGACTTTAGCACCAGTGAGTATATTAAAGTTCAATACATATGGTTGTAATATTCATTTAATTGGCTTTATTGTAACAAACGGTGCGTTCCGGTTTTTTTTTTTATTTCGTTTACGATTTAGTCGCACGCAGTATTGATATATTTCATCTTCCAGTACGGCAACATTCCTGATTGTTTTTTCTTCGATTATTTCAAACATTCCGGGCCTTATACCGCGGACCTTCCCATATATTCTATAAGAAGCATATATTCATGTATATATATTTATGCGCATACGTGAAATTAGTTAATGAAATTCACTGTTCGGTACGAAATATTCAGATTATTTACCCGTTAACGTCAATACATTTGGTTCCACGACTTCCGACGGATTTTAATGAGTTTTATTATTCTCCGTAACAACCGGCTAAAAATGCTCTGAAAAAAAAAATATTTTTAATACTCTTAATTATATACAATTGGAATATAAAATATATGTCGCTATAGTTCGTAATGCCAACAGTTGTCAGTATTCTTGGAGTCAATATTTACGGGAAGCTGGTAAAATTATTTTTTTAATCAATATACCCCGACGATATTAGAAATTCGAAAAACCGTTTTAGTCGTTAAAAAAATAATAGCGTTTTTCTCTTTCAGCACTCTTATCAAAAGACTATCGTATTATGGTAATCTGTGGTCAAAAAAACTATGTCTATATCGAATTCCAACCAGTCGCCTTGTTTTTAGGAGGTATCGCAGAGGTCGTGGCGTGGGCTGCCAATATTAGATTATAGGAAAATCGTCTACCGTCGATTCGGTCACTGGGACTTCTGATTCGGTAAAGAAATCTCTCTGTCTCTCTGTGACGGTGGTGACCACGCGATTTTCATTGACACCGCACGATATGACCGGCGACGCCAGCGGCTCTTGGACGATGCCGTTCCCAGCCGTTCGCGACAAATCTGTGCAACGCCTATTGTAAAGCCATTGCTCAAACGCGTCCGAAGCTTTCGGCCGTTCTCGGATTATCGTCGTCATCCCTGAGCTGGTCGGAGCATCGGATGACACCGCGAGAACATCTGACGCGTCGTCATGTCGAAAAGGTATGGCTGGTGGCCAATCGATTATCGGCCGTAAATAGTCCACCGGTAATTCGGTCACCGTCTCATCCAACACTACGAGGACAGCTTCTTGCCGTCTCTCCGCAACGGTGGTGACCTCGTGCATTTTATCGAAGCCGCACGACATGACCGACGATGCCAACCGCACTTGATCGATTCGGTTCCAATCCGTTCGCGACAAACCTGTGCAACGCCTATTGTAAAGCCATTGCTCAAACGCGTCCGAAACTTTCGGCCGTTCTCGGATTATCGTCGTCGTCCCTGAGCTGGTCGGAGCATCGGATGACACCGCGAGAACATCTGACGCGTCGTCATGTCGAAAAGGTATGGCTGGTGGCCAATCGATTATCGGCGGGAAATAGTCCACCGGTAATTCGGTCACCGTCTCATCCAGCACTACGAGGACAGCTTCTTGCCGTCTCTCCGCAACGGTGGTGACCTCGCGATTTTCATCAACGCCGCACGACATGACCGGCGACGCCACTAGCTCTTCAACAATGCAGTCATCCGACACCGCATGGATAGATTCTTTTAGCTTGTCCACGGCGATGAAGTACTCGTCCGCCTCATAGTTTTCGCTAATGTATTTCCCACAGTCGGGGTGATATATCATCTTGCAATCTTATACATACAGAAATTTCACCGTTATTTACCGCGTTTAATTACCCATTAATTAATTACAGGTCTACAACAGAAATTACTAGAACACTTGAAGAGTTTTTTAAAGTTTCGCTTGTCACAGAAAACACATCGTTTGAAAATGCCCGAAATCTTTTTCAATTTCTTCTGTATTCTACATCGACAGGCGGGTTCTCCACTCGGACAACACTGCATTTGTGTCATCGATTCTTCGTACATATTTTCATTTATTTGCGCCATTGCGTGTCTCTCGTAGTACGGATAATAATCGAAGAATGGCTGCGTTTATATCGAACAATTCGCTTGTCGAATACAATTTGAATATAAATTCTTGACGAATAAATCGCTAATGGATACTCGTGTATTTTTTTTTTTTTTTTTTGTTTTCAGCCAATCTATTTGAAATATTTTTTTTTACCGCAATATTGTGTTTTTTATATTTATACGAGTTTATTTCAAAATATCATCTATTCCGATGTATGCTTTTTTATTGTTTTTATATACAGTGGACTTGTAGCGGCAAAGATAATAGGAAGGAATACGCTTCGTATGCTACACCGAGAGTTCCTTAGAACGACCGAAAACTGATGGGATTATTACCAGTGGCGTAGCCAGTGGTATGCCTAATTGGTCCCGGCCTACTCACTTTTTTCAATAAATTTCATGAAACACATCTGCCATAAGGTTTTTATTAAAATTGTTTGAATTAGTTTTAAAATTAAATTTGTGCACTCTACACGTACGAAATTGAAGGAGTATATGGGTAATTATCGACGAAAATATCTAACGTTCTTATCTACTATTTGTAAATCGCATTATTATCATGACAAGACGACCGCCGAATCATCACAGACTATATCATAGTTTATAAATTGTAAATATAATTAATACTATTTAATCGTTAACCGATATAAGTGTAGGGTGTGTGGAGGAGCGTCGCGTTTTAGTTTTCCTTGTAATAATATTAGTATCGCACTAATAATTTGAAATTTATATTAAATATCGGTGTACAGTTACAAAACGTCAGTGAAACTGCCCATTTGATGACATCGAATTAATACGAACTTTAAATACACAATGTAAAAGTGATATTAAAAAAAATTGCAGAAGCGTGTTTGTCAACATTTTTAAATCACTTATGGTATCCGAATGAAAGACGTATAGTATTCACTGTATTTGACGAAAAAATTCCGTTAGAAATCCAGAAAAAAAAATGGCTGATAAGCGTATCGAATATAGAGAATTAATGGAATTGACGCCGGAAAAATAAGTAAAAAAAAAAAAAAAACGCTTAAACAACACAGGTCCGTCCAAACCTTGTTTGTGAGGCAAATACCCGCACCATCCTTCTCAAATAACGTCACTAGATGGAAATGAGCCCAATCTTTTTTCTTCCGTTGAATTATGAAATGAATTCTTCTTTACTCGTTATAAAATAATATAACGTATTTTATATTTGTTGATTCCAGTGTTTTTTTTTTCTCTTTGCTGAAAAAAAAAATAACGTCAACGTCTTTTTTTCGCGATTGTGAGCAACACAAAAATAGTTATTATAACGGGGGGAAAAAAAAAATTGATTTTTAAAAATCCGACAGTTTTAAACCAAAGAATCGGTGCGGGTGTGTGTGTGTGATGGAATATGTGTTAACCAAAAGAATCGGGTTGGCGGGGACGGCATAACTAACCCCCCGCGACTTGGACCACTGTTCAGGTGCGACGTCGGGTAATATTACACGGTGCACGTAACGAGACTCTGCGAACGAGCGGTTTCACGCTTGTTATTGTCTAACGATTCGGAAATTGCCGGAATATAAAAAGATTTCCTGTAGCCGCGGGAAACCTATGTGTGTATACATATAATTTAGCGCACTCTTCGTCGTCGTGTTTACAAAGCGATTGAAGCCGCATCGTCGTTATACCGCTGCAAGCGTATATTATCATATATATATATAATATATAATGACCGGAACGAGATTTTTCTTTTTTTCTCCGCGGTCCGTTAATTAGATGTTTAAAAGACGACCGGCATTATTATTCTCGCCGCCGCCGCAGAAGCAGCAGACTCTCGGGAGATCCGTCGTCGTCGTCGTCGGCGAAGAGAAGAAAAACCCCGCGACGGCTTCATTAGCAGCTGCTGCTGGACGGACGACCGTCGAACGTATTGCAGTCGTATACGCTACGATACAATATAATATATTATATTTTGGTTCGTGAGCTCCGTCACACGTACAAAAAAAAAAAAAAAAAAAAAAAAAGGAACAAAACACGGCTCATTACCACAAAAATTGTCTATTAAATCTATAACAAGTCACGGCGGTAATGAGAGAACTCGAGGCTGCTGGAGACGATTAAGCTATCAGTCACCACGCGCTCGCGCAGTTAGTGTTTGTACGAGTGTGCGCAATGTATTATAAATATGTTACGACGACGACGACGACCGAGAGACGATGACGTTAATGCGTATCATTAAAACGCTGTAAACGCGCGTGTATACTCGTCTCGTGTCCAGAAGACGATTTATCACGTTATTTAAAAAAAATATTATTACCGACAAATATCGTACGGAGGAAAATCGGTGGTCGTCGGTACCACCGACACCTCGTCTCCCGACAATAACATAATATTATGTTGTTGTTGTTGTTGTTATTATTATTATTATTTATTGTCTTACGCTCGTTTATTATGTTATATCTGTGCGTGTACATATTATATTTTGTGCCCCCGAGGAACGTTAAAAATATTGCGCTGAAGCCGTCCCGCCGAGCTCGTCCCCGGTATGCTTCACTCGTACCGACGACGATTGGTTGTTCGTACCAATAAACCGTACAGTGCGGTGTAGGCGACACGGTGGCCGGCCGTATCGATTTGTCATCGCGCGCGCGCGTGGAGAAACGCTTTTGGGACGGACGCGTTTCTCTCCCGCGTGTATATCCGTCAACACAAGACGCGTTTTAAAATGAATTTACATTTATACTACAACGGAGTGTTTATAAAATTCAATTTCTTTTTTACACACTGACAAGAGCGAAGAACGCATTGTGGTTTTATAACATAACTTGTTTTTTTTCTTTACGCTTACACCGAAAAATTCTATCGGAAACAGTGCTCTCCGCGATCTTTGCCAGTCATTGTATTGTTGTTTCCCGTAGCCAATCGCATCTATTATTAATACTTCAAACACGCCATTTTTTGATTTTTATAGAAAAAAAAAGACGAATAAAAAAAAAAAAAAATCGTCTAACTGTATTCCTTCGTAATTTTGAAACTAAATTGTTATCAGAACACAAAATATTCGCCACACACGCAACTTTATATGTTATGCGTGGGAAAATAAACGTTCGAAATATTTATATTTAACATTCCACTGTTATTATAGGTTTTGAGGCATTTAACAAGAGGTGTGTAATTTTTGGTTTTAAGGTTTAAAAATTGAATTCAACGCGTGCACACACGTGTGTTAAATACTTTATTGTATATTCGAAAAACCTTGAACGTTTTTTTGTCACAATTTCAAAATTTTCGTACAAAGTGTACTTTATTTTTTGTGAACAGTTATTATTGCACACAATTAATGGTCTTGGAGTGTTGCGATTTTTATCAAATCTGTAACTATGTGCTTAATTAACGAAAACGATTTTTTTGAAAATTTTTAGCTACCTAGATTTATTGTAAGATGTTATGTTAAAATTGATCAATCGAAACGTTTTTATCCGTTATTTTAATAATCAATCGATTTTTTTTACGAATTCGTGTATTTTAAGATTATATACTCTATTAATTTAGCAGGAGTGAAATTACACGCAGCCGAGAATAAATAATAAAAATATGGATGTTGTTGCTATCTAAGTGAATTACTTGGAATAAAGTTTTAAAATTATGTTATTATTCTATAAATTCCAATGCAATGATTAATCAGCGCATTCAATAAAACAATTCTGGGTAGAGATTTTCGGTGCAATATTAATTATTAATATTACACGCAATAATGAATTTTGACAAAATCGCGTTTTCGCTATATTTAACACGCAAAAAAAACAAAACATTAATAAGCGTTGTTATCACGATTTAAACATGTCCTACATAATGCTAGGAAGTGTGCTAGATATGTCAACAGTTCCCGCCTTTAAGCATCGAATGAAATAAACACATTTTTAGAAAATTAAAAATTATGTGGAAACTGATAAAAATAATATTGTAATAAATCAAATATATCGATTAATATATAAACATAGTACATAATTCGTCTTTAATCACAAATGTTTATTTTTATAACACGAAAATAGTTTACGAAATTTTATAAACTCGCAATTTTAATAAGCATAGCGTATAATGTGTACAAGACTTGGGCTTAGATACATTCAGAAATAACTCCCAGCACATCAATACACAGATTGTACGATTCGAGTCCGAACTAATTGTATTACGAAATACGTAAACAAATTATGTCAATTTCCGAAATCGTCATAGTTGTAACATACAGAAATGCGTTAATTATAAGTAAAACAAAAAAAAAAAAAAAAAAAAGAAAAAAAATTATTGTAAATCTGTATGCATATAAAGAATAGGCTACTACAGCATATGACGTAATTTTTATACAAGCTGTTGCCGTGTGAATTGTTCATGTAATGTATAGTATTAGAAAGTTAAACAAAATATCACCATACAGTAAAAACAATTTGAAATTGTGAATATTTTACGGCTAAAGGTTTTTTCAGCATTTTCTTATAATAACGTGTCTATCAATGTGATATATACACGCGTTGAAAAAAAATTTTCTGACAATTTGATTGAATAGATAATTATAAATTGTTTTAAACACATTTATACTGCATACGACACGTAGAATTGAAATTCAAATAATATACATATTATATTATATCAATAATATTTTATCGTTGGGTACGATGTTTTTATTAAATAATGAAAAAAGTTTGTATCCAAATGTATTGTGCGAGTATTCGGTTCATATTAAATATATGATATTATCTTCTTTTTTTTTATTACGAAAAATAAGTATTGTACGTACTTTATACCATATAGACTATAGAGTTATTATTAATAATAATAATAATAAAATATTATATTTCAAATATTGAAAATGATGAATTATTATTATTATTATAGGTAGGCAATTACGAGCATATTTAAGATATATACGTGTTTTTTTTCGAATATTATTTTCGTTATATTCATTAAGAAGTAATTCGTTTTTAATTATGTCTATATTACAACACGCGTACAATACACTGTAAACGTAAGAAATGCTTTGTCGGAGGAGTTGTCAGAAAGATAATTATTATTTCCTTTTCATTCTTCATTATTATTATTTTTTTTTCGTCACATCGAGAATTCAGTACCGTAAACAATTACTAAACTAAAAGAATAATTAATTTTATTCAAAATACGCACGACGCGACTGTATAATCTGTATAGTCTTTTTCTTTTTTACACTTCTAACGAGACTGATTAAATGTTCGACAATGATTTTAAACCGTTATTCCCTAATAAATTACAACGTTGCATACAAAATTATCTGCTAACGCATTAATATTCAAAAGCTTGTGTACATACACACACACACACAATTGTCGTTTTTAACTCGTCGGGGGAATTGTTTCATTTGAAAGATCGTTCGGCTACGGTTAATAGAGTCGACAACGAATATAATAATATGCATAGTGAATCCGACAACAGTACCCGTGTGTATATATATTATAATTGTACATTCACTTGAAAGTATTTGGAATATTTGTTTACATGTATGGCCGAGTGGCATTTTGGGCGCAGACTTTGTTTTAAATCATCAATAAACGATGGTACAGTATACGGTGCAAATCTGGTTCACGTGTTTTTAACAATAACGAATACCGAATTTTTACGTGGGTTTTTAACCGTGCCGTGAACATATTACTTTCGATTCAAACACCGAAGTACTGTTCGAAATAGGCGCACAAATACAGTGTTTAGAATACAATAATTGTTAGTCAAACGTCGACTTGTAAGTTGTGCTGTGTGTGTGGGGTTCACGTTGTGCAGTCCAATGGTTTCGAACCGCTAATTTATAAGCAACTGCTTTCGCTTCTTTTTTTCTATACATCTGCATTTTGTCTTAATAGATTCTCTTAATGAGAATTGAACTCTGAAAACATCAGCAGCAGGACGGTTTGTAGAAAAAGAAGACGATCGGTTCAGACGAATAATGGTAAGAAATTGAAAATATGAACTGATGACGTTCGTCGATTGCATTCGGCGGAACCTTCAGACGATTCGGACGTCTAACAGGACCATCGCGTGTTTTTTTTTTTGGGACAAATTTTGAATTGTTTCGTTACATACGTCTCGATAATTCTGTTAGAGTTGAGAAAAACTCAACAACACAGCCGTTTGATATATTTCTATGTGCACAGTTTACGCGATGAAATTAATCGTTTGAAAACTCAAGTGTAAATTATGATCCATGAGCGAAATGCGATCGGATCGATTGTTAACGTTATAACGTATTTCTCGTGTAAATAACACATTCGACGTTTATAATTCATTGACGTTTTTTTTATAATTTTCTTTCTTTTTTTTCAAATTCGTATTATGGATTTGTTTTGAAATAAACGTAAAATATAATACGTATATCGCCGGTGTGTATATAATTATATTTCTTATATTTCGGCGATGAAATCGGTGACATTTAAAATAAAACGCGAATCGAGATAATTGTGAAATTGTGTACATCCGAGCAACGCACTGAAATTTTCGTCAAGCCGCCCTACCACGCACGGGATAAAAAAAATAAAACAAAAAAGACGGGCGTATTCGTCCGCAGTGGACCAAATGTATAAAAACTGTTTTACGTCACGCGGCCTGACTCAATCTTAATATTTAACGTTTAATATTTTATAATTTTTTTCGATGTACACGGGAATGCCGTCATCTCCGTAAAATTCTTCAATTTATAACTATGGTTTTGCCGTCCCTCGCCCTTCATTAATCGCGCTGCTCGATTGAATCCTCCGACACGTTCATACAGCATAAAAAACCACACACCCGGGCAAGTCGATGCTTTTTTTTTCTCACCTTCCTAAAATTAATTTAACTGAAATCGTTTGGCCGAGTTAAAAGTCACAGTTAATTAAAAATGCAAATATGACAAGCGTACGAAATATGTTGTTCGAAAATTCATTGGGAATCTGAAGTTGTGTGTCTCTAGGTATACTCGTTCTTCACATTACTCGCGCTCGTTTCGAACGTGTTCGATAAAATATGTCGACGAGTGGTGAACTTTTGAGGCGATGAAAATTCAAAATAATTGGTAAAAAAAAAAAAAAAAAAAAACCAGAAATACGTTGAGTTGACGTTTATGCGAGGGAGAACAAGTCGAGTTGAAATTAAATTAATATTACACCAGGAGTAATTACGGTAATTAAATTGTAATTCATAAACTCGTTACTGCCTCGTCGTACACGTGTATATAAATCGATGTACAATAACACGTAATCGGTCTGTTAAATAATATGCATGACAAGTGAGGGGAGAAATCAGTCCGGGGGGAAAAAAATCACAAATCCGGTGTAACTATGTATCAAATCGATGAATTAAAGAAGTTCACATATTATATTATATCGACCATAGTGAGAAAAATAAATAATGAAACAATACAAAATCGCGCCGTTCGCAACATTTTTTCAGATGTCAACAGCAACGTTATCAATATTATTTCTTTCCTGAATTTTATATTACAAACCATTGTGGCCGTATACTTACGCGCGTATTATAATTATGTAAAAACTAATTTTAAACAATACGTTTTTATTTACATTTCTTATACGTATGATTTATAGTAATAATTATTTTTATTTTACATATTTTTGCACCATTTCAATATTTGCTTAGTCTGAACTATGTATATTCATATTTATTGATGTATATTGTTCGCTTATGGTGGTGGTCAAGCTTGAAATTACATTGTAAATTTGTGTTTTAAAACCCTCTAAATACAAAAATCAAGAATACCGACATTGTGGTTAGGGTTTTTACAAATGCACGATTACGTACTTTGATATTATTATTATTATTATAATAATAATAATAATAATAATAATAATAATAAATATATTTGAACGCAAAGCAGCGAAGTAATTTCCCGGTTGTTTATCGCCTGCTCAATCCGCCCAGTGTTATAGTATCTATATACAAATGGGTACATTCTATTGAGTACACCGCCTTGTGAAACGACGAATACTTATTTGTACAGTTTTACTGATCGTTGTTTATTAGTTAAATACATTGTTACAAATGCAAATTTTGCATAAGATAATAATATAGGTATATTACACAAATATTGATAGTAATATACGTAGATATTTTTAAATAGCCGGAATACAGCGCACGACGAAAATATTTATTTATAAATCAAATGATAGTATTTTATCGGATAATATTTTTCGACGTAAATATTTGCGACGAACTCTAAGGCCCATTTCGCCAGCCTTGCCATATTGGAAAATTAAAAATTTTCTTTTTTCATCCGTTTATACTGTTTATACTACCCGGTCGTCTCACATCTGTGCTATGTTCCTAACTCGAAAAAATCAAAATTCAAAACTGGCGGAGTTGGAAAAATGTGAGCCTTGCCATATTTCTTAGGTCGCAATGAAATCATAATATTAATCTACTCTCAAAATTTGAAATCGATAGCTCTAATAGGTTCGGCTCTGCGTTGATTACGAGTCAGTCACTCAGGACAGCCTCGTTTATATATATATATATACAGAATAGCTGAATTACTCGGCGTTGCCCAGGTTAGATCGTTCTGTTTTAAATAGTTTTTTTAATCTTTAGAAACTTTTGTGTATACAACATAGCAATCCCGTACGACTTTGTTTGACTCAATGTCGAGTATTTTACATATTCTATTTGATTAATCCGTTTTAATGAAATTTAAATAATATACGTAACTACCTGTATTCTCATTAGTGGTTCGCGGTATTTTTCCTGTACAATCAGGTTTCTTGCTAACTTTAAACTCCTATTTAACCCCCTTTGCGGTAAAACAAACAACACCGACGTAGCACAAACGAATGCGATGACAAAAAAAGTTTATAATGTTAATGTGAGAGAGGACCTGTCGTCCTACATTTTGAAATATCAATAGCTTTGGAACGAGGATACCGTTAACAATGGGGAAAACGACACAAACCAGCACTAACGTAGCACGAACGGATAGAAGAAATTGAAATTTCAGCATGGGGCAGGTCTATCGTTTCTGCAGCTCCGCCAGTTTTGAATTTTGATGTTCTCGAGTCAGGAACATAGCGCGAACGTGGGACCGGGTAGCACGAACAGCACAAACGAATGAAAGAAAAATTTTCAATTTTCCGATATGGCGAAATGGACCTGGTCGAATCCTATGTACAACGTAAATTTTTACTATTGCGGCTTTATAATAAAATGATCCCACACTCCCCACATTTATAGCACGTGATTTTCTCGATCTCGCGCGTACGTTTTGTACGTTATTCATATCATCGTCCGTACCGGTACGGTGTTCTCATCGCGAAACACAAGAATTTGAACACCTATATCATTCGAAGGGTACTCGCGTTGTTTTTCTACACGCGCGTGTGCAAGTATCCTAACGCGAAATCGACGAAACGCGTTTATCGCTATCCCGTCATTATTATGATTTCATTACGGTAACGGTATTATACCGCCCGCGGACGTCGCTCGCATAATAGACTGGATTATACCACGGTGACATAGTAGTGTATCGGGGGGAGGGGAAAAAAAAAAATTCCTGAAAAACGAATAGTGCGCTACGCGAATAAAGCGCATAAACGGACGCGGAAGAGAGCGCGTAAAATAATATTAACGCGTTCGCGGCAGAAATTTAATATTGAAATTATCATTCGTCACGAGTCATCTCCCTCGCGCACAGCAATCCCGCCCGTTCCCGCGACTCTTTTCCCCTAAACCCGCCGCGCCACATTCGTAGCACCCGTTCGGTTCATCAAACGACATGATGGTCTCTCCTCTCCCGTACACACACACACACACACTAATAATAATCCGTTTACTTCGAGAGATAACCGAGAGCGAGCGAGTGAGGGAGAGAGTTGCAGGGATACGTATAACGCGTAGTGTAACGGTGTGTGTGTGTGTGTGTGTGTAAATCGTGTACTATACGTGCGTAGTATACTGCGGGGACGGTAGACAGGGCTCGGCGTAAACAAGCCGTCGCGCGCGCCGCTCATTTGCCATGCTAAACAGCGAGTTTTGCCTTCGCGAAACGTATATATATATATAATATATTCGCTCGTCCGCGCAATTACCCTCCTCCTTCGTCGCTTAACACAACCTAATATCTCGTGTTTACTCTCGTAATCAAGGCATTGGCTGCGGTTCCGAACACTACCACACCGTTACAGCTGTGTGTACAGGCTACATTTACACACGCATTATACGTCGGCGTTTACGCACCACCACCGCCGTCCCCGCTACAACGGACGTTCCGCATTTCTTTCTCTTCCGTTTTCTTTTTTTTTTTTTATCCCCGCTCCCGCGTCCCTCTCATCGTCTGTCGTCTGCCCGCTGTCGCCCCACGTCGACTTTTCTTCCGACAAACCCCGCGTGTCTCCGCCGTCTTTAAACGCCCAACGACGACAACGGCGTCGGCGGCGGGTTTTCGTGTGCCCTGAATAATTTATCACTTATTTACCCCGCGCATTTTATATAAATATGTATATGCGCCGCGTAAACGACGGAGAATTATACGCGACGACGACGGGTATAAACGGCTTTTTTTTTTCCCCCCCTAACCCCCTCGTCAACGTCCATGACGACAGGGAAGTTAAGCCGCCGTCGCGCGTGCATAACGTGACCGTGTCTCGACTCCGCCGGATGAAATTATCATCTCTTGTGTGTTCGCGGCGCGTCCGCCGAAGGGTCAGAATGACAGAGCAGGATCTGTGCGCCCGTTCGTTTACACGCGCACTCGCACACACGCGTGTCCGCGGCGGTGCGGAGGGGAGGGAAAGGCGGAGAACGGTTATTGTAAAAAAAAAAAAACGTCCAGAAAACGGTAACCGGTGATTTTCTTTTCTTTTTTTTTTTTATGCTTTATACGTTATGTACGCTATTGAATAATATAATATACTTCCCCGCCGCCGCACGGTATATCGTTTGTGAAATGTTATTACAACGATCAACGGCCGCGCGAACGGATAGCGCGAAATCGCATGCGAATCACGCGAATGACTCGGAGGAAAAAAAAAATAGAAATAAAAACTCAAATTGTGGATGGCGAGAACATCGTGGCGCGCGCAATTTTCACAAACGACGAATTTTTTCAACCGAATAATTCCGTAGAAACGTTCCTGGCGAACGGCCGATAAACGATTGAATGATCGCCTCCTTTTACATCAAATACTTCACGCGATTATAGGGAACTAATATGAGTAATATTAACACCCCTCGAAAATCGTTGACAAAATTTAATCCATCGACGATTGTTTTCCGTTTGTGTAATAATCGGCGATACGGTATAAATTCTTTTTGCTGGGTAAACGAGTCCCTCGGACTCTTCTGGTCCCCCGTTCAGGCGACGTCGTTTCGGACGTTTCACGGTAGATAATTCACGCATTTGTTATAATATACGTTCAATACGACAAAACATGTTGGCATAAAAGGAGAACGGAAAGTTAATGAGCCGCGGATGAATTACTTGGGAAAAAGATTTCATAGTTTTTTTATTATTATTATTATTTTTAAGTCGAAAGCAATATTGTAAACGGTTGCGTTTGAAAAAACGATTCTGAACGGAGCTTTGGTGTAAGATTATTTCTTTATATATATATATATATTATAATATAGTGTGTATAGAATTCATGATTTACAATTAACCTTACAACAGATCGTTTAAAAATCAGAAAATTTTGAGGAACGAAAAACGGTACTTTTTTAAAAATATTGAACTATAAAAGGAACTAGTTCCTTCTCTTCAAGTCTCGAATGATAAAGGATTTAGTTCGTTTAAGACCGTGAACGCGTCCTTTTTAATGACGAACTCTGCAAGCACACGTCTCTAATAATTTTCTTTCATTGCGGTCACACCCAACCTTCGCAAATCAACCGTTCGCGGTTTCGTCTACACTTCAAGTCAATACACTCGTCCGAGATTAGCTCTCGCGTATCCTCGCCAGACAATTATTCGGTTTATCTTAATGATACTAGTGAACGTCTTATTCTACTTTCTCATTAACACTCATTACGCACATTCCAAACTTTCTGATACAAACGTTTTTACTTCTACTTTTCTTAAACGTTTTCTTTTTTTGAAAAATCCACATTCTCTCTCTTATTGTATTTCTATACATTCGATTATATTGTGTGTGCGTGTGTGTATCATTCAAGCGCACTGTGTACTTTATCACTCTGAAATATTTTTATACACTATACGACGGACATTTTCAGCCGGCGTTGTTGAAGCGTTTCCGCGGGGGTGAAATTCTCACGATGCCGTTTTAAACAATACACGAGTGTATTCTTCACACGTAGTAAACACACACGACGTTCGATTAAAACGTCATGTGACCCTCACCAGACCTCTGACACTACCGCCGACAAATCATTCATCGCGTGTATACACACACACACAAGCCTTCTCCCCGGCATACATAACAATAATAAAATGATAAACGATCGCTGTACGTAAGATATAATAATAATAATAATAATAATAATTATAATATAAAATCGATAAATCAATATTTAATTATAATGTAACGTCTTAACCAAATAATGTTACATTTTTTTTTTTTTACAATTTCAAAGTTTTGAACAGATTTATCATTGCTGCCAGAACGATAAGATGTCCTGCAGCAGTAAAGCATAAATTGTTATACTTGTTTTTAAAACTTTCGCAGATGATAAAAATGTAGTTTCTTTATGCTATTGAAAGCGAGTCGAATTTTTAGTATTGTTTCGCCTGGATCAAATGCAATCGCGTGACACGTGTATTTTTTCTAATGAAAACAATACGAGGACAAACTCAAGAAGTAAACCCGATATAAAAACCACGTGAAAGCTTATCGACGCGTTTCATCAGTCAGTCTTGTAATGAATTCTACGATCAAATATTGGAAAACAAATCGTCATTGAAAGAATTCAAGGATCAGCCAAATATTTGACAAAATCCAGAGAGTGCAAAAAACATAGATTCTGAAAATTTCACTCAGCCATCATTGTTATATGAATTTAATTTTAAATCCTACACATTTATAATGTAATAAATAAATAACAATGATAATAAAATTTTTAATTACTCGAAATACTAATAATATACTATAATAACCCTCCTAATAATAATAAAAATAAATGTAATAATTATTTGTTTCAGTATAATTAACGAAGAAGAGAATAAGGGCAGTCTAACTAGAAGAAGAAAAAAATGTCCTGGATATTGATAAATTCATTCTGATAATCCTAGTCTTGGTGGGCGTTGACGAATTTTCTGGACTTTTAAAAACGGGATCTCTGATTATGACGATAAATAAATAATAACTATTAATATTATTCAATTCAAGTATTGCAAAATTATTAATGCTCGTTTTCCATGCATTAATTAATTAAAAATTCGAAATCAACGTCGTTACGCTCGTTTCTAGTTAATATTGATGTACCTGTATACTGAATAAAAATTAATAAATACGAATATAATTAAATAAGAGGAAATATATTATTTCAAATAATACTTAAGTATGATTTTACAAATATTTGAAAAAAAAAATGTACAATATTTAATACAGGTGGAACTCACCAATAAAGTTAACATACGCCACAGTGGCGTATTTGACTTAACTTTATGAGGGGAGGGGACGAATCAAAGATAATACAAATACAGGTGTAGGTGCTATAAGGCTCAAGCACCCTGCAAATGATTAACACACGTGTTTGTTTCAATGTCCCAGTATTTTCTTTCCAATTAATATTTTTAAATCATTAGTTGTATTTTTTTTTAACCCCCCCGTTTAAAAAAAAAAACCACAACTCTACTACATTTCTATCGTATGGAAAAGACAAAAACAAAAAAAACACCATTTTTAATGTTGTCTTGACAAATAGATAGAAACATAAAGAAACAAGTCGACGAGAGGAGGAGGAGATCGCTCCCCCTTTAAATACGCCACTACTTAAACTAATATTGAAATAATAAAATGTTTTATTGTGTCGCGTACGTTAACTAGGTACAGACAAAGAAAAAAAAACACACACACAAACTCAATGAAAATCACTACGAAATCAAATAATTCAATTTTCATTAAACACCTAAAAGAAATAAAACCGAGTTGTCCGTCAAACAGTCACACCGTTGCTGCTGACTTACTTTCCACTCGTAGACACGTTACATTTCACTTATTGTTGCTGTTACTCAGCTTATTAGTGGCTTCATTGACCAATCAAATTTTCAGACGCACGCCTATTTCAAAATTGTAAACATAAACTGCAGTATTAAATAATTTTCGTCTACACAACATCAACAATTTATTTAGGTTTTTTTTGTTCGATATATAATCGACGGGGGTGCCGTACATAGGTGTTAAAAGACTCACGGACGATTTATCACGCGTTATTGAAAATTATGTTTTGTATTATCGTTATTATTATTATTATTATTTATTATTTATTATTATTTATTATTATTATTATTATTATTATTATTATTATTATTATTATTATTATTATTATCGTTATTATTATACGCGACGACGACGACGACGACGACGACGACGATGGACAACGACCGTTTTATATGAATTATCGTTATCGTCGTTATAATAAACGATATTGTCCGCCATCGCCGCAGCGTGCGATGACCACCAGCGGTCCGCCGCCGCAGGACGCCGGCGCGCACGTTCTCTCCTCTGCCGTGAAAGAATGAAATGAAATGAAATGGAAAAAAAAAAAAAAAATGAAGCCCGGCCACCGCCACCACCACCACCACTATCACCACCACAGCCTCGCCCGAGGTGAACACGGTGCACGACGTGCGCGTACGTACACACACACACATATTTTCTACACGTTTACTCTACGACGAGATTGGCATCATCAACGTACGTTTCTTCTAAATATACATTTCTCGCACGGCGCTCGTTCTTTCCGGATCTTACGCCGGTGTACCGGAGTAAGTAACAAATACGATACGTTCGCGTACTGCTACACACATCACGAGTCACAAACAATATTGTCCCGTTTTTATAGACGTGTAACAGCGCGGGCCTATTATCGGACGTATTATATGACAAATGGTCCGGGATGAAAACGGTCGATAAAAACATAACGAACAGAAAGGAAAAAAAATTATTTTTTTTTAATTCTTTCACTCGTCGGACGACCGGGGCGACGGCGCCACGCGATCGCGCGCCACGAGTGAACAACAATATAACGGCTACGTCAAACGCGCTGTACAATCGTCGTCGTGTACGGCCACGTTTATATACGATATTTACGATTTTAATGAATTCTCGCCTTACGACACACCGAAATCCGCCGTGAATCTACGCAATATAACACGTTGCGATTTTCGTTGTTTTTTTTTTCTTTTTATAAAATAAATATCGTACCGCCGACGTTTATTTCTCTCGTCCAATTGCGCGCACTCTCTATTCGTTCTACTTTCACGTATCGCGAGCAATAGATTTGAGTGTTGGGGTCACGTTTGGAACACCTGCAGACTGACATATCGTTTAACGGGGGTACCCATATACCTGCTAACAAAGATTCGACGAAATGCCCAAAGTCTCTCAAAGGGCCTCGAGCCGTGTACGTTTTGGGGCCTCGTATTTATCTCGACGACACGTCGAATACGTTTGTAATACATTAAACAGCAGTTTCGACCGCTGAACAACATCGTAACCATAGCTCTTGCTCTGCGGTATTTATTCATTCTAAACATAACCAAAATGTAAAGGTTAGATATTTTGTTCAATCCTACATTTCAACTATTCTACACCACGTGCTCTGAATTACGAGTGTTGGCGTCGAATAATTGCTACAACATATTGTTTAATATGTTCAAACGTCGTAACGCCGTCCGAGAATAAATATTTTTAAAACATCTTATCGACGTCAACGGATCTGATAGAAGCATATGGATATGCTATAGAAATGAATAACTCTTGAAATAATATTTCGAATTACCTGCTGTCGTTCACCTTGAAAATACGTAATGTACAAAAATATATCCCACACTAGTCATTTTTCCACCATGGCCTAGATTATAAATGCCGCCGTATCCAAAACGGTACATTGTAAATTTACCAGTCTTCCGAATTTAATCATGAAAAGTTATACGCTAATGCTTTAATTGAAATACATAGTAAATTCATCACCGAAACACAGCAGACAAAATTCCAATAATTACGCTTCCCATTTTTCTCAAAGAACATTTTTCTTCTCGGTTCGGCGAAATTTATCCGAAATCATTATAAATGTTCGGCGCCACAGTTATCGGAATCTGGCCGTCATGAGCCCTATAAACGAGTCAGGTTTTACACCTGATTGCGCGAAAATACGACAATTTCCTATAATCACAATATTGTTTTTAAATTATGTAAAAAAAAAAAAAAATCCAATTCTCGTAACGCAAAAATGATTATTTATACATTATAATTCTCATCGCATGCGTCTGACATTCCGGTGTGGGTCGAAATCGAAATAAAAAATAAATAAATCATTATAATGTTTTTTTTTTTAATTATTAATACGAATCGATTGTGTTTAGAGAAACGCGCGAGAGTGGCCTTCTACTAATATCAGTGTAAGAAGAACGAGTACATAACGTACACAAAATACATTTTATAAATTCGACACGCCGCGCACGGGACTTTTGGACGAGAATTGCCGGGCCGGGCCGTCGCAACGGCTCGCTGCTACTGCTAACCGCCGGCCGTCATAACGGGCGCGTTAAAAAAAAAAATCAATGAAAATATCTAAAAAAAAAAAAAACGGTAGAGCGAAAAAACTTTTTTTAAACGTGTGTGTGTGTGTGTACTGGAGACGGGAAATGTGTTTGCGTGTGTGTCCCGGAGCTGCCATAAATAAAAAAAAAATAAAATAATAATATAAATAAAAACACCGTCAATCTCAATCGGAAATGTATAGATTGTATGAATCGCGGCGGGGATACGTAAGACGATATTATAATATGACCGAGACGCGGCGGAGTCGTGACGAACAATTTAACGCGCACGCGCGCTCTCGTTATTTACGGTCCGCAGTCGCACGCGCGTCGGTTCGTGCGTGTACCGTGTTCAATGGCTCATAATAATCGTTCTGAGCAGGACGATTGCACGTCGGAGAAATAAACAAACCGAGATAGAAATATCAAGTGAAGAAAACCGACCGCTTTTGGCCGCCGCCGGTCTGACAATCGACTGTGTCTTATTACGACCAATTAGAGATCTCTTTATACGCACGCACGCGTTTATATATATATATATATAAAAAAAAAAACGTTATTATACGATTGTCGTTGTTGTTGTTATTATTGAAAAAAAAAAAAAAAAAAAAAATGAGCAGACGCGAGACTTTTACGGCGCGGTTCTCGCGATAATACACCGCTGTGCGCGCACGGCTCGTCTCCGCGGCCGAGATAAACGGAAAAGGAATAAAAATATTTATAATAATAATAATAATAAAAAAATGATATATTGTCGTGACTCGAGACTTTTGGACGATCGGCTATTGTCGCGCGTTAATAGGACCGTGAAAACGGATTATGAAAAAATGCGAGTGTGGTGGTGCGACGGGCGTTTTGTAATAGTGTAATAGGGCGCGCGCGTAAGTACTTACTCAATTTCTTTTTATCTGTTCGCTGTACGGCGAGGAGTACGCGTACTACTAATAAACGCGCTCGTCTATAAGAATAACACGAACGGACCGTCGCGCGCGCGTACACGACGTGCGGTATGCGCGCGGTTTTTTTTTTTTTTTTTTTTTGGTACGTAAACGGGCGGCGGGCGCGACGATTACGGCGGAGAGAAGAAAAAAAAAAGAAAGAAACGGTCACGATAATAATATTATAAAACGATTCGAAACGAACGTTTTTATTACGAGTCGCCTCCCCCGTTAACGACTACCGCTTCGCGATCCGCGGTCCGCATAATAGTAGTAATAACAATAATACAAAGTGTTTTAAACGCGCGCTCGTTCGTTTGGTTAAAAAAAAAAAAAAGAAACACGCGCGAAGAATTGTATTTTTTAAAGAAACGTAGCGCATCGATGCCGGGGTGTCGTATTATAAAATACCATTCGTCGGAATAACGCGGGCCCCGGGGAAAATAACAGAAAAAAAAAAAATAGAAAAAGAAGCGACGAGTTCGGCGACTTAACACGCGTTTCGCGGCGATGGTTTACGGCGAAACGGGCCGGAAAACGTTTAAAAACGTGCCCCCCCCCCCGGTTTTCAAAATCGATGCGCGAACAGCGGCGACAACCGCGACACCGCGTTCCGATCGGCGGCGCGCGCGTTGCGATGTCCGTGAATCACAGAAGAAAACGCCAGTGGTTTTTTTAACGTTTTTCGAACGGCCAAATGAATTAACGCGATTGAATGCAAACGATTGTTGTTTTCACACTTGAACAAAAATATAAAACGTGTGAAAACGGACGAACGAGATTGGAAAAAAAAAAAAAACCCCGTACAATTATCGCTCTTTTCCCCCCGGTCAAATGGGAAACTCGAGTTGGAATTATTACACGTTAACGTTTCCGTGAGTTCAACACTACGGACTGTTAAGTGCGATTCCGCGTTTAATCGTAAAACGCGGTCGTTTGCGTTAATAGTTGAGTTTCGTACTTTCGCAAGTCGATCGTTCTAAATGTTCCGTAGGTATTGAAAACTAGCCACAGTAAACGTTTAACGTTACGTAATTGATACAGGACGAAATCGATTTTATATATCGCATGCGATATGTTCGACAATACTCAAATGACAGCTATAGGTAGGAAATAGCAATTGGTTATTATTATTATTATTATTTTTATATATTATATTTGTTAAAATATAATAATATATGTACGCGATACGAGTGTAATTATATAAATGCCAATGCGATAAAAAGCGATCGACCTAGCTCACGATAAAGTCACGACCACTACGTTGAAAACCACTGAATTACGCCCAGAACATATTTTATAGTGTTTTGAAATTACTATCGTTTCGAAAGTAATAAAACGATTCTGAACGGTGATTCGGCGTAATATTATTTGTTATTATATAATTGTTAATATATATAATTTACATTACGTTTTCGCGTATTACATCCTAACGACGTTTTATGAAATGAAATCTATAACTCCTATAATTACGAGTAGCTCGAAATTGAAAAAAAAATCGCGTAAAGCAATTTGATGGCGTTAATAAGGTAATAAAATACATAATTCGGTGAACATCAAATAATCCGAATAGAAATAATATTAAGTAAATAGGCTGATTTATCAAAACCATAGATAAACAATAGCGGATTGCTGTGCATTATCATTATCCGTCAAAACAATTCACTACTTTGTCGAATAATTTAAAATAGGGTGATAATGTTTTTCTAACGATTTTCAAGATTCTCTAAATGTAGTTTAAGTAACTTAATACCTTTATTTTATAAAATTTTCAGCGCTTTAAACCAAAAAATTTCCTTTTTTTATGATTTATAACTCTAAATCGAATAATTGCTATAAATAGTCCGAAATCGGAAAACGTTTTTTTTTTTGAAAATCCTTTTACGTGTACATGCAGTGCAAAGCTACTTACACAATGTGAATTTCAATAATCTGGGATCATTATTTTTGAAATGCCGGAGAAACAAATAAGTATAACGAATTCTGACAAACTCGCGTTTTTACCTTGTTTTAACAAACGATTTTGTTAGTTTTTGTGGTGCGTGTAGAAACTATTGAGAAAATTTAAAAATGACCTCTTTAAAGCATCACCCTAGCAACATTTTCTACCGGAAAATTGACGATACGAGTGTAATGATCGGAGCACCATCGACTAATCGAAGAATTGTACAAAGAAGAAAATAAATAAATATCATTGTAAAAGCAACAACAGCTTACAAAACTGTTGTTTGTGTAGGGGAATCAATCTAATATCGAATATTATATTAAATAACATTTAACATTTATATTATAAATATTTAAACTAAACAAATGTCCAATTTTAATTTATGTATTCCGCACTCGTGCACACAATCAATTATCTTATACATAGGTGAAAAATATTTATTACGACACGAAAGACGTTAAAACGTTAATTCGAGTTGTCTAATTTTAAATAGACCTTTGCTTGTATTTAAACATTTTAAACGTTTTAGTCAGTCGATGGTAGGTTAAACTCAAACCGTTAACTCAAGATACGTAAACCTTAACGAATTGAAATTATTACTTAATTTTATTCACTGTACACGGACTTTCTTCATGCGTTCATTATTTACTTTATTAATTCCGTTTGTCAATGAAACGTTAAGGTTTCACGCGTATATAAACAAATACATATACAATGTGTAAAATAAATAATATTTTTTTTCAATAGCGTATAATATATAATTAATATGTTTATATCGTAATCATAATTTTTTTTTCTTCGACTTCCATTCGATTTGCGAAAACAATTAACATCTTTCGATATAAAACCGTATGTAGATACGCATGTGTTTTATATTCTTGTTCGGCTTATGCTAAATGACGAATTTCAAATTCTGTTATACGCCTAAGTCGTAGAAGTTCCGATTGTACGTTGTTTTATTTATCCGGACGTTTAAAACACATCTGGATATGATTATTACTCCAAATCGTATCGCTACAACACTGTAAACAATACTAATACACCGCATCATTTTATAAGAACGCAATTTTCAAATTAATAATAAAATAGAAAAATCCACACCTAGAAAAAACTAAATATTACGTTTGCCACAGCACATACGTATAATGCGAATCGAAATTAACGAGTCGTTTTTTTTCTTTGCTAACTTTCATCGATGTAACTATGCGATCCAATTATTGTTTCGCAATGTTGTTATTCTTGCGATTATTGCCGTCCGAATGATTACGTGAACGCGTAAATATAATAATAATTAAACGTACTTTGAAATGCAGACCAAATGGATACGAAATCGGGACAAGGTGAAGGCGCGCGCGCTAACGGGTGTCATTTGTTACCGTAACGCGTACAATCGTATTTTATGTTACAAAAAATTAAACTGTGAGACGCTATGAAAATCGAATTACTCCTTAATTTCTATCTCGTTTATTACTTGTAAAAAAAAAGAAAAAAAAAAACCGCGCGTTTTTACCAAATAAATTGTTTCACACTGAACGTTTATTGTAATCGATTTCTCTTTTGGGACGTGCCGACCGTGGTCCGTGCACGTATATAATATAATGTACTCGTATATAATGCGCAGAAGATATTTGACATCATATGACGGGTGTATCGGACAGCCAGTCCGAAACAATGCGCAATTCTACAAAATTCGCAATAAGCAATACGGTAAAAATAATAATAATAATAATAACGTTACAATATATAATAACAATAACACGCAATGATACATATTATGAAATATGACACGCGGTAAAAAATATTTGGAAAATATTATCTGCGCGCGAGAACTACTCGTCTGTGTCTGCCCACACCGATATATAATATTAGGGAGATTGAAAGCGAGTATTTTCTCTCTCTCTCACTCTCTCTCTCTCTCTTTGTCTTGCACACACGAAATCGTAGTGAAATTAAACGTTTTATTGTAGTTCCAAAATACTGATCGACCTAGTGACGCGATAAACATTTCGAAAACAGATTTGGTTTCGTCGTGAATTCAACTATACAACGGATTTTCCACGCTTTTAATATTTATTTATTTTTTTCTTTACTTTTCACAAATCCTTAAAAAATCATTTGAGAAAAGTTTAAAGCAAAACAATTTTCTAATAATCAATTCTTGAAGATTTTAAGAGGAAAAAAATTTTAAAAGCGAACAAGTCATTGTATGATATAATTCGCGACGAATTCAAAATATCCGTTTTCAGAATCTTTATCGCGTCACTATAGGTCCGAGTAATGGTAGGTACGATTTAGATTTTTTAGACTATCGTTACCGCATGATTAACTTCCGTAAGAACGTTGGAGATTGAAAATTTGTGTAAAGGCAAGTTTAAACGTTGCAACGTGGTTTCGTACGAAACCATATCACGCCAAAGTCTTCATTACCTTTGGGATTTAATAGAATTACTAAACTAAATCCGCAGTGGTAAAAATTTTGTGCTCGGAATTCAGACATTTTAAAAAGAAAATTACGTCGGTAATGTACGAGAATGTTATTTTTTTTTTTTTTTTTTTCTAACCCAACGACAATCTCAATGGGCGCTACTAAACCCCCGTGTGGTATTGGAAAATTGCTTTTTTATTACCACAGAAATTTCGAACGGATATTTCGTGTTATTAAATACGTTTCTCAGAGGTAGTTTTTCCTTTCGGTTCCGACCGCAGCGCGTTATGCTATTGAATTTGTGTGTGTGTGTGTGTGTGTTCACACGCACGTATTACTCTTTCGCGTAGAGAACGTCCTGAAATGCGTATAAATAGTAATAAAAATAAAAAAATAATAAAAACGATGATAATGATACGACACGGCGATGACGGCGATGATGAGGAGGAGCAGGAGAACCGTGGAATAAAGGAAATGACTGTGCGTTTTCTTAACCGCGCTCCTTTATGAGCACATCGCGCGCTTCGCGGTTACGGCTCGCGGCGGTCATCCCCGTCAGGGGGCCCCCGGTGGCAGGCCAAGGCGCGCCGCACAATAGAACGAAGACTGCACCCGAATATACGTATACGCGTCGTCGTGTGTATTGTATAATGTATATATATATATATATATAAAAAAACTCTTCGCCGCCCATTGTACGCTTGTGTTGTATTGTATATTGTATTCTGCAATACACACGCATAAGGTTGCTCTCGTCCAATTAGAACGTCAAGAGTTATTGTACACACGTATCTCGACGTCAATTATTATTATTATCATCATCATCATGCAACCGAACACGTTTTACACAATATAATATAATAATAGACAAGTATGAGTTTGTAATATATGATACAACTTAATAATACATTCTATTAATGTATAATTATTGTTATGTATTTAATGAGTGTGTATTAGCGATTTCCACGCGGCTTTTTCGCAATCACAACCACGCGATTGGCCGTGTACAACAACAGTGTACGCACACACAATTCCCGAAACGATCCTCTTCGCTGATATAGCGGCCGCAGTAGCGGTTCTAAAACTTTTCCGACTCGCCGCGTCTTTTATCGGAACGGAGCAAGTATAACCTCGCGGTGCTCTTTAATATAAAAAAAAAAAGGGGCGTTTTTTTTTTTTTACATAAAAATTAATACCTAACACCTAAAACAAAAAATCGTAACGGATAATATGGACAAAATATATACGTACATTTTTCTATACCTACGTGTGATGATTATCACTTAATTCCTCCTAAACGGCTGGACCGATTTTCACGAAAATTTTCGTTTGTGTGTGTGTTCGAGTGAGTCCCTGCAGGAAGGTTTAGATTCACAACATCGGGGACCCGGTTGTTCCAACGAGAGTGGCCGTAGCTAACACGGGAAATTTCGCTATTATAGGCTTTAAACAGTTACCACGGTATGATCATTTAAGTTGATATTGAGTTTAAAACATAATTTATATATATATATACATATAAGACTTTGGGAGTTGTTGTGCTCGCCAGTTTCTGACGATGCTATTTATAACTTTTTTACGATTTCTTTCGAAGAACTTTTCTAAATATCTCTCAGAATTTCCCCCACGTCGCACATTTTTCATTTTTTTTTGGTCTCTGAATAGGAGGAGACGGGATGTATTGTACTTAAATGTTACTGTTTTTTAACGAGGCATTCTAATAGTTTTTCGTTGAAAACTGCACACGGGTAAAGCGAAGTAATTCAGCTAGGAAAATCGGGTAGTTTTCACGTAAGCTTATTGTTATGATTGTTTACTCGAACATCGAAATAGAAATGTAAATAAAACATATTGTGATTTAAAATTTAAATCACATTTTCAATATTTTTCACAAATTTACAAAATGATAGAAAAGTAATAATATTGAAATTTGGACAGGACAACGTCTGTTGGGACGTTATATATATATATTATAAATTACTCTTAATATTTATAAATTTACATGCCGAAAATATTAAATTAATGGAATCGACGAGCCTGCGGAATCACTGCACGTTTTTTTTTTAAATCTTCGAATGGAATTATAGCCACACTGCACCACCCACACAGCTTATTTCCTTCTCCAAATTGATTATTATTATTCGATAATTGATTTTTATCACGGCGACCGTCAAAAACCAAAAAAAAAAAAAAAAATTCAGCTTCGCACGAATAGGAAGTCGATAATGGAATTGAAATACGTCGAACCTCATTACATTCAAAAAGGAATATTAATTTTTTTATTGAAATTCAACATTTTCTTTTAGACCTGTGAAACTATAAAGACACCGCGACGCACACTTTGGGAACCGATGATGGACTAGTGCAATATTTTCTTTTTTTTTGTACATAATCTTACTATGCACGTGTATAGGTATGATCTGGTTAGGCCTTGTGCTCAGTCGTGCACGAACGTGTGATTCTCATCGCATTATATATGTTTACTTACTCGATGCGATAATGACCGAGACGGAGAGTGGAGCTCACTATTCCACCATTCTGTTCATTCAATCGGCCAAAATACATGGGTTCGCGATCTTTACTTATTTTTTTTTCTTCGAAATAAAAAGTCACATATCCATTGGTATTATTCGTTAGGAAAAATCTCGGAATTGTAACATTATGTTCACATTATGAATATATATATCTTATAAGTTTCATATTTTCAATAATTATCGACCGACTATTATAACTGATTTGTGTTTTTCAAAAATCTTAAATCGTCTATTTTTTTTGGTTTACTCATTTTGATAATTAAACAACACTAACAAACAAACGATATTAAACGTTGAAGCCTAAAACGCATTTAACACTAAACAGCCGCGTAAACTCGTTTTGTGAAAAAATGTAAAATATTAATAACGATATTTAGACAGTACAAAATTTGGAATACAATCGAATGTTGCGACAAATGATAACACACTATTCTGGCGGTAGTGCGCGGTACAAATGTCGATAAAAATTATGCTAAGAAAAGATCTAATGAAATTACAATCACGATTAAAATATTGATAAAATACTTACGTAATTTATTATTATTTTTTTTTTAACCGACACGTGTACGGCGATTACAATTTCGTGTACACACGCTTACTTTGATAAACAAATGTTGAGTTTGGAAATAAAAATCATACAATATACATATAAGGATTGTTGGCGCAAAAATATAAACTTGTACACTGTGAGGATGTAAAAGAATAATATTCTAAAAATACGAAAAAAATTCCTCCTTATTAAATGTTAAAAAAAAACTGTCGATTATTGAAATATTATTTATTTTAAGAGGTCAATGATAATACTGATTAGTGTATTTTATGCAGAAAAGTTTTTTTTATTCAAATACAAATTAAGGAAATTAACAGTTCTCTTTAATTTTCCGAAAGTTTCCGAATGTTAAGGAATATTATCCGTTTTCCACTCGGCCGTTCAATTCCTCTCATTGGTAAAACTCCTGGCGTTTACACCTTGAAAATCAATCAAATACTGCGTATCGTCGCATTACACTCTTACGCGAGCAAGAGTTTTTTTTTTTTTAAATTTAAATATTATTTACGGAGCTATGATTTTTCTTTCATCTGACGTCGGCCGTCTTGCTTTTTAGTAATAAAATCACAACGACCTAGAATTAAGTCTATTCTCGCCGTCAGTTATACACTGCATCATTTTTGAAAGAGAGTGCGTGTAAAAATGCGAATTGAAATTTTCGTTACGTTTTAGATTTTGTTTTTTTGTTTTTTTTTTTTTGGCAAGCAAATAATCTTTTGTTACGTTCTTCATAACTACATAATAGTCTGGCTGAAAATGCTACAACGATTCCCGCATGGATAACATTCAAATTGTAATATTGTATTGATCTAAAATGTACACTTTTTTGCGCAAAAGAAATGTTCGTCTCCAATGGCGAAATGATTCTTGTTGTAAAATTATTCGCCACGAATACACATATTAAAATATTGCTACTCGTTAAAATAAGAAGAAGAAAAAACGTCGGTTTAACACAATAAATTATTACACGGAACACAAAACCATAATTTCATTCAAACATTTTATATACGGCTCGTTCCTATTACGTCTTTTGTCTTTTATTTTTATACACACACATACACGCGCGCGCGCGCACAAGCAAATATTTATTTTTCAATATATTTCAGTTGAAGTGATTACTCGTGAGCGTTTTCCACGTTTTAACGAAATTGAATAATATATTATTAAGTATGTAAATTTTATATCCATACCGCAGACGTCAAGGGTCGTGAATTCGAGTAACTTTTTCCCCCTTGTAACGAATCCAGTTGAAAGCATAAGCGATTAAATTATTGTTAAATCACAAAGCCGCGTAAAAAAGAATTACTAAGCAGATTAGCCGACTCGGCTGTATACACACACACACACACACACACACACACCGGACAGCATTGGGCGAAATTTTATTTACACGTGTTTTAGAAAAAAAAACTTTAATTATTCATAATAGACTTTTGCAAACGAAAACGAGAAAAAATATTGAGTAATAAAATGTTTTGTTTGAATAACAGAAAAAAATTTATGTGCACTATTATGTAGTATCTATTTGTATGCAGAACATTAGATTAGTACAATCGTTCACTTTTTTCCGATTCATTCATTTTTTTTAATAGTGTTTATAAGCGATTCGGTCATGTCTAATAACATAGTGGTCGTCATGGTTCGTATGTGTTGCAATGAAGTTATAAAAGTTATTTGCAGACAAAAATTAATTTGTACATTTAACGCGTATTGTTTTTGCCCGATTCGCGATTTTATTTCAATAAATATTATATAAAAACAAAAACAAAAATGAATTAATGTATCGATTTATGCACTTTGTGATTCGAAATGAAACCGAAGAAGTGGTACGCAATTGTAAATTGTATATTCGATTCTCGAAAAAATTTAAATTTAATAAGTTTTAATTTTACATTTTATTCGCAGTAAGTACGCATTTTCAATTCCCTCCCCCACCTTAAAGACATTTTTCACACGTGTAAACATATCAGACAATGGGATACTGCGTGTATACAACACGTCGTAACTATATCAATACTAAGTCGTATACACTTCTAAATAATATGTACGTTTTATATTCGCATATTTGATTCATGTCGTGTATGCACAGATTACGAGCCCCGGTCTTTAAATTTTTAAACGCAATTCCGTGTTTACAATAAGAGCTGTTGAACAAATTGCTTATAAATATATTATCGTAACATTAAACATTGATCGCAGTGTCCATGTCCATATCAGTGTGTTCGCGGAGCCTCTAAAATTAGTGTATCCTATCGAATTCCGAAACGTATATTATATAGAGATTTCGACAATTCCGTTTCATCCCCGCGTTACTCCTATACAATAAATACGCATTGAAAGTCATCGTTATTGTCGTGTAAACACGCTGCTTTACACCCAATTTCACTCTAAACTCATTACATTCTGATAAATAGGATTTTATATAATAGCGATACGGTCGTCACTAGCGCCCAGCACTTCTTGCATTTGCACATTCTCCACAATAATGGTTATATAGAATTCAACATAAATAATTTCTTTTAAGAAATGACAGACGAGTATTTATTTTTTTGTGTTACTAGAAAATCCTTCTTCTCTCCTCTCACTGGAAGCATAGGACATAAGGCGGCGCGAAGCGTAGGGGGAGTGATGCAATGCGGTGTGTCGAAGGCTGACAATTTCCATAATGTAACGTGAATATAAGAAGGGGTAGCGTTTTTTTATTGACAAATTGAGATGAAGTGAAGTGAAGTGAAGTGAGGAGCGAAGTTTGATGACGAAGTACACAGGGACAGCCAGTATATACGTAATATTATTATAATCGTAAACAGTCGAAGAATGTACGTCCACAAGACGTATTATGTGTAACTACTGCATATGATGATAATTAGCCGGTGTCGAGTGTATCAAGGCGACGGCAATCCGACGGTTGATATTATAATAACGTGAGCGCGCGCGACGATAATAATAATAATATTATTATTATTCTTATTAATAATAACGGACAAGCCGAATATTAGTACATCAATCATTCGAAGCACGCGCGTTTATAACGACGACGACGACGATACGGTGCCGGAAAAATCCGTATAATATTCATAGCGGATGGTCTGTGCGAACACACGAAGATGATTTATTATTTTTTATTATACGCGCTATGTAGAGGATGCGTCGTGGAAACTGAGTTATCTACGCGTACAAACGTAGGGAGTGTGTATTATACGCAAAACGAATCCCTCTGTAGTGTATACACATCGCGGCGTACGCGTGTACAATATTAATAATTTGCTTAAAAATTAAACGTTCAAAATTTCTTACAATAATAATAATAATAAAAATGTTTAGACTTATCGAATTGAAAAACAAAAACAATATGTCTAATAAAACATAGACCACAGTGTCTAGCTAATTATATATATATATATATATAAATTATATCTGCTGCTGTCACACAGTCCAAAGTCCAATACTTACTCTCTAATCATTTCTATCATACATGTAATGCATATATATATATATATATAAACATTTACAGGCAAAACGTTTTCAAAACATTTTCTAATTCACAGAAAATGTTTTAACAATTAATAATTGATTCAAATTGTGTTCAAATTTAATATATATTCGATTAAACTATTGTTGACTTAAATGAACAGTTGATTTAATTCTTAAGACTTAAGTACATTTTCACTGTCGCTAATAAGGAGGCAGAACTAGTTTTTACATAATAATAATAATAATAATAATAATGATAATAATAAGAAGAATAATAATAATAATAATAATAATAATAATAATAATAATAATAATAATAATAATAATAATAATAATAATAATAATAATAATAATAATAATAATAATAATAATAATAATAATAATAATAATAATAATAATAATAATAATAATAATAATAATAATAATAATAATAATAATAATAATAATAATAATAATAATAATAATAATAATAATAATAATAATAATAATAATAATAATAATAATAATAATAATAATAATAATAATAATAATAATAATAATAATAATAATAATAATAATAATAATAATAATAATAATAATAATAATAATAATAATAATAATAATAATAATAATAATAATAATAATAATAATAATAATAATAATAATAATAATAATAATAATAATAATAATAATAATAATAATAATAATAATAATAATAATAATAATAATAATAATAATAATAATAATAATAATAATAATAATAATAATAATAATAATAATAATAATAATAATAATAATAATAATAATAATAATAATAATAATAATAATAATAATAATAATAATAATAATAATAATAATAATAATAATAATAATAATAATAATAATAATAATAATAATAATAATAATAATAATAATAATAATAATAATAATAATAATAATAATAATAATAATAATAATAATAATAATAATAATAATAATAATAATAATAATAATAATAATAATAATAATAATAATAATAATAATAATAATAATAATAATAATAATAATAATAATAATAATAATAATAATAATAATAATAATAATAATAATAATAATAATAATAATAATAATAATAATAATAATAATAATAATAATAATAATAATAATAATAATAATAATAATAATAATAATAATAATAATAATAATAATAATAATAATAATAATAATAATAATAATAATAATAATAATAATAATAATAATAATAATAATAATAATAATAATAATAATAATAATAATAATAATAATAATAATAATAATAATAATAATAATAATAATAATAATAATAATAATAATAATAATAATAATAATAATAATAATAATAATAATAATAATAATAATAATAATAATAATAATAATAATAATGATAATAATAATAATAATAATAATAATAATAATAATAATAATAATAATAATAATAATAATAATAATGATAATAATAATGATAATAATAATAATAATAATAATAATAATAATAATAATAATAATAATAATAATAATAATAATAATAATAATAATAATAATAATAATAATAATAATAATAATAATAATAATAATAATAATAATAATAATAATAATAATAATAATAATAATAATAATAATAATAATAATAATAATAATAATAATAATAATAATAATAATAATAATAATAATAATAATAATAATAATAATAATAATAATAATAATAATAATAATAATAATAATAATAATAATAATAATAATAATAATAATAATAATAATAATAATAATAATAATAATAATAATAATAATAATAATAATAATAATAATAATAATAATAATAATAATAATAATAATAATAATAATAATAATAATAATAATAATAATAATAATAATAATAATAATAATAATAATAATAATAATAATAATAATAATAATAATGATAATAATAATAATAATAATAATAATAATAATAATAATAATAATAATAATAATAATGATAATAATAATAATAATAATAATAATAATAATAATAATAATAATAATAATAATAATAATAATAATGATAATAATAATAATAATAATAATAATAATAATAATAATAATAATAATAATAATAATAATAATAATAATGATAATAATAATAATAATAATAATAATAATAATAATAATAAGAATAATAATAATAATAATAATAATAATAATAATAATAATAATAATAATAATAATAATAATAATAATAATAATGATAATAATGATAATGATAATGATAATAATAATAATAATAATAATAATAATAATAATAATGATAATAATACGTGTTTTTTATAATATGGATAGTGTTATGAATAATAGCGGTGGTGCTATGGGATGGTAAAATGGAACAAACGGCCTATCGAAATTTGGATTTGCCCCATCTGTCTAAGACCAAACGAAAATTTCAAGTATTTATCTATTCGCCTATTTCCATCTGTTTCGCTGTCAAATTTATCATAGACTTTTATTATTATTAATATATAAATACGCTGACGGTCCGAGGTCGAACAACGCTTTCATATTATATCTCGTCGGTTTATATATTTATTATTTCTTTCAATTTTGTTTTTCTTTTCCGCGATTCACGTACGTACGTACGTACGCTCCTCTGTACGCACGAGTCGTCGTCAATGCCTTACCGCCGTAGTGCGCTTTGCCATTATACTCGTATAGTTCGATGAAAGGATGAAAGATGTGTGTGTGTGTGTGTGTTATATAAAATATTATTATAACTACCGTATGCTAACCCAGAAAGTTTTTCATTATTATTTTTTTTATTCTACCAATGAATGGCGTTATCGTTCCAGCACGCGCGTGCGTCTAATAGTTTTGTGTTAATATTAATGACAGTGTCATTATACCCACGGGGTGATAGCGAGCCGGTAATAAACGTGGAAACAGAAAGAGATTATTAGAAATACGAGGCTGCGGTAATACTATACGCACCGCGGAGGTCTCCAAACCTACTACGAGTACCTCAGGGACGCCCGCCGGGGAGGAGGAGGCGCAGTAGGCGTCTTTGGGCTCAGTGAGATTGTCATTGTACTGAAAATGGCCATTTTAAAATGTTTAGATTCTGAGCGGAACGAGGAATTATAGTGATTTTACGATGGTCTATTATTATTATTTTTTACGTCTGTACCAAAAAATAATACCACCAAGAGTGCTCCGAGCTTTTACAGTCGTAGACTATTATTTTCGGGTAACAAATTGCGCGTTTACTTGATACTTTATAGATGTCCTTTTTCGATTTTCTCGAAAACTCTTACAAATTTAACAGAAAAACTATCGAAAAAAAAACCGTAAAAACGCGATTTTTATCGAATATGTAACTTATTTGTATTATATAAAAGAAAAAAAAAATTTCAAAAACTTTCATTTAATTTTGTACTATTTATAGTAATTATAGGTTTTGATGTATTTAATTCATAAATGGGGGGGGGATATGTTTTTTTGTTATGTACGCAAAATATTACACCGTAGCTCCGTTCACAATCGTTTTATCGAAAACAATTACCACACAACACCCTACTGATCACCGCTACCATTTGTAATAATATATAAATTATTTAACAATTAATTTACTTATTATTGTTGCATAACGTACAGTCGATGAACGCCACATTGAATTACATAAAATATTTTAATTTTTATTTAGTTTTTAATAAAAACTATTCAGCTCAACACTTATAAATATATATGTATATATATTATATATATATATAAATATAAATATAAATAAATATAAATATAAATATATATATATATATATATTTATATACGTTTACAAATATAGGAAAGATAAAACAAAATTAAATAAACAGATAATAATAAGTTCATAAAATAACAAAATAAAAATAATATTTTTATATATACAAGACATTTTTTGACTTGACACGTTTCAACTTATATGCGCATTTTACAAAACTTTACAACCCATGCTGTACAATTTGTCATTATATTTTTATGTTCCATTTTGACAATTAAAACGTTAAAAATAACTGTTGAAATGATGTCAAATTGACGTAAGATAAATATCAAGTGTCCTCGAAAACTAAACATGTCAGTGACATCATATTTATATAAATTTAACGTTAACTTATGCACTAGTATTATGTTAAAATAACATAAAATGTACGTTTTACCTGAATGGTAAATACATTTTAATGGTAAACACTCAATAATGTTCAAAATATGTTAAAATAACATCAATAACATAATCATTTAACATTAATATGAAGTTTTTTAAGTATAGAAAAGGACAAAGTATTGCCAACAAATAAATATATTATATATAGCCATATAGTAATTCAGTATTAATGAATTTATAATAGAAACTCCGTATAATATAAAATTAAATTATATATTTTTTAATTAATTTTGGTAAGTACTTATATTAAAATATTTAATTATTTTTAAATACAATGTTGAAATTAATTTAAAGAAAAAATATATAAATGACAACACTAATACATTTTCATAATTAGGTAAATGCAATAAATCCCAATTAAATGTAGGGTAGAATAATAATTTATTTAAAATACAAATATATATTAAGCAAGTAAATATTATATATACATTTTTAATTTTATTTATTTATGCATACGAATATATTCAAACAACAGTAAAAACAAAAAGAAACTAAAAAATCCAACAACTAATATTATAATATATATAAATACTTTATGATATATTGAACAGTAACTAATGAATTATCATGACATAGAAAATAATTTTCTTTTTCTCCTTCTACATATTTGTAATACATTTTAATATACACGTCCTAAATAATGTATCTGAAATACTTAACAATGACAACAAAAAAAAACACTGGTTATTAATTCTATTACATAAAATGGAAAAATCTGAAGGTAAATGTTATTGAAAATTTAATAATTTTTGTTTTTCTTGTATCAAATATATAAAATATTTGTAGAGAAAGTATACAATATTAATGAGTGACAACACAATACTAAATTTGCGACCAGTGGCAATCTGTAATCGACGGGGCGAGGGTATAATGAAATAGTATTTTTAAGTATATTTGTGGATTTACTAACTGCAATAGCATTAAATTCACCGGAAACCCTAGATAATACCATAATATTAATATAATTATTATATACGTTTATTATCAAATATTATTTCGACGTTTTCTGAACTATATTATATTTTACGTTTTATATTAATTGAAAATACGTACATGTTTTAGTAAATGTTAACTAAACAATAATTTTGTACATATTTATTTTTAACAATTTTTCACCATCAAATGAATAGTGTGAACAAATATATTACGTTCGAAGTATCATTTGAAATTAACATTTATAATATATCCTAAAACTCAAAATATGTACAGTGGGGGAAATACAACATACATTTTTTTTGAAATTTCGATGCGTTTATATCTTTCGATGTTTTCTTCATGATCACGCCATATTATACAGTGTAAAAGAAACAAATTCGTGACGGTGAAAAAAACCTTTTGACTTTTGTCAAAACTTCGGCTTTATTTTGACGTCGACCTTGACAATATATATATATTTATAGGACGCGGAAACGTATTTTAGTTTTGACTACGCGGACCGAGATCAAGTCATTCTTTTTATTCTATATAATACATAACATTGTTGACATGTGTTGACACATAGCAAACATTTTATGTTTTAAACACACACACACACACGCGCGCGCGCGCGCGCACGTCAATTATATTACATAACGAAGAGCGGGAAAAGCGTTTTATGATGGTGCGATAAAATCGCTGTACGAAGAGCTGACACGTAATCGTATACAAAAACGGTTTCTAAAACCAGTAGCGCAGCTGCTGTAACAGCAATAGGTCCGTCTGTTTGGGACACGTCTTTTAAGTCGTTTTACCAAAGTTTTTCGTCTTCTCGGGACAATAATATGCTGTACACACAATATACTATACTGCATTATCGCACTGAGAGATCATCGTTCTGCGCATCTCTTGTGAAAATATGTCAAAGGCATTATTGTGTACAGTTTACACCGTACATATTATAAACAATACGGTGGCCATAAATGTCCCGTACAGTTGTATTCATAGAACACACAAACACTTAAATGTTCTCGGATTTGTCGCAGCTGCACGTGTTCCGACGTTTATATGATTATTCAAAAGTACCTTACGTTATTCGTAAGTATCTGATAAATTATAGGCTTACGAGAGGCTTGATGAAGTTCAAATCACACTTTATAATACTTACTGCATATTATAAACGCTTTGTAATAGGCGTAGCTAGTATTTAGTTTAGAAAAACGGCTTACAGAAAATTTCCGTAGAAATGAATTAAATAGAAGAAAAAAACAATATAAACAACTTTTTAGTTGTGAAAAACCTAGAGAATTGAACTATTAAAATCACTCTAAATACGTACAATATTTTATAAAAATTGTATTTATAAGTGGTAGGTTAGTAGGTGGTACATAGTTACATAAATAGAAACCATAACAAATATTTATTATAATTCATGAAAAGAACACAAAATATCGCCGCCCCTAAACCTCTTGCTAATAACGCCACTGTTAGCAATTGTAGTTCAGAGCCCCTTCCCCATAAATACTAACCTGAATATACAAATTGAAAAAAATAAATAGTTTAAACAGACGAAAAAAATATATCAAAAAATTCACATTCCAAAATATTGAAATGTCTTGTAAATTCGGGGAGATCTCACATCCCATTACAACACCATAGGCACCACCAATAAATGAATATAATCGTTTAAAATTATATTTCGTAATGTAATATAGTTATAACAGTAAATAATTTTCTTTTTCAAAATTTATATATTTAAATATGTCCCTATAAATAATTATACGCGAATGATCACGCAAATATTTTATTAATCTTCCTTAAGACGACGAATACTGCAAACGATTAAACTATAAACGTGCTGCAGTGTATTCTCAAGACAGTCCCACGGATTTTATCAGTTCATATCATTGTATTTTTTCGATTAAACATTAGTATTGCCCTATTATTAATAAATAATCAATAAGTAACAAAAATATTCTCGTAACATCGAGTTCGTATCATTTTCGATCCGATCACTCGTGTAAAGTAATTGTTTAAAATTCTTTTTTGTTTTCCGTTATAATATTAAAAAAAAAAATCCATAAAAATAATTCGCTCGTCGTCAGCGACTCGCGTAGATAAATTGGAACAGGGACGCCGAGAAATATTTCACTAAAAAATAAGAGATCTACTCCCGAAATTTTATTTTGTACAAGTTGACTGTATAATAACTGAATATAATGTAATAATTTATATTAAAGTAATGTGCATGAAGACGTATGTCGAATCGCGATATAATATTACGTTGTGTCGGCAGTACCGGTCGTTATTATTTTTATTATATACAACATATTCGCGGAGTGAAATAAAAATTCTTTTCTCGATGTGGTTTTTTTTTTGTTCACCTCTAGAATGTTCGGGGCGACATAAAATACAATGTTTTACGAGCGGATTATTATATATATATATATATATAATATGCGTCAATGGCGGCGATGTCGTGTCTTGTATCATTGTGTATACTTATAAGTATAATGCCCGGTGGAATGGATTTGAAAAAGTATTTTTATTTTTTTATTATTATTTTTTTTTTTTACGAAAACTGACGGAACGTTAAGAAATCGCAAATGACAACTTCATGTCGTGTACGTTTATTAAATAATACGTAATGTACGCAGGACTAGGAATAGTTATGATTAAACGATTTTTACACGAACAACAATATAATATAATACGTATTATATTAGCATCAGTGGCGTACAACGGATTTTTAAGAGCACGCGCAGTTCAAATTAAAATTATACCAATCAGTTGCGTAGGTGAGGAAGAGGGGGTTGGAGATTCAAACCTTCTCCTTTTATTTAAAAAATACCGATTAGTAAATAAATAATAATAAAAATAATTTTTTAAATTTTGATGTACTACAAAGTACAAAAAGGACTTTACGTTTAAATTTTTTCAAAAAAAAAAAAAGAAGTATTTTTAACTGTAAACTGATGACAAATATGTCTTGGGATACAATTTTACAAAAATGCGTTTGGTATTTACTATATTCTCTAGATAGCCACCTAATATTATATTGTCATAATTATTATTATTATATAAACGCAATCAGCAATAAGTGCAGTTGGAAAAGTGTAATAAACATTGGAAAAATTTAATAAACTATTATTCACTCTAATTTATAATATTTTAAACAATCCGGCTACTCTTTCTGTGAGTCCGTAACGTTCCTATTCAAGCTTAAAGCGTTAAAAACATATCTCAAAAACAAAAAAACCATTGGTCAAGAGCGACTAACTGTAAATAGTTCTTCTCGATATTTATAGAGACAATATCCATTGATCCATTATAAATTGTAAACAAACTAGAACGACGTAGACAAATATCAAATTTACTTGTACATAATGTTTAATAATAATATTCAATTAATATATTTATTAGGCCCAATTTTTTACATAACATATTATGTAAATATACTTAAAAAATATAATAATTTAAAAAAAAATTTTTTAATTTAAATATGATAATATTAAATATAATTCATAATATTTCTCACTTCATAACCAGGCAACATTAATCATTGAAAAAAGGTTTATTCATATATTCAGACGTTAAAATAAAAACAGTCAACAGATAAAGTACTAAATTGATTAGTTCAGAAATCAAGAGAATTAGAAATTTTGTAATAAAATATGAAGTATTCATTAAAGAAAATAATATAAGTATAAAAGTAGAGTGTCAATCATTTTTGATATATCAAATAAATCGGATAGGTATAATTGTTACTTTCATGTGTCCATCCAATGTTTAATTTTATATCTCCTCCTATATACTATAACATTCGTAATTATTCCATTGTCACTCCGTTGTATGACGTACAATATAATATGAAGGCTGAGACTATTTTCTAAATTAAAATGTTTAATTAAACGTATAAAATAAATATTTTTAATTTTCAGTTTAATACACGAGTATATATATACTATGGTAATTGAAAGAAAAATTAATTTTACTCATTTAAAGTACATATAATTGAAGATTTTAAGAATTCTCTTCCCCCACCCTCTTTGAATGACCACTAGATCCGCCACTTGATATTTTACAGAGGCCCATGATAAATTAAAAAAAAAAAAAAAATGTTATATGTTATCACACCACGCATCAATCGCTTATAGTCGCCTATACTTTATGTATATATTATTATATTACAGTCTAACCGTATATAATTATAGTAATATATTACACATGGCCGTCGGGTATATTATATATATTATTATTATTAATAATATTTTTATAGACATACGCGAGGAGGTAAATGCTACTACTATAATATTACTTATTATATTGTACCTGTATATATATATATATATATATAATATTATGATAAATACAATGATATATATATATTTATAGATATATCATTCGTGTCAATCGCGGTATATAAACGCATATCGTATTAAAAAAAAAAACGTGTGAAAGAGAATGCGGTTATTATAACTATATATATATAAATGATACGATGCGTTATTGATGTAATATATATTTCAAATAATCGACCTGTACTATACGTGTACATACAGCGTACTACGCGAAACGAAGGAAACAGTCGAAAACAATCTTAAACTATAACCTAATAACTGTAAAAATAGAAAAAAAATATAGTTTTCTTTATGAATTAACAATAAAAGCACTTTGCTACCGTGATATCGTGATAATTATTACTACGCCTATCATCAAACTGCATTATGAAATATCTAATGAATTGTGAAAATGTCTCTTACCTAAAATTAAGAAAATTATATAAAAAAAAAAAACATAAAATAATGTAAATCTAACGCGTATAAGCGAAAAAGAACATATATATATAGCTAAAAATAAAATAGCGTTAAAGATCTAGAAACGTTTAAAATACGCCGTATACGGCAATTTTATACTTCGAATCCTGTTGTAATGCATAAAATAAACGCCTCTCGTCCACGGGATTCGGACACGCGCTCTGTATTCACGACGTTTTACACTAGGTGTATTATTAAAATATTACACCTATACATAATATTATATTATACGTGTGTGTGTATACTGATGTTTCCTATACCGTAATTATTATTATAATAATCGGCGGGGAAATGAAAAATATTCATTCGATCTGTCCCGGCGGCGTTGTTTATAAATATTATTAATTGCCCCGTAATTAATACGCGTCGTAAATAAACGACTTTCAAATGCACACCACGCACGCATACAGATATATACTTACGTACTTACTTACTTACTTACATGTGGCACTTACTTATTATTTAGGCCGGTGGTCGAACATATTTAAAACGTATATGCGTACAGTTTCTATAATTTGTTTCGTTACGCGCGAGATACGTATCTCGTATCTCCCACATTCGTGTGTAGCGGATATAAAACAGCGATTGCCAGACTCATTTTTCTTTTTTTTCCGACGATGCCCTTTTTTTCGAACCATGCTCAGCCACGACTCTGCGACGCTCCGCCGACCGCGAAGAGCACAGATAAAAAATGAACACTAATTCTCGTTGATATCCAACATTAATAATTTTACCGGACACAATACAATCTAATAAACGCATTCTTGCGTTTAAGTTTATTTTTTAGTATTTAATAATTATTTATTTCACTCGCTTATTATTTATACATGTACGAAAACAAAACTACGCAGTGTTAATAAGTTAATTCAACTAAGAATGTAAATACATTATGTTTTATACAGTCCGCGGTTACATACAGTTTTCATATTGTGTTGGTAAAAAAAAAGAAAATTTGACGTAATGACGTCTCGTATCAAAAATGATCGGAACTGACCAGAGCCGTTGATTTTATAAATTTGAATATTATAATATAATCAATGTCCGAGCCTTGTTATAAATTATTGTAATAGTTATTCGCTTTAGAAAACAATATCCTCTGGAAGGGATTTATCCCACATATACCCTCCTCCCAATAATTACGCTATTGTTGACAGGGCTAAAATTTCATAGCTGTCCCTCACTCTCTCTCTCTCTCATTTCCAACAATCGATACACATTACATGGAATCTTCGCTCAGAATCGTTTATCAATTGAATACAACGATATAAGCTTTCAAATTTATGGCAATAACAAAACTCTAAAACTTTATCTAAATGATTTACATAAGCGACATCTATACAACACCTATTCTTTCGTAAGAAACGTTTTCGTGTCCACTCGTTTGTGTTTGGAAAAAAAAAAATTATCAAATCTATTTCTAGTATCTCGTGAATTGCCGCCAATAAAAATTTGCCGCCCGTGGCAATTGCCCATTTTACCGACCCCCTACAACACTGAATTTACAACTGGACGTTACTGTACTTGGATTTTGAGTGTTTAATTCTCGTAGCGAAATATGAGTTTCGATGTTTTTATTAACTGACAAAAATGACGGTCCCACGCCGTGGTGGTCTCATTCTTCCTCGGTTTCACACAATGCGTGTACACACTACAGCGTGTGCACCGCCGGGGTCATTTATTCGATTAATATTATTGACTATTTTCAACTTGATATAATTACGTATTATGTAAAATGTATAGTTGACGTTTGACCGCACTAGAGTTCGATCAGTAGTAGTTGTCTTGTGGACACGGTCGAAATATATTGTTTGCGAAGGTGTCTAACGCGATTATCATCGACTCGTCCGCACGCGCGAAGGGGGGGCGCATCGCTCAAGTGGGCTTTTAACCGCCTCTCGGTTCGACATCATAACAAACGAAAACGACAATCTACTTCGTCTGTCGGCCATACACAGGGTGCGCGTCCCGCGTATAAAAATAAACTGTAAACCATAAATAACGGTCTGCGGTTAAATGCGATTTCTAATATTCACGGTCGGTTTTAATATAGCGCGTGTGAATTCAATTAAAACCACTACATAGACATATTACGAGCTCCTCGTCTTCGAGATGAATGTGCTTAGGGGAATGTACGAACCTGTGAGCGACGAATCGCTGAAGGGAAATAAACGCCAACCTGGAATCTCTAGTATACAATAAACCGAATATTAAATGGTTTTTGAAAGCCAAGCGTGTCTAGGTGGATCGTGTAAGGAGCGCAGTGCGAAATGTACTGATAAATCAAACCCTGCAGTAACGAGCGCCCTAGGATGAGAAGACCACGACACCGATAGAGTAAAATATGCAGACTTGAGAATGAATAGACGGAATATGTAGAAAGAAAACCGAATTATTTAGACATACGTAAAAAAATAATATTCGACGAAATATGTAATACATCAATTAGTGTAGCCTCGTTTTATCGCGAATCGTTCGGAAACGAATTTATCACATGCCTAAATTAATTTATCTGATCACAGTAAAAAGAATAGACATTCGCATAATTATAAATCCGATAAGGTTACAAAGCGCCAGTGTTACGTGGGTACTTCGTTATTCAGTCGATTATCAATATTACACAAGCATCCTTATCAAGCATTTATAAATCTAATTTGTAAAAATGCTCTTTTATTTTTAACAATTTAAATTCTCGGTAAAAACAACAAACCGATTTTGATGTTGAAAAAAAAGAAAGAATCGTTTGTAACGTTCTTTTTCTTTTACATCGAATTATCCCTTCTGATTTCACGTCTATTCTGTGCAGGTGACACAAGTGGCCCATAAATTTCGGGACCAAATATTGTTCTTATAATATTAGTAATGAATTCCTCGAAGGATTTAATAACGTTATCGCTTGCTCCACCTTATACGTCGTGTTTTTTTTCTCTACAGAAACTCTAACGTAATTAAAATAATAATCGAAACCCGACTGGAGTCATCCTCGGCACAGGACAATTTACAAACGTTTATGTCAATGCCGGACATTTTGGAAGACGGACGATTTTCAAATGTACTTGAGTACATGTGAAATGTGTTACGAATCCGACGAAAATGTACAGTCGGCGGTACATTTGAGCGTATACTAATGTGTGCCTAAGTAACCGTTTTAATTAGTAAGTGTCTGTTTCTAATAAAAAAGACCGGACGTCGACGTAAGTGTTTTATTTCGTTCGTGTACATATACGATTACTTTTTTTCTTTTTTTGTGCGTTTTACACTAATTATATATATATATGCATCGTTTATTCGTTGTTATATAATCGCAATAAGGCGAATAGTGCAATTTCAGAGATCCTGTACACAAGACCCGTTCAAGAACTCGTCTTTGTAAAATCAATTGATAAATAAGTGGATATAAAACGAGCCGTTTATAATATTATAATATGACGTACTGGGCCGAATGCTTCCCGGCGCGCCACTACTCGTCACTATAGTAATGAATATGTGTCGTCGAATCCCCCCACTGCGGTGGATTATTAAGCCGGGTTACACGCACCTGTGCGGAACAGACGCGAAATCAGAAAGGGACAACTCGACGTGTGAAAAGGAAAAAAACGATTTTCGTTTTATGTGTATTAAAATAATATTGGTTTTATTATTTTCACTGGAAATTTGAATTATTAATATTATTAAAAAGTACATTTTTACGAATTGAATTTTTATAAATTCGTACTCGATAAAGTGTGTAGGCGTGTTGAAAACAACGTTAGGTTAGTAGTGCACTAACCTGTGCGCACACCGCGTCGGGTCATTACAATAGCACACACACACACACACACACACACATTCAGTCGTGGCGTTTCCGACGGAAATAGACGCAGGGCCAGCAGCACTTGTGACGCGGCGGTCGATCCGACCGAGGACTCGGCGGCGATTTTTCCGGGCCATCGCCGGGGGGCACCGCGGTCGTCGGCTCCTCGGGTCGGTGGCTCGCCCGGAGCAGATAATACGAGCACGCGATACCGACGGCCAAAACGACGGCGGCGGCCAACGCGAACAGAAGAATACGCGCGGTGGTCGCCGCCGCCGCGTTCGTCGACGACGTTCGACCGGCGGTCGTCCGTCGGTGCCGGCGGGTCGGCGAGCGCTCGCGACCGCGGCGGCACACGCCGCACCGCCGCCGACTTTCGTAGTCGTCGAATTCGTCGCTGATCACGTGGTCGTAACGTTCGGACGGTCTCGACATCGCGACACGTTTTTCTTGTGACGGCGCTCGCTTGCGTGCGAAAACGGTGTTCTGGAATTTAACGCGGGGGGATTTCCGAAAAATCTATTTTTACCCGGTTGATGAATGCGCCGCTGCAGTCGCACTGTTAAGCGTAAAATACGAAAAAAAAAAAAACAACCGAACCGCGGTTTCTACGCGACCCCACCGTTCAATATTTCATTTTATTACTGTGGAGAGAGTCCGTCGGGCCTTAAAAGAAAATGCGAAAACGGACGTTACAATTATTGTTATGTCTCGTGAATGTTTACGTACGTGTTAGTGTACGTGGCTGGTGAAAAAGAAAAATATTTTGTACGCGCGATAAAAACAGACGGAAGTGGGGGTATCTCGTCTGGCCGAATGGCGCGGTCTCCGGAATTAATCTTGGACGCGGGGTTGATATAAATTCAATAATATAATATATTATTATTCACTCGCGATAATAAATCCACCGTCTTATACGGAATATTTTCGAAAATCGGTGAAGCCAGTCGGACACACACAACGAGTGTGCTCGCCATTATCACGGATATGAATATAATGTGTGCGTGCGTGCGTAAAACTCGTTATGTCGCCGAAAACCGTTTTCAGATTAATCGCGAAAGTGTGTGGATGGGGGCGGGGGGAAAAAAAAGTATTAAAATCCCGCGAAATATAATATATAAAAAAAAAAAAATTTCGTAATAATAGAAAATCGTCTTGTATGTCCGTTGTCGGGAATATGACGTCTGCTGACTGCGACGAACAGTTTTTTTTTATATCGTATTGTACGGCGCGCGAGAGTGACCCTTTGTGCGCCGCGCCGAACGCGCTCGCAAATCGATTCCCCCTCCCCCTCCCCCGGCTCTATGTGTGTGCACGCGCTCGAAGAAGAGCTGAAGAAGGCTCTCGAGAAAACGCCAACGACCTGCGTAAGACGACTCCGACTACGGTCTTTTTACATTCATGTCTATAGGCATATTGTGTGTGTGTACGTTTTTTTTTTTTTTTTTTTGCAATTTCCGACGGACCTCGTCGTATAAAAATATACGCGCGAAAAACAGATTTTTTTTTGTATTATTATTATTATTTTTTTTCCTTCCCCGTCAGACACAAATCCAATATACCTACGCGCGTTATCGTTGTCGTTGTTGTTGTTGTACACGGTACGTATAATACGCGGACGCGTTGTCCGACGCACGTAATATTATACAAGTGCAGCAGCATCCAGTACATATACGTATTATACTGTAGAGGATGGAACGAGAATAAAAAGGAATATAAACGGTTTTTTTTTTTTTTTTTATTTTCCCTCGTCTTTCGTTCTCCCCCTCGAACCGTCGACGACGTTCGCCGTGTGTTACACGCACATTTTTCTCCATCGGCTATTACATAATACGCGAGTATATTATAAATAAAACGCAGCATCATCACACCTCATCCCCGACGAGACGTCCTCGCACGAGCTATCGCCCGCCGTCTGCTGCAAATAACACACATCGCGCGCGAACAATATATATAATATATATAATACGCCGTTTTTTTTTTTTATTATAGAAAAAATAAATAATAATAATAATACGCCACACTACCGTGCGCGTTGTAGTGACACCGACGTGATTTTCGACGTGAAGAGTTAATCGAATTATTGTTTTTCCAGTGTGTTATTTTATTTATACCTAATGCGTTCAAGACTCTCGTGCACAATTATAATACGCGCAGAAATCACGATATTACATTACGAATCGGATGAATTTGAATTCGCCTAGAATCACACGGTTCACTAAAAATGTCCGAAAAATTATAATATTCTCGAGTCGATTACCATTTCCCCCCCCCCCCATTTCCAGTTTATAACAGAATAGTGCACAAAACGCGACGTGACTTTTTTTTTTTTTTTTACCACGTTTTATTGATTTGCGGGGCGACTTTTATTTTGAATATTACAGGAGAAGAAGAAATATCGTATAAGAAGATCGCGTGGGAAATCGCCGGTAACGTCGTAATACATTACATCGCGTATAATATTATAGGAATAGAAAAATTGATTTATATATAAACCATGATTACGGTGATTTGTATAAGATTTCTTTTTTTCTTTTTTTTCAATTCGATTTTAAATACATCGGTGAACTCTTTAATCGAAACACGTCCAAGACCAATGTAATAGCGTATTGTGTTACGGACTAATCGAGCTCAATTTCGGAGGAACCACTAATTTTCAAGCGTTCTGACCGCCTGAATAAACTTGGAAACAGAACGTTTATTCAAAATGAATTATTCTTATATATTATCTTTACAGCTATTGAATTCAAACGAAACTTTCATTGAATTAAAACGCCAAAGAAAAATATGATCTCGTCGAGAATAAGAATTCTGAGACTAACGAAGTAACATGCGATGACCGAAAAATATTGACGCACTTCTACTACCCGATTCAGAACGAAAAACTTATGTGAACTTGGATAACTCGTTTATATCAAGCACATCAGTGCCTCTGCGTAATGTGTATAGTATTGAAAATTTGAAAATTTATCATGGAGACGAAACAAAAGAGTACCAGAGAATGGAGATTTCCTATTTGTATTTTCTAATAAACAAAAACGAATATTGTTATATTAAAATGTTTTACTCTTAATAATTACAATAATATATGTGACATAAATGATTATTTTAGAATTTGATTTTTATGGATTTGATAAGTTAATAATAGTGAAAATCGTCGTGTATGAAATTATTAACAAAACGTAATATAATATGAAAGGTATTAAATGAAACGTACGTTGTTGTATGAATTTTTCTCGCTAATATCGACAATCGTTTGACTTGCAGTTGAATTACTACCGTTGAGTACTTACTGCAGTCGTAGTGTAAACACACTACGTGCTTTACTTATTTTACTACACTTTTGACAACATTCCGAAAATCAGTTTATGTATATATATATATATATTATATAGATTTTTCAATTTAGATCTTTGGACATTTTTATTCTTATTATTTTTGACAATTCGTTCGAATCCGTTTGTTCCGAAGTTTCGATCGATGAAATCCATTTACAAAAAGGAAAACACGGACTTTGAAGAGGGCAGATGTGACAATACGTCGGCCATCCCTGTATTTCGCGTACCTACGATGACGGTTGGTTTATTACACGTAATTCACACGCGGTCGACGGAGAGACATTTCGGGGAATCGACTCGCAGTCGGGCCAGACGTTAGACGCGCGCGCGCAGGAAATTAACACGAAAAATATTGAACTGGTAAATAGTAAGTAACTGCTCGAGTACACACACATTATTACAAAAACCAAAAAAAAAAACATATGCATCGCGGTGGTGTGAACGTGAATTTAACGGGACACCGGAAGACGTTAAACGTAACGGCTTAATGGACTTGCATATTATGTTCTTATGATATACGACTCATACTTGTATATTTAACCATTTCTATTTAATTGAACAGTCTTTGGGTTTTCGTTCGGCGTACGTATAATAATAACAATAATAATAATAACAACAACAATAATAATAATAATAATATATCGTCCAGTCCGCCGTTCGTTTCGATATATTATATTGCCCGCGCGCTCGCAGGTGTTAGTTACTCCTCTCTACCTATCGATATTCAAGACGTCTGCCGCCGACTGTACCGCGCATTTGAACGCGATCATATTATTATTGTTAATATACGAGTAATATATTTTTATTATTATTATTATTATTGTTTCCGCATCCGTAATTTCGGTTATTAATAAATAGAGATATGTATTAGTATTAACTCGGTTGTATACTATTATTATTATTCGACGTGAATTACGACAAGGCGCGCGATGTCAAATGATTTATACGGTATAAGTTTCTTTTACCTAAATTATACGACCAGCTACCGTATGTTAAATATTTTCCAAAAAAAAAAAAAGAGTATATAATTAAAGTACGTATTAATACGGTTGTTCCGACGGTTTCCCCCGTCGATTATATTTGCGAAAAATATAAAATTTATAACAATTTAAGTGTACAAAAATTCAATGGACTGTATTTAACACATTGTATTGGACTAAATTGGTCACAATAATTGCGCTTAAGACTGTGATAGGGAATATAGGGAGGACTGAAATACATGATTATCCTAATATCCCGAGACAAACGTATAATTATCGATACATACAAAACATATTTTATAAAACATAAAAAAAAAAAATTCTCTATCGTGTGTACCAATATATAAAATGGACGACGATTGATTTGACTGACGAAGATGTTGAACGCGGTGGCAGCAATGATGATCGTTTGGTGGCGGAATTACGTATAAATTCAAATACATAATACATATGTATAAATTTTAAATTCATCTCCTACCAAACATCCTTCAAAATTACTCTCCGGATTGAACAAGACCTGTCATGTATTGTGAAGGTTCAGATTCATTGTACAATCAAAATTATAATAATAATTAGAAGTATTTTCTATGTATTTACTCTTAAGTAGATTATAGAGGCAACAAGCTGATAATACTAAGTGGTCGGTAGTAACGGTTTTTAAAGCGATGGGTGAATAAAATACTCGAAACACTGGACTGAGAAGATCGAAACTATTGTCTGCAGTTCTTCGAGCCCTTGACAAACGATAATTAAATATGGTTTTTTCGTAATCATTTTGGACTTCTCCACGTGTGTATGGTCGCATCATGTGTGTCTCCAAAAAAAAAAAAACGGTCGTCTTCGTCGCTCGAGTAGGTATGGCTGGTGGTCCGTACCGTTGATATTCTGGAGCTACCCTTCTGCAGGAATCCGTTCCTGGCGGGGTGGGGGAGTGGGGAGGAGAGGCTCGGGATCGCTGTGGCGGGACGCAGACCACAAGACTCCGTAGAAATCTCCCGATCCGACGCCAAAAACGGGATCGTCTCCTGCCTGTAATGACGTTCGTACAGGACTCCGAACCGTCCGTTGCGACTTCGGTCTCTAGTCCGCAACGTTCTGTGGAAGTGCAGAATACGACGTCGTCAGCAAGCTGTTCGATCGCCTGGTCCGACACAGATACGAATTCGTCGTACACCGGGCCGAATTCGACGCTGTCGAAGGCGAATTGTTCGATTCCCAGGTCAGACACCGGGCCGAATTCGTCGTGCGCCGAGGTTTCGACGTAGGGTTCGGCCGAATCTTGTAGGTCGTTTGCGTTCACTATTGCTTCGGTATTGTGTTCGTCGTAATCCTCTACGGATGCTGTGATCGGTTCCTCGGCCAGTGTCGCGTTGTCTTCATTGCATTCGTAGACCACTAGGCCAGGATTATTCGCGTCTTGTTGAGTCACATTATTAATGGCATATACGCTCGACTCGATGTTCTCGGCCATTATGTAATCGCAGTCCCTCCACTCCACGGTAACACAAAACCACAGGTCACAAATTCATGTTCGCTAAAGATTTCGACGTAGGGTTCGGCCGAATCTTGTAGGTCGTTTGCGTTCACTATTGCTTCGGTATTGTGTTCGGTCGTAATCCTCTACGGATGCTGTGATCGGTTCCTCGGCCAGTGTCGCGTTGTCTTCATTGCATTCGTAGACCACTAGGCCAGGATTATTCGCGTCTGGTTGAGTCACATTATTAATGGCATATACGCTCGACTCGATGTTCTCGGCCATTATGTAATCGCAGTCCCTCCACTCCACGGTAACACAAAACCACAGGTCACAAATTCATGTTCGCTAAAGATTTCGACGTAGGGTTCGGCCGAATCCTGTAGGTCGTTTGCGTTCACTATTGGCTCGATATTGTCACTCTCGTTGACTCCCGTGTTCGTCGTAATCCTCCACGGATGCTGTTAGTGGTTCCTCGGCAAGCGGGAAATTAAATATTTTCAATTGAATTATAATAATGTAATTGCTTGTTATTAATTAAATGTATTCTCTATATTTATGTAATAGATCACGATGTAGCCATTCCATCCAAACTCATCAATTCGCCAAAATCATGGGCATGCAGGACTATGGAAAAACAAGACATTATTAATGAAGGTAAATAAAAATGTATGAAATAGGTATAGTAAATACACAATTTGAATACAATCTAAAACATTATTGTTATTAGTTTATTATTTCAATTGTATAAATATTGAATATCGTACGTATTAATTTTGAAAACCGTTTTGGACAGCTAAACTAACTTAATTATTTTATATATTTGGTTTCTAGAAATATTTGTTCAAGACACTATAAATACAACTCCAGTAAAACAATTAAATTGCATAAAAGAAAATGTATTTGAATAATAATTAAAATCAAAATATAAGAGTTGTTAATCAAGTACGGTTTTATGTACATTTTATATCAATTATTAAGATAAAGGTTTCAATATTGGTGGTATAGGAATTATAAAAATGAACTTTTTGATTTGTATTTTATAAATGTGATGTGTTCCGATACACCTGACACATTCCATAGCTCCATTTATAATGTGCACAATCGAGGGCACTGCATTTTTACCAGCCTCTGGCCCCAAATGTCCTGGATTCAGCGCTGATTGTTTTATTAAGATTTTCTGGACTACAATAAGTAATGTTGTGACTACACTGCTTAATAGTTAATACTATCATGCTATATTATGTTGTAGCATTATATTTACTAGTTCTTCGTTTAAATGAGTATAAGCCATGGGCGGAGTTGTTAATAAACGGTATTTTTTTTTTTGTATTATACCAGTATTTTACAGTCCCCAAAAATGTGTTAAATATCATCCAAAACAAATCTCATTTCATAAAACTGTTTTGATTACTATCCATATTCAATTATTACACATAAATTTCTACCATCTCTTCGATGTCAATCTTACCGTCAAAAAACGTCGCATAAATCTTCTTATTCTTCGCCTTACAGTCCTATATATAACTACATAGGATTGGCCACTCTAGTCGACCTGTACCTCCATAAAGTACGATCCCTCACATTCCTACACTCGCCGCAACAACAAGCTGCATCTTCATATCACAATCGATTCCATCTATCCACTTCTTCTACGATCACCTCCATTCCCTTCTGCATTCGTACTCCCACAAATGCGTCTCTCTCGCGCACGTCCTCTGTGAATCATCTCCCCCGTCCGCATAACACGTCCGAACCGTCTGAATCTCCGATATTCTCCCCGATTTCGCATGTCACTCCTACCCGTTACGCGTATTCGTTCCTCGTTAAAACGTCTCGCGTGATTATAAATATCGTGTATAGCCGTCTGATTAGTCAAATCGTTACATATTCCGGAACAATCTTTGCATTGTCCCCGCGGGGACCCTTCCGCTCATTGTCGTCACCGCCGTTGTCGAATCGGTTATCAATTTATTTTAGCAACAGCGAACACGAGTCCGGAGGGATCGGAACCGATGTGTGTGTGTGTGTGTGCGCGCAATAACCCGCCGGTTGGTTAAACCGAAAAGGGAGAAACGAGGACGGCGTACACTTTATACAGTGCAATGTGCGTACTTATTGTATCCCCATACATATGTGTGTGTGTACGATATTTCGTTTGTTTCCCTCCGGTCGGACCGGGGAACTAATGCACTTGAAATCTGCGAAAATCGACTGTAGTGTTACGACGAGTATAACGGCACGTCATATTATTATTATTATTATTTGTTTTCTTACACTTCCTTTTTTTTATATATAGATATGCATATATATTTTTAACCGCATTCGAATTTGACAGTAACTGTCATCACAGATCCTTTTCAAACTTTCAAATTCTGCAATTATATCAAAAAATTATACAGACTTTTTAAAACACTAATGAAGAATTTAATATGAGAACAAATAACAAAATTCTACTATTAAAGAGATCACGTCCCACATAAACGCGACAACAAAGGTAAATTAGAGTATCCAATTTCATAAACTAATTGAGTACCGCCGTGTACAATATAAATTAATAAATATAATATTTACGTACTTTTTATGCATTAATGATAACATTAAGATTATATTATTGCATTAAGTTCAGTACGATAAATTATTTTAGTAATAAGTTGTGCAAATTCTATATTTTATTTGTTCTGTGAATACCACAAAATTAATTGAAAAAAATCAAAAGTACATGACACATTAATTATTCAAAGAATAGGTTTCCAATCAGGTTTCAAAAATAGTTACAAGAACTGAAGCTAATACCATATAGAAAATAACAAATAAAAATTGTCTTTCAAATCCTTTTCGTTGTTGTTAATTATTATTTATTAGACTTTACGAAACAACTGGTTTCAAAAGTTTTGTATGTTGCACCTATGTGGCTGTAATGCTATCAAAAAGGTATACAGGTGTACACCCAGCACAGTATTTAATATTGTTAATTATTATATTATACTGAAATAGTGAAAAATTTGTTTTAGATTTGCGATGTAAAGCTTAGAATTTTAAATATGAATGTCTTGTTTACTTCCCGGATTTACTTACGATTGTTAAATATAAAACAATAGTGATAGACAACAACTAGTAGTACAACACTACAACAGCTATAGAAGAACGGTCATAAAGGATTTTTTTTTTTTAGGCACTTATAATTAAAAGCACATTTTTAAAAATACAAATAAATCTAATATATATATATATAAAAGAATTAAGCGATTCTGAGTACGTTTTACGTTTTTGATTAATAACGTCCATTAATGAACCAATTACAGAAGGAGAAATATCAATTCAGATTGTGTTTTAAAATGATATAAAATATGGTTATTAATAATTTATCTAAGTACTGCAAAAACTACTGGTGCGAATACAGTATCTTGAATTGAAACATTTCACTTGATAACTTTTCTGATATTATATACATAAATACCTATTATTATTAAATACCTAACAAACTATAATAATTGACAAAACCTTCTTGAAATTTATTCAGATGCCTTCTAAAGCACAGATTTCTGAATTACCATCCAGAAAAGGCAACACAAATTATTATAATGCATATATTATAGTATTACATAATTAATAATATGCCTACTATTACCAAATTATGAAGATCTGGTTGAATTACATATGGGAATTTTTCAACATAATATTTCAAATAATGAAATCTGCTACCAAGGCAAATAATTTAATACAAGGCAGGCATTTACGATTAACAATTATTAATTATATACAAAAATTTTTTTTTTGACAAATTCAAAGTTTTGCACTATTATACTTATTCTTCAAAATAAGTTTTCTTTTCTTGAGGCAACCAGTTGTGCGACATTATTGTTATTGATTTTTTTACAGTTGATCTTTTAAACTTAATTTTCTTATCCATTTTACTAGTTAAAAGTACAAAAATTAATTAAATTACATTAAGTACCTAAGTTACGTATGTCTTAATACTATACAATTTGTTTTACTTGTCAATGCACAGAAAACACTCAAGATCAAACTCAACATTTGTAGTACTACAGTTTTCGTGTAATGAGAACATAGTATGACCAGGTACAATAATGGAGAGAATATTAGTTCCAAAGTATCAATTTTCCCTGCTGTTACAAGGATACATGATGCGTTAAAATCCGTTTTCCTTTGAGCTGGTCGATAGGTTGACTTTTAAGATATACTTTTTGTACGATTGTCTTTAAATCTATGCATATTGCATAAATAATTATAACACGTTTAGATGTATATAAATCATATTTAATTATCACATTTTTAATTAAATGTAATAAAATACCGCTTTAATTGTTTCAACAATTACGCAAGAATTACATGTAATGAGAAAATTAAACTTTAAAAATTATATTGCAGACAAAAATATGTACTTTTTACAACATAGAAAACAAAAACTGAATTATAAACTATAAGGCAGATTTTCGCGATTTGGGTCTTATAACAATGTATAAAAAAATTTATAAAATTTACAAAAAAAAAAAAATGTAGCAAGCTGTGGTTGTTATGAATGTTTCTTAAGTAAACTATTCAAATGAAATTTTAGAGTATTGTTATTACTACAAATTTGTTATCATGTTATCGTATCATTGGACAAAACGATTCTGAGTGAAGCTTTGGTGTAATACACTTTGTTGAAAAATTTAAAGTGGAAATAAAAAGAAAAAATGAGATTTAGGATTGTTAAAATATTTTAAATATCGTTGAAGTAACTTAGGACCAACGTTGTATAAAATTTTCGGCACTTAAAACCTGAAAATCGCTTTGTTCACGTGTTGAATAGCTTAACGCCTAATAATTATTATAAATACGTAGCCCAAAATAGGATAAAAATTTTTTTTGAAAATGTTCTTATGTATATATATAGGGCAAAGTTACATATTCGATTTAAATTTCAAGATTCCAGGACTACTATTTTGATAAGTTTTTATGTCGCAGCACTATTGAGAAAATAATCTATCAATTTCTACGTCGTTTTGTTGAATCACGCATAAGGTAACTACTGTGAAAATCGAAATACGTTTCAAATAAAGTAACCGACCAGGTAAACAATTTACTACTGGAACGTAAGGCGTGACGAAATTATCGTTTTTAATCAAAAACGTATATAACAAAAAAAAAAAAAAAGGAATAAACATCATTGTAAAACCGACAGCATACTTGTTTCGCTCAGAATCACTTATTTCAACAGTTTTTTATGCGCACAAAACTAACGGACCCCACATATAAATATTACTTACTTAACGCTATTTTTTCCAGTCTCATTGCTCCCCGGGGGGAGGGGGAGGGAAATAAAATTACAATTTTAAAAATTTCAATTTTTTCGTACATCGTAAACGTGTAAACGTAGAATTGAATTTTCCGTTTAATAATTGCATATATATAACACACTGTTTAACGAACGCGTTTAGAGCCATCGCTCGACGGACAGTAATCCGGAATCTCACGTCGTTACGAAATATTAACGAGTTTGACACGACGAAAACGTATATATATAAATATATTATACATATTATATAAAACGATATTTTTATTATCATAACCGAATATCACTGTGATAACAATATTAACCATACCTTTGGTAACGACTAACCGTGTTATGCACGTGGTTAGAAGGTAAAAATGTTGTGTTGGCAAAACGGTAGATTCTTGGGATTTTAAAACCGGAGAGAAAAAAAAAACGTTTTCTTTCATCCACGTGTCCCCCGCCGCGCGCTGTCACATTAAACTTTTACCGTAAACCGTTTTGTCTTAAGGTTTTCCGATTTCGTTTGGTACGGCCGCGCGAACGCATTTATTTATTTTCATATTACTTCTTTGAAGGACAATAATTATTGGTACGAAAAATCACAAAACTTACAATAATATCACGACGCGCAGTGGAATGAGAAAACATGATCACACAAATCGCCGTTACTCGAAAACGTATATTTAGGAACCCCTGTCACATTGTGTTCGGTTTCGCAAACGGCATAATAAATTAAAGACGACGGGCACGCGCAATATCGTGTCCGCCGCACCAAGCATAATAAATCATCTCGCACAAAGTTGAAAAACAATTGTCACACACGATACTCGTTAGAAATGGTTTTATCTGTGAAAATTAAGTAATCGGACATTATCGGGTTATTATCAGCCGGTGGTAATCGGGTTTTTAACGCGTTTGTCGAAAGATTTCGAACGCCTGTCTGTCCCCGTCGTGTGGTGGTGGTCAATTCGTTTTTCAAATCTTTGGGACTTCTTTGATCGCCGGAACGAGCGAGATCGTCGAGGATAAAAACGTGAGTGTAACGATTTTTTTTTTCTCATTGTTGACGCGTTTCTGTTTTAAATATGTATTGCGAAAGACAGGAATATTTTGTTTTTTGTGTCCTATTCGTTTGTCGCGGTGGTTAATTCGATTCCGCGCTACGACGACGACAGGTCCGCGTCATGTTAGGTATTTTCGTCGCCCGTTTTTTTTCCAGTAATTGACGACGACGAATTTATAAAGTGAATATCGTTCGGGTTGATAATTGAAAATTATTGAAAAGCGTCGGCTGACGATCGGTTTAAATCGAAACGACAAATGCGCCGGTATATTAAAACGCGTGTACGTCATTGAACTGAAATTTATTTTTTTTTTGCCGCCGGAGCAATTAAAGACCTCTTCGCCGTCGCAACAGTCTCGTCGTGCCGTGTTATAAAAACATTCGAAATTATTGTCGTCGTCACCACCACCACACACACTCGTTAAGTGTAATTCCAAACGTTTCAATTAAGGAAAGGTTTTGATTTTGTTTTTTGTCCGTCTGACAAAACGCGAGTTTATAATGCGTTATTACATTGAACGATCGGACGCCGCAGTGTTTAAGATGTTTATGTTCAGTTTAGCGATCATTGTCACTGCAGTTGTTATTAGTGTCGAAACGTTACGTGAAGAAAATTTATACGTTAAAGGTTCAGTAATGGACAGTACATTTGGAACGAATCATGGCGAATGAACAGATCTGTTATATATACCGACTGTTTTGTGTAAAGAAAAATGTGTATGTTTATTATATATGTCGGTTTTCCGCATTTATCGGTCTGATTATCATTTATTCGTATTCGCTGATTAATTTTATGCGTACTTTCAATGCCGGATTAAGCTTTTGGAGGCTCCTAGGCACTTCAAATCTCGGGGTTCCTATAAATATTTTAATTATTTGTATTAAAAATGTAATTTTATCAACCAATAATTTAACAAACATTATTTTAACAAATAATGTTTGGAAATTATTAACAAAAATTGGTACCTATACGTTTTATTAAATTTAAAAAAAAATTTTAATTATTTTTTGATATTTGAAACCAGATCTTAAAATTTGTTTCATTTATGCAACATTACGTTTGTAAGAAACGTTCCTTAACGTCCATGTATAACTTAAAGATATGAAATCACTGTTTGATTAAATTGCAGTTTATATATATACTTATTGCCAGATTAACCAAAAAATATATTGTTGAATTGAAACAACATTATGGAGTTAGCGCCGATAGGTCTTTTAAATAATCCCACTTTTTTAGATTGGCTTTGCAACGTCATACCTTTGTTCTTAATCAATTTAGGCTTTTCTATATATTGCCCATTTATTTTTGCAAGGTTTTCTGTTGGCATTATCCATGCTGTTTCGTTTCCTATTTTTTTTCTCCATCTCTCGATTCTCTCATCTTTGATATTTCTTTGTGATGCACTTTGTTCTTTTCGTAAAGCTATTTCTAGGTATGTACCTTCTTGCAGTCCATGCATTGTGTGTTGGACATCATTTGTTATTCTTGTTTATTCCCAGTCAGCTTGTTCAGATCGTCGAATTTCAGGTGGAACTATACCAGATAATGTATACAGTTTATTTACTGGTGTATTTTTTAAACAGCCGGAAGTAAGTCGACGTGCCTCATTCTGTTTGTGAAACAGAGTGCTAAAGCCATAACTCTTAGTGCATGTGGTCCAGTGTTCAATGCAGATCCAATTAGCTTGTGCAATAACCGATCTTTTATATTCATTTTCGTTTTTTCACAGTTTATTTTGTATGTTAGGACTACGTCTAGATATATAGGATTTGTTGGTTAGCTCTACACCGTTCTAGGTGTTCACCGTTCTTCAAGTATACATATGTGTGTATATTTGCACTATATATATACATGTGATAAAAAATTTTCTAAATAATTTCTTTCAATTTCGGTCTATTCATAACATTATTATATAATGACTATATAGCTGACTTTTTGTTATGCCTTATATCTCTGGAAGACCTATTAATTTCAACAGTTGACATTTCTGATGTCTCTTCTGTTAGTTTAAATTTTGTACGAGCTTTATTTAAATTCCCTGAATATGTAAAAATCAATTAAATATATATTTCATAATGTAATAATTTTGTATTCTTATATTTATATTTGTTGATAATAACCTTGTTTTGAAATGTCTGAAGTCTATAGAATTTGAAGGCAACCTATTTTGAATACCTTTTTTATGTTTCAAATATTTTTGTTAGGCCAAGTGCACATCAAAGCACAAATCAGCACACAAGCTAGTGTACCTTCATCGTCAAATAAAACAACTGACGTTATGTAAAACTCTACATCATAAATAAATTAGAATTAATTAAGTAAAAATAATTATTTTAATGTTTACCTAAATAATTTAATATTAAATAATACATTAGGTCCAATATACTTTATAATTTATCCAAAAATACTAAATATAATAAAGTTGGAAAATTATATTGTAGCAATAGTCATAAATTAGATGTACTACCTGTATGCATTATAGGAAAAGTTATTTTTTTTGCTTCTGATATGTCGAATAGAATAACTTTATATTTAATTTGATTTAAAAAAATAACAATCAACTCATTTGATCAATCTTCTACTAAATAAATGTTCAAAATATTAGAATTAATTGGGTCTTCACAATAAGGTTTGATTGAAAGATATGTTTTCTCAACAATAACTGTTTTATTTGAATCTGGTATATATGCAATATTCATCATTTCATCAACATCATAATATTCAGTTAATAAAAGTAGATCAGTTTTACTTTTAATTTCGATTGTATATTTTTAAAGATTAATACCCATATGATATTGTGGGCCACACAAGTTTTCTATCAATGATCCCTTAGAATGTCCTTTTTTTAAAAATTCTCTTGAATAATTATTATTAATATCTTCATTTTGGTTTATTTCTTCATAATATCTTCTAATCGCTCGTTGAAGAGGTTTCTCGTGCTTTCTTAATATTTTCTTTAAGTTTTTCGTGTAATATTCAAACGAAAATGAACTTATATTATCAAGCGATCCAAAACGTAAATAGTAATCAGTGTAGAAGACCATGTGAATCGGTTTCTGCAAAAGTGGCGTAAGTCCGAAAAAAAAAAAGAACAAATTCTACAGGAATTGGAAAAAACTGTTTTCCAGTAAATAACACGAAGACAAATTAAAACTGCAGGTGTTATTAGATGTGTTCTAGGTTCCTACAATGACTTAAAAATTTGAACAAAGCCGAGAGGCGGATCTAGTAGGGGGTCGTGGGGGTCATGACATTATTTCAAGATTTGTAAAAACAAAGAAGATTAAACATTGTCATTTAATTTAAAAAATTTTAAATAATAAACTTCTAATTTTAGTTAATAAATTACTTAAAATCATTTTATTTTCATTGTGTATTATCTTTTTATCATCCTTTTGTAAAAATAACCCTTCCGCCAAGCTAAATTTATGTTCAAAGTCTTGGGCCGACGCCGTTTTTGCGGAATGTGCTAGTTTTCTATATTACGACAAAGCAAAGAGAGAGGTTAGACTAGGAAACCATGATATATAGTGAGAATATATTTACGGAGTTTAGAGGCGAAGGAGTGGATTTTGAAAATATATTGACCGGTGGAGTTTTGACGAGGATTTGAAAATGACGTGGCCGAGATACCGTTAAGAATTGTATGCTGAAATCAGATTGTGTCCAGTGTTCGCCGTTACGTTTGATTATTTATTTAGTAAAATTTTACAACCGTGACCTCGTCATAATTTCACAGAGAAACGACCGCATGTCAATTTGACGTCAGTGTACGCACGTTTAAGTTATGCAGCGGGCAGTGGTGACTATGAACACGGGTATTGATAGTCTGTGGAAAGCCATCGATCAGGGAGACTTTGAGGTAGCGTGGCGGTTGCTCGCGCACAATCGATCCTTGATGCTCTATCCGTTCAGCCAAGTGACTTATAACCTGCTTCGCGTGGCCATACAAGTCGGCCACCAACGCATCGTCGAAACGCTGTTGCACTACGGTGCCAATCCAAACGCCCGAAATGCGAATTGGATGACGCTCAAGCGCCTGTGCGTGTTGTACTCCAGATATCAGTTGCTTAGGCCGTTATTCGTCCGCGGGGCCAATCCTGCCGCGGTGGATCGTTACAACTGCACATCCTTGGAGATGGTCGCGACCACGAATAAAAGAAGGTATATATTATAATATTCATAAAAATAATTTTACCAAATACACATGTATTACGATTTACTATTGGACATGGAAATGTCTTTTATTTTTCATTTGTATAACGCATAATATGTCCCATCTACCGCGTCCATTTTTTATTCTATTTAAGGTGGTCCATTCTTGACGCGCGAAGGTTCAAACCCTCTAGATCTTTGCGTGGGATCTCCACTATCAGCATCTGTTTGAAACACCCCATTCATCTTTTGCGCCGTTACTCCAATCGCCAAATTGTGAGCATACTGCTAGTTACTTGTTAATGGTCTACTGTTACTGCGGTTTCCTTGAATTAATGTATTGTAATAATTTGGTGCATAAAGTATTTTAATAATTAACTGCTTTATTGTATAAACGCACACTATGTCAAAAAAATACATTTTAAGTTGAACATAACCTTAAAATAAGTATACATACATATATATTTTATTTATTTAGCAGCGAGTCCACTTTTAGGCTTTACTGGATAAGAGTCGTTTAACTAAACCGGAGCTATATAATTTGTCTTTTATTCGCAATTTGCGACTTACTAAAACTCTTGCGTCTCTCGAGTTAAAAATCGATGACTTTGGAAATCGAATGTGAGATTTATTTATTATATTTTTATGAAGATGAAATGCCGTATTACATTGTTCTTCCGTATTATGGTATTTAGTTTTCACATTGACTTTTTTAGGCTGCTCTAAGCTAAGAATATTCAATTTTCAATACGTCAAGTAATCGAAATTATATTACTTTTTTTAAAAGTTTTTAATTTATATTTCAGTACTGACCACACGAAGAACATAACTACCAAAAATACACAATTTTGTTTACAAATATTTAGATGTAAACACTGGTTTGGAATTGTACCATTTTCTTATTGTCTGTTTTTCGGGAGATAATTTTTCGAAAAAAATATCTTTATTGATTTGGAAGTGTGATTATTTTAACGCGTTTAAGAGACAAAAGAGATCCAACAAGAAAAATGAAAAATTTATACTTTTAGCCTTTACCGAACAACTATCATAATATATTGTATCATCGTATATACGTGTTGTTTTATCTAAGCTATCACACTTATACAAGGATTCAACATTGTGTTGATGACACAAATTATGCTATTTTCGTGTTATACCTGTTGTATATTGCGTAGCATATGAGTACAAAATAAAAATACTAACAAATACTTTAATTTAAAAATAATTCGTACACGTCGATTGTTTTCAGCCAATGTGCGTACACACTGCTCAACAAGAGTAGTATACCAGAAAACATGATTAATAAAGCGTTCTTTCAAGCTATGGTTATAAACAATACGATACTGATGAACAAGCTGCTCAATCGTGGAGCGGATATCGAATATGAAGAGGAAATAGGAACGCAATATACAGCATTGCTAATGTCCACGAAGATAAGAAAAGTAAGATCCACTCAATTCTTATTGGAGAAAGGCGCCAATCCCGCGGTATACGACCCGTCCAGGTAAATCAAAGTGTATCGTAATTTTATTTTCGTTTAGATATTATTTTTAAATAATCCTTTGTATACGCTTCTATTCAAAATTAATTTAATTTTTTTTTTATTATTATTATTTATTTAAAACGATTCGTGTGAATATTCAATTTAAATTGATTTCTCATTCCATTGGTACGTCGCAATACAGTTCACGCGAATTAACGGATTCCCCGCGATTTGAACTATTCATCTGGTGTTCACAATTATTATTAATTATTATTGATGGAAGTTGAATAATATTTTTTCTTTTTTTTATAAAATGTCCAGACGTCTCGTCCGATTTTTAATGTCGATATTGATAAATGTACTGTGCTATGTGCTACTTTGCTTTTTCGTTCCGTCGTTTTTACTGATCTTAATAATTATTATATTTGAGCATGTTTATACAAACTATGTACCATGCTCCAGTGTAGATCGAAATTGTAATTGTGCAATCACCACGATATTATTGTTGAAAGCCGAAATATTTGAATATATATATATGGCCTGGCTATTACTACTACACCTGCAGGTTATAATCGCCAAGTAATTTGTAAGTCTACAAGTTTTCTTATGTATTTGTATTGTGTACGTACGAAGTGACGTCAATTATTATCAAATTATTCGGAATTTTGAACACTGAAAATCAACCGTGTCATGTACTACAATTTATTCGATTCGATACGTATTTGATTGATTTCTAATATAGAAATTAATCAAATACGTAAACAGTAATTTCCGTAATCTTATGTATTATATAATATATAATTTATTTCTAATGCTATTAGACACCGTTTTAATTGTAAACGTTTAATGCTAAGAAAATGTAAAGAGCACTAACTGTCTAAAAATAAATTATTGAATAATTTGCACTTAATTACACGTGGAGCATGGTGCGTTGTGCACCATAAAATATTTGTTTGCAATACATGTTGTTGAGAAATATTGTCGGTTTTTCAAATTGTAAAATTATTGTTCAATACACTTATCGATACACAAGATAAGTATAAAATCCATCTCATATTAATGTATCAACTTCTCAATATGAGATGTTAATTTTTGTTGTTGTTGTTGTTGTTGTTATTATTTGTGTAAACTATTTACTATACGAAATGTGTGTGTGTGTGTATGTTACGCAGCGGATGGACTTGCCTGCATTTCGCAATCGCTAACAACTACCCCGTTCGGATAGTATCGATGATAATAGACAAGAATTCCAAAGAATATTTGAATCTTCCCACGCACAAAGGGGAAACTGCTCTGCACTTGGCCGCCAAAACGGGCAACGAAGAGGCGACAATAGTGTTGGTTCGAGCTGGGGCAGACTTGCAGGCAGTGGACTATATGTACAACACGCCACTGTTAAACGCGATAACTATGCGAAATGACGCGGTGGCCAAGATCCTTGTGTTCGCGGGTACTGATCTGAAACACTACCTGTTTAAGTCGCCACTGCATATGGCCATTAATTATGAAAATGTTTTGCTTACCCGGCTGATGCTCGAACACGGCGCTGTCGTCATGAACACAGACAACTTACGGTGGTCGATCATACACTTGGTCTGCAAGTCCGGTAAGTGCATCATAAAAAAAAAGTTTAGGTACGAGCTTTATAAAACTAAAAGAAAAAAAACATTAAGAACTTTAAAAAACGTACTGAAAGTTTTAGAAAAGTCACTATAAATTTAAACATATCTATAAAAACCTGTTATTTATTTCTTTTACTTACAATTTTAAACCGATAAACCAGAAAATATGAGATGAAAATTATTTGAGCCATCACGCACGCGTTATGATAAAAAAAAGAGTAATAAAATTTGACAAAAAATCCCAAAAAACATTTTTAAAAAAAGTTAAAAGGCTAAATGAAATTTCGTGTGTTTATCGCAACCATGAATCTGAATTTATAGTTGGTATTTAAATCAATAAAAAAATCAATTGTCTACAGCTTCTGAACCTTACCGGTAACGGTTACATATTGATATATCATTGGTAATACGAACTTATCGTGTGCGATTTAATTTCGATAAAAATATAATAATATGTATTATGATTTACCGAATAAAAGTTTTTTTTTTTATAACGAGAAAATTGCCAACCGTACTAACTTTATTCCATCCGATATTTTAATAAATACGAGTATTATTTATATTATTTAGTAAATATTATTCAAACAAAAGTAGTTCGTTTAAAATTTGGGTACCGTTCGTTTGATAGTATGAATTGATGGTCTACAGCTTGGTATGGAGGAGGACAGGACTTTTTTATTATTATATTTGGCCATAGTATGGTGCACTCCTTGTTACGTTTCTCTATAAAATGATGATGATGATGATAATAATAATATATTGTGTGTAATGCTACCATTACTGGTCGAACCGCTCTAGTTGGGTTGCCAACATAGATTCGGAGAACGCCGTACTGGTGAAAAAAAAGGACATGAGGTTTATTACGGTTAAAAAATACGATTTTATTGTGGAGAAAACTATCGGGCGTAAAACTCCAACCAAAAAGAAATTATACTATTAAAAATGAATAATTATAAATGACAAGACAAGACATCTTGTGACAGAAAAATAATTTTAAACATTAACAAATAACGTAGAATATATAATAAAATAAAATGAATCAAATACCGGCCAAGATGAAAAAAAAAAAACAGAAACATACCCAATTTACAATCTAAGACGGGTGTGCATCATGTGCACTCATCTCGCCCGTGATTGTTCCACTGTTAGGAGAGACCCTGAAAGGATTTCCTCCGTGTTCAATTGCATTTCAAATAAACGAATAATAGAAAAAATGTAATAAGAAAATAAAAACACCGTCAAACGTTGAAAACTAGTGTCAAATTTACAGTAAACGTGTAATTTAATTTAAAATATTGGCGTGGCCGGTATTACATCGAAATAAGTCGCCGCGACGAGGTGGTGGCTATCGGTTGACATTTGGACCACCGTAGGTATTACGTCGTCGGTACGGCGCGCGTGTGTGTGTGTGTGTCGCGCATGACACATATTTCGTCGTTACGTTACATGTGTTTTTCAGGTAATGCGGAAATATTGGCGTGCTTGTTGGCCTACGTGGATCCGGGTGTGTTAAACGCGATGCATGAGCGCGGCCAACCGTTTCCACCCCTGTTGGTGGCCGTTTCACTGGGTCATATTCAGGCGGTGGAAGTGCTACTAGCCTACGGAGTAGACGTGAACACACAGTGCGAAGACGGCCGAACGGCGCTGCAAGTGGCAATCCGGTTAGACAACGCGGCAGCGATGGTAGATCTGCTGCTGGACTGGGGCGCGTGCATCGATGCCCGGAACGCGACGGCTTGCGGCAATCAAGTGCTGGACATGTCCGTGTACACGTGGGGACGCAGAGTGACAGTCACTGCGATTCTGGTCAATTCGAACCGGTTGGCAAAGGCGGTGATCCGGCACGACGTGGATACCGTCGAGTTCCTGCTGGCGTGCGGCGTGTCACCCAACATGACCACTTCTGAGTATGGGACGCCACTGCACGTGGCCGTCCGAAACAAGAAGTACAGAATGGTTGCTGTCTTGTTGTCGTCAGACCGGTGCTGGACGTCCGTGCGGTACAATGGTGTCACACCGCTTGATTACGCGCTGGCCATGGGCGACGATCGCGCCACCAGAATGATTATGTGGCGAGACGACCAGAGACGGCGAAAGCGTACTAGACACCAATCTTTAGTCATCGCTGGCCAAACAATACAACCAGCCGTAGCCAGGTGGCGACATTCCACAGCATGGTGACACTTCCACTCGATCCCACCTGCCACTTTTTATTTTTTTAATTGGTTATGTTATTTCATTTTCTTATCTTAATGTTTTTAAGATAATCCAAAATTTGAGTAATAATTTGTTTGTTTATTTTTTATTTTTAACGTATCATATTTATTTAGTGAACTTGCTGTCTAACGTAATAAGGATTTTGTTTAAATTTTTCTTTAAAACGAATGTATTGTCTGTCCATAAAGAAAATTGAATTTCGGTTTTTCTTTTTACGATTTTTATTATTCTACACTTCTTTTTATTATTATATGTTGACGATATTAATTAAGTATAATATAAGTATATTCCACATTTAGGTCTTGGAATGACTTTTTTTTTTTAAAGAACATTTAAACTAATTTTGTATCTTTTATATTCTGTGTAACAATGATTATCACAGCTTTCAAATGCGTTATTACAGAATAAAATAAATATAATGATTTATTTAAGTTTAAGTAGACAATAACGTTTGAAGTATACCTCATTTTTCTTAATCCATCACTTAAATAATACCTCATTGAGTTTTTATTTTTGTATTGTGTTATGATTCTATACTTAATATATATATATATATATATAATATATATATATATATATACACGTAAGCTGTCTGATAAATAAGGTACAATGAATGAAAATGAATGCATTCATTTTCGTGGTTACTTAAAAGACTTACCAGAAAGAATATCCACAAAATCGGTGCTATATTTGTGTAAAGCCGTGAAAGATGATAATTTACTAGATATTTACCCATACATTAATATTGCATTGTAAATGTTTTTGTGTGTTCTTGCATGAAAAACTTCGGCCAAGCGTTCATTCAGTACTCTTAAAAGGGTTAAATCATATCTCAAATCTTCGATGAATGATAATGGTTTAAATTCTATGGCGATTCTGAATATTGAATCTCAGTTGACAACTTCATTAAACTATGATGAAATAATTAAAGATTTTGCAAGATCAAAAGCGTGACGTAAAATATTAATTTAATTGTGTTCATTTTTCTTCTCTTAAATATTTATATTACATTAATTTTTTCACTATTTTTTTTTTTTTCATTTGTTGACCATTTGTTCACTATTTCATAAATAGATAAGAAAATAGCTTATTAAATTTTACAAATTGTTTTGATTATTTTGTTATCATAGATACTACCGAGAGTACCTACGATATTCAACATTTTCGATTGATTTTTATACTGCATGATACTATTACCCTATTACATGCATTGTAAGATTTTTTATGGGTAAGAAAAATTGCCACTATAAAAAAACCGGTGAGGAAAAGGGCATAAAAAGAATGTGTACCCGGACCAGCAAAATCCTAAATACATCACTGGTGTCAAGCGAGTTTAGCGAGTTTATAAAAAATGTTAGCCATTTGGAACGCAAATTTTCAATACGCTTTTTTGGAAGAGTCCTATACCGATTTTTTTCCCAATTCAAACATTGGTATTACCTACGAATGTTTTGCGTTCTTTTTTACTAATTGTACGTATTACTATTACGTTTCGATATTATTGTTACGCGTCTAGCAGCAGCAAAGAGGAATATAACCAGTTGCAGCCAGAGGCGGATTTTAGGGGGAGGGAATCGTCTCCCCCCCCCCCTTGGGACGTACTTCTCTTATATTCCTGCATTTACAACATTTCGGCACAAATGACAAAATTTTTTTAGTATATTTATATAGTCTTGATGAATGAAAAAATAAAAATAAATATTACTGTTTTAAAATACTTATTAAAACTTTGTAAAAATTCGCCCCCCCCCTCCTTCCAAACTAATATGACCAGACAGATCCGCCGCTGGCTGCAGCCAGTGGCGAGAGTATTGTTGCCGCCCGTTTATATTGAATTCAGGCGTTAAATTGTATTTTTGGACTACACCAGCGAATAAACCTCATCTCCGCAAACATAGTCGGCCGTTAAATCCCTTCGGAACTCATTCGCACGATTGTTTATAATATAATATTGTTGGAAATGTATTATGTGCGAAAGGGGTAAATGACGCGCGACCCCGAGGCTATCGTCGCGCATATGATGTATACGCGCCGCGCACACACCCGAACACCCTGCATCGTACAGGGTGTACTTCGAGACATGGCGCAGTAGCTAACGACGAGCTGAAAGTTGTTAAACGCAGGCACGTAGCCAAGATTTTATTTTGGAGGGGACGAAAATAAATTTTAATACGATTGATATTCAAAACCTTTTATTTAATTTAATAAACTGAAAAATTAAAACATTTATAATACCGAAACAATCTGTAGTTATTTTCAACTAATGTCTATAATATAAATTTTCGGTTTTTTTTTTTTTGAGCCATTATATCCAACACTTCATCTGTTGACACAGACACTTACCAATGTACTGGTAAAAGAGCAAGTCCGACGTAAAGCATACTGATATTGTAGTAATATATATTATGCTACCAATACGATAAGTGATAACAACAGTACCGATAACTTGTCAAACGGATACCTCAAAACAATATAACAATTTAATTAAAAAGCATAAAATATTATTTCAAATTATTTATTGCGTCTAAATTTAGTTATTATAAATATAATTATGAAAAATTTACCGTGTCAAATGTAGACTAATTTGTTTCATTTTGTAGAGGGGGCGTAGAAGAGAGCATGCACATCTGAATTTGATGTTAAAAATATTAGTCCCACCCAGGGGCGTATTTACTTCATCCCTTAGGGGAGGGGGGCGAATAGAAAAACGGCCCGTCGAATCTGTTGCGAACTTAGAATTATCGAAAAATTATATAAAAATAATAAGTTTTAAATAAAAAAATGTTTTATGACATTTTAGTTTTAGTTCGATTAATTTTAGTTGTCAGTAGATATAGGTACATACACAAGTATCTAGAGGGGGGCCCATCGCCCCCCCTTGTATACGCCACTGGTCCCACCCCGTTGAAATTTTAATGGACTTAATATTCTGCATATGCATCCGGATATATATATCTTTATATATATTTCCAATGGTTTATTCCGCCTATTTCGTATTTTGTTTTTTTCATAATTCCTTTGAGTTAGTTCATTCCTTTATATCAACGATCATACAACCAATTCAAATATATTTGTTTGAATTTTAACGAAAAAAATAATATTATGTATACTCGTATAATTAAATCCACGAATTTCCAATTGGAGTTTTCTTTAAAATAAAAAAAATAAATAAAAGAACTACTTCATTTTAAATTCAGTTATATTAGACAAAACGTGCTAATCATCATATTTACACTATACTAATAATTAACCGTCTTTAAAATAATGATTAAATCATTTCGCATTTACAGCTTAATATAGGTACCTAGCTGAATTACCCGGCTTCGTCCGTGAACAGTTTTATCCAGCATCAGAGGTATTAAGGTATGAAATTACCCGATATAGCCCTATTACCCGGCGTTGCCCGGGTAAGATTGTTCTGTTTTAAATATTTGTTTAATCTTTGGAAATGTTACCTATTATCTTTATAAGTAGCTACATTTGATTTGTGGTTCATGGTGCTGTTCCCGTACAACCACCTAAAATAACCACCTTTCTTACAAACATCAAATCCCTGTTTTTCAATATAATTTTCAAAAGTCCTTTTTTAGCGAATGCTTATGTCTCAATAGCTATGTATTTGTACGCCAGCCCGATGCGTCCAATTGTTTGAGCTGTGCGTTCATAGGTCAGTCGAGTCAGTTACGCTTTCCTTTCAAATATATATATATAATATATTAGTTTGAAATTTATACAGTACGTCATATTGTTTAATAAAATTTTTAATTTCAAATATTTCAATATATAAATGTTTTAAATCGACGATATTCATAATTTACATGTACTATTATATTTCAGATTGTTGATACAATCCGTAGAATCTGCACGCGTATATTTTACAATATTGGACTGTAATTTCGAGGATATATTATGTATTTATGTAAAACATTTCCCGATTTGTATCGTCTTCAAAATTATTTCGAACCGTTGACAGTTTCCGCACAATCAAAGATACAAACACAATTACAATTTTTTTGCTAAAACAATAATAATAAAAAAATTTAAGAAACGCGTCTCGAGTCACTTTTTGTTTTCGTTATTATCCACCCTGTATGTATATGTTTCGCGTGCGCGCTAGTGTACGCGGTGCAGCACAGACGATGAAAAATCCTTTTCCTCGTTGGAACTCTCCCCCGGCCCCTTCGCGAATCGCTCGAGACGGACGTATATTATGTGTAATACTATTATGTGCTCTGCACAGAAGAGGTTATTATTATTATTATTATTATTATTATTATTATTATTGTGTTTTGCTGACAATATGATGACATATTACACGTGCGTGTGTATATTTCGTCATTCGTAGGAAATCACACGATTTTACCCCAATTTCCCCTCCGGATAGGTTCCTCTGTATAGGGGTCTTCGACGTGACAGGCCGCAGGCGGTTAAAAACGACGAGCGTGTATATTATATACGAGTAGTATATTATATTGAGCCGCGTTTTGTCTTTTTGTCATTATTTGCACTGCACGTCTTGGATTATTACAATAAGAAGAATTCGTCATAAATTTTCGTTTTAAACAGACCGTATTTGCACGTGTACCGGAAAAGAGAATTAAAAAAAAAAAAAAAAGCGGCCATTAAGCCGCTGGATAATGGATGTCACTCATTAAGTATAATGGATGTCACTCACCTCTATACGTGGATACAGATTTCAGAGTTTTTGTTATTACTATACGAAATTTGAATACATACAATGCGGTAAATCATTGTATTCGCGCGATAAAACGCAATATTCTGAGCAGAGTTTCGGTGTAATATTATTAATTAATATATAATAATAAATATTGTAACTATAGAGTTTTTGGGGCTCAGGGTAAAGAATAATTAAAGGGACGCCGATGCTTATCTCTGATTATATTTCAGAACATTATGAGTAATATGTAGTAAAATTAAAATAGGCGCAACCAGAGCCTAAATATTGGGAGTGCTAGAATTATGTATCGAAAAATAGCCAGTTATTATTTATTCGTCGCATTTTCGAAAAAAATTCGCTCGCAAGTAATAGAGCTTGCAGGAAATATAATTATGACGTGCATAAATTTGTACTAAATTGGAAAGGAATCATTTACATCTTGTATTTTAAAGTTAGTTGGTAGGCAATTATTAACAACCACCATTTAGGGGAATATGTTTTGGTGTGGTGGAATGGATAGGTTTTAAGGTTAGTTTTAGAAAAGATGAGGTGTCACTTGTATTGGGTGGATTTTGGTTGGTTTTAACACCGGAGTCCTTCCCTTTATTTCCCTTTATTTTACATCAAGTTTTAAATTGAATTTTTCGCTTGGAATATTTTTATCAAAATGGAGACTTTGTGGATTTGGCAACTTCGGTAGTTGGCCGTGTGATTTCCTCCACATAGAGCGCAAGCTGGTGGTTCATCTTTAGTTTTTGTGCAGACAGACGAAGAATGATTTGCAACACATTTGACGCATCATGGAAGGGGTGGGAACAATATGATTTGGAGTGTCCGTACTCCTGGCAGTTTATACATTATATAATGGTACGTCTTTTGTACGGCTCTTTGATTTTTTTACTTTCGTATTTAATAGAGAGGTAATATTAAAAATATATTTCGGCAGGTTCTAGGTCGATAAAGAAAATTGGTAATTTGTGTTTTGTATAGTTTTGTTCAATACGTTGGGTACATATACGCTATAAGACGGTCGCCGACTGAGTAGCCGGAGACGGTTGTTACGTAGTTTTTACACCAATTATATATACCAGTTTTTTTTGGAAATAATCGATCACCCGCGTTGTATTGAGTTCCTCTCAGAGGGTTTGGGTGTATTCAATTCTCCTGTCCGCATCCAAGGATACTAAACACTTCGCAATCAAATAATGGTATAGGAAGATGAATTTAAATAAAATGTAACAATATGCACGCACGTGTGTATCGATCGGCGTACAATTCGGGACTAATAATTATTTAAAAAAACATTTTCAACTTCTATCCATAACTATTGTGAATATAATTTCGTATAGGTATAAGATATATTAATACTTGAATATGGTCTATAATAAAAATAAATAATATTATATATTGGCATATTGGGATTATTTTTTTTGATAAATTCGAGGAACACTAAACCCGATTTTATTATGTATCGGATGTTTCCTTATTTTTTTTTTTTATCTGTTTTTGAAAAAATGGCGAATATACAACTGTGATAATGATTTCGGCTATACATTTTATAATTGGTCAATATTTACTCTAATATTAAAACGACAAATTTGTAATGAAATTACTGGAGGCAAATTTTTTACATTCCTTAGTCAAACAGAGGAATAAAAAAGCCCTATTCACAAAACTATTGGATAAATCGTAAAATAGACTCCTTAGAATATCAACTATAACGAATTTGATATCAAAAGGTCAAACGCGTAATTCCGCATCGTTTATCCGCAAAAGTATCGCATAGATAATAAATAAAAACATAAGGATACATAAATGAATTATTAAAAATCCTTTGAATTGTGATTGAATTTTAGTAAATATTTAACGATTTAACTTCCCTTTTCGAGGGAAGTAAAAACTTTTTTTGTAAATTATCATTATTGACTACCAGTCATCAATTTCATGAAATACGACCTCTCCACAACCCCTTGCGTATTACATAGCCTTGTTGACGATACCATGGTTTAACTAGTAGCTTAAATTTATTTAAGGTATAAATTTAAGGTAAATTTAAGTATTTATATACACACACACACACACACACACACACATATATATATATATAAAATTTCGGTGGTGGTTAGGTAAAATGTAAAATATAGCCACTCAAAATGACAAACTATACATAACATATTCTTTTATTTCAAAAAAATATGTACAATAACACAATAATTAAATAATAAAATAATATTAAATAATAATTTATAAAATGTATTCAGGCTCAAGAATGTTTTTTTTTTAAAGATAAATTATATATTACAAGATTATATAACTCTAAGTGCTATCGTAGTTTACTCTGCTGTAATAAATAATAATAAATAAGTATTAATTTATTTAATATTTTAATATTATTTACAATATATAGCATCATTGCCTTCTTTTTTTAGGAACGAACGTCAACTACTAGACTTATGACAATTTTTTGCTAAATCAGGCATTGTCAACATTAACTGATTATCATATTTTCCGGTAACATATACATTATTATTATACGATATTTTTGAGCGAGATGTTGATATTTATTATTTTTATACTATTGTATAGCCGTGAATTTTATATGCTACTTTTATTCAATTATTTATATTATTAATTTATTTGTAATTTGAATATTAACTATACGTGTTTAGTTATTACAAATTTTAAATTACCATTTTGTTACTTGTAAGTACACACACACACACACAACGGTAGCAATTAAAATTTTTGTCGCCGATTTCAACTCCACGATCGAGCTGCCTTATATGCACACAAATGCAAATCATAATTATTAATATTTAATTTTAGTCAATTATATTACTATTAATTATTTGTTCTCGAGCATAATAAATTACTGTTTTGTAAAAAGCCAACGCCCATGTTGTCGTCGTTTTACCTATAAATACAGTTGAACGGTGGCAAAAATTGTATTGTCTCGTGAGATCGTCGTCGCGTGTGTATTCGTCGAACAATTTTAATTGTCTTTTGCCAAAATTCTTTCGTTTTTTATATACAAGTATAAAACACATATACACTTGTATACCAGTTGTATTGGCCACAATAGCAAATTGCCATATCCTTACCGAATCCATTGGTGTCCGGGCGCACGTAATATAATTTTACGCTCCAACATGTAAACTTTTCTACTTATAAACCCAATATTTTATATGACCTATATTATAATATTGAATAACTGTTGATTTGTTTTCAGATTGGGAGTTTTTATTTGAAAAATGCAAACTACATTGAATGTTGTAGTTTGGTGGGTATTCGCCAACTCATAGTATGGATTCACTTGAAACGAAACCGTTAGAAACTGCAAATAAAATTAAGTTCAAAGAATATTGGTTTGATCAATATCTCGATCATTTTACAATTACCGACAATACCATGTGGAAACAAGTATTTTTAAATTACATTTTATTTGTAGTACAAAAGATAATGATTATCGTTAAAAATTACAAAATTGTGAATATTCAAAATTATTAAAATTTTAATATGGAACATGGAGTGTTTTTATTAATAAGAAAAGAATATTATCAAAACGAAGACCCGATATTATCGTATTTGAATTGATTTTTTTTCTGTTAGAGATATTTCAAGAGTGATATATATTACCAAAGAGGCGGCCCAGTGTTTTTGTGGATTGGAGACCAGGTGGAAATTGGACAGTCATTTCTATACAACGGGGCTTGGACTGAATATGCTAAAAGTAAAAATGCTTATCTTTTTGAAATAGAACATCGGTTTTATGGGAAAAGCCATCCTACCAAGTAAGAAATTATGTTAATAAAATATATATAAAAACTGTATATAAAATATATATATATATTATAAATAACATGTTTCTGTTATGTTCTGATTTAATACAATTGTTTATACCTTTAATATATACATCGCTAACGAATTATATTATAATGTATATGAGTTGAAAAAAGGTGATTTCTGCTTGTCCTTTGACAAAAATATGAATGGAAAATGTAAAATTTAATTATATATTTTAATTATTTAGTTGAAGTTATCTATTATATAAATGTATTAATATGTATTGTTTATTATTTATACATATATTATTTATTTTTTTAAATCAGTGAGTACTTAATATCTGGTGGTAAGACGAAAACGAAGCAAAAGAGGAAAGTTATAAGACCCCTCTCTCCAAAATTATTTTCTCAGCGTTCATAATTTTAAATACTATACGTGATGTCTAATGTTCGAAATTAATAAATAAGTTTTTTTTTTTTATCTAAATCAGCATCAGTGGTTTTTGATTTTTATTAAGCGATATAGTCCTGTTATTACAACCGATTCCTTTACAGTGGTTTTATAAAGATATCTATATACATAGATTCTCAAATTTTCTTACTGATTTTTATTGACGTACAGGTTTTAAAAGAAAATAATAATTTTCAGAAATTTGTGTACCAAGAATTTAGTATATTTGAACAGTGAACAAGCATTATCTGATTTAGCTAATTTCATAGTAAGTATGGGAAAAGACTGCAATTTCCCACCAGAGACAAAATGGGTGGCATTTGGAGCGTCTATCGGAGCATCATTGGCCGCTTGGCTAAGAATGACTTATTCACATCTCGTACACGCAGCCGTTTGTTCGAGCAGCCAATTGTTGGCAAAAGTAGATTTTAAAGGTGTGTTTAAAATATACAATAATATTGAAAACAGATTTTATATGAACATAAACTAACAGAGAAACCACATAACGTATATACTATATATAGTACATCACAATAATTTTTTTCTTTTTCGCGTATCTATTTCAATTTAGACACATATGCAATGTATTACGCATAATAGACGAAACGCATCATATCGAGTTATATGATTGCGAATAATGTAAAATTAAAATTTAATTTTATAATATAATAATTCGGTTATAATTTAGTGAAATAAGTGAATTGACACTTTTACGTTTTTCTGCATTATATCAATATTATTCCAAATACTATGATATTTGTTATTTTTTTTAGAATATTTCAACACAGTCGAAAATATATTATCAAATTATTCGTCAGAATGTGTGTCGCAAATAAAAGAAGCAAATCGGGAACTTAACTATTTGCTCGAAACCGACAAGGGAGCAGAAACGATTTCAAACCAATTCCAGTAATAATATATTCAAATATATTAAACCAGATGTGCACTATATTATTATTATTATTATTATAAGGCTATTTATACGTGTATGTACTATAAAGTGTACCAGATTTATTCGTTATCGTTATACATTTTAGTCTTTGTGAAAACTTGAATAAGAACAATGAGAAAGACGTATCATCTTTTTTCAAAATTCTTGCTGACAATATTGGGAATGTTGTTAAACAAAATAATATCATCGAAGATAATTTGACGTATAAACAATTATGTGATATAATGGTTGACAAATCGTTAAAAACTTCAGTAAGCTTTTTCAAAAAAAAAAAATACGTTCACCTATTTGCATGTTATAATTTTAAATTTTAATTACGTTAAATGCTAATTGTTAATGATTATTACTACTTTTTAGTTGGATCGGTATGCAGTTGTTAATGAAAAAATATTATCCTTCTTTAGATACGATTGTATAAATTATAATTATAATAAGTTGATTAAAGATTTATCAAATAAATTGTGGACGAGTGATGCGGCGGTATTAGGAAGTTTGTATAATGATTATTGAATGTTTATTTTCTATATTACATTTAATTAATATTTACTTATTAAATATTATACTATTACGGTCAATGGAAGTAAGTAAATTGTAATAATAATGTCTATACAATTTAGCAAAATCCTAAATCTGCGTGTGCCGCATGGTACTAGTCTCATCACCAATAATCCGTAGAAATTTGTATATATTAATGTAATCATTTTAATTTCAAATAATAAAATCTACTCACAGTGATCGAACAAAATATGTTTTAATAGATCGACAATCGATGTATCAGATATGTACAGAATTTGGAGGTTTAAAAACATCCAACGAAATGTTTGGCAATAAGTTCAACCTTGATTATTTAGTTAATGTGTGCTCTGATATTTTTGGAGATTTGTAAGTTGATTCACTAAAAATATTACAATTAGCTTATATTATAACAAAATAGTGCATATAGAATAAAAAATTAATAGGTAATTATATTATTTGTACTATATAATTATAATTAATAATTATTCAATTCAGATATATACAATATTTCTTAATATTTAACTTAATTATATATTAATATTAAATCATTACCTTACTTATTTAATATTTATTCAAGTATTTATCTTAATATTTATTAATATGTTTACATGGATATTTTCTATAAATATTTTTTGATTACCATTTATAATTGTTGAGATATAGTATTTATGCAGGTAGAATTTAAGAAAAGTATATAATAAAAATTAGTTTCACAATATTTTTATAAATAATAACCTAATCTAACCATTTTATAGTTACAAATATATATGTATATTTTTTTAAGGTTTAATTTGGAGTTTTTGAATTACGCAGTCAATAATACGAATATAATATTTGGTGGATTAGATATAATGATAAATCGGATAATTTTTGTCGAAGGACTTGACAACCCATTTAATGAATTAGGGTTGACATATCCAAGAACAAAATTAAATAAAGTCATTACTATTAAAGGTATCGAATTATTAAGTTAAAAAATATATTAATTTGATTTCTTATAAACATTACATAAAATAAAAAGTTTACCGTTTTATTCTAGGGGGAGCTATGTCTTCGGACATTTATGCACCGACAAATAGAGATACGCGAGAGTTGGAAAAAGCTCGTATGAAAATCGCAGATGCTCTGTCCAAATATCTAAAAGAAGACGATTATTTTAAAAACACAACGTGTTCTGAATGATGTATTTATAATTTATAATGAAAATAAATATTAAAAATTTACGCACTAAATGTAACCGTTTGAAAAAATATTTCTAATATATATATATATATATATATATATATATATAATATTGGAATAAAATGAAATGTTTGTATTTTTTTCCGATTTCGAAAGATTTCAGAATGTATTTTAGACCACAGTCCCTGGTTTCTTTTTTTTAATAATTAGTAATAAGGTGAAACTTCGTAAGTAGCTTCGTCTTGACGAGACGCCCAACTTTTATACTGCGAAAGTTCTCAATAGTGGGTCCTAATAAAGCGCGTGGGCATCAGACATGTTGGTTTGGTGATTGAAAAAATTTCATTAGTAATAGTTTGTTAGTTTAATCAAGAGATAATATAATAGAAAACTAAAAAAAAACGTTTGTCCTACAAAATGGATAGTCCAACCGAAGAGTCTCCCTCCTCCAACATGTGCAAGTAATGAGGTCATAAATAATTATTAGTAACAAGTTTATATTTTCACGGTTGGTTAGTAATTGTACGTAAAATAAAATGGCCACATTTGTCCTACAATTTAAGTAGTCTGATTTTCCAGTCCTACGTTCTGAAATTCTTATTTTCATGAGAACATTTTAATCGTCAGTAACTGTAGGATAAGGATAACACTTACAAGATTAATGTATTTTTAATCCAAACACAACAGTATCCTACAAAAAAGTTGGTGCATATCGCTAGTCCGACAAGAATAAAAGGACAGAGCCCCTGAATACATGCAACTATCACTTTGCGCTATTGGGCATGTAAATATAAATTAAAAGTGGAAGAAATGAGGACTACAACAAATATAAATGTAGTATGGCATTTAAATAAAAAATCATTATTTTAAATTATAAATAATAAATCGTATGAAAATTTTTTCAATTACCAAACCGACATGTTTGTGATGCCCGCGTGCTTCATTAGGACCCACTATTGAGCATTTTCGCAATATAAAAGTTGGACGTCTCGTCAAGATGACGCTACTCACGAAGTTTCATTTTGTTACTAATCATTAACAAAAAAAAGTCCAGAGACGGTGATCTATTTATTTTATAATTTATCAAATCCGCGATAATACGCGATAGAATTAGGTACTTAATGACGATTAAATTCATTCATAGGCCCTACAGTGGCGTATTTACGGGGAAGGGATATGGGGAATAGATCTTCCTCTTGAATTTTTTTTTAATTTTTGATATTTTTATTTACAATAGTCAATAAGCATGATTTTACCTGGAAAAATCTCAAATAATCTGGACGACATTCGGTCTGAATATAATCGTCCGGACTATCGAGACTACCTCTACAATATAATATGCAATTACTGCTGTTGCTAGACAATGAGCCGAAAATGTAATCGTTGTCGTCGTTATACGTCTGTGTATTATAATACACACATGGATGTGTTGCGTGTAAATAATATTCATTATACATTCATTCGTACAGTAAACCGCGCGAATGAAAAATACGTCGCAATTCATTTCGCGCAGCTCACGGCCGTGTCACTGCGGTCTGCAGATGATAAATATGTTTAATTATCGTATTGTCCTTTGTGTGTTGACGATCAATTGCGGAACCGTCGTAGCTATGTAAGTACTGGTTATTCTTCCAATTTAAATAATCGTATGTACGATAGTCAAAAACCACGTATCAAATCCTTAGTGTCTGGTAGAATTGATTTTCCCCCGCGATGTTCTTATACTACACTTTTATATCATTATAATATTACTAAATATTTAAAAACAACATCACTGCAATGTAAATAAGAAATCACATATTATTTCATAGTTAAAACTGTTATCAAGGAACAATACTGGTACAGCATGGAAACGTTACAAGATAATGTTAGTATTGTGACTTAAAACATACATCGCAAGGAAGTTATGTAACTAAAATTGCACAGTGGGTAGAATGGGAAAATAGACTTGGCCTCATATCGCTATGTAATACTTATGTTATAAAATAAATTAAAAATTTAAGAAGTTGGATCAGATAAGGGTTTGAGAAGAAATTTCCTAGCTATCCGTCTATATCGGATCTCTATCTGAGGACAGCATATTATACTTCCAGATAAATTAAAGGAGTGGACGTTAATTCTCCAATCACTGATCGAAAACCAGCTGCTAAATTTAAGTTTAGTTTTTTCCTGTCGATTTGAGATTTGAGTTGAAAAGAAAAAATATCCATAGTCAGGTTTGGCCGAAATGAAAAATTTAAAAATTAAAAGTAGAGACGAAAGATGGGAGCCCCAACAATGGAACGCAGAAAGTTGGGTAAAATAGGCTACTGAAACTATTTTCAATTAATTTATTACTAATGATTGAACTAAATACGTTAAACAAAATATATCACTTCACACTGTAAATAATTATTTTTTTTCCTAAATAATTGAGCAATTTTCAAACTTATAAACCTTAATAATAATAAAAATGGCTTAAATAATAAAATAGTTCGTTGCATGTGTGTGATAGTTATACCTATTGGAAACTGTTAAAATAGTTTAATTAATGATAAGTTATCAATGTTAAGTAAAAATATTTGGTCAGTGATAAATCAAAATCCAAATTCACTCTACAAGTTGCGACAATTATATTTCGCTTTGGTAAGGAAAACACTGTTGATATTCCAAGTTTTTATTTTTACCAATGTTCATGAAACTTGGATGTGTGGTAGGTAACAGATAATGATGATACATACTGCTATACACTGTCACCAATTTTGGTGGCGTAAATTTCTCTCAGAATGCCATTACTTTTTGAACAGCCTATGTATTTAAATATCAATTTGAAGTTCTTGTATTAATAAAATATGTAGTATGTCTCTACTAATTAGGATTAATTCATATACTTTAGTGTATAATATAAAATATATAATATATATAGATAAATTATAATCCCCCCTCCCGGAAAATATTTCCTTGTTGCGTCATTGGTGATAGTTACTTAATACGTATTAAATATAAAGCAACTTTTAATTAAAATATTGGTTTTTCTAAAAATATACCCTTCTACCCTTAATAGGCGTATCCTAAATATGACACTGGTTCACGGGAATGCGTCAAACACAATACTTACACAGACTCATTTGTCTGATTATCCATCAAGATTATTATTGCAGCAACATATGTGTAGTTAACCGTTAAATTTACACAATCACCTACCGGTTAAACGATACAAATTTCCGTTGTGCAACAATGTTCATTAGTAGTATGTATAATTTAAATCAATGGTTTTTTGTAGAGATACGGGTTCGATAAACTCCTTAAAAATATCGATCTACAAGAAAAATAATGCCAATGGTTCGTCAAAATCGGCGTTACTGGCTGGCATAACAGTGACCACTACTGTCAACACACCTGCTACGACTATTTCGGCCGGTTTTACGATGAAAATGATGTCCGGCGATGTTGTAACGACGAATGTTCCTCCGCTGTCCACAAACGACAACAATAAAATTATCGACTATAACGACAACGTGTTGATTCAAAAATTGTGTTCGGCTCTTATGCATGTTGCCACAATGCAGCAGAAACGACAAGAAGTCGACGACGTGACGATAAAAACTGATCACGCCCGGCGGTCTACTGCTACAGTCGTCACTAGACGCTTTAAATCTCAACGAAAATCGATTGAAAAGAAGTTCCCATCGCCGCCACCTGAAACCGGTAACTACGGTGATTTTTCGGACACCTGCATCGAAAAACTGAAAAAATTCCATTATCAGAATCCTATTATGGCTCAAGAGTTAAGCCGGATGGATTACCGGACCACCGTTGATCCGTTGGAAAACGAGTTGGATGACGGTGATGTGAAAGAAAAACATGACGAAGATGTGGACCAGTAGCCGACCGAAGTGTGGAATACCGTCGTGGTCGCCAATCTCGCTGCTAAATCGATGAAAAATAATAATTAATCTGATAAGACGATAAAGGTGAGAGACATCAGCTGATCGAGAGGTAATAATATAGTGGATATGAAATTCATGAAAACAAATTTAATTCATCTTCATTGCAGTACTCGTACGGATTTGTAATCGCAATTGGATAACCCACGAACCCGAGGAAACCTCGTTTTTTTTTTTTATACAAGTATGCTGATATAAGTAACGTGTATTATGTTTGTAAGACTTAGTATGTGACTTTGTGTGTAACTTGGTTTTTTCGAAAAGGCTACTCGTTCAACTGCACCGTGGCCGTGTACACCACGAGAGCTGAACACTATTTCCGAAATAACCCATTACGGTTACTATAATCTATTATTTTTGTTGTTGTTCGTGAACAGTCCAGCAGAGATACGTCTCTGGACATCATCAGGACCGGTGGTAAGCGGCAGTGGTCGTATCAATGCGATGACAGTAGCTGCGGTACTTTATTTTTACATCGATCGGTAACGCCAATTGTCACAATAAAACTAACGCCAATCGCATTATGGTTGTCATGCGTTATACAAGTTAATACAATATCATGTACTTTGCTATTTACAAAAACTATAGAATTTCGTATTATTTATATTATGATTTAAATAGATAATAATAATTAATATATTATACTTATACGTTAAACGATTAATATTAAATTATTTCAATTTTAAACCGTTGCCAAATTTCCGTAAAACATTTACCAAATTTTGTATGTACGTGTGTATTTGCAAAATAATTCCGTATTCGGTTTATGTTTTTATATTGTACTACGTTCTTTTCTTTGCGCATGATATGGAGTCCGCTAAATAATATTACAAAAAAAGAACGCGTTCGCATTATTCAAAAAAAAAAAAACCATTCCATTCTTGAACTTCATTGCGTAAATAATGTTTCATAAAACGAGGCCATAACATAATATTACGGTATACATATACAATTCCTTGCGTACCTGTACTATACAATATAATCCGACATATTTAATATATTCTACAGTGTAATATAATATTTCTGCGTTTTGTTAATTAAACGATCATATGGCGTATGTCGTCTACACGTCTGAACTGTTTTGTTAATCGTACGCACTTATAATATGTATACATATATAATATATATATTGGTGCATTTTATACATTATTTCCTTGTGACCTAACACACGTTACGGTAAAGTGATTGTTCAACACGGAATATTATAGCATCTTAAATGCAAGTATATATGATAATAATTAATTGTAAATAGGTATATTGTGTAGGAGAAATAAAAGCGATGTGACAGGTGTAAGCCGATTTTTATTGCTGTCGATTAACGTACAATTGTATAATCGGAATACGAAATGACCGGTGAAGTCATTAGAATTAAGTAAAAGTCTTGTATAAAATGCATCGATTAAATAAGTTCGCAAGCGTTCCGTTTACATATATATATATATATAAATACGAACGCTTAAAGGATTTCAGGAATGTAGGGCCTCCGGACAGAAAATTTAGGGGGGGGGAACACCAAATAAATAAGCGAAACGTCAAATCCGTAAATAGTTTAGTACTTATTTAATTCAATTAACAAACGTGTTACAATGACATTTAAAATAATTTAGAATAAAATCAAAAATATAATATTTATATATATAAAAATCGGCGATTAATATTATAAATTTGGAACTCTTTTCTATTTTTCTTTTTCTTACAAAATCATTGTATACGTCTTGAAAATCATGTTTTCTCAAAATAACGTATCCACAGTTCATTCTAACAAGTCGGTCAAGTGGGCTTTCCGGCCATTGAAATACGTATTCAATTTTTTTTTTTTTTTTCGTACGTTTTTAATTTAAACGATCTTTCACTGCTATGAAATGTTATAGTTATCATTATATTGATAGTTATAATTATCGTTATGTCTGATATCGTTATTACAAAACCGTGGGTCCTAAATTTGTGGACAGGGACCTGAGCTCAGCTACAACCGATTCAAAAAAAAAAAGTTACTATCAAACCAACCGATAAGAATTAATAGCACTAACCCGTAGCAAGTTATTCAAACGTATAGAATAAACTGTATATGAATTGATACAGTTATGAGGGGGGGGGGCGGCGCATGCTCCCTATTATTTATAAATTCTAATGAAATAGATTTCCCCCCCCCTATGATTTAACACTATATGTCAGTGCTTCTCAACCTTTTTTGTTATAGGGCCCCCTAAATTTAATGTAAAACTGTCAAGGCCCCCCTCTTAATCAAAATCATTAATTATTTTTTCTTAATGATATACTAAATTTACATGCACTGTTTTACGCAAATAAATTATTAAAATGTAATGAACCTCGGGTTTAACCTAACTAAATAATCGAAAATATTTTAAATGGAATAAATATTTCAAGGCCCCCAAGTCATATAGCCACGGCCCCCAGGTTGAGAAGCACTGCTATATGTTACAAGAAAGTAAGAACGTTTGGAGAATATCGTACAACAACAGCGTGAAACAATTAATAACAATATTACTAATGATAATAGTAATACTGTTAATAATACCTGTGTAATTCTAGAGTTGCAGATGGTATCACGTGGCAGTGAAAAGGGCGTATAAGTATTATAACAAGAACGTGTAACAACGCACGCAGTAGTCACATATTGTATACGACGCGATAATAATATTATAATTTACAGTCTCGGACGATTTATTATTATCACACCGCGCGTTATAAACACAAAAAGCCATAACGTTAAACACCTACGCGTAGAGCAAAAACGCCGTACGCACCGTAATATTTATTATATTTTATAGCGTGCACTGCCCGGTAGGTGTTGCCGAAACACAGGAAGTGGCGACCAGACAACCGGACTCCGGAGAGGCGTGTGGAGCAATTCATCATGGAAATAATAATAATAATAATAATAATAATAATAATAATAATAATAATAATAATAATAATAAAAATAATAATAATAATAATAATAATAGTAAAAACAAAACGAAAAAATACAGCCACAGCGCTGTGTTATATTATTCTACTAATAACAATACGTTATAAACAGTGTTAAAAAACAAACTCGAATACGAATAATACGCGACGCAAGTCCACGGTGCATGTATTATTACAATCAGGGTTCGGCGGGACTTATAGAACTCTAAGACGTGCAATTAATAATAATCGCTAAAATGTGCATTCAAAATATGGTTTTGTTCAATAATTATTGTATTATTGTATTTCGAATGTAAAAAATGCAATTTAAAAAGGCCATAATGTTACTTTAAATTCGAATAGATCTGTATTAGTTCTTTAAAACTTTTTTCGCAATGAAATTTTTATTTCGCATACTTCGCAGAAGAAAACGTGTCCATCAGTAGTCGATAATTGCAGACACAAATTCAGACACACAGTTTCTCAAACGCCGTGCACTGGTAGCGTTCTTTTCTTTCCCCATCTTAATATTGTATTATGTTCATATATATATATATATATTATATATATACAATATATATTTTATATAAATATAATCTTATGTGATTATATCTAAGTATATATATATATATATATATATATATATATATATATATATATACTTAGATATATCTTAGTGGTTTTGAAACTGGGTGCCGCGGCACCACTAAAAAACTCGTCAAAAATAGAATTCTGATTTGCAAATTCTTAAAACCAATTTGCAATTAATTTAGTTGAGCGGACAAAGTGAGGAGGGGGCTAACTTCACGAATATATAGAATTTAAAATCAGTAAAAAAAAAAATTAAATTACTAAACTAATAGTCCTAGATTCTTGAAATTTACAACGAATATCTAACTTTATACTACATAGCACATATATCCCTACGTAAAAAAAGTTTCATAAAGCTCATTTCAACGCCATGACCGATCATGCCATATATTGTACAAATAAACGTGCATCATAATTCGATGGTGCTCGTGAAAAACAAGTCGAGTCTAAAATTTCCGAAAATTAAATTATGTCATACTTTGATTCAGCATATTTATATGGTGTTGTGGATAAAACGATTCAAACCAAACAAAAATTTTATCAGTATTATACGTTTATGAAAAATAGGACATTTCAAAATATATTATTTTGTGCTCGAGAAAAACCAATTATTTCATATAGACGATTATATACAATTAAGTAACAATGCGAAATTTGATTTATGTAGACTTAAACAATTTCATACGAAAATAAATTTAATAAATAAATAGGTTAAGTTGGCATAATTAAGTTAAGTTAATTAATTTGTTATGTAACTAATAATTACTTATTCTATTATGTAATAATTTGTTGTTTTTTAAAGGTTATTGAAAAGATTAATCTATGTTTCAAATAAATAAAATTATTATTTTATTTCTTATTCGAGCTTGAATTTTGATTTTTGAATATTGAAAACTCCTTATTTTAGATTTAACTAGTTTTCACATGCACCATCAAATTATTATTATTATTATTTACTTTTGTCAACTATATCATCACTAATTATTGTCTGCTTTCGTAAATATTATAATATTTTATAAAAAGCCACCGCCCTTGTTGACATTGCACCGTTATTGCGTATCTGTAATAAACTGTATTATCGAATTGAGCGTTGTTAAGTACGTATACACATTGTTTGGCAAATTTAAATTGGTGTTTGTAAGATTTTTTGTTCATTATACGTAGGTTAATATACCCATTGGTATGTGTGTCATATGCTCATATTTCATAGGCTCGAATAGCTTTTATATTTTAATTAATTAATTTTCGTTTATTGCCTCAAATTGTCAAATATAGCCACAATTTATGTTTCTAAAAATGTTTTTAACGAACAAATTGTTGACATAAAAGTGTCCCATAATTCATTAAAACTATTTACGGCACTGTGTTAGACAATGTAATTTCAAATCACAAAACCATTTAAATTCAGGAAAATGTAGACCCAATTGCAATAAGTATTACCCACCTTTAAACATTTACTATACATGTTATCATTTTTAATATTTCAATTACAAAAATTTAATATTAGATTCTGAGCGAAGCGAGAAAGCTATCGGTTTTACAATAGTGTTCGTTTTTTTTTGTGTGTACAAATTTTCGACTACAAAAAACGATCGGAAGATTTCGTTACGCGTTACGTTTTGAAAGCAAATTGTATCTAGTTGACTTTATTTGTTTTTCGATTTTCTCCGTAGCTTTTTTTTATACGTAATTGAAAAAAAATTCAAAAATTTGAAGAAATACAATTTTCTCAACAGTTTTTAAAAGCGGCACGAAAAGTTACAAATAAATTATGTGAAAACGACAACAACGCAATTTCGACAAAATTCATTATTGTATACATATTAATATGAATAATATTACACCAATACACTGATCAGAGTTGTTTTATTGAATGCAATGATATATTTATGACATATTTATTGAATAATAATAAAACTCTAAAATTTTATTATAGTACACATTAAGAGACATCTACAACACGTATGGCTATAATTTAACTTATATTACATTTTTGTGTATTTAATCTTAAAATTATCACGTTTATGGAATAAAAATATCAAAATCTATAATTCTTAGAAACAACTTAAAATTAAAAATAATTATTATAAACATTTTTATCACGTTAATATGGTAATAAAATACATATTTTGTGAAAATTCTTAATAATAAACTAAATAAACTAATTAGTAATGAAATAAAATAAATTAATTAATAAAAATTTGTGCACAGAAAAATGAATTATATCGATTATATATGCGTTAATTTAATTGTAATTTTCCATCTAAACAGTAAGTACGCTTTGTCAAAAAATTTGAAATTTAAGTAAAATATAAAAAAAAAATTTGACCAAAGATATTCATGATTTTCATTTATGTACCTATATATATATATATATATATATATATATATATATATATATAATTGAAGTAACATAGACCTTAGTAGGATCTATATCGTATAAAATACCCAGCCTTTCAAATATTATATTAAACATTTTGTCTCGGATAAAATTGATATCGGTCAATTTTTGACAACGCATTTGGATATGCGTTGTCAAAGATTACTGTTTGGGACATATCGATCGCTGGGGATTGGCACCCAAGTCTTTTTATGACTAGCTTATATGGCACGTCCCATAGGTCGTTATCTACCAAATCACACAGCACCTTCCATCTGGCCTCCTGGGCCTTTCAGTTAGAAAGTCTGACCTCTTTCCTCAACTGGTTATACTCCAGGAATGATTCATCGCGGCCAACCATGTTGAATCTGCGCTCGGCCTCGCGAGTGTCACGTCAATGACCGATTCAACGTTAGCTTTCCTGAATGTTGATGTGGAGCCGACGTTACACACTACCAGGTTGAGGGCCGAAGCGAAACTTGATAGAAACTCGCCCCTAAAGTCTTCAGTCGAGGACCTCCACTTTGCCGAGTGGGAGTGAAGTCGCCGGCCACGACGAAGATTTCAGAATTCATCGTATAGATGCTGTTTGAAGACTCCAGGCCACTGAGGAAAAAAGTCCTCCAAAGTGCAGTTGGGGGAACAGTAGCAGCTGTACAGTAGCATGCTCGCTGCCCTGACCCACGCGAAACCAATCCCGGTTGCCCTTTTCAACGATCCTGATATACGAGCGGTTAGGAATGTGGACGGCGTGATCTATGGCGATTTCCATACACTAGGTACTGAACAATTCACTACAAATTTCACAGATAACGTTTTAACGACGTAAACGGCACGATCGAACAAATTTCCAGCGTCTCTATTGAAAGACCCTACAATAGACATCGACGAGAGAATTTCCTATTGTAATATTTTGTTAAGGAGATAATATTGATATTGGAAATTCGTTTTATCTTCGATAACAAGCCAACGGAGAAATAAATCGTGATTTTCTATGTGCCCGATCACGCATACGCACACGTATGTAAGCATCGTATTCCGACGAAACGTATATAGAACACCGCGCGTTTGATTCGATTTCACCGATTTATATACGGATTTTGTTTTATTTTATTTTTCTCTCCGCGTCCCGTCAGATTACACCAATGTAATATAAAGCATAAACGCACATATTGTGTGCGCGCCTTTGGTTCGCCACCGGGAACTCTTTGAAAACGGCGAGAGAAGCCTTTATATAATAATTTGACAGCAGCCAACACATCTCGGTACACGCGCGTACGGCACTCGCCTTGTTTGAACTCTTGTTTATCATCCGAAATAACTTTCTCGTTGACGACGTTTGCTCGTTTACATACGAGGATTATGTACGTTAACGTGTAACCTATGACGATGTCGTGTGGTGGTAGTGGTGGTACGTCACTTGTCGAGAGCCGGAGAGGAAAAACATATTATCGTGTGTGCCATGAGACGAGTGCGGGCTTCAGACGTGTTGCAAGAGGGTAAAATGGTACTGCTCAACTGCCCTCTTTACAATCCCGGCCGGCTTTTGAGAGGACTAAAAAAGCTACTACACTCACATATGATTTTCGTCTTAATAATATATATATATAGATAGATAATTGTTTCACGCGAGAAATAACTCTGTAAAATGTTACAGCAGTCGTACTTTAGCAAGGCTGTTGGGCATCAACGAGTTAAAAGTTAAATAGTTAAGCTAATTTTAATTAAGGTGTTATTTATTTATTTTTTTGGAATTAACTTTTAACTTGAAAAGTTACTTTTTTTTAAACTCAACGTGTCTACTTTTTACAAAAGTATTCAAGTTAAATTCAAAAAGACCTTGTCATGTTTGGAATACGTAATAATGAAGAGACAGCTGCGCGGACAAAGACGGATGTGGAGATTTGGTTAGGTTAAGTAAAAAATAAAAGGCTCAAGTCACGTAATCATTATTCTTTTAAAAATATGATTTTCTTCAGATGTGATTTTTTTATCACCAGGAACCCGTATGGCGAACTCGATGTGTATTATTTAATATATTTGTCAATTAATTTTATGTCAGCACTTACACTTTGCAAAAGAATATTTTTTAGAAAAAATTCTTATTTACTGTTGTTAGTGAAACCGACCTTTAATATTTATTACGACAAACAATGATCTAAATTCGATTGGTCGCCGTGGTAACCAGTGGCAAATTGTTGATTGATCGATTGATTAGTTAGTGCTAAAATTTCCCGTATTGTGTGCGAAAAACGCCTCGTGAAACCGGAATGAAATCTGTTCGGTTCGGTTTAGATTGTTGAGAAAATCGTGTAGAAAATGTATGCCGAACGGACAGGCGGACGATAAAAATTGCGAATTATTAAAAACGCGGTAACGATAATATAATTTTTCTAGAATTATAATAACTCTGTTAATATTGAATTTCAGCTCCGTGTGCACAATTGACGAAATGAGATTTTAAAAAAAAAAAAAAAAAAAATGTTTAATAACACAAGGACAACCGATCATTTTTTTTTTAGGGGAACCCCTTCTGTGTCTATACGTCACCGATATTATTTACATAGGATAATATAGTAGGATCTTGGTTCCCAAAATTATTATAGTTTATTCTTTGTGCGTATTATTAATTATTTGTGCAAAAAAAAAAATCGTTTTTCGACAAGCGGCTTCGTCGCGCGGTGTGTGGCTGACTGTATATAGTAACAGTAATCCGTGCGCGATCTATCCGTCAACACTTGACGAGCGTCAACACTTGGTGCCACCGACCGCCACGCAAGTGCGACGACAAACGGCGCTGTGGGCCGCCGGCTTTCCGACCAAAAAAAAACCGGGTCACGCCTGTATCGCCCCGTAAATTACCGCCGCCGCCGTGGCATTATTGACCCGGATGACTTTCTGCACAGTTCCTCCGGACTTTCAATAATACGCCGTTTAAAATGAAAACGTGTGTAATTGTCGTTTTGGAAAAAAAATTCATTCTTTAGATACAAAATACTACAAAAAAAAAAAAAAAAATGCCGAGAAAACAGCCCCACCGGGTATCGCGTTTTGCACACGCGCACTTATTACGTAAATAAGTCTCGTATGTACATTTGAAAAAGAAATTTGAATGGAAACAATAAGTACTTTTGTAAGTTTTACAAAAAAAAAAAAAAAAAAAAAAAACACTGTGAATATTTATGAAATATTACATAAAATATACGTACAAAATATTACACGAAAATTAATTAGTATTATACATTATAAATACAAGTCGGATAGTAATAATTTAATTATGTTGAACGATTTGATTTTAACCATCCAAAACATTAATCAAATCATCTGTAATAAACGCGCAGTTAAAATGCCAGTCAACTTAGTTTTATCTGTTTGAAAGTTGATAATCAATTGCAATTTGAATTAATAACGACATATTTTTACAACAATATATAACACTAAACGCTATGGTCATACCAAATAATTCAACTGTAATATTTAATAATAATAATAATAATAATAATAATAATAATACGAAGGAAAGGGGGACGTTCTTTTAAATTAAATTTACAACAACATTTTATTGAACACTAGTGGCAGTCAAGCCAAATGATGTTTAATAGTTAATTCAAAGCGGATAAATATTAGTTAGTGAGTAAATAATATTATAGTTAACACAACGGTAATTTTGTAATTTTACTATAACTGTAGTTGTCATATGTGTTATTATTTACTATAAATTATTAATAAATAAATATTTAAATATTAATAATTTTAATATTTTAATATTAATTAATAAATATTTTAAAAAATATTCGAAATAATAAAAAATTTTCTCCGTATGAATTACCTATATTTATTTTAAATACCAGAGATTTTAGAGTTTCAATAGTTTTATTATTATACTATATGAATATGAAAAAAAACACATTATATTAAGTTTAGACTTCTTCATAACTCCATACATACGTACGACTTATTAATATATTGTCAATAATCTAGGAAATTAGTACATAAATGTATAGAATTCTTTGTTTTGCATAAAATTTAACTTGCTTAATGCATTATTTACAAAACAATAATATATAAATTCCTAATTTTTAATTATTAAAAAATATATATATAATAGTAATATTGTTGAGTATTTTCAATTTGCTCATTTGTTGTTGGTTACGATTTTCGTCCTCTCACCACCACTCGAAATATGGTTTCTGGCCCTGTACGTCTGTATAAATCGTGTGTAATTGTATACGTATGGGTTAAAATGGTCAAATCACATTCAATTTCACAGCAGCAATTTCCTCTTATTATAGTGCACGTAATGAGCACGTATACTGTACTCATACAATATATTTTACGGGCAAAAGCCGAAATCAATTGAAAACTCAAAACTTGGAGAAAGTCTACGGAAAAACGCGTTATATACTTTTTTTATAACGCTACTATGCTCGTTCTGCGTCGCCGGCTTTCATTGAAACGGTTATCGTTCAGATTATTATTTATTTATTATCTTTCCGACGGAATACGTGTCGATTTTTGTTGTGCGCTGCGTTGTTACCGTATTTGAATTTCCCGTAAACACGTGTTCCTTTCGTGTGTTTGTGAGTGAATTTCGTATGTGCCAGAGCCTAGAAATACATAAGGTACTCAATTTACTATTCCACCGTTGAGGAGTACGGTAAATGATTTTCGGTCGAGTGTTCTATATGTATACACTATACCAGCGGCGGCTCGTGGCTGAAATAGTTGGTGGTGCACATATTTTATTAAATATTACACAATAGTCAAAGATATAAATTAAATAAAGCTGTAGAAGGCATAGAGCAAAAAAACGTGTAAATACGGCGCTGGCGGTGAGATTTAAAAAGTCAAGTACGCATTCGCAAATGGAGCACATCTCGTTTGTGCACCACCGTAAAAATGTTGGTCTGCGCGTCGCGATAAAGCGTTGCGCAAGCCGGTCGGCGTTGTTAAATCTGTAATTAATCGTGACGATTCTAATAGTGTATAGTATACGTCTGATACAATTTATCTATAGCCTATGTGCACGCATTAAACAAGGTAGAAATGAATTTCTTAATGTTACATTTAGGAAATATTTAATCGTTACATTGCTTTGAAATAATTTGTATTTTTCAAAATTATAGGTAGTGCACGCGCTCCTGTGGACAGTAACACGAGCCGCCTCTGCACTATACTATGGAAATTACACAAAAAGAAATACTATTTAGAAGAAAAAAAAATAGTATAGTTAAAAATAAAACTTAAATACAATGTGTATAGTTTAAAAAAATCCTATCGCTATAATCAGAAAAAAATTCTGTACTCGTAAAAAATATAAAAAAACTCAACATTATTCAAACGAGAAATTGATTATAATAAAATATGTAATAAAAAAAACTACTGATATCCCAACAAAACACATTTCGTCGAAACGTGTGTGTAGAAAAATAGATATGTAAAAAAAAAAAAAAACTTAAAAGAAAACACTATAAAGATATAATATAAGTAAACGCTATGTAAATTAAATACATTAAATGTATATAAATGAATGTTGTTCTATCTAAATTAGGCCGAGAATGTTCCGTGCGAAGCCGTGTGATTCAGCTAGTATATATATATATATATATTTATGTCGTATTGAGATACGCTCCCTGCGCTCACCCCCAACCGTACTAACAGAATTCGAACACTGGTAATCATGTAATACGTCCTAAGTACTAACTATATGCTTTATAATATTAACGTGGACATTAATCAATTTCGATGTTAATACTTTTATGTTTTTACATAATAAATGTTGCAAATGAACCGTATAACCGCCCGTGCAAATAAATATTTCGTAGTGCCGTTATATTTTCTTGAAGGAATAAATAACTATTGTAACTTCTGTTGCTGTGACTGCGTAACGCTTGTAACCGGAATTGCATACGTTTCCAAACAAATAATGTGTAATCAGATACCTACGCAATTCAACAGTAACAATACGTGACCGGTCGATCGAGTAGCTCGGCCATTCCTCAACATAATATGTACGATGTACGCCCGTCGATTTTTTCTCAGCAACGCAGTACGGGGAGATCCTACACCTCGGTATCTCGCGAACAACCATATATGCAATATATTACGTGTATGTGTGTATCACACGAGCGGCTTTGAAAACTAATGGTCCAGAATAAACCACGCATCAGGCGTCCTCCTCTCATCGTCGCAGTCGACCTCCGTCAACGCGCGCGTCGATAAGCGCTTGACGGTATATGCAGTGGATAACGTGACCATTCCGTGCCGCGGTGCTTTGCAGAACGACACAAGCGAGGGTAGTGTACAGTACGAAAATCCTCTATTCACACCCTCTGTTCACGGGGACAATGGAGGAGATTCGTTTTCTTTTTTTTCTTTTTTTCGCTTTTCACATACACGCGTATAATATTTTAACAATGTGTGTCGTGCACAATTGCAGGGTAGTATTCCGCGAATGCTTTTTAAAGCCAAATCCAGTGGCGCGTGCGTATAGGAGGAAGGCACTCCGGGCTCGAGATCGTAGTGATATGTCAAGTTCTGTTCGAATCGTTTAACATTAACGTAATGAAAAATAACGAATCAGTTACCTAATAGAGTTTTTGCTTTGTTTCGTAGACAGACAGGACTGTAAAATTATGCCTGGACGGTTGTCTTCACTGATAAACGAATTGAAATCTGGGCGATTTTACTAACCACGGGTCCGTGGCATTTATTTCAAGAGGATTTACGGTGATTCGTAATTGGTTAATTAGAACGACGTAGTATATGTGCCCATAATACCTCGGGACTGCGCATTATGGTAAAATAACGATATGTCCTGATTTTTAATGTTGTATTCTAAACAAATTTCGCCACATTGTTTTAGAACATTTCGTTCTTCACGTAGGTCGGTGCTCCTGTTACTGTTATTAAGTCGATTGGGTTTGAACGGGGCTTCTAGTCAATATCAGTTTGTTTTAAACATCCATTTCCTGAGCCATCGAGAACTGCCAGATCGAGTTGTCTCTGTAGCCGAATTTTAGATATGTAAATATATGGTTTTTTTTTTGAGAAAAAGAGAGTATCATCTGCGAATAGTTCGATCTCCGTTCTTTCTATCGCCGGGGAATGTCGTTGATGAAAATGACAGAATTGGAGTGAGACGTGAGCCCGGCTTCAATGTTGCGGACTCTATGGACACTCTTACTACGCAACAGCGATTTGTCAAAAAGACTCAATTTCATTATATATACATATATATAGTATTGATTTTCGGATCTAGTGACGCAATTACAACTTATGGTGGCCTACTGCCGTAGTAACAAAAATTATACAGTATCCAAAATTTAATTGAGATAAACTATTTTATACGTGCAAACGCATCAGATCGTGCCCCCCAACGTGTCATGTATACTCTGGTGCCTCGGTGTAAGTATTACCAAACACCCTCGTTTGCTGCGCTACTGGTCGGATCGCTGTTGGAGTTCACAACACATTAAACATATTACATAATGTACCATCACACGTCGTATAATATATATATTAATATATCTTTATAAGTATATATTATTATAATTTGTAATGTCTATACATTATAGTATTCACATGCAAGCGAGTTTCCGACGTCCTAAGCGCCTCCTGGCTTCGAAATTGATGTGCGACCTTGGAACTTATCTCGTAACGTACAATACAACATTATATTATGTACCAGAAGTATAATAATATAATATAACGCGTGTTATCGAGAGTCCTTAAGAGAGCTGTCCTGTTCGTACGGTATCCGCTACAATGTTCCACGCTCGGTAGACGGCCGGGTCCGTCGCCGTTGTAAATGGACGCCTTTAAAATAAAAAAATATATATACGTTTTAGTCGAACGAGTTTAAACTCTATCCGGTCAAACATAATATGACGTGCTTTGAGATTTTATTATATAAAAAAAAAAAAAACTAAAAAAACGACAAGCAACACTAAACGTGTCCAGTATTAAGAAGACATTAAGCTGGATATACGAGTACATGTATATATATATTTTTTTTTTTTGTACGATTTTAAGACGAATCGTTAATCTTAAACAACGTGTATGACACTTTAAGTCAGTATGCATTCGAGGGCATACATACAATTTATACGTTTTAACGTTAAGGGTTAAAGTGGCAAAAAATATTAGCGTTCCTTAAGCCGGTTAAAAATGCACGTAGAGCGTATATTATTAAAAATTACGAATATGCATAGATAAGAAATTGAAAATGTTTATAATAAAACGAATTTAAAACAACAGTATGGACACGATTAAAAATTAATATTGTAATAATAATTTTCTTTTGGATCTTACAATATTTAGATTTTCCTTAACGTCTACACCTTAAGTAATCATAAATGAAACTAAAATTTCAAAAATGTAATAGGTTTATATGAAAAAGTTTAATCGGCTATTCATGTATAATTGGGACACGAATTCTTTTTTTTAGACTTTATTATTCAAAGCCCCTTAAAAATAAAAAACCAGAATACCTACAGTAATAACATTTATTAATAAAATAACTGAACAATAAGTCGGTCGCGTATTAAGAATTTTGCCGCCCTAGATGCATAATTAACTAGCGTCTTTTTTTTATAATATCATTGGCACAATTGTGAATGCTTGAAACTTAACACTTCCCTCTCTCTCTCAATCAATCCATAAAATCCCTAAAAATTTGTTAAATATCTACGGATCATCCAAAATAAATTTCTTTTCATAAATCTATTTTGCTAACACTCCTCCAATTTTTACACTTGTGCATTTTTACCTTCTCTCTTTTGTAAATCTTACCATGGCTAACCATACATACAATTCCAATCTAAATTACGCATAAATATTTCCAATAATTATATAAATGTACCTACTGACTAATAATATTAAATAGTAAATAGTGATAATTTATATATAATAAATAGCATAACAAATATAATATATATTAGATTTTACAGATAAACAAAAAATGAATTAAAATTTAATCGTAATATTGACTTTTTTTTATTAACCTTCCGGCGGGCGTGCTATTATCTGTAGCAAGACATGTCGCGCGTTATAAATTTTACAACAGTTCTAATGTGCTGTAATAACTGTTCATCTACCAAATATTAAAATATTTACTGTGTCATAAAACTTAATAAATGATTAATACAGGCAGTAATAAAATAAAATAGTACATACTTACTATATATTTAATTTAATTGAATATTTTTTATTATTGTTTATAATAATATGACACTATTATTTAATAATATTATATTAATAATTTTATATGATTATTAATAATTTATTCTTAGTGGGGCTATCCCTGCTATTGGATAAATATATTTTACTGGCTTTGGATTAAGTCTACCAGTTATCACTCTGCAGACTAAGTGCTGTGTCTACGTGTTTTATGTGTTTTGATTGACCTAACAACAACATCATGACACAAATATTATACGTAATTATTCAAACGAAATAACGTTTAGTCGGCTGTATGAATCGCACTATTCATCAAAAAGGTGGCCTGGCAACAAAATTGTTTACTAAAGAAGAACCATTGTTTTTTTTTTTTTTTGGTACCCATTCACAGATTGTGAACAAGTGTATACTCACTCTTAATTTTTTTACATCACTATTCTTAACAAAAAAAATCAATCAAACGCATGTTTTATATCTCATTATAAACCAATTCTAAATGAAAGAATTCTAAGCATGTTCTATAGATTATTATGCTACAGTGTAATAACGAATTTCATAAAAGTCAATTATATTATTTACTCTTAGACTTAAATAGGTAGCATTTTTAATTTTAATGACTTGCAACCTCGTTATTCACTATTTATTTTATTGTAACAAACTAGGAAATAAATGGAAAATTTAATACAAAAATATTTCATTTTTCCTAAGCCTATTTGTAAATAATTGTATTTACATTTATTCCGATCCCTTCATATATTAAGTCCCTTAATAAATAATTCATAAATCGTATTTATTAAAAGACTTCATATTTCACCAAATATTTGTTTTAGTTTATACCTATTCAATATAACGCACCCATCCCTGAATTTTATTTACGGTGGTTACAAAAATCTCTTACTACTGGTCATGGCATAGATTTGGTATAAAGAATTATATTGTATAATAATTATACTTTATTACATACATATATAATAATAAGAAGTATTTCTTTTCGTCTGTACCTTATAACTAAAGGACGAATGTTAATACCCTAAAGACCTTAATATGCTGTATAAAATGTCAAAAAAATGTTTAATACGCCTATAAACATCAAAATATGCCAATAAAATATTGAAATATGCCCTAAATTATCAAAATACGTAATAAAACAAAATATATATATACGAGTTATGTAAGATAAAAATATTAAAGAGTATGTTTAAAACCAAGTATGTATTAAAATAATTATGGTATATGTTTATATTTAAAAAAAAAAAAAAAAACGAGTAATTTTATCGAGAGCGACTTGAGACACACACGAACGTCGCACCGCGAGAGAGCATTGAGCCATGTCATCGTTAACCTAACATAAACATAACTATGTATTTTATTATTCATACAACAATATTTATCCTTAATTAATTATGAATACTAAAAATAAAAAAGTATTTTTTTATGCGAGTCGATCTTGAATGGAAAAATACAGGTTCGCAGTAGATATCTCCATGTTATTATAACATTCACAACGCCCCTTCGCTCCGAAGCCTCTTTTTTTTTGTTTTAATTTACTTAAATGAAAAAGTAATTGCGACCCCACTCGTGTATACATACGCGCATGTCGGGTGTTACGCATATTCTCTGCACGCAGTACATTAACTCCGTTGCTCGTGTGCCTTAAACGTAAACGACGTGATTATTATACACGTCATATTGTATATCTTGTGTGTGTGAGTGAGTGTATGTATCTCCTATATCCGTATATCGTACCGAATGATGATGATGATGATGATGATGATGATATTGAAACCAGCGCGCCAAGAATTATTGTATCAAACGTAAGCGAGTTGTTATCTCTGGAAAACCTGCAGCATCTATACCGATGACAGGCCGAACGTAATTACCGATAGCTGGGGATAGACAGACATAATATATATTATTGTGGACACGGTGGACCACGGTAGCCACACGAGTGGCTATGAACCCCGGTTTGTGTGTAAGTACCACGTGTTATGACAGTCCATATACCAGCGTGTTTTCGTGCACAGTCATCGTAGCTAATGACTCCCGGTGGCGTCTTATTCATCTGTCCGGCGTCTCGTCATCTCTCGTGACCTATAACCGCCTACACACTACTCGCCGTATATAATATTTATGATGCCACCGAAATCCAGTCTTCTGGGATATAATATCTGTGTTGTTTATCCTCTTTATATTATACATGGGTTATACGCGTTATATTATTTTACGCGGTATCGCGGAGTGCATGCTCTCGGAGTGTGCGTCTTAGCAAGATAAATATTATTTATATTATGATATACGAGAAAAGGAAGAGACGAAAAAAAAAAAAAAAAATCTCGTTTCCCAATAATATATAACTGAGTAACTGCAGAACGGGGCGCCGGTAATGCCGCCACTGAGGAGTGGCTACCATAATTATTATTATTATTATTATATGTATTACGCGCCCACAGAAAAGTGGATCCGTAATATTAGTTATGACTCTTATTATGACATGTGCGACTTGAGTGCGTACGTGCGCAGAGAAAGGGTTATAGTACGTAATATTATAACAGTGTATTCAAATCGAAATGTATCGAGATAATAACAGAGACGAGAGAATATATTAAATCGTTTTTCGATATATCTATATGCGCGTTATTCAGTTATCATATTACATTCTTTTGGATATATCGCGTTTGAAAATCAAACATACTTTCGTCGTCGAAAACAAATGCATTAACGCGTTATTTTTATAAGGAATTAAATTACATTTTGTCCATTGATTTTCCGTATGCGCAATTCCTTACTACGGGTTTTAGGCTGCAATTATATATATATATATATATAAACTTTCGTTAATATAGTACAAAAATTGTTACATATTTGGTAAAACTTTTAAGACTCTAAGAGCATATCAGATTTATACAAACGTAATTTTCCACAAAAAATTAAATGCACTTTGTTGAAAAATCTAAAATGTTTATTAAGGAAAATTGTGACAAACGATTTTCAAGATTTAAGAATATAGGTGAAGTAACGCACGTCTGACGTTATATCAAATTTCCAAGTCTTAAAATTAAAAATAACTTTTTGTTATGAATTAAGTACCTCGATAACTACTATTTAACACTCGCTATATATATATATAACCCAAAATTAAAAGAAATTCTTCGAAAATTTCTTTTTTTTTCATATTATACCTAACGTAAAGGTGAATGTTTCAAGTTTCTATAACCACATTAGTTTTAAAATTACGAATAACGATGAGCAATTTCAATAAAATCGCGTTTTTAATGTAATTTTTTAGTAAGTTTTTTTTTTTTGAGAAATTCGAAATGTCCTTCTTAACGTACCAACTAGATGCAATTTATTACCGGAAACAAAATATGACTGTAAAGATTGTGGCATTTTTTTTTTTTTTGGTATAAATTTTTGCTAGAAACATAAAAAAAATACACATTTCTGTAAAACCGCCGATTCGTTTCTAGCTCCGATCAGAATCAAAAAAAAGTAGACGAATTTCTCAAATTATACATTTATTGTATTTTTTTGACGTATTACAATCAAACGTTCAGAACTCAATACGTATAATAAACAATAACGTTTCGTAATTCTGTGGCATGACTCAAATAAAACATATTATTATTATTATTATTATTATTATCATACGCGTGCATAAAACGAAATAGTGAGCGTTAAACAAAATTTTATCGAACGCTCGTGTTTTGTGGCGTTTCGAAAAGTCTGTACAAGTCCTCCTTTATGTACAATGTACAATTCACCTGTGTGTGTGTGTGTGTAAGCAATTTGCGCTTGAGTTACGCGTTTTCGTATTAATTATAATGGCATCGTGTCTAAAGTTCTGCATGTACGTACGTACATACATCCGAGAGCGTAGACATTTATAATTTCAAAACGGGGAGCGAAAACAAAATCATTTTCAACGACGAGCTGGTATAAATATAATAAAAGCGTTTTATCTATCTATACACACCGGGGAAAATCAAATTTATTGTGAAAACTTTTACAGTTCCAATTACCGATGGAACGTGTACAATTTTATTATTCGCTGGACCAGGAGAGGAGGGAGGCGAGGAAACATTGTATTATAATTCGTATTGCACCGTCGTTATAAAAAAAAAAAAAAAAAACGAAAAAGAAAAAACGTTGTCTCGCCGCCAAACAAAATGAAAAACCGTCGCTTTGTACACCATATTCCCGGAGCACTGTTGCTCGCGTTTATTATTTTCGCACTCGATTGAACCAATCGCCGCTGTATAATTTCGTTCGATATTATTATTATTATTATATCGTAAAACGCGCCGTACAATATAAAAAAACACGAATTTCAATACGTCTATATTTATTGAATGTTACACGAGGGTTAAGTGGAGAGGAAAAACTCTACAGTCCTTCCTATACATCTAACAATACTTGAAATGCGTCCCTTTTAAAATTGCCATTGAAGAGTACGACGGTAGGTACGCTCGAAATTGTGTCGAAAATATTCCGTATGTTAAAAATAATTGTTATTTTCTTGGAATAATTGATTTATTTATTATAATTTGTAATAATAATAATATATATATACATATAGTGTGCATACAATTTTATACCACGAAGAAATAAATAAAATTTATGGTAGTGGTGTATTTAAGAGGGAGCGATTGCTCCGGGACGTCGATGGAATTAGATGTGAACATTTTGAAAAAGCAATATTATTCATTGATTTAATATAAAATTCAGAAAGATAAATTATTTAAATATTTTTATCTTGTTTATTTAGATATTATAGTATATTTGTTTAAATTAACGTTAATGTTATGTTATTAACCTTTCAACGGGCACGCCGTTGTAAATAATACACGACAGTTATGTACTTCGATTTTGTTTATGCTTATTTTCTATTTTTCTCTTATTGGCGATCGTGGGTATTCTTCGAAAATGTTACCATCTACGTTTAAAATTTTTCTTGAATTGTTTTAATAATTGTTTTCATTGGAATCGCCACTTTATCGCAAACAAGTCAATCGTGTTGTTGCAAAATACAACACGCGTCGTCCAGTGTACCAAATAATTATTTGAGAATACTGTTCAAATAACGATAATAACGATTCGATTTCTCAATAACATTATAATAACAATAATCCAATGTTATTGAATTAATTACAATGAATTAATTAAATTATATACAATGACAACTTCTTTGTCAACTTAACGTCATTACTTTCTAAATCCGCTATAAATAATTTTTCACCAACGGGGTTTTTTCTTTTTAAAGTCATTCTTTTGACGGTTTAAATCCGAAACATATTGATATTTCAGTGACATTTTATAACAAACGCTTTTGAAATGGATTACAAACATAATATATAAATATATCAAAACTGTTGCTATGTACGTATAAAATTCTCCACGCCAATTATTCAGGGTGAAATTATTATTATTTCACAACAAAGTTATACATTTATAACCATACGAGAAACAAAAACAATTTAGAATTCAAACGGATTGAAAATTAATTATATGTAAATTATTATAGGAACTAAAATTTAAGCGATACATCATTAATATTTGAACGATGTCACAATGTCCCGGTAAAAAAATCATTTAAACATTAAAAACATTTTACATCCATATTGTACAGATTATTTCCGGCGGAGTTCTTGTTTCATTTAACGTTTTTGGGCTGCTCGGCCGGTTCGCTCACACTTACACGCATATAAAATATGTGTACTCTCGACTGCTGTTTGTTTACACGCGTCTAGTTAATGTCAATACAATAAAGTCGCTAGTGTAGACACTCATCAGCGCAGAGGTTTACATCGTACAGACTGTCGAAATCGTGTTAAATAATTTCCACCCTTATACGCGGCACACGTATGTACGTGGAAACCGGGCGGACCGAATTTAATAAGAGCACTTCGCTGTACGTGCCAAATCTCTCACCCGTTCTTCTCAATCTTTCGGCGCAATAGTGTACGACTCACCCCGAGTGCCGTAAAAGCACTCGCATTATTTATTATTTACCCCATCCACTCGTCCATATAAGCGTAGGTACGAAGTATGCAGAGTAAAATACACGCATATACATATATATATATACATATATCCTGCAGACAGTGGCATTATTACGAAATGGCAAAGGGACACGGAGCCCTGGGCTTGCAGGAGGAGATGGCATCGTATAAATATATATATATATATACAATAATGTAGAATTTTGTTTTAAAAATCCACTTTATTCTGTTATTAGACTTTGAAGTATATACAAAAAAAAAAAAAAAAAAAAAAAATGAATGAATAAAGGTAACGAGTAGGATGTCGCTCAAATGAATTATTTCGATAAAGATTTTAGAATTTTTTTTTATTACTATGAATTTGAAGGCAATGCAATAATAAATCATTGTATTCGATTTTGAGCTAAGAGCTTCGGCGTCGACACTTTGTCGAAAAATTCGAAATGGTTATGAAAAGAAATTGTGACTTAACGTTTTTCAAGATTTTTGTTTTGATTATAGGTTGTAGTAACAAACGTTTGACGTCGTTTTGAATTGTTAAGCGTCTTACAAACCAAAAATTACATCTTTTACGAATTGAATACCTCGAAATCCGCAATTGCTGCTGTAAACAACCCAAAATTAATAATTAATTTTTCGAAAATGTTGCGTTATTAATACATTCCAAAGTAAGAAATTCAAATTTCTATTAGTTTCAAAATTACGAAGAAATCACGATAATAGATACCTACCGATGAAATCGCGTTTTTACGACGTCCAATTATTTGCGTTGTAATTAATTGTAACATAACACGCGTATGTATAGCATCGTTTAAAAATAATAATTAATTAAAAATATATAAATAATTCAATTATTATCTTTCGAAATCACGACCGGGCGAATTCAGCTGCACGTAATCATAACGCTAATAAGTAAATGTCTTTGGTACTCGTTTATTTTTCGCGCGCGACAAAATTGTTGCCCGCGTAGCTCTATGAGTCCAATGTATCCTCGTAGCTCATAGTGGCGCCTGATCGAACGACAACTGCGCTGAATCGATCAACATTCCCGTTTATTTATATATAATTCAGTATGGTCACAAGACATACGCCGATATATCTGCAACGTGTAGTGTAGATATTTCGATTTTTTTTTTTTAGGAGCTATTGAGAAAACCGTGAAAATGTTGACTCTAGAGTGTCAATAATACCGGATGCAATTCGTTGCCGCGACAACAAGACACGATTGCGCGAAGATCGGAACAGGAGTGGCCGGCAGAATTTTCGAGTACACACTCCGCGTTCGGAATCTAAAACTAGAAATACAAACGAACCGCGTTATCAATATGAATGAAAAACAAAAAAATCGTTTTCCAAATCGGATGGGGGGGGGGATCTTGAATATTTCGCATGGGGCGCCTGCGCATGGTTTTATCGCGGGGCACGTTTTACTCGTTGTTGCACACACACACACACACTGGGCAACGGAAGTCTGCTTTGGCGTGCGCGTCAACGCGTACACGAGTACCGTGTGCTGCTCGTATATCGTTCGGTAACGGAGTGACGGTGTTCGTAGGTGCAGAGAGGAGAATCACAACCGCGTTCGGCCTTATGCATATATATATATAATATTAACGTGCGCGGTTCGTGTGCCTCGGGGTTGAAAACTCGCCGTGGTGCCATCGAGCGGGGCGACGATGGGTTTTTATACGTTATTATATAACGCGATCGGCATAACGGTTAATTTCTCCGCGTGACTTCCCCCTTTAATGGCGGCCAATTCAGCGTTCGCGACATAATACAAAAAGGGGCGGGAAAAAATGCCCGGTCCCTCGATTTTTTTTTTCCCACCACACACCGCCGCCCGCCTGCTCCGCTTCGTCCGCCTAACCGCCATCTCCACCGGCCGAAACGTTATTATAACCGATGACCCCCGTTGACGTCAATTGTCCAGACGGTTAGCGTACGGGAAGGAATAATGCGATGTAGAAGAAAAAAAAAAAAAAAATGGTAGCGGTGGTGCGGGGAGACTCTACGCGCGTATAATTAATTTTTCGTAGGGCGTCTCCGTCGCGCCGTATTTTCTCGTTTTCTCGTTCTGTCCCCCTTCCCTATTTTTTTTTTCTTTTTTTTTTTTTCCTAATAATACACGGGGCGTCCGCTGCGCCGCGGTGTTTTTTTTTTTTTTTTTTTTTTACAACGCGCGCCGTTTCCCGTGTATGTATACACACGGACAAATTACACGTTCTTCACCGTGTAATTTAACCGCGCGGGGACGGCACTGCTACATTTGTTTGCACTAGGCGGAAGTCGATGTGTTTTTCTCTCTATTTTTTTTTTTTTTTTCAGTATACTCGATAATATATTATATATTTACAGCTGTCATTGTGCGTACCTCCTAATACGGCGCCCTCCCGCCGTCCCGTAACAAAATCCAATGCGACGTCGTTTTCGTTACTACGTTCGTACGATGCGCGGGACGCGGTGCAGAAAGAGACGACTGGTGCGGGGGGACGGGGGCGTAGAGAGAGATCCATTAATGTTATTAAACGACCACACGAATATTGCAGGGTTTTACGGTTTTATACTTCTTTTCTTGAGAGTGAGAGAGAGAAATGTAATTGGCGTAAAACGTGTGTCGCCACGACGTCGTATGTAGTAGTACGCGCACATATCAATGCGTCAAGGAAAAAAAAACACTCGAGACTACTCAACGGCCACCACCTCCCGGAGCCGTTCTCGTTGTTTTATTTCTCAATTGCGCCCGATAAATTCTCGAATTCGTGTTATTATATTTCAAAACACGCGCGCAAATTGTAACGCGTATACATTATACCCGAGTCCTTTTGACACGTTTTATATTATTATAACATAGAGTTTTAATGTTATTATTATTATAAGTTACAGGGCCAAACTCTGAAATTCGTAGGAATCGACTTGAGACAGGACGGTATCTTCCATGGTCAGCTTTACGCAGCGTGCTCACGTGGGTGCTCTCCCCACGGCGCCCCCCCCCCATTGTTTGCCACTTTTTTAGCTCCGAAGGACGTCATTCAGAAACAATTATTATATATTTCCGGATATTAGCCATAAAATGTCTGTGATCTGGGTGCAGATCCGTTACTAAATTGTATAAGGGATCAGGAAAACTATGCAATGCTTCAAGCTGCACTTTTCCATTACTACAACACATTCCTACAGTTTCTTCCGTCCATTTAAGAGCGTCACACCACTGACACTTTACAGACATTTTGCCGATATTGACCACACGATCATTTTCATAAAATATTTCAAGATTATATGACATTCCTAAAAGGTGCTTACAATTCCAAGAATGAATTGAACCGGTTATTTCAGAAACGACACATGTAACATTTTTAGCAATTTTGAGGTTATAGTGGATTCTTGTGTAATATTCCTAGATGCATATTTTTGTGAAGAAACAGCACATGTACAATTAAAATATATGAAAAAAAAATCGATTCCAATATTCCGTTTAACGCAGAAACGACACATGTGTTGTTTCTGCTATAAATAGATATTTTCTACGCACATGTAAATACTGTACAGTGATATCACCACTGCTTGGTGGCAATAATAATAGCAATAGTGTATTGTTGTATTGATAGTGTTAGATTTTGATAAATTTAATGTTCTGATGAAAGTAATAATGTCATTGATAAATTGCAATGGTTTATTATTGTACTGATTGTATTAGTTTTTGTCGTTTTGTATTTTGGAATACGTGAGTCATGTCGAGCAGTAATTCAGACGATGCTAGTGAACCCGTTAAAAGAAGAAAAGGTGTCGTGAATGCAGATAAATATAAATGCAATATAGTCCGAAAATCCAGAGTTCAGGGAATACAGTACGAATCGTATTCAGGTAAGGAAGTTCAAGGCAAAGCGCAACAAACCTACCAATGTAGGTGTGTTGAAAAATGTTATTCTTATACTTCTGAGAAAAGCAGGAAAGCATTATGGAAATATTTCTACTCATTTGAGTCTTAGAATACACAAGATGTAAATTATTTACCTTAAAATAATATCGAAATTGAGTCGCCCTATCCACTTCCGAGATGTTTGCTGATATCTTTTTTTTTTTAGTTTGACGAAGATGATATTTTCTCGTTTTCTTTGAGTATCTAGCCCTACGCTTCTTATTTGTCTTTTGACTAAGTGCACATAGATTATCAGACTTTCTAGAAGAACAGTCTGTAAATTCGTCTGAATCTAAATTGTTTTAAAATAAAGAATCGAATACTCCTAGACTTAATTTTCTTAGCCTTCACATGGTTAGATGATGAATTGAACGGTACTTCAGTTATCAGTTCTCCATCAGATAAATAAGCTTTAAAATGACCACCTTCCAGATCCCCTGAAAATCGGATAGTATATATATATATATACATACATACAATATATTGAATTAAAACTATATCTAATTTAACAATATATCTGGTTTAAACAAAGTAGATTTGTCGTCGTAGTATTATCACGTTCAAAAATAATAATAACTTTAATAATTTTAATAATCTACATGGTAAATTAATTTTATTATTTGAAAAAAAAAATTATAAAAGTAAAAAATTGTTGTACTTGTAAACAATTTTAAAAAATTGAATAAAAATGTTTAGTGTACGTATCTGATACCTTTAATATTTGAAGCTTATCGATTTCGAATCCATTATATATCGTTGGCGCAATAATAATTTATTTAATTTTACTAATTGTAATTTTAATATACTTATTATTATAAACTCCTTATAAAAATGAAGAAAATCACCGGCATCGCTATTACGAGTACATTAGATGAAGGGCGTAGGTAAGGGGGGGAGGGAGGTTTAAACCCCTCATTGAGAACTAAATCTACACTAGATATAATTACTAACCAAAAAATATAAAAGGATTTCTAACTAAAAAATAAAATATCTTTATCCATTTATTTAATTTATCATTTTAATATTATTATTATTATATTAGAAATAATTTTTTTAAACCTCTCTTTCCAGGCACCTATGGTTCCTCATTTGTTCCCCGCCTCATAGGAAATTCATACCTACGCCCTTGAATTAGATATTATAATCTAATAAAATTTTGATAATTCTGTGACAGTGTACCTTTAACCATTATAATTTGTAATTAAAACAAATTTTGATATTTAAAATGTTTTTATGGCGCATTTTAAAATGTCTTCCATCATATTTCAATACTTTTAAGTGATACAATACTCAAATTCTGGTTAAAACACTATATATTTGACGTGACACATTATCGTTATACCATTATTTAAATCTTTTATGATTATATCGGTACTCGTTTAAAATACTTTAAGATGGGTTAATAATATGTTAATACGTTACACAAATATGTATGTATATATATAATAAATAATTCAAATAACTTCTGGGTACTTGTATACGCGTATTATTAATAAACGAAGGACATGAATATTATATAAAGATAATATTATAATATATTCGGTTACCGAATTGATAAATATCACGTCGTATATTCCGTGATATTACGTATCATTTTGGTTGGGTTATCACGACGTTACGCTTTATAATATACTGCATTTGATGCTTTAATTATATTTATTAGTTGTCACGGTTTGGTTTGTTGAATGCGAACGCAACGAAATAAAATAATAATAAACAAAAAGATGATAGTCACCAATAAACTCGATATATTGTAATAATATTATTATACTCGTAATAGGAAAATGTTGTTATTGAAATCGTATGGACTCGATGTTATAAGAAAAAATAAAAGCAACAACGGCGTACTCGACGGGCGGGCGGAAAAACGAACAATTTGTTGTATAAAAGGTGACGATGGTGTGTGTCAGTAATCGTCACCGTTTTGCGACACAAGCCCCGTTGATAAATTACACGACAGATCAGTGGCGTAACCAAGGGACCTGAGAGGCCCCCCTAGGCCGTATTTTTTTTAGTAACGATCTAATTTTAACAATAACAGCCTTATACTGTATACTTATGGCTTATTATTCTATACTATTATTAATGCGTTTGATGTTGATCCGTGTTTTGTATAAAACAATTTGGTGATCTATTAACTTGAAACCAACGAAAATATTAAATTGATATATGAACATATCTAACATATCGTCGTAAAATTATATAATAACATTAATATATACACGAATAACACGATAAAATGTATATTATCCGTGAAATAAATATAATATTTATGAGATAAGTGTGTGTTTTATCCAAAATATAAAATTTCGATTAGAATAATCGCAATTGTCATAATTCTGTGGATTTTTTTTTATTTATATTTATTGCATTGTTCTGAATTTAAAAATTAAAAATCTTATATTTCAGCTAATTAATAACGATTACATAATTTCCACTTATATGTTGTATCCCATACACTTCTCTCCGTATCATATTCACGCGTGCACTGTTTCTCGATTACTTTTTTTCTATACCTATTAGAAAATATGAGTACTACTCGTATAAGCAAATTTAAAAAAAAAATTATATATACACGCTTAAAAACGTCAAAATAAGGAATTTTTTTTTTAATAAAAATAAATAATGGAATTCGATTAATACGAGTATAAATATATAATTGTAACGTACCTCTTCCGTTTTAAAAGGTTAATCGATATTTATACACATTCCTATCCGGTTAAGGAGCAGTCGGCTGGTTTTTTACTAACATATTAATCGCTCTTTTGAACCGAGTCGTTGGAACGATACAAAAATAAAGTTTTCTAAGTTATATTTAACAGGTCCTAGGAACTATAACCTGCATCTGTTTCCCTACACAGTAGCAGACACGATCTCAGCAGCGTAATAGTTTATTTAAACAAATAATTACTTAAACACCCCAAGAAAATATGAATCCGCCATCAGGATTGAACACACGCACTCGTTTTTAATGAAAAATGAAGACCTGTTTACGATGTAGGGTACCCCCCTCACGGCCAAACTCATTCTGACTGAATGTAGAGCATATAGCACGGAGAAAAGTAAATTACAAATCTGACTTGGGTAGTATTCGGAATACTGTGTTCCGAATGCTTTCTACGTATTCTGAATAATTTTTAAATTTAATATCGACCACCACCATTTCGGAACGCTGAGAGTGCGGTGGAGCAAGTGCGTTGCAATGTATAATGTATAAATATATATAAATCCAGAAATGCATCATGTCATGTTATATGGTATGTAAATAATGTAAAATTAAAATTAATAATTCCGTATGATAAAAAGTTTAATTATGGTCAATAGAAATAAATGAAATGAAATATTTACGTTTACCGGCAATACGATTTTATCAGCATTATTCGAAATACCACGAGATTTGTTATTTTGATATGTTCGAAAATGTATTATCAACATACTTGCAAGAATGTGTGTCGCGAATAACACAAATGAATCGAAAACCTATATCGATATGCTTGGAATCTTCGAAGGGGTTCAGAAAATCTGTACAGTATTTCTTCCGTCGCTATTTCCACGACAACTGTTATTTAACGCATGTGTGGTATGCTAACAAATTTTCAACTTAAACGATGAACGAGACATCCCGTTTGTTTTAATATAATATTCCGTTAATATATTATATATATATATATTTTTTTTGTTTTTGTTTTTTAATGAAATTATCGCACAGTTGTGTTTTATTATCATTTCGAATTATAAGTTTCAAAAATAAATAATTACATAAGTAACCATTCGCTATAGCGACAGTGGTGGTGCTGGTGGCGGTGGTAACGATAGCGGTTGTGGTGAAGGGAAAGCGCGACGGCCTACCCATGTCCCACCTTGAATACGCCCATGAATACGCTGTGTATGTCACAGATCGCAGATGGCGTTGGATTTCGCGAAAAATGCCCGAGTTTCGCGTTTCAACCGCGAACGATGAGTATATTTATAATATTAGTGAGAAAGAAGAAGGGAGGGATAATAATAATAATAATAATAATAATAATAATAATAATAATAATAACCGACGATATTGTAATAAAAAAAAAAAACCCCCCGAGTCGAATAGAAGAAGAATTCGAAATCTCATTATCCCGATCCAGAACGCGACGACGTTGTCACACACGCGCGGACGCGCATCGCGTGAAGGGAGAATCGTGAGATCCGGTTACATCCAATACAGGCCCAGTGACTACGACAGGCACCACCACGTAGGTATTAGTGGCGTATAAACGTCCTCGTGGTCTTTAAAATAACATAATAATAATAATAATATAAACTCTGTCGTTCGCCTCCCCCACCTCATCAAGCCAAGTCCGCGTTTCGTGTATTTATTATTATACGATCGTAATCGGTGTCATCGGTGTGCACGCACACAAACGTACATTGTCACACGTCTCTCGAGAACGCGATATTTCTTCTTTTTTTCTTTCTCTCTCTCTCTCTCTCTCTCTCTCTCTCTCGTCGAAACGACACCAGATCTCGATTCTTATAATATAATAACAAATCGTATAAAACGGCTGCCGTGGCGGCGGCTGGTGAAAACCGCCGATCCCGGAGATATGTCACTTCGCCGCATTTGCCGCGGCGCGATTCTTCGTCATTCACAATATGATATAAATAATGTGTAACGCGACCGCCGTCCGTCCATTGCACAGCGCGTATAATAATAATAATAATAATATTATTATTATTATTATCGCGGTGGTGGTGCCCAATCGTAAACCGTATACAGAATCAGTAGAAATCAGAGACGATAACGCTCCTTTTTTTTTTTTTTCGGAATTTTGTGGTATTGTCAATGTACTGCTGCTGCTGCTGCTGCTACTACGAAGTTACGCGTCGTGTATAAAATTGTAACACGGTGTAGTCAGGTGCCCAGCGGTCGTTATTTCGAGACGAAGACGCGCGCCCCCGGGATCCGTGGTGACGTTCGCCGAAGATTTCGTCACCGCGCTGTGTTTCGGTCATATTATTATTTATATTATATTAAATTATTATATTATTATATACGCCGCGCAGTGTTTGACGTGTCTACACGAATTTATTACAATGAGTGCGGGTGCACACACAAAACCGTTTTGCCCGCAGGTATGTGTTGTGCACGCACGCCCGACACCGGAGCGCAGCTGTACAGTCGGGTCGAGTCTTCCCTTCACACGACAACACACTACCCTCCACCCTCTATCGCCATCACCACCTCCACAAAGTGTTGTGATCGTTATAATAGAATGTTATATCGTTTTCTATACAATACAATCTTTAGCCCGGTACGCAGATACTACCCACTACTGCGGACAGACGCGGCGGTCGCGAACGTATTTTATTTTCAACGAACGGTTCCGCGCGTCTGAAGGATTATGCGTACTTACCGGTACGAATGCGTCGTATTATTCTGTTCGCATAACGTTACAAATAATGTATGTATAATATACATTGTATATGTATGTTTTTTATCGGCGTCTCTCTCTCTCTTCGTGAATTCGATTAAATTTCTTTGATATTAAAAAAATAATTCAAGAAAACAAGGGCGCGGTTTTCTTTTTGGCTATATCCTTATATATAATAAACGTATATAAAAAGAACAGGCCTTTATTTATGTTCCAACTTTGTGACGACACTATTTAACTTTTTTCCGAATTTTTTTTTTCACAGTGTTGTTCCAAATAACCTCCGGAGTGTCACCACGTCGCCCGATTTTACATTTTTTTTTTTTTTTTTTTCTAATAGGAGGGAGAGGTGGATCGTATTTAAAGGTTACCGATTTTTAGCATGTCATTTAAATAATTTAACGATTTTTTTTTCCACAAGTTTGTATCAAACACTCCTACGACGAGTGATCGATTATTCTATAGATTAATATATATATATATATTGGAAAATAACTGTTTCACACATGGAAAATTATATGCAGTATTTTCTATAGTTGGAAGACCTGGCCATTTATACGTTTATGCACTACAAAATAAAACTCTGAATGTGGTGTACCAAGTGGTTTTGACTTAAGTCATTTTAGAATTGAGAAACTCAATATAGGATCATTTGTAAATATTCATAAATAAAGTTAAATAATACAAATTATTATTATTATAGAATCATTTTTAATAATAATTATATGTGTATAGGAATCATTAAAATTATTTATAAATATTATTTTGTTTTTTTTTTTTATTTGTAATTCAGCTACTACTACTACTATTTAGCACTTTGATTAAATTAAGTAAAATAAATTTGTTACTTCTTTAAAACACAACGATGTGTATTTATTTACGAATTTCATTTAGAGAAAGCAAAAACTACACATGGGCGAAGCCGGATAATTCAGCTAGTAAATTATAAAAATTAATACATTTGTATATCTTTTCCTTTTTATTAAAAAAAATTTTATCAGCCTTGTTAAAAGGTAAAAAAAATTATATTATTAGTAAAATTTAACAGGCGTAATGATATATTTTAATATCGCTTTACATCCTGTTTCATTTTTACTACATTATATAAAACACTAATAATATACTGAAATATAATCAGAGATAAGTATCGATATCCTCTTAATTTTTCTTTATCCTACAGGGCTCCAAAAACTCTATAGTTGCGACATTTGTTATTATTATATATTAATAAATAATATTACACCGAAGCTCCGCTCAGAATATTGCATACAATGATTTATCGCATTGCTTTCAAATTTCGTATAGTAATAAGAAAACTCTAAAATCTGTATCCACGTATAATTCACTCGAGTGACATCCATCACCCCGCGGATTGCTACCTTCTTTTTGAATTTTCTTCTTCGATTCAACTTTGGTAGATAAGTACACGTGTGAAAATTAATTTCTGACAACGGCACGGTTTAAACGTATTCGTAAATCGGCATATTATTGTATCTTATAATAAGTTTTACAATAAATGTGGTCTTTTCATAACGTCTGCTATTTCGTCATTGAGGATTACCAAATTTAAATAATATATTCACAGAAAACCATATAGACGTTGTACTCATAGACGGAAAAATGAAAAAACCCTGTTTAATATCTAAGTAACGAAACATGCATTGGCCATGCATTTACCAAACAGTTTTAACATAATTTAGTTATTTGTACCTATATAAAGAAAAATGTTTGCACGCGGATTGAAATGAAGCCAATTCCTAACACCATCTCCACACATTTGGATTAGCTTCAGATCCGCCACTGCACAAAGGGAATAAAAACTAAAAAACTTCGAGGAGAATTTCATGTAAGACACAGAGTTTTTAGAGCAATTCGCTCTATTAGCACACATTGAGTAATATATTCGCATTACGCGAGTATATTAATTATTATCATTAACGGAATACTAACAGAGTGATAAGTCCGCTACGTGTGCGGTCAAATTACTTCTGAAAGCTGTTTGTAAGCACCAGTGTCGGTCTGGCCTATGATTGAGCCCCGGGTAAAGTGTTCAATGAGGCCCCCCGTCATTTCATGGTAATGTTTATTGTTAAAGAAATAGTTTTTCATAGACTTGTTGCAGTGAGGAGTTATTTTGCGTGCATAATTTTTAACAATATGTAAATTTTTCTTATAAATTCGTTATGAACAAATAAGATTAGAAAGAAAAACAAACCAATTAACATATTTAGGTAATTTATTCATATAAACTTTAAATAAGTTTCAAATTACATTTTATAAATCAACATTTTCAATGTGGTACGAAACGTTTATATCAATATACTTATAAAAAATCGAAAAAATTTGTTAGAATATATTTTTATATCGAAAGAGTATGGTCGTTTAATCGTTGATTCGAGGACCCAAACTTGTCGATTATTTAATCTTTATTAATTAACTAAATTAGGTTCCCCTTTTTCCTATACACAGACTGCAGACAAAACATATATGATCGAGTACCCGGATTTGATTTTTAAAATCTTCAGCTTATAAAACAGACGCGTCCGTATGAAAGTTGTGTGCTGCAAGGGAGTATTGAACTATTAATTTTCACTGCTGAGCATAACGTGAATTAAATAAACTAGATTTTCTAGTCAATTCATATATATATACACGACACTAGAAATACTTCAAATAAACAATCACAGAAATTGTCAACACAACAACAGTTCATCTTTATCTCTTCTTGTGCGTCTAAATTATATTCCGCTTCATAATTTTCCTTTTTTTCTTTTTGTTTTTGTAAAAATACTTTTACTTTAATTCACTATATATTTGAAGACGGGGGGGCTTCTAAATCGCCACGGGGCGCGCTCAAACGTTTTGTTGAAAATCGTTGCGACAGAAAAAGCGGGTGCGGTAGAAAATATAAAAATGTCATTTCGACGAATCCGATTCCGAAGTAGTTCGCGGCAACGCTTTCCGGGGATATAGAGATTTTGGAGAGGAAATAGAGATAAAAAAACTAACTCTCCCGCAATAATAATAATAATAATAATAATCGTATCGCGGCCCGAAATCCCGGCCATTTTTTCTTCTCTCTCTCTCTCTCTCTCCATACATATATATATATATATATACCGCCAATATTTGGGATTTTGTCGAACCCCTCGCGCGCACAAACGCTCATTAGTGACGGCGTTACACCCGAATGGTTGGTGGTGGTTGAACGACGTTTCGTCATCGAATCACCCCTCGCGGGAATCATTAAAAATCTGTTGGCTCAGCGGCGGCGTTTCGTCGTAACGGCAATAGAAAATAATGCGCCGTCCGTGTTCGTTTGTAGCACGGCGCGCGCGTGTGTAAACGGACTGATGTGATTGTAACGGCGGTAGTGGCGGTGGCGGTGGTGGTGGTGGTGGTGGTGGTGGTACAGGTGACGGTGGTGGCGTCAACGTCAAAAGCGTCTCTGCGTGCGCGCACTAACCTCCGTTTTCTCGAGAGCCTCTTGATCGCCGCCTGTCGAGAGCAGCTCTTTTCCCGAGCTAACGCCCGCGTCAATATAATAATAATAATAATAATAATAAATCGGACGGGACCGCCGCTGCCGTCGTCGTCACACTTACCAATCGCACACGCACACACACCCTCTCCGTCTCGCTGTAACCGTAACCGCCGTTTTTTTTTTTATGTACCTCTAATCCGGCCAGAACATAACGTACCGGAATATTATACATTTTACGACAATACACCGTGTACATACGACGCAACCGGTGTAGTATTCGAGGGCTTGCACGTCGGCCGTATTCAATATTAAATAACAATCTACATTTTAATATATTTTTTACGAATGCGAAATAAATCGAATCGATACCACGCGTATGCGAGACTCGTGATCATCAAAACGGGCACTCGTATTTCACTCTTGTTCATCCGGTGTTTATTTTTTCCTATCAGTCTATCGTCGTTATCGGGCACAGACGTATCATCTCTATATTATATGACGACGACGTTCGTTCTTATATGGCGGCGGGGTGCTGCGTCACAGTTACAGTAGATAACATAAAGTCGTGAATTATTTACAACCAACAGTGGTGTACACGCAGGTGGCGTATACGTGTGAATTGGTTAAGTATATTGTGTCCAATGTTCTTTGACCATTGCCCAATTCGCTTCTACGAAAAATATCTAAATAAAAGGCAACAAATTTCATATGTGTATAAGTTATAATATTTTTTTACTCTTTCCCTTATTGTTCCCCGTCTCCCGGCGAGCAATCGGCTCCGCGTTTTCCATCCGACGTTCCAGACCACGTCGAAAATGCTCGCAGTGCCGAAAACAAATCGTGTTTTATTTTCAAATAGACTTTTCGAGTCTCGTACGAGCATAATCCAGTGTGAAACGTGTCGGTACGAAGAAGAACAAAAACGTTTAAAACAAAAAAAAAAACGTAACGAGTCGCAAGTGCTGTGACTGACATCGGTTCGAGGGAATCACAATTGTCGTCCGGGTATGTCCGAGTAGATTCGTGTTATTTATTTTAAACTTCAAAGCAATGGTGAATCGTTGTATCTGAAAGAATAAAAAACGAGTTTGAACAAAATTCGGTTTTCTCTTTGAAACTATTATTCGAAATTTAGTCTTCAAAACTTAAAAATAACGTCTTGTGTGTGTGTGTGTTGTGACGAAAGATTTTTGAATTATTATACTGTACGGCTACGATTTGAATGAAATAGTCGACTGTTACAAAAAAAAAAAAAAAACGTTTTTTTACCAAATCTTCAATAATTTCTTTTTCTACTTCAAAATAATATATCTGGAAGAAAAAAAAACGTGTTAGATAATGTTGCATCCGTATGATTTGCTGCCGGGAAATGAGAAGCCAAAAAAGTATATACAAATAGTCTAAAAAAAAAAAAAAAATACACGCTATTGTATGTAAAACTAATTCGTCCTTCGATTTACACAGAAAATAAAAATCGCCTTTAGAATAAAAAAAAATAACGAAAACAAACGAAAGAGAAAAACCTTCATCCGCATAATAATATGTTTCAAACACACTGTAACTAACCGCCGTATACTCATGACGCCGAATCTCTAAAATGCGTACAAGAAAGAAAATAAAATGAATACGCAGATATGCGGTCGTATTCCTCTTTAAAATATTCCATTTTAATGTACTAATTTATAATGCGTACAATTTTTAACGGATTTGTTTGTGATCATCAACAATAAATTATAAATTACGAACCAAATAAATGTGTGATAAAAATAAAACAGTATTGAGTACTGATAATCGTATCAGCCGAAAGTCACATTGAAGAACAACTGTATGACGCGGAGTATTCCATGTGACTAGACATGTTTTGTAATCTAGTTGAGTGATGACCGATAAGGAGTAACATCGAAACTATCCAAACGTCAAAACTTCACCGTGGTTTATTAGTAAATACCCATTGAATATTGCACTTGAGTATATTATATAAAATAAAATTACGTATTTTTTTTTTTTTTTACAACGGATTAACGTTTAGTAACTTTACTGTTTACCTATTCGGTTATGTTATACTTAAACCCGATGTGAAATTACCCTGACGTGATAAATCTTGTTTGTTCTTGTATTTTAAAATATATATTTATATTATTTATCATTCGCCTAATATTCCGAAGATTCTACACGAGCAATATGGTTTTGTTATAAATTTTGTTCTACTAAAAAAATAAGAATACGCGGAAAGGTGAACTTTATACTTAAATGGACAGCCAGGTTCTATATGTAGTATTTTAAAATATAATCAAAAAATATATATGCAATCTCTTTAGTTGGCAAATGACTATTAATTCCAAAAATGCTTCTTCTATATATTCGTGACTTAAAAATAGAAGGCTGCACAATAATTTTAGCCATTTTCTTATTTCATCAGTAACATTTTTATATGCAGTTCGAAGTTTATTTTCACTATAAATTTATAAAAAAAATAATACATATTATAGTAATTAGTGTAATTATGTGTATAAGTAATGTTTTTATGCTGAATATTTATATGTTCGAAAAAATAGTCTAACCTCATTAAAAAGTTATAACTATAAACCTTTTTTCAAATATTTAAGTGATAAACTTGGTTTGAGTCCAAAAACACACTGTTACACCAACATTTTTAACATAAAAATATATTTTAAAAAAAACGATTTTTTAAAAAAATACTTAAAGAATATCTAACCTTACACCGCCTAGCTTGTCCCGAATGAAATCAACAGCCTATAATAACAATATATGGAAACACTTGTTTTGCAGCTTCGTGTGCTCCAAGTTTAAAGTCTAAATGTAATGTAATTATATTCAAATATGTATTGGTTAATTTGAAACAAAAATCGTTAAAAAATGAAAACACAGCAATCTATGTTTGTTGTAATTCATTGCCTTAAAAGAAGTAATCTAACGGCATATAAAAATCATATTTAAGACAATGGACTGTGTAAAGTTGTAAGAAATATGGAGATGCATATTCAAATGTACCGTCAGCAAAAAAATTGGTGCAACTTGTCGTAAATTCAATATTTTTTATTGTAGTTAGTTAAACACACTATTGATTCATTGTCACATATGTGAGTAAATTGTTCACCTTTATATTTGAAACAATTTTTATTCTGATTTAATTGAAGTCGGGCAGGAGCTTCATTTAGACACTGTAGAAACTTTGGGTAATATCTTTTCATAATACATAGAGCTTTCCTTACAGAATGAACATCTTTACGTTCAAATGTCGACGTATTTGCATGTGTTATATGCTCCATAGGTATTATTTTATTTGGTTTCATTGTAATTGAGTTTACGATTTTTCGTTTACAATTTTCTCGTAATACTTGACGTTCGATAGTTGATGTAAGAACATCAAAATGATTGTGCTTACCAAGAATATCGATTGTTGAACGTTTATGAGAATTTGCCAATATACTGTACGTTTAGGTTTTGTACATCTCCATTTGATCAATTCATCATGCCGTTTTCGAAAAAACGGTATTTATTCGAATTGTATACGGTCAATTCTTCACCCTTTTTGTATATAATAATTCGAAATTCATTTTCCGTTTTTCAAATTATACTATATTATTGCACAATCTCGGTATCGTATAGCAATTGTAATTAGCGCGTTGTCGTTTACAAATTTATCTGTACCGGGATTGATTGTTTAACGTTCCCCATCGAATAACTTACTCATAGAAATGAACGTTAATCAAAAACACCGAGTTATCATCTAAAGAGTCTCATTCATAAACGCGGATGTCGTAGAATGATAAAGAAAAGTACGGTAAAAATAAGGAAAATTTAATTTATCGAAAATTAATATTAACTTGTTTTTATTGTGTACATAACATTATAACATATACTGTTAAAATACAAAATTAAAAAAAAAAATTGTAATAATAATTTTACGGTGCGTCTTTTCGAAACGAAAAAAGTTCGGCAACGTTTTGACTGTTTAAAAATATTAATATCTATTAAAAATAGATTTCCCTCATAGAGAACTTCCCAAAGTAAACATCGTTCTTCCAATAAATTTCACCCAATAATCAACAATATCGAATATAAGAAAAAAAAACATTTTATTTAATTATCAATCACAACTATTAAACTATATTTCTAAACACAAAAAAAAAAGGAGTTCATACAAATTTACCGCCCTCAAAGTATTACCAGGAGGGGCGATTGGCCACCCTAGCCCCCCTTATAATTACCGGTCTAGGTATCACAAAAATTCTATAATTATATGAAATAGTAGAGAACACAACAAAAAAATGTTAAAAAAATATAAGTAGAGAATTCGTGGACGTATACGAAATATCTAAATATTTTTCGTCCGCAATAATCGTGATTTTCGAAAATAAAGCTATACAACATTCAGAGTCGAAGAAGATTTAAAAAAGGATTATAATTATTAAAAACCAACGTTTCATGACGAAACGTCACTAATGAAACACCTTATGATTATTGTCAAAGAACGGTATCTAAGTATGGAATTAATATTTATAACATAACTATAGATAAATACCCCATTATTGGAAGTTAAGTAAATTAAGATTCTCAAAGCATAAAGATACGTATTTCGAATGACCACATTAGACTAACTTTAAATTCATATCAAATTCATCTGAAAGTTCAATAAATAAATGTTCTGATCTTTTGAGAGACTTTTAAATATGGATAAAAAAAAATGTTACAGAAACAATTATAATAGATTCACTTTTAAAGACATTAAAAAAGACAAATAATTTGATTCAGCCGAAGAACATTATTTAAATGAAAAGACGTATAAAAATTATGTATTTTGCTGTTATCAAATTTTATAGAAGTCTGATTTATATGCTTAAAGCGTAAACAAAATTGGTTTTAACATAAAAACTTTGTTAACGCATGGTTTACAACACAATCTCAATATGAACGATCAGTTTCAAAATTAAAATACGTTTTGAACAAATTATGAAATAATTTAAACCAAGAACATGTAGGAGCATTTATATTTTATTTCAATATCGCGTGAAAAATACATATTCTTTAAATAATTCAGGCATTTATTGTACACGTAGCCCAAGGCAGCGATTAATGAAAGTATTACGAATCGAATAGAACAAATTCATATATTTGCATTATATTCGTAATAATAAATAAAATGAAACTGAAGCAGATAATGTGCAGAAAGAGGACAAGTCCATATTTCGAGTTTATTATCATTTCGCATTAAGCACGCGCAAATACATCGTCTATACTGCAAAAAGGAGTCAAAATCCGACTTTCCAAACGCCAAATATAGCGTTCGAAAATTTCCATTAACCGCAGAACGGGGGACATGTCCATTACATGTCCCGTTTCTGTAGTAAACCATTATTTTCGTACTTCATACGTATTTTTAATTTATCTTAGTACATCGGCTTTAATGAAAGAAATACCAATAGAAGTACTATAAGTAAATTAACCTTGAAGAAATTACGAATAAACGTACTTTATAATATTATACCTTTATCAATATTAGGCGTATTCATTTTATCCATAACCGTAATAATATACTGTAAACCAATAGGCCGTAGTCTTTACTACAGTAAAGTGTATGGTGAACTGTGTAGTTTTTTAATTTACAAAACAGGAATTCCGAGTCTGATTCTGAAGCGGAAATTCTCGGGACTTTAAGAAGAAAAAAAGGTATGGTAAACTGTGACAAATACAAACTGAACATTATTAAAAATGCGAAAATCCGAGATGAATCGGGTCCGAAGTATTGTATTTTGTCTAAAAAATGTAAAATGTTTCAATTGTACGTAGCTATCGAAGTTATTACAGTTGTTACCAATAGACAAGCGTTTGTACGAATAAAAAACAAAAAAAAAAATGTTCGTGTTAAAATAAAGTGATATATGATTTAAAAAAAAAAAAAAAACACGCATCTAGCATTATTGTATTAGACTTTTTCTTTTTTCACTTTTGTGTATAGATTATTATATAGTATATATATATATATATATTTTTTTTTTTTTTTTAAATATTGTTAAATTTAGCGTTGATGATTTTGCGGTGTTTTCATTGAATTATGTATTCAGTCTCTGTTAAAAACTGTTTCTGTTCGCTTTTAAACGACGACGACGACAATATGGATTTCAGCGATGCGCGCCTCCCCACGATCCCGGAACGATTTCGATCGTATGTCACTAATGTATATGTTTAGCGAGACCGGCGAAAGCACGTTTAGCCCGGGCTGACACGTGCAGCCCCCCGAGGTGATCGCGGTGTACGGAGAATATCGAAAAACGTATTTTCAAATGAATGGAAACCCGCACTTTCGACTCGTTATTACGCCAAAAAAAAAAATCGTCGACAGAGAAAAAGTGAAAAAGAAAATAAGAAAAAACACCGTCGCGTACCGTTTTAAAACCCGCAACGCGATTCGTTGCGGGGAACGGAAGAGACGCACCACAGCGATTTATACGATGTCGGAAATGGCCTGCAGAGCGATAGAGAGTATGGGAGAGTTGGGAACGGGACGGTTTAACGGGATAGCTGCAGTGACGACGACGGTGGTATGCTTTGCGGGAGGCGTCGTCGGGGGAAGGGCGGCGGCCGGCGGGAGGAAAAAGCGTAGAAAAAAACTGGTCGCCGCCGCGGATATTATTTTATTTTGAAAAGAAAAATCCATCGGCCGTAATGGAGTAGTAATGGCCCGTGGGAGGGGAACGGGCGCGCGCGTTCGCGGAATACCGAATGAACCGCTGCGCCGCCGGGGCTGGCAGAGAACGCGCAGCAGTCGTCGTGGTCCCCCGGGGACCGTTGAACAAAAGCGGAGGGACCTGCCAGTACATAAAATGGCGTCACCGTGCAGCAGCCCCTTTCGCGCGCGCGTATGCACTAATGTCCCCCGCGCTTTGCGAACCCCTCGTCGTCGTTGACACGCGGAAATAACAATAATAATAATAATAATATGCGCGCGCGACATAAAAAAAAAAAATCCCTTGCCTCCCCTCCCCACAACCGAATCCCCCCCGCACGTCGCCGCTATTGTGCGATTTAATCATTCGTCGCAGACGCGTCACGCTCTAAAATATATACACAACACTTTTTATTATTATTATTTTTTTTCCATTATTTCACTGCATTTCTATAAGTAATATCTCCCCTTATACGTAGCACCTCCCCTCGTTCCACTACACGCACGCGTTTCGACTCGACATAATACACGTTATAATGTTACGCGTACGCAGTGAAACGGGCGATTTTAAAATCGCTGTACGAATAAAAAAGAAAAAACCAATCGGACGAGTAATTTTGTTTTGTTTTTTTTAACAGATACAAACCGTATGCGCGATGTGCGAAGACAATTGGAAAAACGTTATTCAATTTGTTCGTTATAATATATTATGGCAAATGGCCGCAGGCTCGAGTAAAAAATAAATCGCTTGTATCAAATTTCGCCGCTGGTTCCAAGATAATATTTTAAACATCTACGTCATATGAAATTCAAAAAGGATTTATCTCCGCGGTTTTTTTTTTTTTTATATTTATATATATATATATGTATATAACGTCGTATTGGAAAAATACGCGTTGTTTTTTTATTTTATCGAGAAAAAAAAACTTTTTTTTTTACTTTCGTATTTCATATGACACGGATTTAAAATAATATAAAATGGACGTTACACGTCTTATACTGAAATATTATTAATTCATACGTCCCGTCATTTAAATGAAACAGGCCAACGTTTTGACGGATCCTCGGAAAATTGAATATCAAAATTATTTCACAAGAGATATATGTGTGTGTGTGTGTGTGTGTTCTCTTGAATATTATCTACTTAATATATTTATAATTCGTGTACACGCGTGAGCAATACCTGTAAGTATGTGTTTTGTGTAAACGTATATAATATGACGTGATTAAGTAGTGAAAACAAAAACAGAAAATAAATAAAGAATGAAAAGGATATGGAAAGCCATATCTCTATCCATATCATATATCGCGAGCCGCGGGGTGTTGTGAATGTCCAATTAAGTGAATTAATTGGACAGAGATTTCAACAAGTGTATTGTTATCGTTAAAAATTTGAAAACAAATGATAAATCCTTACATTCGATAAAACGATTCTGAACGGAGCTTTGGTGTAATTTGCACTTTGTCGAAAAATTTGAAATGGTTATAAAAAGGAATTGTGACTTATCGATTTTCAAGATTCTTATCAGTATACATTTTTACCATTGAGCATTGGTTATCAATAAATGTAAAAAATTTGGATTCCAATGTTACGAATGTTGGTATTCGAATGACGTATATTTTAAGTTTCCGAGTAGCTCGATTTTATTGCGAAAAAATTCCTTTTAATCCCAAAAATAGAACAATCTATTTCATTTATTTAAACCTTTATTGATTTATTCGATAAATGCAGTTTGCGTTTCGATTTCTAAGGTTCCGACATTCGAACCGAAATATTTTGCGTTTAATTCGATCCATATATATCCGATGTTATGAGTTCGATTTTCGTACAAAACTAAACACCTTGGATTCGGTTCGGTTCAAAAACCGAACAGTTTTGAAATATTACTACCTAACCTAATATGCAATTGAATATACATTCTCGGGTTTTCGACAAAGATGTGGATATAACAACAAGAACATTTATAATAACGTTCAAAATGATGACACAAATGCAGCTAATGAAACCTTCAACTTATTCAAAATGTGAAGGTGATAAGATCACAATATTTTAACTCTTGATTGAAATAACAAGTTTAAGGAAAGTAATGATAATGATGATGATGATGATGATGAGAATTCAACAGATAGCTGTTCATCTCTATCTTATTCGTTCAATGATGACAAATATATTGATGCACCTGTAGTATCATTTTCTATGTGCTCTGATAGATATTTCAGCGGTTATTTACGTAAGATATGTTTTGAAAAGTTGAACTGTACAAATTGTCAAAATTACATATTGACAAATACCCTAAATGATTTCAGTGATATAGACTATTTAATATTTTGTAAAGTATATGGCTCAAATTCTGGTCACTGTGGTTTGAAAATACCAACCTTACACAGTATATTTCACAATGTCAAAAATTGTTATGATAAAACCTCATAAATTAAAAATAGGATTAACTATTCAAGAATCTTTATTAAAAATGTATGGTTTAATTTGCACTTTAATTTGGAATGTAAATCTCATTTAGAATTTGTCACAATGCACTTGATTCATTGCAAATTACTATGGGATTTTAAGTGGAAATCTAGAAACATGAAAAATCAAACTTTATCTAAACTAAAAGTATTAAAAAGTATTTAATCCGAGTAAGTAATAAATACCTTATTTAACATAATTAAAGAAATTTGCATTTAAATAATATTTTTTAATTAATATACTGTTAATTATAATAATGTACCTATTTGAATTTTTTATTATTATAAAATAATAATAATTAATTTGATTTTTTTATATAATAAAATAAATCATTACCTACATTTAAAACTTTGTTATTAAATATGATTAATGTTCCTATTATCATTTTGTAATTTGTTATTTTAAAGCTTTTAAAATTAAGATTATTCAGCTTTAAAACTATAATAATATACTCGTATTATAAAACAACTCATTATTTAAACATTAGTATTTATGATAATATTTAAAATTTTAAATATTACTATTATTATTATTATTTAAAAATGTACATCTTTGATTAAATTTTGTAATTTGTATTTTAAAATTACCTAATTATTACATTTAACATTTTATAATTAAATTACTGTTAAATGTAGTACTACTAGTACTATTAATTAAAATCTTATTTATTTTATTTTACAGTACTATCATTTTATTTTATTGTCCTGTGACATATATATATATATATATATGAACTTGAGAGTCAGAACTGTACTCTCTTATAAGCAGTGCTACTCATTAGACTATGCAGGTATCAAATTACACTCATACATAATGTGGATTTTTGAACTATAAATGAATGTACTTATAAATAACTTTAAAAGTACAATATGTTGAATCTGACGACTACCAAAAACTTGAAAATAAAACACACTAAAATATGAAGTACGGTTTTTTACAATTTTAAGATAGTGTAAAAACATTTTGAAAAAATCGTGTTTTAATTGGTTTATAATTAATAACTAAAAATTAAGTACTAAATAAAAATTGTGGTTATACTACCATATTTTACATGGCTTGGAACGAATTTAGAAAAATCCATTTTTGGCAATTTCAAAGAAGAACATATTTTGAAAAAATAGCGATTTTCGAGGTTTTATTACTAAAATTTAAAAAGTAGGTGCAAACGACCTAAAATTTTGAAAACACCATCAGATTTAGAGCAAACAATTAAACATTGAAAAAAAATAGCCAAAAATCGTTTTGGTACCAACAGCAATTATTTCATTAGAAGAGTCGGACACACCGACGACAGACAATTGACATAATGTACCGATCAGTAATATTATTGTACGTATAATATTTAATATTTTTCTTATCGCAGATTATTTTTACTCATTACAGAGTCTAGTTCATAGGTTCTCAAACATATTTCATACACCACCCACAAAATTTTTTTCGTGCCCCCAAAATTTTTAAACTTACCAATTGTTGTTTATCTTTATACAGTTATTACAATTATTATATTTAAACATGTCATATTCTATTTTAGAGTTCAAACTTACATTTTAAAGGAGCATTTTTAATAAGAGCAACTAAAACGCACACTTAATCGAATTTCAATGTATTTTTATTAAAATTTAAACAAGTCTTTGAATTTAAATTTATCGAGCTTACTTAATGTGATGGATGAACCTGATGTAGTTTAACCAGTTTTTTTATATCAGACTCGAATTTACTTAAATACAGTCGTAAGTCACCACGTTCAGTAACAAGCAGCCAATTTCTTTTTTTAGTTATTAGTGTTGTTACAGCACTAAATCCACGTTCGGACAAATACGATGATGGAAACGCTATTAGATATCTTTGAACAATCGACCATAATCCAGGATAAAGTTGCGGGATTACATAATTTTTCGCTTTTTTTAATCAGCTATCGCCCCCCCCCCGACCGCTTCAACGCTCCCCCCCCCCAACTTCTTTAGGCCTTTTACCGCCCCCCTGAAGGCCACTAACGCCCACAAAGGGGCGTTATCGCCTACTTTGAGAAAGAATGGTCTAGTTGAAACTAGTAAAACCGATATATTTACGAGCGAATGACCGTCGTCTCGACGACAAACAATAATATTTTAATCTTCATTAATTACTCAATCGTTACACTAATAATGCCCCATTTGTTGTAAGACTGTGCCATTACTTTGTGCATTTCCGTAACGCGCATTAACGTGGGCTATCTGAGTATATGAGTATATTTAATCAATGCTACGTATAACGTTCAAAATATTAAATGAGGCTTGACACGCATACCATACCAAAAAAAAAGAAAAAAAAAGCCAGTAGCCAGTAGAAGTGATAAAATTTGATAGCAGTCGTACAACTGACGTGTGCATAAGGCGGTAAAAACATTATCGACAGGGGAACGGATTTCTTCATTGGATGTTAAAAAGGACCTTTCTCTGTGCAAACATAGCGGCACACCAAAACGACAAACGAGCGTGGTCGCGCACTATTGAGGGCTATTGGAGTGCGCAACACGAGTTGCCGAACGAAGGAAGGAGAAGACGTGCACGAGCAGGGAGAACGTGGCGTCTAAGACGAAGTCCGGTAAATCGCACAATCCCCGAGCCCTGGATGACTATCCCAGGGACTAAATCAAAAGACGGTAATGGGACGACAAGTACGTGTGTATTAAAGTCGCCCGTTTCGCCGTCATCCCTGACCGCGGTATAAAATGTATTCGAACACACACGCGCCATCATCGATGGGACGCTAGGAAGGGCATTACGAAAACGAACCGTCCGTCACTCGCACACACGTGTATAATTTATTACGGGACTCCGCGGCGCGGCGTAAGGACGCCCGAAAATAACGTCGACGACAACGACGACCCTTTTCGACCCCACGCCCATTTCATTTGCATGATAATCTCGATCGGATGTTCGTCATCGTCGACGACGGTCTCGTTAACCCGCGCTCTGAATAATAACGGGCGGCCCGTTGTCGTCCTCCTCCTCCACCACCTCCTCGTCCGCCGATAATACAATACGATAATGTATCGTGTCGATCTCGACCTAACCAATACGGTGCGCACACCCTCTGGAGGCCCGCCGCCGCCGACGAGCTGCAGTGAAAGCTCGTACAATACTGCGCCGCGCGCTCGCGTCGCAACGTGTACGCCGAGCGCTTCGTATAACGCGACCACTGTGTGCCCCCCTTGTCCCGCCGGAATCTTGTGAATCGATACGCGGCGAACGCGTCGTCGTCGTCGTCGTCGTCACCACCGCAATTGTCGTTGTCGTCGCGCGATTTCCCTCGCCGGCGTCGATGGTCCCGCGACGTTTCAACGGTTTACGACGAATTCGCTGTTCGGGCTGAGAGCGTAAAGTAGGGATACTTATGGATATAATGGAATAAAAACAGCGACTGCCCTTTTGGCCCCAATAAATCAGAGTAAATAAATAAATGACCTTTAAAAAAAGACAAAAAATTTAAATACGCGTTATTATTATAATAATTATTATTATTATTATTATTATATTAATAATATCGCGCGGATTCAAAACTCAGGCCTTATTTCGGAGCCTGTACTTTAATGAAGACATCAGTATTTTCAGTTGTTACGCGTCCAGGCGTTAAAAAATATTACGATAGTAAACGTGGCTATGCCGTAGTCGCAACACGTAATCTTTATTTACTGTGTATATAAAAGAACACAGGCTTTTATATGTATATATATATATATATATATACCGAGTTTCTGATGACACTATTGAATTTTTTTACCGACTTTTTTTTCACGAAATTGTTCCAAATACTTTCCCGAACGTTCCCGCGTCGCCCATTTCTTTTCATTTTTTTTTTTTTTTTGTCTGTGAAGAGGAGGAGAGGGGATATTTAAATACTGCGATTTCACAATAAATATACGAGTCCCCCTCCCCTGTTAACGGGAATTAAATTCACGACGAAGGAGAATCCTCTAAATCACTCCTACAAACTAGTGGCGGAAATTTTAAATGGACGGGTGTGATAGATTGCAATAATTGTCCGACATATGCTCACAAACACATAACGAATTAATGATGCGGTTGTCACAATCTTTGTCTGATTGATAGAGATAAAATTTTCCGTTATAACCGTCGGGCGAGTATATATCCATTATCCGGATAAAGTGCTACTGCTGTCCGTCGCGCGACCGAACGACGCGGTAAAATTATTATTATGTGCGTACGTCGATTGAGATATTATAATTTCAATATAATATTTTCACTATAATATTATACATTTCTAGTATATACTTTTCGCAGTGAGAGGTTTTCGTTATGATACCATACATAATCCGTGTCTATTATTATAGGTACGTCTTTAACGAATAATTATTTTTTTTTTATATTATATAATAATTAAAATAAAACAAATAACGTCTCCAACCCAATAATTGTAAGGGTACTCCATGTAAAATGGAATGTAAGTTTTCCGTCGTAATAATTACGCACCACTTTTACATTTCAAACCGCTTCGTTTTTTTTTTTTTTTTAATTTTTAATTTTTCACACATTTCACATTACCGGTCTTTAATACAACGTTTCCGGGGACAATCGTCCCTGTCGATCCGGCGGTGAGTACAAAGATTTGTCTGCCGCGAACAATAGAAATAAGCGGTGTTCCGTCCAAAATTATCCACGAATTCTTCGAATATTTCAATGAAAATTCGTAGATACTGTCAATTGGTATTTGCGTTATAATTGTATCATCATGATAATGTGTACACATGAATCATTTTTAAACACTTATAATTAAATTCTCGTCGAAAATCGTGCGTAATTCATTTGGTCAAATTATATAAAATGAAATATAAATAAGCGCAACGCGCGTGTGACATTCACCAATGGTAGCCAACTGCTCGTATACAACGGCATCGAATACAGTTTCAGGGGCGTATACAAGGCGATACTAGATACTCGTGTACGTACACCTATATCTACTGACAACTAAAATTCATCGAACTAAAACTAAAAATTAAATTTTTTTTATTTTAAACTTATTATTTTCATATAGTTTTTCGATAATTCTAAGTTGGCAACAGTTTCGACGGGCCGTTTTTCTATTCGCACCGCCCCCCTCCCCCGGGGGATGAAGTAAATACGCTCCTGTACAGTTTTATAACGTAACACATGCGACAGCGTACAGTATAATACAGTCGAGTTAATAACCAGAAATGATTGTCGTGTATGGAGGAATATATTAACCGTAATATGTCAACGACGAGATGAGAGACTGCTGGCCGAAACTGTACAAATACACGCGTATCCCTTCTACCGTGCTCGCCACGGCCTCCAAGTATGTATTATGTATGTATTACGCGTACACAGCGCACAATATAACGACGGGATAACGAGTACACAGCACAAAAGCCCCCCCCCCCGCCGCCGCGGGCGGTTCAATCAAATTTCATTTATGACACGTATCCCACCACACCCCACGTAGTCGTCGTCGCCGCCTGTAACGCGCCACCGCCATCGACGCTAATGCTTTTATTATTATTATTATTATTATTATTATTATTATTATTATTATTATTATTATTATTATTATTATTATTATTATTATTATTATTATTATTATTATTATTATTATTATTATTATTATTATTATTATTATTATTATTATTATTATTATTATTATTATTATTATTATTATTATTATTATTATTATTATTATTATTAACAAATAAAGCGATTGAAATATAATTAGATAATCCATTTGAAACATAAAAACAATTGAAATTAAGTCGATGAAATACGTATTATATTATATCATGTCTAGTATATAAAATGTACTCGTAAATGTGTACGTAATCGTACACGTGGTTTATTTGACGTGTAGAGAACAAATAAATCGAGAACGAATCTAAATAACAGTTGTTACGTAAATGCGAAACGATTTATGTATTATACATCGACGAATAGTAGTGTAATAATCACACAAAATCAAAAAAAAAAAATATATAAAGATCAATCGTCCTACATGTTAACGGTGTCGCGCCCGGGTAAATCAAAGGAAATAAGCGTTAAAATATGAGACGATCCAGTGATGTTCGAACGCGAAGACGTCACAAAATATATTTATTGTAGTAGTATAACTGATAAAAATTAATTATGAGACAAATAAAATGAAATGTATTAGCACTCGATTTGACCGGTCGGCGCGCAAATAAACAAGTGCCAAACTCGACTATAGAATGTTGACGTTTGTAATTATTGTTTCAAACAAAAAAAACTATCATTTTTACAGTAATCTGCAGCCGAAAATAAATGTAAAACAGTACTATAGTAGCTTACTAGTTATTCAGTGTAAATAATAATAAATATACATGGTATATAGGCAATGCGTTGTATGTTGCCTATGCGCTTACTTTGCGGCGGCGGCGGCGTTTTTTTTTTTTTACATTTCCATTAAACTCGGACACGTATATTATTTGACAAACCTGAAGAAAAATACGGGATTCGTTAGGTGATGACGAGTTTATAAAACGAAATTATTGATTGTAAAATAATCGACAGTTAAATGTAAAATACATAATTCAGAATCTTCTGAAAAAATGCGATTACTTCAAGGTAACGTACTCAATGAAATAAGATACGGTTGTACCAGAATAAGAAGTACTCTGGTGTTTGTTAATAATAATTCGCGTTCCGATTTCCGTCGTCAGATCAAAGTGCCATCGTCAGATCATTCTCTGATCGCCATTCACCATCAACCGCCATCGTTAACACGAATCCACCTGCAGCAACACCGCCGCTGTCTCCGCCCATCGGGATCCGGGTCGTCTTTTTTTGTGTTTGTAAACAATTACTACTAAAATCGTACTGCGTACAGGGGGGTATACAAGGGGAGGGGGTGATAGGGGCGATCGCCCCCCCCCTAGATACTTGTGTATGTACCTATATATCTACTGACAACTAAAATTAATCGAAATAAAATTAAAACGTAATAAAACATTTTTTTTTTATTTAAAACTTATTATTTTCATATAATTTTTCGATAATTATAAGTTGGCAACAGATTCGACGGGCCGTATTTCTATTCGCCCCCCAAGGGGATGAAGTAAATACGCCCCTGACTGCGCGTAAATATATAAATTGTCAGTCGTTAAGCCCGTAGTCTGTATATAATATATATCGTATTTTAAACATAAATACACTACAATATTTTTATATACGTAACACATCTGTCGTTAGCGTTATTCTTAAAATCCGCTGTCGAGTTGTCACTGCGTCGTCACAACTTATTTCGCGAGTACCGTCCATAGTCCGAACAGTGTCGTCGACACCCCCCAACGTCGCCGCGAAATTCGTACTGTGACCGTTGGACGGTGTGTCCAGTCGATTATTAAGGGGCGCGTACATCTGGTATCCTATCCAACCGTTTTCGGGCGCATACATAGGCCCGTTAAATTATTTCTTCTCGGTCAACCGAGTGGTCCTCAGGGGCGTATTTACTTCATCCCTTAGGGGGGAGGGCGAATAGAAAAAAGGGCCCGTCGAATCTGTTGCCAACTTAGAATTATCGAAAAATTATATTAAAATAATAAGTTTTAAATAAAAAAATGTTTTACGACATTTTAGTTTTAGTTCGATTAATTTTAGTTGTCAGTAGATATAGGTACATACACAAGTATCTAGGGGGGGCGATCGCCCCATCGCCCCCCCCCTTGTATACGCCCCTGGTGGTCCTTCCGTATTATACTCACCTCCGGACTTGTGAGTAAAAAACACGGCCTACGGAGGTGGAGGAGGGGTGCCCCCGCCGCCCGCCATCGAATCCTCCCCCGTGCCTGCCGTCACACCGTTGTAAAACCGTTTGGCACTTCGCGAATAATATATCACCAATTTAATTAGTTATCTTTTTTTTTTTCTTTTTTTTTTTGACTTCCCGAAGGAATCATTATGAAACGGTGTAGTATTAGACCTATTAAGACCTAGTTTGAAACTGGAAAGCGGCTACAATTTTACCACGCGTGGGAAACTCTTCGGAGAACAGAGCATTTAAAACATCGACCATGGAAACATTTTTTGGTTACTAACATTGAAAAATTAATAAATGACGACTTCGCTACTCTCGTTTTCGAAGAACATGCATACATGAGCAGAAGTAGTGGGTTTTCTCTAGAAAAACGCGATGAATCGTTGTTATATTTCTTATAAAATAAATCCCATTTTTGTGTAGGTTCATACGAACTTCGATGCAACGCTGCAGTAACGGCGTACAATCGGGGACCAAATCGTCTCTCTACATTTAATAAATATACATATAACTAATTAGAGTTCAGGGGAATACACCAAATAATGTATAAAAAAAAAATTGTATTAGTACAGTTGAAAGTTCAAAATGAAGACGTCTCTTTAAAACATCTGAACGTTCAACAAAAAAAAACTTATACAAATTGTGGACCAGATGACAATTAAAGAAATGTACTACAAGACACGTTTGTATGTGATAATTTAGATTATTTATTGATTTGTTGATCAACATATTATGTTAATTGTTACGCGATAATCTTAGACCACAGTCCCTGGACATGGCCCTTTTTTTTAATGATTAGTAGTAACAAGATGATATTTCGTGAGTGGCTTCGTTTTGACGAGACGCGCAATTCTTCTATTACGAAAATTCTCAATAGTGGGACCTAATGAAGTACGTGGGCATCAAACATGTCGGTTTGGTGATTGAAAAAATTTCATTAGTAACAGTTTGATGGTTAGTTTAATCAAGAGATAATGTAATAAAGAACTAAAAAAAAAAAGTTTGTCCTACAAAATGGATGATCCAACCGAAGGATCTCTCACCCCCAACACGTGCAAATAACGAGGACATAAATTAGTAACAAGCTGATTTTTTCACTGTTGGTTAGTAATTGTTCGTAAAATAAGACGTCCTACAAATTAAGTCATCCGATTTTCCAGTCCTACGTTCTAAAATTGTTACTTTCATAGGAACATGAAAATGTTAATGTTAAAATTTTCATGAACATGAAAACATGATAAAAACGTTCCCGTGAAAGTAACGATTTCAGATAAAGAGCCAGAGACTGTGGTCCATCTGTTTATGTGAATTCTTATTTATATTATTGTAAATGTCAATATTGTTTTACAATATTATTATGTGCGAAAACCCTCGTTGTATCAAATGCATGTCGTATATTGAATTTGTAACATCTCGTATTATACTCGTATATTTACGTATAATATTTTTGTGACTTGAGTAGTCCTAATTATATATTTAGATTCTATAGTGGCTCGAATAGTCAAATCGTTGTCGTTTTAACTTCAATAGCCAAATCGTGTGAAAATGATTCCCGATAACTCGTGTGTTTTCCGATATTACCGAGTAATAATATACGCACAAACATTTTTTTTTATATATTTTATAACAATTAAAATGATCACGAAATAAAATGTCATCGCGGTAATCTGTTCTACACTCGCCATAGGTTAAAATAATGACGCGACAGCGGACGATTTTGCTTTAATTTCACATTGTCCATGGCTAAGTATCTTAGATACTTAGCCATGGACATTGCTTGGTTAGATTGATAAATCATTTCAAATTCAAACCAAGCATAAAATTATCGTCTACGTGTATGTGGCAAATAATTTATTATTTAACGTAAACGCTATCTACGCGTATACACCTACGATTTAACAAAAACGTGTGTATCCTCAATGATACACACGGCACAACGGAACAGCCATGGCGTGTTGGTGTGTACTTATCCGAATGTATACACACGGCGTTTAATGTGTTAAACTACTTCTTCAATTATACATTTAAACACATTGACTATTCTTGACTCGTGTATGTCTGCACTTCCAGTCCCTGAAATGTATACATTTCGTGACACGCAAGCCAAGTCTAGGGCGGACGACGATGAACCATATTATGGGATTACGAATTCGACAATTGGAGGTAATTATCGATTGTTATCATAGTGTAGTGCAGGGGCGTATACAAGGGGGGGGAGCGATGAGGCGATCGCCCCCCTAGATACTTGTGTATGTACCTATATCTACTGACAACTAAAATTAATCGAACTAAAACTAAAAGATCATAAAACATTTTTTTATTTAAAACTTATTATTTTTATATAATTTTTCGATAATTCTAAGTTGGCAACAGATTCGATGGGCCGTTTTTCTATTCGCCCCCCCCCTCTAAGGGATGAAGTAAATACGCCCCTGGTGTAGTGTTATAATCATTCGGCGCTGAAATCAGCATTTACGCCGATAGACACATTTACAAGCCATCCCTTTCCCCCTCCATCGCCCAACAACCAATCGGTGTCAATGCGATAATAATATTCCACGGTCAAAAACAAATCGATAAAAATATCGACGGAGCGCAGACTCCTTTAGAGTGTTATAGAAGTCTGTGGATGGATTATATGTCTCGGCATTTAAATACTTTAACATTAAAAAAAAAAATTTTTTTTATTGTTTATAGAGTCCGTGGACCAACACGTATATAATATTTTTTTAAAAAAAAAATGAACACGTCTTCTCCGCCCGGTTAAAAGCGGCGACGTGTTGTGTGTGGAACGGTAAACATAACCTATAACTCGATATCGCTGATAATGTAAACGAATATGATAACAATTATTGAGTGTGCAGTAAAATTATTCTGCCGGTAGACTTTGCGAAACGACATTCGTTTTTTACGTTCAAAAATCGCGCTCAGTGTTCGCGTCCCCCGTGTGATGGTTTCGTCGATTTAGACAGAACGAAACCGTTGACGCGCCCTTTTTTTCTCCCCCCAGTGACGTGCATGTTGCCGAGAGCGATCATTTTCACATCATGAAATCCGGTAAGACGTTGGGGATTCATTGTACTCCATGCATTCGATGCGACTTTGTCATATTTTCTGTTTCCAGTATTTTTGCTGTCCGTTTTGTTCGGTTGTCTGTGCCTGTCAACGGGTCTGTCTGTTGATACGTATCTGATGGCCAGGGACAAGGAGCAGCTGAAAAATGTACTGGTCACCGGTTTGATATCCGAACATTTGCCCGATGTGTTCTACGCCGTGGCAGGTTTAAAACGGCTCGACCAACAAATTCCCGACGTTCAGGTGATGAAAATAAGTTAAAAATGTTTTTCGTTTTGTTACATAATTTGCCATAGGAAAAGAAAACAATCCACCTAATGCGTTTTTAACATTTTCATCGCGTTATACAACTGTTGTATTTTTTTGAACAACGTAACACTAATTATTATATAATAATATTGTTCTCAGGGTCGGCGCTGTGTAATATTTGTAAGGGGTGGTCGTGTTTAATGAAATTGACGACTTGTACTCAATAATGACGATTTATAAAAAAATTTTCTCCCTTCGCTCGAAAACCATGTCAAATATTTATATTAAAATTCAATCACAATTTAAAGGATTTTTATTAATTCATTTTTGTATCTGTCCGAACGTTTTTATTTATTATCTATTCGAATACTTTTGCAGGTGACTAAATGATGCGATAAACGTTCTAAAATCAAATTCGTTATAGTCAGTATTTTAATAAGTACATCTTACAATTTATCCAATGATTTTGCGAATAGGACTTTTCTATCCCTCTGTCTAACTAAATGATGTATGAAATTTGCTTCCAGCTTTTTTGATCACAAATTTGTTGATTTAATAATAGAGCTTAAATATTGACCGATTAAAAAATGTATAGCTGAGACCATGATCCACGTCTACAGTCACCTTTTTTCCAAAAACAGAATAAAAGAAATTTAGAAAACTTCTGATACACAAGCAACATAGTAAAATCAGGTTTTGTGTTTCCAATTTTATAAGTGATAGGATAATCTATTTTCACTTAATGACCTATAACATTAATTAATAAAGATCTGTTTGTTAATTAAATATTAATCTATTAATAATTTATAACATATTAGGAAATATTTTTACAATAAATGACATTACAACAAAATATTCGTAATTTGATTATCACGTTACTAATATACGTTACTTACCCGTCTTGTAAACAACTGAAAACAGAAATTCATCAAAAAAATAATCTCAATATGCCGTAAATAATATATAATATTATTCATTTTTATTATAGGTCATATGTTTAATAATCAATAGTATTATACATAATATATTACGTACCTATACGAAATTATATTCTTAATGGTTGCAGGTAGAAGTGGAAATTTTTTTTTTAATAATAAAAACATATTTTTAATGTGAAATAAATAATGTTGAAAATTTTCCATGGTTCATAAAGTATATATTTTTTCAAATTTCAAATTTGTATCTGAATTTTTTTAATAAATTTTTATTTTATTCGTGTCGACTATCGAAAAGTGTGTTACAATAAGTGAAAAATCTTCATTAAAATACAATTGTTTAAATTGCAATTGTGTGCGTTTTATGTGAAATATGTAATTTCATTTATTTTTTATATCATATTTCTGTAGTAAAATAAAATTCAATTTAATTAATTATTTTTCCACATTAATACCAAAATATGTACCTATATTGTGTTGAATTTAGTTTTTTACGGTAATCATCATTACATATTTGTATCTTAAACTGATATGTAAATAAACCATAAATCACAAGTATAATTATAATCATAAAACTCTGTCTATGTTATTTTATTTAATATGTTACCTACATTTTTTTTTCAGTATATTATTTTTGTTATATAATATATTGTATTATTTACTTATTGAACTGTGGATTATATTTAACCATTTTATTTACAGTAATTATCCGAATAAAATTATTGTCGCATAGAAAATCTCGAATCTTTTAATTATTGTAATAAATAATAAATATAAAAGTAACAGTAATTTTTAAAAAATTAAGTCCTTACGGGATTTTAGTGGATAATATTAAGTAGCCAATTATTTTAATAATGGAATCTCATGTATGCGTCTTCAAGTCTATAATTTATTCGAAATAACATTACTATTTGTCACCACACATGGTGGTGACAGAAAGTATGGATGATGAGCAGCAAATTGTTGTTTGTTCACTCAAATTTTTCACCTTCATTGTATACTATGTTAGAATATTCTATAATTGAAGACCTAAGTACCATAGTATTGGGAAGACTGCTGATCGTATTGCTGTATAAAATTTAGTTGTTAGTAAACAAATTATAGACATCAAGACAATAATGAAAATTTGTACTCTGTATAATAATTATATGACTGATTATCATATTGAAGCTAAAAACTAAATTTTTACTAAATATAGATCATTATAAATAAATATTCACTTTTAAAATTCAAATATACTTTGATTTTTATATTGAATCTTGGTCGTTTTAATGATTTAGTTAACAAAGGTACTAAAACTAACATTTTAGTTTATTTAATTATTAAATTTATATTTTAGACTGTATGTAATAAATTGGTGAAATTAGTTGGTCAGTCAAAATCATTGGAATCTGTATATTTTTCAACAAGTGCGTGGAAAATGATTGGTACGTGTTCAGGCACATTAGGTGTTGATGAATCAGTCCAGGTATTATTATAATTTAATAATTAAGTAATTTATAAGTCGAGTTGAATAATTATTGTTCTAGGATATTTATGCCATGTTAGAGAAAAAAGATATCAGAGATGTGAACATGTCTGATTTATATTTCGGCGTCAGTGTTTTGACTAACCTCAATCTTAAACCTAAGGATATCACTAAACTGACGAACATCATCAAAAGAAAAATGAAGCCTGATGATACTATTGCTGAGTATGTCTAAGCATAATTATTATAATTAATAAATATGAATTACAAAAATAATACAAACAATTTTTTACCGTAGTTTTGGATATTCAATACATTTGTTGGCCAGCCTGGGTCCCGATGGACGTTTTGCTCTCAATCGTCTTTCTGATGCTATTATGCAAGTTGATCAGATCGGCCATAAATTCTTGCAATTTGAAGGAGGCTTGTCCGTTACCTGTAAAAATATAAATAAACCATGTTGAATAGTGTACATCTATATTATACATTTTTATTTTAGCTCTTGTGTTGACTGCAATATATGCGTTTTGTGATGCTGTACAATGTAATACTTCATTCCCCATTCAAAATGATCAAATTCTGATGTTCAGTAATTACTTTTTATCTCGTAAATCTGTACAGACAACCAAAGGAGCATATTTTTTGCTTAATGCTCTTAAAACGTTATCTAATAATAAAGTAAGTTATCCACAGGTTTTAATTTATTATGAAATAATGACGTAACAGTAATTTTTCTCATCATTTTATCGTCATTGTAATAAGTATTAATATGTTTAGTATCACTTACCAATTGCTGTTATGCTCGTGAAACCAATGGGTGGTCTAGATGATACACAGAAAGTTCTTTCAGTAAGTTTCACCAATTTACTTGGTGAACCATTGCCAACATCTCTTTCTGTTGGTGTTGAATCAGCAATGTTGAATAACAAAGTAGTAATGTCTAAAAATAAGTTTAAACCTACTGCCGACAAGTAAGAATTTGTATATTATTTTTTTTATATATATATATTGTTTTTTTTATTAAATAATTTTGTTTTATTATTTCAAGGACTGTGTACGAATTAGATTTTAATGAACCGGATTTGTCTACGGGAATCTATAATTTAGTGATAAGTGCTACGCCATCAGAAAAACTCAAAATTCCACTTTTGGGTAATACAGCTATTCCACTCAAAGTTAAAGTTTCAGCTTCTACAGTGAACATTATTGATTTCAAAGTTGGGACAACCGATAATGATCAACAGACTAGACCGTTGCTCCAAACGTATGAATACTGTAATTTTTATATAGGATTATTTTTATTTAAACTGATGACTTTTATAGACTAAAATATGGTGAGAAGTTATCCACCCAATTGAAAGCAGATCATATGCAAAGAATAATAGTACGTTTTGGCATAAAAGATTATAATCAGAATAATGTACAAGTACATCAAGCATTCATTAGATTTGTGAATACGAAGACTGGTTCTCATAGTGTATTTGTTGCTGAATTGGACTCTCAGAATAATTATAAATTGGATATGGTATGTTTTATTAGTAAAAACAGTAAATAGTGAGTTGTTAAACTACTAAAACAAATATTTTGTTTTAGGATTTGGGCGTTAAATCGCAGTCATTCAAACATGCGTCTGGTGTATATTCTATAGATTTAATTATTGGTGATCCTTTATTGAAAAATCCTATAATTTGGCAGTTTGGTGATATCAAATTGAAATTTTCCGAAATTGAATCTGTTGCTTCAGAACCCTTTTCAGATTTTTACAATCCAAAAAAATTAATTTCTGTATGTATCTGTTCTTAAGATATATTATTTATATATATATATCTGATTTATGTATTACATTTTTTTTTCAGCATACTTTTAAAGAACCTGAGCCTAGACCTCCTCATGTTGTATCTTTATTATTTACAGTATTATCTCTGACACCATTGTTGGTTCTCTTTGTTTTAGTTAGTATTAATCACAACCATATAATTTATTTTATTTAATTGTTAATCGATTAATTTACATTTTTCAGTGGGCTCGTTTGGGAGTTAATATTAAAAACTTCCCAATCAATTTGAGTGCTGTTGGATTCCATTCAGCATTAGCTAGTAAGTTACTCGAATTAAATTAATTATACTTGCTGAATTAAAAATGTTAATTTATTGTGTGTTACTTGTTTTCCAGGTATATTTGTATTGTTTGGAATGTTTTGGATTGACCTAGACATGTTCACGACACTGAAATATTTGTTTTTCCTTGGAATTTTAACATTCCTATTTGGAAATCGATTGCTGTCGTACATTGCTAGAAGAAGAACCAAGTAACTCGCCAAAATGTGTAATTTAATCAACGGTTTCAACATTTCATTCCTATTTAATGATGATCCAACAATGCAGGCTTGGACAATTTTAATTCAAAATGTTTTATTCCATTGTGTGTCAGCAAATTCACATTCAATTGCTTTTCACTTTGCTATTTTTTTCTTTTTTCTGTATTACGTTCTAAATGAAATTACACTTAATGAATTCTGTATTTTAAATTATATATGTATTAGAATATTTATATACTAATTACTCACACACATACCATGTGTAATATATACCTACTTAAGTTTAAGGAATACAAATTATTTTCTGAACAAAGCATTTCTATATAAACATACTTAAATTTATTTTGATTGGTTATTAATTTAAATGATATTTAAAGTATTTTATTTAAATTGATACATTTTTTTCTTTTTCTTTTAATATTCCTTATTTTCATAATAAAGATGGTTTCAAATATTTTCTTTTATTCTGTGACATGGATGAAAATAAAAAAAAGAGTTTACCAACACTTTGTTTTACTTTTTTCAAAATCTACTTTTTATGCTGGAATGTTGAAAGTCATATTAAAAAATTACTTGAAACAAAATTGTTTTTGTAAAAAAAAAACATTTTCTACGAGATCTTTAAAAAGTTTTTTCTATTTAATTTGTTTTTTTTTTTTAATTCAGTGGTGTGAATCACAATTTGTTTATTTTTCATACTTTTTGAGTTGTAAACTAAATACTATATATATTAAAAATTCATAATTTTTCTAAATATTTATGTATCTATAAACATTGTACACCTCAACCATTTTAGTTGGCATGTTTCATTTGTTTATTCCAATACTTAAAAGTTATAAGATTTTTGTCTATAACACCACAATCAAATATAATATTCCATTTTCTGTTTTCACTATCTTTATGTGTCAAAATATATGTATATTAAAAAATAAATACAATTTTAATAAAATTTCTATATTTAAAAGAAATAAAATGTTTGATCCATAACTTCAAAATTAGGTTCGATTATAAATTTCTGTTTGCATTATCGATTCTAAAGTCAAAAACCCCATGTGTTGGTAAACTTCATAAAAAGATAAACAAAAATTTTATTAGAAAATTGTTTTTTAAAATTTTTTAGTTATTTTGGTGAAAGACTTATAAAATAATAATAATAAATAAAATACTTAATGATTGTTGTAATTCAGAAAAAATATTTATATGTTTTTTTTAATAATCCGATATACTATCTGCCCCACTGTCCTATATGTATTTTAGTTCGATATGCAATTTGCCAACTAAAACAACTCTATACTTTATAATATGTATATTATACTGTACTATTATGATTTGTATTAATATAATTTATAAATTATATACTCTTTTAAATTTATTATTATAAAAACAATAATGAAAATTATACTGTATTGAAGAATGAAGTGAATCATTCTGTAATTGAAATTTTGTTCGTTCTGGATGTAAACGGCTGCACTGAATTTAATTTCAGTAGTTTGTGATTGATTGTTCATGAAAATGTGATAGTAAGCCAAAAATATTGCAATTTTATTAGAAAATAAATGATTGAAAACTTAATTTTCTACAAGTACACGTATTTTGGATTTTTATGAAAATGCAGAAGAGACATATTTATCCATTGGTAGCTGTTTAATGGAGTGTCTTGGAAAAAAATAATATAACTTCAAAAAAACTTGTTTGATATGAAGCCAATAATTGTTCAGTTAATTATGGCAAAAATAAATTTGTGTTTGTTTATTTAGGAAATTAATTAAATTTACTACATTTAACACCTGAGCATTGTTATATACGTATTTTGCATAATACAGCAAAATTTAATTTATAAAAGTTGTCATATGATGTTGAAAATTTAATTTTAAAAATTCGTTTTAAACTGTCATTAAATGCTAAAAAAATACATGAACTTAAAAACTTTTATGATTTTATGGATACAGAATTTGTATCAATTCTCTGTTATGTAAAAACTAGATTTGTTTCATTGTACTAAGCTATAGATACTTTTACAATCATGGCCTGTTTTAAAATCGTATTTTCTTAGTCGAAGAGAAGAAAATGTTAATAATGTTATTTGGTCTTTTATATACGACCAAGAACTTCGATGTGATCAAGATCCGAGTTTACCAGAGTTATGTATTTACTTTGTTCATAACATAATGTATTAATTTTTCATTAAAATAAAAACTGTTGAAAATAATTTCATTGAAATTAGTAAAACTCATTCTATTTTTAAATATTTATTAAATGAATTTAAATCACGGTATGAAAAAAGATTTTTTGGTTTTAAAACTAATCACGGCTTAATTAATCTTGAACAATCTGAAAAATTGAAATTTGTAAAAGACGCATTGATTGTTTATTCAAGAATTATACACTATCTTGAAAAATGGTATGATTACAGTCCTTATTCGTTTAACGAACAAGTCACGATGTTTAACTTAGATTGATATAAATAATGTGTTTAATTTTTGTAAAAGCAAAGAAATTGAAATAAACGGCGATGAGTTATATTTAGAAATAGTCATTTTAAACGATATTTTACCTATAGTTGATTCCGAAAATAAACAACAAACTTTGTCATTATCCCCAAAACGGTCTAAAATTTTAATCAAAATGGATGCTCCTTATTTATTGAAAATCATAGAATATATTTTTGCTGTCCCGCAAACAAATATAATTGTGGAACGCATTTTTTCGGTAATGAAAAACTTATGGACTGATGAAAGAAGTTGACTCGGTGTAAAAGTTATTAAAACAGAAATTACGACAAATTTTAACTACAGTTTGTCATGTCAGGAATTATGTGAATTTTTAGAAACAGAAAGTGGTCAAGTACTTATAAAGGCGGCAAAAAGCGAGAAAATAAATATATATTTATATATTATATTTATTATCATGATTTATTCATATCAAATTAATGATTTTTTTGAAACATTAAAATTATACCAATACCTTATGATTAAAAAAAAAAGTTTTCAATAGGTGTGTCCAGTTTTTGAAATTATAAGAGTTGGCAACGCTACACTGAATTCGACTGCACTGGGTAAGTTTTCAGATAATATTATTTGCCCGCTCTCGTTGAAACAGTGCAGTCATGTGGAAAACGCTATAAGATTATGTGTGAGAGAGGCGGAATGAATAATATGATAACGGATAATAACACATTAGTGATAATGTACTCAATCTCTCTTACAATGGTCATAGGTAGGGATGAGAAAAATGAATCTTTTAAGTGATTCGAATCATTTGAATCGATTCACTAAAATGATTCGTTCATTGATTCAATTGGTTCACTTGATTTAAAATAATTTACAATTCAATCAGTGATCTAATTAATCAAAAAATCAATTATTCGTTTTTTGATTCAAATATTTGAAATACCTACCTACTTAATAGGTTCAAACTGGTTAGACTAAAATTGGTTCAACTCTGGTTTTTAGGTCATCTCTAAAATATTGAAATATTAAAAAACTCCTAGTATATTTTTTATTCGTATATGGTCTTAAAAAATATTCCGCAGTCAACCATTAATAAAAACACAATCTCATTCTCATGTAAATAAATATATATATAGTCATCAAAGTTTTATTATTTAATAAAATTAAACGAAGAATAATACTGTACTGAGAATAAAGTATACTTTAAATATAATTTTTTTTCCCATACAGTAAGGAGATCAGAGAGGGGCATTTAAATGTGTTCCTAGGACAACAAAATTTTATATATGCCACTGCTTGTATTTAGATTTACTAGTTACAACCAGTGTCCAATCGATATATTTTATCAGACAAATGATTATATTTTTGGTATTTTATCGGAATATATTATAAAATATATTCCATGATATGAGTAAAAATACAAAAAAATATTTCAAATATTTGTATATATATATATGTGTGTTTAAAATAAAATTTAGATATAATAAATAGTGGTAGAACAAAAAATGCGCGTATTTAAATACTTTTATTCGAATACCGAACAACAATACTGACTCAGGGCCGTATTGAAAGTTGTTTTTTTTCTTTACGCTACACATATAAATTATTTATCATAATTTATGAATTTTTATTTTAAAAGTGATATTTTGTTAATTTGGCTAAACAAATTAAATCTTATATTGCCAAAATACACATAAAAATACAAATAAAATGATTGATGATAATAATAATAATAATAAGTAAAAATAGAAACGAATTTTTCTAATTTATGTATTATTATATAATAGTTATAAAAGATCTATAAAAAAAAATCAACATCAACGCCCGGTGGCCGCTATCCTGTTAAATTTTTATTTTTATTTCGGAAGAATAAAAAATATAATCCTCCACTTTATAATAACTCGTATGACTTACTCGTATAACTCATATAGCACATTTTGTAACAGAAAATTCCTATTATCGTTTGTGTATGTACCTGTACGTATTATAAAACACGACTTTTAAATATTTTCTAAACTTACTCTTCCCCTCCCCACGTGTACGCCACTGCCTGCCGACGTTCTTGTTATTATGTCATAAATTCATACCCACTCTTTTTGTTAATGGATTTAAGAAATATTCTTTTCGAAAAATATATAATCCCGAATAATAATCATAATAATATATAATATGATTGCGGTGTACATGGTTTTTATGACTTTGTGACCCCACTTTGTCATTCATTGACATCGAACTCCTCCGAAACGGCTTGACCGATCTCAACGAAACTTAACACACTGATTTGGTGGACATCGAGGATGGTTTTAAACTAGAGACATCCAAAATCGGACACACCGCTGAGGAATAATCATCGAAAAACTTTACCATTGCATTAACGTTAAAATGAATTTCAACACGCGCTTAACTCTGAACTCTTCAACTGATTTTGACTAAACTTTGTTCATATGTTCGATAGCACGCGCTGAGTGTCGCGAGGGATTGAAAGCCTAGATCGGACACACCATTGAGGAATAATCACCGGAAAACCTGATCCCCATTGACTCCAATGGAAAATTGATTGTAAACACACAATGCACGTGCAAATTAGAATTTTCATTATTCGAAACACGGGGAACATCTGTGATTTTTGTTCGGCGGACCCCTATTTTTAGAGCCTATTTTCTCGAAACCTAGACACCGATTTTTTCAGTCCTTTTTAAAGAAACAATAAAGTCAATTCAGTTACAGATCAAATGCTCGCTCAGCTCAATCATTGCAAGCAGACAACTGCATTGCATCCCTAGTATTCAAAATACCCCGTGTACTTACATATACATATTAGGGTACACGTAAATTACACGTGGATACGGTTCGTGCGAATATTCATAATATTTTAATATGTAATATTGTACATTACGATGACAACGTACAGTTGTAATACGCGAGTATAGATTTCATAATTTGACGTATTCACATTAAAAAAAAATAAATCGTATTCACAAAGCGTTTAATTTGTTTTTAGTCGACGCGCACCGTTATTTATACTCGCGTGATTTTCGACATTTGATTGTTCAGTTTTTACGTTCTTAAAATATTATTATTATTTTTTTTCTTCAAGAAAAACTGACGTGTTTGGTCGACGAGATACGTCAAAATATAATAACGGTCCTGCACTTTGGTTCTTGAATATATTTCAATGAGAATTCGTTACAGCGGTATATACACCGCTGCAGACTGCATTATCATAACTGGTATACTGAACATAAAATATTATATATATGTATTTTGCGTATGGAAATATAAGTTCACGTCCGCTCTCGTTTGCTTATGTGTTTTTTTTTTTTTTTCGTAATTCCGAAAGGCGCATATTTCTGCGAATATATCGCGAAAGCGTTATTATTTTTTTTAAATTAATTTTACGGTAACGTTGTTACCGAATGAATTTGCTGTAAAAGAACGCAAGCTTAAACTCTTTGAAATTAAAACGGATAGTTTCTTTGATTCTAATAGAATTTTCAAAACGAAACCGTAATAGTTATATTGATTGTTTTGACGCGATTGGTTTGATGTGACGAGGCGGTGTCATGGTCGTATTGAAAATTGCTAGGGCTCTAGTCCAGTTTTTCGGTTCTTCTACCAAATGAAGAGTACTATAATTACACTTACGGTAGTGTTATCGCGCGATAAATTACCGTTATGTCGTGGTTATAGATATGGTAAGGTACTCCATCGCATTATACGCCGCTGTTTTGAACGATTAGCCGCGCGACAGGGTGTGGTGTTACGGTTGTAAGTATAGTGTTAATTGCGTCGTTTTCACTTGGAAATCGCAATTGGAAAATTATTATTATTATTATTGACGTGCGGAGATGATGCCGATTTTATTTTCATTGTTTTGTTCGGTGTTATGCACTGTAAATAGTATTATGTATCGACTCGATACCGCCGCGTTAATTTTATCCGTTTTCGCCAAATTTCGTATTATATATACCTCGGTACGCAATAGCTGTTCCGGACGAGAACGTCGGCGGCGGCGTTATACAACAGCAGACACCTCCTATATACACCGATTGACAATTTATACGTATATATAAAGTATATTTTCACGATTTTCCGCGAAAGCGAACGCGACGATGAAACAGCGAGAATAATAATAATAATAATAATAATACTCGCGTCGTATTCAATTTATATTGCTTAATCAAATATTTATATAAATATATATATATATCGTATTATATATATAGATAGGCGGTATAAAAGTTAAGCGAGAAATATTTTAAGAGGTTTCTGACGCCGGCCCACGGGACTGCTCAAAAACCGGGCCACCGTCAACAAATTGGACAAATACATATGATATGATAATAAATCATATCGTAATAACACGCGTCACTGGATGGAAGTACGCGTAATCCAGTAAAATTCCTAAATGTTCTGTTTTCGTAGGAATACGACATGTACGCTTTTTTTATTTGTACACGGCTATATTTCAGGAACTCTTTCCACATTTACTCGTACTTAAATCTATTATAAAAATTACAAAAAAAAAAAACAAAAATAAACAATTACAATCCGTAGTATTTCCTATGATCGCGGCGGTACGTTTGCATTCGAAGACTGTAAATATGTTTTTGAGACGATATTTATGAGAAAAACGTCACCTCGACTCCTAGTGGATTTCGAATTTATTCGAAAGTCTAAACGTTCCGACACGTAAGCGGGCGACCTGAAATTGAGTTTTTTTTTTTAATGATTTTAATGAAAATATATAATTAAAGTGATTTCTTCTCTGGTTTAACGATTTTTAATAAAAAAAATATGGTATATATGAGGTAGAACGTTCGATCGTTTAAATTCGAAAGATAGAAAACGTCAAAGAAAAAACCCCCCCCCATTTTGAACGGTTTCGAGATTTCGAATAATAGAAGGCCGTTTGATGATCAAATAATACGTAAATTGTGTAAAATTATCTATTTATAAATGTATATGTATCTGGGCTCGGGACTTATTTTTATGGAATACGGATAAAAAACAAATAGTATAGTAAGTTATAATTTTTTTTTTTTTACGCGTCAAGGATTCCAAGTATAAAATTCTATTTTTAAGCGTTTTAGATTTTCAATATTATTCTCCCAGTTTTGAGTGTTTTTATTTAAATATAACATATTAATTAATATAACGCATCAATGTTTGTACAGACTATAAATGCGAATATTTTTCTAACCATACGATTGTATAAATTGTTTATTTTCTAATATATGTATATTTATTGACGTCACGTATGTTTAACGTCATTGTTTTTAAAAAGACTTCTTCAAAGAATGACACTTTACGACACAGGCATAATTCGTAACAATGTCGTCATGTTCATTTATCTAACTGGGTCAAAGGATATTGTGTTAAAAAAAAAATTATAAATATGAAATACTCTCAAAATTATATTAAAAAAAAAAAAACATACACGGAAAAAATATTATATAGATTGGGTTGGGCATTCGTCTAGTTCCGTTCACCTCGTTTCATTTTAGTTTTTTGTTTTCACTCATTATAACTAATTCTAATACGATAATAAATAATCGCATACAAAAAAATAAATAATAATAATAATAATAATAATTTTGATCAAATCTCCGTTATGAGTCTTAATAAATAAAAACCACTTACTATTACGATTGTATTGCATATATTGACGACGTGCGGCGTATATAAAACTTTTGAAACACTTTTTAACTGTCCGTGCGAAAAGTAGTTGATCAATAGAAATAAAACATACGCATACGCAGTAAAAAAAACATACAATGTAAATCATAAGCTATACGCCTTAGAATCTTAAAGTGTACGTTTGCGTATAATAATTGACACATTTCGAAATAATGGAATTGTTAAATAATTAACGACTACACTGTTTACTAACGAATATTCCTCTATTTCTCGACGAATGCGTATGAAGAGAATGAAAAAAAGAATTCGAATACATTATGGTTTTCGAAAAAAAAAAAACGTAGCGAACCGCGGAGTGTTTTGAATGAGTGTTTGAGTAGATTACTTGAATAAAGATTTTTGAGATTTGTTATTACTATGCGTTTGAAAGCAACGATAAACCATTACATTCGACAAAACGGTTCTGAGCAGAGCTTCAGTGTAATATTATTTATTTATTATTATTATTATTATTATTATTATTAATATAGCGCATATAAAAATAGGTACATAATTTACGATTGTCCTTACTGTACATCATTTTAATACAATTTCTAAAAATAAACGTAGTTTATTATTTAGTAGACAAAAATGTTTAATTCCCCAATTGTCATTTTCTATTAAAATAATATACTTTGTCGAAAAACTTGAAAAACGTTGGTTATAAAACCAAGACTCTTTTATGAATTAAATACTTCAAAAACTGTAATAAATAATCCTAAATTGAAATATATATATATATGCCTAAAATTGCTTTCGTTAATATAGTACAAAATTATATATTTGGTAAAAATTTCAAGACTCTAGGAAGTCGTTAATTTTTGGAATAAAGTGATTTTCGACAAAAAATAAAATACATTTTGTGGAAAAACTTGAAATGTTTATAAAAGAAAATTGTGACAAATGATTTTTAAGATTCTTTGAATATAGTTGGAGTAACGCACGTCTGACATTGTTCTAAATGTCTAAACCTTAAAAATCAAAAATTATCTCTTTTATGAATTTTAAATATACCTGAAAAACTATAATTGCTATAAATATCACAAAATTAAAATAAAACGTTTGAAAATAATTTTTCCTTAATACATAACACGAAGTTACACATTTGTTTAACAAATTTAAATTCCTGTAACCATTATTTTCAATATTACGGAGAAATAACGATTATCTACTTCGACGAAATCGCGTTCTTTATCGTGTTTACGTAATTTTTCGGTAGTTATTGAGTTCGTTTTTTAGGCCATTTTGAAAAATTAAAAAAATGACGTCTTTAAAACAGCAACTACTTGCAATTTGCTAACGAAAACAAATTATGACTGTAAACATCGGAACACGCCTTCTGGTAGAATTGTCGGGTACAAAAATAAAATAAAAACACATCATTGTAAAATACCTGTATATTCCTTGTTTCGCTCAAAAATCTAAAATTGTTTACGAACAATTCAATATAAATGGCTTTGATGGGGAAAAATATAAAAAATTTTCTTTATATATTAAACATACGTTAAATAATTACAATTCTATGTAGTTTTCAAAATCATAATATTGCGGGACATAGTATATAGCTGCCGATACTCCATCAGCGATTATTATTGTTACATTTTAACGCGTACAGTATTTGACTGAATACAATATGTTATATTTTGAGGTGTAACCAACGCATATTCCACATAATACGTTGAGTCGATGATAAATATTATGCGTGTAAATTGCAAAGACACACACACACATTATTGTAACGTAAAAAACTATTTATACTTTAACGAACACAGAACACAGAATAACCACTTACGTTATTATTCAATTGTAATAATTATATATTCGATATTGTATCGATATTCGTACGTTTGTTACGTTTGGAAATGAAAATAATGGGATATGGATTTTTTCTCGATATTTATTTAAACGTTTTCATTACATTTATTCGATTAGTTAAAATAATACGAACGATTAATTGTGCAAACACGTTAATGGAACTACGATAACTGTTGTTTATATTGTTGAAAACTAATTCATAATTATAATATAATACCTATACTTCATAGATTTATAGATTTCTTTTTTTTTGTCATATATTTGCATTATCACGATCTTATAATCCTATTTAAATTTTCTTTTTGTAAATCAAAATGATGTACGTCAATTAATTAACAAAATTGTAACAATAATAATAATAATAATAATTCTGTAATTACTAGTAACCGATTTACTTGAATATAATAGACACTTATAAAAGGAAATTACAACGCTGCGTTTTTGTTTGTAGAATATAATATAATATAACACATAATAGTAGAATAAAAAAATAAATTAGGAGTACAACGCGTCCGATGAATTTGTTAAATCATTAATTGTTTATCTACTATTATTATTGTGAATTATAAACATTAAAAAAAATAAAATTTGAATTTTATTTGTATTTATGTGTTCTTTTAGCGCAGTGACAAAGGTTTTATGTCCATCAAAGCGCGATACCGGTCGTTGGTTCCTCCTAACCCTCTAATCTTACGATGATTTTTGGCCATTATGTGAAATATAAATTCTCGATCATCGTATGTATACGTGTACTTGCATCACCTGGATCAGAAGAAGCGTATTCGTCCCACCGCCGTCCGTATGGTGGTCTTGATGAAGTACAGCGTGTAAAATTGTTGGTAAGAAGTCGACTTTTTTTTTTTTTGTATTTAGTTTTAATATTAATATTAATTACTAAACTATTACGATGGTCCAACGATTTTCCAATGATTGACAGTGCGTGTCGCACAAGCTGATTGATTACCACTTTCATATTCGTAGTATACGGCTGTTCACGTAATCGTTTTAGTTATAGGCATCATATCCTTATATTCTTCTTCTTTTTTTTTTTTAATGTAAAAATCATTCTTTCGAGAAATACTGAGACCGATTAGTTAAATTCAAAACGAGTAATTTGTCTTGGACGTCCTCCACTAAATATTTATCTACGTGGCAAGAACGTCTGGCGGCACAAATTTCGTTGTACACTATAATATAACGGCGCTTGCGTAACAATTTTTCTTAAGCACTAGGAAAACGCAGAAAATTCTCGATTCTGTTTCAGGTTATATAATATTTTTAAAAAATTAAGTGAAGCTAACGGTTAAAAACGAAGAGGAATAAAAATAAACATCATCCACACGTGCTCGTACCAATCCGTATTGAAACTAAATTCCTAAACCATCGTTTTCGAGTACGTCGGTAGTTGGTTTCGATACACAAACACAAATCATTATTATTGTTTTATGATCGGATACGAAACATTGAAGTATTTAACATTAAAGTGAATAAACTTAATATATGATTGTTTCGTATATATATATTTAAAAAAATGAATATATTAACAATAAACGTGTTCATAGTGTTATATTTTTATAAAAAAAAATCATAAAAATTGAATCTTCCGCATTACATATATCATGTTCGTATTTAAGAAAATAATTTATAAATTATATATATAATATATATTTACGTGAATGAAAATTAAACCAAAGAGTGTTATGTTAAATAAAGATATATATAATAGGAATTGTTGTATGAAACTGGGAATAAATAAACGAATTTAATACAACAAACTCCATATTTATACATTTTTTTATTTTATATATATATATAATACTCTTTGGCTTAATTGCGTGTTTTAACGTATACATGCAAATTTATTATTTACGCATATGAATTTATAGTTTTTTTTTTATCACTATTTTTTCGCATATCTTTTTTATTATTTTATTTATTAATTTTCGCTTTCGTCTTTACTATTTTATTATATAATTTGTCTAAATTATTTGTCGGTATATAGTTAATAAAAGGTTTCTCATAATATTATTCGTTGTCATTGTTGCGTGCGAAATTCGTAAACGTTTATAATAATGTTATGATGTAAGCAATACGGTTTTAAATAGCAAAACTATAATATTATGAACGCATGAAAATTTAACGTTTTCGTTTGGTAATATATTTTCACAAATCTCAATCAATTGCGTCACAAAGTATAATATTATGTTTAATAAATAAATAATTTATTTGTTTTAACAAAACCACAACAATCGGTTACTGTAACGATTTCTTTTTTGTAATCAAATACAACGTACATACTAAATTACATAAGAATTCCTCGGATTAACAGTTGATACATTTATAGCTATCCTCGCTGTGCACTTCTTTGCCCGTAAAAAAAAATACCACCCTCTTATATGATTCAAATTTTGTTCAATTCGTTATTCCAATGCTCGGTTTAAGGATGTTCGAAACTTAAAAAAAGAAAAGATTTAAGTTTAACGTTGATTTCTATTTATTATTTATTTAACAGAATATTTATAATGTTTTGCACATCTCATCACGCACTTATTGCGTTTAATTTACATTGAAATTTTTTTCCGTTTATTCTATAAAATGCCTATGAAAAAAATGTAATATAACAATGTCAATTTTATGTGATACATAGCTGTCCCCGTGTACTTCGTTGCCCATAAAAAAAATGTCACCTCTTAACTATTTATCACAACTACCTATCTCTAATGTGCTAATCCACTTTTAACGTAAACATATCTCCATTTCCTATGTTTAACTCAGCTTAGGCAATACATCGATCTATGCATGACAAATAAAAAATTTCACCACACACCTTTTAAAACTTATTTTACCATTAACTGACATTGTATTCGGCCCCCGAACCACCGCGTCGCGATTACTTCGAGCTATTACTTCGTTTTCACTCAGTGTTATTTCTGACACTTTTTTGTCTTTTTGCTTGGCTCCTAAGGGCCCATAGCGTAACGTTTAAATGCATTACAACCTTCTTTGAGTATTGGACTATCAAATGCAAAAAAAAAAACAAAATGTTGAAATCCTACTTATAAATCCAGAGATTAGCGCGTTCAAACAAACTCTTCAGTTTTAGTATATTATATTTACGTTTTATCGCGGTTTTTTTTTTATAATTAATCGTTTATTCGAATGTCTCTTATGACGTGTATAATATTTTATATTTATAATGTAAATTGTGACGTATTCGTACACAATATTTATGTGCGTATAGAATACAATCTATATACGCGCGGTATAACAGCACATATTAATATTGTTCGCCGTTTTTCTGTTCTAAATTTATCTTTTTTTTTCTTCGTTCATACTAATCTCGTATTTATGTTAATTGTTCTCTAAATTCGTTTATCAGAACACAAGAAAATCCAAATCGTCCACATGTCACGTTTTATACGTTATTTAAAGCGATTACTGCAATTCCGTCGTATGAAATTAGCAAAATATTATTATTCTGCACGACGACGATAAATGTAATATAGCATATACTGCAGACGTCAGAACAGAACGCTAATATGCCTATAAAATACACTAGTCTATGGCTCGGTTTACCACGACTGTACACGTATACGCACACATATTAATATGTCTATGATTTTTATGATATTATTTATTGTAATTCGCGTACACGTCGCATGAAAATGTGGGGCGGGTTGTTGGTTAGTTTTCGCGACTTGTTCAAAAATTAAATTAATCGCATTTATTTTCAACCCAGTTGGTTGGTTAATTGAAAATTCAAACGTATCAAACTAAGTTAACAAAATACTCGAGTTTGTCATTTATTATTTTTTAATCGTCCGTTCGATTTATTATATATATATATATACTCGTATACTTGTGTGTATATAGAATAATCATTAATTTGTACATTTAACATTTTTCAACAATTTATGTAAAATCTGAATTTAATCTCCTGTACAACTCATTTGATAGAAGATATTATAATTGCTTTTGTATCGAATATGACGTATAGATCGTATTTTCTCAATTATAATAATAATAATAATAATTTGAGCATATACATATACAGGGGTCGTGAAGTGACTGATTTTATTTTGGTGTTCGTGATCCTAAAAAGATTGATAAACGATTGGTTTAGATAAAACATATGTAGTGACAAATGAATAATATCATTCGACAACGGAGATTAAATTATCGAACTAATATTTAAATTCTTATTGAGTTTAATTCAACTAGCAAAGCCGGGTAATTAACTTATTGTTTTGATTGTTTACTTGAATATCGAAATAAAAATGTAAATAAAACATACTGAGTTTCATTGCGATTTAAAATTTAAATCATATTTTCAATTGTTTTCACAATTCATAAAAAAAAAAAAATTATTATTAAAATTCGGACAGGACAACGTCTATTCTTACGTTTTAGAGTTAATTATTATCGATAACCGCGAACACACACACATAGCATACAGTAACCACAACACATGCGCACATTTTTATTTTTACTTAAATATTTCAATAATAATGATACCAGACTTTTTGGTGGCGCTGCTGCTGCTGTCCGGTGATTTCCAGACAGACATTGCCGATCGTTCCACGTCCTACATAATATGCCGACGAAATCAACGCGTGTTTGAAAGTATCATACCTATGACGACGATGTGTCAGTAAATTATGTCTTACCATAAATATGCGTGTTCAACTTCAGAATGATCCATTGGCATTAGCATTCTCCGAACAATTGCTCGAAATTCTGGCGATTGAAAAATTCATTCACGATACGCGCGTATGGCGAAACGTACAATATGTGATATTGGCGTTGCGTTTACTCGGGAATTGAACGAAAATACGATTTTATTCTCGTGTTTATATGTCGGAAACGAACGCTTTTCTGAGCATTTCATTGCGAAACTGCGTAAAAAAAAAAAAAAAAAAAAACATACGCGACACTGTCGTAATAATGTTCGACTATATGCCGCAATAAGATGACGTTACTGTGATTTTAATGAAAATAATAAATCGCTTCACGCGCGAAAGAAATCCGAAGTCACGCCCGCAAATTTATCTACACGAAATAAATTATCTATATTGCAACGACGCAGCTATTTCTTAAAATATCTTTAACACATAAAAAAAAAAAAAGAGTTATAGGCGTTTTAAAAATACGATTTTTACAAATTCTTTTTTTTTTTTAATTTTATATGATTTAGTAGAAATTTTAATTTTTGCGGTGCACTCAGAGGCGTTGCACGGTTCCATTTGTCTGATCAGTATTATATTATAGCGTACGCTTAAGTCGTTTTCGCACAATTCTCGCGGACATTCAGTTTTCCATCGGATTTAATCGCGAAAACGAAAACACTGCGGGTTGTTCACCGGTAAACGCGATTCTATTATTTGCAACAATCGTCTATGGATAATAACGTTTTAGCTAGCACTATTCCGCGCATAAAGCGTCTATAAAACTCTACGTTGCGTTTCAGCGATTTAACGCGGTACAGGGATTCAACGGGTTATTATTTATTTTTTTTATTTGTTAATTATTTTGTTTAATCGATCATTGAACCGCGATTGTATGCGCAAATCGTAAAACGTCTTAATAATTGGATCGAGTAGAAAACGAAAGTTACACGGTTAAAAACGCAGTTAACGCGTATAAACAAAATTTTTTATTTATTTTTTTTCAATATTCTATACGGGAAATTTTTTTTTTAATAGCCTCGTTTCAAAATGTATGAATTACGAATGTTTAAACAACGATTTATAACGAAATATGATTCAAAAAAAAAAAAAAAAAAAAAGAGGCGGTGAGGAGGAGGAGGAGGAGGAGGGCACACTCGATAATAATTCTTATCTATCCGAATGATTAGAATACCATCATTGTATAAGACACTGGCGTATTACGAATCTATTTTCAGACGCATTATCCCCAATTTACGTATCCCCCGTAGACCGCATTAAAAATTGTTGACGTCAATTGTCCGCTGATATTACTCAATTGACATAATTATTTTATTATATCTCTGTTATAAATATTATAATACGGTATTAATATTTATTGCTTATTGATAATAATTTTTGTTGAACAATGACGGGAAAGGATAATTCCTATATGTGGTGCAGTAATAAAGTTTCGCGAGTGTGAAACTATCTCGAGTATAGAGACTTTCAGTCGATACGAATGCTGAAAACTCAATCTTCGGAAATGGTTTACATGGAAGTATCGACGCTTTTCCCCGATTCGTACGCATTGCACTCGAGATATATATATATATAACAATATCCCGAATTGTTTCGCTGAAAGGGATTTTTCAAAAACCCCGAAGAATAAGGGAAATAAATTTGGAACGATAAGCGGCAGTTCTCACGAGACAACGTTGAACATAACACAACGGTATTGGGCAATCTGAAAATGACGTTATTAGCAATCGTACGTGTTGTCGACGATATTATTACGATAACTGAATTTGCCGAGGTGTAAAGCGAGAAAAGAAAAATTTAATTTTGAATTTTTAATAGTTTACGGAACGTCGTTTTTTTTTTTTTTGTATTGGACGCTTCACGCGGAAAACGTTGACGCCCGGGGTTTCGAATCGTCGGGCTTGTAAGTGGTAACTATAATAATATCATAGTCGTATGGACATTTTTCCGATAAATTGTATTTGACAAATAAGCGTACGCGTTACGGAGTTGTCTTTTAAGATTTCAAACCGCATCGCCAGGAAATGTTATCCGTAACTTCGTTTATTAATAATTTATTCGCGTTAGTGCAGTATAAATCACGAACAATGAACCGCGTGCGTTAATGTACGGTAATATTATGTTCTAAAAGAACGCTTTTCAACTCTGCCGCGCGATTTTTCGTCAAAATAATCGACGCTTCGCGCGGATAGGAAACCCGAAAACCACACAATCATCAAAACAATGTTATAAACACGAAAATTACCTATAACACAAATAACTATAACACAACCGGTTTGTGTTTGTTTGTTAAATATTGTAAATTCGCGAAGAGTCATACGGATTTTCAAAAAATTTATATATATTTTTTTTTCAAATATAATTTTTTAAAGAATATTAATAAAGATATTTAGAGAGAGAGAGAAAATATCTTCGTTACATTAGATAACATTGTAATTTATTTTGTATTCGATGTCTTGCGACTCTGGATCCCTTCCCCCCGCGAAACTGTTTTTCCCGTAGACATTTTACGATTTGTCAACATTTCCTTTCGCGTCGCCGAGGTCCCCGAATTCGCGTCCAAAATCACGAGTAAGTCCGAATTCGGATCATTATTAAAAACCTCTTTTACCTCTTGTACCGAATTCGTCCTCATTGTAAACGTATTTTTTCCCGTCGCACTTCTCATTGCGAACCCAATGATACGCGCACTGATTCCCAGGCACACCGGACCGTGGCAGTTCATTTGCGAAACTGGCGCGTTTAAAAGAAAATATATATATCTCTTATACACGTTGACAAATAAAATATTCGGATTTGTGCCGCGCGCGCCCAGCGGTGCGCGAATCCTTTGCGGAAGGCGTGTGCGAATGCGCCCGTACAGAGTTCCGTATTTCATGGAGTTTTGCGTGCCAAATGCCGTGCGAATCGACTACAACGACGCAATTCTAAACGATTATTTCGCCGCTGGGCCGGGACAAAACCGCGACTGGCGGCGGCGTGTCACTGCCGACCGCTAATGTCGCTAACACGATAAGCATAACCGCTTGTCGTGTTAACAGATTGGACCCGGGGACGGAATTCGGTGAGTGGATAAAATGACGCGCTCGCTATGGGGGAACGAATTGTCCGAGTAGTGCGCGCGGGGGCCGATACCGGTGGGGGTCGGTTTCCGTCGCCCTTTTCCCCGCGCGTTTCGTTCTTTTCTTCTACACTGCCCCCCCGTCACCAGAAAGAGAGTATAAAAAAAAAAAAAAAAATTAATCCCGCCGACTCCCCCCCCCCCCCGGACAAGTCCTCGTCGCGTTTTATTGTAACGCGCACACAATATTATTTCGTGTACAATATATAATATACGTATATATTATATATATTATACGGTTTTTATATATATTATTATTATTATTATTTTTTTTTTTCCTCGTCGGGGAATAATATCGTTTTACCTCGCCGCCGCCGCCGCCGACCGTCCAACGCCCATTTATAGACTGTGTGTGTGTGCCCATCTTAACCCGAATATTACTTGAACGGCGGCGGTACACATGCCCGCCCGCCCGCCGCCGACACGCACACTGCGATATTATATTATTATTTATCCGTCCGCGTCGCGCTCAGTCTGTGGCCGCATTCCGTGCCGAACGGTCGTCGTCGCGCGCGCGTTACCGTCGTCGCGTTTTCGTTCGTCCGACAATTTATTTTCACTTCGCTTTTTACCCCGTTTATTATTCACACCGAATTTCGCGGTCGTGTGTGTGTACGTAAAGTGAACCGCGGGCACCGGAGAAAACAAAAAATTCGTTCGTCTCGCCCCGGGGGAATCGCGAGTGACAGCGTACCGCGGACGTTCGTTTACCCACACAGCTCTGCCGCAATCCAAAATTGTTTCCGCGCGAACGAGTTGAGGACGTTTCACGTAAGTCATTTCTAATTGAAATGCCGCGCAAGTGCGATGTCAAAAAAAGTCCAGTGGGGGCGTATCCAGGGCCCGGATTAAGGTTTTTGCCGTCCATAGGCTGAAATAAATTTTTAGGCTTTAGCCTACGCAGCCTAAGCGGTAGTAAATACGACCTTTCAAACGTGGATTTCGTCGGGGGAAAAAAAAGAATCGTGTGTGAATCATTGGTGACGACGTCGGGATCGTATTGTCACAACTGTTGTGTGCGATCGACCGGTAAAAAACGTCTAAAAGTTATTGCGAAAAACGGCTCTATTGACTTTTACTTTTTTCGATTTTCACGCGCATTTTAAAATCGCCGCCGGTCAGGTGCGAATACAAAACTAGGCGTTTTCTTCTATTTGTTTTTCGTTGGCCGCGCACGCGGAACATCGTCGACGTCGACGACGCGTGCACGCGGTTTTCGTACCGCATGTACATAATATGTATCGGAGACGAAACGGATCGATATTCATTGTCATGTGCACGGGACGTTTAGAAGAAAAAAAAACATCGTGAAAAAAGTGAAAAAGAAAAGAATTACGCGTGTATTTCGATCTGGTCGCGTTGAACTCGTATACAACAACACAGTCCGCGCGGTATCGTTCCGCCCGGAAAATTCGTTTTCTGTTACTTTTGGTGCTTTCAACGTCCGCGGGGCGATTCCAATTTTATAACATTGTAGACGCGTTTACGGTGCAAAATAACAATATTATGCCGAAGATTTATCGAGAACACGGTAAATAACGAGTGTAAAAGAATTCTTTCTTTTTTCTTTTTGTCAAATTAATATTTATCCGTGACAATTTTATTGTAGATACAGAGAGAGAGAGAGAAACGCTTTCGTCTCTCATCAGATCTATTGTTATTGTTATTATTCAGTGTTTGGTTTAATTTCGTCGTGTACGCTCGAGATTTTTCTATGATCCGCACGGGCGTACCATCGTTTACACGGCTACGTTTTCTCGGGCTAATTGTTTTGGTTGTTTTTTCTTTTTTTTCACTCTATAATATATGCGGTACAGCAGTGTAACAGATCAACGGCGGATAACAAATAATTTCTCGATTAATAAATGCGTGTAACTTTTTTTCTTTTGTTTTCATACGCCCGCCGAGCACGTGTTTACCGTGAAATATGAGTGACGCGACATTAATAATTATTATACTTACACGTATGTCGTATATATAAATAATATATATATATATAAAGACTCAACTATCGCTTTTTTTTTTTTTGTCATATTTTTTTACTCGTTGAACATTACGCGACGACTGTTTAACAGTCCACACGTTTAAAACGTTTATTATTCCGCATCATGTATACGCACGATCATCCAGGGGCGTATTTATTTCATCCCCTAGGGGACGGGGGCGAATAGAAAAACGGCCCGTCGAATCTGTTGCCAACTCAGAATTATCGAAAAATTATATGAAAATAATAAGTTTTAAATAAAAAAAATATGTTTTATTACATTTTAGTTTTAGTTCGATAAATTTTAGTTGTCAGTAGATATATAGGTATACATGCACCACGAGTATCTAGGGGGGACGGCGATCGTCCCTAACACCCCCCCCCTTTGTATGCTCCCCTGCGATCATCTCGCCCGATGAGTCGAACGTCTTCTGGGGTATTATAGTTTAGTTGTTGGTTTTTTTTTTTACGGAAAAATCGTCCGATTATATGAGCAGTATAGGCCGGAAACCGAGAGTTAGGAAGGGGCTAAACGTGATTTAATCGAACTTTGACAAGACGAAAAAATAATGGACGCGCTGAGCTCAATTCATAGGAAACTATAGAAATTCGTTCTGTACAAAGACGAGTTCGAAAAAAATGAACATTTTAAACGCGCGTTTCGCTAATTTCAGAAAACATTTACACGTAAAATTTCTTGATTTTCACGTATTTTCCTTGGTTTTTTTTTTTTTTTTGGTAAAAAATTACGTTTTTTCACGTCGCACAACGCGAGAAATAACATTACTATTATTATTACGTAATAATTAAGAAAATATCGGCGATTCCAATTCAACGTATATTTTATTTCGCCGAATTTCACTATTCTCGCAGTCCAATAATAATGCCGATCAGTTTGCCGTCGGATCGCATAAAACATATATATTTTTAAGTAACTATACAATATTCGTTTTGCACGTTTAATAACAATTTTTTTTTTTTCTTTTTTGTTGTTGCATATTTTGTCTTATTTATGGCTTTCGAAGCCCGAATAAATAAATAACATTTACTATTTACACACGTGTTTTTTTTTTTTAACGCTTTCGGTCCATTGTAATATCGTCGGACGAACGAAGAGACGATAATATAAATTTTGTACACAATGTCGCGTGCGCGGTTCGAACAGAGAGAAGAAGGACTCTCTCTACTCGTGATTAAACATGTTAACAAACCGTTTGTCTAATAATATTGGCGGTAGTTCGAAAAAATAAATTAAGTCGAATGAGAGGAGGAGGGTTTAAACACTTGGTCTCCCCCACTCGGCCGCTGATTTTATGATTCCGTCGACGCGTTGAGCGAAATAATTATTGTCAAACGACGATTTGCGTTTCGACGTGCGCGCGGATATTTCTTGTCTGAAAACCGTGCAGGTATGTTTATTATTTTAAGCGTATTGCAATACACGCCCGTGTAATGTGTGTATAATATGTTGTGTGTGTGTTCACACGTGCTCGTCGCGCACAAGAGTGGAAGGAATTCACCTTGTAACCCGTTGGCCGACCTTAAAGGATACACGTACAACGATATGCAAACCGTTAAAAATCTCCATCTCCTCTTTCTCCTCCTCATCCGTAAGCGTACGTGTATCTACCTATATATATATATATGCGCGCGCGCGCGTCAACGATCGTTGTCTTTTCCACGCTCCTCCACTCACTCCACTCCCGCCGATATTTCAGCATCTCGTACCCGTTAAACCGTGCGTACCTATTTACTCTACTCGACGGAATTTCGTATATATATATATATATGTATACGATTAATTATATTGTCTAGAATGGATTCAACGCGGAGATGATGATGATGATGATGATGCGTTTGATCCGCAATGCACACGCGTGTATGTTTCTTATTCAACTGGGTCAAGGATTTGTAAATTTCATTAATGACTTGTTGTTGTTGTTGTAGTAGTAGTACTTTTACCATAACACTGTATACGTATAATAATATTAATAATAATAATAATAATAATAATAATAATAATTGTTGTTGTCGTTGAAAAAAATAACATGTAACGAGCCGCGGCTGAGTGTTGTGGATGTCGCTTAAAATAAACGAAATAAATGAATAAAATTAACGAAATAACGTATTTTCCCATAATATATATATAATACGCTTTGTCGTCGAAAATGTTTAAAAAAAAATGTTCATAATAGAAAATTGCGGTAAACGATTTTCAAACATTTTTTTTTTACTATAATTGAAGAAGTAACGTACGTGTCCGAGATGTTTAAGCCTCAATACAAAACAAACACATTTTATGAATTAAATACCTCAAAATCTATAATTTGCTTAGAGTTAAAAGAAATTCTTTGAAATTTTTTTTCTCTATTATAATGTAAAGTTATGTACGTGCCGCCTACTCGGCGAATTCTTCGAGTTTCTATGACCGCTGGTATCGAAATCACGAAGAAACAACTATGATATAATCGATTTAATCGTTTTACAAGAAAATAAAAAACATGCGTCGTTGTAAAACCAATAACACATTCCTCGCGCCGTTCGGAATCTATGAAATCACGTCCCTGCGGTTATTGCAAAATTGTATTTTGTTTTTTGTTTTTCCTACACATATTGTAAAGAAATTGTTTGCGCGCAGTCGGTGGCAGATTTTCAATTCCATCGCGATTCCAATGTTTTCATACGGTTGACGATGACGATATATTATGATTTACGCGTTTATCGTTTCGTTCGTTTGAAAACGTTAAATTAACGATTGAATTTGAATAGTTTTACTATATGATGATAATAATAATAATAATCGTTTATTCGTTTTAATGATGTTTTTAATGGCGCTATAATAATTCGATTTTTTTTCTCAAATTATAATAATAACGTGTCAAACGGTCGTGTTATTTTATAGCGAAATGTAAAATCATTATGAATGCTCTCTACGGAAGTATTGTAGAATTCGAAAGGGCATAATTGTCTATACGAAATTAATAAGGAATGTTTGATTGAAAAAAATTTACGATAACCCCCTATGTATTTCATGTTACTTTTTACGAGATTTCCATTATAAATGTTGTGATGCGCGCGTATTTATGCGAGAAAAAAATGGAATAACAATCGTACATTATTGCGGTTATATCTCAATAGTTAATTTATACACATATATATATATATAATTTTGAATATTTGTATATTATTATTATTATTATTATTATTATTATTATTATTATTATTATTATTATTGATTAACAATGAATTGTTGTATTAAAATCCGATTTTGTTCATTGCAGTTATTTTCAAATAAAGTGTGGCGTGTAGAGATTTCTCCGTATTGTGTGTTATAATAATAATATGTGCGTTTGCGTAAAAAAAAAGTAAAAAGTGAACAAAAACAGAATAGTTACGTTATATAGGCACACGAGTGCAACTGCACGGAACGTGGTATACGCGGTAATTAGGATGATGGATGTAAATAAAATTATTATATTCCCTTCTTATTATCCATATTACGAATTATTTTATATTATCAAAATTTGTCGTGTGGAACCGCAGATTTCACCTTTTCTGGAGGACTTATGGAAAAGTTACATATATATATATATATATATATAATATATGTATAGTACAGTTATCGATTTTATTTCCGTTTTTAAAAAATCGAAATTAGTATTTTTTTTTTTTTTTTTTAATCAATCAGAAAACGTTTAATTGAAACGTTTTCTCCTGTTTGTGCTAATACGTAACAACCGATTTCGTATTTACTATAAATTGTACGTTCACGCAACATTAATAATTATATAAATTACAATTCTGATCATATCTTTCAATAGTAAATTGAATCCGTATCGAAGACATTTTGAAGGTTTAACGGTTTCGCGTTAACGAAGCTCGAATGTTTCCTTTTTGATCTGTTCGATAATTGGTTACTCTTCAAATCGATTATTATTATTATTTCGCGCGGAACAATTGAAAGACGGTGTTATTCCGTTTGATTATTTAGTCACGCGTTTTAGTTTACGTTATTATTATTATTATTATTATTTTTCTGCATCAAACTGACGACGACGAAGACGTGATTTTGTGTTGATGACACGAATTCTCTAGTCTACGCTAAAAAAATTAATTCCGAGGATTCATTTTTTACTCAAAGTAAGACTATAGCGAGGACGCGGTTGAATTTTTAAATTAGAAGAAAAAACTCGAATATTTAACGTGAAGTTATAATGTTTTTTTTTCTTGTATAAGTGAGTTTTATTGTTTTTTTTTTTTTTTTTTTTTAATTTTGTTAGCCAATCCAAATGAATGACATCTAATAATATATATTTTATCAAACTGACTAGGAATTCAATAGTGTTATTTAAATGAAATATAATGAGATAAGTACACAAATTATCGTATATACGAGTATATGTCGTATACATCTATACATATTCCGGAAGAATATTACGGTATTTTCACTTTCTATGTTATATAGAATATTATATGTTCGTGCATATAATATATGATATCAATTTTCGTACAATACTCACGAATGGATCTGGATATAATTTTGAATTCGATAACGGTCGAGTGAACTGTAATTTTATTAAAAAATTTGACTACAATTGTGCACACTACACACGTTTTACAATACATTTTATGTCGGTTCTTTAGCCTTATTACATGAATGATATATGACGTAATATAAGATAACTGTGTATGATTATTAGCGGAAAGCCATTCCGCATATTTATAGCGTTTATGACTATATACTATATATACGAAAGTGCCCGTGCAATCTAATGCGATACAAAAATAGATACTCAAATATATTTGTGTCGTATCGTTTTAAAGTGTAACGCGTATTTATCACACAATATTAGAATTTCAATTGGTATAAAATGCTAATAATATTCTGTTAGACACTGAACACGATAGAATTTCAAATATAAGTACTTGAATATTATCATACGTATTTCGTTTTGTCCTCGTGTATATTACACACATATTACATGATCAATTTCGATTAAGATTTGTTAGTACTATTGACAGGAATCGTATAGCAAAAAGAACCTTCTGAACAATATTTTTTATAATCAATTTAGAGTAAAAAAAAAAAAGAAGAAAAAATATCGATACTTTCAGTAGGTCAGTAGTAGTAAGTGGATATAGAACCCCGTCGGCGTAAATATATAGGTGGTAATCATCGGTATGAATAATTTATATTAATAAAACGAATTCGTCGGACGTTTTATGGAACGGTGGAAATAGTAATTTGGACGGCAGTAGTCGGAATTATAAATAATTCACCGAGTGTCAAACAACTTAACGATTTCCCGACACTTTGTTGTTTATGATTTAATGTATTTTCCGTCCCACAACCTATATAATAATCTTCTCGTAAGCGAAAGTATCTAACCGCATCTTCAACATAGCCAATTCATCTTCATCATTGCAGTAGACCATAACGGCACAACGGTGATGTAATGACACTACCGGGGATTTGTGCGGATTATGCGATGGAATAAAATGGGCAAGTTTTGTGTACGCGGACGTTGTTTTTTTTTAGTCTCAGTCGTTATGAAGAACGAATACGCTTGTTGCACGCTACTTGTACTCCTTTTTTTCTGTCTGTAACAATATTATTAGGTAAATATACTGTGTCGAATCATTTCAGTTCCGCGTTTCCTTAACTCCTTCAAATGTATATATCGCAGACGTGTGTTCTAAATCCGTTCTATACGATTTTCTCGGAATTCATCATTTATTTGATATGTATAAAAAGAAAAATTTATTTGAAGAGTGATTGAAATTTTCCTATACACTTTCACTTCAAAAAACTGTCAATTCCAGATTTTACTATACAAACACTTAAAAATACTTACGGTAATTTATTCTTCGCCGGGTCAAATAATAATAATTATAATAATAATAATAGAGTCGCTTCCTTCATTCACCGTTCCAGTGTTTGACCCTGACGTTTTGATCAGAACACGCCGAGGGCTTGGATCTTGGATGTAATTATTATAGATCATAAATCGAAAAACCTAATAGATAATTTGAAGGACGGACAGATCATAACTTCTCGAACAAAGGAATCTCTCAAGTTCTTTTATTATATCGTGAGATTTACCGCATTTTGATTAAACTTTCTTTTTTTTTCTTTTTTTTTTTTTTTGTTGTTGGTGTTCTCTCCTTTCTTTCTCGTTTAATTTTTTTTTTTTTTTTTTACTTCATATTTAATTGAACATATGTAGAGTGTATATTTTCCACTTGTATATAATTATTAGTGACGTTACGAATCCAGATTTTTGAGGTGGGACCAAAACCTAACCGAACCCCTATTCGAATTATAATAATTAACCCAAACCGTATCGAACTCTATTCGATTTAAATATCAAACTCGAGAAAAAAATTTAAAGGATTTAAATTTCAAATTAATTTTTAAAATATTTAAAACAGCTAATTATTACTAGTGTATAAGTAATGTATTATACATTATGTATATAAATATATATTTAAATACACACAACAGAATATTTATCTCTTACCTTGTACTATATGCCTCACATTTAGACATTTTGCGCACCGGTGCAAATAGAAATTGGAGGACCCCCATAAAGGGAAATATGGGAGATAGATGAACCTCATGAACATTTTGGATTTTGAGCAAAGAAAAGAAAATATTTGTGTTACAATTGTGTGTACTTTTTTTTAAAAAAAAAATATTGTTTAATAATTTCATGAATCCCCCCTTTCCATCCCTCTTCGTACTAGGCACGTCCCGTATTATTTATTATACATAACTTATGTCTAAGGAAATATTATTATTATTATTATTAAGTATATTGATAATTCTCGATCGCCGATTGTTATAATAGTGCTATAAATACATTACTTGTTTAAATTTCAAACGGCGTAACACATTGACATTATATAATACTATTATTAAAATAATTTCAATTTTAAAAGTTTCACGATAATTCACGACGAGTGAACAAAATATTTCCGACCGCAAAATGTTGGCGCCCGGAGCAGTTGTAGCCCAGTGTCCCCTAAACGCGGCCTTGATCCTTGTTGATTTCCATAATATATTAAATACGTTACAATTTTACGAATTCTGCAATTAATTTATATATATATATAAAACGAATTGAACGACAAAGCTATACGAATAATTTTGGAATATTCCGAGCGGCCGGCGGCCACTATTTCGATACTGGAAACCGTTGGGCTAAATCGGTAATGGTAAACTCGTTCGTTTTATCACGGATCCAGGGAAATATTATCTTCATTTTTTTTATCCAAAAAAGGAACAAACTCTATTTTATTTACATTTAAATCTTAATTGGAAATTTTTTTTCTCGACGAATTCAATTTGAATTTCATTAACCGCTCCGTATTTGATTCGTAACGTCACTAGTAATTATATATATATATATATATAAATTCTCTGAAAATAATTTCGATTAATAACGGTTTTAATTAATATTCGTAACGCGTTTTCACTTTGTACGTACCGATCGCAACAATTCGAAATTAATTTTTATCCCGGTATATCTCGTATTGCGGCTATTGATATTAGTGTTGTATAGCGGTGTTATTGTATAGCGGACAAAATACCTATTTGCCACACAGTGCACGGATTTGCAGACAATACGCGCCGAGCGTTCTTCAACTGTTTTCTGTTCGTAAAACTGTGTCGCACGCACATTGTCGGCTGCGAGATTGATCTGGTTATTATTTTCATATAACGGCTCGTGTATAGGTGAACACACGTATATTATTGTTTTTTTTTTTTTTTTTTTTTGGACATTTCCTCGGACGCGATTCGAATACACTGTATAAACCAAGTTCAGATTACATAAAAATAATATATATATATATGTGCACGTAATATGTCGATTATAAAATAATATTCGTATATTTATTATAGTCTTTTTATTGGTTCTCAATGCGCAATAATAATAATAATAATAATAATAAACTATATAAGTGAAATAACGCAGTTTTATACGATATATTTTTTTTTATTACGAATAGTCACTGGCAATTTCCATATATATATATACCGAATAAAAAGGATTTATATTTATTTTTTTTTGCCTATTGGCTACTCCGTTCCACAACTATTTCTAGTCAGAATTAACGAATTTCTTTCACGCACTATATCGAATTACGTACTTTGCAACAAGAGCACTTTGACGCGTCGTTAAAAGATCGAAACGGTTTTCTGATTGAGTTACACCTGCAATATACAGTGGTCATCGATGACTTTTTATAATCGTCGATATATATAGTAAATATTGTATTTGAACTGTGCCGGATACGGGGACACCGAACGCGAAGTGTGTTCGACGTGTTACAATATAATAACATGTATACAGAACGAGCGCAACGACGCATAAAAGTGATATGGCAAAAAATACGGAGTGCGAACGAACCACCACCATTTCGGGTTTCCGTAGAGAATAATGGTGTTCACACAGTAGGTGTACATACGATGACGAGATGTTTTGGATTCTTCGCGTGCAGGGAAAATTATAAAAGAAAAATTTGAGTGATCCAGTTATCCGATTTCTCGGCGTCTCGTGATCGATGACACCACGACTAAATCCGATTCACAATAGCATATATATATATATGTACAGATGAAGCACAATATAAATGAAACAAAAACGATTGTGGTCACAGCGGGAACGTACGTATACGGTTTTAACCGCAATATAATAATATATATATAAAGACGCTCGTTTCGTTAAGTATGGACATGGAGGAGATATCTTGCGATTTCTAAATCGATTACACCGTCACGTACTTACTGCCGTGCCGAAAACACTCGGCGTCCGTACGTATATAAGATCCATAGTTTTTTTTTTTTTTTTTCAATCGAATAATCGAATAAAAGAAAATCGGGTAAAACATTCGTATAAAATTTGAACGAAACTGCAGGCGTTGAACTCCGGCTTTTCGACTTTTCATGAAAGTACACTGACGACGGAAACGCGCGCGCGCACCGGTTATTTTAACTCGTTCAGCCCCGTTTTCTTAGTGGTTTTTACTCGCCGTTTTTCTTCTTTCACGCGTGTAACGTGTGTTCACGTACCATGAGAATCGGATAACAACGGATCACATCGAATTAGTTTTTCGTAAATTGTTTAAATACAAATATTGCGTTTTACTTTACACACGATATGCAGTTTTTTCTCGTATTACATACGTTATTCTCGCGTAACAACGTGATTCGACGGCGTGTTATAAAATTGGATCCGTGCGATTGGAACGTAAAAGAAAAAAAATTGAATCAAACAGGCATCGTTTTCCTGCTTCCGACGGTCCGGTTAGTGATGTGATAAGGATCGTGGAAAACATATTTGAATTCACCGTGAATTCCACAACGTCAATTCCCCTTAATTTTTTATCCCGAGATCTTCAAGAGACGAGTGTTAGTAGAAATATTTTTTATTTTTTTTAAATCCGTTCGGTTCGTTTCGGGGAGGCATTTACAGAGGAAAGGGAAATTAAAAATGCGGGAAATTCGATCTCAAATAGATTCAGTTATCCAAATAAAATATATCGCGTAAACCGTTCGGTGTTGAGTCCGAAACAAATAGTAAATAACGCGCTCATTAACGCTCTCAAACGGATCGATTCTATTATTTCCTATATACTCGTATATACGTATATACCATATTGTTACTTTCACGCTTTAAATATATAAAACCGAAGAATGTAGTCTTTAACGTACAGTGGAAGCTGCTGTACACGTACGCGTATAATAAATATGCCATTTAAATGTGTTTTGTTCAGAAACGAAACTGTTTAATTTGTGGTACAGTAACGAATAAAAAAAAAAAAATTCCAGACGTTCGAATTATAGGTTTATTTTACATATTATTGTATTTGTAAAGAACCCGATATCGTTTCCACGAACGTGTTTGACGACTGTTCCGCGATGTGGTCTTGACCCCAACACGCCGGTATTTTTTATTCTAAAGAGATATTTGGTACGTTTCCAGAATTTTCAACGTCGTTTGTCACAGATTTACACACGCGTGTACGTTTTTTTGGTTTCTCGTTACCGACTATACTGCAGACGGATACAACGTTTCATATGCGCCCGTCCGATATAAATAATAATTATTATAAAAATATTTTATTCTCGTTGCGGATTGATATATTATTATCGTTTCGTGCACGTCATCGTTCTTACGATTATTATATTCTTGAACGATTTCTACTTCGAAATTCGTTTTTTTTTTTTTTACTAAAAATCGGTTCGTTTAATTGAACCGAAATTGAAATATTACCGATACTACGACGTGCGCGTTCATTTCGGATTTTATCCGAATTTATCAAATCCGTTTCTGCGCATCACACACATATACTATACGAAAATCGTATTTTACAGTCCCGTTGTCGTCTGGTTACTGCGCAGGGTCTAATAGTTAAGTTTTTCTTTCGGTTTTACTGCGCAGCCGCTTGGAGACAGAACACGGACGGACGTACGTGACCGTATCCTGATGTGTGTATTATTTATAATGTGTAAGTCTCCGTTCGTCGATTTTTAGTACGTCGCACTGTCAACGACTGAGCTGTGTGTAACGCATTACACGTGCATGTAGGATGGATGTGATGACTTCAACGTGAACTAATTGTCCGTAATATTATGCGGACAAAAGTATAATATTAGAGATGGTTCTTTTTTTTTTTTAACGCGCATAAAAATACTCGGCGGCACCTATTTGTCGTTTTAAAATATTTTACCGTTTTTTTTTCCGAACGCATACAGTCTCGAAAGAATGTTATAATTTTCTCGATATGTATATATAATATTTTTATTTTTTTTGTCCGACTTTCAGAATTCGGTGTATTCTGTCTTTTGTATATACACATAAATATATATTTATTTTTTTTGAATCGTGTACGAGGGGGAGGGGAGAGAAATGGACGAGCCACAAAACCAAAGCCGCCCCCTCCCCAACAATGTTTATTATAGATTTTAAAGTTATCACCGGTAATGATGTGTATTCCTTGTATGGACTATGATGGTCTCATCCCCCGTGAACACTAAAAACACTAGGTTAAAGTGGTATATTTAATTTAAAATAAATAAGTTTTCCGGTGATTACCACCGGCATTTTCAATATTTATTTTTTTTCGCTCTCTACCGCATTGAATTACGCGTTGAGACTACTATGTAGACCGAACGAACCACAGTCGTGTTAAAAGATAGAGAATGTTTCATTCGGTTTTTTTGTTTCTTCATAACCGATATCGGATTCAGACCGATCGAATAAATGTTTATAATATATATATATATTTTTTTTTAAAGCTTTTTTTTAATTTGTTATCGTCTCGCAATTACACGCGTATTTTAACGATTTTCACCAATGCCTGTATAATATTTTCGTCTGCGAGCACCGTCGCGCGTACAGTACATTATAATATACTCACGTGTCACATTTATTCATATTAACGCGATTGATTTGCATAACCTGATAATAAAATGTATTTTCAATACGAACGCGATTGTTACGTAAAATATACGTATAAATAGCAGCGTATATTGCATTGGATGATATTATTTTATTTTTTTTTTTTTTTAAATACACCGTCTAACATAATAATATTATATTATTCGTTTGTAAAACAACACTGCGCGCGTTCAATGATTCGACGAGACCATAGAATATTATTACGGGCAATCGCCATGACATTATTTTAACGCGTTGTAAAACATATTATTAATATATATATATATATATATATATATATATATATATATATATATATACGTATTATGAAATTTGTTCGAGCAACGTTTTTTTTTTTTTTAATATCGATAAACTGTTGCACGAGCGTAATATTTCATCGTTAATAATTTTCGCTCCGTTTGTAATAAACTCGTATTATTATTATTATTATTATTATTCGATAAATATAGCGAATAAAAACAAGACAAATTCAGTCTCATCGTTTAACTTCGCCATGCTGTAAATGTATATATTTGGTATGGCGGTGACATAATAATAATAATTTTATTATTGTATTGTAGAGTTAATCGTCTTTGTCATTAGTGTTTACACGCTATTATTTTATCGTGATTCAATTTCAAAAAAAAATTAAAAATTAATCATCGCGGCACGTTATATACACGTTTTATTAGGTATTCTCGTGTACGATTGTGATGTGAGCAGTGTACAAGCGATTGTTTTCAACACCGCGGTTTTTAGAACGTTAAACTCTCTCTCTCTTTCCGTCTGACATGGCGTGAATACCTATGTCTATAGTATACAATTACGAAAATAATAATTTTTTTTATTTCAATAAAACTTCACTGCGTACCAGTGCCGCGACTATGAACGATCTGAGGCCCGTTAAATAATTTTGAAGCTAATCGAGTTTTTTAAATTTCATTTTAACGGTTAACCTCATATGGAAAAAATTGGTAAAATATTTATTTACAAACTGAACACGAGTAGGAGACGTTGTGTGATATGGTGAAGGGGAAAGAGTTCGCATTATCTATAACAGTCTCGCAAAAATTCGTGAATGTCAATGAAAAGTAATTTTCACTGATTTAAAGAAACTATAGATTTTTGGAATAATAAGTACAATGAATGTATTATGTATTTTGTCTTTTGTCTCGTTTAAAATTATAGTAATATTAGTTTCTTTTCTTCTTTTTTAAACAACACAATACGATTGAAATTTTTCTCGTTTCTTTGTCCAGAATTTTTTTTTTTTTTTTTTTTTTTGACGCTTCCGCGAACATACAACGCGGAAACCATTCTCGTTGTCAGCATAACATATCGGACTAATGTTTCAATATTGATCACGCGCACAAGTTCAACTATTCAAATTGGCGGTCGGTCAAAGGCGCGCAAAATAAATCGCCAAACTCTCTGCGCCTCTTGGAGACAATGGCGTATTCGGTTTTCCTAAATGTAGATGATATGAATTTTCGATTGATCACGGACTTGTGGAAGAGCGTAGCATGTTGGTCCGTGAGACGTTGTTATAGTGTAGTAGGCCACGCTTACAAATTGAAAAACAGTTTTCGGTCGTTATTTTACTACACGCGTAGAGCAGCGATATTACTCGAAGAATAGCTTTGTTTAGTAAAAGAAACGCAAGTCCAAAAGTCACATTAAATTGTTTTTACAATGTACGAAATGTACCATTATTAATACGATAAAAAATATATATATATATATTTTTTTTTCTTTATGTAACAGTAATTTGCGTAATCCGATAATGTCGCGCGCAAAAATAAATAAGCAATTTGCGGCTAAAGTGTCAATAAATACAAAACGTTTACTTAAAATTGAATAATAATAATAATAATAATAATAAATTTTGATCTGAGCTTATAGGACGGCGCTTGCAATCCACCACACATTACTTTATCAGAAATTCTTTATTGTTGTCGGTCGACCTGCATGAAATATGAGAAATCCCGCGGGAAAAAAATCGATCGAATGAACATAAAATATTTATTTATTCAACGATGGATTACGCGTTTTCTGTCTGTCCGTATTAATGAAAAAATTAACGAAACCATTAATTTTAGCGAACCAAACGGGGGGAGGACATATAACACTCGCTCGTGTGTGAGGACGTTCCGGCCCGGAGGAAACGCCGTAAAATTATTATATCCGATGATGATGGCGTTGCTAACACACTGATCAAAAACGTTTACTCGCTCCTCCATATTATAGGGATTTGTCGAAATCCGGCGGACACAACGAGTGTCGAATCGAAACGCTCTCGGCAATAACGCGTCGTACGCTGCCGCTGCTGTAGTAGTAGTATCCATTTCTTTTCTCGATTCTCGGAATAAACCGGTTTGTGTCGTCGACGGTATAATAATATTATAACAGTATTTGTACACGAATTTGACGTGTCATTTTCGGCGGTCGATCGTTTGACGACGACCAAAACACGAAATATCGTAGTGTACCACCCCATACGATTTATAATAATAATAATTTATACTAAATATTTGACGCGGAGATTTCTGTATTTGGAGGAGTACCACCGCCGCGAGACCCGTTTTAAATATCTTGTGTTTAATATTTAAATATAATATAACGTCGCGCGCGTGCTGCTATTATTATTATTATTATTATTATTATTCGTATTATATTAACGACGAATTGAAAAGAAAAAAAAAATTTTACGAAAGTGTTATTACTGTAATTTTTTTTTTTTATGGAAATTTTACTCTAAAACCCGATTAGAGTTCGCTTTCCCCGCGGTTTATTCGATCACATTCGAATATTACTTACATTGACTCGAGCGGACATTTTTCTTTTTTTTTTATACTCAAGCATATTTTGCGCGATACACCAGCGATGATACCGAATCGTGTGTATTGTCTAATCTTTTATTTTCGATCGAAAAAAATTAAAAATCGTATATATGAGATGATGCACGCGCCTATTCGTATTCAAAACATTAGTATTCAACACAAATTATATGTTTACGTTAAAAAATAAAGAGTGTAAAATCTTTATTTTTTTCCCGTGTCCACTTGTAACGTGTTCGTTACAATAAAATATATTAATTAAATATAACGTGTCTTTTGGTGGTGGAACGTTTGTAGATTTCATTTGAATGATTCTAGTAAATATTACGTTTTCGACACACACACACCCGGAGGTATTTGTTCGATTTAACATCATTCGTAACTATATTATAATAAAGCGTGTGTACACGAACGTTGGATTTTTCTCGACTGGAATACAAATGAAAATCGAATATTATTTACGCGTAACAATCGAAATTCGTTATTTATAAAAAAAAAAAAAAAATTAATTATATTTAATGAAAAACATTAGAACTTAACAATATCGACGATTCAATATTGTTATGCACCGTACTGAAAACACTTTGTGACCGGGAACACCTAATAAATATAACGAAATACATTATTATTGGTGGTGGTGGTGGTCCGTCGTTCTAGAGTAATATTATTTCGTTGTTGGAAAACGGGTGAACGTTTTATTGTATTTTTCTAATACAATATACGTATAACGTATCGTAGCAAAACCGAACGAATTCTGTTGATAAATTATTGGTTTTTAATGTTTTTCATGGTTTTTGTCCGTGCGAAGGAAAAGAAATTTATTACGAACGGGGGCACTTTCCTATTCCCCCAAATACTCGTTGGCGGCCAATTCGATAAATTATACAATAAATGTCTTTTATACATTTTTCATAATACGCCTAAAGTGGAACGCGTGACGTTTATGAGCAAAGTCGGTGTTTATTTCCGAAAATTTCCAAAACGAATCTCCTATTTTAGAGAAGTGATGGGCAAATTTTATGTCGCGAATCGCGTGTAAAACCCGGCGGTGTGGTCGAGTCATTCGTGTAAAAACGAATAAAAAAAAAAAAAAAAAAAATTAAAAGAAGTATCGACACGAAAAATTGAAACGTTCTCTCTACTTGTAATATTCACAATTAATTCGACTCGTTTTGCCCCGCACACTACCGGTACGCGTTCAGACGTCGCTCTTTTTAAAGTGAAATGTTTTGCGTTTAAAAAACGTTATAGGAAAAAATATTCTCGCCGCCAAAGTTCTCCGGACCGCGGAGCGCATTGCGTAAAATTCACCAAGCGGAATTAGTGAACGAGGGACGAAATTATTTCGCAAACTCTCAGTAGACTATTGAAGTCGGTCCTGTTTGGACCGGAACGAATGAAACCACAGACGCTATTACGCACGACGGACAAGTATTATGTTGTCAAAACTTGCTCAATACGCAGTGTAAACGGATTTTTTTCATTTAACAAGACCACACGGAGAGCTACGTAGGTCATTAAGCGTGAATATTCCGAAATATTTGTTTCCGGGGAACGTTGTCAAAATCTTGCGACACCTGTGAATATCGCTCTAATGCAATGACGACTTTACACACTTTAAGGCGGTATAAATGAATTTGTTCAAAAATTATTTGTCGATTTTTTTTTTTTCGTTTGTTTTCACAGTCGTTTTGAAATCTCCGTTTATTTGCCCCGCATATGGTGCCGAGATCCAATACAGTACTCGGAGTTCTTATATTATTATTTACGGCTCATTAGATATGCACGTACCTAGCAGCGTAGGCAAGGGTGGGTGGATGGTTCAAACTCCCCACCCCCCCCCCATTTAAAATAATACCAATTGGTAAATAAATAATAATAACAATTTATACAATTTCGATGTGGATTATTACAAAGCCAAACTCCTATTCATGTATTTAACTTTTCAGTCAAATATTTTTCGAAAATAAAAAAGAAGTGCGTGAAAATTGTAGACTGAAAACGACTATTTTTTTGCGATACAGTTTTACAAAAAAATGCACCGATTACGACGACGTACAATTCTCACAAAAGGCGTGCCGCAATATTTTATCGTGATAATCATTATTGAATAAATGCAATGAAAACATTGGGGAAAGTGTAATTTTTCTCTCTAATTTATAATGTTGTAAAAACGTTGGCGGCTACTTTTTCTGCGCCCACAGCGAGTCCCCGGCACGTTACTCTTCGACTTTGAAGCGTTTAAAGACATACTTAAGAAATACCGTTGACGAAATGCGACTAAATGGACTGGCCGGCTCTGCTCAGTATTTACAGAAACATCGCTGTGTCACGTCTGTTACGGATTGCGAACACGTTGGCACAACGTAGACAAAAATTGAATTCACTCGTATAATATATTTCACGACGTCCGTAATTAATATAATATTTGCACGCGTTTCGCAAATATTTATTTGCCCCGGGCCTCCACTTAATGGGATTTTTTCGCATCCAAGTATAAAACACAATATAATATTTGCTAAAATAAATTAAAAATTTCTAGTAAAATATTATTTTGCGGTAAATGTTAAATATATTATTAAATTAAATTCACTTATAATAATATATTAAATATACGTTATCGAAATATAATATATACTTTTAAGGTGGGCCCGGGGCCCCCACGTTCCTAAATTCGGCCCTGTGTGTGTGTGTGTGTGTATACCGAATAGTTTTCATCCGCGGACCGCCGAAACTGATCCGATATTGTCAGCAGATCGAGACCGTAACCAGGTTATGAAAAACGAATTTTCTCACATCGCTACAATACGTATATTAAATATAGTGCGCACATTAATCAATGTACGAGACCTACATGTTCTACGGACCGAGGCCCCGTGTACTCACGTTCGTCATTATCGTGGCGTTGGACGTGGAAAGGAAAAAAAAAAAAATTATGTGTATCGAAGAAAATTAGTGTAATTGGCTGTTCCAACACGCCGACTAAATCACGTCTAAACTGACCAAAACGATAGACGGAGTTATACGAGTATTATTGTGAGAGAGGTAAACACGCGCGTTACCTATACCGCCGTCGCATGTACGAAATATTATTTTAGTATAAAATCATCCACCAGGATGGATGAGCCTATTTCGGCGTACGTGTGTGTGTAATATAATGACGAAAAAACAAAAATTGTGTCGCAATACGTTTTGATTACAGTGCGATTGCGTTCGTCTTTGGATTAAAATATAACACACGTTTTCGACTTCCGACGAGTAAATACGCTCGTTGCCTGGTCTTACTTGGCAACGCCACATAAAAATTTCAAAACCAAACCGACACTATTCATTATTATTATTATTATTATTATTATTATTGTTATTTTTTTTTTTTTTTTTTACGAACAATTCGTTACGGTTATAATATTGTAACCGATATATTTCAAAACGTTTGTTTCATTCGCCCCGATAATTGCGTGATAATATAACGAGATCGGCGAAAGTCATTGATTATTTAAGAGAAAAAGAGAGTATATTATTATATTCTTAAACGATCGAGAAGTTCGATTTTTCGTTTTCTATAAAAATAGTCTGCAGACAGTGTACAAAATTGTACAAAAGATTTCAAACGCCATTCCGCTGTTTTATAGTGCCTAACGATTTTTTTTTTTTTTTTTGTAGATTCTATGCAAAACCAGGAATGTATTATTTATTACGGTAAATCATGCTCAGTATACATTTTGAAAATTCTGTGTCACGTTTAAGTATGATGGAATTAACCTCGTCCGTTACAAAAAAAAAATATATCGTCCGTTTCACGTTCAGCGTTTCCTCTACCGGTGACGATGATCGTTCTTCATCTGGGAAACGGTCACAATAACATCCCTCAAGTTGTGACGTAATGTTATGACGAATAAACGAGCGTGAATTCTCGGTGTTCTTACACGTTTGCAGAGAATCTTCATCATTTATTGTTTGGCGTTAATCAATCTCTTAGGACACCTGTGACGCTTTGCATTCTTGTCGCCGTAGTGACGAGAACGTCGTTTCAGAATTTAGATTGATTTTTAATATTTTTTTTTATTTATTTATTTTTTTTTTTTGCGTCGTTATGTAATGTTGGCGTGTTTAGCCATATTTCCGTGCCAACAACAATTGAAGATCTTGATCAGGGCCTCGTGTATCGCGAACTGTACTTATGTCAGCTTTTGACTACGTAACGTAACGAATACGAGTATAGTGTAATCGCGCAATATAACAGAATCATGTTTTCTTAGTTTTTCATTAAACATTTTTTTTTTATATATATAAATTCGTTCATTAGCTGTTCATGCGACTGTTACGTAAAGAAGATGTCACTGCCCTTTGTTTTGATTTCGTGCTATAATGTTTTTTTTTTTTTTTTTATCTATTTATCGTTTTCCCTGAAAATTTGCACGCGATCGACCCATTATTATTATTATTATTATTATTATTATTATTATTATTATTATTATTATTATTATTGTGATTAAATGTGACTCATATGTGCAGTTCCGTATTATTCTTATGAACTAATAACATGTCTTGGCGTGTCCGTGGACACTTCGATGGGAAAAACGTCGACATTGTGTTCTGCAATATTGTCTTTGCCCGGTCGACCGAGAAGCATCTGCAGCATCGGAGAGAGAGAGAGAGAGAGACTCATTGTGTGTATGAATTGTTGAATTTTGATAACTCGTGGGATAAACGGTGTGTGCCCGACACGAAATTTTAAACGGAACAGACAGGCATTATAATGTTTATTATAGCTGATTCATATTATAATAATAAATGTTTTTTTTTTTTAAAAAAAAACATTCGTAACAATATACGTATTGCCGTTACGTTTCGCGTAAATGTGCGCGCGGAGTCGATTTCGGAAAATGTGTGAATTGTTCGCATTCGGCGTGTGTATTTTTTCCCGAGACCGGTGATGATGATGACGATGAACACAATAATAAACTCCGTCATAAAATGCCGTGTTTCGATGTAGGAGGTGTATTGCCGTGAGATCCCTCGATTATATGTAATATATGTAAGACCAGCGGAGGATTTATGGAGAAACGCGGCCCTTAAGGAATTCTAGTGTTTGGGGGGGAGGGGAGGGGGACTACTACAGAGTCAGTTTTTTTCCATTTACTCTACCCCCGCCATTGCCCATATTGACACGTTACTGCACACAACCACGACGCTGACTTCGACAATTTTTAAACGCTTCTACTCAATAATATTAATAGGTATATAACTTTATCGACTCGCATTGATAATCTCTAGAATAATCATTTACGTTAAAAAAAAGTCGTATTTTTCAATACGGATAAGGAAATTCGTACGAAATTTTGTAAGGACTTTTGATGAATTCGAATTTGTAAATCGTGGTTATTCTGTACAAAGTAGAGAGATTCGCGCATGATACGTTATGATTATTATCGTACGCATATATTTATATATATATACACGTAATTTAGCCATTCTAATCATAGTAATTATATTATTAATAATCAACAGAAATGTATTATTATTATTATTATTATTATTATAATTGTTATTTCTACTGGCCCGCAAATATTTTTATTTTATAATTCATCTGTACGTAAAAGGCATACCATCAAGATAATATTTTTTTTACGCGCTGCGCATTTATTTTAAAACATATCCATTGTTTTGTTTTTTTTTCTTACATACGTTTTGCAATAGTCGTTTTATAATAATAATAATAATAATAATAATAATAATAATATATACCTATACACGACCTACACGAAAATATATAAATAATAAATAATTCCAATCGCATATGAGCCACGTTCTAAGACCCGACGCATACCATCACACCACCTCGAGAGCCGAGAGTCATAAATTTATCATATACGTCGAGAGAGAGAGAAATCCATATAATATATCATTAGCATAATAAATTGCTGCAGTATTTTCTCATAGTACACGCCTAACGTGTTTCAAATCTTCTCATTTCGTAACAGCAAACAACCGGCTAATCCATTATTATCACGCAACAACACTGCTGCAATCGCCGCGATGATAATATTATGTTATAACAATGTGTACGCTTATGGTTTTTGCCATTTCTATTAGTCGTGATGGACTTCACAACGGGTTACGCGCGTTTGACGGTTTCGAATTTTTAATAGTTAAAAAAAATAATCGTTTAATACGAATTGGACAAAAAAAAAAAAAAAAAAACCCTCTCCGATTGATTTTCAATTAAATAAATTGTACGTATTTTCTATACGTAAGCACCGTAGAATCGAATACAATGATATGTAAACGCACGTATCGGTTTTATATTTGTCGTAAAATTACATTGAAAATTTGTCTTGTCTGCATTTATAGGATTCCCGCATGTAAATATTATCGAGCGAAGTTTATAAACTATAAATTATTGAGTAATATTTTTTTTTATTTATTTAAATTACGAAACCGAGTACTTGACGAATCAAAAAAAAAAAAAAATAAATAAATATTTTAAATCGTAGACGGACCCGTAGGAAAAACACCTATCTGTCACTGCGGTATCAAATTAATAACTAAGTATATGCTTAACGATTTTTGGAACGTTTCAAATTTCGGAACTTCAATATATAATTTATAATCCTATAGATGGTTCACCACACAACTCACCAATAGCTTTATTACTTTTGAGTAATTATAGAATAATATAAATTTTGTAATATGATGTGTATATTTTTACAAAAAAATAAATAATATATCTTTTTATACTTTTTATTATTGTAAAATATGTTCCGGCGTAACAGAGAATTCCGTAAATTTGTATGCGTAAAAACAAATTAATAACGAATGTCTATTTGTGTACGCACAATATTTAGCGTCATTGTCTCCGGCGTTCAGACCAGACGCGTGGAGGGCGCGACAAATCACTGCGTTCTGCTCTTATTTAAACTGCATTCATAGGTACTCGAAATTATACGTCGAATACACATTTGTATAAACTCGACAATTAATTGAAAAAAAAACTGAATGTTCTGCGCATCAAACGCCATCGCCCTGATATATAATACGATATATTTAAATATTTTCATTTAGCCATATAATATTATATAGACAGTAATGCGTAGTTGCAGTAAATTAGTAATAAACAGGTGTATTATTGGACAAAAAAAAAAATTAAAAAATTACGTCGTATTTTGTCATATCGTATGAATCCGTATCTAAACGCTGCACCTAAACGTTTCGAAATGACATAAACGCATTGCTCGTGTTGTAATAATAATAATAATATATTCGTTGTTATAATAATACAAGATAAAATATAATAAATAAGAGTAAACGTATTGTTGTTTACCACCATTTTACAGGCGTTTATGTTAACGCGATCGAAGAAAACTGAAAACATATTTATATATCGTTTTCATCGTGTATCGCACATCATTAAAAAAAAAAAACTATATTACTAAATTTTAATAACTAAAATTTGTTCGAAACATTTTAGATTCTGGGCTATTTGATTTTATAATAATGTTTATTTTTTTTCTTTTCGTTTTTCTGTGCACGAATTTTCGACTAGAAACAATGCGTGACGTTCCGGTAGTAAATTGTATCTAATCGATGGTACATTATTTGAAAGATTTTTCGATTTTCTCAGTAGTTTTCTCTTGCGTAATTAAAATCAATCAAAAAACTGGAAGAAAATCTATTTTCTCAAAAAAAAAAAAAAAAATTCCAAAACAATGGGCCATAGTCTTGAAATTTACACGGGAATATATGTAACTCTACAATGTGTGTACGTAAAAAATGTCTTCTGATTTTGGACTGTTTATTGTAATCATTAGAGCTATTCGAGTCGTAAATCGGGTACTTGTTGGTTTTAAGGATTGAACATTTTATACGACATAGGTCCTACTGCGTTACTTCAACTATACTCAAGAAAATCGTGATAATTCCAAGTCACGATTTTTGTTTTTTTTTTTTTTCTATCACTTTAAAATTTTCCGACAAAATGTGTATTACATGGAGATTTTACTCAGAGTCGTTTGAATTGAATGCAATGCGATTTATCATTGCTTTCAAACGTATAACAATAAATATAACTTTATCCACGTAATTCACTTACTTATAAGCGACATCTATCAACACCCGCGCGGATCGCTTCGTTTTTTTTCTCCCGACACTGGGTCGACTCAACAATATTTCGTGTGTGCCGGGAATAAAGTAGAGGATGAGAAACGATGGACCGCGCGACACCATATTATTATTATACGATCGCAATAAGATGAAATTAATTATGGATTTATTATACGGAGTTTTTTTCTTCTTTTATTTGTCTATTGTAAGAGCGTGCGCAAATCTCTCGAATCTCATTAACGTCACGCGAATCGAATGGACGCTGACACACGCGGAATTGTCAATTCGTTTTTTTTTTTTTTTTTTTGCTAACGTCTATGACATATTATTATCGTATATGTATATGGTGCCACGCGGCATTCGAATCTTTTCCATCGACATTTCTATACTGTGAAATCGTATCAGAACTACGACGATGCTCGGCCACGAATAATTTATAACACACGCGTTATTGCAGTAATTTGATCGATAGCCAACATTTTATTTTTACGAGAAAACCCGTAAAGTAACACATTTTTTTTTTTTTAAGTATTTCGCAATACGTTACGAGCGTTTTTATTCCGTATTCGACTCACTCTTAAAATATTCACGTCGGTCTCGTCGAACAATAACGATTCATATAATGATAATAATAAAATAATACGTAGGGCACTATACTACTATAACGTTATGTTCGTTGAATACAAAACACGGTGCGAAAAACGTATAGAACGTTTTTTTTTTTCTTTAATATAATATTCAGTGGTTTATAAATATATGTACGTTCGAGTTATGAAAATGTCTGAGGGGGGGACTATTTTATCATTTAAACGAATGCGATTTGATGACTATTGTTATCGTCGTGTCAATATAAATGCGTTTTATATTACACAAATTAAAAATTAATAACGCGCATTTCAAGGTCCGCCCGAGAAGTTTCAAGGACAGACGATGATGATGATGATAATGTAATCGACTATTTGTCTCCTCCGTGTTTTAACCGACATCTGTGATATTGTGATAAATCTCATTCTTTCCCAAACGCCCCTTTACACACGAATATCTGAATACGACGTGTCCGGATTATCTTTATAAGGAGATATTAATATGCAAATATATATACACGAAAAATTATTTTAATATTATTGAAGTCTGTACGTGAAAAGCATAACAATTATATCCGAAACGTACGAATGTTTCTAAAATTTTGTTTTGTGTTTATTATTATTGCTATTATTATTATTATTATTATTATTATTATTGGATTTATTCGGCATCCAGTCTCGGGATCATCCCGTCTAACAATCGCAACACGCCAGTAATAGATATCTATCGTCGCCAAATACTATTCCAGTCCAAAATTGTGCTAAAACAATGATGGTATAATTTACGCTACCGCGGGCTGCAGTGGAAATATGTTTTTGTAATTTGCCCCGAAATGAAAATTGAATTAAAATAGATTACTATTAGAGTATTCGATTTAAAACATATAATAATAATAATAAAACGAGTGTTAAAACTCCGTCAAATTTAAGGTTTTGGACCGTGGTTAAATTAACACCGTGGATTGGACCGTGTATTAACATAAAAAATGACAAAGAATCGTTTATTGATTTGATTAGTGACAGTTCAATGAAAGACGCGTTTGAAGACAAAATATTGGTAGGTCGTTTTGGACTCGTATAATAATATACCCATCAAATAATCATCATAATGATTCGTTCCGTTTGTATAACAGTAGATTTTCTGAACTGCTCTATTTAAAAAGTAAGTTCAAAAATGGGCTTGAGACGTCCAATATGATTTACCGAGTGAAAATAAGTTCCATTCGGCTTGCCATTGATGTTCTACGTATACAAAATAAACGGCAACAAATCACACGTTAAATTTAAAAATTGTAATTCAAACATTAAAATTTGCTCGAAAATTATAAGAACTTTTTTTCTTTTACTTTTATGAATATCGTACTGTAAAAAATGTTAATAAATGAATGTTATCGTGTTAATGATATTAAAACAGACGCATTAAAAGGAAAAAAATATTTGACTCTTCTAAATCAGTTTTAGAATTAAGGCGCATTACTACGATCGTACGAGTGTCCTAGTGATATTCGGTGATAAAAACATTGAGAACCCCTGCTCAGAAATCGCATGCTTTTTCGTGTCAATTAAATTTAATTATCGTGCCCATCCGACAAATACGTGAGACAAAAAAAAAAAAAAAACAAAATAGTATTTTTTATTACATGATCATCTCGTCCTTCCACAGGGCCAGTCACGATTTTTCTTCGGCGTTCAACACTATACACACCGGTTCTAGACCTGTTCTAGGTGCGGAGACGTAACGATCATCTCACGTGTGTATAAATCACGACCTATCTTAAGACAGATACACACACACATCCGACAGACCGCCCCCGCACACGAACGAAAAATCGCTTTGACTCGCTCGCACGACTTGTTCGTTGCGGCCCGTAACAGTCCGTCGAATTCGACGAATACAGTATAAATGTAAATAACTTTTTTTTTTATTATTATTATTCTTTATTATATTTTATAAATAAGTTGTTTATCCGCAGTTTAGTATCATATGCGATCAGTTAAAAATATTCAATTTTTATTTCAATTCGCACATATCCAATAACATTATAATATGTATAATGTATATATATATATATATATATATATATATGTAATATATTTAAAAATACCGCCATTGACATAATACTTTGTTGTTGTTGCAATGACTTCTTGAAAAAGTCAAATTTTTCATGTCTCATCGAAGGTATTCTTCAGTAATCAATAAGTGAATATTGAACGAAAAAAGGAATTTTTAAAAAGATTTTAGAAAGTTTATTGTTGGACGCAGTGGCGGTTATACATGATGTTCAGGGGAGGGTGAAAATGGAGCGCCAACCCCTTCTGCCGATGAAATATTCACACATCGAAAAATATTGACCAAGAAGAAAGATCTTGCAGATGTGGAAAAAGCCGTGGCTGCACTGAGCGGTCCGTTGGTCTCTCGAACCGCTATTTATACGCCACTCCCTCTATGTTGCGTCGTAACGCTATCTGGTGACTAATTTCTTTCTCCGTTTTATTGTTGCCGGCTGACGTATACTGATGTGAGTACATGCGAGTGTTTAATTTGATGGTGACCGAGTGTGTTCAATCGTGTGGTAATATCTGTTATTTGTTTATTATCCCGTGTGTATTTCAATGACATTAAACGGGGGGGATTCGTCTTTCCTCGTTTTGTTCCATCGGTTTGTGAACGGAATAAATTCATTTTATCGTTGTAGATAATCGTATAAAATTTAAGTAAAAACGCAATAACTGCACAGGAATTATTATAAGTATTACTAAACTTTTGAAAGTATTAATTGTTTCTCGCTTTGACGGACGCATCGAATCGTGCACGACAATATCCAATGTTTTGCGACTACATCGCTTTCAATACATTCTACAGTACCAATCTGGTTACGTTTCAATAACATTGTTGTACGGGACAACGATAAACATTCGTTATTTTTTTTTTCTAGATTTTCGAAGAACAACCAAAATCATCTGTACATTTTGTAATCGTTAATAATTCCTCTTTTCGACATTAGAAGAGCTTTTCTGTATTACATTGAATTCTACTAATATTAAACGGTACAACGACAACCGAATTTTTAAGAGACGACAAAACAAAACTCGTTGGCCCGTTGATCCGTTTAACACGGATAGCACATTGGATGTGTCGCAATATAAATACCAGTTCACGTGTTAGGTAATTCGATTGGACGACCAACACACATTATGCGTATATTTATATAAAATAAAAACATGTTTATATCGTAAATATCCGACATATACGACGACGCAATAATAATAATAATTATAATAATAATAATAATAATAATTCCGAACAGTGGGCGCAGCGGCGGTGAGATAAACGCGATACGATTTTTCCCTCGGTGTTCGCTGGCGCGGCGTATTATTTTGTATGTATATTGCGCGAATCGCTTTTTTTTCTTTTCTGCCGAGTAGGAGGGAAAGATCCGTGTGACGTACGCCACCGTATTTTAATAAAAAAAATGTGTTTCGTGTGCAAAAAAAATAATGTTACTCACAATAACGACGCGACGGTTGTACAACGCGTAGTTATTGTAACGCGAATAAGTATCGTGCACCGTCATAAATGTGTGTGTGTGGTACATTAATGAAATAAACGTTATACGTTCCCCGTGTAGATGCTTGCAACAGATTCTCGGCCGAAGATTTTTCGTATTTTTTATTTTTTTCCTATTCTTAGAACGAGTCGCAGCAGCAAAAGCCGTTAAAAACTATGTGTTCACAAACAATTATACAACGTCGTAACGAGTGTATCTGATTTAGCGAGCAAAAAAATATTCTGTAAATGCAAGATTATGGGCTTAGATTTTCTGCTTTTAATGCTCGCCGATATATTATACTACGTTGTACGTTCTATACGCTTTCCCGGTCTTTTGAAAATCTCTAGACATGTTTAACAAAAAAGGTTCTACGTCGGATTAGACACGTCAGTAGCTTCTCTTTAAACAGCCGTGGATTAATCTACTGTGACCAGTCCTTATAGTCGGGTTGAAATGAATTTTTTTTTTTTTGAACGGAAATATTGTTGTTTCTATGGGATTCGGTTTTTGTACACGGACTCTACGCCGATATTTTCATCGTGCTGGGATGTACTTATGTTTGATTCGGTCGTATAGACTGTAGAGGAATGTGCCGGATCCTTTCTGTATAGCGTGATTGACGCTATTTCGACCAGTTTATCGGCATTTTTCATTGTCATATCTAGTGTGAACAGTGATTCGGAATCGAAATTAACCAAACCTGTTTCGTGATGCAGAGTTCAAAAAAAAAAAAAATTGGCTTAAATGTCATTCGCCATGTCTGATGGATTATGAATACACTAATAATTCTGCTTATTGTTCTTAGGGAATCGCTTAGAATTGGGAAATCATTAAAATCATTGTTCGGAGCATATTCAAATGCTTTGGAGATTGCGAAAGCGTTTGCCGAGTAGACGAAGCACTGTGGCAGAGTTGTGTAAGTCACCGATTCTTCCCCACCGTACTATGCTCAGAATAACGCGGTTTTCGGTTTTTTTTTACGCATCTGTGTGTAATGTTAGAATAATGAAATTCCTTACAACAAACGTGTAATTAATGCTATTAAATAATTAAATTGGCTACTAGTTTTTTTTTTTTTTAAATTAATAAATACGCTATTTAATAAATGTAATAAACGTTATTGCGCAGTGTGCGATACTTATACCACCCGCGGGCAATAATCGAGGGTGGTGAGAAAGTACACTTTGTTCTATGGGCCTTGAAATCTCGTTTCACGCTATTGTTGTGCGCCGTATATCGTTGGTCATGCACGACGAGGAAGGATTTACATATCATGTGCGGCCCAAATTTTTCCATAACTCTTAATTTTATTTTCACTCTGAAAGGAATGAGAATACGGTATAAACGCGTAATCCCGGTTTTATTTAACGTTTTATCCCTTCGACAATCCTTTATCGCTCGCCCTCTGTTCTAGCCTGACGCACACACATGAATAAACACCGGAGCGATTCCGATCGAAATTGTAATACTTTGGAAAAAAAAAAACTTTTACGTTTTACTTCGCTTAACGTTTACAGACGTTATACGAAAATGTTTTAAATTTTCTTATGAATTATACAACCACTCGTCGCGGGTGCGACGTACTCCAAAAATATCTATTTGAATTGTTAAGAGGACACTACACAGGCAAATGAAACCGTGCAGTGTTCGAGAGAACGCGCTGCGTCGTTAGATGCGTATCGCGAGAATACAGAAAAACGTTCAACAACTTTACAACCGTTTCACGGGGGAAATAACACTGAAAGCCACACAGTTATGATTTAGACACCAAAAGTTTTAACAAAATAAATCACAATATTATCTTTATGTAACAACGGAGCTGTATTTTTTAATATCTTTATTACTTAAAATGTTATGTGATTTTTATAAAAACAAAAAAAAAAAGGTAAAAATTTAATTTTTAAAACTGAATAACTATTATGTTTATAACTATTTATTTCCATATCTAATAATGATTATAGAAATCGGTGCAATAATTTAAAAATTACTGACAAAAATAAAATCTAAAAATTGATCAAAGTTTGTATTTTATGCGGAAAATTCGAAACTAAATATTTGTGGAGAAAATAATGTATAGAAATATTTTTTTTAAAAAATTGAAATTTTTGAGGAATGATGAGGAAAGAAAAAAAATATATATATATATTAAATGAGGGAAATATTACAGTCTATTTTATATTATTCTAGCTGAGGTATATTATTATTACAAAAAAACAAACAACGTAAATTTTATAATATAACTTTAGTATAATTTTTAGTAATTTTTAACTTAAAAGGCGATATTTTCGCAATATTTCTCGATTTTTCTTTTGACATGAGAATATAATTATAATAATATCGTGTGTGTGTGTATGTGTGACGTGTGTGACGCGACCGCGGTAAACGTTTATTCGTAAACTACAGATAGAGATCAGTGATTTTACACATAATATTATATTATATTTCTAACATTTAAAATTTCCGTTTTTTAAGTTTTAAAAACGTTTTTTAACATAGACCGATCAACTGGTCGCATTATTACTACATTCGCGCGACTATATTACGTAATGTTCAGCCACTTCTGCGTGGAAATTTGCCTCGGTTTTTTTGTTTTGTCTGTATATATATATATATATATATATATATATATATATATATATATATATGTATATATATATATATATATATATATATATAGTTGATGTTCGTGAACTCCGCGATTCTGCGAAAAACTTCGTTATTTTTCGTAATCAAGAATTTTTTTTTCCCTTCCACATTATTCAATTCCGACTTGTATATTATATCGCGTGTGTATTTTTATTGGGATTGTCTGCGAGAACAAACAACGGAGCGTAGAAAACGAACAGAAAATTATAAATAACCTTGAATGTAAATAATAAAACACAATTACGCGCGTGGACACTATTTTCATTTTTTCCCGTTGGTTTCTCTTCATTTGACAAAACAAAAGAATTATATAGCTAGATGATGACACGATCGATGGTTCAGAGGATTTAGAATGCAGAATTTGATTTGGATAGTATCTCAAACGGTGTATAGAACTGGAGACCAGAAAAAAATGTCACTTGATTTTTTTCGTATTATCGTGTAAAACAACCTTCGTGGTCCGTATACGTTTGAATAATCGTTTTACTAACGACCTAGTGAGTTTTCATCTATCTAATTTTTATCTATTTTTTCATGTGCATTTTTATCAATTATCACTTTACGAATTATGTCTGTCGAATTCAAGTGCCGAGTGACTTAGCCTGTCTCGATTTACTTCAAAACATAAAATTTATTTATTTTGTTTTTCTATCAGCGTACACATTTTTTAATCGTTCTTTCCTATACGCCCTATAGTTGTCATAGAACGATTTCCTCCTTCCCCCGGTGTCGAAACCTAACAAAATCGATTTCTGGTCTTCGGAAATATTATAATAGGTTCGTCGAAATCATTTGATTTGTGAACTCATATTTCAACATGGAAAAATCTCAAAAGAAAAAAGAGGTAAATGTGTATTATCCTTCTCTTAATAGCTAAAAATTATATGATTTTACTTATGCCTAATAATAATTTAAAAAAAAAAAGTAATCCTGTGTACTCGCAATAATATATTTTACGAATGAAATCAGTAATAGTTTATTAATTATTATATTATAGAAAAGCATAATTTTAAATGTACTATAGTAATGGCGTACATAACATTTAAGTAACGTGATTAATTTTGAACTATCTCAAAACGTTCCGCTATTATTAATACATTTTTTTTATATTATTATTATTATTATTATAACAATGTCATCGCTATTTATAATCGACCGATTTGACACACAGCTGAATCTGAGTTCTCCACCAGTGATTTGCAACACGCCCTATACGTATGTAGATCAATGTACGGCTTCAATAGTTATTTTA